>OX638396.1:4452500-6952500 GCA_951813805.1 Limnephilus auricula
TACCATGCAATTTTAACGAATTTTGAAGTGTCCTAATAACTTCTATAAGAAGTAACTAATGTTTTCACTGATATCAAAATCCAGAGAGGAAATTGAGGAATATTTGTACGTCAGCTACTGTTTGTCTTTGTTGCATAGTTCAAAATCTATATTGGAAGTGATTGTTGAATTGGTAAGACATTTTATAAATTTGTTTTGATATCTGCTGTTATGCTATCGATGTACAATTTTTACTGTTGGTTACAAATTGGCGAATTTCCATATTTTTTTGTTTAATCGTGTCTCTTTTTTGACTTGCGCAACAGTTTGATAACTTCCTTCTATTTGTGTACTGTTATAACTTCATCTTGACGTTTTCCTAAATACAGCAACGGGGCGTCTTGTTATGACATCCTTTGATCTGGCAATTTCGTTTCTAGGCGTAAATGTCGGCATTTAACTGTTCTTCCCGTAAAATCCGCACTATTTATCTGCCCACCGTATACAAAAAAGTCATAAAAGTCTCTGGAAGTTGGCACTCGTCGTGGTAAACGCAGAAACAATGCTATTGATAATACTTCTTGTCCTTGTAATTGTTTAGTATTGGGGACAGAAACGAATAAGATGTACAAATCAAATTAAATGTCATGTTAAAAATTATACAGAAATCTCCGACTTGTTGTGGAAAATGTCTAATCACTGCCAGCGTTTTTTTCAATTAAGGGCGCGCTACGCCGCTCAAAAAGAAGAAGATGGAGAGATACGGTCTAAGAGTATGGATATTAGAGAGACGGCATGTGAAGTGTGCCCACGCGCTCCAAGTGTGCCTTTTCGAGAATTCTACCCACATGGCTGACATTGGCTGTCACCATGTAAAATGGCTGCTGTCGGAACGTATTAAACGGCCAAAAACCAGCAGCCAATGTAAGCCGTTTGGGTAAAATTCTTGAAAAGGCGCACTTGGAGCGCGCGGGCACACTTCACATGCCGTCTCTCTAATATCTATACTCTTAGGATACGGCAATACGAACGTGAGAGCGAGCGCGCTAACATTAAAAACCATAAAATTCATGCGAAAATTGTGAAAATGTTTAATAAAAGACGACTAGTTTGAAAAAGAGCAAAACTCTCGGGGGGGATGTGTCAAGCAGCATTTAAAGAAATATTATGAATTTTTTCATACGTCATATAACTTGTAAAATAACAGAAAAAAAACAGTGTTAATTATAGTTTTCGGAGCATACTTTGCGATTTATTTCTATCGAGGGAATTTCAAATAATTACCGTTTCAGCTTGGGGAATGTATAGATACTATTTTAAAGAATAACATATATTTTTTTAAGAGCTTAAAAACTTCAAACTTTTAAGGAAAACGTGTCAGAAATCGGTAGAAATTGGCAGAGCGGCCCGTTAAGATGATAGACTTCGCTTTTCGGCCCATACAAAAAGGACGCCCGGGAAAAAACACTTTTCTACATCGAAAATTGCACAAAATGAATATATTTTTTTTATACTGCCTTTTAGAGGGTGAAAACTATGTCGGTATGTTTTCGAATTTTTGATGCGTTTCGTATTAACGTAAACATTCACTGTCAAACATGTACGATTTATCAAGAAATATTATTTAAGGAAGAAGTGCTGCTAACTCAACTCTCATAAAAAATTATAAAATTATAAGAAGCTACCAACGTAGCTTCTTCTTTCTAAAAAAAATATATTTTTTAAAATTTCAATTTCGTGAAAGTTTCGGTGTAGAAAAGTGTATTCTCCATAAACCACTTTTCGAGCGATTTCTGTAGGTAAATTTGAGCGTTGTCTCATTCGCACATTTCGCATTCGCATGTATAGTAAGTGTGCGTGAGCTTATTGTGAGCGGGACAGAATGACAGACGCGGGTGTTCCGCGTGTGGTTCAAAGTCTAGCCTAACCCTTCTGCTCCGGGGGGGGGGGGGGAGTTATATAAAGAATTAAAGAAAGAAAGTTTATATCGAAGTAATTTTTTACATCACATGGATTTGCTCTTTGAAACGCGCTACAAAAGTCTTCAATCTACGAGGAATGGACCCTTACAGTAACAGCTTTTAAAATAATAAAGTATTTTATTGATAGCCCGTGACTCCTGAGGCCCTAGCACACTCGCTCGAGAATGATCGATAGGATAACTATCTGTAACTTCTCATCGTTCCCTAGGACAACTGCACATCGCTAACGTACAAACAACAGTTGATGTCGAATATGTTAAGGACAGTTAGTCATTGTGAACTGTCACTTATTTGTTGGCGATCTGCCAATCATGCTAGGTAACGATGAGAAGTTACCGATAGTTATCCTATCGATCGTTGTAGAGCGAGCGTGCTAGGGCCTCTGGAATGCTATAAATTGTAACAACTACCGCTAGGTTCTTCGCCACGACTTGACGATCTGTATTTCATGGCAGAACCGACGTTCTGGCCCATCATAGCTTGACAAGAGGTGCTGCTAAATTATATCTCTAGGACTCTTGACATTTTAGACATTGGAGGTTACACAAAATATAATTAAATATCCACGAATGGGTGTGCAGAGACTTGAAATTCGTTTGATATTCATACCAACTTATTAGATATTAAGAGTAATTTTGAAGTCCATTTTAGGTTTTGAAATTATTAAAATAATGTAGATACAAAAAATGAGTGCGTCTAACTAAAGGAAATTTTTCCGCCACATTAAAAAATTTATACCTCCGAATTTGAATATGGACAATACAAACTGATTATAGTTCTAAATAGCTAATGAATTCACCTATATTTTGTCTATTATCACATAAAGGTAGGATTTATAAAAAAATATATAAAATCGTTAACTTTAAAACATTTTATAATCTTACTGAATCTAGAGAATATTTGCCACATTGTGACAGCAAAGCAATCCGAGGCTTTATAAATAGTGCCATAATGTGGCAAAAAGCGTTCGAGTGTCTAAAGAAATTTTACTTTAATAATAATTTTGTAGTAATTTCTCGGGGGCTAACTATCTCGAGATTAACTGTCGAGTTACCGTTTAATAATTTATTGTAATTGCCATTGAAATATAGGCCCTTGATAATGGCCTACATTTCAAACATAGAACAGTTGTGCCTATAACGAATCTGCCAGTGATATTTATGTGGAGCGCCTTTATTTAATTCGGATTCGTTTGTATATTATTTGATTACTAAATCTGATATCAAAGCGTTAGATGCGAATTGGCTGTTTATCCTACCCGCTATTTCAGTGTGACTTGGTGTTTATACTGTAAGTGTGGAAATAAATAAAATCATTTATTTTTCCAAGGAACATACGGACACAGGCTGTAATCATGGACGTAGCCAGGTTTTGATTTAGGGTGGGGCAAAAATAAAAATCTAGAGTAGATAACGAATGAACAGGTTAAAAGGTTTTGAAATGTGGCTTCAACGGAGAATGCTCCAAGCCCCATGGACCGACAAGATCACCAACAAAGAAATTTTACCAAGCAGATAGAGAACTGCGAATGCTTAGATGGACGGCAGGAGAATCACTGAAAGATAAGATCAAAAGTTCACGCATTCATTGTAGCCTGGGTGTCACGAAAATAAACAGTAAGCTGGAGGAACGAAAGTTGAGATGGAGACCACCAGACCAGACAGTGAAGCAGGCAATGTCTATGGAGCTTCATCGACAGCCATCCAGAGGTAAACCAAAGAACTCCTGGATGACTCAATGCTCCAAAATCCTACAGAGAAACGGCCTGGATGAAAGCGATTCTTAAAACCGAAGAAGCTACAACCTGAGAACGAGAAGATCCGACCCCAACAGCCTACCTAGGCAATGAGTTGGGACAGTGCGAGGAAGAAGAAGAAATAGATAGAGAACTTATTACATTAGTAAAAGTATATAATACGAAAACCCTTCTGGGCGGAAGGAGAAAGACTCCTCCGATCACCCCTCACCCCAGAAGATAGGTGGAAACTTGAGTGGCAATCAGCCAACGTGGAAAATGCCAATCTCGTACAAGACCCCACTGAGAAACAGCCTGGGTTCTCATTGCCTCGCAAACTCTGGTCCGCCATCAATATAATAAGGTGCTCACATAGCCGTTGTGCCCATATGATGCATAGATGGGGCCTTAAAGAGCCGGCGATGTGCGAATGCGGTACGGTGGAGACCACCGAAAATGTGGTCAATGAATGCCCGCTCCATACATTCCCCGGCGGCATTGATGAGGTCCACAGGGCCACGCCTGAGGTCCTGGACTAGCTTGCAGACCTAGATGTCCCCACATACGAAAGAAGAAGAATTAGTAAAAGTCATGAAAATTTCATATCTGAGAATGTCACTTGCTCCAATTAATGGGGCCAACAGACCTAGCTATAAAAGCTCAAGCGTTATTTGGCTTGGCCTACTTCAGCATTTCGCTCGTCAAACATTCCCATTGGGAATGTACGGCAACCGATATGCCGAAATACGCCAAACCAAATAACGCTTGAGCTTTTATAGACAGGTCTGTTGGCCCCATAAAACTAAAAGGCAAGGTAGAGGATCGCCGAGGGCCTGGTAGGAGACTTAATTTCGAATTGTACGAGAGTGGACCAGTATTAGAAGTGTGGAAGAGCTATTTGGGGCAGCGCACGATAGAGACATATTCACCAGAGTGATCGCCAACGTCGGGGGGATCTGATAGGGCACACGAAGAAGAAGAAGTAGGCAACGAAAAGAGAGAGAATAGGTTCTTTAAAAAGTGTGCTTCTGCAACATATTCATGCTTTAGGCTTTATGATCAAACAATGGATCATCGAAAAAGGTCGTGCAATAATTAGTCACCTCACCCAAATATAATCGTATATCTCATTATTGTTACCACTACCTACCAACCTGAAAATTTTGTCAAATATTTTTGCTTTATTGAAAAATGTACTTTATATTATAATTAGAAAATATTTGTAAACTAGTCTGTCTCGACACAGGAGTTCCTAGTGAGACAGGCAAGGCCAAAAAAAATGTAAACCTTATGATATAGATTCAATAAATAAACAACAAATAAATAAACAACAAATAAAGAATATGAATGGAAGAAGTGTAAGCCTTCCTATGAAGTGCTTTAAATTTGAAAACTGTAATTTTGTTAATATCAGTCTCGGTTGACAACCCCAGAGGTCATGCATCGGCCAGCCACAGTATGGGGCAAACGCCCCGCCTTGCCCCACCGTGCCTACGCCCATGGCCCAAGGTTGTAGTTATGCTGTTATATCTGGCGGGCGCCGAATTGCTCGTTTTATCTTGTTAGCAGTGGTTTCTCAATCATTTGATTGATTTTGTTGATGCTATTTTTCAGCAAGATCGCTCAGGAGTAGCGTTATGAACGATTTATATTAAAAAATCACTACCACTGCGACCTGTGGCCTCATTGTGAAAATAAAACTTACAAAACTAGATGAACTAACTCTCAATTTCCAAGGCATGTGAAGTAGAGTATTTTTTATTTATTTATGTATTTCTATTTATTTTACAGTTGAATTAAGGCAATTTTAAAGAAAAACTATTTTTCATTCAAAATTAATACTATATCTAGTTTTAACCACGTTTATACTTAAAAAAACCAAGATGTTTCGTAGGCAATGCTTACTTCTTCAAATTTTGCAAGTACACTTTGCGGGAGGTGGAAAGGGGAGATGGAAAGGGGAGGTGGAAAGGGGAGGTGGAAAGGGGAGGTGGAAAGGGGAGGTGGAAAGGGGTGGTGGAAAGGGGAGGTGGAAAGGGGAGGTGATCAACGGCAAAAATTACAATGGAAATATGTTTAAGATAGGGTTATTCGTAAAATTAATTTGATTATTAATAATATTCGACGGCCGGCATAGTCCAGCGGTAGAGCGTTAGACTCCCATTCCGAAGGCCGCGGGTTCGAACCCGGCGTGCGCAAATAAATTTTATTTAATTGATTTGTGTTATTTCACAATTAATTATTTTAAATAATATACTCTTAGTATCGCCCTGGTGTAAGACCACCATTCAGAATTGAAACGTTGCTTTAAATGGCTTTAGCCGTGTTTAGTGACTAGATCTGAATAGCAAGTCACAAAAAAAAAAATATTTTGACATTTTTCCTAATTTCTAATATTTCTATAAGATCTAAGTGAAAACCACTAACGTTAGTGTGTAAAATTTTAAAACCAGTACTTATATCAAATGAATGGTTAAATTCAATTAGATGGTTAGCAAATTCCAAATAATTATTGCTATTTAGACATCTCAAATATTCTTTAAGCCTCGTTTCAAAATTTCTGCAAGTTTTACCGATGTAAACATGGTTGCAATCATTACAATTCAATTGGTAAAGTCCGGATTTTTTCATTTTCATGTCGTGATGAAGAGAACATCGTTCTCGAAAAATGTTGATTTTTTAAATAAAGATTATCGTGGTAAAAACAAAGTGTTTTTAATTATTTCATTAATGCCTACTTCAACTGGGTTTACTTTTTAAAAAACCCTGTGAAGATTTGATTCCTGATCTTCTCATACATACTCTTCTATTATTCTGACTCTTGACATGACCCGACTCAAGTATCTGATTTACTTGAAAGTGCCACGTCTTCCTTGGGCGTCCTCGACTTCTTCTACCATTCACATTCGCGTTATAAATTCTCTTTACTTTCCTTTCCAGCAAGTGTTCTATAAATGATTTATATAATATTGTATTAAAATTTCTTGTATACCTTATTAGAAGAACCTGTACGTGCTGAGTTTTATTTATTGGATACAATCAAATACATACATATTGTAAGGAAGCTTTGGCTTCCAACTAGGGTGGTTTCCCGTTATAAGTCAAGTTAATGGTATTGAGTTTAGTTTAGTGCACATTATGTACATGCTGTTATTTATAGAACTTCATACTAAATGAATTACATGTACATACTTCACAGATTCACAGTTACGTGCTCGTAAAAAAGTTACTCTTTTTGTCTATACTTGTTTGTTTCTGTTGTTATTTTTATTCATGTTATTATCCGGACGAAGAAACCATCGGTTTTAAAACATGTAGATACTATAACATGTGGTTACAGTGGTTTACACAAAGTTATTTGTTTCGTTTAAAATGCCACATAGAAAAAAAAAAAAAGATTCATTGATTCATGAAACAGAAAAATATAAACTTTCTTCGATATGTTTCTACACCCGAATTTTCAGCAGAGTTTTTTTTATGAAAATGCAATATACAGTTGGTCTTGTGTTTTTGATATAATGCTGTTGTGAATTGATTTCATTTGCAAATGCACCTTAATTCTAGTTATTCGAGAATATCCATTCTTATACCTTTCCAGGCATATATGTATCTATTATCTACCTGAAACAATTTCTCTTTATTAAATACCCGGATAGAATGACATTCTAGGACAGACGGACGGAAGAGTGTTTCAGGTTGCAAATCCCAACAGAAACAGGAACAGAAAATAGGAAGGAAGGATTCGGGACGAGATTAATTATAAATGTCCCCTCTGAGAGGATAATACCTAGTATAATCTATTCATAACCTGGACATTTTGAATGCGGTAGAACTGTAGGGTAAATGTACTATGATTTAGAGTGGGTTGCTGAGAACTACGTGAATCTAGTGGGCATATTCTTTGTGTTATAATCAAAAATGGGAACTAAAGAAAATAATTGTAGAAGATATTATATAGCAGCATCTTTCTAGATTCTGCTAAAAAAACACTATTATAAAGTCTGGAGCTAGCACGGTGAAATCGATAACTTACAATATCGGATCGATAGGCGAAACTTACGATGATTTTATATCGATATCCCTAGCATGGTTTCACGGTTGATTGCCAAACCGATATTGTTAGGGAATAAAAAAAAAATCGATATACGCTGGCAACACTGCCTACGAATTCACATTCCGACATGTCAAACGCCAATCAATTACGTAAAAACTGAGAATGTTAGTATCCACAAACGGCATTAGTAATAAGATAAGAATTCTGCCTTCAAAACATTCTCATGTTACCAAAGTGGATTCTCGAGAGACGGAAAACGTTCCGCGAGCCACACACTTGATTTTATCAATTCACTAATTATCTCGGTATTGTGTGATGGCAATCGATACCCTTCACTTCGAAATATTCTAGAAAGCCTGTGAAATATTCTAGAATAAAAATTTCTAGGGTAAACATTCCATATAAACGTAATAGGCGTTGTCAGATTGGGTATCGTGAAACATTAAAATATCGCAAATTGTTTAAGATGGAGTTGGACGGAGAGGAACGACCGCGCGGCGTTTTTTCGTTCACAATTTTAATTTGGATTTGAGGCCAAAATACCCAACCAAAACTAAAGAATTATTTAACTCAACGACCGTCCGTGGTCGAGTGGTAACAACACTTGACTCCCAATCGGAAGGTTGCGGGTTCGAACCCGGCGTGCGCAAATAAATTTTATTTGATTAATTTGTGTTATTTCACAATTAATTAATAAAAATAATATATACTACATTTGCGGCACGTTCCAGAGTGGAAGATACTGTCAGTATCGCCCTGGTGTAAGACCACCATTCAGAATTGAGACGTTGCTTAATAATGGCTTTAGCCGTGTTTAGTGACTCGATCTGAATAGCCAGGTACTTTCCTACCTTCCTCTTCCCCATCTCCTTCCCTTGCCCACTTTCCTTCAGCCTCACAACATACCCCAATTGGGGAAGCCATAGTCTCACTGGCTCCAGACGGGAGCAGTTGGGACTCTTGTGAGGTATTCTCTATAAAAAAAAAATAAAAATAAAAAACACAGGAGGCACTGAGAAAAATAATTTCCCTCAGAGACATTTTTGAAGAGACCCATGTTGTAGGAGGAAGGAAACACAGAGGCCGGCAAATCGTTCCACAGCCGAGTTATTGAACTCAAGAACGATTCGAAGAAGCGACCCGTTCTCAACTGACAAGTGTCAACCGTGTACATGTATTGGGCGAGCGTTTGGCGTGTTTCCCGTCTATACACCTTTGCCGTGGATATCAATGACGCTAGTTCCTCGGAGCATCGTCCATTGAAATATATAGATATTTATTAATAAGATGAAATATAAAAAAAATAAAAAATATTAAAATAAAGCATTTTGATGTGTGTAAATTCAAATTACAAATTACCTTTTTCGTTGTTTATTTTTGGGGTGTTATGCAGTGTTGCGCTACCTCCTTCTTTAGCCGACGTTTCGGACAGCGTTGCAGTGTCCATCATCAGGGCAGATCCGGCAGATCCGACGGATCGTCACACATCGCCGGATCTGCCCTGATGATGGACACTGCAACGCTGTCTGCTAAAGAAGGAGGTAGCGCAACACGGCATAACACCAAAAAAACAAACAATGAAAATGCTTTTGGCCGTGAAAATCTAAAAACATATCTACAAATGACCTATTTACGTCTGAACACAAATTTGTCCAATATAAATTAAAATTACTAGCCAAAAAAACGATTTATTTACCATACTTAATTTTTTATTTTATTTTTCATTATATTAATTCCAAGGCAAGATATTTTAATTCTTAATTATAATTAACTCACAAAAAAATTATGAAGTAGCCTCCTTTTGATGTCAAAAACAGTTCCTAAATCCCTTTTCACAGTAGCATCAATCTCTACCAGCAATCTTCTAAAAAAAAATGTAACTGTTTTTAAATTAACGAAATATAAGTTTTCTCACGTTCGTAAAATAATTATGTACTACAATACCGCAAAAATTTACTTCAAGCAATTTATCGAGAAAGTTTGGAAGACATATAAGCTCGTGTTTGCATGGATCGCATACATAGTAAAATTTCTCAAACAAGTCTTTTAAAACTTTAACTCAATCTAAAGTTTTCTCTCTTTGTAAGTATCAAATTTGCCGGCAAGTCTAAGTTTTTAAACTACTTACTCAATATCTTGATTATTTTTCAGGGTATTATGCCATGTCTCGTTTCCTCCTCCTTTAGCCTAAAATGACGTTTACAGCGTTACAGCGAGTGTCCGTCATCAGGACAGATGACAAACTGTGGAAGATTGTGGCGAAGTGTGAATTAATGTATTTAGAAGATTTACCGTATTGTGCGCGTTATATCAATGTGGTTTTTGGCGTTTAGTTTTGGTGTAGCCATCAAAAGTATCGGTTACCAAGAACGATTAAGCTTGGTCCCGTGGTCGCTATTAATGTTAAGGGGGGTTTTGTGAATTTCAATTCCCGCCGTAATTAGACGTGCTCGATGCGTTATTGGTCTTCCCAGGACTTCAGGAACGAATCCAAATTAATAACCAGTTTCAATTGCCGATTTGTCCGGATGGCCGAGTTTGCACGCTCAAAAGTATTCTGAGGTCCTTTTGGAGATGATTCTGTTACTAACTTGTCGTTCAGTATAACTTTCCAAAATTAACTGACAGCTATTGAAGACGCTAATCATTTTTTAATGTCTACACACTTTATAATTCGCTACAAAACTTCCAGCATAATAAAAAAAAAATCTAAGTATTTTTTTAGTACATTTATACATGAAAATATGTAATTTTCTTGTCATTTTTTGTTTTGTCTTTTCTCTTTTCCCTTTATTTGTAATCATCCGTAAGTGTATATCCTTGTTTTTTTTCTTTACTTGTTTTCTCTTGTTGTATTTCTACTTAACTTTATCTTTTATTTTTATTCTTACATCGAAATACCTTTGTAAAATTATACCTATTACCTCTTACCTCTTGGTAATTTATTCAAATTAATTTATCTTTTAGTCCCTTTCTGCATATATTTCCAGTAAACCGCTCTGTTTTTGCCGGAATTCCCGCAATTACCCTTCCCCCTTTGTTAACCTCCCACTCAAACACCTACTTTTTTTGTATATATCTATCTGTCAATATTTTTTTTCACAGGTTAGTTTTAATATTCTCCTAAGGAAGAAAGGGTTCTTCCGAAACTGGTATCTTTCCTCATCCGTGATAAAATAATGAATAGTGATTGCCAATAATTGTTTTAGAATTTCCACTGGATTCATTTAATAATACTAAGTTTTCAAAGTAAGTCTTCTTCAGCACTGTAAGTATAGCTATATAGTATATTTTACACCAGGAAACTCGTCACGGCTTTGATAAATAGACATGTTCTTGCAAAAGAATTCTTCAAATACAATTACTCGTATTTCAGTTCCTCAAAGTGAAAACCCTGTCAATTTTATTTTATTGTAATGTATGTAAAGTTCGACACCAATTTTCTGAGATTTATTCCTTTATCCTGTTTTTTTCTCCATTTTCCGTTGTCAGGTAGGATATTTGATATTTATATATGCAGTAATATCCCAGGCTTATGGCAAGAAAACAAAATACGAGATCTGAAAGAAATTTTGATAATCGATTTATTGATAAACTGGCTTAGCTTTGGTGCCGCTTTTTTTATTTAAACATTCGTAGGGCATTTACATGTGATGCAGTACATGCTTTTTTAAAATAACAATGATATATACAGGTAACATAAAATATAAGTAACAAAATATAGGTTATTAAAATGTAAGAGTTGACACAAAGTACGAAACATAGTTTATAATTTAAGTAAAAATAGATAATCTGCCAAATCCTCCAAATCAACAATAATATTAATAAAAGCGAGCATAAAATATTATATTTTATGAAAACTTCAAAATTTGTTCTATTTGAAAATTAGAGATGGCAGCACTCACGCTTGTATCTGGTACGTGGAGCGATTCTGTACGACAGATTTTAGCGTATTAATATTATAAATGTTTCAAATTGGTTTATGAAATAGGCAGAAATAGTTGGCACATACGACGTTTAAAGTTTGCCAAGTTCAAATTGTTGTCGAAAATATCCATATTGTTTTTATTACCAAGTATTTGTTACCAGGACTATGTAAACTACGTTGTTTTGGGGAATGCAAACTATAGTTGAAATGAGATATATTTACATGTAAGTATAAAATGGAGAGAGGTGGCAGTACTTTCCATGGTTTGTCTATAAAACGTATGTGCTGATGTTTCCGGTTATATAAAGAGCCATTATTTAGCAATATGTATTCGTAGCGTGTATGCACGCGGTCGTTCAGTTCGTCGTTTGTTCCATAGCCCGGCTGACGGGCTTGTACTACACATCCGTATGATGAAACTGCAACACATCGTCTGTACTGGAAACTCAAATAACTTTATTGTCGTATAAACTTGTCGTATAAGTTCCGTTAGAGAAAGAAACTAAGAATGTATTTAACACTGCAACTGTAAATTAAAATTGATATTTAAATTATTGTTAATGAAATCTTTTAATGGAAATGGATATAAATCTGTAAAAAAACTCAAAATGATACTGTAGATAACAGCGTAAATGAAACCATAAATAAAACTGTTAATAGATGAAACTGTTAGCAAATGAAACTATTAGAAAATGAAACTGTAAATTAAATTGTTAAAGAAATTGTTAATGAAATTGTAAATGAAACTGGAAATTATACAGTAAGAAAATGAAACAAGCTAAAAAGTCAACAAAACTGTAAATGAAATCGAAACTTAAACAAGAATAAATGAAGTTGAATCTGAAACTGTAAATGAAATTAATAATGAAACGTAAATTGAAACGGATAATGAAACATAAATTGAAACGGATAATGAAACATAAATTGAAACTGGTTATTAAACTCAATCTGTAAAAGAAATTGTTAATGAAACTTTAAAGAAAACTTAAAATGTTACTGTAAGTTAAATATAACACGGTCTATAAAACCGTCAATGAAACTGTTAATGAAATCGAAACTTAAACTGAAAGTGTAAATGAATTTATATCTGAATCTGTAAATTAAACATAAACTGAAACTGATACTAAAACTGTAAATAAAACTCTAAATAAAGCTGAAACTTTTTATAATGTAAATACCGCGCAATAGTTCCAACTGATCTCTGCTCACCAGATCTAGTAAGACTAATGCATCCCCAACTGAAGTATATTGTGAGGCTGAAGGGTGTGGAGAGGAAAAGTTAAATTATAGTGAAAATGCCGAGATCCCATGAGAAACCACAACAAAAGTTTTTCAATGAGTACGTCAGCCAATGTCCTTGCACTTTCGACATTCATCCATCAGTCATGTTTTTAACTTATAAATTCATGATGGCACTGCGTCCCGGGTAAAGCATTAATCAAAAGCTTCCACATGTTGTGTAGTTCAAACGAGCTTAGGGCTTGGATAAGCCACTGCAAAGCCCCTATTCCCTGAGCCCTGCTGTCCGCTGGCACCAATACAGTGGGACCACCGCATAACCTAACACCGTAGCAGCACTGTACTTCGTAGTATAGACGTCTGAAACCTCTGAAACCATATAATTATCTTTCTTGCAAAGCATTAGAAATTAATAATATCTTAGAATGTGATGCAGAATCAAGAAACTGTAAATGGAATTGTATTTTTTTAACTATTAATACCGCACAACAGTCCCAAACGCTCCCGCCTGAAGGCAGTGAGATAAAGGCATCCCCAATTGGGGTAGGTTCTAAGGCCGAAGGTAGTGGGGAAGGGAAAGAGATGGGGAAGAGGAAAGTACCCGGCTATTCAAATCTGGTCACGAAACACGGCTGAAGCCATTTCAAGCAACATTTCAATTCTGAATGGTGGTCTTACACCAGAGCGATACTGTGAGTATCTTTAACTCTGGAACGTGCCGCAAATATACTACATATTATTTTAAATGAATTAATTGTAAAAAAACTGAAATAAAATAAAATGAAACTAAACGAAACTGTAAATGAATCTGTAAATGAAACCGTAAGGCACTATGGACGAAACTGTAAATGAAACTATAAATGAATCTGCAAATAAATGAAACTGTAAAAGAAACCGTAAATGAAACTGTAAATGAAACTGTAAATGAAATTATAAATGAAACTGTAAATGAATCTTAAAGTAAATTAAACTATAAATGAACCTGTAAGTAAATACAACTGTAAAATAAACTGTAAAAGAAGCCGTAAATGAAATTGTAAATAAAACTGTAAATGAAACTATAAATGAAAATGTAAATGAATCTGCAAGTAAATGAAGCTATAAATGAATCTGCAAGTAAATAAAACTATAAAAGAAGCCTTTATTTATTTAGTGAGTTTGAGTGAATAATTAATATGGTTTTTTTCTGCAGATATCATTGTCACCTGTGCTGGACCTCCTGAGTTAATGAAACTCCGTCCGGGAAGCACGATTAATATTTGAATACCGTTCGGATAAAGTAAACAATATAAACTTGGACCATTGTATTTCTTTGAAAACTGCTTTAATTTTCCTATAAGCCGTCATGGTGTTTCCATTTAAAAACTTTTTAACGGTCGCAGCTCTATCAATTTATTTATGATCGCTATTAAATGCCAGAATCTATGTCTTAATTACTGTTCAAAACATCACCCAAGCCGAATAAACACGTTTCAAATATCAAAAATATTAATTTCTGTTGTCTGTGTGACCTGTGAGACTCTGATTCCATGAATTCGAATTTAATTGTTATTTTCAAAATTTGAACTTATTTATCAAGAATTCAGTGTTGCCCATGATTTTTCACGGGTCTGCGCTAGTTAAATTGTACGTAAAAATGTTAGTAACAAATAAAGATTTTCACAAATATTTTTGGGCAGCTAAAGTTTCGATTTGCACCATTGTGTTAGATTCGTAGATCCGTAGCTCCGTAGCCGTAGCATTGTACACCAGTGTCCTATATGGACAGTGTTCGGCGTAGACCGAAGCCAACTACGTTACACTTTAATTAGGTTTGCCTAAAATTGGCCACGCCGCACTGACGTTCCAAAAGCAAAATCAACGGCATCTAATTATATTTTTTTTTATATACAAAGGTATATAATGCTAAGGATCGTACTTGACTTACTTTAACTAGTGATTCCTGTCATTATTTGGAGTAAAAAATGTAAATGAAACTTTGGTTTCCGGTTACTTTTTCGATGACGTTTTTTTTTAAATTTTTTTTCTTTTAAATCATAAAAAAAATCTTCTCTAGTCAAATGGGGTGGCCAAATGAAAAATGATAAAAAAAATTTTTTGGACCACCTTCTGCTTTATATATAAAAACCCTATAGTCGTTAAAATAAAAATAAAAATAAAAAATAAAATCTCCCTCACATAGTACAACTCACTGGCCTCTGTTGAGACACATTAAACCTAAAGACATCTGTTGAGAGACATCTATATATTCACATACAGAAAGCAGATTATTCACATACATAAAGCAATGTAATTCTATTAAAAGGTTAAATATATGGTGAAAAATTTGCTATCGGAATAAATATATATATATTTTAGAATATCTCACAAGAGTCTCAACTGCTCCCGTCTGGAGCCAGTGAGACTATGGCATCCCCAATTGGGGTATGTTCTGAGGCTGAAGGTAAGTGGGTAAGGGAAGGAGATGGGGAAGAGGAAGGTGGGGAAGTACCTGGCTATTCAGATCTAATCACTAAACACGGCTAAAGCCATTATTAAGCAACGTTTAAATTCTGAATGGTGGTCCTACACCAGGGCGATACTGAGAGTATCTTCCACTCTGGAACGTGCCGCAAATATAGTATATATTATTTTTATTTATTAATTGTGAAATAACACAAATTAATCTAATAAAATTTATTTGCGCACGCCGGGTTCGAACCCGCGACCTTCCGATTGGGAGTCAAGAGACTTACCACTCGACCACGGACGGCCGTCAATCGCCGATTTATATTAATATGTAAGAAAAAATGTATGAAAAAATCTTGAATACGTAGATATAAGATGTAATTTTTTTTTAAATGTATATGTAACTAAAATATAAGCACCTGTTGACAAGCCGATTGAATTGGTTTAGCAGGACTAGTTTGTTGATACTATGTATTAAATTATTCTTTCAATAAAATATAAAAAATAAATTTAAAAAAGTAAGTCCAGCTGGATCTGTCATTGGGACCACAGTGCGCTGCCCGAGGCCGTAGATAAATTGGCCCCGTGTATGTATACGAGTATTAGTTCGACATTTCACGTTTGGCATACCTGATCGCTCACGGACAATATTTGGATGAATTTCTAGGGTGTAATTTTTGCATGAGTTTGATGGGATGGATATGGTGAAAGGGGGAATATGTATGATCGAATACGTAACTAGTACCGCCATCTAGCGACTTTATTGGAAAGTTTATATCATGACAGGATATTTAGAAATACCGACCTAAAAAACTTTTCTACGCCAAATATATCCTTTTCATAAATCTTTTTTATAAACCTTATCACGAAATTACCTTTCTTCACCCTACCAAATCGGATGAGTTTAATAGGGTCTGTTTTAACTCGACCGTTTTGAATTTCTTCAATACCGGTTACTGAATTACTTACTATTAGCTATTGTGTAACTACTATAATTATTTTTTTCAATTTTGAAAGTGCATATTAAGCGTGTCCCTATTTTGTAAATATTTACCTAATTAACATAGGTTAAGTTCTATCAAAACCCGCCAACCAATCTCCGGGCGTTTTTTAACCGTTTTAAAATCACGATACATATTAATTCTACGTTAAATAAAGTAATGTATTATAACTTCTTTTATATTCACCGTGTATTTGGAAGGAAGAGAAAATGGGGCGGATTCATTATTTTTCATTCGATTGGCGATCTGCCCTGAAGATGCACAGTGTAATAATGTCCGAAATGTTGTCTAAAGAAGGAGGTAGCGCAAAAAACGGACTAATACCCCAAAAATAAATTACTTTCATATCTAAATGCTTTGCGTTGATGTAGTTTTTGGTTCGGCGACGATAACACAAAAAATCCCGAATTGTATGTTAATTTTCATAAAAAACCGAAAGTTTTGTCCGTGTAAAAAATATGTTTTTGATAAAAACGTCCTTTTGACGCATTTCACAAGCTGTTGAATCTCCACTCCAACTGTGAAATCAAGATATCCAAATTTTGAATTAATTCACGCCTGAAAAGGGCATCTCTTCGTCTTTCGATTTCTCACAACACATTGTGCTTTCTTTTCTCGTGGGATTCGGCAGTTCCGTTAGTAAAAATTCTTCGCTGCATAAATAGATTTATCGATTTTTTTTTGGAAAATTCTTTGGGTTACCGTCTTTTGAACACCACTAACGTATCATCCTGACATGTATATAGATTAAGTTTTGTAATATTAAATATTTATACGAAAAACTCTCTTTTCATAACTGTTGAAGGTTATTGTTAATTGTGAAATTTGAAATATGAAATATGAAGTTTGACAAATACGACAGTCCCATAATAAGAAGTCAGATTGTAAAAATGTATTGAAATTTGTACAGCGCCCTTGAGTTGATTTTTCACAAAAAAAAAATTTTCCAAATTATTTAACGCACCAGAATGTTAACCCTTTCACACCCTTTTCCATATCATCTTGTAAATCCACGCTATGCAAGTGTATTATATAAGCATAATTAATACAAAACAATACAAGAACAAAATGTTAACCTACCAGACTATTAAATAGGAAAATAATTCACCGACTCCAGATATTTTCATATCAGAGGGTTAGGCTCGGTGGAAATCCTAATTCGACCGATAAATCCTACTGATCCCTCAATATAAATATTTTAAAAATCTTTCGTAATCCTACATGTATTTAAAATGACTGATTTTTGTATTTTTATATACAAATTCTTTGACAAATCTAATGTACCTAAATTTTTAATGAGAGAGCGAGGTATAATGCCAGTAGCCGAAATAATAAATGGTAATATTTTTATAGTCTGAGAATGCCAAATTCTTTTAATTTCATTTCCTAAATATGTATACTTTCTTATTTTTAGGTTATTTTTTAATTTTTACTAGTTGGTCTGTGTATAAGTATAGTTTTATCATAGTATATTTTAAAGAAATTATTTTCTCAAAACGAATTTGGTTCGTATTCTTTATATTATGACAGTCAATCAAGT
This sequence comes from Limnephilus auricula, assembly GCA_951813805.1. Classification (NCBI taxonomy): domain Eukaryota; kingdom Metazoa; phylum Arthropoda; class Insecta; order Trichoptera; family Limnephilidae; genus Limnephilus; species Limnephilus auricula. The sequence continues at coordinate 4,470,407 of OX638396.1, forward strand.
TATGTTTAATTACCAAACTTTTGTGAATTATTTTTAAAACCTGATTGTGCCTAAATGTAAACTCGGACGACTAAACTATAGAACGTATTATATCCCGATATAATATATTCTATAGTTTCCGGAAGAGCCATACATTTTCTATATAAATCATCATTTTTTTTTGTATCTTTGATTATATGCTTCCTATAATTTTTAGTATTATTGACTCTATCAAGCATAAATCCTTCTATTTCTGCGCTCAACTCTCCAATACTCAACCATTTGTTTGACGAAAGTTTGTCAACATATGTTTGGTTGAGATAATTGAAGTGTTTTGGGTGAATAATTTTATTTGACCAGGAATCTAATAATTAATTCCTGGTTCGTATTTATAAAAATGTTAGCATTCTTGTCGTATAAATTAAAATGTGTAGTGTTTCTTTATTTTATTATTATTAATAGGACGCAATGGCTGAATTGGATAAAGCATATGCCCCCGTTAGACGTGAGGTTCTGGGTTCGAGTCCCAGTTGCGACCATTATTATTTTTGTGTGTCTTGTTCATTTTCAAATTTAAAAAAAAATAGATTATTATTTTTATCTTCTTCTTCAATGATAAAGTTATTACTATTTGTAAAAAAAAATATCATAAGAAAATATGGTTGCTGGGGTTTATTTTTGTGTAATCGAAGGACCTTTGTATGAAATGTCTGTAATGTAATGTAGGGGGAAAATATGTCACAGGCAAAGGAAAGGACAGAGATGACTTACAACGGCACTTGTGGCACTTTCTTCCGTCGAGCTGGTTTTTAAATTTCACATTTATAGCGGAAATATTTGTATTGTTTTGTAGCATTTTTTAGCGTCGGCGGACTTGCACCGGCAGAGAGCGAAAGAGCGGAATATTGAAGCGGAGATGTTTATTGTACGTGGATCAATTTGTGACTGATAATGTGGGCAATTAAAAATGAGAGGTCCACGCAGTTAGGTAGTAAGGAGCAGGTAGGAAGAAAACTTGTAAAAATACTAACTACCACGTACAGCGGTTCATGATATATAGATGTAGGTATGTAGATAAGTTAGTTGTGCATTGTGTAAAGGTCCAACCAGTTGCTTTAGTAGGAACTTACTACGTACAAAAATTTGATCAAGGAAATTGGTAGGTGCCTGTGTTTATGTTACACAAAAGTATTGCATTTTTTTATTTATTTTTTATTATTTAATTTATACATATATAATAATTATATGTTATTTTTTTTCAATGCCTGTCTCACTAGGGTAAACCTGTGTCGAGACAGACGTACAGTTACATAAATTGTATACCAACATGGTTATTTGAATATAAAGCTTAAGAGTGTGATCTTCCAAATCACAGGAAAAGTACATATATATTATACAGATATTATAGTAAAATTAATTGGAAATGGGATAAATTGATAGAAATTTATATTAAAATGATAATTATGTTAGTATATTTGACGGGATTCTATTGGTTTTTTTTTTAATTGGGTCGTATGTAAATGGGTATTCTTGTCTAAGTGCAATTTGTTTTACATATATTTGCTATAGTGAGACGTCCGATACTTGCAAGCCATTTTTTTATTTCACTTTTGAATTTGGTCATTGTTTCTGTGTAGTAGAACTCATGAGAGATCTGTCGTAAGCCATCGAGTGCACAACGTATGTCGCAGCTTGATTCCTCTGTCAACTCTAGTACTGTCTCTGACAACCAATCATAAATCAAATACGATTCAGAAAGAACGTACATTCTTCAAATTCTATTGGTATTTGATTAGAAACATTCGACATTCTGTTATTTTTGGTCTATTTCGTTTTCATGCTGATCACAGATTCACACCCAACCTTCATACATTTTTCTTCCAAGAGCTTTCTTTCCTTCCTAACTTTAAAAAGACCCTAAGATTTTATCTTTATATGAATACCGCACAAGAGTCCCAACTTCTCCGGTCTGCATCCAGTGAGACTACGGCATCCCCAAGGGCGGTATGTTGTGAGGCTGAAGTTAGTGGGGAGGGGAAAGAGACGGGGAAGAGGAAAGTGGTGAAGTACATGGCTATTTAGATGTGGTCACCAACCACGGCCTAAAGCCATTAAAAGCAACATTTCAATTCCGAATGGTGGTTTTAATGACAGTGTCTTCCACTCTGGAAAAAAAAGAAAAAAATATGGAGAAACATTCAAATGTAAGCAACCTATGCAATTTATTTGCGTTAAAAAAAATCATGAAAAAGTAATTTATGTATTTTTAAAATGGATAATTGTAAAGTGAATAAATTTCTTTTTTTTTCTTTTCAATTTTGTCTGGTTTTTCCCTGTTTTACGTAATAATTAATTTGTATGGTAATGCATTCGAAATTTACCATCTTAATACGGCGCCATAAATGTAGGTAAGTTGAAATAGGACCATTTTCGTAAATGTCCCCTTCGCTTTAGCCGTTGTCATTGAATGATGATTTCCAGGAATGTATGAATAAATTACGTCTTTCGGCGTAGGCCTAAATAATTCTTAAGGCTTTCCTATTATGTATGACTAAGCATTAGTTGGGTGGAATCAGGTATAGACCCGCCCAGAGGGTGAACAAAGGAGTGCCCCAATTTTCACGTTTTCGTTTAATTTTTATTTGGCCTGTTGAAAATATTTAAATATTAATATTTGAAAAAAGATGCTTTGTTATGGCTGAGAAACGATCCCTGATCAACTGCTTAGAAGTCAATTTTGCTGAACATCAACCATTTTAATAAAGGCAACATAAATTCATCAAGTTTAGTCTATTTAAAAAAAATGTACTTTAGAATGTTGCGTACACACAACCAATATATTACATATACACAATTGAAATGTTACGTAGATTTTACGTATACACAACCGAAATGTTACGTAGATGTTACGTATACCTACACAACTGAAATGTTACGTAGATGTTACGTATTCACAACCAAAATTTTACGTATATGTTGCGTACATACAATCAAAAATTTATGTAGACATTACGTATACACAACCGAAATGTTACGTAGATGTTACGTATACACAACCGAAGTGTTACGTGGATGTTACGTTTATACAAACAAAATGTTACGTAGATATTACGTATACACAATTGAAATGTTAGGTAGATGTTACGTATACACAACCAAAATTTTACATAGATGTTACGTATTCACAACCAAAATTTTACGTAGATATTACGTATACAGAACCGAAATTTTACGTATATGTTTCGTACATACAATCAAAAATTTACGTCGATATTACGTATACACAACCGAAATGTTACGTAGATGTTACGCATACACAACCAAAATGTTACGTTGATATTACTATATATATATATAGTAAAAATTATTATATCCTGGTACTGCAGTGCCACTGAGATATTTGTAGAAGGGCGTGTTCCTGCATTCCGAGCACTACTCAAAAAACGGATCACCAGCTTTAGAACGCGACTAGCCACGAGCGAAAACGGTCTTGTGATGGCAGCACTGTACTTCTGACAGGGTCCTATTTACAAGCGATTGGGCTAACTCCTGATGTCATAGATTAAAAAAATGTATATATATATTTTTATTTTGTTTTTAAAAAAAATTCATTCTTATGTTGTTTCTGTATTATTTTTATTCTGTTTTCTTTTACTATGTGTGCAGTATCTCACAATATATATATTTTTTAATATTAATTTGATATGTTCCATGTATAATATGGAGCTCGTGGGATTGCACCACCCCGAGATCTGGAATAAACAAAAAAATAAAAATAAAAATTACGTATACACAACCGAAATGTTGCGTAGATGTTACGTTTACACAACCGAAATGTTACGTAGATGTGACGTATACACAACCGAAATGTTACGTGAATATTACGTATACACACTCGAAATGTTACGTAGATGTTAGGCTGCCTTTACACACGTAAGTTTTTTCTCGTATGTCCCTCACGTAAACAACTTATTGCCAATAACCAATGTGCCCATCGGTTAAAAGTCGCTTACGTGAGCGACTTACGTAAGCGACTTACGTAAGCGACTTACTTAGATACTAATACCTATTCTGTATTTTTTATTAAAAAAATAATAGAAAACAACATCATCTACTTTTTATACTCCGTTTTTTATACTCAGCAATCGCTGGTTAAAAACCTTCGGGAGCGTGCTGTTACATCTTATATACATATTTAGATATATTTAAAGAATGTTAGTACCTATGTATTTAAAAAGTTATCATAGATTTCTCATTAATAATGTATTATATTAAATCATTTTACATACAGTGACTGGTAAATGTGAAAAAATATTATGAATGGTTCCTATCAATAGAGATGGCTTGCGTTGTGTCTACCACTGGTATTCAATTAATCAAATATTCGTATTAAATGTCGATCTATTGTGAAGGGTATTCAATTCAGTAGGCATTAAGTACTCTGTGTTGAGGGCCTTCGAACCCTCTTGGCTTGATTAATGTTGTCCCTAATACCGAAGTATGCTCAAAATTCTATTTTTATGTCCAAGAAAAATATTTAAACGTTAATATTATTAAAGAGAAGTTTTTAATTTCATCTGTTTGAAAATTTGTTTGTGCTTTCTATTTGGTTTTGGAATGAGAATATTCATAGTTCCTACCTCTCCCTAATCATCATCTTGCTGGAAAAGTATTTGAAATTTGGAACAATGTCAAGAAAAATAGAAAATTTGAGTGCATTTGTTTTTTAAAAACAGAAGAAGTATTGGAAACAAGTTGTTGGTGTTTTTCGTTTATTGTAATGTACTGATATTCCGGGTAGTATTGATCACGATTTAATTTTTGTTTACTCCTAGATAAGGGGGCCAATATCTCCCTTATCTCTTGAATACCTTAGGAACTTTCAATGAGAGTCTTGTAGGTACTTCGTACACTTTAACACACAATTATTGGTAGATAATAATAATACAGACCGGTCAGTGGTTGAGTGGGCATTGCGTTTGGGTCCCACCCAAGCGTTCCGTGTTCGATTCCTCGGCTGGCTAAGTCCTCCGTCACAACACAAGCAATATCTTCCGCTTAGTGTGGTGTTAGTAGGAGATTTTCAAATGTTGTTGGGTTATTCGTAACCCGGGAATGTTTGTCTTTCTTTAAAAAAAAAAAAAAACTATTTCTAGTATTTAAGGCTGACCGCGAACTGACAAAGAAGTGTCGTTCCGTAATCAGGACCGCTTGGTTATATCTGAGACTTCGGGTATCTCCGCCGACATTCGGCAAGACCCGAAACGAATACACTGCATTTATATAATCTCGTTTTTTAACTTAAAAGAAGATACCTATTTAACCATCTCGTATAATATATTTTTGTACTTATTCGTTATGTTGTGACGATAATTACCTCGGGGTATCGCGGTGGAACTATATAACTATTTTGTGAATGTGTTGTGTGCTCCTTCGCAGATAGACAGTGGTAAGTAATTGGTTATCCGTTTTCCTTGCATACCTTGGTTTTCCTACACATAATATGATCCATTTCCAGCAAACATCGTTTCGTCATGATAGTCTCTGGCGGAAGACCACAATTCTAAATCATAATTTTAATATATTAAAGATGATTGTTTTTAAAACAGGCCGTACGCTAACAATTACCTAACCTAACAAGTACCTAATTTGTTCCAGTGGACAAGCGTTAAATTCGCCAAGCAGTTAAAAAATAATAAGGTTGTCCTTCACTAGCATAGGTGAAAACACGTTTAAATTACACAATAAACTTGAAGCTATAAATTTACAAAGTTAACATCTAAATCTTTCCAAACTTTAACTCGGTAGTAATAGACATCGGTAACTTTTAACATTTTACCATACAACTTTGCTATGCTAACATCTATTTTAATACACCAGTGTTTTATTTTACCTGTATTATATTACACTTGTATTTAGTTATACTTACAGAGTAAGGAATAGACTGGCCGCGGACAAAAAGAAGAAGAAGGAATGATACGACAATACGAATGTTGAGAGGGCGCGCTAATATTAAAAACGTGAAAATGTTTAATAAAACACGACTCGTTTGAAAAAGAGTAAAAATCTAAGGGATGTGTCAAGTAGCATTTAAAGAAACATTGTGAATTTTATCATACATTGAAAAATAACAGAAACAAGCGTGTAACTAATAATTTTCGGAGCACACTTTGCGATTTATTTCTATCGAGGGAATTTCAAATAAATACCGTTTCGGCATGGGGAATGTATAGATACTATATTGAAGAATATATATTTTTTTAAGAGCTTAAAAACTTAAAACGTTTAAGTAAAATATATAAGAAATCGGTAGAAATTCGGAGGGCCGCCTCTTCATAGGCTAGACTTTGCACCACTTTTGCGGAACACACGCGTCTATCATTCTGTCCCGCTCACAATACGCTCACACAAACTTACGATACATGCGAATGAGAAATGTGCGAATGGGACAACGCTCATATTTTACCTACAGAAATCGCTCGAAAAAGGGTTTCAGGAGAAAACATTTTTCTACACCCAAACCTTTACGAGATTTTATGTTCTCGAAAGCATAATCTATCTAATCTATTATTTATGAGAATTAAGTTAGCAGCTCTTTTTCCTTAAGTCATATTTTCCGATAAATTATATCTACATGTTTGATAGATAATGTTTACGTTACTATGAAACGCAACGAAAATTTAAAAACATACCGACATTTCACCGCTTTCACCTTCTAGAAGGCAATTTAAACAAAAAAATATTCATTTCGTAATTTTCGATGCAGAAAAGTTTTTTCCCGGGCGTCCGAGTCTAGGGGAACACACCTAGTTGCGCGGAGCAGGGGGATCACAGGAGCTTATTAACGATTTGTCAATAAATGAATCTGACAGTATACAGGCACCTCGTATTGTAATATAACTATTCAGCGATCGAAAATAAAATCTGCTTACGGATTTCTAGTCCTTTTTACAATGACGTGCAAATTGTTGGCCGCGTAAAATAACTTTTTTTGTGTGTATAAGGCAAGTCACTCTAAGAAGAGTGCTATGTAAAATAACTTAAATACAATTCCGAAATCGAGTGAACAAAAGTTTGGGCTTTTTTCCAAAACTAAATAACTTTGTTACACTATTTAGTTAGATAATTCTTATAATTTACCAATCTCACTCATTTTTAGCGTCTCTGCGCAACCCCAATTAAAGGCAAGGCAGAAAAGTCCCACAATGGACTGCGCTGCAAACTATTGCCTTACTTTAGAGAACTTTACTTTTCTGCACGGGGTCCGGTTATTTTTCAGTGTGCCCTTCGGCGTTCAACTTACGACTGATATTGTAGATTATTCAAAGTATTCTCGAACCCTCCTGGTGCCAAAAATAGGGTCACGTGGTTTGTCTCCAGCTCGTCGAAATGATACCCAGATTTCATGTTAGGACAAGTCTGTCTCTTCTGACGTCAGTGTTTATACTGTTAAATACTAGCACCAAATAACGCACTTGAAACCTTCAGAAACTGCGCTAAGTATGTACATTAATTATTACTAGCTTTTTGCCAGTTGCAGGCAACTAATTGGTAAAAGTACGAAGCGATTTAATGCTTGATTGTGGATAAAACAAAAAGAAGCGTGTTCCTACATTTAAAAAAATTAAATATTAGAAGAAAAAAGCGGTATTTGAGTGTTAGTGCAGCAAGGAGTGAGCGCCTACAAAAGAGCCCAGGGTGTTTTTTTTATTTTTTATTATTATTTATTGAGTTAGTTTATACTTATAAATACATTAATTCTTCCTTCATTCTTCAGACTTTCAGGCATTTCATCATACATCTTTAGTCCTCTGTACATTAGGCGTTTCTGTGATTTGGATTTCTTCATATGTGGCAATCTAATTCTATTTACACTTCTGGTATCGTAATTATGTACATCTCTATTAAAAACAATTTCATCCAAAAAATATTTTGGTATTTGGTGGTTCATGACTTTATAAAGAAAAATTAACACATTAAATAACTGTCTCTTTTTTATTGGAATCCAATTTAACTGCTCTCTCATTTGACTAACCCTTGTATATTTGCCTTTTCCCAGTACACATCTCGTAGCTCTATTCTGTATAATATCTAGCTTGTTTAAATTTCCTTCATTGGCTAAATATAACAACTAACTAACTAACTAACCATCACGCCGTTTCCCCGCAGGGGTAGGCAAAGAGGACGGACCGCCAAACAACTCGGTCTTGGCATACACTCCTCCCCTCATTCACATTCGTACATCTTATCATACATGCTCTTCTATTATTCTGACTCTTGACATAGCCCGACTCAAGTATCTTATTCACTTTATCGTGCAATGTCTTCCTCGGGCGTCCTCGACTTCTTTTACCATTCACATTCGCGTCATATATTCTCTTGACACTCCTTTCTTCATGCATTCGCTCTACATATCCAAACCATCTAAGCGTCCCTTTCTTAATCTTACTTATGACGCTCACATCGGTCTGGCATTCTTTTCGGATCTCCACATTCCTCACACGATCATACATGGTTTTACACATACGCCTCAGGGATCTCATTTCTACAGCATTCAGTCTACTTTCATCCTTTCTCTGCCAGTTCCATGCTTCACTGCCATACATCAGGGTAGGTATCAGCACTCCATTGTGAACTGCTAGCTTCGCTTCTTTGGACAGCTTTTTGTTGGCGCCAACGGCATTCAGTCCACCATTAATGGAGTTGCCTGCATTTACCCTTCTTTCAATATCCCCATCAGCCTTCCCATCTCTCGTAACAACGTAGAGCAATAATCAAAATGTGGAACAACTGTAGTTTTATAAATGAGCTCTGTAGTGTTTACATTCAGTTTATTTCTTAGTCTTCTAAGAAAATTGACTTTTTTAGTTAACCGCTCAATTTTGAACAGAGCCACTTTGGTCGACCGGGTCAAAGTTTTCACTATGGGCGTTTTTTCGCAAATAGGTGCCAAGAAGCTTACTGCTCTATTTTTCAATGTGCTATTCGGGATGTGCAGGTTGAGACGCGTAGTTTGTTACCCATATCGCCTAATTTTCTGTTCCAAAGAAGTCTACTACCATAGAGCCACGTTGGTCGCCTACACTCTTTAAACGTCCTTCCGCTCAACTCAGTACACCTTCTACTGAGCCCCTTCGGTCTCCCGGCCAACAAAGCCTTATTTCGCAAAAAGGGTCCTACTTATTATTAAAGAAATATTACGCAATATGATAGCCTCATCAACTTGTGTTGTATGTACATAATAACCGTTAGATTTTACAGAGCATTAGATGTACTTACCCTTGACAAGTTTGGGGCGTGCTGAAGTTACTTACATTATTGTTTATTCCCGAAATCAACACAGATTCCGAACATGTTTGGGTAGTCATTAATGAAGGATTGAAAACTAACTGATATGAAATCCACTAAACTCTAGAGCGACCCTCCACAGATCACTTGAATTGTGCCTTCCTCCTATATGCTTGGTGTACCAGCTCAGGCACTTCCATTGAAGCAACTGGCCTATAATAATATCATAACAGAACTTGAATAGAACTTACACAGAACGTGAAAATTAACTTCAATTATTTAATGGGATGTTCATTTTTTTTAAAACTAGCCGTTCCTACAACTTTTCGACGTTTGAAATAAAAATATATGTTAATTAATAAAGATAATATTAGCGGAACTCAATCGAAAATCTGAAACAGAAAATTCAGAAAAAGATACGGATACAACTGGGACTCCTGCTCCTCCTGGGTTAATTTAAAAAGTTAAAAATAAAAAATAAAATAAAAATATGTATTTTTCTTTTTCTTTTTGCAACTGTTTCATTTTTGAAAACAAGGTATATAAATTTACAAATATTGTACTATACTTAAACCCAGAAGGTAATTTTATCTAGTTTCTCAAAATGGTATTAGTTTTTACGCTATTTTCAAAAAGAAGAAATATATATATAGTGGTTGAGTGGGGATAGCGTTTGGGTCCCACCCAGGCGTTCCGTGTTCGATTCCTCGGCTGGCTAAGTCCTCCATCACAACACAAGCAACATCTTCCGCTTAGTGTGGTGGTAGTAGGAGATTTTCAAATGTTGTTCGGTTATTCGTAACCCGGGAATGTTTGTCTTTCTTTAAAAAAAATAATAATAATTAAAAAAAAAATTAAAAAATATGTAGGTATACGTATATTTTTTCTTTTTGTTTCAGCTGGTTTTGAGCATCACCAATGTCTGATCATTGTAGAAAAGAAGGTAGATTAAGTTTTATAAGGACGTGAGGACGTGTCAGTTTGTGACAGATATAGAACAACGTGACTCAGGGGCTTTTGATATTATTTTGATAAGCGCAGCACTACGTGTCCCGAGAGTTTGCCTTTGACGCTCGAAAAAATACCTTTCCCGTATACTTCATGACCCAAATTTAAAAGTATAAAAAAATGGATATAAACAATGTATTTTTGATAAATATTATTAATAAACATTGAGTTTATCTTTCACTCTGTAAAAAGTTAGGTATAACATGAAAATCCGTTGAAATTGTAACTTCTTTTATAGCTATATGTAATATGTATGTATATATATATTCTATGCCGAGGATGCCCATCTCTAGGCCCGCGAACGAATTATAAATGGCCCGCGTGAGCAAGTTTAAAAATTCCCGCTAACTTGCAAATTTTTGTAAATCCTTTTACAATCAGCTTGGCTGAAAGTATATGTCTGTAATTAATCAATTACAACTACAATACAATATAAAACTAAATAAATCATACCACCCCCCCCCCCCCCCCCCTCACCCCCTCTTAGGACGGATGGAATTCTTACTTTATGATTCGTTCAGTGACCCGCCTGTGATTTTTAAACCGTCAATTTGGCCCGACTGTTAAAAAGGTTGGGCAGCCTTGTTTTATGCACTTAGCAAGGTTCCAATCCTGATTTCAAGTACTTACACGCTACCTCCGAGCTCTTCTTAACTTCTCGTCGATAGTTTTAGGTTCTACAGCTTTTGATGTACCCTTTCAAAAACTTTGTGAATACGTTGAGTCTTCTATTTCTGAAACTATCCAATATATTATTTTCACTTCTACTTCTGTTTGCTGGACATTGATGTTTGTTCTGTACAATTCTGGTTAGTTCGGTAACGTCTGGTTAGTTCCGGATTGTTCTGGTTAGTTCTGTTGGGATCCCGTGGCATGCGCGGGCTGTGTGTGAGCTAAAAATTTAATTAAAAAAGTAAAATGATTGATGAAAAACTGGATGAAAGGATTTTTTTAATTTGATAGAAAACTATTTGACCATACTGCTGCAAAAAAATTTTTGCTAAAATAATGAAAAGTTCTTGTTGCATTTTTATGTGAATATCGCACAGGAGTCCCAACTACTCCCGTCTGAACCCAGTGAGATATGGCATTGGGGTACCTATTTTGTGAGGTTGAAGGTGGTGGGGAAGGTAATGAGATGGGGAGGATGAAAATGGGGAAGTAACTGACTATACGAATCTGGTCACCAAACACGGCTAAAGCCATTTCAAGCAACTTTTCAATTTTGAATGGTGGTCTTGCACCAAGGCGATACTGAGAGTATCTTTCACTCTGGAATGTGTCGCAAATACAACTTAATATTATTTTTAATGAAAAAATTGTGCAAACATTACTGGGGTTTGAACCCGCAACCTACTGATTGCGAGTCGAGAATCTTATCCCTCGACCAAGGAGCCCGTCAAATGAGAAACAGAAGAAACTTTTAATGTTTACTGTGAAATTAATTATTACAACCAAAAACCTGTATTTTTACCATTCTTTTCTTCTTTTAGTTATATAATAGTCTTTCTTTCTTCCAAATACCTTTACAATTGTTATAAATCTCCTCTATTTACAGAGACAACGAAGAGTTAAGAATCATCCCGGTTAATAGGCCCCGCTATAGAACACAATCCTCATTATAACAAGCGGACTGTCATGGCGGCCGTGTCATTTGTTATCCGGGAGTATTTTCCCGCTGAAACCCATTGAAAGTCGGATCAAAGGATTTTGCCTCATTAGCCGTGATTACCTGTGTCTATAGTCCATATACAGGGCGTAATAATAATACCACTTGGATGATTTTTATAGCACCACTTTTGTGAAAAATCACCCCAAGGGCGCTGTACAAATTTTCAATATTTTTCTACAATGTAACTACAGACCAGACAAAACATTATGGCTAAAATATTGCATCCACCGGTTCTTCGATCAGTGATACAAAATTATATGTACAATGCATTCGACTGTATTGTATTATTTATATTATATTGTGAAAGTGTTTATTTGGACCCCTTAATAGCTGCAAAGATATCGCTATATAACCTTGGACGCGTTAACACCACTACCCGTAAATTTAGGTTCCGAGGTTGCCGCGGAGGGCGGAATAGAAAAAAGCACCTAGACATCAGAAAGGAACAAAGCATTGAAATAGTTACGTCATCACCAATATCATTACAGGAAAATGTTTTAACACAAATTCTCTCAAAGCCTGTGAGAGAATATAATATAGTAAATACACGTGTACAACACCATGCCAATTTTAAGAGCCGACAACTAAGTATAGGATCCTGGAATGTTAGATCTCTCAACAACAAGATAGAGGAGGTAGGCGAAGTTTTTAATGAACAGAAACTACATATCCTGGCCATAACGGAGACCTGGCATGAAAACGGGGACTCTTTTTCAATAAAGAGACTCCGAGCTTTAGGGTACGTGGTTCTAGAAGAAGCTCGACCTATAGCCACGATTGCTAGGAATGACAACATCTCTAGCGTTAATCACGGGGGTATCGCGATCGTTGCTCGCCAGGGCTTACGTTTAACAAAGCTGTCAATTGGTGCATACTTAACTTTTGAATACTTGGGATGTCGAGTTTCTTCAGCAGGAGCGTCATTCGTTTTATGTACTCTGTACCGACCTGGCTCAAAGCAAATTACCTCTGACTTTTTCAATGATCTGTCGTGTTTTCTCGAGCGGGTTGTAGGGCTTTCCGATTCAATTTTCATAACTGGCGACATTAACATACACCTAGAACGTCCGGAGTCACCCAACACAGTTAAATTTAATGACTTACTAGATTGCTTCGGATGCCGTCAATGGGTTAATGCTTCAACTCACGATGCAGGCGGAACTTTGGATATTTTTGTCTCAAAGTCGAGCGGCCCACCCCTGGTAGCGGATAGTGTGGATGTAGGGTTATCAGATCATAGGCTAATTCGCGCTGACATTGATTATAACCCACCGAAAATCCCTTACGTCACTATCACGTCAAGAGCATGGCGTAATTTTAACTTTGACGACTTCCTGTCAGACCTAAAATCTTCTCTTCTTTGCACACATAGCATTTGGGATACAGAGTCACCAACCAAACTAGCCGAACATTATAATTCTGTACTTTCAACCCTTTTAAACAAATATGCTCCAACCTCTACAAAAACTCGACGACTGCGAAAGTCTGACGACTGGTTTGACGAAGAATGTCGAAGCCAGAAGAGATCAATGCGTAAATTGGAGAGGTCCTACAGACACTCGGGGGTTACTTCACAAAACGATTGGATGCAGGCTCAAAAAGAATATACGTTATTGATTCGTTCGAAAAGGTCTGAATACTGGACAAGTAGAATCGATTCAGAGCGTCAAAATCCACGAAGTCTCTGGAACTCAATTAAGACGGTCGTTGCCGATGTCCGTACACAAAATACAACCGAAATAGGTCCAGAAATCTTCTCTAACTTTTTTCTCGACAAAATTAAGTCAATACGCGCCCTAACATCATCCGCTCCACCACCATCTTTTACAAGATGTAATAGCGTAAAATTTTCTGCCTTTAAACCTACATCCTTTGAAGAAGTAAAGAAGGTAATACTTACTTCACCAAACAAGCAGTGCTCTCTCGATCCTATTCCAACGTGGTTGCTAAAAAAGTGTTGCAATGAAATATCTCCCTTTCTAGTTCATCTTTTCAATAAGTCATTTAGCATCGGTGAATTCCCAATATCCTTTAAATCAGCTGTCGTAACTCCATTAATAAAAAAACCGCAATTGGACGCTGAAGATCTTTCAAACTACCGACCCGTTTCAAATCTCCCATTTATATCCAAAATCTTAGAAAAAATCACTGCTTCACAGATAATATGTCACTTAAATTCAAATGAATTGCTGACTAAATACCAATCTGCATATAGAAGGTTTCACTCAACGGAAACTGGATTACTACGTGTTCTGTCGGATATAACTCTTGCTATCGAGTCGGGCAAATTGGCACTCCTTTCAGTCTTGGACATGAGTGCCGCTTTTGACACGACTGACCACGATTTCCTCATTAAACGGTTAGAAGAATCCTTTGGTTTAAACTGCGACGTTAAGAGCTGGCTGACATCGTACTTGGCTAATCGTAGGCAAGCCGTAAAGGTGGGGAAAAAACAATCAATATATGCAACCCTTTCATCTGGAGTACCCCAGGGGTCTGTTCTGGGCCCACTTCTCTTCATCCTCTTCACAAATGATGTCGCTAAAATAATCGAATCATTTGGTCTTCTATCTCACTGCTACGCTGATGACCAGCAAGTGTACTTTTACTGCTTACCAGAGGAAATAGACAGTCTAAAAATTCGCATAACTGAGTGTCTAGAAGCAATCACCCGCTGGATGACCTCAAATAGATTAAAGCTGAATCCATCAAAGACTGAATTTCTCTGGACCGCCACAAGCAGACGTCAGCATAACATCGATAACTCCCCAATATCCATTTCAGGAAGTGATATCACTCCTAAGACATGTATTAAACTACTGGGTGTCAATCTGGATGCTGATTTTTCCCTTAAAACTCAAGTGAACAGAACTGTAAGCACTGGGTTCTTTCAATTAAGGCAAATTAAAGCAGTGCGAAGAAACTTGCCAACAGAGGCGACTAAATTACTAGTAAATTCGTATGTTGTTTCACGCCTAGATTATTGCAACGGAATATATGCAAGTCTCCCAAAATATCAAATCAACAAATTACAATCCGTTTTCAACGCTGCGGCGAGACTTATCACCGGCGTATCTAAATATTCCCATATTTCAGAGCATCTCAAAAATCTTCATTGGCTCAAATGTCCTGAAAGAATCCAGTTCAAGCTCTGCTGGATGGTATTTAAGTCCCTTAATGGAATGGCTCCTGCTTACTTATCAGAAATGTGTATCCCAGAAAACTCCAATTCTCGACAGTCAACTCTTAGGTCAGCGGCATCATCAGCAATCGGAAGGTTGAAGGAGCCAAAGCGCACACCAAATACTAAGTTCGGTGAGCGTGCTTTCGGAGTGTCGGGACCTAAAGCCTGGAATGGACTGCCACATGACTTAAGAATGATCACAGACTCGGCGAAATTCAGAGCTAAACTTAAAACTCACCTTTTTAGACAGTCGTACCCATAAAGCCAAAAACAAAAACCTTCACTTTCACCTTCTCAGCCCGCGACATAGTAAATAAGTAATTGCATAAAAATGTTAACAAATTCTTAATGGTGAATTATTTGTACATCTAATTTCATTCAAATCCTCCAGTCCTAATAAGTCCTAAATTCACAAGTCTTTCGAAATAACTTCAATTTATTAACTCCATTTTTGGCAGTTATCTTCTTATAAATGTAATATGAAAAATGATGGTGTAGCAAATGTAAAGTTATGCAATGTCCAGTGTTTTAATATAGTGTCCTCCGCGTGCAAAGTCGTATCTCCTCCAAGCATAAACTTTCTAATTAAAGTGTGTTTATCGGAAGTGACCTGCCAGGTAAGTATGTTCTCTGTGTCCATTTGTAAATAATAGTTCTAGGTAGAGCCTAAGAAGTCATAATAAGATGTACAGCGCCCTTGAGGTGATTTCTCACAAAAACGGCGCTCTACAAATTATCCAATTATTATTATTATTATTATACTCTCTACAGGCAAAAAATATACAAGACCATACTTACCTGGTAGGTCACTTGAGATTAACACTATTTATTTAGAGAAATTTAGATCCAGTTTTCACGCAAAGGACATAATAGGGAACATGTGTTATTGGAAAAGCTAATTTTTTTGATGGGTGATACATGGATTTATATAGATTCTCGGTATAAGACAGGTTGATTTTTAAGGCTTCGAATAATGTCAATCTAATAAGAAAAGTGTGATTAGGACACTCTAAATTAGTCATATTTAATTTTAGGGTATGAAAGCCTAAAAAGGTTTTTAGTTCGTACCTAAATTCCATTGGGCTTGTTGTGTATCTGTTCTGGAAGGAATTTATTCCAAGCCTTAGGACCAGATACTCCGAAAGCGCGATCTCCAAACGTAGTATTTGGCTTACGCTTAGGTTCTGTCTGCATATAGGTGATGATGTTGCTGATCTAAGGATTGACTGCCTTTGACAAGAGTTTTCTGGGACGCATAGTTCAGAAATGTAAGATGGGGCCATTTTATTGATGGATTTAAACACCGTCCACCACAGTTTGTACTGGATTCTTTCAGGGCACTTGATCACAACATGTACCCGAAGGATTTTCTTTTGCTGTTTCGTGTGTTAACATGCTGCTGAAAAGAGGCGCAATGCTTATCGAGTGACCCGCTAGGCTATACAAGCGCTGTTCTCCTGACTACTCAGTTGCGATGTGTGATGGAAAAATGTTTTCCCATTTTCCAATGTTTTAAATTGAAAAAATAAACATCATTGGGCAGCAAAATAGCATCTACATTTTTACGCCAAATATGCTCAGGGATCGCCACGCTGGGTACGTATATATAACCTCAATATAACGTGCCAACCGAATATTGTACGCGGCCATAATTAAAGTAAATGACATGTACTAATAAATGATGTCTACAAATATAAATATGTAGAATAATTTGCTGGTTTACCCGCGTGACGTAGTCCTTAGAAGAACTTTTTAACATCTTCAGAGGCCTTATATGTTGAGTTTTGTATCAAACTGACCGCTTACGCATGTCTGTTCAGTCCAGAAGTCATTTGCATTTCAATTCTTATGTCGTGAGCGAAGAACACGGGTAGAAGATGATTTGACGGTGGAAAGTAGGCAATTTGCGTGTGGAGACCTGATTGGGTGGCCTTGAACTAATTGCAGGTACTTCTGAGGATTTTGGAAATGCCGTTTTGGGGGAATTTTGATCAGTTATAACTTTCCAGGTGTTGGGAATTCTGATTGAGTCATTTCTGGTGTTCATATTGTTTAGTGTTGAAATAACTTTAGGACATTAATCCATTATACCCATGTTCCTTACCAAACAATCCTTCCTTGTGATTCCCTTCCTTTCACAATAAGGCCCTTACCCAAGAAGCAAAGAAGATGATTTAAAACACTTGAAAAAAGAACACTTTTGCACTTCCTTTTTTTGAATAAAAACATTCAGTTGTTCTTGAAAATTCGACCAAGCTTGTACAAGCATTTTGCAAATCTCGCAAATAACAATAATATAAATATATTATAATTGTCGTGAAGACCATCGGGTCATCATCATTGGAAAGTGATCGTAAAGAAGAACTGGGAGCTGTCACCTCATCATCAAGGTAAGGGCCATTCCTATCGTTTCCTTCCTCCCTTGTCGATTTAAAAACACAATCTT
This sequence comes from Limnephilus auricula, assembly GCA_951813805.1. Taxonomy (NCBI): domain Eukaryota; kingdom Metazoa; phylum Arthropoda; class Insecta; order Trichoptera; family Limnephilidae; genus Limnephilus; species Limnephilus auricula. Next base: position 4,487,984 of record OX638396.1, read on the forward strand.
ATACACTCGTAATTTCGCCACATAATTTAGTTTTACAGTCCACACGGTGTCATCGGACACTTAACATTTTGATCCTTGTAGCCGGATATAAATCACATTCCCGCTAAATTACATATTGTTGTTTTTTAGCAAAAAATTTGCCAAATTGAATATCGTTTCAATTCAAATGATTGTGTTTTTAAACTCGCATCCTTTCAATTCCGTTCCTGTCGTAAAGCTATTTCAACAATAATTCATTATTACGCATAAAGATTAATAATTAATAGGTAATCATATTGACATGATTTGTTTGCAATTCCGGTAGCATTCGATAAGTAGGCATCAGTTTGAAGTCGCGTCGGTAACGTAGAGCCCTGTTAATCATAAATAAACCAATCGTCGGTAATGTAGAGCCCTGTTAATGGTAACCATAAATAAACCAATCGTCGGTAACGTAGAGCACTGTTAATGGTAACTGATGGTAACGTAGAGCCCTGCTTCCATAGATACGCAGTGAAGTTTGTTTATGATTTCGTTGTCAAGGTAAACTGTAAAGAGTGACAGTTTTTTACGCAGTTTTGTTATTGTTTTTTTTGTTTGGTTTGAATATTTTTGGTTTTAAATATTCAAAAATGGCATCCAATTCAATTAAATATAGATTGTCAGTGCTGGATATGGAGAGTATTCGTGCGTCGGCTTTTAAAGCAATTCAAACAATGAATTTATCTGACAAAGATGCTTTCAAAATACGTTACACAGATCTCGTAATTGTACGAGAAAACTTTATTCAGGCTCATATATCTCTGGAAGCTACAAAAAAGGATGAGGCTGATGTAACGGTATTACAATCGAAATATTCGGAGATACAAAATATGTATTACGAAATACAATCATATTTTAACCAACTGTTTCCTGAAAAATCAACAGTTGCAATCGACAATAAAACAATGAACTATAATTTGACTAATGTTTCGTTACCTAAGTTGAATTTGATAGTCTTTTCTGGAATTTCAACAGAATGGATGAATTTTATTAACACTTTTGACTCGTTAATTCATTCAAATAATTCATTAAATTCCGTTCAAAAAATGCAATATTTATTAAGTAGTCTCACTGGTGAGGCACTAATTTGCGTGAAGCATTTGCCGATTTCGGAAGGAAATTACTTTATTGCTTATCATATTCTAAAGACGAGGTATGATAATGTACGCCTAATGGCTGATATACACGTGGAGGTAATTTTGTCATCCCAGCCCGTAAAGGCTCATGACAATTTGAGGCAATTTATTTCAATGCTGAAAGAAAACATTGCCGCTTTGGAAGTTTTAAATTTTCCGGTACGTGAATGGAGTTTCATATTATTACATATTGTTCTACGCAAATTACCAAAAGAATTGCGTATTGATTTTGAGTTACAACATAAGTCGGAAAAAATTCCTTCATTCGATCTACTATTGCAGTTTTTGGAGGGACAATGCTTAGCTAAGGAAATGGCGTCAGGTATTATTCCGGAACATATGACACAAAAGGAAAATGTTAATAAAGTTCCATCGAAAGCCTATAATTTTAAAAGTCGTTCGAGCAATAATAGTAACTAGCTTTTGCCCGTTGCAAGGCAACTAATTGGTTAAAGCACTAAGCGATTTGACGTTTGAATGTGGATGAAGCAAGAAGTGTGTGTGTCTAAATTTTTTAAAAATTAAATATTTGAAAAAAAAAATCGATGTTTGAATGTGGATGAAGCAAGGATTTTGAGAACTACTCAAAGGGTCTTGTGAGTTAATCGCTCAATTTTGTACACCCGCTACTTAGCCACTTTGGTCGCCCTGGTTAAGGCGTTCAGTATGGGCCTTTTCTCGCAAAAAGGGGCCTAGAAGTTTACGGTTCAATTTTTTCACTAATAAATTGTTTCTAAATTATATGATATGCACTCACTTTTCTAATAACTCCCGTTACACCTATTTAATTTTTTTGTACAAATTTGATAACGCCAAAGCTCTGCATTATATAAAGAAAACTTCGCGGGCTTGCGCACAATAACTCACCAAAGTTTCATCGCAATCGGATGAATATTATTGTAGATAATTTCATTACGCTAGAGCTCATTATTATATTTTAAAACCATTTCGAGCATGCACACATCATATCCCCAAAGTTTCATCGCAATCGGATGAATAGTATTGGAAATAAGTTCATAATGCCAGAGCTTATTCTTATATATAGAAACCATCCATAGCATGCCAACATCGAATTCCCAAAGTTTCATCTCAATCGGATGAAAAGTAAAGTAAATAATTTCATTACGCCAGAGCTTACTTTTATGCATAAAAACCATCCCAGGCATGCACACATCAAATCTCCAAAGTTTCATCTCAATCGGGTGAATAGTATATGAAATAATTTGATAACGCCAGAGCTTACTATTACGCATAGAAACCATCCCGGACATGCACACATCAAATCCCCAAAGTTTCATCGCAATCGGATGAATAGTATAGGAAATAATTTCAAAAAGCCAGAGCTTACTATTATGCGTAGAAACCAACCCGGGCATGCACACATCAAATCCCAAAAGTTTTGTCGCAATCAGATGAATAGTATTGGAAAAAATTTCATAACGCCAGAGCTTACTCTTTTACATAGAAACCATCCCGAGCATGCCAACATCGAATTCCCAAAGTTTCATCTCAATCGGATGGAAAGTATAGGAAATAATTTCATAACGCCAGATCTTACCATTATGCGTAAATAATTTCATAATTCCAGAGCTTACTATTATGCGTAGAAACCAACCCGGGCATGCACACATCAAAGCTCAAAAGTTTTGTCGCAATCAAATGAATAGTATTGGAAAAAAATTCATAACGCCAGAGCTTACTCTTTTACATAGAAACCATCCCGAGCATGCCAACATCGAATTCCCAAAGTTTCATCTCGATCGGGTGAATGAAAATATAAAATAATTTCATAAAGCCAGAGCTTACTATTATGCGTAGAAACCAACCCGGGCATGCACACATCAAATCCCAAAAGTTTTGTCGCCATCAGATGAATAGTATTGGAAAAAAACCTACCTAACCCTCAAACAAAAAATATTTGTTCATTTACCTACGTAATTTCTAAAAAAAAAAAACATTGCAATTTTATTACTTATCAAAAAAACCATCTTATCAAACTCAATTTTACTGCAGCAAAAAAATTACACAAAGAAATTCTTTAACAATATACAATCCGGGTACCCGTGCACACGTATAATTATTTTTATTTTAAAATTTAATAATGTCCAAAGTAAACGAACGAATCCTGTCCGATCTATTTTTCGATTTATATGCATATAAAAAATCTGTAGCACTGCATCGAACCCACCTAATTTATAAAAAGTACCTTCATACATACCTACCTACCCAGAGTACCTGTTCAGTACTTAGTTCCTACCTACCTGCATATCTACCTACCCCCGTGTACACCTACATTTCTTTGGAAATATCCATCTTTGGTTACTTATTTTTATTTTATATCATAATTTTTTTGTGATTTAAAGGAAAGAAGTTCTTACTTACAGTAAATATCGATATTTGAATTCAATGGAATACCATGTTTATTCATCTTCCCTGATTGGTCAGTCGAAATGAACGACAGGGTCCGGCAAAATTTCGTCACTCATTATTACAAAAACCAATCGATTAAAAAAAATACTTTTTTTTTTAATCAACACTTTAATATTTTTTTATGGAAATGACATCTCTCAAGTGTCCACCTTTTGATGTCACGGACGCCATAACTCTTTTCGTAATCAATAATTATTAATAACGATAAATGTATAGAAAATTAGAAAAAAAACTTTGCATCTTATTTAGATAAATTTTAATGCGCCGCAAAAACGTTGGTCGCAAACGCACGACAATATTTTCTAAACAAAAAAAATTAAGGAAAAAATCATGAGTTTTAATAAAAAAATTAATCAGTATATTTCGAGCGGAATTTTTTTTACCACCCTGTTTCTGAATTTGAATTAAAAGACCGACAAACTGCAATCGGCATTTTTCCAGAAGAAACGCGTTTAGTACCTACCATCTTTGGTGATTTCTCTTAATTTCAAACCATTTATTTGTAATTCGATGGAGCAAAGTAGGTACCTACCCAGTGATTATTATTATACCAATCCACCTGACCAGTAATATTTTTAAATCTTGTAAAATTTGTTAGCGGATTTTTCATGGATTTTTTTGTAAAATATCAAATTTTTAGCTCGATATTGTGGAATATTTTCAATGGAATGCCACTAAAAAAACGGTTGAATAAGTTTTCGAAACCTTTTGCCATTGAATATATCAAAAAACATTTACGCCAGAGGCCGTCATTTTGACGCAATTTCGTTTGCAAATGAAGGATTCTCAAATACGCCAAAGCTCAATTTTTTTAAAGGCTAAAGTCTAATTTTTTTGTTCAGGCCCTAGCACGCTTGCTCTATAACGATCGGTAGGATAACTATCGGTAACTTCTCATCGTTCCCTAGGACAACTGCACATCGCTAACGAACAAACAACAGTTGATGTCGAATATGTTAAGGACACTTAGTCATTGTGAACTGTCACTTATTCGTTGGCGATCTGAAGTCATGCTAGGGAACGATGAGAAGTTACCGATAGTTATCCTATCGATCGTTATAGAGCGAGCGTGCTAGGGCCTCTGACCTACCGCAAAAGCCGTGAGGATCTTACGCTAAAAAAATTCGCTGGGTGGGTAGGCCAACGCCTCTGCAATAGGTCATTTCAAGTGGTTCGCTATGTTTGTTGATTTAGAAGTGGTGCATGGGTTCATGAGGTTTGTCTTGGTCTTGGCGGTGGATTCGTCTGCCCACCAATTTCGTGGCAGACCAGATCGGAAGAGACTGGTTTAGGGAGACTTTTTGGCTTCTTCAGCAAAGCTCTCTCGGAACATCACCTTGCACCGCAGTGGGAGGGATAAAATCATTCGTCCGTCACTCCACACACTGATCCCCAGATTCCTACCCACCCCTCATAACTTTTTCCTTACCAGAACATCATCTCCTTACTTTCCTAAAAAGAACCCTTCACACAGCATCCCCAAAGATGACATAGACCCTGAGAGGAATTATTTTCGTCCGTCACTCCACACACTGATCCCCAGATTCCTACCCACCCCTCATAACTTTTTCCTTACCAGAACATCATCTCCTTACTTTCCTAAAAAGAACCCTTCACACTGTTAAGTGTCCGATGACACCGTGTGGACTGTAAAACTAAATTATGTGGCGAAATTACGAGTGTATAAGATTGTGTTTTTAAATCGACAAGGGAGGAAGGAAACGATAGGAATGGCCCTTACCTTGATGATGAGGTGACAGTTCCCAGCTCTTCTTTACGATCACTTTCCAATGATGATGACCCGATGGTCTTCACAATTATAATATATTTATATTATTGTTATTTTCGAGATGTGCGAAATGCTTGTACAAGCTTGGTCGAGTTTTTCAAGATGACAACTGAATGTTTTTATTCAAAACAAGGAAGTCCAAAAGTGTTCTTTTTTCAAGTGTTTTAAATCATCTTCTTTGCTTCTTGGGTAAGGGCCTTATTGTGAAAGGAAGGGAATCACAAGGAAGGAATATTTGGTAAGGAACATGGGTATAATGGATTAATGTCCTAAAGTTATTTCAACACTAAACATTCCGCCGGCCTTGAGAAAATGTGATAATTTTCTCAATAATTGTGCATCAACGACACGAAAGAAAAAGAAAGCAAAAAAGATAACGACAACAAACAAAATTAAATGGTAGAATTAATAACGAAATTAAAATTATAAACTAAGCAAAACAGATATTTAATCGATAGGTAGTCGATACAGTTTTACCACGGGACGTTTAAAAACACCCTGGTGAGTACATACGGAAACGACACGGATAATTCCATCAGTGCCGGGAAATAGTTCAACGACTCGTCCGACAGGCCATCGCATGGGGGCTGATTGCGAATCATCAATCATAACTAAGTCGTCAACTTTCAAATTAGGGTTTGTCGTAGCCCACTTGTTTCGTTGTTGAAGAGTGTGTAGATATTCTTTCCGCCAACGATTCCAAAAATGTTGAGACATTTGTTTCAATAGTTGCCAACGCGATAAACGATTCATTGGTACATCCACAAAATCTTCTTCAAGAACAGAAACGAGAGGAGCCCCAATCAAAAAATGGGCAGGAGTTAACGGGTCCATTTCAGATGGATCCGGCGATAGCGCTCCAATGGGTCGCGAATTTAAAATTGCTTCGACGCGAGTCAGAACTGTGGTTAGTTCTTCAAAGGTGAGGATTTGATCTCCCACAACCCTTTTCAAATGGTGTTTGGTTGACTTAATTCCAGCCTCCGACAATCCGTTGAAATGAGGTGCGGAGGGAGGATTAAAGTGCCAGGTAATCGAACGAGTGACAGTTGCATCCACAAGTTTGTCGTTGTTTTCGGGTGCATTTAAGAATTTCGACAGACCAGTATGATATCTATTGGTCCCAATAAAGTTGCTGCCGCAATCGCTGTAAAGGTTCTGACATACACCGCGACGAGAGATAAATCTATCTAATGCTGCGACAAATGCTTCAGTAGATAGATCTGAAACTAACTCTAGATGAACGGCTTTGGTCGATAAACAAACATAAAGACATAAATAAGCCTTATAAGTTTTGGCGCCGCGTCGTTTACTCTCGCGCACTAAAAAAGGACCTCCATAATCCGTTCCGACATTCAAAAATGGACGACCTTCTCGAAAGCGAGAAGCGGGTAAGTTACCCATCATGGGTGAACTTCCACGCGGGTTATTTTTAAAACAAACAATGCATTTGCTCAGACGATGTCGAATTACGTTACGAGCCGAAATTATCCAATATTTTGATGATATTATGGATTGCAATGCACGCGGACCTGGATGTAAGTACATACGATGGTAATGGTCTATTATTAAAGTTGTCAAATGACATTGCTTCGGTAAAATAATAGGATGTCGAGCATTTTCCGAGACCTGTGCATAACGAATACGACCACCGACTCTTAAAATTCCATTTTCATCGATAAATGGAGCGAGTTTTTGAAGTTGTGTCGAACAAACATGATGCGAATGTATATTGTCTATATCTTGTTGGAAATAAATAGTTTGAACGAGCTTAATGCAACATGCCAAAGATAAATTATTTTCTTTTAAAGAGAGTGGGGAAAATACGTTGAAAGTGCCAATTGATTTCGAACGTAATTTATTAATAAATCGACGACACCAAGATATAACACGTAATAATTTCGATAATGAAGAAAATTTCAGTAGAAACTCTTGGTCACAAGTTGACACATTCGTTACGAATGAGATCAAGTTTTTCGATTTGTATTCTGGTAGTTGTTCTGCGGGAATAGTTTGAGGTTTAACTAGTAACCATTCTTCCAAAGGTGATGATAGAAAGTTAGGTCCGTACCACCATAACGATGCGTCAGCGATTTCATTTGGAAAAACTCCTCGTGATCCCAAGTCAGCGGGATTTTCTTGCGAGGAAATATGATACCAATGTTCAAACGGTATATTTTGAGTTATAGCTTCGACACGATTTGCTATAAAAGTTTGTAAAAGAAACGAAGGTGTCTTCAACCATGCCAATACAATGGTTGAATCCGTGAAAGCGATGATTCTTTCTATTTGAAGTCTATCTTTGTATATTTCTTTACAATAAGTCAACAAATTTGCCAATAAAACTGCTCCAAGCAACTCCAATCGTGGGATTGATGTCACTTTGATGGGTGCAACCCTTGACTTAGCCAACAAAATATGGCTCGATATTTCTTTGTTGTTAATTACAACTAAATATACAATTCCACAATATCCTCTTTCAGAGGCATCTGAAAATCCAACAAGTATACAACGACTTTGTGGACATGTTTTAACATAGCGATCAATTCTTAGATTGGCGAGGGATGGAAGTTCTGTTATGTATTTCTTCCATTTCAAATTCATTTCTGAAGGAATTTCATCATCCCAACCAATTTGGATTTTCCACAAGTTTTGCATGAAACATTTAGCAATAAAAACGACAGGATTAATAAAACCTAGTGGATCTTATAAACGCGCAATTGTGGATAAAATTGTGCGTTTGGTACAGTGGCCATTAACAACATTATTAATTTTATATGTAAATGTATCAAGCGAAGGGATCCATTGAATTCCTAATATATTAATATTTTTCTTATCAGCATCCAATTCAAAACTTAAGGGTACTTCCAGGTAACTGACAGGAATGTCTTTTAGTACTTCAGGACAATTACTAGACCATTTTCGTAGTTCAAAACCACCTTTTTGAAGTAATGCAATTAATTCCACTATACAATGTCGAGCGCTTTCCAAAGTTTGCGCACCACTGATAATGTCATCAACATAGGTATTGTCAATTAATGTGCTAGCAGCCTCTGGGTAATTCAATTTTTCAGCATTTGCTAGTTCATGGAGTGTACGGATAGCGAGGAACGGTGCAGATGAAGTGCCATATGTAACTGTCTGAAGTTCGAATTCCTTTAAAGGATGACTAGGCGATTCTCGCCACAAAATACGTTGGAAACGGCGAGAGTTCTTATCCATGAGTATTTGTCGATACATTTGACGTATGTCAGCGGTAAAAACGATTTTGTGTATTCGAAAATTACACATCAATTCGACGATGTCCTTTTGTAATTTGGGACCGACCAAAAGAATGTCGTTCAATGACTTACCCGATGACGTTTTAGCACTTGCATCAAAAACAACCCTTAAGCGAGTGGTAGAACTCGTCTCCTTTATTATTCCATGATGAGGTATGAAGTAATTACCAACAATTGGCGATTGAGATGGTATTTCCATCATGTGTCCTAACGATAAGTATTCTCTCATGAACGAAATATATTGGGATTTGAAATCAGGATTTCGATCCAGTCTCCTTTCTAAATGCGTAAGACGTGACAATGCTGTGTCATATGATTTTCCCAATTTCTCCGGGGTTCTCTTAAATGGTAAAGATACAACGTACCTCCCATCTTTGTTACGGTAGGTATTTTCAACATATAATTGTTCACAACGAAGTTCATCAGGCGATTGAATTTTCTTCAAAAGAGGAACGTTTTCGATTTCCCAGAAACATTTAAGTTTTTCATCTATTGATTCCTCCATTGAAGTGAAAAATGAGTTAATAGAATGATTTGATGGTTTGACACTTCCCATCAAAACCCAACCTAATTTGGTTTCAATGGCTACAGGTTCATTTTGATTGCCAATTAATTTACCTGAGCACAATAACGACGCAAAGATATCACTTCCGAATAGGATATCAATTTCTGAAGGTATGTAGAATGTAGGGTCTCCCAATTGGAGTCCTGCGATGTGTGACCACTCATGCTCGACGATACGAGATGACGGCATATTTGAACAAATGTTATTCAAAATAAGAAAATCTGTCGTAATACCAGATTCCTTCGAGGCGACGGGACGAAATTGTGTTTTTATTAATCCGTTGGAATTAATTGTAGGAATGTTGCCAATACCTAGCACTGCAAGTGACTGCTTCTTTTGACGAGGCAAACCTAAGCGTTTGACGCAATTCTCCGAAATGAAATTAGCCTGGCTGGCGCTATCGAGCAAAACTCTAGCCTTTTTGAAAACGCCATTTTTGTCCAATATTTCAACATAGGCTGTAGATAACAACACCGATGTGTTAGTTTTATTGTAAACCGTTGTCAAAGCAATTGGTTCCGACGAATTTTCTTGAGGTTCTGGATTTTCCAACATTTTCTTTGGAAAATGCAACAGGGTATGATGTCTTGCTTGACAATGCTTGCAAGAAAAGCGAGATTGACAATTTTTCGCATTATGTCTCCCTTGGACCAAACAATTAAGGCATAGATTATGTTCTTTTACGAATGAGTATCTATCCTTTGCAGAAAGGTTTAAAAATTTGTCACATTTATGAAGAGCATGTGGCGATTTGCAAGCAAGACACTTGATTTCAATATTCGATACAAACGAATTAACATTACTATTATTGCTCGAACGACTTTTAAAATTATAGGCCTTCGATGGAACTTTATTAACATTTTCCTTTTGTGTCATATGTTCCGGAATAATACCTGACGCCATTTCCTTAGCTAAGCATTGTCCCTCCAAAAACTGCAATAGTAGATCGAATGAAGGAATTTTTTCCGACTTATGTTGTAACTCAAAATCAATACGCAATTCTTTTGGTAATTTGCGTAGAACAATATGTAACAATATGAAACTCCATTCACGTACCGGAAAATTTAAAACTTCCAAAGCGGCAATGTTTTCTTTCAGCATTGAAATAAATTGCCTCAAATTGTCATGAGCCTTTACGGGCTGGGATGACAAAATTACCTCCACGTGTATATCAGCCATTAGGCGTACATTATCATACCTCGTCTTTAGAATATGATAAGCAATAAAGTAATTTCCTTCCGAAATCGGCAAATGTTTCACGCATATTAATGCCTCACCAGTGAGACTAGTTAATAAATATTGCATTTTTTGAACGGAATTTAATGAATTATTTGAATGAATTAACGAGTCAAAAGTGTTAATAAAATTCATCCATTCTGTTGAAATTCCAGAAAAGACTATCAAATTCAACTTAGGTAGCGAAACATTAGTCAAATTATAGTTCATTGTTTTATTGTCGATTGCAACTGTTGATTTTTCAGGAAACAGTTGGTTAAAATATGATTGTATTTCGTAATACATATTTTGTATCTCCGAATATTTCGATTGTAATACCGTTACATCAGCCTCATCCTTTTTTGTAGCTTCGAGAGATATATGAGCCTGAATAAAGTTTTCTCGTACAGTTACGAGATCTGTGTAACGTATTTTAAAAGCGTCTTTGTCAAACAAATTCGTTGTTTGAATTGCTTTCAAAGCCGACGCACGAATACTCTCCATATCCAGCACTGACAATTTATATTTAATTGAATTGGATGCCATTTTTGAATATTTAAAACCAAAAAATATTCAAACCAAACAAAAAACAATAACAACCGCGTAAAAAACTGTCACTCTTTACAGCTTACCTTGACAACGAAATCATAAACGAAATGTAAACATAAACTCTACTGCGTCTCTATGGAAGCAGAGCTCTACTTTACCATTAACAGGGCTCTACCTTACCGATGCGACGCGTAACCGCTCTCAGACTGATGCAGACTGATGCCTACCTAACCTATAGAATGCTACCGAAATTGCAAAGAATATCATGTCAATATGATTAATTAATTATTAATCTTTATGCGTAATAATGAATTATTGTTGAAATAGCTTTACGACAGGAATGGAATTGAAAGGATGCGAGTTTAAAAACACAATCATTTGAATTGAAACGATATTCAATTTGGCGAAGTTTTTGCTAAAAAACAACAATATGTAATTTAGCGGGAATGTGATTTATATCCGGCTACAAGGATCAAAATGTTAAGTGTCCGATGACACCGTGTGGACTGTAAAACTAAATTATGTGGCGAAATTACGAGTGTATAAGATTGTGTTTTTAAATCGACAAGGGAGGAAGGAAACGATAGGAATGGCCCTTACCTTGATGATGAGGTGACAGTTCCCAGCTCTTCTTTACGATCACTTTCCAATGATGATGACCCGATGGTCTTCACAATTATAATATATTTATATTATTGTTATTTTCGAGATGTGCGAAATGCTTGTACAAGCTTGGTCGAGTTTTTCAAGATGACAACTGAATGTTTTTATTCAAAACAAGGAAGTCCAAAAGTGTTCTTTTTTCAAGTGTTTTAAATCATCTTCTTTGCTTCTTGGGTAAGGGCCTTATTGTGAAAGGAAGGGAATCACAAGGAAGGAATATTTGGTAAGGAACATGGGTATAATGGATTAATGTCCTAAAGTTATTTCAACACTAAACACACACAGCATCCCCAAAGATAACATAGGCCCTGAGAGGAATTATTTTCTTCAAGGCCTCCTGTGTAGAGCTATTATAAAAATTAAATAAACTTCTCTTTTCCCGGTAGATTTTCCTAATTTTGTTTTAAATTAGTCGAGTAAGATCCATAGTTTGTGTATAAAAAATGCATAAACATTCACACGAAAAAGCCCGCCCTTAGGATTGTGTGTATTGGTGCATATAACGATGCAAAACGTCACTGAGATACATCTTTTTGCCAACCTGAATATATTTAGATATTCTTAAATCGACTCAGATTAACCGGTTATAAAGGGTTTGGTCATCCAATAAATGATTCACGGGGTGGCAGTACCAATGCACACCACCCACGCCGAATGATATTAGAATAACACTATTGTGCACTATTTAAAAAAGTACCTACGCCATTTGGCAAAAAAAAATGGATTATCCTGAGTTATTTAAACAGTTTTATTCATCATGTTAAATTCTCAATATTTGAAAAATAACGTTCCCACCCAATTAGGTACCTACCCACTGGTAAATTATTTTCTATGATCTCAGCAGCCTGAACCGTTCGAATTTTATTTGTCTGTACAAAAGTACCTACACAGCAATTAAAATAAATGTTGTGTAGCTGGCCGGTAACATTTAACCTGTTTTCAATTTTCCTTTCCTTCATAAACGTCAGAATTTTTTCAACTTTTGAAGATGTATCCTGAAATAATTTACATGAAATGTGGTAAATGTAATGTATTATTGGAGTTCGGAAATCTATGGTTTTCAAAATTATAGAAAAACATCTTATCCACATATGCTATTTTTGACGTAATATTGATATACATGAGACTCGTCGAAATGTGAAATTTACATGCGAGACGCCATAGAATAATTTTCAAAAATGCCCCAACATTTCAGTACTTTGAAGGTCTGACGATAAATTTTTCCTTAATAAAGCTTTTTTTTTACTGGCTACGAACATTTTAACAGTTTTTAACTCGGAATTTTTTTCGTAAACGTCAGAAATTACCGACGTTTGAAAACGAATCCTGACAAAATTTCCATGAAAAGTCACAAATATAATATATTATTAATGTTCCGAAACCTGTCGTAGTCGCAATAATATAAAAACATCTAAGCCGGGAATCTTTTTTAAGTCGCAATTTTGATTTACCTCGAGGCTCGTCGAAATGTTAAATTTTGAGGTGAGACGCCTTATATTTAAAAAAATATACACTTTACGATTTCAGTACTGAGGCTCTTTCAGAAATTTTTCGTGAAGGTCTGACGATAAATTATTCCTTTTTTGAGGGGCGAACCTGGCGGCTGGCAATATAACTTTGAATTTCTTCGTCGAATAATGAGCGCTTCTAGTTTTCGCCGCTAGGTTTTAATACATCAGTTTTTTTAGCAGTTTTTTTTTTTGCATCCGTTTTTTTATATGAAAATTTGCAATTGGTAAAACTTCTGGCTGAATTTTTCCCATACAAATCAGGTCTGAAAAAATCGTATGTGATTTCATCCACGGTCCCTGTCTCGCGATAATCAGCTTTCGGGTCGGTTAAACTTAAGGGGGAGAGTGGTCGTTTTTCGCCTGCAGGGCTTGTCTTAAAATATGGTCGTTTAGAGCATTAATATATGTTAATTCGTTTGTATCGAATATTGAAATCAAGTGTCTTGCTTGCAAATCGCCACATGCTCTTCATAAATGTGACAAATTTTTAAACCTTTCTGCAAAGGATAGATACTCATTCGTAAAAGAACATAATCTATGCCTTAATTGTTTGGTCCAAGGGAGACATAACGCGAAAAATTGTCAATCTCGCTTTTCTTGCAAGCATTGTCAAGCAAGACATCATACCCTGTTGCATTTTCCAAAGAAAATGTTGGAAAATCCAGAACCTCAAGAAAATTCGTCGGAACCAATTGCTTTGACAACGGTTTACAATAAAACTAACACATCGGTGTTGTTATCTACAGCCTATGTTGAAATATTGGACAAAAATGGCGTTTTCAAAAAGGCTAGAGTTTTGCTCGATAGCGCCAGCCAGGCTAATTTCATTTCGGAGAATTGCGTCAAACGCTTAGGTTTGCCTCGTCAAAAGAAGCAGTCACTTGCAGTGCTAGGTATTGGCAATATTCCTACAATTAATTCCAACGGATTAATAAAAACACAATTTCGTCCCGTCGCCTCGAAGGAATCTGGTATTTCGACAGATTTCCTTATTTTGAATAACATTTGTTCAAATATGCCGTCATCTCGTATCGTCGAGCATGAGTGGTCACACATCGCAGGACTCCAATTGGGAGACCCTACATTCTACATACCTTCAGAAATTGATATCCTATTCGGAAGTGATATCTTTGCGTCGCTATTGTGCTCAGGTAAATTAATTGGCAATCAAAATGAACCTGTAGCCATTGAAACCAAATTAGGTTGGGTTTTGATGGGAAATGTCAAACCATCAAATCATTCTATTAACTCATTTTTCACTTCAATAGAAGAAAAACTTAAATGTTTCTGGGAAATCGAAAACGTTCCTCTTTTGAAGAAAATTCAATCGCCTGATGAACTTCGCTGTGAACAATTATATGTTGAAAATACCTACCGTAACAAAGGTGGGAGATATGTTGTATCATTACCATTTAAGGAAACCCCGGAGAAGTTGGGAAAATCATATGACACAGCATTGTCACGTCTCACGCATTTAGAAAGGAGACTGGATCGAAATCCTGATTTTAAATCCCAATATATTTCGTTCATGAGAGAATACTTATCGTTAGGACACATGATGGAAATACCATCTCAATCGCCAATTGTTGGTAATTACTTCATACCTCATCATGGAATAATAAAGGAGACGAGTTCTACCACTCGCTTAAGGGTTGTTTTTGATGCAAGTGCTAAAACGTCATCGGGTATGTCATTGAACGACATACTTTTGGTCGGTCCCAAATTACAAAAGGACATCGTCGAATTGATGTGTAATTTTCGAATACACAAAATCGTTTTTACCGCTGACATACGTCAAATGTATCGACAAATACTCATGGATAAGAACTCTCGCCGTTTCCAACGTATTTTGTGGCGAGAATCGCCTAGTCATCCTTTAACATTTTACATAACAGAACTTCCATCCCTCGCCAATCTAAGAATTGATCGCTATGTTACAACATGTCCACAAAGTCGTTGTATACTTGTTGGATTTTCAGATGCCTCTGAAAGAGGATATTGTGGAATTGTATATTTAGTTGTAACTAACAACAAAGAAATATCGAGCCATATTTTGTTGGCTAAGTCAAGGGTTGCACCCATCAAAGTGGCATCTATCCCACGATTGGAGTTGCTTGGAGCAGTTTTATTGGCAAATTTATTGACTTATTGTAAAGAAGTATACAAAGTTAGACTTCAAATAGAAAGAATCATCGCTTTCACGGATTCGACCATTGTATTGGCATGGTTGAAGACACCTTCGTTTCTTTGGCAGACTTTTATAGCAAATCGTGTCAAAGCTATAATTGAAAATATACCGTATGAACATTGGTATCATATTTTCTCGCAAGATAATCCCGCAGATTTGGGAACACGAGGAGTTTTTCCAAATGAAATCGCTGACGCATCATTATGGTGGTACGGACCTAACTTTCTATCATCACCTTTGGAAGAATGGTTACTAGTTAAACCTCAAACTATTCCCGCAGAACAACTACCAGAATACAAATCGAAAAACTTGATCTCATTCGTAACGAATGTGTCAACTTGTGACCAAGAGTTTCTACTGAAATTTTCTTCATTATCGAAATTATTACGTGTTATATCTTGGTGTCGTCAATTTATTAATAAATTACGTTCGAAATCAATTGGCACTTTCAACGTATTTTCCCCACTCTCTTTAAAAGAAAATAATTTATCTTTGACATGTTGCATTAAGCTTGTTCAAACTATTTATTTTCAACAAGATATAGACAGTATACAGTCGCATCATGTCTGTTCGACACAACTTCAAAAACTCGCTCCATTTATCGACGAAAATGGAATATTGAGAGTCGGTGGACGTATTCGTTATGCACAAATTTCGGAAAATGCTCGCCATCCTATTATTCGACATCGTCTGAGCAAATGCATTGTTTGTTTTAAAAATAACCCTAAATTCATAAATGCACCCGAAAACAACGACAAACTTGTGGATGCAACTGTCACTCGTTCGATTACCTGGCACTTTAATCCTCCCTCCGCACCTCATTTCAACGGATTGTCGGAGGCTGGAATTAAGTCAACCAAACACCATTTGAAAAGGGTTGTGGGAGATCAAATCCTCACCTTTGAAGAACTAACCACAGTTCTGACTCGCGTCGAAGCAATTTTAAATTCGCGACCCATCGGAGCGCTATCGCCGGATCCATCTGAAATGGACCCGTTAACTCCTGCCCATTTTTTGATTGGGGCTCCCCTCGTTTCTGTTCTTGAAGAAGATTTTGTGGATGTACCAATGAATCGTTTATCGCGTTGGCAACTATTGAAACAAATGTCTCATTATTTTTGGAATCGTTGGCGGAAAGAATATCTACACACTCTTCAACAACGAAACAAGTGGGCTACGACAAACCCTAATTTGAAAGTTGACGACCTAGTTATGATTGATGATTCGCAATCAGCCCCCATGCGATGGCCTGTCGGACGAGTCGTTGAACTATTTCCCGGCGCTGATGGAATTATCCGTGTCGTTTCGGTATGTACTCCCCAGGGTGTTTTTAAACGTCCCGTGGTAAAACTGTATCGACTACCTATCGATTAAATATCTGTTTTGCTTAGTTTATAATTTTAATTTCGTTATTAATTCTATCATTTAATTTGGTTTGTTGTCGATTTCTTTTTTGCTTTCTTTTTCTTTCGTGTCGTTGATGCACAATTATTGAGAAAATCATCACATTTTCTCAAGGCCGGCGGAATGTTTAGTGTTGAAATAACTTTAGGACATTAATCCATTATACCCATGTTCCTTACCAAACAATCCTTCCTTGTGATTCCCTTCCTTTCACAATAAGGCCCTTACCCAAGAAGCAAAGAAGATGATTTAAAACACTTGAAAAAAGAACACTTTTGCACTTCCTTTTTTTGAATAAAAACATTCAGTTGTTCTTGAAAATTCGACCAAGCTTGTACAAGCATTTTGCAAATCTCGCAAATAACAATAATATAAATATATTATAATTGTCGTGAAGACCATCGGGTCATCATCATTGGAAAGTGATCGTAAAGAAGAACTGGGAGCTGTCACCTCATCATCAAGGTAAGGGCCATTCCTATCGTTTCCTTCCTCCCTTGTCGATTTAAAAACACAATCTTATACACTCGTAATTTCGCCACATAATTTAGTTTTACAGTCCACACGGTGTCATCGGACACTTAACACATATTATTTTTATGTATATGAATTTCTTTTTTCATTCAATCAAGAAAACAAAAGTGAAAATCAAATACATAGATATATTAAAAAATATTATTTAACTTTTCTTAAGTTTATTGTCAACATATTTGTTTCAAGACACCTTTTACGTTGAACTAGCCGATTTATAGTAATAATATAATATCTCTCAATATCATTTTATAAAATGGTTTTTCTTTAATAATCAAAAAGCTTTGGTTTGTATTCTCAGTAAAGTAACATTCCTCGTAGTAGATTATGGGTTTCATAGAAAATCTCCCTGAAGAGAAATCAGATTTCAAGTTGCCTTCATATCAGATTATTTTTATAAATTACTAGCTTAAGTTCCCGGCGTTGTACGGATTTTACACAGTATTTTTCGAAATCAGATGTAGATAGTAATTTTTCTCTTATTTTGAACGTCAGTGTGCCAAATTTCATCAAGAAGAATCAAAATTCTGCTTTACGGGATAAGAGAAAGAGGTGAGGGGTGGATTTAGAAATCTCGTGTAGATAGTGACCGTCCTCCTTTTTTGAAGGTTAAGTGTGCTAAATTTCACCAATCTAGAATAAAAACTATCGATTTTTCGAAGGAATCAAAGGGGGGGTGTGACTTGTACGAGAGACCTACTTGAATTACTTTACCAGTGATTCCTGACATTATTTGGAGTAAAAAAATTCTTGTATTTTTGGCTCTTTTTTTTATTTTTGTTTTTAAACTTTTTTCATTCTGCTTCTTTCGTAGTGTGGGGGGTCAGAGGGGGACATCTAGGTCTGCGGGCTAGTCTAGGGCCTCAGGCGTCGCCCTGTGGACCTCATCATTCCCGCCGGAGAACGAATGGAGCGGGCATTCGTTGACCACATGTACGGTGGTCTGCATCGCACTTCATTCGCACATCGACGAATCTATGCATCATATATGGGCACAACGGCTATGGGATCACCTTATCCTATTGATGGCGGACCAGAGTTTGCGAGGCAATGAGAACCCAGGCTGTCTCTCAGTGGGGTCTTGTACGAGATGTGCATTTTTCACGTTGGCCGATTACCACCCAAGTTTTCATCTATCTTCTGGGGTGAGGGGTGATCGTAGGAGTCTTTCTCCTTCCGTTCAGAAGGGTTTTCGGGACTTCAAGCGACATACCGGGTGAGAGACGTTATCATTTTTTTTAATGAAAAAATACTTTTTTCATTAAAAAAGAACAAAACAAAAATATCCACACGTCATCACTAGTCACTCACCGAGTAACCGCTCAGCACCTATCCCGTTCCTACCTGTCCAAAACCTGCAGTTTTTGTTTTTGTTTTTTTTTTTATAGTTAATACCTCACAAGAGTCACAACTGCTCCCGTCTGGAGCCAGTGAGACTATGGCATCCCCAATTGGGGTATGTTATGAGGCTGAAGGTAAGTGGGGAGGGGGAGGAGACGAGGAAAAGGAAGGTGGGGAAGTACCTGGCTATTCAAAACTAGTCACTAAACACGGCTAAAGCCATTTCAAGCAACGTTTCAATTCTGAATGGTGGTCTTGCACCAGGGCGATAGTAAGAGTATCTTCCACTCTGGAACGTGCTGCAAATATACAATATATTATTTTTATTAATTAATTGTGAAATAACACAAATCAATTAAATAAAATTTGTTTGCGCACGCCGGATTCGAACCCGCGGCCTTCGGAATGGGAGTCTAACGCTCTACCGCTGGACTACGCCGGCCGTAAACTGAATTTAAAAAAAAACATCAAAAATGTCAAATATTCCAAATATTGTCGAGAATGACAGGTTAAATAAAGTGAGTCAAGTAACCATCCCTTAACATCCTGAATGGTATTTTTAATTAATTAATTTAGTAATAACAAATGTTAATCAAATATCGTCAACAAAGAAACTACCATCTTTTTAGTATGACAGTCAAAAACATCAAAACATTATTGTTCTAGAATTGGGCCTGTACCCGAACAGATAATTGAAAACATGAACAAAACAAGGACCAAATAGGACAACTAGTTTTATCATTAAAACAAGGAAACAAACAAATACCGAGCAACGTAATCATGGTTCACAACAGCAAATAGAAATAAAGGTTATCACATATTTATAAAGACAGACATACAAAACAGACGTAAATGTCACCGGCTTGTGCGGGCTGTGAGCGCTGTGACTCCATTGTGAATTATGCATTATGACGTTTGATGTTTTTTAATTAACCACTGCATAAATAATACAACATGCAACAGCGTTTCTACACATCTACGCAGGGAAAATAAACTCGTCTTATTATAACAAATTTTAATTATTTATGAAAGTTGTATAGCCATTTTGGAGAGCCACAAAAAATTGGGTGACCGGTCTACTCACTGAAAACTTTTCAAGTGTATGAATATTGAATACAAACTTTTCATCGGATGTTAATTCCTCACATGATAATTCATCATGTCTCGAAGCGTCGAAAACTGATAATAGGGGTTTTTAACCTTAGGTTAGGTTAGGTGAGATTCTTTTTGTTTTGAAGTGTTTTAATTTTCAATGTACTATCGGTACTTAAATTTTAATTTTTCTGCTACCGGTTTCGACACATCCGTGCCAT
Organism: Limnephilus auricula; assembly: GCA_951813805.1. Classification (NCBI taxonomy): domain Eukaryota; kingdom Metazoa; phylum Arthropoda; class Insecta; order Trichoptera; family Limnephilidae; genus Limnephilus; species Limnephilus auricula. Next base: position 4,507,921 of record OX638396.1, read on the forward strand.
TCACTAGCAAACTTAAAACTAAACTTAAAATTTAAAACAGGTACAGAAATGAATTAGATGTTATTAGACGGGGTTAGTGCGAGGGGTGATTTTGGTGGAGGGGGAGAACAGTGGGCGGGGTCAATATCACATGGGAACACAGTCAAAAGGGGAGATTTGCAGGGTGCTATTATTTTGTTAACTAAATTAATTTTTTATTTAATTTTTTTGTTTATTTCTAAAGTTTCTAAAGCGCACAAATTAAAGTATGAATTTATATTTATATGTTTAAATTTGGTTTTTTTAAGTAACGATAATACATTGAAAATTAAAAATCTTCAAAACAAAATGTCTACAAATTGTTACATAGTTAATGCCCAAGAAATACAAAAAATTAGGTTAGGTTAGGTTGATATAACTGATAATTGGGGTTTTTAACCTTAGGTTAGGTTAGGTTAGGTTAGGTTAGGTTAGGTTAGGTTATGTTATGTTAGGTTAGGTTAGGTTAGGTGAGGGGGGAGGGGGGGAAATGGAAGGGTAGGTTAATGATGTGAGTTATGATGTGATGAATTATCATGTGAGGAAGTATCGTGTCTGAATAAATTTACTATAGGAATTCAGACGCTGAGATCTCATAGTCCGATTAGACATGGAACCAAAAATTGGCACAGTAAAAAAATCGTTTGATATCCATACCATACCAACGATTGCCGGCGTGGTCGATGTGTAAGGCGGACGATTCCCAATCCGAATGTCGCGGGTTCGAATTAATTTGATTAATTTGTGTTATTTCTCAATTAATTAAAAAAAAACCAAATATAGTATATTTGCGACACGTTCCAGATTGGAAGATATTCTCAATATCGCCCTGGTGTAAGACCACCATTCAGGATTGAAAAGTTGCTTGAATTGGCTTTAGCCGTGTTTGGTGACCCAGATCTGAACAGCCGGGTACTTCCCCACCTTCCTCTTCTACTTCTCCTTTAACTCCCCACTACCTTCAGCCTCACAACATATCCCAATTGGGGTCGCCATATTCTTACTGGCTCTAGACGGGAGTAGTTTGGACTCTTGTGCGGTATCCATGTAAAAAAATATAAAAAAACTTAATGTTAAAGGTATTTTTTGAGCCGAGTTTAGGTTTGAAATTGGCAAATAATGCATTCAAAAATTACAATTTTTTATTGGGTAGCTCACTGTCGGGTTACCAATAAACTCAAATCAGTTTTTAAAATTGTATTTAGGGTACAAAAGAAATAGTTTTGGCGTGTGAACTCAAAATTTAATTTGAAAGCATTCAGCTCTAGAGATCTCATTGTAGCTTGGTACAACTGTGAGGAATAAGCAACAATGTGTCTTGCCACTAGGGTTATCATTTAGAAAATTAAAAAGTCCTGGCAAAAAGCCTGACAGTCCAAAAAAAGTCCGGACATTTTAATCACATATCAAGTACACATTCGTACTTCTGCCTGTTGTTATCGATGATGTAAAGCTATTCGATGAAATAACAGCCGTTAATTCATCCATATCCCAACAAAACGATTCATTTTTTAGTATGATGGTCCATAAAATGTGGGTTACCATTTTCACAAACTTCACAATCGCCAGATTGCCCTATTGAGTATTTGCGGGTTCATTTTTGCTATCCTAGCTCAAAACGCAAATGTAGAAAGAGTGTTTTCTCTAATGGGAGCACAGTGGACAAAAGAGCGTAATAGATTATCAGTACCCTCGGATGTTGATGATTCAATATCTATAACCATTATAATCAATCAATATTTAAACCAATATCGTTCGGCCACCATAACACGGGCATGTGTCTAGTATGGCGGCCATAAATTCCACAATTGTTATATATTTACTATTCAAAGAATAAAGAAACATTAAAAAAAAAAATATATATATATATATAGAAGAATTCTATATATATATATAGATATTGAATCATCATATATAGAAGAATTCTATAAGAAAACTTTGAATGAACGGGAGCTGCTCCGTCAAGTATCTGGCGCTGAAAAATATTATTGTTAAAGAAGATTTATATTTTGTTTTTAAATGAGTGGGAAATTAATAAAGATTAAAGACTTATTTGACATTTCTTATGTAAGTTTTATTACTCACATTCCATCTAAACAAAAAAATCTGGACAAATTAAAGGACCGGACAAAGTCCGGACAAAAGGCTAGAAGTCCGGACATGCCCAGATTAATCCGGACGGATGGTAACCCTACTTGCCACCACTGATGATATTATGCATGAATAACGCAGACGACATCTAGTAAGTGGAAGTAACAAAGTGGTCTTGTGGAGATGCACTTGGTGAATGAGGTATCATGTCACTTTAAGACGATAGACTTCGCTTTTCGGCCCATACAAAAGGACGCCCGGGAAAAAACACTTTTCTACATCGAAAATTACACAAAATGAATATTTTTTTTTATACTGCCTTCTAGAGGGTGAAAACTATGTCGGTATGTTTTCGAATTTTCGATGCGTTTCGTATTAACGTAAACATTCACTGTCAAACATGTACGATTTATCAAAAAAATATTATTTAAAGAAAAAGTGCTGCTAACTCAACTCTCATAAAGAGTTATAAAATTATAAAAAGCTACCGACGTAGCTTCTTCTTTTAAAAAATATATATTTTTAAAAATTTCAATTTCGTGAAAGTTTCGGTATAGAAAAGTGTATTCGGGCGTTTTTAAAAAAAAGTGTACATAGATAAAAGTCAGTGTCCCATCACTTTCAGGATCAGTAACTTTTGTTGTGTCGGTTTTATTGACCAACCATATATTTTACCAATATAATAACAAATAAATACCTTTATGGACTAAAAATAATGAATAAATCTATTGAATTTCGATATTATTTCAAAATAAGTAAGACTACAGGTCACTGTTTCTGGTATGTCCTACACCTACCACTACAAGTTAGAGTTCAAAAATTAATGTTATTTTATGTTATCCCAGAATTTATTTCTAATTCTACTAATAGTATATGATAATATTTTCGATTTGCAACCATAATATAGATTAATTATCGTGCAAAATAATTTAAATACCAGATATTGAGTTGTCCTACGAAATAGCGTATGGTGGAATTTCCGCCTACGCTACCACATTATTGACGTCTTCCAATAAAAATATTACCAAATCGATGAATATTTTCGAAAATAGCAACCCTATTTAGTCTATGAGGGGTGGCCATGCTTGGATTTTGACAGCCAGTTGGCCAAGAAATCGTAACAAAAGTGGTCGTTCTCGGCTGTACTAAAAAAGTGTTCCACCAACGATTCCGTGTTTCTCCAGGTAATTCACCAGCAAGTATTAGACTCTACTTTGTATTAAATTGATTCATTTATTGTTTTATGAAATGTTTAGTTAGAACAAACAGAAGTTTCATAATTTATTGATAAATACATTTTGAAAAAATATTGACGCGATTACGCTACTTCTCTTACGCTACGGTCTCGTGAATGGAACTTAAAAGTGACGTAATGGAATTCTAAAGGTCGGTTCACTCTGTCCGTCTTTTAGTGTATTTGGGTGTGTTACAATTTTCTAATTAAATTTATATTTTGCGTGTATCTTTAAAATGTAACTATTACATGTAGATATGTGGGTTGAGTGATATATGTAGCATTGAAAAAAAGAACAACACAGCTAAAAAGAAAAAATTATTTGATTTTTATGTGTATAATTTTTTTTTTTTTAATTAATTAAGATTATTAAAGATTAATTCTGAAAGAGTCGAAATGGTGTCGAAGTACTAATATAGACAGCAATATGAACAACTATTACTGTAGAGGCAACTCTGAAATTGAGTTTAAAATCAGCTGGTTCATACAATTTTGACTAAGTAAGTATAAAATGCAGCATGATTTATGTTCCTGTGTGTTTTAGTTAATCCTGTAATTAAAGTTTAACAAGTACTTTAATACCCTTTTAGCTTAGTTCCCTATTTCAGGCTATATACAGTATGCACGTGTAGCCCATTATTACCTATCTAATTATTTGTGCATTTTTATAAATAATTTATTTTAATTTTATGTTAAAATATGCCGTTGAAAGCTGCAGAAAAAATCAAAAAGGTACAGGGACAAAATTAAAAACGATCCTGAAAAATTAAAAACGATGCTGAATAAAAATCAAAAAGGTACAGAGAGAAAATTAAAAACGATCCCGAAAAATTAAAAACGATGCAGAAAAATCAAAAAGTTACAGAGACAAAATTAAAAACGACCCTGAAAAATATGAAGCCTTTAAGAAAAAAGAGTTACAAAGACAAAAATAACATCAAAATATAATCAGAGAGCTAACCAAAGAAGAATAGAAATAAAGAAGACGTTGGAGAGAACAGAAACGAAAATAAAAAGAAAAGAAAAAGAACAAGTGGAAGAAAAATTACTTGCGCGGGGGGCCTTCCACGGTGGCGGTAGTACGTAAAATCGCCCTTTTTTATAGAGAATACCTTATCACAAGAGTCTTAACTGCTCCCGTCTGGAGCCAGTGAGACTATGGCAACCCCAATTGGGGTATGTTTGAGGCTGAAGGTAAGTGGGGACAGGAAGGATATGGGGAAGTGGAAGGTGGGGAAGAGGAAGGTGGGGAAGTACCTGGCTATTCAGATCTAGTCACTAAACACGGTTAGAGTCATTATTAAGCAACGTTTCAATTCTGAATGGTGGTCTTACACCAGGGTGATACTGAGAGTATCTTCCACTCTTCCAATACCAGTCGCTTGTCGCGCCTTCAACAGTGTAGCCACAACGGGCGTACACATACGACTGATATTTCGCGCCCGCTGTCGCTACCGGGCAAGCCCCTCAGTCCGGCCGAGGCCTTAGAATTCCTAAACGTTACCAAATGTTTCCCTTTACGCCACTGTCCTGTTATTGCTGTGATTTATTTTCTAAGATCAATTATTATATCTCAAAGAAATTTGTTCTTTTTTTATAGATATAGTTCATGATTAATTTTAAATTTGTTATAATTAGACATTCGTAAAACAAAAACTAATATTCGTCTTTCTAGAACGCAAAATATACAGTACAAAGTATCCAAAAGTAGCGTAAAAGAATATTTTTATTAAAAAACTTAATATTTAATTCAATAAGCTTGATTATTCATAATTTTTAGGAGACTGATTGTGTTTTCAATTCGTAAATAAAAATCTGAAATAATGAATTTCTTTTAATTTTCTTTATAAACTTTATGATAAAAGTGACGTAAAAGAATTTCTTACCAATAGTATTAAACTTAAATTGCAATTATTTTCGAAGTTTATTGACATTTTCTATTTAAATACTTTTTTTCATGAAGTTCATAGTTTCTTTAATAAATTTACGTATATTTTTAATCGAAATGCAGCATCTCACTTAAGTGGAATTCCTATTACGTCACCGACATATTTTTTGGAAAAAGCCCATTCTCCATAAACCCCCTTTCGAGCGATTTCTGTAGATAAATTTGAGCGTTGTCTCATTCGCACATTTCGCATGTATTGTAAGTGTGCGTGAGCTTATTATGAGCGGGACAGAATGACAGACGCGGGTGTTCCGCGTGTCGTTCAAAGTCTAGCCTCTTAAGTGGCCCTATAGAAGTGTCCGAGCGAATGTTGATGCGAACACAAATGCGTTACTTACATTCAGCATCTTTAACATTGATATTTGACTTCAGAAAAAATCCAGATATTTTGTAAAAAGTGTATATTTTTCAATATCACAGCGCCGCAGTGGGAAGGATGGATTCATATGCTCGTCACTCCTGGACACACTAATCCCTCAGATACCTTTTTCTTCTAAGTAAAGATGAACATTTTGTTCACACATTTGGGAAAAAATGGCACTCTTAATTTTTGTGAGAAATAATAAACCCTTTCGTTTAAATTTAAAAAAAAATCTAAAATACAAATTTCGGTTGTGGGTCTGTTTGTAATTGCAACTCTGATTATTTAATGATCTTGGATTTGTTTTGAATAAAAATATAATTTTCAATATTGGAGTTGATTTTGTCAAGAATTCAGACAAGCGATGAAGTACCTACACGTAGAAAAATGTTATTCTTAAATACGATCATTTTATTCGTAAAAACAGTTAAAAACGGGACTGAAGTTCTTACGAACAAATTAACAGTGTTTCAATGTTAGTGGCGGGAAAATGTGAGAATAATTTGTTGGTACACGTAATTTCGTACGTATACCAACTGTTAATTTGTTCGTAAGAACTTCAGTCCCATTTTTAGCCGTTTTTACGAATAAAATGATCGTATTTTAGAATAACATTTTTCTTCGTGTACGTGTAATACAATTTTAACAGCAAATTACTTTAATTGTCATTTACAAAATTGGGACTGATGTGTCAAGAATTCGGACAAGCAATGAAGTACCTACCTAAAATACCTTTACCCACCCCTCGTACCTTTTACCTTCCCAGAACCTCCTCTCCTTCCTTTCCTTAAAAAGGCCCTGCACATGAGATCCAAAGATGGCATAGGCCCTAAGGAAAATTATTTAGATTTATTAATCCTTCGGGCGTCCTGTGTGAAGTTAATGTAAAAAAACCTACTGTTTTTGAACGTAGTTATCCCAAAACGAAATATTGTTTTTTAAAGCCGACGAAAGAGTCGTTCCGATTTTAATATTACTATCGGATATATCGATCATCCAGAACACACTCAAAACTTTTTTAATAACTGTATCACATTTACTTACTAAATATTATCTTTGCCCTTTGTTAAAAAAAAACATTCCGCTTTATCAAGTAGTTTGGCCTCAAATCAAAATTTAAGTTCTGTTTGAAAAGGGCCGATCAAATAAATACACAAAAATATATTTCTCTCTGAATATTTTCTATTTGAAAGATTAATCCCATGAAATTTTACTCGAATTCAATAAATTCGAAGTTTTCCAAATATTTGCAGACATAAAAATAACAATCAAAACCTTTTTTGTTGCTCAAAATCGAAGAGAAAATCACAAAACCCCACGGGAAGCGTATTCGTTCAATGCGAAAACATGTTCCATAGTTGTGTCACAATCAAATTTGTACAATTTAGACCTTGTTTGGGCAGTCCCACTGCTGAATATGTATTTATTTTCTAATGCAGTGATGAGCAACACGCGGTCCGCGAACCCATTTCGTGCAACCCACTTGGGTAAATAGATATCAAAAAACTAAGTTAAATTATTTAATTAAGCGGTAAATAATATTCAATAGTTTCTGTTTTGTCTCGAGGTGTTGGAGAAAAAATTCAAGATTCCATGGACAGCCAGACGCACAAATTTGTTCATTCTGGAAGAGCTAGGAATCCACAATAGGCTTTCGACTATCTGCTTACAATGTATCTTACGATACTTTGGACACGTTGCTCCCCAAACTGAGGACTCTAGGAGAAACTCATAGTCACTGGCAAAGTGGAAGATTGAAGAAGCAGGGGAAGGTCACCAATGCGCTGGAGTGGTCAAGTATAGGTGGCTTCTGGTATGTCGTGTCATTGGCTCTCCACGCAGAGCAGGACAGCGAGGAGTGGAAGATCCTTGTCCACCATGGAAAATGGAGCAGGGGTTACGATCGTCAGCAATAAGGAACCGATTTGAGAAGAAGTTCTGTTTCATAAAAGGGTTTAGCGAAAATCTGTAATCTTTTATCAAAGTTTCGATTTTCGCTAAAAAATGTTAAGCTTTTTTTATATTTTCTAAAGAAGACGGAATTTTATCGTGCGACCTTAATTGCAAAAAAACATCACACCTTCACCGCGCAGCGCTTTTTTAATCATTTTAAAGTTTTCCGTTTAAAAAAAAAAATTCTTGACTTGATGGAGATGTATTATTTTCGCCTGCGGTGCTGTTAACCATGTCATGCTGTATATATGCAGTATGTATTTCTGTTTTACCATAGTAATCATTTTCTTTACTTATGAAGAGAACAATATTATGGATAGTTACCTATTTACTTTTTTTAATTTTCTTTCATTTAATAGAACGATACCTGTAGATTCCTGTTTTATCATTTCAACTATTTTTCTTTTGTTTTCACCCTTGAATTTTTTTCACTTCAAATTGCAAACTCATCGAACAACAACAGCTTGTGGCCAAAGCGTCCTTCTGTTTTTTTTTTGTTATATTATTATAAAAGGAAATGATTTAACGATACATGTGGTCGACATAATAAACAGTGCCCTTTATTTTTAACACCCACATTCAAAGTAACATATTTGTATTTCTTAAGAGAATTTTTCTTCGACCTTACGATATTAAACCTAATTTATTAGAATTCAACTCAAAAACTCTACTTCAAGCCCTCCATAACAGCGTGCTGCGCCGGGTTTACGTCATTTAGTAGTCAATAAATATTTATTTCAAGTAAAATGTTGTATAATCTATGTTCGAAAGGTATTAAGTGCATATTTTATCCATGACATTTCCCAGTGGTATTCTAAATTCCCACCATAGAAATAGAAAAGTTTCAGACTCAAAGTTAGTCGTTCAATGGCGTCCGGTTTCCGCTACGGACATTTTGATATTTGAACGGACTGCTTATTCCGGTTTGCTTAGCATCGGATATCAAATAATTTTAAAGGTTATGTTGCAATATTCATATTGACATACTTAACTTTGAAATCGTTGGCGCCGCTAGTGCAGTTTTTTGGATACAAAATATAAAAAAAAGCTGAACAGTTTCTGAAAAAAGTATGTTTCTGTTTTTCTCTTATTTAAAAAATCAAAACCAATATTTCCTCTGACATAAGATTATTTATAAATAGGGACTTAAATTCCTACATATATTATACATACTTAATTAAGCACTTAAAAGTTTTACGTAATTCTTTTTTATTTATTTGTAATAAGGAATTGTACAATTTGTGCAAAAAAATATCACAATCTAAATGACCATTATTTTAATATTTTAATTAATGAAATTAGCGAAAGTCAATCGAAAATCCGAATCAGAAAAATCAGAAAAAGATACGGATACATCTGAAACTCGAACCCAGGACCTCTGGCAATCCGGGCCAACGCGCTATCCACTGCGCCAACCTATCCCTATACGATTCGGTCATTTTTAACTGTATCCATACTTCGACTGAGAATCACCAACATTATTTTCATTTTCTTAACGCATATTTTTTATTGGCTGCTATCTTTCTGTGATTTTGGAAGATTCAACTCTAAATGCAATGCAATTCAAAACTAAATGCCATCTAGATTATTTTATTTTACAAAGTGCTAAAAAAAAAAAAAAAATAGTTAATAATTATTGACTTTTTTATTTATTATTTGGGCATGATGTGAACTGTTATTGGATTGTAACTTAACTATTATACTCTATTGTTTTCTTTAATGCATGTAAAGTTATTAATCTGTAAATGTTCCTAATAAAATAAAATAAATAAAAAATAGATAGTGTCAGGATAAATTTTATCACTTTTTATTAATTTTATTAACCTTTTTCCTAAACCATTATTTTGTTTAAACTTTCTTACGGTAGTTAGGTACCATAAGGAGGAACCACAATTATGCAAACTCTGTCGGGATAAAAAGGTAGAATCCAACATAGCTACCATCTTAAACCAGAACCGGAATGTAGGTAGCATATAAATTTAGAGACAGATGAAATGCCAAATATAAACGAAAATAAATATCAGAAAGGCATCGATAAAACCAGTTACATTTTCTTTAATCTAAACTATTTTTTTTAAACTAAAACCCATTGACCAGCGGCAGAGAATTAAAGTTCCAAAATGATTGCAACTGTACAGGGAGGTTCCTATGAGAAAGATCGATTATTCCCCGTATCAAATTTTTTAAAGTAAAAATTTAATATCGAATTATTTCATTCAAAACTTGCTTTAAGAGGGTATTACCAGAGAATACCGGAAATTAGTGCTTTTTAAATCAAAATCTAGACGTATTGACTCTTTTTTTTAAAAAGACGTAAATTGATTTTGAAAGATTGTTATTTTATCTGGTACACGCAGTTTTAAAATTTTGAAAAAATAAGTGTATTTTTAATATACTTAGGTTATACCGTTGGTCGTTGGCAGATTTGTTTAATTTTCAAACGATAGATTCTATTAAACAACACAAATTTCAAATCATATAATCATACAACAAAATAAATCAATACATAATCTAGTCAACACAGTTATCAGAATTTTAATTTTAGTTAAATTAAAATCATTAAAGAATAAATCCGTGAACGTGTTTTGTGACAAAAATACCTCAGTTTTTCTATTTATTTAAGGTCCTACAAACTAAAATATATCAAAAAAAATTTATACACTTATTTTGTTTCTACATTATTAAAAAATCGTAAATTCTTGTGATCAAAAAATACTTACAAGAAGTTCACGATATTTAATAATTTATCATCGTGCGTATTGCTTGAATAGACAGTAGAAAACCAAAATAATTGTGGATGTCTATGCAATAATAATCATTATGAAGTTTCGACTACTCACTTTCATTGTATCTTTGCATCCTTTAAATTTGAATGTTTCAAAGCCCAAATAGCCAGGGATTTTACATTTAAAGCACGGAACAAGAGACAATGAACAGAGTTATAATTTGGAATCCCAAAGCCCCTCGGGATCCTAGCTTACATCAAACGCCAGCTGGCTTTTCATCATTTTCATTTTAGTAAAATTCGTATTTAATGTTTCACTTTTTTCTATTGAAATATTAAAATGTTTTTCAAACTTTTGAATTTTAAATGAGACCGTCGCGTCGCATTGATAATAATAATTTTTCAATCAATAATCAATTTCATTCAATCAAATCAATTTTTTTTATTTCCTTGCTAAACCAACGTCTAAATTCTATATCGGATAAAATTAAAATTCAGAAAACTGTCTTTACTAGATTATGTATTGATTTATTTTGTTGTATGATTATATGATTTGAAATTTGTATTGTATAATGCAATATTTCGTTTGAAAATTGAACAAATCTGCCAACAACCAACGGTATAACCTTAGTATATTAAAAATACACTTAGTTTTTCAAAATTTTAAAACTGCGTGTACCAGATAAAATAACAATCTTTCAAAATAAATTTATGTTTTTTTGTTAAAAAGAGTCAATAGTCTAGAATTTGATTTAAAGGGGACTAATGTCCGGTATTATCTGGTAATACTCTCTTAACTGTTAACTGATCGAAGACTCAGATCAATCGATCGAAATGTTGGGAACAACGGCCGTAAGTCAATTAGTAAATTATATTTGAAATCAGATAAAACAAAATTTCGAAATAAAAATGTTAATTTATTCTTGTTGTGTTATACTTATACACTTACCAATTCATTTCAAATACTTATATACTTTTAGAGATTCTTTTAGAATATCGACCTGAACTTGTTGATTATATGCAAATTATGATGAGTTTGTATATTTGGGAAGTATGTTTATGAGAGATGGGAAGGCTGATAGCGATATCGAAATAAGGGTGAATGCAGGTAACTCCATTAATGGAGGATTGAACGCCGTTGGAGCCAACAAAAAATTGTCCACAGAAGCGAAGCTAGCAGTCCACAATGGAGTACTGGTACCTACCCTGATGTATGGCAGTGAAGCGTGGAAATGGCAGAGAAAGGATGAAAGTAGACTGAATGCTGTAGAAATGAGATCCCTGAGGCGTATGTGTGGTAAAACCATGTATGATCGTGTGAGGAATGTGGAGATCCGAAAAGAATGCAAGGCTGATGTGAGCGTAATAAGTAAGATTAAGAAAGGGACGCTTAGATGGTTTGGGCGTGTTGAGCGAATGAATGAAGAAAGGAGTGTAAAGAGAATTTATGACGCGAATGTGAACGGTGGAAGAAGCCGAGGACGCCCAAGGAAGACGTGGCACGATCAGGTAAATCAGATACTTGAGTCGGGCCATGTCAAGAGTCAGAATAATAGAAGAGTAAGTATGAGAAGATGTATGAATGAGAATGAGGCAAGGAGTGTGTGCCAAGACCGAGTTGTTTGGCGGTCCGTCCTCTCTGCCTACCCCTGTGGGGAAACGGCGTGATGGTTAGTTAGTTAGTTAGTTAAAATTTAAAATTAAATCCATTCTTTGAGCCTGACCTCAGAGTAGGCACAAAAACAGAGCTCTCAACCAGTGTGTTTATAGCTGGAAACGGGACATTTTGAAATCAGATTATTCCGTTCAATGCACTTCCTTTTTAAGCTCCTTTTGTAGTTCTCGTCCACTGGAAAATTGTGAAGAGTTAGCTTTTGAATAAAACAGGTACTAAAATATACGGTTATCCGTGCATGGGTGTGTGATTTGAAATTATATTCCTGCGTAACGCATAAAATAATTCAAATTCAATGGATTTTTTTTTTTCAATTTTATTTTCAAAATTGGAACCGATATACATAAATCTTATCAGACAAGCGAAAACGTAGGTAAATTAACGAAATGTTTTTATTCATAAATACTTTTTTACTTGAAATGTGTGTTTTATCAATTTGGGAGGCGGTAAAGATACCGCCGCCCCGGGAACCATTTATTTGAAACGGAAACCTCTCATAAGTCACCCCGAGTGGTTTAGCGGGGGTACCCGGGTTCATGGGGTAAGGTTTATCTGAATGTCTTGGCGGCGGATGATCTCAGATTCCTACCCATCCCTCAGATATTCTTGCCTACCCGGAACTTTCTCTCCTTCCTTTCCCTAAAAATACCCTCCACGCATCATCCCCAAAGATGAAATATGCCCTGAGGGAAATCATGTTTCTCAGGGCCTCCTTTAGGGAGCTGATGTAAAAAAAATAAAACCATTTGTTTAAATGTTTGTCAGAAGTTTATGAATTAATAACGTGAACACGCTTTATGCTAGTGACAGACTCAGCTATAAAGGCGCCAACGGGGTTTTGTGTGATTGTGAAGTGTGCGGGCCATCACATTGTCATACAAAGACAGTTGGCAGTTGAGAGTTTTCAGTTGCCTCATTGGGCGGAGGCCGTAACTCAATAAATAATAAAAAATACTTTTGATTCGTATTTTGCAAGAAATTAGATTTATTTCTTCAAACTTCGCAAAATCACTTTGTGGCGTCATTTTGAATTAAATTAAAAACAATAACTTTGTATCAACCACATATAATCACAATTACCTACATGTTCCGAAACCGATGCTTTCTTCGTGTCTGCTTTAACAATAAACTGAATCAGTGTAATTCTCAAGTTCGACAAACCTAAACGGGCATATCTTCAATTATTGGCTCCCCACGAGTATTGGAAAAATTCAGTTAGCGTAGTTCTACTGGGGGCAGTTGCAGTCGATATTACCGTGGGGTTGAAAGTTGAAATGTTTTCCTACAAAAATTGGAAGATCTCCTGCAGGGTCCATTAGTTGAATCAACAGTTTGGTTTATTATTTTCTGTGTGATTTTCTGGTGCATTTAAAAATTGATGTCCTAGTTTTTCAAATTGATTTAATTTAGGAATGATGACTGATTACTATTAGTGCCTACTTATGTTTATATTATTTGTGATTGGTAACGGTATTGGTATTGGTATCGCAAATAGATCAAGTGGTTAAAATGTGTAAAGTGGTCAAAGTGATCAAAGCGTTCAAAGAAGTCAAAGTGGTCAATGTGATCATTGATCAATGTGGTCAAATTGGTCAAAGTGGTCAAAGTGGTCAAAGTGGTCAAAGTGGTCAAAGTTGTTGAAGATGTCACAGTAGCCAATGCGGTGAAAATCAGAAAAAATATACGAATATGAAACTGATTGGTTAAATTTTATTCATAACAGATGTTATGGTAGGTACTAATATTTCCTAGTAATGTGGGTATAATTTAGATTCTTTGTCTGATTTATTATGTTTTGATATTTGAATTATTTGTAGCTTACAATTGTACAAAATTAGACTTTCGATGGTCACGGCATATTATTACATAAACAAAAATATATATTATGAAGTCTACGTGAAAAAAAAATACGTGGTAGTTGGATAAAATGTAATATTTAAAATAATTCCTGAATAATTTAAAATGGATAAAAAAATCCAAGTCCTTACGAATATCTTTTTTCTGTGTGTTCTTATTTAATACCATAACCACAAAAGAATCCCAACTGCCCGGAGCCAATGGGGCTAAGGCATCTCTAATATTTCTGAATGCCCACCAAAATCCGCCTGGCAGGCCGGATCGGGAGAGTCTGGTTGACTGGAGTCTCTCGGAACATCGCCTTTCAACGCAGTGGGAGAGATAGATTTATATGTCCTTCACTACTGGACACACTGACCTCCAGAATCTTACCATTTTAATATACCTTTCACACTTTTCCCTTCCTAGAACTTCCTCTCCTTCCTTTCCTAAAAAGACCTCCCAAACAGCACCTCCAAAGATGATACAGTCCCTGAGGAGAATTACTTTCCTCAGGGCCACCTGCGTGGAACTCACTGAAAAAACTATCTGAAAGATACAATATAGATAGATCACAATACGATCAATCAAGACACTATCTTAATGAAAATCAAAATTAATTCTAATGAAATTATTTTGCTCGATATTTCTACCCTTCTTTGTTTCGAAACATGTATTTTCCAATATTTCATTGTTTATGGTATAAATTATAAATAATTGAGTTGTGATTCGGTAGCATTTTTCAATTTATTGATTATATGATCAGGTACCTACCCAACCACTATACTCCTATCTAATATTGATCAAGTTTTGATGAATAAATACAATTGCTTCCATTATACAACACTATGGCCTGTTTTAGAAATTATAATAATTAGAGTACGTAATAATAAATTTCATTTTAGCTTTCAAATTCGAGGAAATTATTAAGTTGATTTTTTTACATTTTAATGTCTTAAAAGTGTCCCAATTGCCAGAAGCCTGTGAAACTATAATGTACGTCATTAAATTATTTACGTTTAATGAATTCAGACAAATATAATTAAAGTATATATAATTCATAAGCGATAGGCGATCCGCTCACTGAGGCAACTGAAAACTATCAACTGGCAACTGTCTTTGTATGACAATGTGGTGGCCCTCACACTACACAATCACTCAACAATCCGTTGTCGATGGTAACGCAAGCGGTGACTCGCGACTCGCACTGCTGATTGCCGTGGCCGGCCATTGCTAGTTGCCATGCCAGCTGTCAGCTGATTGTTCTTCGTCTATGGTTAAACAAGCTTTTTGACCAATCAAGACATAGAAACCAGCCGGTTTTATTTTGGTTTCAGTTGCCTCGTCAGCGGAGCGCTATACGGTATTTACCCACCTACAATAGAATAAATATTTGAAAATAAAATTATCTTAAATGTCTTTTTCAAATTTGGAATTATAATATCCCGTGAAAAATCACGGGAGAGTCTGCTAACTGTTGACCAATCTTATGGTCAAATTTAAATAAAAAGTATAATATTTACTTTCCTATTAAAACAATATATTGTACCTACATGTAGGTAGGTAGGTACCTACTTTATCGCTTGCTTGAATTCTTGCCACAATATGGTCTTATCAGATGGGGAATCTCATGCGATTCCACTATTGACGACGGAAAAGTCCGGGGACAAGGCTTTGGACTTCCATTCCGAAGGTCGCTGGTTCGAACCCGGCGTGCGCAAATAAATTTTATTTGATAATTTGTGTTATTTCACAATTAATTAATAAAAATAATTTAAACTATATTTGCGGCACGTTCCAGAGTGGAAGGTACTCTCAGTGTCGCCCTGGTGTAAGACCACCATTCAGAATTAAAACGTTGCTTGAAATGGCTTTTAGCCGTGTTTAGGGACCAGATCTGAATAGCCAGGTACTTCCCGACCTTCCTAATCCCATCTCCTTCCCTTCCCACTTACCTTCAGCCTCACATCATACCCCAACTGGGGATGCCATAGTCTCATTGGCTCCAGACGGGAGGCGTTGGGATTCTTGTGAGGTGTTCTCTATAAAAAAATATAAAAAACTAGTCCTCTTAGCACAAAAGTCAATTTTCAAAATTATGCTTAGAGTCCTTATCAGAACTCCTACATACTATGTTAGATATTTGATATACGTTATTATTACAAATATAATTTTTCAGTTTGGTTGTGTATTTTGACCTCAAATCCAAAACTACGTTTTGTATGAAACAAGGAATACTTACTTATGCTAATAATTCCTCTTATGATAAAATACTAACAAGAAGTACACGATATTAAAAATGTATCATTGCGCGTTTAAGCATATTTATTGCTTACTTGAATGTAGGTATATATTAAAGCAAATTTTGAATGAAATAAAGTCGATATTGAGTTATTAGTTAAACTCTTGGGTACGGAGAATAATCAATCTTTCTCATCGGAACCGCCCTGTACAGTTGCAAGGGCACAATCGCAAGTTGAAATTTAAATTCTCGGCCGCTGGTTAATGGGCCCTAAGATATGGATTATGGACACGAGAAGGAAGAATATGGATACAATTTTGCAGTCTAACAAAGATTAAAACTTGTATTGTGTTTTTTCTAGATATTGCTCTATAATTTTCCTCTCTTAATATTTTAACATAGGTAGGTACTTAATTAAACATATTGTTTTGTAAAAAGAATATATTATAATAAAAACTAAATTTTAAAAATTAATTCAAATTTAAGAAATTACACTTAAATTCAAAGCTTTTTGAAGTTCATTGAACTAGATTTCACGCAGGACTCACATACGAACAAAATTAGTATGTTTGAAGTATGATTTGAGTAAAGTAAAGAATTTAAAATACACGTTTAAACTCTTGTTTAAACGTGTAGGTCCGCCGGCGGGCGCGACACAATTTTTTAGTTTTTTTTTAATGTAGATTTTAACCCATATGTATAAAGAAACTGTATGAATTACAAGGTCAGAATCGCTTGCGCCAATATCTTTCTTGACGTAACAGTTGATTCGGTTAATCTATCTACACGGAATATTTTTTAAAGTAAATATTTGTAACATTCGGAAATCAGGTTTTTCCCGCTTTACCAGCTGTCAACTTTTTAAAGAAGTATCAATGTCATTAATTCTTCGAAAACACCTTTTATTTGTTGGTTTTCATGCAGGGTGTATATTCAAGTTTGTGTAAAAACAATAAAATCAGTTCGAAATTGGTATAAATATATATTTTTTTTATATTTGATTACCGAATGGGAGAATTTTTTTTCTTCTAAAGTAAGCAATTCTGGGATAAATTGTAACGATATTATCATGTAATATATATATGAATAATAAGATACATTATCGGGTAAACATAAAACACTTAAAAAAAAACATTTCCTTTGTTTTTATTTGGATATTTGACCAGAAGTCATCAAGGTAATTTTCGCATGGTTTTTCATCTGACATTCAACAGGTTAAATAATTCCACTCTGTTAAATAATTCACATCGTCATTAGCAAGCTTATAAGAAACCAAAGTTAATGGAAAAGCCTTTCCATGTTAATTTTGTATTTAGAAAGACGTACATTTTCACGTTGGAATGAACGAGTAGGTAAGTATACTCGTAATAGATTAATAATCATTTTGTCTTGGGTTTTCCGCCTTTCTAAAGATTACTTTTTCCACAAAATAATAATAATATTATATATATTAATCTCTTCCTATAGCACCCAACTTTAGAAATACATGAAGAAGAAGTACACAACATATGTAGATATGTTTTTAGATTTTCACGGCCAAAATTTATTTTGTCATGGAAGCCTTATTAGTCTTATTACTTATTATATATGTCTTATTTCGATCATCCTACAGAAATATATATTTTTTTATTTATTTTTTATTTATTGAATCTATATCATAAGGTTTACATTTTTTTTGGCCTTGCCTGTCTCACTAGGAAATCCTGTGTCGAGACAGACTTGTTTACAAATATTTTTTATTATTAAATAAAGTACATTTTTCAATAAAGCAAAAATATTTGAAAAAATATAAACGGTCTAACCTTACTTTTACTATTTTTTCCCTTCACATATACCTACCTACAACATTATAAAACTATGGACATTTCATACTCCTGTTTGCCGATGATTTAAAAATTTACAAAACGATTACCTGTATTAATGATTGTAATATCCTTCAATCCAATCTCGATCGTTTACAAAATTGGTGTAATCATAATGAACTGTTTTTAAATATTGATAAGTGTCAATTCATATCTATCTGTAGAAACAAAAATCCTATTATGTTTCATTATAGTATCAATAATATTTCTCTTAAAAAGATGTCTCATATCAAGGATCTGGGTATCGTATTTGATGAAAAATTAACGTTTGTTCCACACATTAATGAAGTTACTAATAAGGCTATGAAATGTTTGGGATTTATTTTAAGAACAGTCAAAGATTTTACGTCACTTTATTCATTTAAAATACTCTTCACTGCCTTAGTTAGAAGTAATTTAGAATATAATTCCACTATTTGGTCCCCATACTATAAAGCACATCAAGTAAAAATTGAGAGAGTTCAACATAAATTTTTAAGATTCATTAATTTCAAACTCTCCATAACCATTGAACAAATTAATTATGATATATTAATGAAACGACTTAATTTAACTGACTTATCTTCTAGAAGAACCAAGAGTGATATGGTACTTTTATTTAAATTAGTAAATGGCACAATTGACGCACCTGATTTAACTAAACTAATAACATTCAGAGTACCAAATCGTAACACGAGGCTTCCAGAGCTGTTCTTTGTTTATCCTTCGAAAACTAATTATTTCAATAACTCCCCAATCCAAAGACTACATAGGCTTGGAAATAAATTTAGTTCAGTTGACATTTTCGTTTATTCCTTATCAAAATTTATTTCTGAAATTTCAAAAATTCTGTTTCCCACTTACTAAACAATGATGTAACATAATTTGTATATTATTGTTTATATTTCTGTTATTTTTGTATTATGATTGTTGTAAAAGCTCTAAGGGCGTGAATAAATAAATAAATAAATAAATAAATAAATATTGTCAGAACTAAAGTTTGAGAGTTTTTATCCCGTCACATTGTGAAAAATTTCTCTATTAAAGTTTTTTTTATTAAAGTGGACCTAGACAAAAAATCTATTTGATAACAAAACACTTTTAAACATTAAATAAGTTCGCAACTAGCGATTAGCAACTATTATTTAGATATTTAACCATTTTTTATTTTCTTTGTTTCAGGTAAACATCTACTTTATTTAAAGTCAAAACTAACAAGTTTTTGGAAATAAATTGGTAAGCTATACAATCTTTAAAAAAAATACAGTAGAACTTATTTCAGAAGAGAAAGCAGTAGTTGGATATAGTGGAGCAGTATTGTTCGGAGAATAGGGGAGTTTGTGAATTGGAAATGATACCGCAAGTGTAATTTGATAGGAAGAGAAAACTGGGAAAGAAATATATGCATACATATTGAGGCTATAAACACGCAGAGAACACATTTCCCCTGGTACATATTGAGAGCAGCCGCGACGCGATATGAAATTCCACTAATATCAGACAGCCTTTTAAAGTCTACTACAATAGTAACAACGGCAGAGCCGGCAAGAAGGTATTTGCCACCTGTGTGTGACAAACAAGCGACATTGGAAATTGTGTACAAATATATATCCTTATCCTGAGATTATTACGGCCAAAAGTGTTATTTTTATTTTTGGGGTATGCCGTGTGCGCTACATCCTTCTTATGCAACAGCTTTTTGTTCAATTTATTTGTAATTCTAATTCTAAAGGATTTAATTTCTTTTTCTGTCCTTAAAAAAAACCAAAAACATAAAAAAAAAACTTGTGTTAAAATTAAAATAATGTATTGTGGAAAGTACGATATTAAATATTAAAATATATGGTATTACAGTGGTCAATCATTTGAAGATCACAATGTTCCAATATTACTTTAGTAGTTAATAATTGTGTCATAATTTAAGCCAATACTTAGCCACTCGAGCGCTTTTTGCCACATTATGGCACTTTTTCCAAAACCTCGGATAGCTTTGTTGCCAAATAGTGGCAAATTTTCAAAAAAAAAAAATTATTAAAACGATTATAATATAATATATTGTACATTCAAAACATATCAAAAAAATATTCTCTAGATTCTTTAAAAAAATTTAAGGTTAAAGATTTAATTATATTTTTTTTATAAATCCTACAAATATGTGATAATAGACAAAAGATAGGGGAATCCTTTTTCCACATAGAACTATAATCAGTTTGTATGTCTCCCTATTCAAATTAGGATTTATGATTTTCTTAATGTGGGCGGAAAATTTTCCTTTAGCAATCCAAGAAAAAATATTTTAATTACTCTATCGCTCCAGTGGTTAACACACTTTTTTAAACAAACGACAGGACTACAATGGCGTGGTTATGCAAACCAGGTACTATAAGAATTTAAGGGGTTATCAGTATATTAATTAATTTTTTCAGCCCGAAATAGTGGATTTTTTGGCATCTTGTTAAACATTTTTTTTGTGAATTTTGGTGTTTTGTTTTATCTTGATCTTGTTGAAGAATGCCGAATTAGAGAGTGCCGCCTTCTCGGGCCTGCCGCCCGTGTGCAAAGCACACATTTTATTTAAAGATACTTCAGCCCCGAACTCATTAACCAGAACTCGATACTGTAACTGAAGCTTATGATAGGGAGTTGGTATATTATTTGCATATTTATATATATTAGTATTACTGTAGAATCTCGTAGAGTCAACCACTTCCCGGAAACCTGTCAGATCTATGAAAGGCTATAGTATTCCGACGCTTGTCACTTGGCTGGCAATAGCTGCTGTAACCACTGGAGAGACAAACCGATAGAAATGCTTGTTGGCTTATCTGTGTGCCCGGAGTAGGCTCCATTTTCCATTAATCAATAATTTGATCAAATATTATTAATTATCGAGAATATTTTTTGAAAATTCCTTTTTATAGGGTATTTCAATAAAGACGCTCGACTTTAAAATGTAGGTAAATAAAATAAATTGTAGGTGAGTTATCCACTCAATTTTTATTTATTTGAAAGTACATTTAATGGCAATAAGCGTGGAATATAACGTTGTTCAAATGTTCGCCGCTGCTTTGCTTAGTGGCTTGTATTCGGGAGGTCCAACTTTCATAAATCTGGCTAAATTTGCTGGATGCGTTTGTTATGTTGACTTTGAGGAAGTCAATTGTTTGCGTAGACGTATTCGCATAGACCTGCGGTTGAAGATAGACCCTAAGGAAGAAGTCTCAGAAATATTTTGACGACGCAAATCGGAAGAGAAAAAAAGAAAAATATTAATGTTTAACTCGCTTTAGGATTTTTTGTTCGCATTTCAAATTCCCATGAATTCGATATACCCTCGACAAGACTTGAGAATAACAAAGTCGCCCAATGTATGTACTTTCGACCAGTGGCGGTTTTCTCTAAAGTGCGGTTGTGCGGTGAACCCCCATTAAAAATATGATAAAATAAAATAATCTTGTTGTGTAGTAATATAAGCGCATCACAGATAGCTCGACATTAAAATTCCGTCTTTAAATCTCGCGCCACCGAAAAATACGGTACCTATCTATTCCCATTTTGTGCGCGTTGCGATCCGCACACATTTGTCCATACGAAAAATCATAGCCGATACGAATCGCTGTGACGGTAGAATGGACAAAACTACGCAGCTTGGTGCGCTGCTCACGAGTCAAGATGTCACGTGACCTCCGAACTTTGACGAGTCTCGCCGAAACGAAGCCCGAGATTGTCGCAGGATGACCGGCTGACGGTCGACTTTTGCACCGACGGATGCAAGTTAAATGTTACATATTATGGTATTTAACTTTGTAGTCATTTTTGTACATTTTTTATTTACTTGTTTCTGCATTTCTCCAACCGTTTACTAATGGCATTTGCAAATCTACTATTGAAGTGGACCGATTTTGACTTCCGTTTTCGTATTTTTTTTTATAGATAAGTCGTTATATCCCTTAGTTACGAGTACATTTACTAAAGTTTCGGCAAACAACGTCGCTAGTTATGCAATTTTGTGTTGAGCTTTCCTAGTATTGTATCGGCTATCAAATTGAAAGTGGTTGCGTTTATCGGCTGTCGCGAATATTTTGTCCGGAATACAGTGTTATATACAAAAAAATAACGCTAATGCTTATGAAAAAAGTTTGGAAATTAAATATTATTATTTTTTGTATACGTGTATAATGGATTTTTAGTGTAAGTGAAAAAAGCTAATTTTATTTCGTGGCCACCTTTATTTGTGTTTCTTGGTTTTTTATGTTTTAAAATATCAATTATATTATATTCTACATTCTACGCAATTATTCTTATTGAAAAAAAAACAATAATAATTAGCAACATACATTGAGTGTTGTAAAAACCATTAAACAATTTAAATCCTCTAAAACCATTTTGGTTGTTTAATAATTGTGTCGAGGAGTATCAAGTTATTTAAAAACAATAGTACCTATTTAGGTACCCCCCCACTAACTTTATTTAATTTGTGTGACAAGAGTAAATTTTGATTAGACAATATATCATTCTTCTCTTGAATTTCTGAACCCCCCGTTAAAAAGACCACGAACCGCCACTGCTTTCGACGTCGATTGCGAGTGGCCTCGATTAGAGAATCGAGCCCCAGAACTCCCGTGCCAATCGTATTTCTAGGAAATGCGATGTGGCGTACAAATTTTGAGAAAATAATTGTAGGTACGTGTAGTATGCAGTACTAAGAGAATCATTATTATTTTTTTAAGAAATCAATAGGTACGCATTTTGGCAAACTGATTTTTCGTCTTCCTGTTTTTTAATGTGATTTTCGCACAAGAGTCGCAACTACCCCGATCCATTGGGACTATCGCATTTACAATCAGGGGAATATTTTGAAGCTGGAAGAAGTGAGGAAGGGAAGGAGATAGGAAATAGGAAGGTTAGAAACACAGACATCATAAGTATAACTGTGGTGATTGCTCAATAATATAGTGATCTACCACCAAGTAAATTTGTAAACCAGATCACAAGCTGTTATAACTAGACATCGGATTTTATGCATATAACTCTCTAATTACAGCGTTAATGCATATTTTAGCCTTTTTTCACAATCGTGCATATTTCGTTGGTCAATTCGACAGTTCTGAGGCCATCGCAATTCAGTCAACCAAGGTAGCATCTGAAGACGCATCCATTAAAGAGAGAATCTACGTCATCTCAACACATTTCCACAAAAAATTGGAGACAAGAAACCTTCCTCTATTTAAATCAATAGAAATACTGGAAATAATGGTCGAATTCGCCAAGTCCCTTCCTAATTCAATATCAGAAAAGATTCGTAAAAAAGTTGGACGCTATTTTGCTTCAAAACTCGAATCTTGAAGACATGAAGAACATTAATGCCTACATTAACGGCACAGGTCCAGATCTCCAGAAATGGTGCCAAATTTAAAATTTTATCCAATAACGTCAGTTGACGTAGAGAGGTTTTCGGCGTACAAAATTAATACTGGGTGACAAACGTTACAAATTTGTGCTCGAAAATTTGGAAAAATACTTAATTGTATATTGTCACAAAAACTATGCATAATTTTAAGCATATTTCGCTGTTTTTGTACCATCTTTAATTAAAATATATAAAAATTGTTTTTTTGATTATACATTAAGGTGGGTCATTTTAAAAAAAGTGTTCATTCCAAATTCTAAGAGCGATAAAAGGGTGCCAAATGGGTTCAAAACGACGTGTTTAAAATTTTAAAATTTTCTGATACGATCTTCTTCCTCCGGATTCACTTCAAAGTTTTGAAAATTTTAAATTTTAGCGGTTATTTCTAGTGTGTATAAAAGTTACTATGAATCTTTTTAACCATATCTTTTGTAATCTTCCATAGCAAATGTAGTATATATTTACGAAATCATTTACAAAAAGTCCTGGTTTTGATAATTGGAGGCGTGAGGTGAGGGCGAAGGGAGCACCGTTTTCACTAAACCGGAGAAAAAAATGGAGGGATTTCGCCGCGAAAGTATAGTGCTGTTTGATATTTCGTCTTGCAAATGCAATGATTTCAGTAAGTGTGACTGCCCTAGAGATCAAAAAATACCTGTAAATGAATAGATTTTCATTACTGACCAACGTACTACACGAAAAATGATAATATGAAAGGTGGATATCGCTTCAACAAAACAAATGAAAACTGCGTTGAAAAGGAAACTTTTGAAGGAAAAATCCTTGTACCCGTCTAAAAAGGAAAGCACAGGTAAGCCAACTACCTCTCTACTCGATATTTCCACGTCTTCTTCATCAAACGAATCCGATTGTCAAGATGTTTCAAACTAGTGTTGTACCTCAAACGCTTCAGAAGCAGGCTGCGGTCAATATTGATCATTCCACACTGTCTAAAACTTGTGATTGATATGGAGTGTCGAGTGTCGGATAAGGCAGCGGCAGCCATTGCCTTAGCAGTTCTGTATGACATCAAGCCTAATATTCCAGTTATTGACAAGAGTAAACTTCGCAGAGAACGAAAGAAAACAAGAGGAAATATTAAGGGTACAACACATAGTTTTATAAAAATCCCCAAATATATGTTGAGATAAAACATTAATTATCAGGGAAAGGGTGGGGACGCAATTCAGAGAATGACGCATTGAAGAGCATATTTCATTGATAAAAGAGCCAGACTCAATATATATTTAGGTTTTATTGCACCAAACTCTGGCACGTGGAAAGTTATAAACCATTGCAATGGATAATTTGCTTGCTTCACATGAACGAGTTACCATTTCGGCATTTGTTCGCACATCTTAACGATAAGACATCTGGACCTCAAACATGTTCAGGCACAATAGGACTAGTTTAGGAAAACTGTGAAAAAAAGCCTATGGTTCATTTTCAAAGTATTGACGAAGAGTTGCATGAATTATTTACTAAAGACGTGGATACAGATCAGTTATATTTGTATAAAATAGTATCTGCAGTTACGGTGGGGGAATTACCTGAAGATTTATGCCACAAATCTCCTGGAAAAATGTCTCTTGCCAAATAGCTTACCCGTGCTAACCAAATTCTTCGTCTTTATGTTTCAACGGAAGCTCCTTCAGAGAATCTTATTATTTTAGAAACGTACGTTGTTAAAGTGTATTAAAGTTCAGCATTAAAACTCATACCACCTGTAAAGATGGAGCACGTCACCTGTGATAGTTAATCTCAGCACCTAGATACTTATCAGCTGAACTAAAAACTATAATTGATGCAGTTATAGAAAGAAACAGTTACTTCGCACACCCCGAAAATTTATTGCTTGCAATGTTGACTGACCCTCGCAAGCATATCCGAGAATTAGCTGCCCGTCGTTTTCTAAAAGCATGCAGTAAGAAACTAAGTAAAACAGGGCTGTTCTAACTTCCAAACATATTATTTGGAAGCAAAATGTAACCGAACCCCTAATACTGAAGAATATATCGGATGAAGATCTTCAATTATTTGTAGCTCATGGGGGAGAAGGTAGATTGCCTCTTCTGCGTCTGCCATGTCATACTCAAGCAGTTGAAAGAGGCGTAACGAATGTTATTGAAGCCTTGACTACTTTATGTACGAAGTCTGCAAGAGAAGGTCTTATTAAGGTGAAGATTGAGTCTCGCAAAATAATGCCGAAATTTGAGAGTAAGAAGGGTTTAGCTGGTATTTGAATACACTACCTTGAGATAATTTGAATTATATTCATACATGTTTTTAGTACATAATTCGAAAGATTCCCCTTATTTTGCGTTTTATTGAAAAATGGTTCATTTTTACTTGTTTATCTAACATTTTTTGAAGATTTAATACAGGTGGGTTTTTCTCTAATACGTGAAATTTCAAAGTCAATCCGGAGGAAGAAGATGATATCCAAATATTATTAAAAAAATTACGTGATTTTTCATCGTCATTTAGCACCCTTTTATCACTATTAGATAAATCAAAACAAGAAAAAAAAATTCCCCATACATTCGTGACCCACCTTATTATACATTGTGCATATTTCGGGTACATCAAGAGTTTTTAGTGCATATTTCGGCCTTTTTTAGTTCATATTTGCATGCATATTTTGACACTTTATTAGTGCATATAATCCGATATCTGGTTATTACACATCTGCCCTGATGATTGACACGGTAACGCTGTCCAAAATGCTGGCTAAAGAAGGAGGTAGTGCAACGCCCCAAAAATAAATAACGAAAATGTTATTAGTCATACTACAACTAAAACAGTTTTTGGATTGGAAATGTATGGTCTGATTTGACAGACTTTTGAATCACGAATGACGCCCACATCGCATTTCTTGTGTTATTTTTTTATTTAATGGATATAAACAAGTGTTTCAGACTTGCTTGACATAATAAATTAAAAGCGTAGATGCCCGATGCTATTTTCAGTACGGAACAAGCACTTGAACAATTTTGACGCCGATAATAACTCAATTAAAACTATTCTCGTGCCAAGACATTAATCGACTAGAAACGAACCACATGTTGAGCCGGTTTTACATTGACCACTTCTATTATTTCACAAATCTTATTGAAGTAAAACTTCTTTATGCACGCTTAACTTGGGGAGTAAGCTGGGGAATGCGTGACGAGAGCGTTACGAAAAGTGTGATCGGGCGAGGCGAACGTTAATAAATTTAAATACATATTTGTAGAAAATTAATATATGTATACACATGTATATATTATACATATAAATAGGTGTATCGCTGCCCTAGTGCTTGTATGTTCAAAATACCATTTAGAAAATTTTACAGGGGACGTTTTTTTTTGTTTTTTACAGGCAAATTCTAAATAATTCTGACTTTAGTCATTTCGTTTTATACATGTGTTTTGAATACGGTATAAAACGAAATGACTAAAGTCGAGAATTATTTAGAATTTGCCTGTAAAAAACAAAAAAAAACGTCCGCTGTAAAATTTGCAAAATGGTCTATTGAACATTCAAGCACTAGGGCAGCGGTATGTATAGGTTTTTAGTCTAAAGCACACACGTTTTAAATATTGTACTTAAACACCTATACATACAATATAAAGCAAATCCATTTTGGTTTTTATTTTCTTTCAGGCTGTTTTACTATTGTTTTTGAGAAAGAACAGGAATGATAAAATTATATTGTATAGCTCAGAATCCCTTTCAGAAAAATGAACAACAATAAAACCTATTGTCTAACACTTCTCCTTACTAATAAATGTGTTAATTTTACCCAACGGGTTAACAATCATTTATTACCAGTTGTGTAAAATTTTATTAGTAAGGCCCTGTGTTTGTTAATGTTTGGGTTTCCGTGCAAAATTGAAGCTCATCTAAATTTGGCTTCATCCAAACAACAGTAGGGTATTTTTACTGTTTTTTTTTTTTTTTAATTTTTAAATTATGATTATAAAGGTATTACATTTTATTTTTATATACGATTTAAACTGTGCCATTTTTGATTTGCCACCAAAACCAAATGTTAGTTTTTATTTATGAATTCGACGACGGTTGTGACGTCACGTCAGGCACGTCGTGTTTGTCGTCACGTCGGATTGATGATGATAGCCGTCTTACCACCTAGTTGCGTTTTCTACGTCATAATGTCGTTGTACCTAGTTGGAACCGTTTCGGAATGTGCGTTTTTTTAATCATGAATGAAAATGTTAAAATTCCACTTTTTTATACAATAAAAATAATCAGAAAAATAAGCTTTAAATCTTCCACACATATTTGTGAATTTACCATATTCCAATTGATATTCTCTGCCTAACATATAATCAGTGGCGGTTCGTGGTCATTTTAACGGGGGGTTCAGAAATTCAAGAGAAGAATGATATATTGTCTAATCAAAATTTACTCTTGTCACACAAATTAAATAAAGTTAGTGGGGGGGGGGTACCTAAATAGGTACTATTGTTTTTAAATAACTTGATACTCCTCCACACAATTATTAAACAAACAAAATGGTTTTAGAGGGTTTAAATTGTTTAATGGTTTTTACAACACTTAATGTACGTTGCTAATTATTATTGTTTTTTTTTCAATAAGAATAATTGCGTAGAATGTAGAATATAATATAATTGATATTTTAAAACATAAAAAAACAAGAAACACAAATAAAGGTGGCCACGAAATAAAATTAGCTTTTTTCACTTACACTAAAAATTTATTATACACGTATACAAAAAATGATAATATTTAATTTCCAAACTTTTTTCATAAGCATTAGCGTTATTTTTTTGTATATAACACTGTATTCCGTCATTGTGTGAAAAAATTAGGACAGAATATTCGCGACATCCGATAAACGCAACCACTTTCAATTTGAAAGCCGAAACAATACTAGGAAAGCTCAACACAAAATTGCATAACTAGCGACGTTGTTTGCCGAAACTTTAGTAAATGTACTCGTAACAAAGGGATATAACGACTTATCTATAAAAAAAATACGAAAACAGAAGTCAAAATCGGTCCACTTCAATAGTAGATTTCCAAATGCCATTAGTAAACGGTTGGAGAAATGCAGAAACAAGAAAATAAAAAATGTACAAAAATGACTACAAAGTTAAATACCATAATATATAACATTTAACTTGCATCCGTCGGTGCAAAAGTCGACCGTCAGCCGGTCATCCCGCGACAATCTCGGGCTTCGTTTCGGCGAGACTCGTCAAAGTTCGGAGGTCACGTGACATCTTGACTCGTGAGCAGCGCACCAAGCTGCGTAGTTTTTTTCTATTCTACCTTCACAGCGATTCGTATCGGCTATGATTTTTCGTATGGACAAATGTGTGCGGATCGCAACGCGCACAAAATGGGAATAGATAGGTACCGTATTTTTCGGTGGCGCGAGTTTTAAAGACAGAATTTTAATGTCGAGCTATCTGTGATGCGCTTATATTACTATACAACAAGATTGTTTTATTTTATCATATTTTTTAATGGGGGTTCACCGCACAACCGCACTTTAGAGAAAACCGCCACTGCATGATATAATGGGCGGTCAATAATCCGGTGGATAAGTTGGTTGACTGGTAGTCATACATGTCAGATTCAAATCGCATAACGAGCACACTGACTACTTGTTTAATAATGAATTAGGCTAAATTATAAAGTCTGCTCATTTTAATTTTTTCAATTTGAGAAGCGGTTCTGGGTTCCGCCGCAATTAATTTAATAATAAACACGTCTGCCACAGGTCACCCCAAGTGGTTTGTTACGTTTGTTGACTTAGTAATGGTGCCCGTGCTCAAATAGTGCGATTTGTCCAGATCTTTGTAGCGGTAGCCCATCAGCTGCATGACAACTGAATCGGAAGAGACGGTTTAAAGGAGTTCCTTTGATCTCTCCAGCTATACTTTCAGGACTCATCGCCTTGCACCGCAGTGGGAGGGATGTATTCATACGTTACACACTGATTCTATACCCATCCCTGATACCTTATTCCTTCCTAGAACTTCCTCTCTTTTATTTCATTACAAATACCCTAAACACAGCATTCCCAAAAAGGACGTGAAACTAACTAAAAAAAATCATTAAAAACCTCACGTGTTTTCCAGAAAACCCTTGGTAGAGATCAATGTTTTGTGACTAGAGCGGAATAGATGCATTGTCCAAATCTTTCAATATGCTTTCTTCTTTCCTCCCCCTTTCCTCTCTACAAATATCCCCAGTTTTAGGGTAGTCATAATCCCATTGGCTGCAGCATTAGCAACTGGTCAAATGAAGTAAAAAAAAGAAAAAAAATCTTAAAAAGAACCTACACATGAAATCAATTGAAGAAATAAATTAAACACCTTTTAATAAAGTAATGATACATGCATACAATTGGGAAGTGACGAATTGAATCGAAGTAAGTAATTTGTGTAATGAATCCATGCCAAGTAATTAATGAATCGCCTGCCAAGTTTTCCTTTTGCTGCCAAGTAGTTAGGAATCACTGCCAAGCCAATCCACCAAGTGTCTACAACGTGAGGCAATCACTTTAAGCTTCTTGTACGCTAATCGTTTAATTTTAAAAGCTTTCTAAAAGTTTATTTATGTTACACCACACAAGAGTTGAAAGTCTTTGGGACAAAGAGAACATTGTGGGAACTTAAATTGTGGAAGGAAAGCAGATATTAATAAAAACTAAAATACTCGTATGTCTAATTGTTAAATTTTGTTCGGGATCAGTACAACAATATTATAGACTCCGAGGTTACATAAAAGTTTTTTTTGTAATTTTATGTATCTAAATAAAAAAGGGGAATAAATAGAGAATCTAATAATTATATTATACTAGCTGACCCGGCAAACTTTGTACCGCCTTAGAATCAATAAATATTGTGTTTAATTTATTAGCTGTTCGAATTGATTCAAATTATGTCGACCAACGCACATTATTTGAAAAGCCGTTCCTTACAAAATATATGAAATAAAAATGATTTTCTTCATTATTATTTTTCCCGTGATTTTTTCCGATGTTTCTATTAATCGGGACGGAGACAAATCCAACAAATCAAAGATCATGAAAATCGGTCCAGCCGCTCTTGAGTTATAAATGGTGTAACTAACCCGGCTTAGTTTTATATATTAAGATTATATTAATTATATAACATTATTAAATTTGATTTACATCTTTTTTTTTTAAATTAAGTGGAGTTCTACGAATTAAACACAAAAACAATTCATAACAGTATCGTCTTTAGAGGACTACGCTGGTGAAGGTATGAAAGTAAATAGGACTTCTGGCAAACACGCCTTTTATATCCTTCATTCGCGTCGTACATTCATATCAAATATACGTTCATTTGTTATTAAAAAAAAAACTTATTAAAAATTTTTTTACGTTCATTACAAAAAATTGGATATCTAGTAATTCCTTATTACTAAGCAATGTTTTGACGGTGGTAAATTCAACATGCTTAGTTTTTTCTGCTTTCACCAATCAAACTGTTACAACGCGATATTACACTTAGGAAATCTAATAGTAAGGGATCATACATTAATTACGTGAGCTGTTTTTTTCTAAATTTAGACCCCCCTCCCTCCTTTTTTCCATTTTCTCAGCGGGCAAAATGGGACACTTCAAAAGAAAAGAAACCATTTTTTTTTTATTATCTCTATAATAATATATACTTTTTAAAGTTGACGTGAGATTTTTATTGAACCCCCCCCCCCCCCCCCCCTTCTCTCCCCCCAATTTTTTGCTCACGTAATTAATGTATGCCCCCTAAATAATACGGATTAATCTCTGCAAAGTGTTGAACTGAACATCCAAAGCTGATATCCACATTGTTTTAATCAATAACCATTTCCGAAAAGCGCTTCTAAAAGTCGCAATCGGTTGGTTGACCTCCAAATACAAAAATGATATGTTTTAAAAGTAATAATTTCAGTGGTGTGTCTCTGTGTAACTCCGGTCCAATAACTTCTAGAACTAGGATTTGCTTTAATTTTAAAAATTTGTGCTAATTGTGGGAACGATTCAAACAAGCGATAAAGAAAGCACCATTTTTTTTATTTATTAATAATTTGACGTTATATTATTAAGTTATATTTTTAATTAGCGTTCGCTCAGATTGATTGGTGAAAGAGGCTGTTAACGGATTTCTCTGTCGTTAAACTCATCACTCTCTTCTTAGCTCTATTGAAATGAAAAGAACTTATAGTTTAATAATGTCCGTCTCTTGAAAATGTCCCTTATAAAGTGAATATTACTATCGTCACAAGTATTTTACGACAAGACTACGCTCCTAGTCATAAAAATTTAACGACAAAGGAAGGAATTGCAAATTTACTGAAATTTTCTTAATTTACCGATGTTATTAAGTTTGATATGAACTCGAAAATCAGATACATTGCTCGCGGATTCACTATAATTGCATTTTTGGACACTGAGTTACAGGTAAAAATTAACGGTAATATCCGCCATTTATCTGTAATCCGTGGCGGATCTCACGGTCAGCATTTCAGGAAATTCTGACCTAGATTACGGCTTTCGTCCTCTATTTTAGCAAGGAGATAGTTTATTTCTTCTTCAGAAGAGTCGATATGGATAGTATCATCTGCATACCGGAGATTGTAGAATTTTGACCACTAATGTTTATTCCACTTTTCCATCCATCAAGAATCTTACGCATTATTAACCATATATATATTAAAATAACGCTGGTGAAAGAATAAACCCTTGAAGTACCCCTTTTTAACTTTAAATGATTTCAATCTTGATACATGCGCGTTCTTCGGTGTACAGGTTTCTAATGACGTAGATGAGGTGTTTAGGAACTCCTATCTCTTCAAGTACTTCCCAAAGATAGTTCCACTGTACAGTCAAATGCTTTAGAGTAGTCAATGAAGTAGAGCGCTCCTAGTTGAATTCAATGAAACAGAAGTCCCGACATCCCATGCCGCAGAGTCCCACTTAAAAAAAATGCAAACATTTCAAAATAAAGCCATGGGAGAATAGCATATGGATGAGGGTTTCTCAACTCCACCGGGACTTTGAAGTCCCACCCCTTGAAGATCACATCTTAAGTCTCCTGGAAACATTTTATGCGTGTATTCCCACACATGAAAACGCGTCCATCAACTGCCTCGCCCGGTACAATGAAAACATTAAAATGACAAACAAAAAATGCAAACAAATCCTTCGTAAAGTTAAAATCTCAATTCCCGTGCAAAAGATTTTCTAACTCAACTTAACTTAGTGTAGCGTTCAGGAACTGGATTGGAATACTGACTTCAATCTTATCCTCAGTACTACACACTGATTGTTTGTGTAAATAATACACTAGAGGTTCGTTATACGAGAACGTCGTTTATTGAATACAAATGGTTACAAAGTAAACGTCCAGCCTAGCTGGCGGTAAGATTATTAATGGGGGGCCGGAGCAGCGCTTGCTAACGCGCTGCCTTGAAATGACCCACTTCGGGTCGCAACTCCTTGTCAATGTTCGGGACGTTGCTCGGCGGTAAAGCCCGCCCATCTATCATAGAGTAAGAGGCAGTGTTGCAAACACCACACTTAGGTAATTAGGTACTTCTATTTTTTCCAACAACCATTTTTTAAACTCATGATGAAAGAGAAAGGGGCCTTTTTGGCCCAAATTGTATGCCATTATATCAAAAAGTCAAAAAAAGTCCCGACATTTCTCAATATGTTGTAGGATATTGAGTATTTGTTCTAGAGTTCCTCTACCCTTTGGCAAATCCTACCTATTCAATTTCCATTTCATGTAGTATTCACTGGTGTCTACCGATATTGCAATGCATACTCCGTAAACACTATCAGTGTCCCAACAAAAAATATCTGACGTAGTTGTCCCAGTAATATGAAATCAGAAGCGTTGCACGCGGTTTTACGGTCGCGCAGCTAAGTGCAGTATGGTCCGGCTTTAGTTCGGTTTGTGCCTGATAGGTTTTAGTGCAACTTGGATGCGGTTATCCGCATTTGCTAGGAACGAAACGAACTTAACGTGAAAGCTAAACATCAAAAGCTCGGTCAATTTAAGCCTGGAAAATTGATGGATTCTGCAATCTGATGGTTAATGTACGGATACATACTCTGCCGTAATTCCATAAAAAAGGCAGCTGGATCACATTCTGATATAAGTGATCTTTCACCTATTACAATAAAAAGTAATTTTGCGAATTCCTAGCTGCCTTTTTGCTGATGACGGCAGTAACTCTAATTTGATTGTATAACAGAATTTCACGTCGAAATCGGCAATTTCTCTTTTTTATGTGAATACTCCATAGTCGGGAAACAAGCCAGACGCTCGCCCAACATATGTATATGGTTGACATTTCTTACATGAGAACGGGACGCTTCTACGACTCGTTCTTGAATTCAACAGCTCGGCTGTGGAAAGATTTGCCAGCCTCATTTGTTTCCTCCTTCCTCCAACATGAGTCTCTGCAAGACCCATGTTTACTCCTTCCTCATTTTAAAAAGACCCCCCACACAGCATCTTCAAAGATGATACAAGCACGGAGTTAATGTAAAAAAAAGGATCCCAACTGTTCCCAATCGTCTGGGGCCTGAGAGACTATGGGCCGGTATATCAGTTAATCTAAAACTCAGCTTTGACGAAATGTGGAGCTCAGCATGGCTTAGCACACAATCCGTATATCAGTCGTAATCCTAGAGTTGACCAATTTTAAACGTTTATTCTATGATAATCTTAGTCATTTCTATGGCGAACCAATCTATTTATGTAAGTATATTTATCAAACAACCAAATGTCAAACGATGTCTAAATCGTCATCACTCGAAGAAAGCTCGAATACCATGTTGATAGGTAAACTTATTCCTCCAATGTAATTTATTGCGTCCGTACGTAGCAGATCGAAACCGAAGCAATGTGAAATCTGACAGATGACAGATGTGTTTTTGCCAATAGCGCTACAGCGTCTAGCAAAGGAACTATTCTGCGGCTTACCACGGTTTAAGCGGCTGATTTCGGCGGTTTAAGTTGAGCGAGGAATGTGCCCCTTAGCAAAGACTGATATACCGGCCCTATGTCATCCATACAATCCAGAGATACTATGGCATACCTTCTTAGTCAGTTACCAGGATATTCAGATCTGGTCATTGGACACGTCTAAAGTAATTTCAAGCAAAATTTCTATTCTAAATGGTGATCTTTCACCGGGGCAATACTGAGAGTATCTTCCGCTCTGGAACGTACCGCAATTATTCAATTACCAACGATTGTAAAACCACACAAATTTATTATATAATTTTTTTAAGTTAATTGAACCCGCGACCTCCGTAAAAAAATTGTTAATCGAGAACATTACCCCTCAAACACGTGGGTTTGAAATAGGTTCACCATATTATTTGTTTTAGTATTTGAAATATTTAAATGATATATTTTGAGCACGCACTGAAAAACCAATTTACTATGATGTATTAATGCGTGATAGTAATTCGCTTTGATTTATTTCCACGAAATGTACCATAATGTAATAATGTGCGGGGCTTTGTTACGTCAGGCTTTGTAAAACGTGAATCGGTGAAGGTAATTTGAAAGGTTGGGGGCGCAGAATTACTGCGGTTAGGGTTCTGTGGTTAAGGGAGGACTGACCTGGCGACCATGGTGAATTCCCTGGAACGACGTAATGACGTATGCTTTGGTAGTTTAAGTTAATGACCCGACAGTTGATTTCCCGACTATTAGCCTGTCAAAATTATAATTTTTTTTTGCAATATTTACCAATTTTAAACCTGAAATCGACTTAAAAAACACCATTAACGATAAGTTGATATCGATATCAAACGATTTTATTTACAGTGTCGATTATTTGTAGATCTGGCCCCCTAGCACACTCGATCAATAACGATTGATAGGTTATTTTTCGGTACCTTCTCATCGTTCCGTAGCATGACTGCAGATCGCCAACGAATAAGTAACAGTTCACAATGACTAAGTGCCCTTAATATATTCTACAGACATCAACTGTTGTTTGTATGTTAACGATCTGCAGTTGTCCTAGGGAACGATGAGAAGTTAACGATAGTTATCCTATCAATCGTTATCGATAGAATAATAATTGTCTTACTGTATTCAGAAGAGTAACCGCCCAGCCGACTATTTTTTATATTTTTGTAGAAAAAAAAAACATCAAAAATGTTGCCGGACACCAAAGTTTTATTAACATAATATGTTAGTCCAAATAAGCTCAGGAATCGCTGGTTAAAATCCCTTGGGTACGTCCTGTTATACCCTGTATATTTATATTATATTCATTTGTACACCGCCCTTGGGGTGATTTTTCAAAAAAAACGGCGCTATATATAACAACCAAATATTATTATTATTATTAATCATCATATTATCTTTTGAAATGCCCATTATTTCCCATACACTAATATCAAATTTACTGATTTGATACCAAATTATATCATTCTAAAAGCATAATAACAATACACAAACCTATATTATCTTCCATCTAAATGAGCCTGACTCGAGCTGCGGACGCCAGCAGGAATTAATCACCTAAATTACTTTATACATTAGTGCTTGGCTATTTAAAAATATTCCATATAATATTATTTTCGAGAATCGTCAATATCTCACCGAAGCGAAGTACATCGATTACAAACGAAAAGAAACTGTCAAACTGTGTTAAGATGATAGACTTCGCTTTTCGGCCCATACAAAAAGGAAGCCCGGGAAAAAACACTTTTCTACATCGAAAATTGCACAAAATGAAATTTTTTTTTATACTGCCTTTTAGAGGGTGAAAACTATGTCGGTATGTTTTCGAATTTTCAATGCGTTTCGTATTAACGTAAACATTCACTGACAAACACGTACGATTTTTAAAAAAATATTATTTAAGGAAAAAGTGCTGCTAACTCAACTCTCATAAAGAATTATAAAATTATAAAAAGCTACCGACGTAGCTTCTTCTTTCTAAAAAATATATATTTTTTTAAATTTCAATTTCGTGAAAGTTTCGGTGTAGAAAAGTGTATACTCCATAAACCCCTTTTCGAGCGATTTCTGTAGGTAAATTTGAGCGTTGTCTCATTCGCACATTTCGCATTCGCATGTATTGTAAGTGTGCGTGAGCTTATTGTGAGCGAGACAGAATGACAGACGCGGGTGTTCCGCGTGTGGTTTAAAGTCTAGCCTCTTAATTTGCATGTGTTTCAAAAATATAGTGAACACTCTCACTCTGCGGCTCGATTCTCCAATAGCAATTAAGAGTTATTCGTTAGGCACGATCTGCGTACGAAAAATTATTCATCGTCTCGACGAACTTTGTCGAATGTTTCATTTATACGAATCATTGAAAGTCGAAGGGTTGAAGAGGTATTTTTATTAGCAGCCCTGTGAATAATATCTATGCTTCTCGTGTTTTACACGTTTCTATGTTGTGAATTTGAAATTACGACCGCAGTTTCTTCGAAAAAGCAGCCTCAAAACCTAAAACAGCTGGTAACTAAATTTATTGCTGCAAACACCTGCAAAATCACATTGGAACAGATTTATTAGGAAGGTAATTTTCATGTGAAAACTAACTAACCTCCGGCGAAACGTTCTTGTTGGTCTCAAAGCATCTTCTTCACTTTATTCAAAATTATGTATTGCAGCCAATATCACCGGTAAATCAGCCATTATATGGAAAATGGAACCAAACAATTTTGTATAAATATACAATGCCTGTCCATACACAATGTAGAGCCCGCGGGAAATAATCTTAGGTTAGGATGCAATGTACATATTTTGATAGTTTTGTCGGTATCGACTGGTTCGACCCACTCGTTGTTCGATTAGAACGATTTTCGACTTTTGGCGATCAAGTATTTGGCATTTTGGACGAGACTCGCGAATAACAAAGTCAACCAATATAATAAGTACTTTCGACGGCGATTGCAAGCGGCCTCGATTGGAAAATCAAGCCATGTGTATTCGGTTGAATTTATTTCTCTTTGTTCTCTGAACTCTCCTACAGGTCTTCAGCGAATTCAAAAAAAATTTGTTCGTAAGGTATTTGAGGCAAACAAGCCATAGCGATTAAGGCCCATCATTCAAAACCACATTTATCGGTCAATGTTTATAACATTTTTGTTTTATGGTACTGTCACACTACTTTAAAGCGTTTTTATATCGCTCGCTATACAATCACATGCAGACATGTCACACGTGACAGATGATATGTTATAAGTATGGGCGTGGTCTAGATCTAGATCAGTGGTAACCA
Organism: Limnephilus auricula; assembly: GCA_951813805.1. NCBI lineage: Eukaryota > Metazoa > Arthropoda > Insecta > Trichoptera > Limnephilidae > Limnephilus > Limnephilus auricula. Next base: position 4,545,511 of record OX638396.1, read on the forward strand.
ACTTTTTTGAGAAAAGGGCCGGATTGATTTCTTTGAAAACCTGGGGGGCCCGATGAAAAATAAATTCTTATTCCGATTGGAATCCAATTACAAGGCATGTTCAGAAAAATGAAAAAAAATGTTAATATTTGATGATTATTAGATATATGTTAATGATGGTACACGGTGATTTATAAATGTTGGTTTATTGTAACTACGAATATGTACAGTATATTGAGTCTAAACTGCTAGCTGGGAACAGAGGGCGCTACTGATCACTACAAGGCTTATATAGACACTCTTTGAAAAAAAAAATCACAGGATATTGTTGATACACTTGTTGATTATTTTTCCACATAATCGTAATCCCGTTCAATGCATGTGGTGAGCCGTGTGACGGAGGACTGAACGCGGTCAGCGCTAACAAAAAACTGTCCAAAGAAGCAAAGCTAGCAGTCCGCAATGGAGTGCTGGTGTTTGACAGTGAAGCATGAAACTAGCGGAAGAAGGATGAAAGTAGACTGAATTCTCTAGAAATGAGATCCCTGAGGCATAATATGTGTGGTAAAACCATGTTTGATCGTGTGAGAAATGTGGAGATCCGCAAAGAATGCATGGCTGATGTAAGCGAAATGAGTAAGATTAAGGAAGGGACGCTCAGATGGTTGGGGCATGCAGAGCGAACAAACGAAGAAATGAGTGCAAGGACAATATATGATGCAAATATGAATGGTAGTAAAGAAGTTGGGGACGCCCAAGGAAGACATGGCACGATCAAGTGAATCAGATACTTGAGTCGGGCCATGTCAAGAGTCTAATAGAAGATGATAGATTATAATAGAAGAGTATGTATGAGACGCTGTATGAATGTGAATGTGGCGAGGAGTTTGTGCCTTTACCGAGATGTTTGGCGGTCCGTTCTCTCTGCCTCCCTACCCCTACCCCTTCGGTTTTTCGGGGAAACGGCGTGATGCGGTTAGTAAGTTACTTAGGTCTCTTCATAAGTGAAACATGTTTTTTTTATGTTTACTATCTTACTATTCGTACTAATCTTTCTTACTAATATTATAAATGCGAAAGTTTGTATGGATGTATGAATGTTTGTTACTCTTTCAAGCAAAATTTACTGAATGGATTTTAAAGAAACTTTACAATAATATAGCTCATACATCAGAATAACATATAGGCTGTAATTTATAAAGCTAGATATTTATTTTTAATATATTGAAAATAATAATTATTGTTTAATAGAAAACGTCAAAATTTGATAATGACATTTTGCGAAACAATGATTGTTAAAATCAAAATTCTATTTTAGAAAATATTTAAATTAGTGAATTTATTTGAAGTACTCGCCTAATACTTTGAATCGAATCAAGATAGGTTAAGAATTTTGGTATAAACGTGAATGGGACCTAGGAAAAGAAAATAGATTACTCGAAGTACTAATCCTACGCGGACTAAGTCGCGGTCAGAAGCTAGTACATCATAAAATAAGAAAGTATGAAGATTATAATTGTATAGGAGAAGTTTTAATGACAGCTGCAAAAGCGACAACCGAATTTCTTTGGGATTGCTGGAGAACGCAATACATTATGTCATTCCAACTTAGTTGAACATCTCCATAGCATGTATGGTAATATTGTTGTTATAAACAAAACATGAGAAGCGTTAAACCCCTTCGAGGTGATGAATATTGAACAAGGATGGTTTCCCAGTGATAAATGGAGAGGAATTAATCAAACCTGTTCAAAGACGCAGCTGTTTTTCAGCGAGGGAGGCTGTATCACAGTACCTACGGGTAACAGCTGGGTACAAATTGTACAGGGAAATTTCAATGTAAGCCTTCAGAAGATAGTTAAAACATTAATATTTCATTGAAGAAGATGATACTAATAAATCTAAACGAAAATATGAAAAAGAACCAGACATTAAAAATATAAAGGTAACGGTCGCAACCGGGACTCGAACCCAGGATCTCTTGTACTACCGGGACAAACGCCCAAACAAACTTGGCCATTGGGACATCTTAAAAAAAAATTATCGATCTCACTATTTCATATTCAGTATTAACAATATTATCTTTTTTTTAATAAAACAAGAACTTGGTCAACACCACTTTTATTTTAGCAGCTTCTTCAGGGCTTCAATACACTACACTCTACACTATAGACAGTGGCGGCGTAAATGGGGGGCGGAGGGGACGGTCCGCCCCGGGTGCCAAGCACCAAGTTGAGGCGCCATTTGGAAGCCACCAACATTTCTGCCCAAGAAGCGGAGCAATGGACTACTTAGGAGCTTCTCAGATTCATTGTAAAATGGGGCTATTCTGAGTCTGATCCATTTTTTTAGCAATTTGTGTTTCGGTGGCTTCATGTGAAAGAAACTTTTCAAAGTTAAAATTAAAAAATCTTACTTAAGGTCCACAATGAGCCAAGCGCGTCTAACTAATCTATAGATTTTTTCAATTGAAAGACAGAGGGAAATCAATTTTGATAATGTGATTTAAAATTTTAGTAAAATAAAGTCTCGTAAGCACGTTTAGTATTTGATGTTTTATTTTAAGTAGAGGTGCTCAATACAAAACCGCCCGGGATGCCAATCTACCCTACGCCGCCACTGACTACAGAGTATAATAATGTTTTATACGGTAATGTCCTTAAATGACACGTAGTTTCAGTTGGTTTTGATAAATGTCATTAGGCTTAGAGTTAATGTCAAGTTCCGACAGACGTCAGGCAGAAGAGTACATTCACCTGGGCAGTACACTCGATCGACGACAGCTCCAGCTCTCAGATTCAATTCCTAGAAGTATTGTTGTGAGACCCAGAAGTATAATATATTTTAAATACGTAAACATTAGTAATACACCAGTTTGCAACAGTAAGGACCTATTTCTTGAAGAGCCCCAACACACTGAATGTGGGTAAGGCAATAACACATTTACACAGCGGAAACTTTGTACTTTGATTTTCCATAACCCATTCGACAGCTGTCAAGGCATTTTTGTCAGTTTCTACCATATCAACATTACGACACCTAAACAATATTTTAGTTTTCCTAGAGTAGGCAAACGAATTAACATTATTAAATTAACTTAACAAAACGACTCAAAACCCGACACGTATAGGTCACGCTACAGGGAGAAAAATCTTATTCTAAAATACGATCATTTTATTCGTAAAGACTGTTAAAAACGGGACCAAAGTTCTTACGGACAAATTAACAGTGTTTCAATGTTTATTGGCGGGAAAATTTAAGAATAATTTGTTAGTATACGTACGAAATTACGTATACCAACAAATTATTCTCACATGTTCCCGCCAATAAACATTGAAACCCTGTTAAGATGATACCCGGTGGTGCAGAAATAGATTTTTACTAAAATATTGCTGTCACTGTTGCTCTTACTCCACCGGATATTGAGCGAAAGGGACAATGCACTGACACCTAACTAAAATGGAGGTTTTGTATTCCCCACTTTTCTCCTCCAAAAGTGGACTGATTTTCAATTTTTTTTTACCAACTACATAAGAAAAAACTATTCTATGTCTGTACGTTTTGCTTTTTTTAAAAAAACATTGTCTGGTTTGTATACTGAACATCTTTTGACGGCGTTTAAACCAGTCAATTTTATTGATTTTTGGAATGTCATAACTTCTATAAAAAGTAATTTATCAAAAAAAAAACAAAAAGTACCGACACGCTAGTAGTTGATATCTATTTTATGCAAAACATAAACAATATTTTCTCTAGGGTTAAAATCCAGAGAGATAAATAGGCAATACGTTTGTATGGAAAAATCACCGCCGGGTATCCTCTTAACTTGTTCGTAAGAACTTCAGTCCCGTTTGTTACCGTTTTTACGAATAAATTGATCGTATTTTAGAATAACATTTTTCTCCGTGTAGGGCTATATTGCCTACCATTGCGAATTACCACTAACTATCGTTGAATTTTTTACAACGTGTTTCTGAAAGCTAATTTACGTTGGGTAATTAATGTTCACGTTGGTTAGCCTTCATCCTTCATCCTTCATCCTTCATCCTTCACCCTTCACGTATCTTAATTGCCACTATTAATAAAGAATTCACTAATAGAGCACCCTAAGGCTGCGTATTCACACGCGAGCTGAACCTCGAATTGTGGGAAAAGAACGAAGCCACCGCAAAAAGGCGCGAAAAGCCACATGCTTGTTTTGTTGATATTGTTGGTGGTACTGTTATTTATCGGGTAGATCTATCACGATAATCCTCTAGTTTTACTCCTAGATAAGGGGGGCAATATCTCCCTTATCTCTTAGAATCCTTTAGGTACTTTAATGATAGACCTGTAGGTACTTCCTACACTTTACACATATATTGGTAGATAATAATAATACAGATACAACTATTTCTAGTATTTATGGCTGACTGCGAACTGCCTAAAAAGTGGCGCTCCGCAATCGGGACAGCTTGGTTATATCGGGTATCTCCGCCGACAATCGGCAAAACCCGGAACTAATACACTGCAGTTGGTTTACATACCGTCGCGTCGTTGCATACTTAATAAATATGAACAATGTGACGATTTTGACGAAAATGAGTTAAATATACAGTTATTTTTATTATTTGTGATTTTTTAGGTTAATTCTCTGGCTGTTATACATATAATAATTATTACTTTTGTTTAATTCGGCACATTGAGAAACCATAATTTTTCTTTTCATTTTTGTTGAATATAGCGGTGAATGCAATCCTCTTTTTACATTAAACCCACACAGGAAGGCCATGAGGAAAATATTTTTTCTCAGGGCCTATGGCCCTTGGGGATGTATATTATTTATTGGCCATTTTCTTGGGGATGCTGTTTGGGGTGTCTTTTTAAGGAAAGGTAGGAGAGGAAGTTAGGGGAAGGAAAAGGGTATGGGGTGGGTAGGAATCTAGGAGTCAATGTATTCTAAAGTGACTCTGGGAGGAATCTGGCCCGCCACGCAGCTTGCGGGAAGGCGAATCCGCCGCTAATACCTGAACACACATGCTAGGCAACCCTGCTAAGTCACCAAACATAGCTTGCCACCTGGTATGACCTTTGGCAGAGGTGATGGCTATCCAATAAATGGTTCCCGGGCGGCGGTACCCATACCCGTCTCCCAAACCGATTCGTCGCGGCAACTCTGTGTACATTAAAACAGCGAACAAATGCACCATTCCCTCCGCGAACATCTGCGAGGCGCAGCACCGCAAAGGGAGGCCGAAAAACGCTCTGTATGCTTATATATACTGTACTCAGAGTGTGTTCATGACGCCTTGTGTGTACCTTGTCCATAGTTCGCTAGTTTAAAAGCTAGTAGCAAAAATATTAGTCTGGCAAATGAATTTTTCTTTTGAGGCTAAATCCAACCTAGTAATGTAGATTACCTGTCAAACGAGAGATCAATAGTAATGGATGGAGAAAAGATATTAATTCGCTCTTAAAAGGAAGTAAATAAACACATTTAGTGAGAAAATGTCGGCACTTAACTCCACCCATAAACTTTTAGTCTGATTCGAGATAATGAAGTCGTAAAATAAAGGATATATTTTTAATATCATAATATAAAAGTCCAGGGTTAGTTGTTAAGAGAAGATTGGAAAGACAGAAGAACTTCTCAAGGTGTGATATTTTGACGATTTATTTATCTTAGTAAGTATCTCATTTATAGTAGATATTTGGAAGGTAATTCGTTATGTGAGATAGAAAGAAGAAAGATAATCGACTGAAGGTGGGTGATAATTTTAAGATAGACTCTTATAATATACATTTTTTTTTCAATTAATTTAGAACACAATAACATTATTAAATATGATTTATAGAACGCGAAGTTCACATCAAAAAGATACTTATAACTAGTAGGCGGCTAGGCGGTGGCAAAACGAAGAATTCCAAGTTGAAAATTCGCAAAAACATCATTCGGAGATATTGAGGTTTGAAGTTTAGAATTGATTCGTTATTACAAAAACATATAATTTCAAAAATTCAAATTTCAATATCTCCGAATGATGTTTTTGCGGATTCGTGACTTAGAATTCTTCGTTTTGCCACCGCTTAGCCGCCTCCTACTTATAACACAGTAGCGCTCGCCATACAATCCTATACAGACCCGCCAGACGTAAAAATATGATGTGCTGTGATCGCGGTTTGAATCTTCGCTAATTCGCGTTATTTTTCGTGACAGCTACGATCGCGATATCAGAAAAGTTATGCGACCCCCCCTTCGCTGTAAACAGGAGAGGGGGTCAATTTGAATACACGGAGCATGCACGGAGCTGTCAAGTTGACATATCCAGTACAAAGAAATGATAAACTCTCGACCGCTTCCAATTTCAACTGACCCCTTCTCCTGCCGTATGAAGGAATATTTTATAACGTAGTGTGTCGGAAGAAAAGGTACTTATAACGCAGTATCTGTTTGATGTGAGCTGCGAGTCGGTCGCTACGTTTAGAGTTTTTTTTAAAATCAAATATAGACAATTATTTTATTATTTTTAACGCTAAGTTTCATGAAGTACCAAAATTCTGCTGGGGTGGGAAAAAGGGATGGTGTCAATATTTTTAAAATCTCATTTACACAGTGACCGTTCTTTTGTTTTGAGGGTCAAGTTTGCAAAATTTCATCATCTGGACTAAAACTGTAGATTTGGAGAAAAACAAAACCACCCATCAATAGACACTCTTCTTTATATTATGTACATAGCTCCTTACTAGTAAACGTGTTTTCAATTTTACACAACTGATATCGTAAGATGGATAGAAGACGGAAGCGGGATGGATAAAATATAGATAATAAATAGAGAGAAGATAGATAGAATAAAGACAGAAAATATTTTTAAAAAGATACATAAAAGATAAATAGAAGATAGATATTCGATATGTAGATATAGATATACGATATGTAGATAGATAGAAGATAGATATAAGATATAAGATATAAGATATAAGATATGTAGATATCTTCGACCAAGTATAATCACTTGGTCAATGGTAGATATAGATATACGATATGTAGATAGATAGAAGATAGATGTAAGATAGATAGATAGATATAAGATATGTAGATGTAGATATACGATATGTAGATAGATGTAAGATAGATAGATAGAGATATGTAGATAGATAGAAGATATGTAGATATAGGTACGATATGTAGATAAATATACGATTTGTAGATAGATAGAAGATAGAGAGAAGATAGATAAAAGCTAGTTAGAATAGAGATAGACAGAAGATAGGTAGTAGATAGATAGAAGTTAGAAAGCAGATAGATAGAATAAAGAGGGAAAGTATTCAGAACATACTCGTAAATAGAAGATACACAGATAAACATAGACAGACGATCGATATTAGATAGATAGAAGACATAGAGGAGAAGTACCGAATATGGGATAGCTTAGGTAAATAATTTCTAATTAATTATATTTAAATCGTTTATTAAGTAGTACACATTAAAATCATTGGAAAAATAGTTACGTAACTTAAAATGTCAACGAAACATAAAAAAAACACACTAACGTCTTCATTTTAACCGAAAAGTAAAAACATAGAAAAAACCAATGTCCAAAAAAGTGCTCCTATTATGGGATACACAGATTTCGATGCTATAATCAAATATAAAATCAATATTATCTGCTCCCGAACACTCAATATGGCACCAATGGCGGTGCCATATTGGTGCTGGCTATACATTGGATCCACTCTTTGCCTCTGATATCACAAACCTCATCGGACTCATCATCACGAGGTTGGATTGCCGTCGGAATGTCTTCAGAAGAATTGGATAACAGCGACATACTCGTACGTGACAGCTCAGAAGAAGACGTAGAGTCGTATCGTAACCTCTAATGGGTTTCTTCGAGACTTCTTTTCTCACCTGCACCCCACTAGCCTCCACTAGTGGGGTCAAATTTTTTCGTGCCATATTTCACAATACTCCTTTTCTTCTGCAAGCCTTCCAGCTCAGTTTTATAAGGAGACACGTTATTATGCAAGTTTTTCCTGCTTTTCTTCCTCTAGTGGAAAGCGTCTTTTCTTGTTTGTCTAGGACGTAATTATATGTGGGCTTATGAGGACAGGCTTGGGTCAGCAGATGGAAGTAACGTGCTAGTTGGAATACTGATTGAGTTGGGACAATCATTTTCTTGGTCCTCATTTTCTAGGAAGTCCTCACCCTGAATATATTCCGGTTGATGGGGTAAATTCCAATAGCATTGAAACCGTTAAAGCTGCACATTTAATTTTCAGATATGCTTTTCAAAAACTTTTCACGCTGTCAAAGACAGACAAAGGTTTCTGATTCATTAGAAGCCATTGCCGAATTTCTTCGCTGTAATATGTATTTAAAGCTCCTATCACTACCTTATCGAGGGGCTGCAGTTTGAGGGTCGAATGTGAAGGTATGTACAGAATGGTGACACGATGCTCACGAGTTTTATCTATAACATCAATGCTGAGTGTGTGGCTGTAAAGTCCGTCAATTTCGTATATTTGATAAAGTGATGGAACCAGTCCGTAAATAGTTCTGTTTGGATAGGTAATCCAGCCACTGTCGCCTAAAACTGGGCCCAAGACTGAATTTCGTTCAAGCGCAGCTTCCATGGCATCTTCTTCAGCGCTAGGCTTACACAGTCTGAATAAAGTGCTTCGAGGGACCTGGTAAAGAATGGCGGCTTTCTGATATTCCATGATCTTCGATTTTACAGCTTCCATGGCTTTTATCATTTTTTCTGTGTTCCACGTCTTCCGCTGTTTCTTCTCCGACATTTTGATCTTCGTGTAGGCCAAAATACAAACTACAATAGCAAAAAAGAAATTTAGTTCTACTAGAAGTTCATATTAGAAACACTGTTCCTAATATGAGATACTATTCCATATTAGGGTCATCAAGAAATCTCATATTTGGAACAAGATCAATACAATCAAATATTTTCATAGAATAAAATCTACTTGTATTTAACTTCAAAACATTACGAAAACATAAAAGTTAATTAATAATTTTGCCGATCAGTGAAAGATTGAGAATTTCGTGAAGAATTTTTTGAGAAAAAATAAAATGAAAATTACGTAAATATCATATCGGTGAGGCACAAAAACTTAATCACTCTCTTAGGTCCATGTGGTGTGGCCGGCGTCCGGAAGAGTACTGACTTGTTCAAGGTCGGTAGGTGGGGAATGGGGAACGCTGGGTTATAAAAGCTTTTCTCCCTTACATTTTGAGAAACACCACTATCCCAAATTAGGGACATATGCCATATTCGGTACATCTCCTCTACAGAATATAGATAGAAGATCGATGGAAGATCGATAAAAGATCGATAGATTATCGATAGAAGACTGATAGAAGATTTATAGAAGATCGATTTAAGATAGATAGCAAATAGATAGAAAATCGATTTAAGATAGATAATAGATAGATGGAAGATAGATAGAATATCGATAGCAGATAGATAGAAGATACTTATAATAACGTTACATTTCATTCGAAGATACATTAGTTTTTTTAATTTTTTTATAGTGAATACCTCACAAGAGTCCCAACTGCTCCCGTCTGGAGCCAGTGAGACTATGGCATCCCCAATGGGGTATGTTGTGAAGCTGGAGGTAAGCCGGGAGGGGAAGGTGATGGGGAAGAGGAAGGTGGGGAAGTACCTGGCTATTCAGATATAGTCACTAAACACGGCTAAAGCCATTTCAAGCAACGTTTCAATTCTGAATCTGAAAGATCTTCCACTCTGGAACGTGCCGCAAATATAGTATATATTATTTTTAATTAATTAATTGTGAAAATAACACAAATTAATAAAATAAAAAATGTTTGCAATGGGAGTCCAAAGCCTTACCGCGGGCCGTCACTTTGTCAAGGATAAAGGAAAGAGAGAAAAACATCCCGTCGGTACGATGTCTTCATTACATAGTAATTTCCAAATAGATTAATAAGGTGTACAAGGAAACAATGTAACGCGGATTTATGTTCGCATTACAGCAGAAGATTTCCGATCTTTTCTGGACCATAAATTTCACAAGTTTCCTTTGATTTTAACGCTGACTTAAACTGATTCTCAGGGAAAATCTTCGCGAAATGAGTAGTAATTATCTCCTAGAAAATAATTAAATCCTTGTGCCAAGTTTATGGCCGCCTTTTGATTGGTTTCTTTCGAACAAATTCAATTAAGGATCAATTAATAAATTATTATTTGGGAACGATATTAATTGAGTCACAAACTTAACTTCAGAAGAAAACCAAGGATCTTTATTCTATAGCTAACAAATTTAATGATTTCTCCAAAAGTTTCAAAGAGCCTCTTGCATGCATTTTTAAAGAAGATTTTTAGAATTCAAACATTTTTAGAAAAATTCATATCAACTGATAATATTAATTAAAAACACTACAGAAAAATACAATCTTACAGCCCCATCTTTTTTAAAACAATTTTTTTAACTTAATTACTATTTTATTTTATTTCTTACAATTATAGAAGATACATGTTAAAACAAATATAATCTAGATTATTATGTAGTCCTTCTTACTAATAAATCCTGTAGTGATGTTTTGGATAAGTATACAGCTACTTCTATGGTACAATTTCATGGTTTGGGTGAAGTTTTTTTACATAAATTTCTATGGCGGTGTTTTTAATATACTAGTAAGTTATTTTTCCGATAGATATTATGTTCCCATTCCGTGTTCCAACTCCTCCCCCTACTTTTTTCTAATCACTAGTTACGTCTCCACCTCCACTTCAACACCTAATACATTTTCTCGCATTATAATTTTGTAATATTAAATTGCCCTGATAAAGGAATGGATGTTCCAAAACCGGTCGGCATTAAGAAGTATATTAAAGTAATATTGATTAATTTAATTATAATAACCACAAATTTAATAAAAATAAAATAAATAAAAAAAACTTGGCGTTTTTTATCAGATTTATTTAAACACCACACAAAAAACTGCCTGAAACCAGTGTGATTACAGCATCCCTTATTCCGAGGCTGGAGGGAGTAGGGAGATGTACCTAAGCATTGATACGATGAATGCAATTTTTTTAAAGATTTAAAAGACATTTAAAATTTTGCAGTAGTTTAAGAGCCAGTCCCTGGGGAGGAAGGTTCAATCCTCAGTCAAAGAAATCTTTGAATTTGATTACTACCCGCTCCCAGAGATGGAGCAACTAGGTTGAAAATTGAAAATAGACGTATTTTAGTAACAAAAACTTATTTTTTTACGGGTTGGTTTATTCAAACTTTCTCAAGCATGTAGAATTAGAAATATTAGAATTTTGATTATTCCGATTTGGCTGCTCGTAACGCTCATGCGACCTCTAGCGGGATAAAAAGGAAGTATCCACCACGGTCAGCAGTCACCATCTTAAACCGGAAACGGAACGTAACAAACAAATTAACTGACAAATCGATCGGCATTTCAAATTTGACATCTGATAGTAAAATCGTCGTTTTAGGTTACGCAATTTGACAACTGTAGACACACTGCTATATTATTGACAGTTTAAAAAATAGGATTAATAAAAAACATCGCTTTCTTGTAACATAAAAAATTGATTTCACTGAAAATAAAAACGTTTGTTTTAAACTGGTGTACCTAGTGTTTAAATAATTATGAAAATTATTTACCGAGTGTCTTATAAATCCTCCATGAAACGAAATAAAATAAAAAGATAGAATATATATATATATATATATATATATATATATATATATATAATATGTGTGCGTGTGGCCCATTTTAATGGCAGTACTTTATTCAGTCTTGTGTACCCTGTGGCATTTCTTGAACTCTTCTTCGTATTTGAGTTTTTCAAATAATGCCCGAGGACATTTTACAAGGCTTAATTCTCTTGGAGACATGAAATCAATTATTTCTTTTCAATTTCATTCCGTTTTTGAGATAATGTTTTTTAACTAATTGTAACTCTTAGATAATAACTCAACATTTTTGTCATGAAATATAAAATCATTTAAAAAACCACTTAAGTGTCCAAAATTAAGAAAAATCCCCTTATTTGTTGTCAATTTTTCATTTCAAAAATTATTTTCTAAAAAACAGTATTGGGACCAGTGGCGGTTCGTGATCTTTTTAACGGGGGGTTCAGAAATTCAAGAGAAGATATATCTAATCAAAATTTACTTATTGTTGTCACACAACTTAAATAAAGTTACTGGGAGAGGTACCTAGTACCTACATACTACTGTTTTTAAATAACTTGACACTCTGCGACGCAATAATTAGATAACCAGAAAAGTTTTAGAGGAATTAAATTGTTTAATGGTTTTTACAGCACTCAATGTACGTTGCTCATTATTATTGTTTTTTTCAATAAGAAAAATAACGTAGAATGTAGAATAATATAATTGATATTTCAAAACATAAAAAACACAAATAAGGGCGGCACGAAATAAAATTAGCTTTTCTCACTTATACAAAAAATCCATTATACACTTATACATTTTTTTTTTAATTTCCAACCTTCTTCATCAGTATTAGCGTTATTTTTTGTATATATAACACTGTATTCCGCCATTGTGAAAAAAAAATTGCGACAAAATATTCGCGACATTCATAACTAGCGACGTTTCCCGAAACTTTAGTAAATGTAGGTACTCGTAACTAAGGGATATAAAAACTTATCTAAAAAAAAAAATTAATACAAAAACAGAAGTCAAAATCGCTCTACTTCAATAGTAGATTTACAAATGCCATTAGCAAAAGGTTGGAGCAAAATGCAGAAACAAGAAAATAATAAATGTACCAAAATGTTAAATATCATAATATGTTACATATAACATTTAACTTGCATCCATACGGTGCAAAGGTCAATCGTCAAACTCGGGCTTCGTCTCTGCGCGCGGGACTCGTCAATGTTCGGATGTCACGCGCGAGCGCCGCACCGAACTGGGTTAATATTGCTTGGTTTTGTTTGTTTCACCGTCACAGGGATTTATATCGGCTATGATTTTTTTGTATGGACGATTATGTGCGGATTGAATCGCGCACAAAATGGGAATAGGTATCGTATTTTTCGGTGGTGCGAGTTTTAAAGGCGGAATTTTAATGTCGAGCTATCTATAATGTGCTTATATTATTATACAACAAGTTTGTTTTATTTTCTCATCTTTTTAATGGGGGTTCACCGCACAAACGCACTTTAGAGAAAACCGCCACTGATTGGGACACAGGGACACCGGATACCAAAGCTAATAATCCTTAATATTTTGATTGTGTCTATCGTCTACCTAACTAATGCAGCTCAACATTTTAATCATGATCTGAAAATCTTTGAAATAGCTAATTAACTGGTTAAAATTAATAAAATCGCCATATTGGCTGTGGCATATTTTTCATTTTTAAACCTTTTTACTAAAATACAGTATTCGGGGGACACCGGTACCAAAGCTTATAATATATTTATTGTATCTATCATCTAGCTCTACCATAATGCTTTTATTGTAGGCAAATTTTCCTTTGATTCCATAATTGATTTTAATAACGAAAATTATATTATTTCCAAGAAAACCGAGCTTTGACTTTGAGTTAATCGTCTTCTTTGTAGACAAATCTAAAAGGAAACAACGGATGTATAGACTGAATAAGGCATAAATTTCCTTTGAAAAACGAACAAAATTTGTTGTAACAGTTAGGGACTCGTATGTATGTAACATTTTGGTTCAAGCAACTATGTAGTTAAATAGACTCGGTTTCTATCCAAAATCTTTTAAAAATTCACCTGCTATTAAAAAGGCACGTTCGAGTCTATCTCCAGCAAAAAGATTTCACGAAATACGCCTGCCTCATCCTAATGAGATCCGGACATGTGAAGAAAAAACACGATAAAACAAACTAATAATCCGAAGACTTTCTACCTTGACCAAAATAATAATTAACAAGATGTGGAGGTGATGCGAAAAGACACACCAAATGAGGTTTACTCGGGAAAGAAAGGGCAATTTGTATCATGCGGAACCTTAAGAGCTTCTGACACTATAAAGCCGTTGTCACAAGCCCGAAGTTTTTGTTGCCTATGGCATTTTGTGACAAGTCTTTCGACCATTTCCAAAGCTGGCTCGCGGCTTTCTCACAAGCACTGCGCAATAATATTGCTTGTATAATAAAAAAACTTACAAGTGATTTTGGAATACCACAAGGTACTGTATTAGGGCCATTACTTTTTATCATGTATGTCAACGACATTTTTACACAAAACCTCAGTGGACGCGTTATTTCTTACGCGGACGACACTATCATCATAGTTAAGGGTCAGGACTGGAATATTCTAAAGAAAAATGCAAACAATGACATGCAAATCCTAAAAAACTGGTTCGACACAAACCTGCTCTCAATTAATGCAAAAAAAACACTTTACATTCCCTTCTCAATAAATAAGTTCAGAACCCACCCAAACATCGATATAATTATACACAATAATAAATGTAACAAAACTGTCTGTAATAGTTCATGTAAAAAATTAAATCATACAACTGAAATAAAGTACCTCGGTGTAATTGTAGACCAACATATGAAATGGAACAGACACATATGTGAACTTGTTAAGCGCATTAGGAAATGTATTTATATATTTATTAGATTAAGAAATATTCTCAAGGTAAATAATTTTAAAAAGGTGTACTATGCACTAGTACAGTCAGTAATTCAATATGGAATTATTGGATGGGGAGGTGCATATAAAAAAATTGTAAACCCTGTAAATGTGGTTCAAAAACTAATTATTAAAGTCATTTTAAAAAAACAACCTACATTCCCTTCTGCAACATTGTTCAAAATTTTCGAAGTTTCAAAAATTGAAGATCTCTATAAAAAAGACTCAATATTACAAATATTCAAAGATAAGACATTAAAAAATAATAAAGTTAACTCATCGTTAAGACGTAAATATAATATCCAAATTCCATTATTTTCTACTCAACAAATGCAAAATAATTATGTATACAAAGGGATAACTTACTTCAATAGCCTTCCCGAAGAAGTAAAAAAAATAAGAGATTTAGCATTATTCCAGAAAAAGATCAAACTATTCTTAAAAAACTGTATGCAATAAAACCATGTAACCTTAATCCTGTAAATCAAACCATCAAATATTGTATAATGTCTTCCTTAATCTAGTCCTTAAGATATTATATTAATTATGGACTAAAAATTGTATATTCTTACATAACTCCTACACCAAGCTCAAGAGCCAGTTCTCTTAATTGGTGTAGAAACCAAAAAATGATGTTTTCACCTTTTTGTTATACCTTTTTATTATATTTTTGTTTTTATTTAGTTATTCTATTGTTAAACAATGATTAAAATGTAAAATTGTTTTGTGTAAGAGGTGAAATAAATTGAAATAAATAAATAAAAAAAATATATATATAATAGATGCCACAAAATGCCATAGACAAAAAAAACTATAGACCTGTGACAAATGCTTGATAGTGTACTCTTTAAATTTCAAGTTTGCCCCAAGGGTCTCTCTTGGGGCCACATTTATTTTCCGTTTTCATCAACTGTATTTCTGAAGTAAACTTATTTTATTGTATTCTCCTTATCGCAAACGTAAATTTAATCAATTTATAATATATTTAATCGACAAGGTGTTATATTCACCCTGGCACTACTTTACATGATGGCTGGAGAGTGGTTCGACTATTTGATCATGCAGTGCCTTCTGCGGAAGTTTCGTATTATTCTTCAGTTATTCCTATGTCAGTTCATCCGTCCTAACTTCCTTTAATATTAAAAGTATGACTATCTGATTCCAGGAGGAGATCGACCGCATGGACCCCCCTGACGCTTTCGTGATAATCTACTCCGTGGTGGACAAGACCTCCTTCCAGAAGGCAGAGCAGGAACTGAGCCGGCTGCACGATGCCGAGCTGCTGAAGACCAGACCCGCGCTGTTAGTGGCTAACAAGATAGACATGGCGAGGAGCAGGACTGTCTCCTCTCAAGGTCAGCAAATAAACTATTGTTTTCTCATTGCTGATGATCTTGACTGTACTTCAATTTCCCTGGTAGACAAGGTTCATCCACTCCTGCGGTCCGGACGCCTGTAGTATTGGATCACTCTATCACCATCGCATCTCTGATCTTCTCTGCTTCTCCTCCCTTCCACTTTGCCAGACACCACGAGCTTCTCCAGGATTGGTTTTTCACTTCGGCGAGCAAAGTGTCTTTGGATATACTATTACTATAAGAACATTTGAAAGGTCACTGGCAAAGTTGAATGCAGGAAAAGCAAAACGTCGGTTCTACGGCCCTTCGTGCACGAGATGTGTAGATTAGAAGAGCCTAATTCATCAGGGTAATTGGAGTGAGGAACACGATCTTCAGCAATGTGGGAACGACTAAAGAAGAATTTGAAGGCTAAACTTATTTACAATATTGATGCACAACTGTCGCAACTGCCCACATTCCATGGGACCATCATAGTAACCACATGTTTTACTCATTTACTATTTTTTCTTATTGAATTTCCATTATAACCAAATAGGTTTCAATTATTTTCGGAAACCTACTGAATAAACGATAGGCTTTCACTGGCCAACATTCTCTAATAATACAATAAAAAATAACATTATACTGTTGTGGGTTTTTGTCGTTGGAAACTCATTATTAGGAGGCACGGAAATTGAATGATACTACTGATAATTTGATTAGGTAACCTATATATGTATTTATTTATTTACACATATACGGCACAACATGTGCCATTAACATAATTGACATAACATGTAAATAGTACAACAACATGAAGAATATCAGTATAAATGTAAGTTAAATATAAGAAGAAAAAAGAAGACAAAAGAAAGTAGTAATTAAGGCAATAAGTAGTAGGTAAAGGTAAAATATAAATATAAAGAGAAAAATATGGTATAAAGTATAAGTATAAAGTGTAAACTGTAAAGTATAAAGTACAAACTATAAGGTATTAAGCAAAAATAGAAAGTTAAAAGTGAGAATGAAATAATAAAAAAAGTTAAATGTAGAAATATAAGATATCATTAAAAGGTAAAAAGATTTAAATATAAATTAAATTATAAAAAGTAAAAAATCCTCATAAGAGCAAAGAAAAAATAAATAAAATAATGAATTGGTAGGTATTATGGATTATAAATATCAACCGATACAATAAATTTTACAAGTAGCTACGATTAATACCTATTTATATAAAAACTTAAATTAATAATTTGCATCTATCTTGAGATCAACTTATAGAACCTAATGTCGTTACCGCCACCCCGGGAACCATTTATTGGATAACTAAAACCCCTGCCATAGGTCATCCCAAGTGGTTTGCTACGTTTAGTGAATTGACAGGGATGTCCGGGTTCATGGAGTGAGATTTTTCTCAGAGAGTTGTGCTGGAGAGGTCAAAAGGGAGACCTTTTGACCTCTCCAGCACAACTCTCTCGCCTAATATCGCCTTGCACCGCACTGGGAGAGATGAATTTATACGTCCGTCACTCCTGGACACACTGAGCTTTAGATTCCTACCAACCCCCCATACATTTTTTCTTGCCAAATGTTACTTGAAAATTAAAAAAAAAATACAAATAATTTATTCAGCTGTTTTTAATCTGCAATATTGATAAATTAATGCTGATTTCACATAAAACCTTGTTATTATTCAAGTTCTGTCAAACTACTATTACCAATAATGATATTTTTTCAATTACAGATGGAAAATGCCTGGCCTGCACATACAGAGCGAAATTCGTAGAAATATCTGTCGGAATCAACCACAACGTCGACGAACTTCTCGTGGGAATACTGAACCAGATTAGGCTGAAACTGGAATACGCAGAAGCTCTTGGATCCAGAGAAGGGTCACCAGCTCAATGGTACAAGTCCCGAGGAGTCGTCAGAGCCAGCATGAAGGCCAGACAGATGCTGACGTGGATCTTCGGGAAGGAAGACAACAAATTCAAGAACTGTGAAAACCTTCACGTTTTATAAATATGCACCTTTATAACCATAAAAGTCGCACTATTTTAGATGTAAATTTGATTTTTTTAAATTTGAAGTTGAAGTTTCATGTATTATTTTATATTTGAGAGATGTTTGAAATTGGAATATTACGGATTTTTCAAACAATATGGTATTATAATTTATAATCACAGACGAGGTATTCTGTTCAAAATCTATAGAATATTTACAGATCATTTTTCTGATTTTAATCATCCAATTAAAATGTTTGTTTTTTTTCTTTAAAATTTACTCATTTTAAAAACGATCAAAAACCGACAAAACCAAAACGGCCCGTGGTTGGCAAGGGCACCAAATACACACGTCAACAAACAACAAAGTACTACCTACAGTCTGAAATGTCTACGAAGCCGTCATGACGCCACACGATAGCCCCGCCCCAAAACATTGTAACAATACTACATTGTAATTATAGAACAATTTTAAATGAAATATTTGAATTTGGATAGTTGAAGATTTTTCAAACAATGCTCGTTGGAGTATTTTAAATATATTTTGAATTGTTAAAAATTGGAATGCGATAAGACGATTTTTAGAGCAACAGACACTTGAACTATGAATATTTAAAATGCAATTTCAAACTGTTGGAAATTTTATGTTATAGATTTTCCATGTAGAATATTGTACTCCATGTTTCTTTCATCCAAAAAATCAATAAAATTGTATTTAGGCTTTTGAATGCTATGGTTTTGTTTAATTATGATTGATTGGCAAATCGAAAAAAATTAAGATTTCATTTTTTAAATTTATTCTATGTGTATATACAATAATTTAATAGCCAACTAAAATAAATGATTTCAACACGAGTCACTGAATGGATTGATTAATCAGAATATAAAAGATTAATTGAGGTTAAACTGCAGTAGCTTTGTGTGTCTGTATGTAATTATTGTGCATTTTGTTTTAGATTTAATTGTTCCTGTGTATATGTATTTGTTTGAAATTATAAAATGCAGTATTTTTAATACCTTCTAGTCACTAGACAAATTATGTTATAAATACAATCAACTAACATTCACCATTGTGAAAACCGCTATGACTATAAATTAGTTTTTATAGGTTCCCCTTTCTAATTTAAAAATATTAAAAAAAAAAAACAAATATAATCGACATAAAAAAGCAATACAATGGGGAAAAATGAAAAATGTATAAAGGAGTTATAACTGTATATTTGTATTTTATAGTTATCTATTTTTATTTATTTTATTGAAATAAATATATTTAAAAAAGGGGGGGGGGTCAGTCAGCATTAGCAGATAATTCGGTATCCAAAAAGGCTATTATTGTGAAACCGCAACCTTTAATGCTAGAAGGCATAAACTTACTATATATGCGCTTATGTGTCCTTTGCACTCAGCCTCCACTTATTAAAATCAGGTCAGTTGCATTCGATATTCCGAGAAATGTGTGTAAAAATATACTGGTTGGAATTGATTGCGAAAATAAATTCCTAGTGCGGCCATGTGCCTGGCACTTTTTAAGCAATAAATCAATACCCCCATCAAGAGTCCTAGGTCTAATAACAAGAAAGTTCTAATTTCACAAAATATTATATAAATGCGAAAAGTTTACGAGAATGATTTTTTTTGCACAAAAACCAAAATCCAAAAGAAAAAAAGCTGAAAATTTCATTTTGGGAAGCAAAAAATCTTCAATTTGGCTTCAGGTTGGGCATGCCTGATCTAGTATTTCCTCCGGGAAAAATGCATAAGACGACTGTGTATCGTACAAAAAATATTAAAATGTTTGAAAGTACCTACTATGATTTTTCATAAAATCAGGATAAGTGAAAATTTTATAAAAAATTCAAATGGTGGCATTATATTGATAAAAGTTTTACATAAAGGGAACACGGTCGCTGAGAAATTTCATAAAAAGGTATTTTTCAAAACTCTTGCTATCTCGCTGGCCTCAGCGAGCAAGCTATCAATGTGAGAGTAAGCTTGTATGTGAGGTTAGCAGGTGGTTTAAATTTTGTAACACGGATGTTCAGAAAATAAGTGTACTAGATTTTTCTACATAATTGCCATCCCGTTCAATGCACGTGGTGAGCCGTGGCAAAAGTTTTTTTAGCCCTCCTTGAAGAACTCTTCCGCCAGCTCCTTCGCCCACTTCAGAACCTCTTTCCACACCTGCTCGTCGATTGAAAATTTAATTCCACCCATTACTTCAGACAAGATGATAATCTGAAGGCGCCAAGTCAAGGGAATAAGAAGGGCTGGTCCAAACAAATGAGTCCAAGAGCGCATTGAAAGCTAAGGCTCTGTGAGGACGGCGTTGTCATGCAACAAGCACACTTCTATCAGCACTCCCCTCCTTTTGTTTTGAATGCTCTTTTTGAGTTTTATTAGGGTCTAAAAATATTGCTGTGCAATGATGGTCAGAATATGGGGCAGAAATTGGACCAAAATGATACCTTTTCAGCCCCAAAATACTGAAGCAGTTTTTTTTCCCCAAAATTGCGGTTTTTAATTTTTTGGCAGATGGAGAATTGGTGTAACGACTGTCTGTTTGTCTCATAATGAACCACGTACGTGTCGTCTCCATTCACAATAGAGCTAAGAAAACCTCACCTTCCAATTCAATTCGCTCAAGAAACTCGCGGGAGCAATTGACCTGATTTTTCTGGTACTGAGCGTGGATCACGCTGGGCGGGAAATCTTACCGACATCCTTCTCGCAAATGGACACTGTAACATGAGTATACGTACTACCGTGTTCCTGCGAGGCTTGTTCTGGCCAGGAGATCCTACTCTACCATTCAGTGTTGGAAACCCTCGAAAACCAAAAAACCACAGCCCATTATGATCACAGTACACTTAATTTCTGAACATGCCAAGTTTATAAAAGAGTGCTGTCATCTTTTGGACATTTTTACATTTACATGATATTATTTAATTTTTTAGCACATAAGAAAATAAAAGTATGATTTTTCCCAAGTATAGGTAGATCTAAAATTACAAGCTATAATATCAACTGTGTTTTGATGTAATTAAGAACCAAAATGTATAATGTTAAGCATTGTTTGAAATGTTTTATTAAAATATAGTTCTCTTGGCCAAATTAATTGTTAAGTTATATTGTGCGTTTGAGTGTTAGATTTAAAAATAACGGTAAATGACTGTTAACGAGGCAAAATACAATCCAAAATAAAACTGCAAGTTGGGCCTTTATCGACAAGCTCACGTTACTCAAACATGATTATTGCGAAAAAATGCATTATTGGTTTGATAATTGAATTGTCTATTAATGTGGATGCTTTAACTATATACTGCAAGTTGAACACATGTTGGCCATAGTTTTAAGTGGACAATTTTTGCAAATCTTTTTCTAAACCTTTAAAATATAAATTGAGTTTTAAACCTTTAAAATATTCTTTGAAATGTTAAGGTAAAATACATACTGGGTCGACACTATGCGTAACAAGATCTGCTAGATTAGCTACCATCCATTTTCTATGGAAATATATCCTTTAGAATCACACTGACCACCACACGCATCGCAACGTGTGGTCAGTGTGATTCTGAAGCATCAATTTCCATTGAGCATGAGTATGGTTGCTAAGAAGTCCAGATATTGTTATGCGTAGCGTAGAGTATGTATGTCGACCCAGAATGTATCTACCTTAAATCTTCCACTAACGAACTTTTTAAATTTTAATGTTGATGTATAACCTCCACACACCCGTGAAAAATTATGGGATAATTCTAATCCTTGATTCATGACAAATCAGACCCAATTTTGTAAAAAAATAAATATTATAGGTAGGCAATTTATCACTTGTCTGAGTTATTCACACGATCAGTTCTAATATTTGAAAATAACACTTAAATTCAAAGCAAATTTGAGTTTATTAGCGCACAGACAACTAAAATTAGTATGTTTGAATTGGCAAATTGTGAATTTTGAAAACGGGAAAACATTTTGATAGTTTTGTGTCTGAGCTAATGTTGAGAAATATGCTTTTGGGCGATGCTATTTCTTGCATAGATCGAAACATTTGATTTTCGTTTGAGTTTCAAAGACTTTTACGAGTTACTTCGTCTTAAAAGTGTGCATGCACGTCGTTCATCTGGAACCAAGAGAATATTGATACAAGCATATAAAATCTTGTAGTTTTATTTATATTGTATTTTACGCCTGTACAACAATCATCTACCAAAATAAGTTATATTGTGCATATAAATGTAAATGAAAAAACACGTTATGGAATTGACTGATTATAATCACTGAGTAGATAGCATGTAAAGCACTTTTCAGTGTCAATCAAACTTGTATAAATCAAATTAGTGTAAATCAAATTCGTGTAAATCAAATTTGTGTAAACCAAATTGGTGTAAATCAAATTCGTGTATAATAACCTTAAAATTTGATATAAAATCGAATACTTAATGCCAACGTGCGAATAGGCATTGGTAAATAATAATCTACTGCAAACCGATGAAATATAATATTATTTTACAATACTTTATGTTACACATTGATTTCAAGCCGACTTTGATGAAAATAAACAGACAACCAAGAAAGTTTAAAAAAAAACTGCAAAGTATAAGGCGCTCCGCTGACAAGGCAACTGAAAACCAACTAAAACCGGCTGATTTCTCTGTGTTGATTGGTCAAAAATCTTGTTTAATCATAGACGAAGAACAATCAGCTGACAGCTGGCAACTAGCAACGGCCGGCCGCGGCAATCAGCAGTGCAAATCGCCAGTCACTGCTTACGTTACCATTGACAACGGGGTTTTGAGTGATTGTGTAGTGTGCGGTCCATCACATTGTCATACAAAGACAGTTGGCAGTTGAGAGTTTTCAGTTGCCTCAGTGGGCGGAGGCACTAACTAACTAACTGGATCCCCTAGTCGCCGTTGACAACGGGTTTCCTTAATTTCGAATAATCCTGCACACATCCCAGCAATGCTTTAAAATTTGCTATGGTATCGAACGTACAATGGTAGGTGTAAAACCAATAAAAAGGGAGTTTTCTCATAATGACAAATTCCCAAAATATTGATTATTTTTATCAGTGAAATCAAGATTACCTTCATATCTACCTTCATTTAAAATATAAAGAGTAAAAAGGCACTATATCAATTTTTTTTATGTAAGAATCAAAACACTAATTAGCCATAAAACTGATCTACAATAAGATCCTACCAAGAAACTGCAGGTTGAAAATCATACCTATTTTATCATATTTCTTATTTAGCTTTCTCTGAAACAAAATATAAGTGGTCCAAAACAAAACCTACTACAAAACTTATAATGAAATATCAATGAAATAACACGTTGCTCACAAATGTTTTCAGAGCTAATAAATACTATCATTGCAGAACAAGATAACAATAATAATCTAATTTTTTTTAAATATGAAAATGAACAAGACACAGAAAAATAATAAAATATAATATTGCAACTGGGACTCGAACCCAGAACCTCATACATAACCGGGACATACGCATTAACCAATTATTAATTAATTTTGCTATTGCACCCTATTATAAGACTGTCGTATTTGTCAACTTCATATTTCAAATTTCAGATTTAACAATATTATCTTCGACTAATGTTACCTTTTTTTATGTAAACGTATGTCCCGGTTAGACGTGAGGTTCTGGGTTCGAGTCCCAGTTGCAGCCATTATATTTTATTATTTTTCTGTGTCTTGTTCATTTTTATATGTAAAAAAAATTTGATTATTATTGTTATCTTCTTCTTCAATGATATATTACATTGATGGAAATAACCTTCAAAAGTTAAAAATAGAGTTTTTCTTATAAAAAAATGAATTGTTTAAAATAAGCAAGTAATACATATTGTTATGTATATTTATATATGTAATAAGTTTTTTTCAACTGACCACGTATTTATATACATATCACAAAGCATAAAAACATTTATATTCCTGTTCTTACCAATTTAGTAGAATTCCTCCTTCCACTGGGTAAATTTTGGGTCCAAAATTGTAAATTACGTATTTTTCTCCTTGAACATTTTCATTTTTTAATGATAATTTTTGTATTGAAATAATATTGTGTCCTTTCGGCTTGTCAATGAAATGTTAACAAAAATGTATCAAGCTATAAATGAGGTGTGTAAAAGCAAAGGCATCAATCTCCATTTCGGCTAGATTGCTGTGTTTACTTTTGAAATAACATAGAGATTGCTATCTTTGCTTTTACGTACAATATTACATTCAAATATTGTGTACTCAATATCTTACACACAATATTTGTATGTAATATTGTACGTTAAAGCAAAGACGGCAATATCCGTGTCATTTCAAAAGCAAACATAGCAATCTGGCCGAAATGGAGATTGCTGCCATTGCTTTTACACACCTTAAATATGCATAGCTCATTTAAAAAAAATAAATACAAAATACCATCAAAACCTTGTCACATTTGACGTCGTCACAAATCCACATTCAGTGCCATTTTAACTTTAAAATTCATTTTTTGTTGTTAACCTCTTATTCTCGGCTCATGTCAGCGTGTGATCAAATAATAACCAATCGTCAAGTATAACAGTAGAGCTGTGATGCCTTTTTCAAAATAGCTATTACCAAAATATATTAATAACTTTGAATTTTCATTTAATACAAAAATGCTGACATATCTGAATGTTATGGAGTTGACTGTTACTTCAGAATACTTTTAAAAAGGCTCTGAATAAGGGATAATGAAGAAACAAATGAGTTACCACAAGGGTCATATTTCCGAAAAGAAAATGTATTCCTTTGAAATATAATACAAAACATATTCTAGCAAACCTAACCTAACCTAACCAATAATTGATCTAAGTATCTGTTTTCAATTTATTTGACCTCATTATTTTAGTTTTTGTTTTGAGAATTATATCAAGTTGATTAAAATGAGAAATATAATATCATAATATGTTAGAATTTATTGAATGTGTCTATTTATTGTATAAATATAAAATATACCCCTAAATATAATACTTTAGATTGTGTACATTACACCCCATTGCCTTTCGTAAATTAGTTGTTATAATATTTTAAAATCAAATGGATAAAGTCTAGATGTTTTGTCCCTTAAAGTAATTATTTATTGATAAAAATTATTAATGCACAACCTTTCTTCCATAAAATAATTTTTTTTTTTTTTTTTTGATACTTTAAGAATTAAAAGTTAAAAAAATAAGAAAATTAAAATGCATCGGTGAAAACAAAAGTAAACATGAAAAATTACTAAATATCTTGCTCATATCAAGTCTTTTTAATATAGACATTGTCGGATTCTTTCCACAAGTAGTATTAATAGTATTATTACAGTAGCTACTGTTTTAAAAAAACATACTCAAATATATTGTATGCCTCGATTAACCAAATTTATTGTTGGACTTATTTTCACGTAATAACATTAGCAAAGCTCATCAACGCTGGAAAGGAAAATGGCTAAAGTGCCATACAGCTGTGACAAAGATGAACCTACACAATAAGCTATATTGTTTGTTTGTGTCATCAATGTTTGTTCATCAAATCAAGTTTTCTAGAGTTTTCCAGAACATGCGTGAAACTCTAGAAAACTTAATTTAACCCGGCGTGAGTGAGGTCGGGTATGTCATACCCGAGGAGTTTTTAAATATTAATGTTGCTATGCGAGTCCCGCCGTTGCAGTAGCTGGAAGTAGGTGTGCGGGAGCGAGTTGCAGCGTCAAGTTTAGTGTTGCGCCAGCGGCGACTGGAGATGCACGTGCAAAACGTTGCAAGGGTAGTCACACCCGACCTTGTAGTCGGTGTTACATTTTTTTGTCGACAGTAAGTTTAATGATCTCATAAGACTTTTCCATGATCCTTTTTTTTCAGTTCCTTTCTTAGTTACAATAATTAGAAGATACTATTCTTATGTTGATTTACCAAAGAAGTTGGAATTTTGTTAGATTTTTTATGCGTAAAGAAGTTAAACTACTGAAACTTGTATTTTTCATAGAAAATTTAGATACATTGTTATTTTAATAATAAACAACACTTTTTGTACTGAAAGCTGATATTTTTTTACTCATCTTGTTGAATGGATCATATTATTGTTATATCTCTAGCAAAAATGCTAATTACATAATAATAATAAAACAAAAATAACATCTAAGTTTCGGGTATCTCATACCCACCTCATAGCTGGTGTAACAATTTCTCACCTCATTCACGCCGGGTTAATGAACACAAGCACAAACAAACAATTTAGCTTATTGTGTAGATTCATCATTAATGTCACAGCAGCTGTATGGCGCTTAAGCCATTTTTCCTTTCCAGGCTCGATATGATTTTTTTTAAATATATTAATTGTTGTATATAACTTTGTATTGTTTAATAAAGTTTAAATGTGTCTTTATAAGCCAAGCTTTTGTTCATGTTGTGTAAACTACATATAAATTATCAATATTATGTATTTTATATCTCTCATACTAAAAGAATCTAAAAGATGCCAAATTTTATTGTACATATTTCTAGTACTTTTTAGTAATTATTTTAATACATGTTTATGGTGAATGTAAAAGCCTTCTTGAGTGGAAAAAAAATGTTTTGTGCTTATTTAATTAGCATCTAAGTTACCAATAATTAATAATTGTTTATTTCGTTTATATTTATGTAAAGTAGCTTTAAATGCAAAGCATTTTTAATATGTAGCCCAAATCAAATGAAAAAATTAAAAAACATTTTATAATCACACTTTATCAAAATACTTAGTATCATAACTGTAAGAAATGAATCCATTTTAAAACCCAAATACATAATATATTTGATATCCGCTTATTTATATACATATCAATGTCTAAAGCTACAATATCAAGTATAATTCTGTACAATTTAAATTTTCTGATGTTAGGATAACAGTTGTATGCGGCATTTTTTATGACATTCGTGTATTTTCTACGAAAATGAACACACATATTTGTACACGTAGGGCTGAGGGCATGATTTACCCGCGCACATATATTGATTGTCTGGTTAATAAGTCAGACATCTCTGAAAAATCAAGTTAGTGTTGAGTATGTATTTACATATATGTAAAAGTTTACCCTCTACGTGGTGGTACAATACTCAGTATTAATCAATTACATATATTGCAGAAAAACTTTTAATTAAATAAACTTATACTGTTATATGCTATAACCGTTATACTTCCCGGTGTTATTTTATAGCATATTTAATATTTAAAACACAGACAGGTGTAAATAATATTTGAATTATGGTGAGTATTGGAATGTAGCTTTCCTCATTATCTCAATACTTAGATTTTGGAGATGTCTAACTGATCAACTGGACGGTTAAAGCTGACAATTATATGTATCTTAACCAGAGTTAAGTCACATACAGTACTCATAAAAATGCATTTCGTGTACACAGCAAGTTTCAAATTTGTTATTATACAGAAAAAATATGCAATGTAATTGAAAAAAAAAGAGTTAAGGTGAATGTCAAAAGTATTCATATTGTACACTTTCGTAGATGGCGCGCGTGTAGTATTTTTACTTATAAGCGCTTTTTACAAGTTACGCTTTGAAATATCAAGAAAAATTTATTGTTCGCGGAAGTACACAAGCATTATGAATATTAATAAATAGTTTTGTCAATTAAAAAACTCTAATCTTTCAAGAAAGGCTAACAAATACAACATTTCATCGGTGATTCAATCCAATATTGTATTTATTAGCCTTTCTTAAAAGATTTTATTAAGAGTATTTTAATTGACAAAACTATTTGTTAATATTCATAATGCTTGTGTACTTCAGCGAAAAATAAATTTTTCTTGATATTTCAAAGCGTAACTTAACTATAAGTAAAAATACTATACGCACGCCATCTACGAAAGCGTAGAATATGAATTCTTTTGACACTCACCTTAATGTTCCATATAACAACCAAAAAAACACATTGTAAAGCTTTTCAAATACATTCGGACTCTATACGTTCGTTGTCCCTTTTTTGCTACTAACAATAGCAAGACTAAAACTGTTTCTCGGTAATGCTTTACAAGATAAAACATTCGCCTTTTTGCAGTTTACTGTTTATTTTGAAACATGTTGTTTTTTTTTTACTGCATTGGTAAATGCTGGACATTTTTAATGTGCGATGTTTATTTTTAAAACGCTTTGTATCACTTCAATTAACAATAAGGAGCATCTGTTCCGGTCGCCGGAAAAGAAAAATAATGCTTTTGTAAAAGCTATTTCGTTCAATTGGCGGCAATTACAGTTAATGTGTCAAGTTTATAGTGTCAGTTTTTAGGATAGTTTTTTTCTTCTTATATTATACCCAAACTAAGAACTAAACAATCTGAATTAGGTAGTTAGTTTGGGTTTAATTATAAATAAAATAGCATTTTCATGTAATATATTTTGTCAAAAGACGGCGTGAATAAAAAAATAAATTAAATTATCCGTATTTTGAGCAAAATGGCTACTAAAATGCATCATTTTGCTTTTCCGGCGACTGAAATAGTTGATCTTCATTGTAATTGAACCGATACAAAGTGTTGTTTAAATAATTTTTAAGTAATTATTTATTAAATTTAATTTGTTTGCTGTTTCGTTCCTTAAACGTGTTGTTTGGTGAAGAAGTTTGGATTTTCTTTAGGGAGTATTAGTATTTCATTATATTGAAACAGATAATTTAGGATTATATTAAGTGAAGTGACAATAATCGTTACTTTTTAAAACAAGATAAATATTGAAATAATCAAAATTATACAGGAATTTCTTCATCACTTTGTAATCCATCTAAACTTATCGTACCATCGTATAATAATACTATATTGTATGTTACTTTAAGAACTTTATTATATATTGTATGTTTAGGATAACTTCAGAAATAAATTAATACATTTTTCCAACAATTTTTGTTTCACTTTTAGTGCTTAGCTAATTATCCATATAACTTATAATTCAAAAACAAGCCAAATTCATGATATACAAATTTATTTATTTTTGCAATAATTAAATTTCGAAGGGGATATTACATTACGCGAATGTGGAGGAATTGTGAATGTTATAATATAAATTAACATTCATCTTACCTTTCAAAAAGCAATGGGAAAACACAAATAAAATGGGCGAAAACTTACGCGCAGCGTACATTTTAAATTTTGAATTTATGTCATTTATGAGTTTTGATTCTAGGACGTGTTGGTTTATGACTGTTGACAGTGACAGATTCATTCATAGACGCCATATAGCCGATTCACACGGGGCGATTTTTGTCGGTCAACTTTTTTGTTGAAAAAATGGGGCGTTCAGACGTTTCGATTTTTGTTGACCAACTTTTATTTTACGAAAAAAGTTGAGCAACATTTTGTTCACACGTTTCAATTTAAGTTGAACCGATTTTGACATTCAAAATGGCGTCAACTGAAATTGTTAGTGCGTGCGTCTATCTAATAGAGGAGTGCCTAATATAACGTTAACAGGTATGGATAACATAGTATCTTCAAATAACGGCGTACCCTGTTACTGTAGGAACTCATAACAGAGTATTGAATAACTTCGTTATTGGCATTATTGAGTTATTAGATCAGTTTATCATTTTAGTTAACAGAGTATTGAAGAACTTCGTTATTGGCATTATTGAGTTATTAGATCAGTTTAGTTATTTAGTAATTTCAGAATACGTTCATTATTCGTATCGCTCGGTTATCCCGTCAAATTCAGTCTCCGTTATTCGATTTTTTCGTTAACATTACAAGTTAATTATTTAAATCGTTTGTGAGTACTGTGATGATTTTATAATTATACATAGGACTGAAGGATTGTGAGGAAAATTATTTTAGACTATTTATTTAAGTGCTGATTGTTTCGCTGTTTGTGGAAATTTGCGATACCTACATATTTGGTGTTTTTGTTGTTAAACATTTCGGATACAAAAGTTTAGAATCAAGATGTCGAACAAAAAATAGAGTGATTTGTAAAGGTCAGTTTTCTATTTTTGTCGTCGTTCTAAACAGTGGAGGCTCGTGACTTTTGTTGAGCTAGAGTGCTAATATTAACAAAAATGGCATTGTTAATATCGTTGCTGCCGAAAAAAAAAAATTTTTGTATAAAGATTTTCAGGAAATCGCAAAACTGAAATTTCCTAAAAATTTTTTTTTTGTATGAAGATTCGAAAATTCGAAAAAAAAATTTTTTTTGTCGACTACAACGACATTAATAATGTATTACAATATGACGTATAAAGTGTCATTATCGACTCAGCCCCAGCAACGAATAACGATGCCGTTCTGTTTTCCGTTCCATATTTACAAGCTGTTATTAAATAACAGGTATGATACTATGTTATTGGTTTAGGGTGTTATTCGTTATATTAGGTATCGGAAAAGAACCGTTATTCCCACCTCTACTATCTAATTTCTGATGTTCTGTGAGAGTGCTGGAGATTATGAAAAAATATAAAAAACGTCGTACTTGGATGAGAAAATGGATCATGAGAAGGAGTGAATTAGGCGCATCCAACACAATTTTTTTCAAAATAATATTATTTACATTTCAAAAATAATATTCTATTTTTGTATACTTCTTGTTTTTGATCCGAAAGACAGGGATTGCTTTGGTACAGATCCATAAATCTGAACATTAAATCGTCCGACCATTTCAGATATTTTTTGGTTGAAACGGATTCCATGACGGTAGGAAATAGTACCGAATAAATGAAACGCCTGACGTTTACTTTTTCCCGCGAGTAACTAAAAATGATAAGCGACTTGAAACATGTGTTCAGACGCGACGATTCGATGTAAAACTCGAACGATTAGTAAAACCAAAATGGCGATAGTCATACTTGAACGACAAAAGTAGACGGGCTATCAACTTTCGCTAGCAACAAAAAAAGTTGATAACTTTGTTGACAAAGTGTTCACACGTGTCGATTAGCTTTCAACTGTCGAGTTGACCGACAAAAGTCGCCCCGTGGGAACCGGCTAAAAGCTAATTGACACGTGTTAGAAAGCTAATTGACAAAGTTATCAACTTTTTTTGTTGCTAGCGAAAGTTGATAGCCCGTCTACTTTTGTCGTTCAAGTATGACTATCGCCATTTTGGTTTTACTGATCGTTCGAGTTTTACATCGAATCGTCGCGTCTGAACACATGTTTCAAGTCGCTTATCATTTTTAGTTACTCGCGGGAAAAAGTAAACGTCAGGCGTTTCATTTATTCGGTACTAGTTTCTATCGTCATGGAATCCGTTTCAACCAAAAAATATCTGAAATGGTCGGACGATTTAATGTTCAGATTTATGGTTCTGTACCAAAGCCATCCCTGTCTTTCGGATCAAAAACAAGAAGTATACAAAAATAGAATATTATTTTTGAAATGTAAATAATATTATTTTGAAAAAAATTGTGTTGGATGCGCCTAATTCACTCCTTCTCATGATCCATTTTCTCACGCAAGTACGACGTTTTTTATATTTTTTCATAATCTCCAACTCCTCTCACAGAACATCAGAAATTAGATGGACGCACGCACTAACAATTTCAGTTGACGCCATTTTGAATGTCAAAATCGGTTCAACTTAAATTGAAACGTGTGAACAAAATGTTGCTCAACTTTTTTCGTAAAATAAAAGTTGGTCAACAAAAATCGAAACGTCAGAACGCCCCAATAGACCACTCTTTTGACAGATGCGAGCATGAGATAAAAGAAAAAAGTTGAAAGGTATTTTTTTTACTCTATGGTAAAAAGTAAAATTCGTAAAAGTGCTTTTGCTTTCGCAACTACTGAAAAAAAAACAGTTTGCAACACAAGTCGCTATCCTGTATTTCAATGTGATGGTCCGCACACTACACAACTTCTCAAAAACCCGTTGTCAACGTCAACGCAACCCGTCACTTGCAACTCCCCGTGGTATTGCCCATAGTGATGAGGCAACTGGTAAAAAAAACAGTTTGCAACTAAACTCGCTATCCTGTGTGTGTCAATATGATGGCCCGCACACTACACAATTTCTCAAAAACCCGTTGTCAATGGCAACGCAAACAGTGACTTGTGGCGCGGCCTGCTAGTTGCCGTGGCCGGCCGTTGCCGGTTTGCTCAATTGTCATGGTTGCGCCAGTTTTGTTGTCAGTTTTCTAGTTTTTTTTTTTTTTTCAATTTGACTGCGACAGATGACTACGATGACAGCTGATTGTTCTTCGTCTATTAAACAAGCTGAGATAATTACTATTAGTTTGATTTCAGTTGCCTCGTCAGGCAACTGAAACCAAATTAAAATTGGATGGTTTCCAACCAAAATTTGATCACGGCGCGACTCAATTTTATGATTTCAATCAGCTTTCATCGCAGTCATCTGTCGCTGTCAAATTGAAAAACAAAAAAACTGACAACAAAACTGGGGCAATCATGACAACCGAGCAAACTGGGAACGGCCGGCCACGGCAACTAGCAGGGCGAGTCGCGAGTCACTGCTTGCGTTGCCATTAAGAACGAAAATTCGAGCATTCTGGGAATTTCTCGGTTGTCCAACCATATTGAAAAAATTTTAGGTACATACGGTGGAAGATTTCATAATTTATTTTATGGCATCACTGAAACATTTATTCTAAACAATAATAGTGAGGGGATTCCTGAAGTTCGGCACCCGAATAGCCGGTTCACACGATGCGATTTTTGTTGATCAACTTTGTTTGAACGTGAAAAATTGTTTGAAAAAACTTGTTCAAGTTCGCTGAAAGAAGGTTCACAAGTGTCAATGTGCTTTCAAGTGTCGAGTTGATCAACAAAAATCGAAGCGTCAGAACGCGCCAGAACTCTAAAAATGACGTACAAAAAACAACTCCCAGTTCCTGCCAGTCTAACTAAACAGTTTTTTCTCGTGTTATCATTTTCCAACGCTTCCATTGACAGGAAATTCAGTGTGCTTAAAAATTTGAAAACAGAAAATATTCAATATTCATATCATGAATTAGAGGTAGCATTAATGGCTATTGGAAAAGGGATTATAAAAGTAGGAGGAAGTTTGATGTTTAATCCTTCAAACAAAATATTAACAAAAAAAAATATGGCATGATTTAGTAATTAGTGAATAAAAGTAGGTTATTATTTTATATTACCTGTAAGTATGCTTATCTCGTTAATAGTAGTTATACTAATATCTCTAACTTTGGGATCCTTTATACGTTATTAATAAAGTCTTATTAACAACAAGTCTAATAATGTAAATTGCTTACTAAATAACCTAACTTCTTATTAGAAATTAGTGATCTCAATATCAATTATTAACAAAATAAAATAATATAATTGTGTTTTAACACAAAAAAACTTTTTTAATTTCTTTTCTTCAACTAACCCTTTTTTCGTTTAAATTTCTTTTTAATCAACTTCTTCACTTAATTTTTCTCGTAGCTATACCTGACAGACTGTACGTGTGATTATATTGCCTTATTTTTGTGTTTCATTTGTTCTACTAACTATACATTTTATTGGCAAACCGTTTTAAATATATTTTTTTTATATATGAGTTATTATTTTTTAATAGTGAACATATTTGATTATCGAGTTTTAACCTATTTTTTAATCTTATATTATGTATTTAATAATATTATGTTCCTGTTAATTTTCGTAATAAAATAAAATAAATATAAATCATCAAGAAATGATTACTTCAATAGAATTTTGTTTTAATTTGGAGGAGGAACTTGTAGGGAAATTGCGGAGGAAAATTGTTTCTACCCAATTTGGGGATTTTGAACATTCATTACGGGTATATTAGAACATAAACATCGGCAGCCCCAGGCAACCCTGATTGCAGGGATGCCGATTTGCGGGGAATTCCCCAAACTGCGGGGAATATTTCAGATTTTTTAAGAATTGGGTATTTTGCGGGGAATGACTTTTTGTGGGGAAAATTTGGGGATTCTGGGCATTTCTTGATTTTCCAATCATATTGAAAAATAAGCAAATTCGGTGGAAGATTTCGTAGTTTATTTTATGGCAGCACTGTAGCATTTATTTCTAAACGATAATGTTGGGGGGATTCCCGAAATTCGGGGACCCAAACTCGAAGACACATGAATTTGCTAGTCATGGAACTTCTGTGACCGAAGGATTCTTTTCGGACCTGGTAACCCTACGTGTGGGAATTTGCCATTGTGCTCTCCCCGATTTGGGGAATTTGAACATTTGTTGCGGGTATTTTGGAACATGAGCATTGGCAACCCTGCCTGCTTGGTTTGTTGAGGTTTTTTCGCTTATTTATGGCAACACTATTGCGGATGTTTTTGTTTATTTCCGTCTGTCGATGGTCTGTCGGCTGTAATTTCTGTATGGTGAAATTCAGTATTTGAGTTTCGGTGGCTGCCATTGAATAATCGCCTGATTAAAACAGCTGGAAAGCTCAACTACTCAAAAGGTAAGTTTAAATTATTTTTAGCACAATATTGTGCGCATTAATTAGTTGATGCGAATCTTATCGAGCCGGTCAGAAAGTGATTTCAATGTCATGGTGAAATAGCGACACCATGGCGAAAATAAAAATTTCG
The DNA here is from genome assembly GCA_951813805.1 of Limnephilus auricula. Lineage (NCBI taxonomy): Eukaryota > Metazoa > Arthropoda > Insecta > Trichoptera > Limnephilidae > Limnephilus > Limnephilus auricula. The sequence continues at coordinate 4,579,993 of OX638396.1, forward strand.
CGAGAGCATTGAAGAATTGAACAACCCCGTAATAAGCATAACATCGTGAATTCGGTATATAACTTGTTTCAGAAACCTGTATCAAATACAAGGAAAGGGGTTGCTAAAGACACTGGCTTTACTTATTGTAACAGCGCATTGTTTTCAAGTGTCGTCAAATGTTTTGTTTTGCTAAATCGGCAGCTAGATGAATTTTAAGCCGAATTTACAAAGCAACTAGTTTTGCACAAGTTAAGTTGATTCGTGTCATATTTCATTATTATATTATTAATTGCACTACTAGTTTCTCGTGTAAACATAGAGTTTCATCATGCAACCATCACTTGTATGCCACAAAATTAGAATCGAAATTAAGGCATAATGCAATTATTTGGAACATGCATGCAACTAACTAGTTGAGTAATGTAAATTCAGCGTTAATGTTTTGAAATTAAACGTAGGATAATTTACTAAAGATTGTGGTAAAGTTCTAACAAAATTGTATGTGTGATTGGTTATTGATTTGAGAAAATAAATATTAAAATAATAAAAGTAAATATTTCTGCCTGTGACTACGGCTGCTAATGGCGGAATCAGACAGTTCACTCGAGTGAAGGTTTACGCCATGTTTTTTCGACCGAATGTTCCATATTCGTTTCATTCCATGTTCAAACGGCGCTATGAAAATAAGCGTTTACTCGTCCATTACCACTACAGCGTCGCCGAGCGGGGTCATGCCTCGAATTTTAAGAAGAAACATGTCAGATGCATAGATTTTTACACAATTTAATTAAATTTAGAAATAAACAGTGTTGTTTCGTCTTATTTTTTATGACATAATAACACAATTTGATTTTACTTTTTTATTATGTAACAGATTAATAATCTTACATAAATTTAAAAATATATTATAATACATGATAGTAAGGGAGATCCAACAATTTCTATGCGACAAAAGCAAACAAATTAGCCGAACGAATACTTCCATTTTATCGTTTTGCATGCGACGTGATTGCGTCCTTCCAGTACAGCACAGGATGTCACTCCGTGTTCAGAAGTTTCACTTTGCTCTCATCCGCGCGCGAGTAAAGGATGCCGAATGAAAATATCCAACATTGTTGGATCGGTTCACTTGAAGATTTCATTCGGCAGTATTCGGCACTTTCGTTTCATTTCATGTTCAGACGTGTCATTCCGAGTAAACTAGGCCGAATGAAATGCGGAAATGAGCGATTAGTGAACCGTCTGAATGGCGCTTCATTATTAAAGGCAAAACAATTAAATTATCGTTATTTAACGGGTTAAATTCGTTCTAGATACAGTGTAGTGTTCGCAGCTGTCTGGTATAAACCACAGGGACCTAGTATAAACTAATATTCAATTTTTATAACGAAATTAGTTTTTATACAAAGAACACTTGGAACACTTTTTTGTTCATAAACATATATTGGCGTTTAAGTTTTAAGGTTGCGTAATATCAATTATCCTTTTTATGAAATATAATATCAAATATAAAAAAATTCACCAAAGTAAAATTTTGCTAATTTCCGTATTAATTTATTATCATTATATCATTAATTTATGTAATATTTGAATTACTGGCAACAAACACTAAATTTTTGCCAGATTATTGGACAATTGCAATTGGTCCATTTACATTGTTCAACTTTGTATATTGGGCGTGTATTTGCTGAAGTGAACATTGGTGCCGGTTCTTCAGAGCACCTTCCTTTAAAATACCAGTAGAACAAACACAGAATATTCATTTGACTTCTGTACCATTTGGTAGGGGAGAAGCACAGGACATGTACTTATATGTCAGACCTCATTTTATGAGTAATGAATGTGTCAAAAGTCCATTGCAAATTGTATTTATGATTTCGCATTCATTTTCCCCTTCCTTTTCAGATTCTGAGAAAAATGATAGCTTGATCAAATGTCACAAACTAATAGAATTTATGTTACAGGGTGACAGGGAAAAATTGTACAGTTTCTCTGCATTTTAAAAATAATATACAATATCAATAACATTAAATTATTTTTTAAAAAAACATGTTGATTTATGAAGCAATCATATAGAATAAAATTTATAAACGCCTTTAATTTAAAAAATGGGTATTCCAGCAATTTTGTTCTATAAAACTTTTTGAAATGATATGGTTAAATTGTTGGGCAGAATGAATTTCACTGACTTGGTATTTCTATATAAAATTCTAAATTTTGCATTTTTTGGTCCAGAATTGCTTGCATTGGTAAGCTTTCGGATTCAACTACGTAATACTACAAGTCGGGATTTATTTCACTGCAGAAATTCCGCATTGCCAAGAATACTAATGGAAGGTAATAATTATGCCGAGTCAGTGGACATCTTCAATTTATCACAAAACAAATACAAAAGATTGTCACTAAAGCAGTTCAGTTACTTCTATATAATTATATATAATTTTTACTATTCAAATAAAGAAATAACTAAGTAATGCAAGATTATTAAAGAGAGTAAAAGTGTTCAATTTCTTTAAACATACGATTTTTTTTCATCTTAATTTATTATCAGTAACTCTCATAACAGCTATTTCACCGTACTACTTGATACTTTAATTTGACAATAATTATAAGATATGGCTCCATATCGCATTTTAATGTTTTTTTTTTGTTAAAAAAATTATTATTTAGTTTCAAATTTGTCCTTTTTCAAATTTTATCAATTTTTTTTTCTTCGACGTTTTTCAGTGAGATGTTAGAATCCAAAACTTTAAATTTCAGTTTAAAAAATTGTGCTTTTATACATATTTTTGCAAATTACTGAAACACCTTGTTCTCTACACATAGATAATGTAAATACTTGATTTTACCCAATGGCAATAATGATGTTACTGCCGGCCGTGCAGTATATTGTAGAGTTTTATTGTTGATTTTCCTTGTTACGGTCTCTTTCATATCTGATATTAATCTACGCAAAAGATTTGCAATGATAAAAATCTTCGGAAAAACTTGTAAGTACATATTTTGTATTGATTCTTCTTTTTTGTGGCAGCATAACGAAGAGATAACTTCTTGAGGAATCGGCTCCTTAGAACGCAGAACTATGGACGGTATGTTCTTTTCAGGTTAACTTCATTATTGCATGGCATTACTTCTTACTAAGCACGCTTCTTTCTTTCTTTTCTTTTTTTTTTTTTTCTTGTTAACAACAACTGTAGAGTGTATTGATGGAATTTGATTTATGTTCTTTTTTTCTTATTGTATTTGAGCTCTGTTATTGATTGCTAATTTAACCTTACAAAAATTATTGTAGAGATGTTGCTAATAGGTATGTTTGATGTGAATATATTCCTTTGATTAAAGGTAGTTATTTTGATGTGGTCGATAATCTTTGTGTGTAGGACTCTCGACTAGCAGTCAGGCGAGTCGAGTTTAATGCTCACAGCGGTTAAATATCTTTATGTGATTACCACACAAGAATCCCAGCTGCTTTTGATTGAGGGTTGTGCTGAAAGTATTTTGCAGATTGTTAAAGTATAATTAACCTGCTTTTTTATAAATATTCCTTAAAGTATGTAAGTATATATTGTTTTTGTGATAGTTTTTCACATCTTATCAGCGTGGCAAAACAACTTCTAAGAACGCATTATCATACGTACAATAATATTAATGGACTATATTTCTTGCAAAAGTGACTTAGATAACTTTTGCAATGTTTTTCCTCCTGAATATATGTGATAAGCAATTTTGCAGTGAAAGCAAAGATCATTTATACAGAAACATGTTCAGAAAGTAAGTGTACAAAATTTTTATATTTTTTTAGAAAAAGTGTTTTTGAAAAAAATTACAGGATATTGTTGATACACTTGTTGACTATTTTTCCACATAATCATCATCCGTTCAATGCATGTGGTGAACCGTGGCACAAGCTTCTTCAAACTCTCCTTCACTTCAGAACCTCTTTCTGCACCTGCTCGTCGGTTGAAAATTTAATTCCACCCATGTGTGCCTTTAGGAAGATGAAAAGATGATAATCTGAAGGCACCAAGTCAGGGGAACACAGGGGGTGGTCCAAAAAATTCCAACCAAAAGCTCCTTGTTGGCTATGGCTGTGTGTGATGGGTGTCATCGTGCAACAAACACACTCCTCTCGTCAACATTCCCCTCCGTTTTGAATGCTCCTTTTGAGTTTTTTAGGGTCTCACAATATCATTATGGTCTCTTCCTGAGGCAGAAATTTGACCAAAAAGATACCTTTTCGGTCCCAAAACACTGGGGCCATGATTTTTTTGACAGAAATTTTGGTTTTTAAACTTGTGTTTTTACTACCCACGTATCATCTCCGGTCACAAAAGAGCTCAGAAAATCCTCACCTTCCAATTCAAGTCGCTCAACGTAAGTTTACGTATTATCTTGTTCCTGCGATGCTCACTCTGGTCAGGAATTCCCTCTCTACCACTCAGTATTGCTAACCCTCAAAAAACAACAAAAAAAACCACACCCCATTATGGTCACAGTACAGTTACTTTCTAAACATGCCTAGTATTTTCAAAACAGAAGTATTACCCAGAAAATTTTTATAGTCCGCATTGCTTAAAGCTGTCAGTAAATTGTTAAAATACTACAATTCGACTTATATTTTTCCACCCGGATTGATTATTTAGATTGTAGTGTTTCAAATTCCATCAAATCGATAAGTATTTTATACAATCCAACCTTACAATGTATTGTATTGTTTCATAGTGCTTTCACACAAACGAAGTATTGAATTCCGTAAGTCTAAACATAAACTTTAGGGCGCACAGTTTACACCTGTCCTGTGCAAGCGGGCTTCCTACAGAGCATTGGACCATTCCAATGGACCGTAATGCAAGAAGTATGTATCATACAAAAAGTGGTGCCTGTTTATAATATAATCTACATCGCGAATTCATTTAGAAATTAGGATAGCATTGTGCAGGTTGTGTTTATAATCGTATTGTTGATAAAACTTTAAGATTCTTAGTATTTATGCTTTATCTATTTATATCGCTTCTCATAAACACATTTCTACCACGACTCCGACATCTGCTTGCTGTAGTTTAGAATCATTACAGTGATCATTGAATATCTACTTTCATTGTACACTAGCAAAAATCACGGGATATTACAATTGTAGGATTGATAATTGCATGTTAGCTAAACAGCGCAGACCATTGAAAAATCACAAAATCTGACTTTAAAACATGAAATTTAAAAACACATTTCTAAATATTGATTTTTTTTTAATAATTTGAAACACAAATAAATAAAGTAGCACATATCGAAACAAGATATTTGATAAATCGTTTGATTAAAAAAAGAATTAATATTGAGTTTATTGGGGTATTTTGACCTCAAATCCAAATTTAAGTTTTGCATGAAAAATGTCTCGCAGCCGTTCCTCCTACCGTTATTAATAATAATTTTTAACATTGGAAAAGAAATAATAAAAATAAAAGATAAAAATACAGTGATCAGGTAGGCTTACAGAAAAATAACAAGGTTAAGGAATAGGTTTGGAACAAGTGTTTGATATGATCCTGAAAATTGAATTTGATCATGAAAATTCACCAAATTAACATCAAATTTGTCAAAAAAAAATTATTAGTACCGTGACGACCCGTGGAAACGGGACGGCGACGGTGACGGCTCTATGCATCTCATTTCCTTAATACGAGTGAGAGAGGTGCCAAAAAGTAATCATTTTACTGCCTCTCCCTCACTCGTATTAAAGAAATGAGATGAAGAGTCCCATTATCGCCGCCGTGCGGTTTCCGCGAGCTGTCACGGTAATTTTTTACACACCAGATTTTCAGGTCCTTATTTTCCTATGGGAAAAACTAAACCCTTTCATACACTTTTCCATAGAATGATCATCTAGTAAATCCACGTTATGCAAGTGTATTATATAAGTATAATTAATACAAAACAATACAAGAACAACATGTTAATCTACCAAACTATTAAATGGGAAAATAATTCACCGACTCCAGATATTTTCATATCAGAGGGTTCGGCTCGGTGGAATTCCTAATTTGACTGATAAATCCTACAGATCCCTCAATATAAATATTTTAAAAATCTTTCGTAATCCTACATGTATTTAAAATGAGTGATTTTTGCATTTTTATGTACAAATTCTTTGACAAATCTAATATGCCTAAATTTTAATAAATAATAAATAAAATTAGGTAATAAATAAAAGAGCTCATTATTTATTACCTTTCTATTAGTTTACCGTATTGCTTTCTATATATTGGGAAATGAGCAATGTAGATAAGTATTTAAGTTTGCTGCAGTAGCATAGTGTATTTTTTCAGGTTCTTGTGGGTATGCATAGGTTTATGAGTTGCAGGAGTGTTTAATAAACAGTGAACCTGTTAGCTTTTTTGCCAATGTTACTTTAATTGAATATTTATTCCTGTTTAGCATCAGGCCAACTGGGTCTGCACTCCAACACCCCCGGATATGTCCCACTGCAAAATGATGGGTCACCACACCCCACAGGTCCTCCCCAGCTACCAAGCTATTCTCCACAGCAGCCCGCGTACCCCCCGCAGCAGCCGGGCTACCCCCCGCAGCAGCCCGGGTACTCCCCACAGCCGGGGAATTCTCCCCAACACCAGACTGGGTACCCTGGACCCCCGGGATTTGTGAACCCAGCTGGATACCCAAATCCGGTAGGTAGTACATCACCATATTATTTCATTAGTTAATGAAAGTTTGGTTTCATAGAGTTGTACCTTTTAATTTTTCTGTGGTTAACTTTTAGATATGAAAATAAAGCGTGGTGTTTTCTCTTACTAACACCCTTTAAAATCATTTTTCTCACCATGACAGCAAATGTAAGAACACACTGTTCTTACATTACTACAACACAGGTGAACTTCTAGCGTGGAGGACAATTTACCATTCCTTTGTAATATAAATATATTAAGAATAAATAAATAAATTACGATATCTAGACAACTTACAATCCATACATTTTCTACGAGATACTTCAAAATCACACTAGCCACAAGCATCACAAGGTGTAGCCAGTGTGATTCTGAAGCATCTATTTCCTTAGAAAATGTATGGATTCCAAGTTGTCCAGATATCATAATGTGTAGCTTACATAGCGTGGGTCGAACAAGTGTGTTCTTATCTTAACCTCTCGCAGGCCGCAGTCCACCCGGCGGGTCCGGATTTTTGAAGCGATTTTGCCCCTCATACATAAAAAAATTGTATGAAGAACAAGGTCAAAATCACTTGGGCCATTCTCGAAATACTGGATAGCATTTAGCCATTCCGAAATATTCAAATTATTTTCCAATGACGCGCCGGGCACCAAAGATGGCGGACAAAAAGGCTGCCGCTTGATAATATGAACGTTGTCATATTCGAAGTCCATATTTATTCATTGTTTTTTTTATATAAATCCATTGTGGAAAGCATATATTTGAATAATTATTAGGAAGTTCGTTTTATCTACATTATTTTGATGTAATTTTTGTAATATATCACAAAAGAAATGTTATAAAAATTGAATTCGTAAGAAAGGTGAGAACTGTCAAATATTTTACGTCATTTTGAAAAACAATATTTTTTAAATGCTGGCTTTTAACAAGTTAAGGGAAACACAATGATATCTATGAGACCTCAGTGAGCTGCTCCTAAAAGCGAACAAATAAGCCTGAGGGGTTAAATAAGCAGAATTCAATAAGAACACATTGATATATCTGTGTATATATACATAACAGAATTGGTAACCGACAAGTTCATCAAAAATCAATTCATCGATAGCAAATTTATCGACAACGAGAGGCTAGGTTAGGTTGAACTCGTTTTCGATGAACTCGCCGTGATAATACATAACAGAATTAGCCTAAAATAAACATCCATAGGATTTTGGAACGCGGTCGTGTAAAATAATAAATCTAACTGTTGACTTTTCCACTATTGCTAATGTCATTGGAAACGTTTTATTGCCATCTACTGATTATTGATGAAAGCTATCTAACCACTTTGGGGCGCCTGGTTCTCCGTTGGTTATGGAGATACAATATTTTAAACCTAAATATCTTTTCATTTAAAGACCATGTGAATCTCATTTCATTGGGTTAATTTTCATATAACTTTTGGTTTATATGCCTGAAGTCTGTAACCAGTAAAAGTTTTCTGAATGTCATCTCCCACCTGAAGGAGTTTAGACTCAGTACAGTGTTATTTCACAGTGCTTTCACAAAAATTAAGTACATATAAATAAATTCTCCTCACTTACACTAAGTTGATTGCATCCTTACCTATTAACACCTGTTATATACGGGGCCTGTAACAGACGTCTGGTCGTTACAAGACTGTAAATGTGTAATAGTTGCTGCCGGCTCTCGTGCACTTCTTTTGCTGATGATGATGATAGTGGTTGCGTAGATTTCATCGCTGGCCTCCGTGCATCCAGTACTGTGAGAGGTACCGGATGTGCCTAGGTTCCTGGCCGAGCCTGGCGCCTGGCGGTGTCCAAGAGCTGGGCCGACTTTTCTTGAGGAGGTAGGCACCAGGTGGTCGTAAGGCAGGACTTCGGCGGAGGGCAGCGGGCTGATGAGGTTATTTCAAGGGGTTTTGAAATAAAAGACTTGTTTGAAAGCAAGTGGTGAACTGATTTATTATTTTTTAAATCGCTCTTTATATCCTGTTTGTCGGACCGGGGAGCGTTACCGGCCCTTGTACAGGCAAAAGTGGAGGGGAAAAGTCACCTCGGCACGAGTGTTTATAAGCAGAAACAAAATGTTGCGAACTCATTTTGCCAGATCCGTCCACGAAAGTGGTTGATTGAATTGGTATTCTACAATTAATTCTGTAGGTCACACAATATATTATTACAAGTAGTTATTTGTGTGATTGGTGATATTGTGCATGAGGCTACAACTAGATTTTTGTTTTTTCAAAATAAAAATGGTTTTTAGAAATATTTTGGTTTACGTGATAATTATTTGTCGTAATTTGGCCTTCAGACGGACAGATTACGTTTCAAGGCGTAAATCATATTTTTTCAAAGTCCCCCGTAGGATAGCGTAATAAAATCTGTTTAGTTTATTACCCTACGAGGTCTCTGGATTTTTAAAATCGGAAAAACATAAAAATATTATTGAAAACACCAAATTACATGAATATCAGTTATTTTAACTTCCCAGTGACAGCGTATGCAAAATAGTTTTTATTTTTGCTGCCCTGGGAAGATGTACATTTTACACACAAATAACAGTTTATAATTTACATGTAGATATAAATCTAATTGGTTTAAAATGAGAAACAATGATTAAAATTATAGATTCCTATAGGAATATGATTTATCGTCGGCGGCACGGTACTGATAGGCCAGAAATTCTGGATGAATTTCTCAGAAACGCCATAAAAAATGATGCAAAAAATGCGATCGGTTGGAGGATGCAACCGACGATAAAAATATGATAATAAAGAATTCGAGGGTGTGCACACGTCGGTTACAGGGCCAGTGTTATACATATATCTCACCAGCGTTGGGGCCAGTGTTATACATGGGGGGCGCCTCCTCGTAACTCTCGGGCAAGATTCGAACTCGCCATCTCGGGGGTAGGCATAATACTCTTAATCTAGGGAAGGTAAGGCCACTCTATAGTCAGACTCCAATAAAACAGGTAGTTTGATACAATTAGGTTTATTAACAATACAAGAGGTAATTCTAGACAATTCAGTTTAAGACCTGACTCTATGAAAAGGTAGGGTGGACTACGTCGCTGGGCTCAGACGGGTAAAAGGTATTAAGCGGGTAACCTCACGTGTGGACGACGGTGATGGCCGTGCTCAGGGAGCAGCGGCGGGCAGGGGTTTGGCGAGACGCGCTAGAACCATGTTCCAGCGGCGTCTAGGCAGCAACAGCGGGCAGAGGTCGATGCGTGGCCTGGGCGGTACAGTGGGCGGCAGGATGATGCGTGGCCTGGGCGGGCAACAGTGGGTGGCACAGTGGGCGGCACAGTGGGTGGCACAGTGGGCGGCGGTATGTGGTGCACGGTATTTGGCACATGTTCGTTTGTCAACGGGACTGACACTAGGTTAAGAACGTCTGGGCGGACAACGGTATTGGCAACAGTGGGCGGACCCAGTGGGCGGCGGTATGTGATGCACGGGGCTGACACTAGGTTAAGAACGTCTGGGCGGACCACGGTGGGCGGCACATGTTCGTTTGTACTGGGGTTCGGTTCTACGGCGTGCTAAGGACCGGCGTGCTAAGCGGCGTGTTACTGCTCTCTCACGTTCCCGATACTAGACTGTCCGGCAACCCCGGAACATCTCGCTGTCCCCTACTCGGGCGGGGGGGGGAAACGTGTCCTTTTATGGTAATCTGTTATCCTATTGGTTCCGGCGTCACGGCTCACATTGTGGCACGCGCTGTGAGCGTGTCACATTCTTAAATTATATGCCCATATAAGGTAATGTTCTCTTTATCGGCATCTCATTGGTTCGCTGGCTATGGGCTGATTCTTGATCACACGCTACTTGTGTGATAGCGTCTGTTGCTTTCGTAGGCAGTATGGACAACCCATAACACCCTTACTGATAAATATGTTTTTTTTTAATTTTACACAACTGATAACATAAACATACATTTACCCTAAATTGACCCTTCAGGCCCCTCAACCATATTTTATGAAAAAGTTTTAATAATGACTCACCACCTTACTTTTTTTCTAACTAAAATTACTGATGATGAAAAAAAAATACAAAAACACAAACAAATTTATTATCAGTTTTTTGTTTTTCCTTGTAAAAATAATTATTATAAAATTCGCAAAGTTTCATAAATTTGGTTTCATTTTACTTCTTTGTGGTTAATTTTTATATTTGAATATAAAGCGTAGTGTTTTCTCTTTCTAACACCGTTTAAATCATATTTCTCACCATGATAGTAAGGGAGACACAATAATTTCAATGAGACCTATCTGAAAACCAAACAAATAGACTTTACGGGTTAATGCTTGTTTACCAAATTTAATAGTAATAGTAAGGCCCTACATGTTTTTAACCCTGACTTATCTTCCAGGGTGGAGACAGCGCTCCTGGCAATGAGGGCAAGCAGCCCCTCATGGACAACCTGCCCCCCAACGTGGGCTTCATCCCCCCGCCAGGCGGGGTTCTGTTCATCAACGGCTTTGACCCGGTGAACGTGCCGCCGGCCCCGGTCCACGGACCTCCCGCCGGGGGGTATGCCCCCCCACCTGGGGCCGTTCCCCCGGGCGGGGCCTATGCCCCCATGTACGGGGCCGGCTCGGACTTGGAAGGAGGCGAGGTGAAGGGGTTCGATTTCAGCGATAAGTCCATCCGGTTGGCGTTCATACGCAAGGTGAGATTTATTATTACATTTGTTTAAAGACTAGTATTCAATAATAACAGTACAAAACATATTAATAGGAACTGAAAAACAGTAGAAATGAACAAAGAGAATGGTAGGTACCTATCTAGAAATTAACTCCTGAATATAGCAATGACAAATTGCACAAAAACTTTCTTCGGTAATATTATGTGGCAAGATGAATCTTAAAAACTTTCTTCGGTAATATTATGTGGCAAGATGAATCTTAAAAACTTTCTTCGGTAATATTATGTGGCAAGATGAATCTTAAAAACTTTCTTCGGTAATATTATGTGGCAAGATGAATCTTAAAAACTTTCTTCGGTAATATTATGTGGCAAGATGAATCTTAAAAACTTTCTTCGGTAATATTATGTGGCAAGATGAATCTTAAAAACTTTCTTCGGTAATATTATGTGGCAAGATGAATCTTAAAAACTTTCTTCGGTAATATTATGTGGCAAGATGAATCTTAAAAACTTTCTTCGGTAATATTATGTGGCAAGATGAATCTTAAAAATGCATGCATTATGCTTTGTTTGTAAACATTTTGCAGCACTAAATTTCTGTAGACAATTTTTTTTTTCCTAATGTATTGTATCGGAAATAAATATGTATTGGGATTGTGTCAAGTTTTTCCATCCGAATAACTTGACACAATCCCAATACATACTTAGTTAATAACTTTATGGCCATACCAAAACTAAAAGTCGAAAAGTACATTGATTTAACTTGTTATTATACTGAAATACCAGCCCTAAGAAGATTAATGCGCGCAACACAATATCACTTCTACATACATAAACATACACTCCACCACAATCTACACATCTGCCCTGACGATGGACACTGTAACCCTGTCGGAAATGTTGGCTAATGATGGAGAAAGCACAACAAGGCATAATAACCAGAAAAATGAATCATGATAAATTTGTGTGTTGAACATTGAATTAGTTGTATTATGTATTTATTTGTTTAGCGTGATTTCAGGTTTACGCCATCCTCATGACCCAGCTGCTGGTGACCTTTGGCTTTGTGGCCTTCTGCCTTCTGCACACACCGACTAATTACTTCTTCAGGAGAAACCCAGTCATTATGTAAGTCTTTATTTTTATTTATTGAGTAGCATCATAATAAGTAATTTAAGAAATAATATAAACACTTAATAATATTAACACTAATATAAAAAAAAAAATTATAAAAAAACTAACTAAACACTAGTATACATTTAGGCACAATCAAGTTTTAAAAATAATTCACCAAAGTTTGGTAATTAAACATAACTTGATTGACTGTCATAATATAGTACCTTATTATGAATATGAACCAAATTCATTTTTAGAAAATAATTTCTTTAAAATTTACTATGATAAAACTATACTAACAGACAGACCAATTGGTCATAATAGACCTGATATAGTTTTGCATGACAAAATTAAAAAAAATAACTTATATTATTGATGTAGCTGTTCCAAATTCCTGTAATATTCAAAAATCTGTTTCTGAAAAAATAAGAAAGTATACAGATTTAGGAAATGAAATTAAAAGAATTTGGCATTCTCAGACTATAAAAATATTACCTTTTGTTATTTCGGCTACTGGCATTATACCTAGCTCTCTTATTAAAAATTTAGGCATATTAGATTTGTCAAAGAATTTGTATATAAAAATGCAAAAATCATTTAAATATTTATATTGAGGGATCAGTAGGATTTATCGGTCAAATTAGGAATTCCACAGAGCCGAACCCTCTGATATGAAAATATCTGGAGACGGTGAATTATATTCCCATTTAATAGTTTGCTAGATTAACGTGTTGTTCTTGTATTGTTTTGTATTAATTATACTTATATAATACACTTGCATAACGTGGATTTACTAGATGATCATTCATATGGAAAAGTGTATGAAAGGGTTTAGTTTTTCCTATGGGAAAAACTAAACCCGTTCCTGAAAATCTGGTGCGTAAAAAATAAACACTAAATGAAAGATTGAGAAGAAAAGCATATTATGATAAATTATTTCATCATTGAAGAAGAAGATAACAATAATAATCTATTTATTTTTTTTTAAATATGAAAATGAACAAGACAGAAAAATAATAAAAGATAACGGTCGCAACTGGGACACAAACCCAGAACCTTACGTCTTACTGGGACATACACCTCTACCAATTGGGCTACTGCGATCTTATATGAGACTGTCGTAATTGTCAACTTCATATTTCAAATTTCAGAATTAACAATATTATCTTCGACTAATGTTTTTTTTTTTCCATATTATTGGCAGCTACCTATTGGTACCTATTATTGGAAACAATTATTCAAAGAATGTATTTGTTACCTAGATAGTATCTTCATTATTTCATCTGCTAATGCAACCGTGGCCGATCAGACGACACGCGATACGTTCACACACAACGAAATAGAGTCGCGCTGATAGCCGCCACATCGCTGGCACAACGATAATATACCAAGTAACTTGATAAGATGTTATCTACATATTCATTAAATGGTAGGGCTTTTGCAGACATTTATATACATTTATTATACATATATCTAACGTTTACAAACACTATTACCTATTTACAAACATATCAATTCGTACATGTAATACAAACAATACATTAAAGACTTATCATCTTACAAGCAAAATACATAAACATCCGTTATATTCACAACTAATTATTTTTGCTTTGATGCAGGACGGAGTCAGAGGTTTTGAAAATATCAAAATGATATGTAAATGTATTGGCAGTTTGGTGAAATTGCTGGCGGTAAATGATATGTATAGTTAATATAGTGCTTTGGTTGTCACAGTGGAAAAGATGGTGGAATCGAGTGGATTTAAAAGGGACACGGATATTTATAAAACTTAACATTTGAGGGGAGTCAATGCAAGTTTCAATAATTTAAAAAGTATAAGAATATCATTAACCTCCTGGCCGCGGGGAGCTACTAAAGTCATTTCATCGTGCTTTCCTCTCACGCGGGAGCCATCTTAAGTCATTTTTAGGTTTAAGTCCTCGCTGTATTGCGTACAAGCATAATACATAAGCGTTGTCAGTGCAACCGTGCATCGCTTTTTATTTTAGGCTGATTTCTTGACAGTTTTTTGTAGCAATTGTGAAATTACGAATTTCATTTGACAATCTCATTTCGGAGGAATAAACATAAGTATTTTATTCAAATGTTTGATATAAAAACGCATTTGAGTATATAAAATCGTATTAGAGTTTTAATCTATAAAAATACTGGATAGCATTTAGCCACTCTGAATACAGTGAAACTCTCTTAAGAAGTTTTCCAAGGGACCGGGGAAAAAAAACTTCTTAAGTGGGAAAACTTCTTAAGTGGGATTCAATTTTAGCCATTTAATAACTCGAGTCCGAGGCATACGTCATTCCTATGTCTGCCTACTGTCGTGAAAACAAGCTTATATGCTCCAAGCGGTCAAAAAAAAATCGAAATTCATGGGACATCAAATTTCGAATTAATTAATTCCCGTGTAAATCAAAAATTTATGAAAAAAAAAATCATAAATATTTGCCAAAAATCGAGTTCTTCGGCCGAAAATTAGGTATTTGAAGGTATATTTCTGCGGAAATCGAAATTTCGCAGTCGATTTCGGTCGCGGCCGTTACTCCACATCTAGGTATTTGAAGTAAATTGGTAAAAATATGATATATTTCTGCGGAAATCGAAATTTCGAGGTCGATTTCTGTCGCGGCCGGTTCTTGACATTTAGGTATTTGAAGTAAATTGGTAAAAATACGATATATTTCTGCAGAAATCGAAATTACGCGGTTGATTTCAGTCGCGGCCGGTTCTCGACATTTGGGTATTTGAAGTAAATTGATAAAAATACGGTATATTTCTGCGGAAATCGAAATTTCGCAGTCGATTTCGGTCGCGGCCGGTTCTCGACATCTAGGTATTTGAAGTAAATTGGTAAAAATACGATATATTTCTGCGGAAATCGAAATTTCGCGGTCGATTTCTGTCGCGGCCGGTTTTTGACATTTAGGTATTTGAAGTAAATTGGTAAAAATACGGTATATTTCTGCAGAAATCGAAATTTCGCAGTCGATTTCAGTCGCGGCCGGTTTTCGACATCTAGGTATTTGAAGTAAATTGGTAAAAATATGATATATTTCTGCGGAAATCGAAATTTCGCAGTCGATTTCTGTCGCGGCCGGTTTTTGACATTTAGGTATTTGAAAGTAAATTGTTAAAAATACGCTATATTTCTGCATAAATCGAAATTTCGCGGTCCTTCTGAAAATAAGACGCGCAGCCCAATATTATGTCCTACCCACCTACCAGACGTCGAATAGTTACGATTTCGCACGTAAATAAATGGCTTGATGTTCGAATCAGAAAGTTGTATGTATCATATGAGCTGTTTGACGCTAGAATTATATCTGTTAACGCAATATATATCAATGGTTAACGCATCCAAAGTTGGTAAAACTATCGAATTCAGTCTCGCGGTGAATACAAAACTACAAAAATCATTTGCGAAGTTTTGTTTCAATCTAAATTTTAAATTTATGCATATGTATTTCCGAACCTTCAAACTTAATTTATGACAAATGTCAGATGAAACATGATGCATGGCAATTTTTTAAGATTGAAAAAACGTAATTATAATGGATATTTTACCATCTCCTCTGGCATATTTAATCATGTTATGTAATAATAAAGGTAAATATATTTATTTGAAGGTGAAATATTCCGTATTAACCGTGATCCAATAGATTATCAAAAGTTTTTCGTGTTCAAATTCGATGGAATAAAATTTTTATACAATAATATTACGAAACATCTCTGTGTTCAGTACCAAAAGGAAGATTATTAGTATGCAAATGTAGATCTAGCCCACGTTGTCATTGAGGCCGAAAAAACATGAAAGGTTATATTAAACTCAACCTAGATGCTTGCATATTCGTTACCTACATTATTCCGCATTGCTTATTTGTTCCACAGGTCGCATTGCTATTGTACCTAGTTAGGGGACTGGGTATTGGTTTATTTATGGGTTGCGGCAGGTTACGGCTTACGGCCCGGCGGCCGACAAAGGGTTTTATGGTCTCAGGTACTAGTTATGGGTACTAGGATCGCGCGAAATCTGTGAAGCAAACATCTTTCAATTTATGACTTGGAAAAAGGTTCAGGTTCAGATATTTTGCGGCACAATATTTCGTTTGTGTTGATTTTACCGCCGGATTTCTAAAACCTCTTAAGTGGGAAGCAGTTTTAGCTCTAAAACTTCTTAAGTGGGAAAAATTCGTGTTTTTTGCAGTTTTTTGTATGGAATTTTCAAGGGACCGAAAATCAAAACTTCTTAAGCGTGAAAACTTCTTAAATGGGAACTTCTTAAGCGAGTTTTACTGTAATTCATATTAATTGCCAATGACGCGCCGGGCACCAAAGATGGCAGACAAAATGGCTGCCGCTTGATAATATGAACGCTGTCATATTCGAAGTCTTTATTTCTTCATTGTTTTTGATATAAATCCATTGTGAAAAGCATAGATTTGAGTGATTATTAGTAAGTTCGTTTTATCTACATTATTTTTATGTAATTTTTGTAATATATCACAAAAGACATGTTATAAAAATTGAATTCATAAAAAAGGTCAGAACTGTCAAATATTTTACATTGTATTGAAAAAAGGTATTTTTTGTATGCTGGCTTTCAACAAGTTAAGCCTACTGCCATCTATTAAAACCCACTGAATCTACCCAGGACACTACAATATCTAAGAAAGTAGTTATGTATTATGAAGCATTTAATTTGTTTGCAGTCACTTTGCCTGGCTGGGCACCTTTGTGATTGCGATCTGCATGGTGTGCTGCAATGACCTGCGTCGTAAGGCCCCCTACAACTACATCTGCCTCTCCGTCTACACCGTGGGCATGTCCATCTTACTGGGATGCTTCTCCTCCAGGTTCCACAGCTTTGAGGTAAAGCACTTCACTCTTTTAACTAACTTTAAAGTTTTAAGTTTTAAAGCACCGGCAATAATAGACTCAACGTTAATTCAACTAAACTCAACTAACGGCCGCTGTTCCCAATCCTACTAATCAATTACTAAGCCAAAATTTTGCCTAGTATTTGATTAGTGCACAACTACGCTTTTTCCGACACACAAGTATCGCTTAAGCATTTATCTTAACCTAAGGAAGCCGGACTAGTAGATTAAACTCGTTCCGGCCGCCTCAGTTTTGGACTAGTTCTTAAAAGTGTCAACAGAGTAGAAAAAATACCGCGAACACAATGTATGGTCGATGAAATATCACTTTGACAGAATACACAGTTTCGCGCTCATTTCACTTCTGTTGTATTGCGTTTATCAGTTATCATTTTAATTAATATGGATTGAGAAGTTCGGATGCGTGCGGAGCAGAGACGAAAAATGGTTAATTTATGCGAAAAACTATGTCGTTTTCGAATATTCGCCAAGCCAAGAGTGTCAAGTCCAGTACCTACGGTCAAGCTGACACTTTATTTTATATACGTTTGTTTAAATAATATAAAATGTCAGTTTATGGATAAAAATATTTTAAATAAATTACGTGTATTAATAATAAATCCAACAATTAACTCTATAATATTAATTTAACTTCGAAAGTTCTTACTTTGATGTCATTTTATTGTCTATGAAAGTGGGCGAGGCCAGATAACATAAGATGTTTGGGGACAACATAAATCGAGCGCTACCCTACAAAATGCTTGGCTGATCGCAGCCTCAGATGAATCGATTTAAAAGTTAGAAACAGCGGCCGTAAAATGACTAACATTTATCCTTCAGGCCTCGGATGTGTTTTATCAGTGGGCCAAAATATTTCAGTTTTTTAATAAAATCCAAATAAATGGAATATTTCTAAATATATCGGAAAACTATTTGGAAAGGTGATGAAATACGTTTTCAAATTTTATAATTTGAAATAAACATAATTTTTTTAATATAAAAACTTTGCATGCAAACATAAAAAAGTTTAAAAAATGGCTCACCTTACACGTTTTTAATCGAGATATGTCAAGATTTAAAACACTATTCTTCTGATTCAATTTTTGACCTAATTTTTGTGTAATGTATTAGAACCTGGATACCTAATTGAGATTAAAACATTAAAAATATACCTGTCTTTTATGAAATTTTATTCTGTACAAAATTGATATCAGTAATATTTTCACAAAATTGTACTGGAAAAGAGATGTACGCAAAAAAAACCAAACCAAGTTGACCAATTTTCGTGTTTTTATAAACTTATACTTACACATTTTTACGACTGCATATCTCATGTATTATTAGAGATAGAAGAAAATTCTTTGCAGAAAAATTGTAAGGAAGAAGAGGTGGAGACTTTGGGGAATTATTATTTTTTTTTTATAAAAAAAACTTTTTTTAACTTTTGAAGGTTATTCCCATCAATGAAGAAGAAGATAACAATAATAATCTAAATTAAAATGTGAAAATGAACAAGTCACAGAAAAATAATAAAACATAATGGTCGCAACTGGGACACAAACCCAGATCTCATGTCTTACCGGGACGGGGGTCCCAGTTGCGATCATTTTGTTTTATTATTTTTCTGTGTCTTGTTCATTTTCATATTTTAATTTAGATTATTATTGTTATCTTTTACAAAACTGTATGTTATAATTGTAATTGATTATTTACAGACTGATTCCGATTATTTAAGTCAATCTGATTGTAAATAAAAGGATTTACAAAGTTCATGGGAATTTTTAAACTTGCTCACGCGGGCCATTTCTAACTCGTTAGTGGGCCACAATGTGGCCCGCAGGCCTGGGTTTGGGCAGCCTTGCTTTAGCCGATATTTTTATTGAAAACGAGATATTTGAGAAAAACTAGATTTTGGCGCGATTTCTTCTTTTGGTTCTTTCAAAATGGCGGTGAAAGCTCAAGTGCGCCAAGGTCGAAAACTCAGATTTTATATCAGGAGATGAGTGTATAAAACATATAAAAAATTGGGACTACCGGAATAAATCCGATAGCGGATCGCTAATTGCACTGGCCTATAATGATGATAATTAATGTATTTTATTTATTTTCAGGTTCTTGCCGCGATCGGTATAACTGCAGCCATCTGCCTCTCGCTGACCCTGTTTGCCTTCCAGACCAAGTACGACTTCACCGTGATGGGCGGGGTGCTCCTGGCATTCCTGGTGGCTCTCATCCTCTTCGGCATCATGGTGGCCATCTTCCCCAGCAAGGCGCTCGTCATGGTCTACGCCTCCCTCGGTGCCATGCTCTTTGCTTTCTACCTCATCTACGACACCCAGGTGATGATGGGCGGCAAGCACAAGTACTCCACTTCCCCCGAGGAGTACATCTTCGCGGCCCTGAACCTGTACCTTGACGTCGTGAACATCTTCATGTACATTTTGATGATCATGTCTGGCAGCAGGAAGTAAAGTCGGTTTTTTGTTATGTTGCATTTTTAAGTTTCGCTAGGTCACCGTTGAATCAATTCTTTCACCAATCAAAATTGAGCGAAGACGCAGTTAAGTTTAAATTTACTCAAAGGATTATTCAATTAGCAAAGGATTATTCAATTCCATCCATAGACGATAGAAACAATCAGAGATATGACATGGATGCATGCCAACTGTCGCTGAGCTATATAAAACTGCAAACTTCGCTTTTTTAATGCTCAGCAAAATTGAATGCAAAAAATTGCTTAACCCCTCAAGCGTTTTTTGCCACAATATGGCCCTATTTCCAAAACCACGGATTACTTTTTTGCCTAAATATGGCAAATATTCTCTAGATTCTTTAAAATGTTTTAAAGTTAACGATTTAATAATATATTTTTTTTATAAATCCTATGAATATGTGATAATATACAAAAGATAGGTGAATTCATTAGCTATATAGAACTATAATCAGTTTGCATGTCTCCATATTCAAATTTGGAGGTATGTTTTTTTTATGTGGGCGGAAAAATATCCTTTAGCGATCTGAGAAAATAGTTTTTAATTGCTCTGTCGCTCCAGTGGTTAAAGTATAATTTTGGAGACAAAAAAAGATACCTGCAAAGCGGAAATAACTGAGGATAGTCAGGAATGCCAACTTACCCTGGTTTTCTTCCTTCGCTTGTCTAATTCTGCTGGTTCTCACATTCATTATTGAACTTGCAAGCTCACGATGGACACTTATATCTGTACCTCAGAAGTCAAAGGTCGGTTGTCCAGTTCTTCGTGAAATGAGTTATGTATAAAACCTTTTTAGTTTTTTCAGTATCTACACAGGGATATAAAGACGGTTGTCCTACGACAATGTGAAACAAAGTTAGGTTAGGTTAGGTAACTTAACCTCTTGAAAGCCAGCATAGGAAAAATATATGTTTTTATTACGACGTAAGAAATTTGACATTTCTTGCGTATTCAATATTTATAACATTTCTTTTGTGATATATTACAAAAATTACATAAAAATAATGTAGGTAAAACGTATTTCTGATCCTGAAATCTATTCTTTCCACAATGAAAGAATATAGAGTTTCTAAACCAACTCCGTCCATATTTTGACGCGGTGGCTATTTTGTCGGCTATCTTTCTTGCCCGCCGTGTCATCGACAATTTATTAATATTATTCCGAGAGGCTAGACGCTACGCAGTATTTCATTACGTCGAGAACGAGAATGGCCCAAGCGATTCTGACCTTGTTCTTGATACAATTTCTTTATACATAAGGGACAAAATCGATGGTACACCGGTCTAAATACGGCCAATGAAAGGTTAAAAGGTCTAGTGTCCCTACAATGTTCAAAGGAATTATTTTACTATTTCCTCTCTCCTGAACAATTTCAAAAAAAATAAAAAAACTGTTTTTGACAGGTGATACGCTTTCTAATTTTATAATTCAAAATAAACATAATTTTTATTTAAAAAATTAGTGCAAACGTAAAAAAGGATCACCTCTCGTTTTTTCTAACTAAAATGACTGATAATAAAATAAAATAAAAACACAAATTTTATTACACAAACATATTACAAACGTTATCATCACCTCACTTTTTGTCATTGCATGTAAAAATTATGAATAAATAATTCCTAAAGTTTCATAATTTTTTCTTTCAAATTGCGGTTGGAAACTTTGGTTTTATATAGGTGTACATTTTAATTATTTTGTGGTTAACTTTTAGATTTAAATATAAAGCGTGGTGTTATATCTTTCTGTTATTCCTGAGTTGCTCCGAAAGCAAACAAATTAACCTAAGGGGTTAATATTATTTGTCTAACTCTTATTACGCAAAATTATTGCAATCATTTGCGAAACAGTTATACGCAACAATAACTGTATTTCATAGAATTTGACTAGTTACCGAGCTAGCAAAGAAAGCATTAGATAAGGCATTTAATATACCAAAAGCCAACACTGCTATTGGACGGTCCCTGTCTGTTGTCTCCGGGAGTTCTGCTGTAGTTTGTAAGGCTAGCTGCTTCTCTGAATTCATTTGTTGCCCACAATCAGGGGACGCGAACAGAAGATATGATAATGGCAGTGGTTTGAGGTTTTTTTTCTTAGAAAAACACTTTTATTAGATAGAATTTATTGCGTTAATTATTCAGATGAATAACAATGATAGTCTAGATTTGAATCCGAGCTCTTAAGTTCCTTAATGTGGTCTGAAACGGTAAATTTAATGAAGTTTAAGCTAATAATGCGACAATGATTTTGCAGAAAAAACAATCAATGGCGTTGTTTTTGACATTAAAGACCATAGACAAAGATTGCATAGAAAGATAACTGAAAAGTGACACTCAGACGCGAATTTAAATGTAAAGGACTCTACACATCGAAGTTAGCAAGTGAAGTTAAATTTGAAATGAAAAAACATGAAATGAAATATTAAATAGAACAGTACAAAAAAGCTGTTTTATAGATTAGGTTTTTTTTAGTTACAAAATGTAACCATAGAACCAAGATAGAATGTGTGAAAGAAAAAAAACTGCCACTGTAAGTCTGAATGGGATCATGAAAGATGGTTTGAGGACAATAATTCAGAAAAACATAGAGATTGGTCAGTGGCTGGGTGGGCACATGAGTCTGGTTCCTACCCAGCCGTCGTTGGTTCAATTCCTCTGCTAGCTAAGTCCTTCATCATTTCACAAGCAAATTTTTTTATTATGATGGTAGTAGGTGGTTTTCAAATATTGTCAGTTTATTTGTAACCCAGGAATGTTTTTCTTTCAAAAAAAAAATTTTTTTTCTTCTTCTGCCGGAAGTTAAGTATGTTAAGGTTTGCGGTGTTGTGGTGGCGATTAACCACTGGAGCCACCACAATTTTAAATCTTTTTCCTCGGATTGCTAAAGGAAATTTTTCTGCCCACATAAAAAAGAGATATACAAACTGATTATAGGTGTATATAGCCAATGAATTCACCTATCTTTTGTCTATGATCACATATTCCTAGGATTTATAAAAAAAATATTATTAAATCGTTAACTTAAAAACATTTTAAAGAATCTAGAGAATATTTATTGTGTTATATTTTGAATGTACGCTTATATAGTCGCTTTAATTAAAAAAAAAAAAAATTACACATTTTGGCAACAAAGCAATCCGTGGTTGTGAAAATAGTGCCATATTGTGGCAAAAAGCGCTCAAGTGGTTAAAGCAGTATTGCTTTTCTATGACAATTTAAACATTTGTCAAAATCTCAGTTCAATTGTCAAGTTGGGAACCTCGCTAACCAGCTAACCAATAGCGCATCCCAGGGGGGTATAATTCTCAACAAAATGGCCAACCGAATGAAAAAGACGCGTGACGTCATTATGACGTCAAATCTTCTCATCCCACAGAGAACTTAAAATGTCCGTCGGAGAGCTGAGTGGCATTTTGAATTTCCTCTATCCTCATCTATGGTGAGTGATGTCAAATACAGCTTTAGTTGCCATATCCATGGTTAAATAGTGTCAAAAATTGCCCCATACAAAAAGCCTGAAGGTATCAATCTAATGACTGGTTTATTTATGGCACATCCCATAGAAAAGGGTACAAAGTCAAAAATTTCCATTTACGTTTTATTTCTGAATAATAAAATGATTTTATTTATCTATGCCCCACTAAAACCGTGTTTAAGTTAGATCACTCTATCTCCGCGAGATGTCGCTAGTATCACTTTTTGACGAGACTTCTTGTCTCATCAATCATTATTTGTTTTCGTTCTCCTGTAAAATTAACCTTTATTGTCTTACAACACTTTTCTACGGGATATGCATATGTATATGTTTTATCCTGTGCTATTTTAAATTAATATTTTAATTTGTGCTATTTTTAAGTTCATGTGGTATTTTTTAAATTTCTATAGATAGGCTTATTTTATATTATTTAAATTGTCCAATGTGCTGATTTTGTTAATTATTATTGATTATTTTAAAAATTAAAGTGGCAATTGTACTTTTGTAAGGAAATAATGCCTTACGAGTAAAATAGGAATAATTCGTAATGGCGTTAATAACTCAGGTACGGGACATACGTCATTCCTATGTCTACCTACGTTAAATTATCGTGAAAACAAGCTTATGTGTCCAAGCGGTTAAATTAGAATGAATGAAGTGAAAACCGGTACTTTTCCTACCACTGAATGTTCTGGTTCTTTCTACATATTATAAGTATTATATAATTATGCTTCACAATTTTGTTAAAAATTTAGAATGCTAAAATTGTTTGCATATTTTCATTGTAAAATTTTATTCTGGTTTAAAAAATGCTTTAACCCTTAGCGGATGTTTTGATTATTCTTTTTGACATATTTAATAATTGTGGTAAGCGTGATGTTTTTCAAATGTTGACTGAATTTTTTGGCAGCGGCCAATTAATGGCAGTATTATTTACTTTAATAAATGACATGTTATTTTAAAAAGCACACTGCTCCTATACGAAATTATTATTTTATATGTGTGCTCATAAGGATGCCACAATTCCTCTAAGGGTTAACTAGGTATTGTTATGTTTTCAGGATCGTATGGATGTTGAATATGTAGCATTTTTATTTATATGATAAGTGATATATTATTGTCAAATGTATTCCAAAATGTGTTGCAAGATTATAACATGTAACGTGTACTCATTATGGCTTCTAAATTTCGTAATTTGATCTTTGAAATTCCTGATTTTAGATGAGGATTTTATTTAATAATAAATACTAACTAATATTGATATAATTTTAAAATAGTGACAAAAAATATAACACGTTAGTATATTTCGATGCGTCCTGTGTAAAGTTATCTAAACCGAAAATAAATTCAAAGTTTGCTCTTGGAAAAAAAAACAATGGATTTGCTGATGCTTTTCTTAGGGTACTTCAATATTGTTACTTTCGTGCCACTTTTGCATTTGCAGAAAAATACCTCAGTTTATACGTAAATACATGATGTCTATTTGATTGGCCGGGTTCGTACTCGCATCGCAGAGATTCATGTCTCTAAGCCACCGTCAATAGCAACCCTACTTTTAAACGCAAGCAGCAAGGACTGTGTATGCACTGACTGCTTCAACATTTAACAGCTTCAAGCAGTGACTTCATAAAGATCTGCTGTTCTCATATAAAAACCACAGTTCATGTATGTATTTGGAATATCGACTACTTGTAGCAGTCTAAGTGTTTCCCAGCCTCGGTGTAGTTTATTAAAAAATTCCAGCATTTACTTTAAAGTCTGTGGTATTTACCTATTTTTATTTTATATTGAACCTACTCGTACCTTTTCAGTTGAAAGTCTTTTATTTTTAATATGTATTAATTTTAATTGTTACATTAAATATTAAAAACTGTTTGTAAAAATTATGGTCCACAGAAGAAATGAGTTATAAAAAACCACATAAATATGTATATTAAAAATAAATTGTTCTATTTTTCTTATACTAATATATGTTTATGTAATATGTACATTTAAAAAAAAATAAAATGCATTTATTAATACTAAATTGTTTTAAAGTAATTCTCCTTTTGTGGTTCTCTCTCCCATCGGAGGTTGCCTTATTATTTGGACTGTCTTCACCCTGGAATTGGACAAAACATTCCTTGTACCATTCACGGTAAGTGAAAGTGCGGCTCTTCAATTGTGGTTCAAATTCATTTTTAAGCTCATAAGTAAAATTTATAACTTATACTTTTACAAACTAGTTGGACAGTCAAAATGTCATTTTTGTTATCTTGTTATTGTTATTTTGTTATCACAGGAGTGTTTACGTCCATGCATCCAATTTATGATAATTAATGATCATGGAAGCTGTTCAGAAGTTCAACTCACATAGGGATTGTTTACATCTGTAAGTTTATTTGCGATAACATCAACATCGATTTGCTGCTGTCAGTTTCAAGATGAAAGGGCCCAAAAGTGTTGAAATAGTAGTTGGCTTGAGAGAAACAATTCTCCATGCGATTTTGTTCCCGAAACAGCAGAATTGAACCAAGTTCTTTAATTTTATCCGACAGCAACCGACTTCAAATTCAAATACGTTATAAACAGAAAAATTCGATAAGAAAGCATTAGACCGATAATTTAATAGAAGGATGCTCAATTTCAGAGAGATTTTTACCACCTTGTTTTTGGAATATGAAGATT
Organism: Limnephilus auricula; assembly: GCA_951813805.1. Lineage (NCBI taxonomy): Eukaryota > Metazoa > Arthropoda > Insecta > Trichoptera > Limnephilidae > Limnephilus > Limnephilus auricula. The sequence continues at coordinate 4,605,951 of OX638396.1, forward strand.
TTCATTCTGTTTACATGTTAACGTGTACGTTTCCGTAGGTTTATATATTTGAGGTTTATCTTGTGTTCTTTTTTATAATGTTTTCAGGAGGTAATAACGTAATTAACCACTTATCCTAATTAGATTTTAGTTCAAATACATAATAATACGTAACTAGTTTTATAGTTTAAAAAAAATATAGTTTAAAGAAAATCCTCCTTTTGATTTTTCACATCTCATGGCGTATTGTACCATTTCTTATGGTATTTCTACTATTCAAACTGATTTCATGGGTTGTGAGAAGTTCGCGCGGTCGCGATGAAACCCGTCAAAAACTTAAGGTAAGAACAACTTCTGTAAATTACAATAAGTGACTTACAGTTTAATTATTTTCATTGGATATTTTCCCATAAGTCACTAACATAAGTGACTTACGGGAAAAACTTGTGTGTAAAGGCAGCCTTAGGTGAGTCGAGATATCTTAACACGCTGTGATCGGAAAGGGTACATATTTCTACCTTTTACGCCGGTCCTACTTGAATATCTGGAAGGGCTTTCCTGTCAAATATTTTTATACGATTGTTCACCAATGTCTTTGTAAGTGCCTCAACTATTTGTATATGTATAAAACTTATAAATATATAAGTGTTTGTGATACAAGATGGGGAAATCTTCTAATCCCCACGTCTTTTGTGTGGTAGAATATTTTATCAAATGGAAGCTAATTGGCACTAGAGGTGCGTAAATCGTTCTTTTGTTTTGTAATGATTTGTACTAAAGTGAAAAATAATTTTTTTGTAATGTAATAAAATGTGTGCATTTTTTACACACAAGAAATAACACTAAATGGCCCACCACTGACTTTATCTTCGGTTTATGGAGTCCAATTACAAAGTAGGTTATAATTTTGAACAATACTTTTATATTTAGGGTATGGGGAGCACAATATAAAAAAATCATTCAAATATACTTATTACTTTCAAAGATATATCGTTTTAAAACAAATTCCATTTTCTCAAACGGGTACCTTGTTTTCGTCCAATCTAAGTGTGTTAAGACCGATTTGAAATCAAGAATGCTTGCACGTGGCACTGACGGCTCGGAATCTTCAATCACATTTATGTGCGCACGGCAGCCAAAGAGTTGGCGCTCCTCTGATGAGGCAACTGAAACGAAACTAAAACCGGCTGGTTTCTATGTCTTGATTGGTCAAAAAGCTTGTTTAACCGTAGACAAAGACAAATCAGCTGGCAACTAGCAACGGCCGGCCACGGTAATCAGCAGTGCGAGTCACGAGTCACCGCTTGCTTTACCATTGACAATTGGGTGTTTGAGTGATTGTGAAGTGTGCGGGCCATCACATTGTCATACAAAGACAGTTGTCAGTTGACAGTTTTCAGTTGCCTTAGTGGGCGGATCGCCTTAGACTTAAAATGCTAATAAGTAAGACTAAAAATTATTTTAGTTATATATTTAGTTATTAATATTTGCGAGCACGGTCTACGACTGTTAACACATTATCCGACCAACGATTAATAAATTTAAGCGCGGTATATATATATTATTTTAATGTATATCCCTCACAAGAGTCCCAACTGCTGCCGTTTGGAGCCAGTGAGACTATGGCATTCCCAATTGGGGTATGTTGTGAGGCTGAAGGTAAGTGGGGGGGAAGGAGATGGGGAAGAGGAAGAAATTATTTTAGTTTTGTTCTCAAAATATGATTAAAATTAAATCGATTTTCATTTATTTATGTAGGTACTTAAAATTTAAATATCTTTAAAAAATCCTGAAATCCGCATCTGCATCCCAAGAACAAACCTACTTGATAAAGTGACATTTTTATTTTAGCCTTTAAGGCCAAGTGTCAGTGTTTATTAATTTTAAATATTGATAATATTATTATACAAATCGATAAACATTATGTTTTTAACATGAAAAATAATTAATAGCTCAGGTCCGGGGTATGCGTCATTCCTATGTCTACCTATGTTAAATTGTCGTGAAAACAAGCTTATGTGCCCAAGCGGTTAATATACATTTTTAAAATTAACATAGGCTTAGCATTTATCAAAATCAAATCGGAAATATTACCTTTTTCAAAACCTCCATTGTATGTTTTACAGAATATTTTTAAATGTACTTTATCCTCAAAAAATATCTCGAGGGTGGTTCTTTAAAACCTTAAAAAGAAATTTTAAAAATTATATAATATATGGTCGTAGTTATTTTTCATTAACACCAACTTTCAGGTTTTTTTAAATATTGATTAAAAATCTTATGCTACTTTTATTTTAAAAAACGTAACGAGGAAGAATTGTTATTGTTTTTCTGCATTTTTAAAAATTTCTTTCATAATTTTAAACTACAGTCTAATAAAGAAATTCAGGATTCTCAAAATCATAATTTTTCCTTCTGGGAGATGCTGCCTTTACGTATACGGCGCGGTATGGAACTCAAAGCTTATTTTTAAATATCTCTGCAGATGGCGGTAATTACAGTGATGACTTTTGGGATATTAACTTTCAACAAACTTTCGGATGGCCGTTGTAGTCCAGGGATAATATAATTACGGCAAAAAATAACAAATATGGTCATTTCTTACATCGTTGCCGAACCTCTACTTTTCTCAAGCCAACTGGGGAATGTATGAAATCTTATAAAGGCTTTTAAAATAGATGTTTTATAGTAAAAAGAACTTATTTTTCGCAGGTTGATTTTTTAAAGTGTTTTTTTTAAATCTAATTTATAAATGTATATTCGCCAAATAGTAAACAATAAGGGCCAAATGCGAAACATTTATTATTTTATTAAGATTTACTTTTTATTATTTTATTTACATTCAAACAGAAAATTTACTTGGTATAATAATACGAAAGTGAATGGTGGAAGAAGTCGGCGCCCGGTAGGGAAGTACCTTAATAAATTATTCTCAAAAATTGTCAAAGTATTATTTGGGAGGCGGTATGGGTACCGCCGCCCCGGGAACCATTTATTGGATAAACAATATCCCTGTCATGGGTCACATTAGGAGGTTCGCCATGTTTGGTGACTTAGCAGGGATGCCCGGGTTCTCAGGTTGAAGTTAGTCTAGATCTTGGCGGTGGATGCTTCTGCACACCTACTGCATGGCCGTGTAGTCCAGCTGTAAGGCTTTGGACTCCCATTCCGAAAGTCGCGGGTTCGAACCCGGCGTGTTCAAATAAATTGTATTTGATTAATTTGTTTTTCACAATTAATTAATTAAAAATAATACATACTCTCAGTATTGCCCTGGTGTAAGACCAACATTCAGAATTGAAACGTTGCTTGAAATGGCTTTAGCCGTGTTTAGTGACTAGATCTGAATAGCCAGGTACTTCGCCACCTTCCTCTTCCCCATCTCCTTCCCTTCCCCACTTACCTTCAGCCTCACAACATACCCCATTTGGGATGCCATAGTCTCACTGGCTCCAGACGGGAGCGGTTGGGGCTCTTGTGAGGTATTTGCTATGAAAAAAAATTTAAAAATGGCGGACAGGATCGGGAGAGTCTGGCAGACCTTTTGACCTCTCCAGCCGGACTCTCTCGACCCATCGCCTTGCACCGCATTCGGTGGAATGGATTCACACGATTACACTCATGAACAAATTGGCCCTCATTCTCTCTCTCTCAGATTCCTACCCGCCCCTCATACCTTTTTCCTTCCCAGTAGTTCCTCTCGTTCCTTTCCCTAAAAAGACCCTCCACATGGCATCCAGAAAGATGACATAGGCCCTGAATGAATTTTTTACCTCGGGCGAAAATGTAAAATAAGAAGCATGGCCAAATCACCCGACTGCCACGTGGTCTAGCATTTTTTGTACATAATTTGGATGATGACATTGAAACTCGAGCATTCAAAAATGGTTATGGGTAATGTGACCAGACGTCCCATTTTCACCGAACATAGCTTCGGCGCCAACATGTCCCGTTTTCAAAAAGACAGAAACTCGCAGTAGAATTTTTTTTTTTTAAAGTTGAGTTGTGATCTAGCCTTCTACATAGTAAAGAAAAATCACTCGTAAAATCCATGCTAATTTTAGTCAAAAACATTTTTTTAGTAACATGTTGTTTTATTTCGTTTATTAGTAAAAAAAAATTTCTCTGGTTTTTTCAATAAGGGTTTAAAATTCCAATCGTCTATTCTATGCGATTGGTAGCTGCAAGATGAATTGTAATCTAGCCTTTTTTGTTCAGGGCTCTTGAGATGATTTTTCGCAAAAACAGTGCTGTATAAGTTGTACAAATTTATTATTATTTGTACCTACCTTTTTTTCAAGATTTGGGGGAAAAAAAAAATGGTCACATTAACTTAGTAAGTGATACGATACTCAATTCCACTTTCAATATATATTTGTTAATCATCTTATATAAGTTTATGTATTTTCTTACCTCAAATTTTTTCTTCTTTTTTATTTTTTCTCTTACCTTTGTAATGGCACTACTCCCCAATTCAAACACGAGAAATGTTTTCCTTATTGAATTGGGTAGATTTGTTAACAAACTATTTTATTGTAATTAGCTTTTAAGACCCATGATTTTCTTTTGTAAATATATGTATTTCAAATAAATAAAAAAATTTTAAAAAATAGTTATGGGGCACAAGACAGTTTCAAGGACCAAGCGTTATCATGAGTCTTGCAAGAGTATGTCGACGTTGCCAAATGAAACTAAGAACCTATATTTAAGTTGTCGACTCGTAGTTACAAAGTTCAAACCCCACTCGATCAAAAAAAAAGGTATTATTTTTTTTTAAAGACATTTTAAAAAAATGTCCATATACAATCCTTATACGTACCTACATATTATACTATTTTTGAGTTTGAATTCATCACATATTTGCATAATTTAAGTTTAAATTTGTTTATATTTTCTACTAATATTATTTCCTTTGGTATTATCAAAAAATATACAAGTTTTTATTACCAGCGAACGAAAATTATGACGCCTTTAAAATATATTTTAAACCTATGTTTTTTTCGGATTATCTGAACACTTTTTCTCAATATAGAATTATCTCCAAAATTGTACTAAAAAATATTCTTCCGGTTGGATGGCGTTAATTTCAATTTAGGTCAAAATTATACCATTTTACTGGCCGTTAACTTACCCGGTAGAGGTAATATCCGAAAACAAAATGAATTAGGGGTTAAAAACTTTTTTGGTTACCTATCTGCCCGAATGTTAAAATAATGTAGTATATTGACAAGTAGGTTCAGTGGGTTAGCAATAGATGGCAGGAGTCATAAAGCTTTCACTAGTTTCCGTCAGATGGCTGGGGGATAGAGTTGTTCCTAGGAATGCATATAGTCGGTTGTGTAGAGCTCTGCGCGCTCAGATTTACCTACCAGTCAGTTGAAGCTAGTCACATAAGCTCAGGTCTATTATTATTGTATTGTGTAAATAAAATTTGTAAGACGAACCAAGGATTATTGAGAAGTTCCCAACAGTGTGATTGAATGTAAATGAAGCAAACATTACAAATAAGAAATCTTGCAAGGTAAATGGATGGAAGGATTTTAATTTGGGAGGCGGATGTGGGTATCGCCGCATCGGGAACCATTTACTGGATAACCAACACCTCTGTCATAGGTTACCCCAAGATGTTTGGTAACTTACCAGGGGTGCCCGGGTTCATGAGGTGAGGTTTGTCTAGGTCTTGGCGGCGGATGCGTTTGCCCACCTACTGTATGGCAGGCCAGACTGATTAAGGGAGACCTTTTGATTTCTCCAGCTGGACTCTCTCGACCCATCATCTTGCACCGCAGTGGGAGGAATGGATTTGTACATCCGTCACTCCTATCCACCCCTCATACTCTTTTCCTTCCCAGAACTTCCTCTCCTTTCTTTCCTCAAAAAGACCCTCCACACAGCATCCCTCTAGATGACATAGGCCTTGATAGAAACTACTTTCCTCAGAGCCTCCTGTGTGGAGGCTAAGGTTAAAAAAAAACTGTCATAAAATTACTAAACAAGATATTGATTTATTTCAAACATCAAAATTTTTTCATCAAAATTTATGACTAATACAATAAAACAAATACATAGTAGGAAACTTTCCAATTTGATAAACTTGAAATAAAATAATTTTTTATTTTATTCACAAAACTTAGTTAAAATTCTGGTAAATAAGATAGATTATATCAGAAAAGTTCATTTCATAAATATTCACATCAAGTAAATCATCCGACCCATCTCTGTATTGCATAAAACTATTCTTACTAACTACTAAACCCTCCACGCTTCCGGTTCATGTCTTCCCCTGTAAAGAAAATTAAAGTAAAATAAACAGTTAGACATTTAGTATCTTGTGTGTACCACACGTAGGCCTCAGTGATTTCAATACCCTACCCTAACCTCGCTCTACAGTCACTCTTAAGGCTGGTAATTCCAATTTTCTACGTTATATGTTATTTTTTAAGATAATCTCTGGATACTGTAGAGCCGAAAGGGTAATCACATAAAATTCCCTCGATAGAAAAAAATCGCAAAGTATCTCTGAAAATAAAAAAAAACACTTACGCCGTTCTTCCATGGAGCTACCTTCAAGCGACGCGATCGCCGCTCGTCTGTGTTTTCCATACTATATTAGTGTTTAAAAACGCCACTAGGTGCTACACTAGCAAATATGTTTGACAGGTAGCGGTAGCGTCGCTTGTGAATAGCTACGTGGAAGAACGGCGTTACAGTTCTGTTATTTAACACATCATAGGTATGAAAACATTTACAGTGTTTCTTTACATGATTCTTAAAGTATCGTGGAGAGATTTTTGCTCTATTTTAAACGAGTTGTGTTTTATTAAACATTTTCCCAATTTTCGCTTGAAATCATTTTTAATATTAGCGCACTCTATCTTGCACTCTAATTTGTATTATCGCATCTCTCCTTCTTCTTTTTGAGCGTGTATAACCCAGCCTTAAATGTCTTTTTAATAATTATAACTCGGATGAGATGTAAATACAGTACTTTCTCACTAAATAGTGAATCTCTATCCAAGTTTTGATGGCAATTTCATGTCAAAAAGCTAATTTGACTCTATCTCCTTCCGTCATATTTAACTCAATCATACTTGGACTAAGAACTATAAACATAACCTTTATTTTCGTATCGCTTATTTTTATTGGATGTTATTTTCATGCGTAATTGCAAGATTCTTCCCGAACTAAATGTAATCTTAACCTCTTGGATTTTTGAAGTGATTTTGCCCCTTATGTATAAAGAAATTGTATGAAGAACAAGGTCAGAATCGCTTGGGCCATTCTCGTTCTTGACATAACAAAATACTGGATAGCATTTAGCCACTACGAAAAATTCAAATTAATTGCCAATGACACGCCGGGCACCAAAGATGGCGGACAAAATGGCTGACGCTTGATAATATGAACGCTGTCGTATTCGAAGTCTATATTTATTCATTGTTTTTTTATATAAATGCATTGTGGAAAGCATAGATTTGAGTGATTATTAGGAAGTTCGTTGTATCTACATTATTTTGATGTAATTTTTGTAATATATCACAAAAGAAATGTTATAAAAATTGAATTCGTAAGGAAGGTGAGAACTGTCAAATATTTTACGTCGTATTGAAAAAGTATATTTTTCGTATGCTGGCTTTCAACAAATCTATTGACTTTTCTGCTAGTCTAGAACTCTAGAATGATAATATTTTTATTTTTGGAATAACTTAACCTCTTGAACGTCGATTGTCAGTTAAGAGGTTAAGGCCGTATTTCATAGAAAATTAATATCAGAACATTCCGAGAAACTAGAGTACTCTAATAAAAAGCAAAGTCTGGAATGATATTGGCGCAAGCGATTCTGACCTTGTCCTTGTACAGTTCCTGTATACATAAGGGTTAAAATCGCCATTTTATTATTTATCCTCTCAGCTGTCACCTGCCCGCCGGCGGGCTTACGACAGATGACTCGTTAATGAGTAAAACCTCAAATTGTAATATTTAATCACTGAAGACAAAAGATACGGTCGCATCTATGAATTGAATCCAGGTTCCAAGACGGAACTAATAATAATAATAATTAATCAAATAATAATTTAACCAAAAATATATATTTTTGTTTTTCATACCTATTTTCCTACGGTTTATTCAGCAAATTGTTTCCCTTCTCCTTGAGCCTATTTGCTAAGATTCTGTCTCTAAGGGCCAACTTGTCAGCCTGGATATCCTTGTGCCTCTGGACTGCAAAGTCAATCTCCGCAGTGAGGGTCACTATCTTCTCTGCATACTCCCGCTGCTTCATCATACGATTTTTCTGCCGACCCTGAAGGATAACAGAGGCTTCAATTATCTTGTTTACATGTCTAAAAATATTGTCAGCAGCGATAATAGTTATCTATTTACTCTATAGATCTATAAATTTAACAGTGGAAGGGATGGATTCATACATACATCAGTCACTCCTGGACACGTTGACCCCCAGATTCCTACCAACCCCTCATACCTTTGGCCTCATTCACAGTCATACATCTTCTCATACATACTCTTCTATTTCTATTGACTCTTGACGTAGCCCCACTCAAGTATCTGATTCACTTGATCGTGCCATGTCTTCCTCGGACGTTCGCTAGTTCTTATACCATTCACACTTACGTCATATATTCTCCTTACTCCCCTTTCTTCGTTCATTCGCTCTACATGTCCCTTTCTTAATTTTACTCATTACGCTTACATCAGCCTTGCATTCTCTCCACATTTCTAACACGATCATACATGGTTTAACCACACATACGCCTCAGGGATCTCATTTCAACAGCATTCAGTCTACTTTCATCCTTCTTCTGCCAGTTCCATGCCTCACTGCCATACATCAGGGTAGGTACAAGCACTCCATTGTGGACTGCTAGCTTCGCTTCTTTGGACAGCTTTTTGTTGGCGCCAACGGTCTTCCATTAATGGAGTTACCTGCATTTACCCTTCTTTCAATATCTCTATCAGCCTTCCCATCTCTTGTAAACATACTACCCAAATACACAAACTCATCCACCTGCTCCAAGTATTCATCATTCACAACTATATTGCACACTGTTTTCGTATTCTCTCTTTCAAACACCATGACTTTAGACTTACTTACATTCATTATAAACTCGTTCTCCATACACACTTCGTTCATCCTAGACACCCCGAGCGACTGTAGATCTTCCATACTGTTAGAAATCAGCACCGCATCATCAGCATACAACAGGCAACATACTTTCAGATTACTCAATTTCGCGCCTAACCCTACCTCTTTCAATTCTTGCATACAAATATCCGTGTATAGATTGAATAACCACGGTGACATTACGCAGCCTTGCTTAATGGGCTCTACACACGGTGCTGCGAACAGCCGGCTGTTAGCAGCTGGTTATTGTCTCCTGTCGCCCTTTTCCTCGTGCGAACCCGTAACATTCTGTTTCACGTTGTCTTCTGTCTCTTTTATTAACACAACAAATCAATATCACCATCTCATTTCCTCAGTTGGTACTAACGGCAGACGGTTTCTTACAATTTGCAGTCAACGTGAAACAGAGTGTTACGGGTTCGCATGGGAAGAAAAGAGACGGGAGACATTCTCCAACCTTCGATTTTTAGCCAGCTGCCAAAAGCTGCTGTTCGCAGCATGGTGTGTAGATAGTTTAACACCTTTTGTGATGTCAAACCACCACGTAAAACCACCTCATATAGAGCCGCAATTGCCTGTATAAGATTTGTATTCACTCCATACTTGGACAACACCTTCCACAGCTTTTTCCTGTCGACTCGGTCGTATGCTTTTTGTAGATCTACAAAGGCACAGAAGATTTTCTGATTTTTTGCAAGAAACTTCTCAGTGAGCATTCTTATACTATATACCTATATAATGCAAATATTATGTATTTTTAACTGAGGGTCCTAGTAACGTAACGTAAGTACACTGAAATTTTACTCAAAACATAAGCTTGTTTTCACGTCAATTTAACGTAGGTAGACATAGGAATGACTTATGCCCCAAACCTGAGTTATTAAAAAAATTAATTTAAAAAATGTTTTTTTTTTGCTTGATTATTAAAACACCCTCGGTAACACCGTCTCTTACTCGTTGAATTTTTTTATTTATTAAAAAAATTATTAAAATATACAATGTGTTTTATTTTTATGTATTGATGTCAATTTACAAATTTTTTTGTTAGATTTTCGGACAAAAACTAGACAGTGTTCTTTGATTATCTCAGAATGTGCTTTTATGGACTTAAGTATCTTTCGTCGCAAGGATTACAGGTGTAGACCATGGACTTTGCGGAGCTCCCGTTAGACGACCATAAAGTATACGAAATATAAAATGATTGGCGCCACCCGTTTTTAAGAAATCTTTATTTTGCATGAGTAGATTACATATGTAATCCGGGCGACTACTGCAGGGTTAAAACCTGTGTGGCCCGTGCAGGTTTCTAAGCAAGGTTAACATAACGCTATGTATTAGTTACCACCACACAAATACATTTAAATATTATGAACTCCTTCGTGAATAATACGCAGATTTCTGTTACACCTCAATCGGTATCGATTGTTCAGTTTTTTTTAGTTTAGTCAGACATCTCTGTTGGTGCCTTGCATTCATCCTTATGATGTACCTTTTCCCAAAATAAATTCTACCCACAAAATCCTTTTATTTCCTTACCTTTATTGTCGACTGAATGCAATAAAATTGTCACACACATTCGCCAACAGCAAGGCTGATGCGAATTTTGCAGATCAACAACTTTCATGAACAATTCATCGTAAGATACATTAAATTTATAACAATTTTTCAATTTATCTAGACTCAAATCGACCAAATGTTGGGGACAGAAATCGGTCCCGCAAAGCGGAAGGAAATGGATAAGACAGGATTTGTCGACTTACCGCTTTTCTTCCTTCCTTATGATGTACCTTTTCCCAAAATAAATTCTACCCACAAAATCCTTTTATTTCCTTACCTTTATTGTCGACTGAATGCAATAAAATTGTCACAGTAATTGTTAGTTCAAATGAGCACTTCTTCCTGTCAACATCTCAGTGTTGAATACGGAGCTGTAATTCGACCGTGTCGGAACCTTATGGAAAGAAAGTTCAATCGTGTGCTAGTGAGCTCTAAATTTGAAGTGAGAACCAGCGGAAAATTGAAAAGCGAAGGAAGAAAAGCGGTAAGTCGACAATTCCTCTCTTATCCACTTCCTTCCGCTTTGCGGGACCGATTTCTGTCCCCAACAATCTCAAAAAAAAGTAAATTTGAGTTGAGTACGCAGCTGTATGTAAAAGTGTACACTCTATCTCGAACAATACTGCGATTACTCATAAACACCACCAAATCAATTATAATGCTAAACTTGTAGTGAATTAAACAAAATGTCACTTGTAGGATGATATTTCTAAATGTCATACTAATGTACCGGACCGTTATGCCTCCAGGTGTTATTTTATAGCATATTTAATATGTAAAACACAGACGATTAAATAATATTTGATTTATGACGAGCATTCAAAAATTGCTTTCCTCTTTACCACAAAACTTAGTATTTGAAGATGTCTGACTGTTGATTAATGTATTTAACCTCCTCGGACCCAGAGAAAAAAGAGTTTCGAATTCATTTTTTGTTTTTTTAAATTGTATTTCTAAAAAACTACATAAATTAATTTTATTAAAAAAATATTTTTTTAATGCTCAGTTTTTCCAGAATCGAATGTCTCTTGTAGGAGACGTTGGGTCTCTAGCAACTCATTTGAATCTTATAATAATCCAGGAATCACAACACTTTTTTATGTCGCCCACAGAAGACGCTGGGACCGAGGAGGTTAATTTAGAAAGCCAATAAAAACTCACCCCAATGGGTGTTGGTCTGCCGTCCAGAAAGCTGTAGTCAGGAAGGTCTGTAAGGGGGCCCATGGCGGTTTTGTTGACTGGCAATCCTCTGTCTGCCCGCCATTGTTTAGTGCAGCAAACAGCCGAGGTGTGCAGGGGGTTGTGAAAAACCCCTACAACTAACAAATATATATTATAAAAGTAAGTTTACAATGTGCGTACCGTTAAAACTCAGAAACGAGTCCCGGTAAGATAAAGGGAGTTGTATGGTGTGGTAGCCCTCTATCCCCCATCCACGAAGATGCATTGATATATATATACTCATAGATTGATAATCTCCGCACCAAAGCGTTGTCACTGTACATTCGACCGTTGGACCGAGTTGGACCGAACGACACACGGTCAAAACTATCCCCAAAATGGCTAAATGCGTTGTGAAAGAATACTATTCAAGGTCAGGAATACATAACAAAACAAGCGGAATTACTTTCTACGCGTAAGTTTATTGTTAACATATTCATATTAAACTAAAAAATGTAAAAATTAAAATAAAATATTGAATACTATATTTAGGTTCAGTGTTGCCACTAAAAAGTCTTTTTGGTTTACCCATGTTACTATGGAGGTAACCTCTGATTTTAAATATTTTCGAAATAATAATAAAAATTATCTTTTAATCTTCATACAAAAGAATTAATTAAGCTTATTTTATATTAATTAATAATCTAGTAAGTATATTTTTTACATATTTTATATTAATAATTTTGCAGGATACCTAAAGATGCAGCACGCCGTGAGAAGTAGGTGTACAAAACTAATGCTTCAAAGTGGAGTTCGATTTATTGGTACAATAAAAAATATTGGAGCAAAAAATGTCTTAATTATTTCATTTATATAAATTTCATAAAAATATATTATAAGGTAGGCAACACCAGCTTTTCATCGCAAGTGGTGTGTATGTCTTTGTCTAGTCTTGTCGGCGGTAACGTTTGTGTGACTTGTGTAAGTGAGACAGATATATGTTTACTTTAAAATGTTTTGTGGTTTCATAGCTCCGTCGTCGCGGTTTTAAATTGTTTACACTTTATTTGACGCGTGGTAATGAGGTTTGTCTCTCTATTTGTTTAACTCAATGTGAAGAAGGTTTCCATTTTTACCTGAAGGACGTGCTTTTGAAGATATAAGGGCTGGAAGTTTCGCCCTCTAGAATTTTCATAATGAGTGTCCATGCTTCTTACGAATAATTTTTAGAAAAAAAGTTTAAATTCGCCTTAATCACCATAAAAGGAAACTTTTTGCATTAGGCGGCGGAAAATGATGCATTTTAATTTTCAATTGCGTAAAATTAAATTTCACTTCACGAACCGATACGTCCTCAAACCGCTGTCATTTTGTTATGTTGGTATACCCGATATATTACCGTAACATAACGAGGAGCTAGAAATGTCACTACTACGCAATCTATGCGAATTAGGTAAGTACTAGTTTGGTGAAATTCTGGAAATAAAATACAGTAAAATGAATAAAGACCTTCAGGCACGTTTTTTTACATTAATTTTTTTATGTTAAAAGGTTTACCTAAAAATCTTTTTTAAGCACTAGTTTGGCGAATACTGGAAATAAGGGGAGAGTACGATTTCCGTGGCGCCGCCATTTGGATTTCGATTAATCAACCCAAAATAAATTGAAAATGAAGAATAAAATTTTTCGATATCTTGCTTCGTTTTCGAGATATCGACACTTTAAAGTATTAAGTAGCAATTTAAAAAAAATAAAAATACATTCACTTTTGTATCACAAACCATGTTACACAAACCTAGCGTAGCCGCTGCACTACTTGAAAACTGGGATGGTTTTCTTGCCTTGACGCGAGCAGGCGCTATAAAGGGGGCACTTTCTTTTGTATCAGAAACCGTGTTACACAAACCTAGCGTAGCCGCTAAACTACTTGAAAACTAGGATGTTTTTCTTGCCTTGACGCGAGCAGGCGCTATAAAAAGGGCACTTTCTTTTGTATCACAAACCATTTTACACAAACCTAGCGAAGCCCCTAAACTACTTTAAAACTGGTATATTTGTGAAACATGGTTTGTGATACAAAAGAAAGTGCCCCCTTTATAGCGCCTGCTCACGTCAAGGCAAGAAAAACATCCCAGTTTTCAAGTAGTTTATCGGCTACGCTAGGTTTGTGTAACAATTTTTGTGATAAAAAAGAAAGTGCCCAAAGGGAAAAAAATATAAAATATTTCATTTTTTAATTGTTTATTTATTTGGTAAATATAAAATGGCATTACCGCATAAGTGAATTATTTAAACAAAATTAAAATGTCAAATGCATACTTTTTGCATGTTTTTTTGCCTCCCGCGACATAAATACTCCACTTTTCGTGATAATAAAGCTAAATCTAACTGTTTGAATAAAAAAATATTCCGTATTAACGAGTTTAAAGCATAAATAACAAAATCTTGCCTGAAAACCTATTGTACATTTAAAACACAATTGGTTTCAGAGTATTTTTTAAAATTCAATTATATCAATTTAATTTTAGTAATTTAATTTTATTGTCTCTAGCCGTTAATTTCTTCCTTCCCGTTTACATTATATTATTAATTCTGTTTTTCATAATTACGCGCCTTTTCATGTATCCCACGAAGTCGGCTACAGTCGTATCTAGCTCTAGTTTGTATCAGGGATACCAACATAACAGTAGTGACAGAATGACCGCGGTTTGACAATGTATCGGTTTTCGAAGTGAAATTTAATTTTACGCAATTGAAAATTAAGATGCATCATTTTCAGCCGCCCGTAATGCAAAAAGTTTCCTTTTATAGTGATTAAGGCGAATCTAAAGTTTTTTTCTAAAAATTATTCATAATAAGCATGGACACTCATTACGAAAATTTACCGAATTTTCTAGAACAGTTCAGAACATTCGAGAGCATTCCCCAAAATTCAAGAACATTGTGAAATATTCTGGAATGTTGTGGAATGTTGTGGAATGTTCGGGAATAGTCTGGAACATCCCAGATCATTGCAGAATACTCTCGAATGTTTTGGAATGTTCTGGAACATTGTGGACCATTAGTATAGCAGGGTGGCCACAAAAAACGGATTTCAAAATTCCCTGATAATTCCAGGTTTTCCAGGGCAGTTTCCACATTTTTCCCTGATATGTTTAATTTGATATAAGGGAATATCGTTTGTTAGATAAATAATAAAGGGAATTCTGTCATCTATAGCATTTATTATTTCTTTGCATCACAATAATCTATTAAACCACTGGAGCGATTTTTGGCTTATATATGCGCCATTTTAATTGTCTAGGATTGCTTTATGGATAAAAAAGCCAATTATTTCTTTATTCAGTAAAAAAAAATAAAAAAAATATTTGTAGTTCCCTCTTGTTATTTTGGTATTTAAATGAAGCTATTGAAATGTTTTATCTATTATAAATATAGATGTTGCAAATCTGAACTTCGTAGACTACTTTAGAACGATGTTAAAAATATATTTTTTAATTTTTTTTTTGCGCCAAATTTCAAATATCTGATCAGCTGTTTACGGTTAAAATTAAGGTGCTCCGCTGACGAGGCAACTGAAACCAAACTAAAACCGGCTGGTTCCATATCTTGATTGGTCAAAAAGCTGGTTTAACCATAGACGAAGAACTATCAGCTGACACCTGGCAACTAGCAACGGCCGGCCACGGCAATCAGTACCAGCAGTGCGAATCACGAGTCGCCGCTTGCGTTGCCATTGACAACAGGTTTTTGAGTGATTGTGCAATGCAGGCAACTAATTGGTTAAAGCACTAAGAGATTTGACGTTTGAATGTGGATGAAGCAAGAAGTGCTCGGTTTGTCAGAAACGACATGTCACATGACTAACCTTAGAAAATTCTTAAAAACAAATCTTAATTCTTAATTCAAATATGATGTTTGAATGTGGATGAAGCAATAAGTGCAAAAAAACCACAATTTGATAGGCGGGTATGGGTACCGCCGTCCCGGGAACCATTTATTGTATAACCACAGGTTATTCCAAGTAGTTTGATATGTTTGGTGACTTAGCAGGAGTGCCCGGAGTGAGGTTCGTCCGGGTCTTGGGTCTATTACGACCGTAATTGGTGTCCGACCCTTTTGTTATAACATTGCTAGCTTTTTCTTTACAGATTTCGCACCTACTAAAATAGTATAGAGTATAGGGGAAAAACCAAGGCGGGTGATTTTTGACATGATTGTGTTGCAAGGGCTATTTACGAAAATAATCATAAAACATACCTACCTATCTAGTTTGTCTTTGTCGGCATATTTTTTGTTACACACGCTACAAGTAAGAATAATAAACACAACTTTGGGACTTCACAAATCTAAAATAACGAATTTTGTTTTATTTTTGGAATTCCCTGATATTCTAAAAATATTTTGAAATTCCCTGACATTTCCCTGATAATTCCAGGTTCGGTAAAATTCCCTGATAATTCCAGGTTTTCCAGGTATTCCAGGTTCTGTGGCCACCCTGGTATAGGTGTATAGTATAGGTGGGAGATAGAGGACTACCACACAATCTCATATCAATTCCCTCAGCGAAGCCGGGAAGCCCAGCTAGTCAGAAATATTTTTTTAACTATAACTAGCTAGTATTATATTCCCAGAACCAGCCAGCAGAAGAGAAATTTCGGAAGTAGATCTTCGTATTCGTAACGTTCTGATTGTGTATTTTGGAAATAATTCATTATTATTTAAGTGGTAAGCACAACTGCCATGAAAATAATAGCCTTAACAATATCTCAGAGGATCAGCATTTGCATAAATGGTTCATAAATCAATTTACTTTTCAAAAACCCAAAATTCAAAACAATCTCGCTTTATAAAGCGCATTCATTGTACGGCGAAATTGAAAAATAACCTCAAATTTTTAAAAACTTTAAACAATCTATAAAATGTGCGTAAGAAAAAAGCCTAGGGAAATTAATCAGGTTTTAGTTTTTAGAGCAAACCTACTGTGGAGAAAATACTTACAATTTAGGTAATTTGAGCTAGTTTTCAATAATCTTACTGTAGACATTTTTACAGTTTTTGACAGACTTCAAAGAGAAAGAACCATAAATATACCATTCCCGAAAGAACTTTACAATTTTATTTTGTCTATGGATCCAGCATGGATATTAGGGTAGGGACCATAAGCCCTTCGCTCATGGAGAAACCGAAACCAAACCAAGTTGGCAACTGCATCGGACATATAGCAAATTACATGAAAACTGACAGTTCATGAGGCGCAACCATAGCAACCTGGCAACTGAAACTCGACGGCAGCGGCGACTAGCACAGCTAATTGCGAGTGACTGGTTGCGACGCCGTTGACAACTGATATTTGAGAAGTTGCGTGTATGCAGACCACCATTGAAATTCGCAAGTCGCTATCCTGTGGACGACTACTTTTATTTACGGTTAAAATTCTTGTAATACCATTATTTTATAATAAAAATATCCAATAAAATAGTGAATGGTGGAAGAAATTGGGGACGCCAGAGAAAGACATGGAACGATCAAGTGAATCAAATACTTTAGGCGGGTCATGTCAAAAGAACGTGAATGAAGAAAATAGTGTATTTCAGTCGCCCCGTGAGCGGATTTTTTTTTATATTAGCTCCATACAGGAGGTCCTGTGTAAAATAATTTCCCTCAGGGCCTTTGTCATCTTTGGGGATGCTGTGTGGAGGGTTTTTTTTAAGGAAAGGAAGTTCTGGGAAGGAAAAGGGTATAAGGGTTGGGTAGGAATTGGGGGGTCAGTGTGTCCAGATCATCCACCGCCAAGACCTAGACAAACCTCACCCCATAAACCCGGGCACCCTTGCTAAGTCACCAAACGTAGCGAACCACTTGGGGTAACCTATGGCAGAGGTGTTAGTTATCCAATAAATGGTTCCCGGGGCGGGAATTCCTCAAATTGCTAGGAATTTTACGAACTCGGTATTTTACGGAGAGAACCTGGAAAATGCGGGGATTCCGGGCAGTGGCGTAGCTAGTGTGGGTGGCACCCGGGGCGGGTATCGTGGTGTCACCCCTAGAATAAAAACTGTTCAAATGTAAAGTTAAACAATGATTTTATTTAATAAGTAATAAAAAATTCAAAAATAAAAAAAATATGAGAGTATCAACTAACAATACAGTGCAACCTGTCGTAACGAGTACCTCCAAAGCTCTCTGGAAATAGAAAGCTGCGCTGTTGGAGATCTTGCAACGTTGCGTGTAGTCGTGAATTTTCTATTCGTTCGAACAGTTTTCCCAAGTTTTCCGTTTGACATGTACGCATTGTTGATATTGTGATAATGAATTTTGATTAAAAATGTTGCGATTCTGTTCTGAATTTATAATCATTGTTGAATAAAGGATCAAGGTAACGTTTATAGACATTTTACAGTAATTATTACATTTAAAATGATGTAAAACAACGTTCTACACGTTACAAGTGTCATCGCGTTACCGCCAATAATTGCAGTGTTGTTTTTTACAAATTCTTTACGAAATACATGGTTTTTGATAAAAAAATATTCTGATTATGTTCGGACTTAACTCTGTTTTGAACCATCGTTGAAAAAAACACCACTGTAATGTTTATTCTCGTTTTATTACAATAAATTTTATGTTTAATCGATTTACATTTCTCAATTGTCAGCGCATAACCTACAAAATTGCTAATGTTGTTTTTCAGATTCTTTGCGAAATACACGTTGTGTAAAGATTTACGTCACAAAATACTGTGATTCTATTTAGAGCTTATAATCATCATTGAATAAAACATCAAGGTAAAGTTTATTCACCTTTTTACAGTTAATATTACATTTTGCAAACTATCGTTTACGCGTGGCGCAACATAACCTCTAAAGGTAGCAACTACGTCGTTCTTTATTGATTTTGTTTGCAACCGTATTTAATTCATAGTATCATCAATCTTTAAACTATTCAAAGAATATTTTTAATGTACTTTTTAAATGGATATAAAAGTTTTTTTTTGGAATCATTCGTAAATATAGGTCTCACTGCTGAGGCCCCAATTTTAGTTTTATAAAATAAAAAATCGTAAAATTTCGAAATCAATGAACACGCTAAATTATTTTTTTTTTAATAATAGACCCACCCAGAAGACCCCGATGAAAATAATACCCTCAGGGCCTAGGTCATCCTTGGGGATGCTGGGTGGAGGGTTTTTTTAGGAAAGGAAGGAGAGGAAATTCTCGGAAGAAAAAAGGTATTAGAGGTGGGTAAGAATCTGGGGGTCAATGTGTCCAGGAGTTATTTAAAAAAAATATATGAATTCCGCACAAGAATCCCAACTGCTCCCGTCTTAGTGAGACTATGGTATCCCCGATAGGGGTTGGTGTGAGGCTGAATGTAGTGGGGACAGGCAGGAGATGGAGAATAGGAGGGGGGGGGGATGTACCTGGCTACTAAGATCTGGTCACTAATCACGGCTAAAGCCATTTCAAGCAACGTTTCAATTCTGAATAGTGGTCTTATACTGAGAGTATGTTCCACTCTGGAACGTGCCGCAAACATACTATATATTATTTTGAATTAATTAAATGTGATCATAACACACATTACCGCGACCTCCGGATTGGGAGTCAAGAGTCTTACCGATCGACAATGCCATATAGACGTATAAATCTATCCTTCCCACTTTTTTTTTACTATCACCATTATTTTTTACGTCATCTTTGGGGATGCTGTGTGGAGAGTATTTTAAGGGAAAGGAAGGAGTGGAAGTTCTGAGAAGGAAAAATGTTAGAGAAGTGGGTAAGAATCTGGGGTCAATGTGTCCAGTAGTGACGAATGTCTCTCCCACTGCGATGCAAGGTGATGGGTCAAATGAGTCTGGCTGGAGAGGTCTAAATTAGGTCTCCCTCAATCGGTCTCTTCCGATCCGGCTCGCCAAGCAGTAGGTGGGCAAACGCATTCGTCGTCAGGTCCCAGACAAACCTCGCCCTGTGAACTCGGGCACCCCTGCTAAGTCACCAAACGTAGCTACGCATCCCAAATTAAAAAATTGCACTGCGAGCAAGGCGATGTTCCGAAGGAGAAAAGTCTCACTCAACCAGTCTCTCCCGATCCGGCCTGCTACGCAATTGGTGGGTAGACGCATCCGGAGCTAAGGTCCGGACATACATCACCTCATGAACCCGAGCACCCCTGTTTAGCCACCAAACGTAACGAAGCACTTGGGGTGACATATGGCAGAGATGTTGGTAATCCAATAAATGGTTCCCGGGGTGGCGGTACCCACACTCAACTCCCAAAACGAACATTCACCTAAATTACTATAAAAGATAACTTTCAAGTTTTAAAGAGTAATTTCTTAGTAACATAGGCTATGTTTTATTTCATGTTTAGATGCCAAGGAGATGCTGCGTGCCATGTTGTAAATCAAACTCTGACGCTAGCCTAAAAAAAAGGAGATGAATCTGTGACCACCTTCTCGTTTCCCAGAGCTGGTGATCTTCGAAATTCCTGGATTAAAGCGATACCTCGAGCAAATTGGGTGCCGACAAAAGGTTCCTTTGTATGCAGCAAACATTTTGATACTAGTGAAGTGATTAGACTAGAAAATTTTAAGAACGCAGATGGAACATAGCAGATGGGAGTCCAACTAAGTCGTCCAAAGTTAATCCCTGAAGCAATTCCACACATATTTCCTAATCTGCCCAAATATTTAAGTAGCAAAACGATTAAAAGAAGACAAGATCCTTCAGTGCGACAAGAAAATGTAATCAAACGCCAAAATCAACAAATTGAAGAGTTTTTGAAAAGTGATATTATTAAAAATTATGGTGACTTTTTAGATAATTTAAAAACTAAATTGACTGTGGACTCGGTGTGGAATATAAAAACAAGCCATGATTACATTTTATTTTATACTTAAAATGCAGACTTAGGTAATGATGACGTATTTTGTTCAGATGTTGCATTAGAAGTAGTGACATAAATAGAGATTTTAAAGTAAACGTATTTATCAAAAATAATGCACTCTCGTTTCATGTTTTTATTAGACGGAAGATGGAAAGTTTTTTAAGTTTAATAAATAAAAATAAAATAAATAAATTATCTGTTTTATAAGACAATTTGTTTAATTTCGATTACTATGAATAATAATTTTAAAGTAAAAAATATATAAATACATTTCTAGGTCAAAATCCTACTATAAACGCTTAAAAACATTATTAATCTTTCGTTTGTCAAAAATGACACAGGTTCACACAACTTACAAAATGCAATGTTGCCAAGTCTAACAGCGTGGCCTGTCTAAAGTCGGCCGTGGTACCTCCCATAACGAGTAATTCGCATAATGAGCAAAACCGATTGTGAAAAAGATGCTTCCTTAAGGAGCGACATTTCACATAACGAGTGACGCATGGGGAAGTTCCATCTTCACATCCCTCACTTATGAGCCGGGACTTCCGCGCCAGTGCATCTGTTACTGGGTTAGCACTTGTTCCGCTAGCACGTTAGTGTCGGATGTGACCACACATTTTTTCAAACTTCGTCGCTTCAGATACGTTTTTAGATTTTCACGGCCAAAAGCATTTTCGTTGTTTGTTTTGGGGGTGTTATGCCGTGTTGTGCAGATCCGGATCGCCGGATCGCCGGATCTGCCCTGATGATGGACACTGCAACGCTGTCCGAAACGTCGGCTAAAGAAGGAGGTAGCACAACACGGCATAACACCCCCAAAACAAACAACGAAAATTCTTGTGTTCAGACATTATTTGTAAATTAATTTTCAAAAATGTCTTTCCAGAACATGAATAGTTGCAGTCGGAACAGGAAAATGGTATTCTTCACTATGAGTAAACTTGTGGGTTTTTAAAGTCGCCTTTCTAGCACATGAATAATTGCAATCGGAACATGTAAAAGGTTTTTCTCCACTGTGCAACAGCGTGTGTTAAGTGTCCCTTTGTAGTACATGTAGTACCTTTTGCAGTCGGAACACGAAAGTGTTTCTCCACTATGAGTCAGCTTGTGGACTTTTTTGAGAACGTGAATAGTTGCAGTCGGAACATGAATATGGTTCTTCTCCACTATGAGTAAACTTGTGGGTTTTTAAAGTCTTCTTTCTAGCACATGAATAATTGCAATCGGAACATACAATAGGTCTTTCTTCACTGTAAATAGATTGTGTGATTTTAAGTGATACTTTGTAGAACATGAATAGTAGAATTATGCTTGTTATAAGAGGTTCCACTGAATTATGATAGTACAGTGGAACTTCTCCCAACGATCACCTCCCAAAATTAGTTACTCGCATAACGAGCAAAACAGATTACAATTTTACAGATTAACAGACATTTAGCAAAACGAGTGACGCAAGGGGAAGGCTCACTGCCACTCAAGTTACGTCGTCACTCACTTGTGAATTGGGACTTCCGCGCCAGTGCGTCAATCTCTGCTTCGCATACCTTTCACTAGCACGTTAGTATCGCATGTGATCACATATTTTTCCAAACTTGTGTTCAGATATTGTAAAATTTTGTAAGGCGAAAAGGGTTTTTCTCTGCTGTGACTCATCAAGTGGATTTTTAAATCTCCATTAATAAAACACAAATGGTTTCAGTCGGAACATGAAAACGGTTTTTCTTGACTGTGAGTCAGCATGTGGATTTTAAATTTTCCCTATCTGCAGTAACATGAAAAAGGTTTTGTCTCCCACTGTCAGTTAACTTGTATACTTTTAAATATGTTTTACGAGAATATGAATAATTGCAATCAAAACGTACATACGGTTTTTCTCCACTATGCATCAGCGAGTTTCGCTAAATGTCCCTTTGTAGTACGTGAATAGTCTCAAAGTAACTTTAAAAAGGTTTTTATCCTCCTTGAGTCGGTTTGGGGACTTTTAATGTTCCTTTTGAGTAGGGGAGGGGAATCTTTTTTGCGTTTGGGGCCATTTGGATGTTCGTAGTCCAATATTTTTTTATAAACGGACTCGCACGATCGTATCAGCCAGGGTTATCCAAAGAATCGACAACTGAACAAAATTCGAGAGCGCTCTTAGATTTGGTCGATGAATTACCTTCGCTTGCCCGGCGAAGGCGGGAAACTTCTCCAGTGCAATTAGGCAATCGTTCGGCCACTATATCCGCAGTCGACGTCCCAAATGTAAAAACACTGTCGGCAGTTGGACTCGGTAATCGGTGTAAATAGCACTTCCTTTGTCGCATGCGGTAAAGGCGGAATCAGACTAACCGTTCATTTTGGCCTATTTTACTCGGAATGACACGTCTGAAGATGAAATGAAACAAAAACGTGATACGAAGGTGGGAACATCCGCTCGAGTAACCATAGAGTAAACCTTCACTCGAGTGAACCGTCTGATTCCAGCCTAAGGCTGTTCCCAACTTCGTTTCACTTTTGTTTCATTTCTTGTTCAGACGTGTCATTCCGAGTGAAATGGGTGGAATGGAATGATTAGCAAACCGTCTGATTCCAGTCTAATGGCGGAATCAGATAGTTCACTCGAGTGAAGGTTTACGCCATGTTTTTTCTGCCTAATGTCCCATCTTCGTTTCATTCCATGTTCAGACGGCGCTATAGAAATAAGCGTTCATTCGTCCATTCCCACTACAGTATCGCCGAGCGAGGTCAGGCGCGCTGGAATTCGTTTGATTTCCAGCGCGGTCCGGCCTCGAGTTTTAAGGAAAAACATGTCAGATGCATTTTGTAATTTACGCAATTTTGTTGACACAATTAAATTTAAAAAAACAGTATTGTTTCGTCTTATAAACCTTTTTATTTTTTATGACATAATAACACAATTTGATTTTACTTTTTTATTACGAACATTTACCTACAAATTAATAATCTTACATATATTAAAGTAATATATAACACATGGATAATAAGAGAGACCCAAAAATTTCTATGAGACGTGTTCCCAAAAGCAAACAAATTAGCCGAACGAATACCATTTTGACGTTTCGCGTGCGACGTGATAGCGTCCTTCCAGCACAGGACGCGAGACAAACTGATTGAGATTTCACTCCGTGTTCAGACGTTTCACTTTGCTCTCTTCCGCGCGCGAGTTAAGCTGGAATCAGACGATTCACTCGAGGGATGGTTTCCGCCATGTTTTTTCGGCCTAATCGTCCATTTTGTTTCATTCCATGTTCACACGGCGCTATAGAAATAAGCGTTCACTCGTCCATTCCGACCACAGCGTCGCCGAGCGAGGTCAACCGCGCTGGAATTCGTTTGTTTTCCAGCGCGGTCCGTCCCCGAATTTTAAAGAAAAACATGTCAGATGCATCGATTTTTACGCAATTTTGTTGACACAATTAAATAAAAATAAATAAAAAAAACAGTATTTTGTCGTCTTATAAACCTTTTTATTTTTTATGGCATAATAACACAATTTGATTTCACTTTTTTTATTACGAACATTTTCCTACAAATTAATAATCTTACATATATTAAAAAACATATAAAATACATGGATAATAAGGGAGACCCAAAAATTTATATGAGAGGTGTTCCCAAAAGCAAACAAATTAGCCGAACGAATACCATTTTGACGTTTTGCGTGCGATTTGATAGCGTCCTTTCATGGTCCTTCCCGTACAGGACGCGAGACAAACTGATTGAGAGTTCACTCGGTGTTCAGACGATTCACTTTGCTCTCTTCCGCGCGCATGCGCGCGCGAGTGAAGGATGCCGAAGGGAAATATCCAACATTGTTGGATCGGTTCACTTGAAGATTTCATTCGGCACTTTCGATTCATTTCATGTTCAGACGTGTCATTCCGAGTAAACTAGGCCGAATGAAATGCGGAAATGAGCGATTAGTGAAACGTCTGAATGGCGCTTTAAGGATACCGAATGAAAATATCCAACATTGTTGGATCGATTCACTTGAAGATTTCATTCGGCAGTATTCGGCACTTTCGTTTCATTTCATGTTCAGACGTGTCATTCCGAGTAAAATAGGCCGAATAAAATGCGGAAATGAACGATTAGTGAACCGTCTGATTCGTGCATTGAGAGCCATTAAGTAACTTTGAGAAATCAAAAACGCAAATTTCGACTTCACAAAAAATAAAAACATTACTAGCTAGTCAAATGTTTAAGAACATATTTCGAAATCCTCTTAATTACTTGTTATTTATTATTATTAATTTGTTATTATTAATGTAGGAGCTGTTGCAAATTTTTTGTATTATTTCTATTTACTATAATGTAAAAACTTGTTACTCTCTTTTGTTTTTCTGTATTGTAAACTTTTTCTTGTAAATTTCTAAAATTAACTTACACTATATATTATTATTTTTATGCAATCTGCAATTTAAAAACTGGTTTAAGTTTCATTTATTTTTCTTTTTCTCTTTTATTATAATATAATATTTTTTACTTACTTTTATACCTACCATTTTTATAATGTTCATTGCTATAAGTTTATATTTCTTATTTAAACATTGTATTACACACATATATATATATATATATATATATATATATATATATATATATATATATATATATATATATTGTTAGCAATAATGAAACGCTAAGTAGATGTTTATAATGAAATATATTGTCTCCACGGTAAATGACAATAATAATATCCAATCTCGACAAGACTACATCTCGCCATTCAAATTCCAGCCCCAGCCGTTGCCTCCGCCGTTGGTAGCTGTGTCAGTTGCAGGTCCGAGCAGTCTTGCAAACCCACGGTGTCAATCCCTTCTTTACCGACGCAGGGGCAGTAGTAGTTTCCCAGTTGGCCGCCAGAGGCGCTAGCAGTACCTCTGGTGGCAATATTCAAATACGTTGCTAACAATATATATATATATCACTGTATTATATACTTATTATGTAAAAGCCCATCAGGGCGTTGAAAATTAATAATAAATAAATACATTATTCCTTAATTATTTAATTATGTACATACAACAATGAAATACGGAAAAAACATACAGACCGATCATTTTATATCAGTCAGTTATCGATTGATTCTGCTATAATAAGGAAGTTGAGTCCTTTTTTTTAATTTTTTTATGAATGTACACAGGCAAACTTAAATACCAGTATTTTTTTTTAAGTTCGTTTTCATAATTAAATTAATTCTACAAGTTTGAATTTTATTAAGCTCGCGAAAACGGCGGCAAGAGCATAATACCGTGCGACAGAGTTCGTGACGTAACCCGGTCCTTGCTTGTGTGAAATATAAGGGAAAATATTTACCGACCGCTATGTTAGGAACTGTTGCAAGTTTCGTTGAAAAATTACATTTCGTGTTTTTAAATTTAAAAAATAACCATTAAAATGCACTTTTTCGAAATTCAGGTGACTGAATTGATTAGTACTAGTAAATATCTAACTTTTTAATTTATATTTTTCGTCCATATTAAGCGTGTCCCGGTTTTGTAAATATTTTCCCTTATATTTCACACAAGCAAGGACCGGGTTACGTCACGAACTCTGCCGCACGGTATTATGCTCTTGCCGCCGTTTTCGCGGGCTTTAATAAAATTCAAATTTGTAGAATTAATTTAATTATGAAAACGAACTTTAAAATAAAAATAAAACTGGTATTTAAGTTTGAATGTCCTCTACATGAACATATTTTTTATAAGTCAAAATATTTTTCACTCAACTTCCCTATTGTATTCAGGTTTTGCGTTTACTGGTTTTAGTTTATTACAAAAAAATTAACTATCCATTCTACTTACCTTGTTTTTTTAAATATATCTCTCAACGCTTTTTAAAACAATAACAGAATAACAATTATTTCACCAATTCACGTCAATTTTATATATCAACATATTGAACATTGGTTATTTCATACATAATATATTATAAAATCTTATAATATATTATGTATGAAATAACCTATTTTAATCTTGTTAATGTTCCAGATAAAATAAAATGGTATGATAAATCAATAAAAAAGCTAATTTCAATAGAATTTTGTTTTATTAAGGAAGTCGAATTATAAATGAGCTTGTTGAGAAATTGCGGGGAATTTGTTAATTTTTTCTCCCCAATTTAGGAAATTTGGATATTTATTGCGGGTACTTTAGAACATAAGCATTGGCAACCCTGACCATGAATTATGATCAGGGTTGCCGATTTGCGGGAAATTCCCCAAACTGCGAGGGATTTTTCAGATTTTTCAAGAATTGGGTATTTTGCGGGGAAAACGTGGGGATTTTGGGCTTTTCTTGATTATCCAACAATTTTGAAAAATAAGCACACTCGGTGAAAGACTTCGTAGTTTATTTTATGGCAGCATTGTAGCTTTATTTCTAAACGATAATATCGGGGGGGGGATTCCTGAAGTTCGGGACCCAAACTCGAAGACACATGAATTTGCTAGTCATAGAACTAAAAAAAAGAACATGATAGAAGGATTCTTTTCTCACGTAACTACGTCTTGTTGTTTTGATGAATTGGTGACTAATTGTTGGAAAGTTCGTTCTGTAATAAGTAATAACGTGAGCTTTGTGAGAGTATTTTTTAAAATGGACAAATGGTTAAAAAAAAGCCTTATTTTTTTCTACTAGCTATACAATTTATTGGCACACCGTATTGAATATATGTTTTTTTTATATATAAGTTGGGTTATTTGGGTTTTAACCAATTTTTTCATCTGATATTATATAAGAAATAATACATTTTAATCATTTTAATGTTCCAAATAAAATAAAATAAATCAATGAAAAATGCTAATTTCCATAGAATATTGTATTATTTTATAGGCAAAATTTTAAAGGAACTTGTGGGGAATTTGTGGGGAATTTGTCATTTTGCTCTCCCCGCTTTGGGGATTTTGACCATTCGTTGCGGGTATTTTAGAACATAAGCATTGGCAGCATGGCAACCCTAATCATGATGCAAACCGCCTATAGAACCCGCTAGTACATGTTTAACCTAGTAAACGGGGACTCCCGAGCTGGTACCATCCTCAAACTGTTATGACAAAAATATTATTTATTTAAATAATTAAGTTAGTTGCATTTCATGTGCTCTAAAATAAACGGATGTTTTTTAATGTACACATCGCTTATTTATTACATAGATCATTTTTACATATTTCTTTAAATATGCTTAATCTAAGTAGATACATTTATTTTTTATTTTACTAGAAACTAAGCTACACATTTGATTGGTCGTGTCGTATAAAAAAGAAACATATTCACCAAAACACCTGGACAAATATGAGATATTTTACTCCACGTAAACGAAAAACAGAGTGATAATAATTTATCTTAAAAATAAGATCCAAGGACTTGTAAAGGTAATTCAACTCAGAGACGCTAACTGTCTACTCATAAACAGTAATTATGGCATCTTAGTATTCGGGATATAGATCATATCGGGATATAGATATAGATCACCATCAACAAGAGACAAACTCGTATATTCCTTTCTTCATTCACTGGATGTTGAGCTAAACCAACTTTGAGATGTTCAGGACGTATATCTAATTGGGGACATCAATATTAACATACTAAATACTGAGCAGAAACACCCGCAGTGTGATGACTACCAAATACTTTTGCTGCATCATGGACTGATCAGTGCAGTTAATGTACCAACAAGATTAGGATATTATAACGAAAATGCCCAATATGTATCTGCCTCCTGTATTGACCAAATTTAATCATGATAAAAACGAAGCATACGGTACCGCCGTTCATATCTATTCCAATATTGCTGACTACTTTACACTACTACTCACCATTCAACTTCAAAATAGCAAACGTATATTTAAAAAAAACATCTGTCACAATAGAATCAATAAACAAGTTAAAGGATTTATTCAAATTCGAAGATTGGGGAGAATTACATAAAATAATCATTTTCAAGATTGGTGCCATTCGTTTACAAGCATTGTTCAAACAAATATTCAAAAATATCCAGAATCATTCACAATACAAACTCCACACAAACGTAAAATAAATAAAACAAAAAAGGGTAAATGTTTACAAAATAGGGACACGTTTAAAAAAATAAATTGTAGTAAGTAGTTAGTTAGATAATAGTTAGTAGTAAGTAATTCGGCAACCGGAATTGAAAAATAATGCATTTAAATGATTAATTTTTAACTTTCAAAATACAAAATGTCATTTTTCAAGGGCCGCCATATTACGAATTACGACAGTAAAAGTTTAAAAAAAACATTAAAATCAATTCTGGTTGCTGAATTACTAACTATTATGTAACTACTATTTTGTAAATATTTACCAACAAAAAACTTGGAATACTCAAGGGCGAGTCTTGAAGGGGTCCTTCCTTAAGGCTATGCGACACGACCAAGCCGCTTGATGGCAAGCACGTAGTTTCTTTTCTATGGCACTTTGTGACAAGCCTTTTGACCGTCTCCAAAGCTTGCTTGCGGCTTTCTCACAAGCATTGCGCAATACTACGTGCTGGCGACGGGGCTTGATGCGAATTCATATTTTTTCGGGAATAGACAAACGAGAATAGATAAATAAGTACCCATAGACAAAAAACATTACGATGAATGGTGATTTTAGATATTACGTATCGTGTAAAACAATTATATAAATCATATAAAATTATTATAAAGTAGGCAGCTATTGTTTCTGTGTTCAATTTGTCCATTTCTGGGTTCAATTCAAGAAATCCGTTGATTTTTAATGAAAATATTGTACATCAAATTCAATAATGTTATTTTTAAGTTCTGCAAGTATTTTAGTTTTTTTAAATATTATGAAAGCTGTTTCGGCATTCAATGTCATTTTCAAATTGTAGTTAGGTCACTTTTAGACCACTTCTTTATGCGATTCTATTAACGAAGTCCAATTTCAATATCCATGGAGTTTAAAATGATTTTTTACTGGTGTTCATAATTTAATATTTTCTTAAATGTTTAATAATAACGAAACTGCTATTGTCTTAATTAAATGTGTTAAATTGTACAGGTCTTGTGTTTTTAAAAAAAATATTTCCAAATATGATTTGAAATTTATTAAGCAGGTTATATGTTAACTTTAAATTGTTATTTATTTATGTTCTTACATCTTCTTTTAATTTTTATTTAATTTCACAAAGTTGTATTTTTTGTAAATATTATCTCAGCCCACTTAGTTTTTTTATTATAATTATAGTAATGTGAAAATCTGTCTAGATTTTATTTGTATTTTTAATTTTAATTTAATTGATGTAAACAATCTGTTGATTTTCCTAAATAAATAAATAAACATCTGAGAAATGAAGAAAAATAATTGTCTTTACTTTACTAATTAATGTTATATTACAATATTAATATATAAAATTTATTATAACACAATAAATAATGCTTTGTCTTTGTTATATTCCATTTCGCACAAAATTCACTTTCAACCCCCTTTCGACCGCCACGAAATCACCGAAGGCGTGGCCAGGCTTGAAGGAGAGGCTTGATGCGCCGCGGCAAGCCTAAAAGCATAGAGAATAATAGAAAACAATAGATAACAAATTTACGTGCTGGCCATCAAGCGGCTTGGTCGTGTCGCATAGCCTTAAAAGCATAGAGAATAATAGAAAACAATAGATAACAAATTTACGTGCTGGCCATCAAGCCGCTTGCTCGTCTCGCAGTCCCATAAAGGCTATGCGACACGACCAAGCCGCTTGATGGCAAGCACGTAGTTTCTTTTCTATGGCGCTTTGTGACAAGCCTTTTGACCGTCTCCAAAGCTTGCTTGCGGCTTTCTCACAAGCATTGCGCAATACTACGTGCTGGCGGTGGGGCTTGATGCGAATTTATATTTTTTCGGGAATAGACAAACGAGAATAGATAAATAAGTACCCATAGACAAAAAACATTACGATGAGTGGTGATTTTAGATATTACGTATCGTGTAAAACAATTATATAAATCATATAAAATTATTATAAAGTAGGCAGCTATTGTTTCTGTGTTCAATTTGTCCATTTCTGGGTTCAATTCAAGAAATCCATTGATTTTTAAAGAAAATATTGTACATCAAATTCAATAATGTTATTTTTAAGTTCTGCAAGTATTTTAGTTTTTTTAAATATTATGAAAGCTGTTTCGGCATTCAATGTCATTTTCAAATTGTAGTTAGGTCACTTTTAGACCACTTATTTATGCGATTCTATTAACGCCGTCCAATTTCAATATCCATGGAGTTTAAAATGATTTTTTACTGGTGTTCATAATTTAATATTTTCTTAAATGTTTAATAATAACAAAACTGCTATTGTCTTAATTAAATGTGTTAAATTGTACAGATCTTTTGTTTTTAAAAAAAATATTTCCAAACATTATGATTTGAAATTTACTAAGCAGGTTATATGTTAACTTTAAATTGTTATTTATTTATGTTCTTACATCTTCTTTTAATTTTTATTTAATTTCACAATGTTGTATTTTTTGTAAATATTATCTCAGCCCACTTAGTTTTTTTTTATTATAATTATAGTAATGTGAAAATCTGTTTAGATTTTATTTGTATTCTTAATTTTATTTTAATTGATGTAAACAATCTGTTGATTTTCCTAAATAAATAAATAAACATCTGAGAAATGGAGAAAAATGATTGTCCTTACTTTACTAATTAATGTTATATTACAATATTAATATATAAAATTTATTATAACACAATAAAGAATGCTTTGTCTTTGTTATATTCCATTTCGCACAAAATTCACTTTCAACCCCCTTTCGACCGCCACGAAATCACCGAAGGCGTGGCCAGGCTTGAAGGAGAGGCTTGATGCGCCGCGGCAAGCCTAAAAGCATAGAGAATAATAGAAAACAATAGATAACAAATTTACGTGCTGGCCATCAAGCCGCTTGCTCGTCTCGCAGACCCATTAAGGCTATGCGACACGACCAAGCCGCTTGATGGCAAGCACGTAGTTTCTTTTCTATGGCGCTTTGTGACAAGCCTTTTGACCGTCTCCAAAGCTTGCTTGCGGCTTTCTCACAAGCATTGCGCAATACTACGTGCTGGCGGCGGGCTTGATGCGAATTCATATTTTTTCGGGAATAGACAAACGAGAATAGATAAATGAGTACCCATAGACAAAAAACATTACGATGAATGGTGATTTTAGATATTACGTATCGTGTAAAACAATTATATAAATCATATAAAATTATTATAAAGTAGGCAGCTATTGTTTATGTGTTCAATTTGTCCGTTTCTGGGTTCAATTCAAGAAATCCATTAATTTTTAATGAAAATATTGTACATCAAATTCAATAATGTTATTTTTAAGTTTTGCAGTTTTTTTTAAATATTATGAAAGCTGTTTCGGCATTCAATGTCATTTTTAAATTGTAGTTAGGTCACTTTTAGACCACTTCTTTATGCGATTCTATTAACGCCGTCCAATTTCAATATCCATGGAGTTTAAAATGATTTTTTACTGGTGTTAATAATTTAATATTTTCTTAAATGTTTAATAATAACGAAACTGCTATTGTCTTAATTAAATGTGTTAAATTGTACAGGTCTTGTGTTTTTAAAAAAAATATTTCCAAAGATTATGATTTGAAATTTATTAAGCAGGTTATATGTTAACTTTAAATTGTTATTTATTTATGTTCTTACATCTTCTTTTAATTTTTATTTAATTTCACAAAGTTGTATTTTTTGTAAATATTATCTCAGCCCACTTAGTTTTTTTTATTATAATTATAGTAATGTGAAAATCTGTTTAGATTTTATTTGTATTTTTAATTTTAATTTAATTGATGTAAACAATCTGTTGATTTTCCTAAATAAATAAATAAACATCTGAGAAATTAAGAAAAATAATTGTCTTTACTTTACTAATTAATGTTATATGACAATATTAATATATAACACAATAAAGAATGCTTTGTCTTTGTTATATTCCATTTCGCACAAAATTCACTTTCAAACCCCTTTCGACCGCCACGAAATCACCGAAGGCGTGGCCAGGCTTGAAGGAGAGGCTTGATGCGCCGCACAGTGTTTCGTTTCATACAAGCTAGACGGAAAAAACTCTTAGATAATAATAAAGTGTTTAGAACCCTCTTGTGGGGAGTATTTAATCCGAATATATTGAAAAATTGGGTTGAAAGTGATTAATATAATTTTTTTTCTTAAAAAAATAGGAAAAAAATCTTTTAAATAATTAATTCTATATTAATACGGTATTTAAAGGTTCATAATGAAAACAACTTTAAACAGTAAAAAATGTCTATTTTAAGGATAATAAGTAGGTAAAAGCACAGTCAGAAAATAGAATACAAATCACTAAATAATTGCAGGTAAAAATAAACAAAACAATTATTACTTAAAATTTAAAATAAAACAATAACTTTTTATACACCACTTTTATTTTTTTATACTTTGTCGGTATAAAGTATAAAAAATTAAAAGTGGTGTTTACAAAGTTATTGTTTTATTTTTAATTATTATGTCACATCACAAAGTAACTGCTTCATACGAACAAAAATTATTACTTAACTAGGAAAACTATTTTATTCATATTTAGCAACATAACTTAATAAAAACAAGCACTAATTGTAGAATGTATAGTCAGAAAAAAAATCAATAGATGAACAAGAACTTAAAGTAAAGAAACAAAACTAGAGAAATGAACTATGGGTAGATAAATGCTTAATTATGTACCCATAGTTCATTCATTTAAGACAGAGAACAGGACTAATTGATTTGTGAGAAAATATAGTACCTAAACAGAATGCTTATCGAAACTAGATGCTATCTGAGTTAGGTTCAGAGTCTTCAGAGGAGTTCTTGACTCGGAATTGGGTGGAACAATTAAATTTGAAGTCCTCGTACTCACTAAATCACATACTTTCATTATTTTACTCCGGTCACTACATGCCACAAAGTCCTTTGCGGGCCTTCCAGTAGATGTAGATGACTGATTTTTGTCTAATTGAGAATTTTCACGCAAATCTTCAATTATGAAAACGTTTCCACTACCTTGAAGCCACTCACAAAATTTAACAACAAATTTTTCGAGAATCCGAGAGGCTGCAATCCATTTTTTGCTTATATTCAAAGATATTAACTGTATTTCGCTTTTCAATTTTTTTTCACTGCTTGCACTGAGATTTTAAAGTTCAAATTTACTTAAAATAAGATTATATATTCCATGAAACTTTTCTTTATTGGGAAAACTCCTCCAGGTATCGAACAACTCCTGCCTGGAAATCTGGTATGTGGTGCCTGTGAAATGACAAAATATGATTGGTGAGTATTAATGAGCAAAAATATCGAAACTGATTTGAATAGAATATTAATTGTTCAATCTACAAAAAAAAAATTACGCGACCTTATTGATATAAACTCCGAAATAAACTCTCGTGTAGTTAGAAATAAAATATTTTTAAACTACATAAAAACACTGAAGTTAAATATTATTTTTAAAAAAAACTGATATGTTTTCTATTCAAACTTTACAATAAAAACATACTACATACCTTCCAAAGTAGCCTCCATTTTTTTTAGAACTGAAACAAAACACTTTAAACACATAAACAACCTTACAGCTCGGGCGACAAGATGCGAATGAAAATAACTCGTAATTCATTATCTAATTTACCTAACTTTGGAGCTCTAGTATGAGTCAACCCGTGCATTAATTACCCCAATTAAAAATGTATTCGTCATACTAGCTACCTGTTAATACCCCCATGATGTCATTTTTCAAAAATTCCAAAGTGAGTTTTTTCCGTCTAGCTATATGAAACGGAACACCGTGCGCCGCGGCAAGCCTAAAAGCATAGAGAATAATAGAAAACAATAGATAACAAATTTACGTGCTGGCCATCAAGCCGCTTGGTCGTCTTGCAGACCCATTAGAGTAAAAAAGAGAAGAGTGCCGCCAGCTAATAATATAAATATATGTATGCAACAACGATTCGGACAAAACACTCGTTCCTATGCTGCCGACGTCCACTGTTGGTAGGTTGCTCTTTTCCTCCGAGTTTCTCGCTGATACACCTCTTGGCTGTTGGTGCTGCTGATTCCTTTGAACAGACACCACCATAATTCCTTTAAAACAGTAAAGTATATTTTAAGTGTGCCTAAGTAGGATATGATCGGAAGGTTGGACTCTAGCCCAGAGATGTCCATAAAAATGGTTGTCGACTGAAATTACGAGTATTATACAGGCGACTCCCTCATGGGGCTGGTAAGGCTGGAGTCAGACGGTTCACTCGAGTGAAGGTTTACGCCATGTTATAACATTGTTGGATCGGTTCACTTGAAGATTTCATTCGGCAGTATTCGGCACTTTCGTTTCATTTCATGTTCAGACGTGTCATTCCGAGTAAACTAGGCCGAATGAAATGCGGAAATGAGCGATTAGTGAACCATGTGAATGGCGCTTAACTGTTTGCAGAGCAGCTCAATGTTTATGTTTTTATAGATTGGTGGACCTTGGTGGGCGTCAAAACGCAAGACTTCCAAACCGTTTTAGTGGTTCATACCTGAATCTGAAATATTGTTGATCATTTAAATAGTGGCCCATTTATTCAAAATACGTTATTATTATTAATAATCAAAGACATAATATTTTCTAAATTATCCGTGGGCCGGTAAGGAATCGACATAATCGAAAGACTGCTACGTCCAGACTGCGGCCAACTTCCAACTTCAAACGTTTGGTCGATTGTGTGGAGGGGTAGGCGCTCCGCCCACTTAGGCAACTGAAAACCAACTAAAACCGGCTGTTTTCTCTGTCTTGATTGGTCAAAAAGCTTGTTTAACCATAGATGAAGAACAATCAGCTGACAGCTCGCAACCTAGCAACGGCCGCCCAGGGCAACCAGTAGAGCAAGTCGCAAGTCACCGCTTGCGTTACCATTGACAACGGGGTTTTGTGTGATTGTGTATGTGCGGGCTATCACATTGTCATACAAAGACAGTTGGCAGTTGAGAGTTTTCAGTTGCCTGAGTGGGTGGAGGCGCTAATCAGCCGTGACAGTCGCAAGATGGTCGCAAGTCACCGCTTGCGTTACCATTGACAACGGGGTTTTGTGTGATTGTGTAGTGTGCGGGCCATCACATTGTCATACAAAGACAGTTGGCAGTTGAGAGTTTTTTAGTTACCTGAGTGGGCGGAGGCGCGTAGTTCGTGCGTTGGAAAATCGAGTTGGAAGGTTGGAGTTCGAGTTGGCCCGGGATCGCCTCCGAGGCGATCGCGACGGCCAACTCACACGAACCAGCCTGCCGCAGCCACACATCGGGATTGGTTTATTTATGCACACATCATTCTGCGAACCGCTGGCGATCAAGACACGTGTTCCGCGTACCAAAAATATTATTTCGGGAGAGTGGAATAACAATTGTTTGAAAACATGTCATGTATATTATACTTCTACGTAATAATTGTAGGCAACTGATAAGATAAGCGCCGAATCAGCTGTTCGACATCCGCCATGTTGAAATTCGGAGTTTTTGGGGCGTTCAGACGTTTCGATTTTTGTTGACCAACTTTTATTTTACGAAAAAAGTTGAGCAACATTTTGTTCACACGTTTCAATTTAAGTTGAACCGATTTTGACATTCAAAATGGCGTCCACTGAAATTCTTAGTGCGTGCGTCTATCTAATTTCTGATGTTCTGTGAGAGGAGCTGGAGATTATGAAAAAACATAAAAAAACGTCGTACTTGGGTGAGAAATGGATCATGAGAAGGAGTGAATTAGGCGCATCCAACACTATTTTTTTCAAAATAATATTATTTACATTTCAAAAATAATATTCTATTTTTGTATACTTCTTGTTTTTGATCCGAAAGACAGGGATGGCTTTGGTACAGATCCATAAATCTGAACATTAAATCGTCCGACCATTTCAGATATTTTTTTGGTTGAAACGGATTCCATGACGGTAGGAAATAGTACCGAATAAATGAAACGCCTGACGTTTACTTTTTCCCGCGAGTGACTAAAAATGATAAGCGACTTGAAACATGTGTTCAGACGCGACGATTCGATGTAAAACTCGAACGATTAGTAAAACCAAAATGGCGATAGTCATACTTGAACGACAAAAGTAGACGGGCTATCAACTTTCGCTAGCAACAAAAAAAGTTGATAAATTTGTTGACAAAGTGTTCACACGTGTCGATTAGCTTTCAACTGTCGAATTGACCGACAAAAATCGCCCCGTGTGAACCGGCTATTTGGAGTTGGAAGGTTGGCCGCAGCCACCACACGATCGGCCAATCTTCCAACTCCGAACTAAGTTCGAAGTTGGAAGGTTGGCTGCGGTGTGGAAGTACCATAAAACTGCACAAAAAAACTTTATCTAATCATTTTCGACGTGATGCCGAGTCGGGGATTGGTATTTGATTGATATTGATATTTTATATATAAACAGTATTGTTCTATGGTGTATTTATGTTTGACGCAACTTGGCGCGCGGCTGTTGCAGACTGTTCTAACGTAAATGTTTGGGTTATTTTTTGTGAAATGCCACCTAAATATCGTTGAGTGTGGAAGGCTGTGTAGACGTAAATTCAATTCGGCATAAGTTTCCGTCCTGGGAAAGAAAGGAGAATCTGTTTCGGGAATGTCCGATGAGAATTGGCAGATCGAATGCAAAATGCGTAATAAAATAACGTTTTGTCTACTTTTAAACTTCCTAAAATGAGGCAATATTCTCGTGAAACAGGGTGCATTGTAACCAAAATGCAGGTACAAATATTTATATTGATTATTTATATGAAATTCTAAGCTCATTCCGAACTGTCATTTTTCTAGTTGAAGAGTGATGAAATATAATTTTTTTTTTCATAATACGAATAATTCAAGCCATTTCATAATGTCAAAGGTACATTCATTTGCACAATTTAATCCTGTTTTCATGCATTTATCTTGTTGTGTTTTGATCTGTCAGATGTGTCATGATAGTAAAGTTGTTTTAATTAATCTTTTCAGCTCGATCATACAATGCCTGTGTTTGTTTTGAACACCAAATTGTCACACATATAGTGTCTCATTCCTTCTACACTGCTGGTGGTGGCTACTAGTGCTGGGTTTATAAAGAGAAACTCGTTTCCTTCACAGGACTGTCTGGGTATGTATTTGCATTTTACTATATTATTATAAATTATTACCTAGGTAAAAATATTAATATAGAGATGATTAGCTTGCTTGATGGTACTGAACTTTATCCACCGAACGTAGTATGAGGTTTCTACTAATGTTTTAAGTTTTCTTAAATCTTTTTTGTGAAGGTCAATTGACCAATTTTGATGCATACCCAAAAGTATTGATTTAGCATCTTAATGATGACACATGATTGTTTGTTGCAGGTATGTAGAACAGTAACTTTGGTGGTGTCACGTCAGGATATGGAGGCCAGTACATCTGGGGTGTTGACGTGTTCCACCACTCTGTGGCGCCGCTATCCTTGAGAGAACACAGAACTTCAGGACTGGAGCATCAAACATCTTGTTCAAACGAAGTGTCTATGGACCTTGGTTATATCTACC
Source organism: Limnephilus auricula (assembly GCA_951813805.1). NCBI lineage: Eukaryota > Metazoa > Arthropoda > Insecta > Trichoptera > Limnephilidae > Limnephilus > Limnephilus auricula. The sequence continues at coordinate 4,644,246 of OX638396.1, forward strand.
CTCGGTAATATGGTAAATTTATTTTAGACCTGATAAAAGTTATAATCTGTTCAATAGAAGAGTTTACCTTTAAAACAACGCCTTCGTATATTCGGAATTGGTGTGATGGTTAGTTTTTCTTGTATTATCTGTTTATACGTGCTTATAATAAAATACCAAAACATAACTGAGTTTTTTATTTTTCTTTTTAACCAATCATTTTTTTTTTTAAATAATATTTTTGGCATATGAGTTGGGTAGGTACCGAAAGATAATTATATTGTCTATGGTCGCACCTTTTTTAGTTTCCTCTATCCTAGTCGATGGTGTGTGTGACGTCAAGAAGTCGGGGCGAAAAAAAAGTGATAAAATAATCTATATTTACCCTATATCTATGGTCAAATAGTGTCGAAAATTTCTCTATAGTAAAAGCACGAAGTTATCAATCTAGTGATTGGTTTATTTATGGGGATTGGTTTATTTTTGCCGAGTCGTATCCGGAATCCGGGCGGGGCAGTATTATCGGGATTGGTATATTATGGTGTTAAATCCTTTCGGTTTGGTTGTGCAATCGATTGTTATATTATGCGAATTACGCACGTCGCACACTTTAGCATTTCGTATTTACCTAAAAAATTAAATAATATTTATTTAATCAACTTATTTCATGCATTTTTTCAATGGACTTTCATCATGCGTTCATCGAAGTAGGCATATATATATTTGGTCGATGGTGACATTGCATTGTGTATAGTGATGTGATGGATGGTAGTCATGGTAGTTAGCAGTATTTAGCGTGATTGTGTTGACTGTGGACGGTGATACTAGTGTGACTGACAATGGAAGCAGATAAGACGAGTCAACTGTCAGCTCTCCTGGCCTGCCGGTCCCGCGCAGACTTGAGACGGCTCCGGGGGATGGACGCTCCCTCTTTCCCCTTCATCACCCTGGCTTGCAAGCACAATAGGGCTGACTTATTGAAGCTGTTACTGAAGGACACTTCTGATGCGGCAGTTGTGCCCCGCTGGTGTCCAGCGGAGCATGAATATGAAGGACACGATGCCGTTTATTACTCCATCCGCTCCAGCAATGTGGATCTCTTCCTCACACTTCTCGGATCAGTTACCCCCGAACTCTCGGAGCAACTGATTTCCGAGTCTTACGAGGAATTACTCTTAAACAATGTCCTTGTGTCAGAGGAAATGCATCTATTGGTCCGGTATAAGTTGCTCGATCTACGTTTCTTCTCTAAAGGCGACGGAGCACTTCCTGCCGCTTCCACAACTAATATCCAAGAACGCATCCAACTGCTTGTGGAAAATATTGCATATATCAATACTTGTACAGAAGTGGACAGTTACTTTTTATACACGGCCAAGTTCATAGCTCAGAATATTTACATACTGAAAAATCAGTTAAAGTCCACATACAATATTCTGCCCTGGGAAGAAATAGAGTTCTGCTTGGTGTGCTTTGTGTCTGCCCACATTCGGCGCCAAGAATTGAGTTTATTCTATCTCTCCGTACTAAGGAAAGAGAGGTTACTGAATGAATTGAACAAGTTTGCCTCTGCCCTGCAAGAGTTGGAGGAACGCATTGTGTCTACAGATATGAGGGTACTTCAGAAACCGGTGACCTCTGGCCGTGAGGACGTTACCACCGCCATCAGAAGCAGATACCCACACTTGTACGCTGACTATAAGGAGGTGAGAGACGCCTCCTCGCTCCACGTGATAAAGACATACCTAGACATGGCCCTGCTGGCAGACCCTGCTACTAGACTCGGTCAGTTGACTATCAAGAGAGCCCTCCAGGTGACGGGGGAGCATCTGAAGAACACATTGGCCAGCCCCAATCTCTCCCCCGCCGTGAGTGAACTTCTCCTCCTCTCTGCACCCAAAGAAACCAGAAAAGTTCTGCAAGACTTACGCCTCTCTTTATCTCATCCACACCCAGAGTTAAAAGATCCTGTACAATATTCTAACATTCAAAATGACGTTAAAAAGATTGCATCTGTCATTACTGAATTAACGTACTTCAGCAAAGTGAATAAAAAAAAGTGTTTGCTGGACACGCTGATCAATAGTGAGAATGTAGATGAATTTCTTGAAATTGCAAATATCTTTCGCGGTACTTCCATTGTGGATGACCGAGAAATAGACACTGTAACAAAAGGTCATCAAAAAATTGAAGAGCTTATTGAAGAAATTATCAGAAAAGTTGTAGATCAAACTCCTTACGAGAAGAAACTTTTTGCTGAAATAAAAGATGTCCTCAACAAATCAAAATTACAACCTCATTTGACAGTGGAAGACTCTTTTTGCATAATAAATCTTTTTTTTTTCAACTACGACATCAGAAAGGGAAACATGAAAAGGTTCGTTAAGTTTGTAGCTAGTAGATGCTTGAGAGACTTGCCATCTGAAGAAAATCCTATAGAGATTAAGAAAAGACAATTTTTGCTACATAGCCTGTTAACAAAATTTTATAACAGTGTATATACAAAAATTAAACCGGAGATAGCTATCGAAATAGAACTTGCGATATCTAGAATTTATTATACTGGATCAGTTGATGGGCGTAATATTAAATGTATTGACAAATATGGTAGAAAGTTAAACGAATTCAATAAAACTAACAATGGAATGTGTAAGAGTGTTAAAAACAGCAGGGAGGTAACCAGTAAACAACTAACTCAGAAATTAACTGAACTGGGGAAGACTGTAGGAACTGACGGAACATGTGGTAAATTATGTGAGCATCTTTCAACACTCTATAAAGATGAGACAAAAATTAAATTGATGATAGAAGCCCTCATGCTGGAAACAATGTCCCTTTTAGATAGCTTAAAGTGTGTTCCCAATAATTTGCTGTATCTAGATGGGGACATGCCCCTGTTGAGCGGCAAATGCTTGCGCAACCACTTAGCTCATGGGAACGCCTTGGTAGACATTCTGCCGACTGATGCTTGGTCCGCTGTGCTCCTCAATGCCATAAAACTTACTGAAACCAAAGACCTTCTATTGAACTATAAAATAGGGAACATCTTCATACACAATATCAAACTTCTGAGACTGAGATGTGAGCGGGGCTTATCCATTCTTGACAAACAAATGGAAATGTGGAAGTCTCTTCTTGATGGAAACTTTGACAAATTCACAATAGGAATTGCGGGAGGAGCTGATATATTTTCAAGAAAGGAAGATCTGTCGTCTACGCTGCATTATGCTGCACGAGGATCTAATATTGAAACTATCAAGTTCTTGACTAAACAGGAAATGTTTAGCACTGAAGTGAGAGATGTCAATGGTCAAACTGCCCTGCACGTCGCTGCAACTTTTGGAAGAGATGTCATTGTGAAATTCTTAGTGGCAGAAATGGGAAACGCAGTTAATCAAGTGGACGATGCTAGACAGACACCGTTACACCTGGCTTCTTACAATGGCCACAAGAAAACTGTCATGGAATTAATCTCACTAGGAGCCAAAACTACTGTTAAAAATATTGGTGGAAATTCTCCTTTGTATAACGCCGTGATGAACAATTACTTGGATGTGGTTAAAATTCTTTTGGAGAAAGATGCTACTGTCGATGAAAATACTTCTATTATGGACTATACTTCCCTTCACACAGCCGTAGAATTCGGTCATGTAGAAATAGTACAGTATTTGCTGTTACATGAAGCTGATGTCAATGCTAAGACTAAATTAGGCGCCTCTCCATTGCATCTGGCAGCATTCAATGGTGACCAGGAGATGGTGAAAGCTTTGCTAGAGAAGGGGGCTGACGTGAACCTCAGGGAGTGCAATGGTCAGTACCCATTACATTTTGCAGTGGAAAATAACCACAAAGAGACTGTCAAGATCCTCTTGAATAAAGGTGCTTTTGTGAATACCGGTGATGTTGCATACAATCATACCCCCTTCCATACAGCTGCTTCAAACGGCAATGCATTCATAGTTGGTCTACTGTTGCAACGCAACGCCAATGTCAATGCTAGGAGAAATGACGGCTTCACCCCGCTTCACTTTGCAGCCAAGGGTGGATATGCGGATATAGTTGACCTCCTATTGCAGAATGGCGCTCTGGCGCATAGCGGAGATGTCGATGGTTCAATGCCATTACATATTGCTGCTACGCATGGTCATGCTTCTGTTGTGGAGACTTTAATTCAAAGGGGGATCGATATCCATGCCCAAGATACATATAAAGCAACACCATTGCACCTGGCTGCACTAAATGGTCACCAGCAAGTAGTAGACATTTTGCTAGCTGCAGGAGCTAATGTACATTCTGTAGACAAAAAAGGTTTCACTGCTCTACATCTTAGTGCTAAAAAAGGTCACGAAGCTATTTCAGAGGCTTTGATGAAAAAAGAATCCAAAATAAACTGTAAAAATAATAGTAACCGTACACCACTCCACGAAGCTGCTACTAAAACTTGCAATGAGAAAAGTATTCAAATGCTGCTAAAGTATGGAGCCGATATTAATGAGAAAGGAGAGTGTTGTAGAACAGCCTTGCACATTGCGTCATTTTTTGGAAACAGTTCAGTGGTAGAAGCCTTGCTTCACGGAAAGGCTGATGTTGATGCCCAGGACGAAGGTGGTGTCACCGCATTGCATCTGGCTGCCAGTGGGAATCACAAGGCAGTCGTTGAGATCTTGTTAAAGTATGGAGCGGATGTTAACCACTTGGACATTCCAGGTTCTTCCGCATTATGCCACGCAGCTGCGAATAACAATAAAGACTTGTTGAACATTTTGGTTGAGAAAGGTGCGGATGTTAATTTTGGCGGAGGTAAACTTCTGGTATCCGCAATTAAAGCAGGGCATAGACTTGTAGTTGAAGCTTTGTTAAAGAATAAAAATGTTGACATTAATATTAAAGATCAAGACGGATCAAACCTCTTGAACGTGGCAGCTGAAAGTGGTGATGCATTAATTGCCAAGGCGCTGATAAAGAGAGGTATTAAAGTTGCAGATTGCGTACAAGACCCTACGCCTTTATCGATTGCAATATTGTTTGGACATGCGGAGTTTGTCGAAGTGTTGCTAGAGAATGGAGCTAATGTCAATCCCGCAGATCCTAATCTGTCACCGCTCTATACCGCAATCTTAATGAACAAGCCAGATATTATGAAAAGTTTACTTCACTGGGGAGCAGACCCTAACGTCAGAGATTTGAAGAATAGAACGCCATTAGAATTGGCAATTGTTAATGCCCAAATGCCAAATACCTTAACACTGTTGCAACAAGTAGGTGCTAGGATTAACGACAGAGGCAGTGACGATGGGACATTACTGCACATCGCAGCGCAAGCGGGTAGTCTTGAAGTAACAAAACTCTTGGTAGACCGAGGAGCAGACATAAATGCTAGAAACAGACTAGGCTCTAAACCAATTCACATAGCCGCCAGAGAGGGCCATCCTCACATCCTGACTTTCTTCCTGGAGCTCGGGATGAGTATTAATGATCCGGGATCCACTGGCTGGACCCTGATGCATTGCGCCGCGGCAGGAGGGCATCTAGCTGTGGCTCAATACTTGATGGACAAAAATGTCGATATTAATTCCATCGATTTAAATGGTTACTTGCCTATTCACTTATCTGCCACACAGGGACACACAGAGCTGGTTAAGTTGTTATTACACAGCGGTGCAGTGTATGATGCCATGGACTCCTTTGGTAGAACCCCTGCAGATTTGACTAAAAGTCAAGATATCAAGGAATTGTTGGATTCAATTGAAAAACTATTTAAGGCTGTCAAAAAAAATGATGTTTTGATGGTTGGTATTTTGGTTAAAGACTTGGCAAAATATGTAGATGCGAAGAGTTCTGGCAATGCAACACTTTTACACATCACCTCCTGGAAGGGCTTTCAGAAGGTGTGTGACATTTTGTTGAAGAACAAAGCTAATCCCAATGCTGTTGGAAAGGGCGGCAATGCTCCTCTGCATTACGCATCCAAATACTCTCATCCGGGAATAGTTGAAACCTTGTTGAAAAATGGCGCAGCACACAACCACAAGGCTGACAATATGAAAATTCCGTTGGATTTTGCTACACACAAAGATATCAAATCTTTACTGCAATTGATTAAACTCTGTTTTAGGAAAGTACGAACCCGAAATGTTAGAGTAGTTAAAGACATAAACAAAATAAAGAATGTAGAAATCATAAAGGCCGTGATGAAAGCTCGCGACACCGATGGCAACACGCTTGTGGTTCTTGCTATGAAATTTGGTTTCCCTGACATAGAAGAGTTGAAGCAGGTTTCACAGGTCAATGTTTCTCACATTTATTCCGAGGTGAACTTTATGTTTCAGCTTGAAAGATTCACAGAAGCCATAGATATTTTAAAAAAGCTGCTTAAAGAGAGAATCGAAATATTAGGAGAGGATAATCCAGGAACGCTTGACATCCAATATTATATAGTGTTAGCATTGTACAAACAGTCCAAATATTTTGAAGCTATGCCTATGTTGGAAGATATCTATAGGAAGAGAGTAGAAGCATTAGGTCCTCACCACCCAGACTCCCTTAATACCAGGAGTAGACTGGCTTTATTTTTTCACCGGCTCGGAAGGAACGAAGAGTCATGGGACATACTCCAGGAAGTTATGCTGAGGCAGCAGGATATACTGGGCGAGGGGCATGAGGAACTAATGATCACTAAAACCAGCGCAGGGATTGTGCTTCACGCCCTAGGGAGATACGAAGAGGCCTTGCGCTTGGACAATCAAGTTTACAAAAGACATAAAAACACATTAGGTGCCCATCACCCTAGCACTCTGTGTCTTCTAAATAATATTGCCATAGTGTTGTGTGATCAAGGGAAGGCCCAAGAAGCCTTTGCTTTGTATCAAACTGTTTACGAAACTAGAGAACGGATTCTAGGACCTAATCACTCGGAGACTCTCAGAGCCAGGCGCAATATGGCAAATGCTCTTAGGAGCCAAAATAAACTTGATGAAGCTTTGCAAATGTTTCAGGAAACATTAGCTATTCAGAAGAATGTGTTGGGACTCAACCACAGTGACACAGTTTATACTCAAAGCCTTATGAAATGTCTATATCTCCAACAGGAAAATGTATACGATGCTATGAAGGTTCATAAGGCGGGCCTAAATTCTAGGAATGCCACCTTTGGCCCCGACCACCCAGATTTCCAAATCATTGATGGGATTCTAGATACCTTGGATAAATACTCAAAATCAAAATGGGATGTTGATATTGGCTATGTTCCCTCTTGTGATGTTTATTTGCTAAATGCAGCCAGTGAAGGGGATTGTGGTGCGGTTCGTAGTTTGTTAGAGAATGGATCAGATGTGAACGCTGCGGATGGCAAGGGAATAACGGCGCTGCACTTTGCCACCACAGTGGAGGTTGTCAAACTGTTACTGGACAATGGAGCCGACGCCACTGCCGTGTCGCAGAAGGGGAACACCCCCCTGCACCTCGCCACGTCCAGAACATGCGAACAAACGGTCCACCTCTTATTGCAGAACGTAAAGAGGACCAAACCCAATGCTTACCGTAACTTTATCAATGCTAAAACTATAGTGGGAGGTTCCACAGCTCTGCATGTTGCCGCTGAGAAGGGCACCGCTGATATTGTGACTTGTCTGTTGGCTAACGGTGCGTGCTACAACAGTCGAGATAGAAGCGCCAATCGCACGCCTCTGCAATGTTCGAGCAGTCCCTCTGTCACCCGACTGCTGCGTTTAGCCGAGGAAGTGTTTGAGATGGCGGGGCGTGGCGGCACTGAGCTTCCTCAGGGGGACGAGAGGCATTTAGCGGCGGTGGTGAACTCGAGGGATACAGAACACAGGACTCCCCCGCAGCTGGCCGCAGTTCATCATCACACCGCCACTGCCAGACTCCTTGCTGGGCTTTTAAAACATTAATCTACATCAGGACTGTGCGTATGTCACTGGCATCACATTGCAAATGGGTTATCATATAGTGGCGATGTGTGGCATGTGGTCATTGTTTATAGCTTGTAATAAGGTCACAGCAAATTTGTTATACTTTAAAAAATGTCATATTCAATTTTCAATCAATTTCATTGCCGGCAACCCGGGCGTTTATTGAGGTAATACAGTAATTTTATAACTAGTAAGTTACCCGCCTCACTAGACGTTGTCTGTTCTGAGACGGGTAATAATTAAAACATTAAAAAAGATAGATGTGTACAGGAAAATAGTCAGAAAATAAACAGAAAAAAGGTAATAATTAGAACATTAAAAAAGATAAAAACAGGAAAATAGTCAGAAAATAAACATGAAAATACAAGTTGCAAGAATAATAAATCAATAAGAAGAAAGAATAAATCTCTATAATTGGAAACAAATAATAAATAAATATTGCACATACGTTGTTACTAAATAATATTAATCATTCTTTCACACTCACAGAATAAGGTCACAGCGAATGTGTTATACTTTATAACTTACTGTTAAACTGAATATGTTATATTGCACACACAAAGTGATCCTGAGTAATATTAGTTTTTTTTACAAGAATAAGGTCACAGCGAATGTGTTATTCTTTATAACTTAATGTTAAACTGAATATTTATATTGCACACGCAAAGTGATCCTGAGTAATATTAGTTTTTTTTAAAAGAATAAGGTCACAGCGAATGTGTTAGAATTTATAACTGTTATACTGAATGTGTAATAATTTATGTTATATTGCACATACAAAGTGATCCTGAGTAATATTAGTTTTTTTACCTAGTATAAAGTCACAGCGAATGTGTTATACTTTATAATATGCTATATTGCACATAAAAAGTTATACTTAGTAATATTAGTCTATTTTTCACAATTATAAGGTCACAGCAAATGTTAATAATGTGTGTTGAGTTTTTTAAAATACCATATTCCAATCATGTATTTGTAGTTTATTTTATACTTGGTCATGTAATTTTGATACTTCATCACGGGGCCAGTTTTATAACCGTCCGTTCGTTACGCTTGATATCATTTTTGGTTTACCGCCACAAATATTTGGTCTTCCGCCTGATTTTGCCGTTTTATAAACGTTCATCAGGTTATTGGCAGGTTAACCAATTGGCCTCAAACCACGCCATCCCTGCGGGTGTACAACGCAATGTCGTAAACTCAAGCCACGCTGGGAAGGCGGGTCTGAAGTATGTCGCTTTAAAACGAAAAATGGAGATATGCGTAACAGCTGTTTTTTAAATTTTAAATGCCAAAAGCTCTATAGGTATTCAAGCATTAATTTTGTAGTATTGGCAATTTTTATTGCCATTTACAAACATTTTTGTTTTTAAAGTTTTTTTACCTGATAATGATTTTTTGTTAGCGACTGGTTTTATTGTGAGTTTGTCAAATGGCGAGTGGTTCTGGACTCAATAAGTTTGCTCAGAAAACGCTTAATGGGCGGCTCACATTATTAGCTCAATTAGAAAATTTGTTGGTTGAATCTGACAATCAGCACCCTTGAGGTGATTTTCCAAAAAAACAGCGCTATACAAATTGGCCAAATATTATTATTATAACTTCAGTGACCATTTGGTTTCATCAGATCCGGAGATTGAGCATGAGAAATCCGCCGAGAAGATGGTAGAAGTTTTTGATGTTTCGACAAGTGAAGCTGGTTACGATGGCTTCCGTGCCCCCAGCTAAACGAAGTAAAACTGCCAATCCTGATGAATGAGAAAGGAATTGGTCGCCAAACATCACTCGGATGCCATTAACCGGAAGTCTGGAAGTCGGAAGAATGGGGAGAAGCAACCTGAATAAATTGTAAGAGGACAAGACAGAGTACACGACATACTCGCAATTCTTCTCTGCGGCATTTTGGATCGCGCTGGGAATGCAATTCTTGCAAAATGGCCCTCCACGTCCCTGATTGCTTCGAGGACTATCATACAATTTATTTTTATTTAAGTATTAGTATATGTATTTAACCGTATAAAAAAAATTATGGCAATAAGATGGACCAATGTACAATTTCTTTTTAAATCTAAATAAATTTAAAAAAAAAAATATTTGTAAAGTAATTTTTATATCCACATTTAATCATATTATAAATTTTTTTTTAAACACAAAATATATTTTTTATATACCTACCTTTTTCAATGCACAAGTAAATTAAAAAAAAAAAATTATGTTTAAACATGTATTGGAACTTGGAACACATATTAAATTTAGTACACCACTAAAGATTTAAAACTTGTGGTACAAAATTAGTTTGGATGTGGAGGACAATGGAACTGACTGATTTTGGTCAGTTAAAAGGGCAACGATCCGTTTTGTTGGCATTGCTGAAGCTGCGGGAAGGCGCAGACTGGATTATTTTAGTTATTATGCGGACATCGATTTAAAATGAGATTTCGATTGTCAAAGAGAACCATGGCTCAAATTTTAAATATAATTGAAGCTCAATTAGTGCCAGCGACACATTGAAATTAGCCAGTTATGTCCGCACAGCAGTTGTTACTGACACTACAATTCTACGCTTTGGGATCAATGCTGCAAGCTGCTAGCAAAATTCAATGCAATATGCATTTTGCAAATCCAATGTGCCAATAGGCCATAAGTCGTAAACTTACGACAAAACTTACAAGTGAAAAGCTAGCCAGTTTAACTTTTACTGTAGCTAGCGTTGAAACAGACGGCCCTAAGTTACTATCTACTCGATTATTCACAATTTTATAAAGCATTAAGGAATCTTTTTTGTTTCGTCTTTTAACTAGACTCTATAAGTCTTTGTTCGTACCCGTCTAGAAGATGGTAGACACCTGATCGATAAGACAAAATCTGTGTAAATTTTCAGATTGTTGACCCGTACTCAAGAACACTACGGATTAACGAATTGAATAGAATCATTAGGCTATTAGAATTCTTGAACAGTTTGGTTGATCTTACAATAAAACCAATTAGTTGATTTACTCACAATGTATTCAATGTGTCGGTTGAACGTTAGTTTGTTATCGAATATAATTCCTAAATCATGGTTTCCAGATTGTGACCACATATGCTATATGAATATAGAGTTTTGTTGGTGTTCTTGGTGAAATTTTTAACTTTGCACTTAATTATATTCAATTCCATTTCATTGTCAACACACCAGGCAGATATTGTGTTAAGGTCTTGTTGTAAGAGTTCACAATCTTCCATAGATTTAAGTGCTTTATATAACTTGAGGTCATCATCATATCGAGAAAAATTACAGCGGAGTTTATATGTAAGGTCGTTAATAAAGATTAAGAAAAGCAAGGGTCCAAGGAGGGATCCTTGTTACGAAAAGAAGAGTTAAAACCGTTAACCGTAACTAATTGACTTCTGTGTGATAAATCTGATTCTAACCAACGAAGCAGATTTCTGTGTATGCCGATTTTATCCAGTTTTAAGATAGGGTGACTAACTTTGTCGAATCCTTACTGAAATCGGTGTACACGGCATCTACTTGTGTTTTTTATTCATTGATTTACACAGAAAGTCCATATACTCGAGTAAATTAGTATTTGTGGATCGTTTATCTACAAAGCCATGTTGGAAAGGGCTAAGTACATATATGTGTTAAATGGTTAAAAATGGTTTTTATACACAATGGACTCGAATATTTTGCCAAAACAAGATAAAATGCTGATAGACAATAGTTAGTTACATCATTTTAACTGTCAGATTTGTGATTTGTGGATCGGAATGACGTGGGCAACCTTCCACAGATCCGTAAATACCCCATCGTTCAGACTTTTGATGAATAATTTGTGTAATGGTAGTGGTACTGCAAGTTGATCTGCACAATTTCGAATAAATAGTGGGGAATCCATCTGGGCCGGAACCTTTATTGATATCAAGAGTGTTCAACTTCTTGACCTCGTCTAAGGCTATTTTGATAAGACACAGTGGATAATTATAGAGTGGGGAAGAAAGTTTAGACTCACTTTTAGAATTAGATGGTGAGTTTAAACAGAAGAGAAGTAAATGGATAAGAGTTCCACGTATCTTTACCATTTGTTGCTGATTTTGGGGAGAGAATTAGAAATTCTTTTCGAATTAATGAGGGTTGAAAGATTTTTGATACTGTTAGGGAGAGAATTTTCTATTGAATCTACATAGATTTTAAGGCAGGTACGTACGGATATACTTTTACTCTAGCCCACGAGATGGAAAAACTGTGATAGTCACATTGAATTTTGTATTTTTTCCATTTCTTTCTAAACTTTTCTTTTTCTCCGAGTTGGTGGATCAAAGCAGTGCTGACCCAAATTGGAAACTTTTTATTGCTGTTTCTTAAGCTCAGAGTGTGTTTTTCAATTGATAGCCATAACAAGTTATAAAAGTGTAGTAGGGAGTCATTACAATTAAGGGTGTTAAGATCATCCCAGTTATTAAGTGATCGGTGCTATTGACTGCACCCATGTCAGGATCCAGTCACCCGGAGGAGACTAAGCAGAAACTTACCGTAACCGCAAAGGTTATTTTCCTGTAAATGTGCAAGCTGTGTGTGATGCAAAACTTGTACTTAGGAATGTAGTAGCGAGATGGCCAGGTTCTGCTTATGATTCGACTATATTTAAAACCAGATTTGAACGAGAAGAATTTGGTGACAAGACCTTAGTAGGTGACAGCGGTTATCCACAAACCAAGTATTTAAGGAAACCATTGAGCAATCCTGTAACAGAAGTGGAACAATTATACAACGAGTCTCAAACTAGAAACCGAAATTGTATTGAGCTTTGCTTTGGTGTGTGGAAACGTTGGTTCCCTGTGCTATTCTTGCCAATAAGGCTTTCCCTATGCCGCGTTGAGGGGGTTGTCGTGGCTATAGAGGAGTGCCTAATATAACGTTAACAGGTATGGATAACATAGTATCTTCAAATAACGGCATACCCTGTTACTGTAGGAACTCATAAAGCTGGAATCAGACGATTCACTCGAGGGAAGGTTTCCGCCATGTTTTTTCGGCCTAATCGTCCATTTTGTTTCATTCCATGTTCACACGGCGCTATAGAAATAAGCGTTCACTCGTCCATTCCGACCACAGCGTCGCCGGGCGAGGTCAACCGCGCTGGAATTCGTTTGTTTTCCAGCGCGGTCCGGCCCCGAATTTTAAGGAAAAACATGTCAGATGCATCGATTTTTACGCAATTTTGTTGACACAATTAAATAAAAAAAAAATAAAAAAACAGTATTTTGTCGTCTTATAAACCTTTTTATTTTTTATGGCATAATAACACAATTTGATTTCACTTTTTTTATTACGAACATTTTCCTACAAATTAATAATCTTACATATATTAAAAAACGTATAAAATACATGGATAATAAGGGAGACCCAAAAATTTATACGAGAGGTGTTCCCAAAAGCAAACAAATTAGCCGAACGAATACCATTTTGACGTTTTGCGTGCGATTTGATAGCGTCATTTCATGGTCCTTCCCGTACAGGACGCGAGACAAACTGATTGAGAGTTCACTCGGTGTTCAGACGATTCACTTTGCTCTCTTCCGCGCGCATGCGCGCGCGAGTGAAGGATACCGAAGGAAAATATCCAACATTGTTGGATCGGTTCACTTGAAGATTTCATTCGGCAGTATTCGGCACTTTCGTTTCATTTCATGTTCAGACGTGTCATTCCGAGTAAACTAGGCCGAATGAAATGCGGAAATGAGCGATTAGTGAAACGTCTGAATGGCGCTTTACAGAGTATTGAATAACTTCGTTATTGGCATTATTGAGTTATTAGATCAGTTTAGTTATTTAGTAATTTCAGAATACTTTCATTATTCGTATCGCTCGGTTATCCCGTCAAATTCATTCTCCGTTATTCGATTCTTTCGTTAACATTAAATTCTTCATACAAAAAAAAATTCGAAAAAAAAAATTTTTTTTGTATAAAGATTCGAAAATTCAAAAAAAAAAATTTTTTTTTTCGGCTACAACGACATTAATAATGTATTACAATATGACGTATAAAGTGTCATTATCGACTCAGCCCCAGCAACGAATAACGATGCCGTTCTGTTTTCCGTTCCATGTTTACATTATCTACAAGCTGTTATTAAATAACAGGTATGATACTATGTTATTGGCTTAGGGTGTTATTCGTTATATTAGGTATCGGAAAAGAACCGTTATTCCCACCTCTAGTGGCTACTGCAGTACTACATAATATTGCAAGAAAGGAGAATTAAGACGATTATCCCGTGGAAGCACTCCAACCTCCTGACCAACAAGTTCCTGTCAATATTTATTTATTTATTTATTTATTTGTTTATAAGATTTACACAGTACATTAAATATAAGTTGTAAGGTATTTTAATTAAATTACATGGTTTTGTACCTATTACGTAAATCTGTAAAATATCAATAGGTAATTTCGCCTGGGTTTTAAAACTATATTATTATTATTATTTTTTTTTTTTTCATGTTAACAATATAATGAAACTAATGAAAAGAATCAAACATTGGTTGACTAATAAAACATAAATGAAAGAGTATGGGTGGAGAAAATTTTACATTTTAAAATCAAAAATTATTTGCTCACTAAAGTTTAATAAAATGATAAGAAATTTAATAATTTTGTTTTGTATGTTCGCAATGAATCGTGAAAAATGTCTAATTGTAATAATTTTTCATAATGGGTATAGGTTGTGATTGCGCGAGTGATTGGTGAGTTATTTGCTGCATTGGTGTTGTGGGCTTCTATATGAAGAAGAGAAGTGTGCCTGGTACGCCTCATTGGAGCATTTAAACCAATGACGGATAGTAATTCGGGACTATCAATATTATTATTAAGCAGGTTATACAGAAACAATAGATCCGACAATGTGCGTCTTTTTTGTAGTGTTAACATATTATTTGTAGTTTTGTTGTATTTTAAAAGTAAATGTTTCGAAAATTTATTTTGTATATTTTCTAATAAATCTATGTATACCTTATATTGAGGATTCCATATTGTGGACGCGTACTCCAGTGGACTATTGCTGATGAGGACGTCACTCAGACTGTTGATAACGAACTAAACAACTTCATTAATATATATTTTGAGAGTCTGCTTTAGTAGTGCATCTGTACTGCTAGGAGTCTCGTTGGTATGAATGACATCAAATGTTTCCAAACACCGAAGCAAGTTTACAATCATTTTGAGGCCTTTAATAAACATTGAAGATAATTTTTAATGCAGGTATGCACCGATTCAAACAAAAACAATATAACGGAAATGAATATATAAAATAAAAGTAAATACATGGCTGAGAGAATAAAGCCAGGGACATACACAGCGTTAAAAGCGCCGGCGTTATTTGGCTTGGCCAACTTCACCATATCGCTCGCCATACATTTGCGATTGGAATGCATGGCGAGGAATATGCTGAAATAGGCCAAGCCAAATAACGCTGGCGCTTATAACGCCGTGTGTGTCCCTGGCAAAGTGATACAAACATTGTGAAGATGATGTAAAGATAACATGAAACTAAACACAAATGTAAAAAAAACTACCGTCTCAAGATGGAAACCATAAATAAACCAATCCCATGGAAACCTTAGTAATGACTGAATTTTTTTTAATTTTTATGTATATTATACATTCATTGTATATAAACTTTGTCATTAAAACTAATAAATAAATGCAATTTTACATTACGTGTTGTATAAACTTTGTCATT
Source organism: Limnephilus auricula (assembly GCA_951813805.1). NCBI lineage: Eukaryota > Metazoa > Arthropoda > Insecta > Trichoptera > Limnephilidae > Limnephilus > Limnephilus auricula. The sequence continues at coordinate 4,659,878 of OX638396.1, forward strand.
GAAATAAAAAAAATAATAATAATATCAAAAGAAATTTAAAGTAAGATGCAATTTTACATTGTGTGTTGTACAAACTTTGTCATCGAAAATCGAAACTAATAAACACAATGAAAAATAAACTCAGGATAAATCTAAGATGCAATTCTAAATTTTCGGGGAATTCCCCAAACTGCAAGGAATTTGTCAGCTTTTTCAATTTTGCGGGGAATAACTTTTTGTGTGGAAAATGCGGGGATTCTGGGCATTTCTTGATTATCGAACCATATTGAAAAATAAGCACATTCGGTGGAAGATTTACAGTGATGGGAATGATCGAAACTTTTAAATAATCGACATTTTTTAATCGAAACATCACAGTAATCGATTTTTTTGCTCGGAGTTTGGGAGCAATAGCTACAAATTCCCATTAATAATATTTATCTATGATTAATAATATAACAATAATTATATGCCATTTTTGTAAAAAAAACAATCTCTAAATAACATTTAAATAACGCAACATTAGTAAGTAAGTACTGCAACAAAGTTTCAATCACCGTTTTTTTTCTTGGCAATGATTTCCTTTTTGTTGGCGCTCCGCTGACGAGGCAACTGAAACCAAACTAAGGCGTTCCGCTAACGAGGCAACTGAAACCAACCTAAAACCGGCTGGTTTCCGTGTCGTGATTGGTCAAAAAGCTTGTTTAACCATATACGAAGAACAATCAGCTGACAGCTGGCAACTAGCAACGGCCGGCCACGGCAATCAACAGTGCGAGTCGCGAGTCACCGCTTGCGTTACCATTGACAACGGGTTTTTGAGTGATTGTGTAGTGTGCGGGCCATCACTTTGTCATACAAAAACAGTTGACAGTTGAGAGTTTTCAGTTGCCTCAGTGAGCGGATCGCCAAATGGCAACAATAGTACTATTCCTTTTTTCCACAAATTTCAAATATGTGGGTATCTCGCAACATTACAATTATTATAAGTTTAGTTTAGCCGGTAGGTACAAATTCCCATTAATAATATTGACAGTGTGTCTATGTTTAATAAGAAGATAATAATTTCATGTCGTTTTTGTTAAAAAATAAACTCTAAAATAAGATGTAGGTTGAGGCACCCTTTAGAATTTTTAATTACATTCATTCGTATGCAATTAACAGATTATCATTAAATAATGTTATCTTACTTTAGAAATCGTTTCATTTTTATTACACCAAGTTAATTTCAAATAAATTAAATATATTTGTTCATATGAAGCACATCTTGCTGATTTTAGTACAGTATTGTAAACTGCCCTGAAGAAGCTACGATTTTACCGGAACCCGGTCGGCATCAAATATAAAAATTGTGTTTACTAAGTTATTGTTTTATTTTAAATTAAATATACACTACCCAAATAGATGATACATAACCTCTGGTGGTTCAGTTTAATAAATATCCTAGTTCGTAGGACCAATGATGGTGGCGCTGGTTTTACAATTACTTCGATCGCAGTGATGTGAATTACAAATTAAATTAATTAAAATACATTTGCCTTTAATGCATAGGGAAGGTGGGAAGCCCAAAGACTTACCTAATCCTCTGCAAATGTCCCTTCAATAATCCACTGCAAATGTCAGTTCAATAGCCGCAGGTTTTTCTTCTCATTTCTTTTACATATAAAAAAAACACAATAGTTCTATTATTATTATTTTTTTTTTTTTTTTACAAATACAGTTATTATACATTGTAAATATATATTTTTAATACATTTTTTTAAATATCGTGTTTCACCTTTTTTTTGAGCAATGCTCGTGTAAAAAAGGTGGAGCAGCGAAAAACAATTCAACATATATAACATTATATAACACAACACATTATATAACACAACCACAAATATATCGGTCGCGGCGGTTCAAAACATGTGTTTTGAGGGGTACAATAAAATACGACGGATTACAGCGGATAATTTGATTATTATCAAATAACAACAAAAATGTTTGCGGTGCGAAATAACAGTATTGCATATTGCGACTTTTCGACACGGACTTCCTTTGTTTTCGAAGTGTTCAATTTCAAAGTCACTGAGCAAACAAAAGAAGGGAGATAAATGGAAGCATTATAGGCTATTTGAATTACTCTGATTAATAGCAATCGATAGTACCTTACTCAAAAACGCAAACAACCTCATAATAAACCTTTTAAATTTGAGAAAAGCTATCACCATTGTAATCTTTTACACATAAAGTATACTGGAAACGTAAATCATTACTTAAAATATTCATTCATAATTTACAATTCATACATCAGGTTGATTATAACATCAACTTCACTAGTAGTCCAGGCAACGAAGACCAAAAAACAACGAATAGCGGGAATAATTCATGTAGAAGCCAATTTTGGCACAATCGTAGAGGAAGGTGTCCTTAACAATATACTAAAAGTACCCGGGGGTGGGGGTGGAGCTAAGGGTGGGGGGGGGCTCCAAAGGTACCTTTTTTCAGTTTTTCGTTAATAACTCGAAAACTACTGCCTCTACCGAAAAAATGTGTTCGTACTAAATTATCTACATAAAATTCTCTACAAAAAAGTTCCTTCCACTTTTTTGCTAGGATCAATGCTTAAGGAGATATGGAGGGGGGGAAAGTAAAATAAACAAAAAAATCAGTTTCCATTGTTAAAAACGAAATTATTATTGTTAAAAATGAAATAATTAGTGTTTAAGGATGTATCTTGACCATAAAATTTTGTCAAAATTGTTGTAATGTCTGGGCTCCCCTCCCTCACCAGCCCTACCAACTTACAATGCTGACCAACATGGAGGAACTTACTCCAGACAAAGTTGAAGAGAATGCTTCCTAGGTGTCAGCTTTGACGAAATTTCAGAATCATCTGGAATCCCTTTAGGATAATGGGCCCACCGCTGTTTTGTGGGTTCAGTACTTCTACGTGGTTACCCTGATGAAGAAGTTCATTGATTCTGAGCGTCGTGGTGTTTGGGAGAACCACTTGGGGTATTTACAGCAGATGACCCCATTCTTCCATGCAAATGGGCACTTCCAGTAAGCAAAATGTGCCCATCTCTACGAGCAAGATATGATACAACTGAAAGTTAGCCATCCGGAGGCGTAAAAGGAGTTTGCAGAAAAGGGGTACTTCACTATTAATCGCACAGGTACACCTTGGGCAGGTGTTGGGTCGGATATGGTCATAGAACAAACACTTATTCGCTCCATAAAAAGTTCAGATGGCCTGACGCGAGGAAGGGGAATTACTGATTCTTTACTCGCTAAATGGGTTTGTGGATCACCAGGAGGTACCACCATCTGCACGTCATTGGAGGATTTCGCTGAAGTGGTTTTGGCAACTGGAGAGCAGCACTTTGATTTCCGGGTATCACGGCAAACGAGAGATTCACGAGATCGAGCTAAGATTCACGAATGGTTCAATGACCATCCCCCTTTTCCAAAGTTGGATTCGCTAATATTGCTGTCAGCAGGCATCCTGGGGAATTCCAAAATAAACTGCCACAAAGCCCTGGATATTGGAACCAAAACTATGCAAAGTTTCATTGGCAGCAAATTTGGTGACATGAAGCAATCAATAAAGAATGTGGTTTTGTCAAAAGCCAGTATGAGCAGCACCATTTAAAACAATGGTGCGAAAGTTACTAAATAACTCAGGTCCGGGGCATACGTCATTCCTATGTCTACCTACGTTAAATTGTCGTGAAAACAAGCTTATGTGCCCTACCGGTTAACCCTCCGACAATTTTCCAATGAACTGTCATAGCAAAAAAGAACGACAAAGATGTAGCAGAGCTTTTGACATTTGAATTACACTCGTACCCCCTGGCTCGTGTTCAACGAGGGCGGAATGCGAAAAGGAAAACAATCATCCCTCTACGATGCCAGTAAAGGACAACACAACTCTAGATATCACCCAGAGCACCAATGTGGTAGATGGTGGTTTCCTTCTTCACCGCCTGAAATGGAAACAGTCTTCCTACATTTCTTCAATTTGCCATCAGTACATTGCCTATGTACATAAATATTACGGTAAAAATTGTACGGTGGTTTTTGGTTATGGTGATGTCAACAGCACAAAACGAGCAGAGCAGAAACGAAAAGGGCTCACAAAACTTCTGTTGACATCAACTTTCATGAGAACATGACCATCACAGTTCAACAATAAAATTTTCAACTGATTCACATTGAATAAGGTTGATTCACTTGCTCAGCGACAAAATGACAGCAGTCGGGATTGAAACAACTGTTGCTACTGGGGATGCTGACAGCACTATTGTGAGGTGTAGGTTGGATAAAGATGCTGAACATTCAACTGTAACAATAGTTGGGGATGTGGACTTGATTGTTCGCCTCATTGGTTTAGCACCACTATCGATCAATTTGTAGTTCAGGAAGCTAGGCCGTGGGAATGTGGAAATTAACGTATTGTCGGTGCGACAACTTCAATAGCTTCCAATCGCCAAAACGATTATCCTTCTCCATAGCTTCTCCGAATGCGACACCACCTCGGCGATACATGGAAAGAGTAAAGTGGGAATCGCTAAGCTCTTTACAGAAAATCCTGGTCTCACCCAAGACATTTCAGCAATATTCACAGATGCCTCAGCATCACCTGAAGATATTGATCAGGCTTGCGAGAAGCTTTTTTGGCTGTATACATACAAAGCACCTGCTCATCAAGACAACCTGAACGAACATCGGTACTCGCATTTTTGAAAGTGTCAACGAAGCCCAAATCAGACATGGCCACTCTTCCTCCAACCAGAGGAGCTTCAAAACAACACTCGTTCAGAGTATATCTACAGGTAAATCCATTTACTTAGTTTTAAATACTGCTTCCTTTAAATAACAAATATTAATCTGCGATGAATACCTACGTTGATCTCATTACTTTCTTACAGATACAACAGTGGCTCGGCAACCCTCTACCACCCATCCAAAAGGGTTGGGTCAAGGGAGAAGATGGGATACTGAACCCAGTTAACACAAACGATCCTGTGACACCAAACTCCGTTTTGAACATGATCTTTTGTCGATGCACGACTGGGTGTGGGATGCGCTGCGGTAGCCGCAAAGCAGGGATTGCCTGCGGCTGCCTCGGCTCATTTACGAACGCAGCCCCGGTTGAAGACAGCATTGGTGACGATGCAAGTTTAGATTTGGACGATTAATGTTCAAAATACATCCTTCAACACAAATTATTTAATTTTTAACAATAAACATTTCATTTTTAACAACAAACATTTCATTTTTAACAATAAACATTTCACTTTTAACAATAAAAACGGGGTTTTTTTTAAATTTTACTTTTCCCCCCTCCATATCTCCTTAAGCATTGATCCTAGCAAAAAAGTTTATAGAACTTCTTTTGTAGTGAATTTTATGTAGATAATTTAGTACAAACACATTTTTTCGGTAGAGGCAGTAGTTTTCGAGTTATTAACGAAAAACTGAAAAAAGGTACCTTTGGAGCCCCCCCCACCCTTAGCTCCACCCCCACCCCCGGGTACTTTTAGTATATTGTTAAGGACACCTTCCTCTACGATTGTGCCAAAATTGGCTTCTACATGAATTATTCCCGCTATTTTTGCTTCGTTGCCTGGACTATAGGCAGCTAACAATGTACCTATAAAATATTTCTATAAGTACGATTTAAACGTTATTAGAAAGAGAGTTGAACACGCTATATATTCAAATCTTAAAGTAAACTACAATAAATTAAAATGTACACCTTTTTGAAACCAAAGTTTCCGATCGGAATTTGAAAAAAAAAAAAGAAATTTTATAAATTTTTTAAGAATTTATTTTACATGAAACGACAAAAAAGTGATGTGAGTAAGGTTTATAATTAATCTAGCTAGTAATATGTATGTATTTTATTTTTTTCGTTATCAGTAATTTTACTTAGAAAAAAACGTAAAGTGAGCCATTTTTAAAACTTTTTAACCAAAAATTTAATATTTAAACAATTCCATGGTTATTTCTAATAATAAAATTTGAAAGCTTATTTAAAATCATTTCGAAAACAGTTTTAAGTTTTCGTATACGTTAACAAATATTCCATCTATTTGGTTTTATTGCAAAGGGGGAATATTTTTAGCCTCTCACAAAAAGCGTCAAATTTTTGAAGGGTTAAGAAAATAAAAAAGATCGATTTGGGTTCGTAATCAGACCACTAGAAGAGCAAATCTTGGAGCAAGTAATCATTTGTTAGTAGAAATGCGAGAAGATGTCAACGGATATAAAAAAAAATCATTTACGAATGCTTCCGCAGAAATTTGACGAGCTACTCTCTAAAATTGCATACAAAAACGAGATACTCAGATTCGGAATGCTATTCCGAACTGAGATCGGATTGTAATGAGCATGCTCATAAGCCAGCCAGTTCACACACATGCTTAGATGTTTCTCCTTCTATCCGATAATCCATTGAGCATGCTCACAAATCAAACGGCTGTCGATTTGAGAGCATGCTCTTTTGGCTTCAAATGAGCATGCTCATTACTAGCAATGTCACTGACACACATGCTACTAGGTAGCATGCTCTTTGGCTTCAAATGAGCATGTGTGTCCGTAGCTTTAAGAGCATGCTCTTTTGGCTTCAAATGAGCACGCTCATTACTAGCAACGTCACTGACACACATGCTACTAGGTAGCAATTGCTACCGATCGAAACAAAATCGCTACAAAATCGAAGACACGTGAATTTGCTAGTCATAGAACTTCTGTGATAGAAGGATTCTTTTCTTACTGTGAAGAATTGGTGAATTGTTGTTGGAAAGTTTGTTTTATAATATTTGTTTTTGTTTTTTTAAAATGGATCCTTATTTTTTTCTACTAGATATACAATTTATAGGCACACCGTAATGATTTTTTTTAAATGTATAATTTGGGTTATTGAGTTGTAACCTGTTTTTAATTATATTATGTATGTAATAATATGTTTTAATCATGTTAATATTCCAAATAAAATAAAATAAATCATTAAAAAATGCTAATTTCCATACTATATGTTAATAGAATTTGCGGGGAATTTGTAATTTTGCTCTCCCCGATTTAGGGACTTTGTGGGTATTTTAGAACATAAGCATTGGCAACCCAGCTAGGGAGTTAATATTTTTTGACATGGCAACGCTTTGCCACAAACGGATTTTCTACGTTTTCGTCAGTTTTCGTTGTTCGCTAAAGTTCGTTTCGCGGTGTTTCGAGGTCTCGTCTTGGAGTGATCAGTGATATTTTGCGCAATAAGTTGCTCTCTTGCCCCTGACAAGTATATTGGTCGCGATATTTGGATAAACGTACCATATTTGTACACAGGTTAGTGTTAATTATTCATTATACTTATTGTTTATACTCGTTTTCCCGAATATTCGAAGTGTTATTGATCCTCCTCCATTTTGACGTATGTAGTAATAATACAATGCAGCGTAAACATGAGTCATTCATATAAACATTTGTGCGCTGAGTTTCACCATCATGACAATATAGAGCGTCAGAAAATACCCAAATATGGAAGGAGACTTTCATTCATAACTTCATATGCGTAGAAATAAAGTAAATAGGTCAAAATACTTCACCACAAATATGCAGAACGCAATAATATAAATGTGCTGGTCATTTAAATAACAGATACCTTATTTATATTTAATAAATGCCGATTGCATTGGGCATAAAATATCAAAAAAATGCTGTGAGCTATGACTAATAAACTATCTTTTTGATAATTTTATCTGTAAAGTTGAAACTTTTGTGAAGAGCTGATTATTTTTGACAGATACGATTATCGAGGGGAGCGTTTATCGAAAGTTATTCATGTTTTTTCGTTCCAAGATAAAATAAATCAGCTTGATTATACAAGGTACTACGAAGTATTCCCCTACTACATTTGTTATATCATTATATATTACGTTATCAATCTTTTTAGAAATATGAAGGCGAATGCAAAATATAGGTATTTTGTACTTGTTTCATTCTTTCATTGAACACTATTTACATAGTTATCTTTGGTGTTGTGTCATCATCACTGTGTTTGTTCAGAAAAGATTGTGAGACATAAAAAGGTTTGATAATCCTTTAGGATGACTGGACACACTACGAATATATTTTAGAAAAAACCTTTTGATTCATCCTGATTACTACAAAAGACAACTATTAGCATTCGGGGCGATGAAAAAAAATGCATTTAAAATTTCAATTACATACGAACATAAAATAAAAATTTGCTTTCGTCGTATGGGATTAAACTGACAGACATTTACAATAATTTAAGTCAGTATTCTATAATGACTACATAAAATATCTATGGTATTCTATGACAATTTATATTTAAATTTTGAATGTAGTGTTTTCCATCGCCCCGAAGGCAAATAGTTGTCTTTTAGTGCTTCCTCTCACGGACAACTGAAAAAAAACCAGTTTGCAACTTTATTCGCTCTCCTGTGTATGTAAATGTGATCACTACACAACTTCTCAAAAACCCATTGTCGATGGCAACGCAAGCAGTGACTCGCAACTCGCCGTGCCAGTTGCCACGGATGGCGACGCGCCAGTTTCTGGTTGCCATGGGTATGCCAGTTTTGTTGTCAGTTTTCGATTTTTTTTTGTTTTTTAGTTGCTAGCGCCAATATGACGGTGTTCCTTGTCTATGGTTAAACAAGCTGAGATAAATACTGAAAATGTAAAACTGAGTAGCGCCGTGATAGAAGTTTGGTTGGAAACCATAGCAACCCGCCAGTTTTAGTTTGGTTTCAGTTTCTCCAGGAGCGGAGGCAGGGTGGATAAAAATCATGATTTAAAAAAAAAAATCGGATTCATTTGATTTAAATCAGATTTTTTTTATATTTCGTCTATTTTAACTCGGAAGTCGGTCTATTAATTCAAAAACTACTGAACGGATTTTCACGTGGTTTTCACCAATAGATAGAGTGATTCACGAGGAAGGTTTAAGTATATTTTTTGTTGAGGTTTTGTGTAAATTGGTTGAAATATACAATATATAAAGGAGAAAATCTGTATCTGTAGGAGCAGGTTAATTTAGAAAAATCCGTGTAAAGCCGGGGCATCGCCGGGGACTTCAGCCAGTTAATTTATAAATTTCAAAATCAATTTCCCAGTCTTTCCAAAATGTAATTATTTTTTATTTATTTATTTAACATTTTAATGTTTCTACTTTACTTTTCACAAACATTTTTGAGCATTATAGCATAAAAAAATTAACACAAAATAACAAAAAAAGGGCACAAAAGGTTTGTCTTTTAAAGAAATTTCTTCCAACCCACCTGCAACAGGAAATGTTCTTAGAGAGAATATTTTTTTTAACACTAGCAATAATATTTGGGAATAAAAAGGCTTAAAAGTAAGAATATTAACAATAAATTAATATTTGTGTGCGTGCCAGGGGAAGTCCCTTGGCACTTCAGGCGGGTGATTTGTCATCATTAGGCATCGGATTATATGCATTTGCATATTTGCATTGCAAATGCATATAACTCTCTAATTACGGTGTTAATGCATATTTTAGCCTTTTTTCCCAATTGTGCATATTTCGCTGGTCAATTTGACAGTTCTGAGGCCTTTGCAATTCAGTCAACGCATCCGAAGAATATCGCCCTCATCTCAACACATTTCCACAAGTTACGTTATAATCCATTAAGTTAAAAGAACCCATTGACAAACTACTTAAAAGTAGTTTATTGGGACTTTTTCTCTGTTTTTGTATTATGTTTTTATTTGATATGTATGTATTATTCTTTGTTTTAAATGTTTCTATAAAAAATAAAAAAAATGCCATAAAAAAAATTAGAAACCAAAAATCTTCCTCTATTTAAATCAATAGAAATACTGGAAACAATGATCATACTCACCAACACACTTCCTAGGTAATTCAATATTAAAAAAAATATGTAAAAAGTGTCTTGAAGACATGAAAAACATTAATGCCTATATCAACGGCACAGGTCCGTACTCTGCCTAAACAGGTATCTCCAGAAATATGCCAAATTTTTAATTTTGACAAATGACGACAGTAGGCCGTTGAGAGGTTGTTTTCGGCGTACAAAATTAATACTGAGTGATAAACGTCACAAATTTGCGACTGAAAATTTGGAAAAATACTTAATTGTATATGGTCACAAAAACTATGCATAAGTTTAAGAATATTTCGCTGTTTTTGTACCGTCTTTAATTAAAATACATAAAAATAAAAATGGTTTTTTTGATTTTGCATTATGCATATTTTGGCACTTTATTAGTGCATATAATCCAATGTCTAGTCATCACCCATCAAATCATCTCAACCCTGAGTGGCTTTATAATTATAAAGGTGAATCAAAAAGTTTTTCCTAAAACTGTCCAGTCATTCTGAAAGTTTACCAAAAATTTATTAATGTATTGCGCAAGATGATAGCAGTGGTTTTTTAAAATAAAAAAAAATTGAAAAGCTTTATTTTAAACTTTAGATTTTTTTCAATCTTATGTAAGGAGCACTGTAGGAGTATTTTACAGAATATGACAACTGACGACCGTCCGTGGTCGAGTGCTAAGACACTTGACTCTCATTCGGAAGGTCGCGGGTTCGAACCCGGCGTGCGCAAATAAATTTTATTTGATTAATTTGTGTTATTTCACAATTAATTAATAAAAATAATATATGTTATATTTGCGGCACGTTCCAGAGTGGAAGATACTCTCAGTATCGCCCTGGTGTAAGACCACCATTCAGAATTGAAACGATGCTTAATAATGGCTTTAGCCGTGTTTAGTGACTAGATCTGAATAGCCAGCTACTTTCCCACCTTCCTTTTCCCCATCTCCTTCCCTTCCCCACTTACCTTCAGCCTCACAACATACTCCAATTGGGGATGCCATAGTCTCACTGGCTCCAGAAGGGAGCAGTTGGGACTCTTGTGAGGTTTCTCTATAAAAAAATTAAAAAACTGAATACAAAATCATTATTTTAATGTGAAATAGCATAAAACTGGACTATGCAAGTGTTATTTTAGCAATTATTTACTGAACCGTACATTTAATAGGCTCAGATTATGGAAATTACACTGTGTTTCAACTTAATGACTACAAGAAACAACTAATTACGTGTGGATAGATGGTAAAAGATGCATTAAAATTCCATTCTTATTCAATCTAAGTTCAAAATTTTCCTTATAAAACTATCCCTTTGCCGCCATTTTAGATTTTTTTTTTTTTTTTACATTAGCTCCACACAGGAGGCCCTGAGGAAAACAACCTCCCTCAGGGCCTATGTCATCCTTGGGGATGCTGTGTGGAGGGTATTTTAAAGGGGAGGAAGTTCTGGGAAGGAAAAAGGTATGAGGGTTGGGTAGGAATCTGGGGTTCAGTGTGTCCAGATCATCCGCTGCCAACCCGGGCACCCCTGCTAAGTCACCAAACGTAGCGAACCACTTGGGGTGACCTATGGCAGAAGTATTGGTTATCCAATAAATGTTTCCCGGGGCGGCGGTACCCATACCCGCCTAACAAATGTTGTCGTATGTATTGAATTTTACTCTTCGTTTCAATGTAAATAAATTATTTAATTAACCCAAACTAAGACCTAATAACCTATTTTGTGCAATGTAAATAGTTATTTCTTGTAGTAATTGTTGAAACGAAGTGTAATTTCCGTAATCTCTGCCTAAAAGTGCGAAGGATAAGGGAATATTTACCTTTATTTTATTTATTATCCAGTAATAACACAGTACAATGCATATAATCAATATCAATATATATTATAAAAGTAAGTGTACAATGTGCGTGCCGCTAAAACTCAGAAACGAGTCCCGGTACGATCAAGGGAGTTATATGGTGCAGTAGCCCTCTGTCCATGAAGAAGTTTTCCGTTTTTACCTGAAGGGCGTGCTTTTGAAGATATAAGGGCTGGAAGTTTCGCCCTCTAGACATTTCTAGAACAGTCCAGAACATTCAAGAGCATTACACAACATTCCAGAACATCTCGGAATATTCTGAAATAATAGGTTCGGGAATAGTCCAGAACATTCAAGAGCATTACACAACATTCCAGAACATCTCGGAATATTCTGAAATAATAGGTTCGGGAATAGTCCAGAACATTCAAGAGCATTACACAACATTCCAGAACATCTCGGAATATTCTGAAATAATAGGTTCGGGAATAGTCCAGAACATTCAAGAGCATTACACAACATCTCGGAATATTCTGAAATGTTAGGGAATAGTTCTTTCTAAATTCTGGGATATTCCAGAATATCCCGGAACATCCCAGATCATTGTGGAACATTCCAGAACACTCTCGAATGTTGTGGAATGTTCTGGAACATTGTGGACCATTTTAAGCTTTTTTGTACGGGTGGGGATAGAGGGCTACCACATAATCTCATATCAACTCCATGAGCGAAGCCCGGTACACCAGCTAGTATCAATAACAGAAAAAACAGTAGAAATGAATCAAGAGCATGGAAGGTACCTGACTACAAATTAGCTACATCTAAATAAAGAATGATAAATTGCACCAACATGATTAATATGAATGAATTCTGAATGTGGGTTTGATAAAATACATGATTCAAGCAATATCATAATATTCTGTGGTTTGGTAAAACCCTTTAAGTCACAAAATGAAAACTTTACAGGAAAAGATAAAAACTAATATGTATAAATTAAATAGACCGGTCAGTGTTCAAGTTGGTATCGGGCTTAGATCCCACCCAGGCGTTGTGTGTTCAACTACTCGGCTAACCAAGCCCTCCATCACGACACAAGCAGCATTTTCCGATAATGTGACAAAAGTTGGAGATTTTCAAATATTGTCAGGTTATTCGTATCCCGGGAATGTTTGTCTAACTAACTAACCATCATGCTGTTTCGCCGCGGGGGTAGGCAGAGAGGACGGACCTCCAAACAACTCGGTCTTGGCATACGCTCCTTGCTTCATTCACATTCATACATTTTCTCATACTTGCTCTTCTATTATTACGACTCTTGGACATGGCCCGACTTGAGTATCTGGTTCACTTATCTTTCTTTGTAAAAAAAAAAATTAATTCAAATTCATAAATTAAAAAACTTTTCATTATATGAAAGCGATTATTTATTTTTCGACATTTTGATGTAAAATATTACAATTCTATTTATTATTATGAAAGATTTGAGGGTTGAGTAATTTCATCTATGGTTTTTTGAAATAACCTAAAAAAAATTTTACGCATAAATATAGTTTTTAGTATTTTTTAACCTTGATATAATAAATGAACATATTTATAACATTATTTGATTATATGATTTTTTTTTTTAGAAAATTTTTTTTAAAAAGAAAGACAAACATTCCCGGGTTACGAATAACCCAACAACATTTGAAAATCTCCTACTACCACCACACTAAGCGGAAGATGTTGCTTGTGTTGTGATGGAGGACTTAGCCAGCCGAGGAATCGAACACGGAACGCCTGGGTGGGACCCAAACGCTATGCCCACTCAACCACTGACCGATGATAATTGCATTTATTAAAAATGCCTTAATGTGAATGTCAAAAGAATTCATATTCTACGCTTTCGTAGATTTCGTGCGTATAGTATTTTTACTTATAAACGCTTATTACAAGTTGTGCTTTGAAATATTAAGAAAATATTATTGTTCGCGCAAGTACACAAGCAATATGAATATTAATAAATAGTTTTGTCAATTAAAAAAACTCTCATCTTTCAAGAAAGGCTAACAAAAACAATATTGGAATCACCTTGGATGAAATATTGTATTTGTTAGCCTTTCTTGAAGGATTTGAGTTTTTTAATTGACAAAACTATTTGTTACTAGCTTCTGCCCGCAACTTCGTCTGCGTATAGGATTAGTACTTAGAGTAATCTATTTTCTTTTCCCAGGTCCCATCTATGTTTATACCAAAATTCTTAACCTATTTATTTAAAATATCTATAATAATTCTTTATTGGAATCAAAGTATTAGGCGAGCAGGTACTTCAAATAAATTCACTAATTTAAATATTTTCTAAAATAGAATTTTGATTTAACAATCATTGTTTTGCAGAATGTCATTCTCAAATTTTGACATTTTCTATTAAACAATAATTATTATTTTCAATACATTGAAAATAAATAGCCAGCTTTATAAATTATAGCCTATATGTTCTTCTGATGTATGAGCTATATTATTGTAAAGTTTCATTAAAATCCATTCAGTAAATTTTGCATGAAATAGTAACAACCATACATACATCCATACAAACTTTCGCGTTTATAATATTAGTAAGAATAGTAAGATTCATATTGCTCGTGTTCTTGCACAAACAATAAATTTTTCTTAATATTTCAAAGCATAACTTCTAAAAAGCGTTTACAAGTAAAGATACCATACGCGCGCCATCTACGAAAGAGTAGAATATGAATTCTTTCGACAATCATCTTAATCAGCAAAAATTATTTTACCATGTTGTAGTTCGCAGACTATTTTACATGAAACCACTCAAAAGTAACATTCCCAAAAAATTTTGGCTTGAAGGGTATATTACCCACGATCGAATATAAGTTGTTCTAGTAACAGTGTAGGAACTATTCATAATTTAATTTTAGGCACCGGTTATTTAATTGCTACATGCATGCGCGTGCGACCGCGTTACTCGAACCGGCTTAATTTAAAACTAGTGATGCAACGAATACTACTTTTACGAATATCAAACCTACTATCCGGCGAATACTAATACTAATAATTTGGCAGAGTAATAAGACAAATTGGTATTTTACAAATATGGAAGATTGCGCTAATAAAGATGTAAAGACTATTTGAGATATTGAAAGAAGGATAAATGCAGGAAACTCCATTAATAGAGGGCTGAATGTGGTTGGCGCCAACAAAAATTGTCCAAAGAAGCGAAGATAGCAGTTCATAATGGAGTGCTGGTACCTACACTGATGTATGGCAGTGAGGCATGGAACTAGCAGAGAAAGGATGAAAGTAGACTGAATGCAGTGGAAATGAGATCCCTGTGGCGTGTGTGTAATAAAACCATGTGTGATCGTGAGAATTGTGGAGATTTGCAAAGAATGCAAGGCTGATGTAAGCGCAATAAGAATGGGACGCTTAGATGGTTTGGGCACGTAGAGCGAATAAAGAATTGTAAGGAGAATATATGACTCGAATGTGAATGGTGGAAGAAGTCAGGGTCACCGGAGGAAGACACGGCACGATCACGGATACTTGAGTCGGGCCATGTCAAGAGTCAGAATAATAGAAGGAGTATGTATGATACAATGTATGAATGTGAATTAAACAAGAAGTATGTGTGTCAAGACTGCCAAGACCGAGTTGTTTGGCGGTCCATCCTCTCTACCTATCCCTGTGGTAAGTGTGATGGTTAGTGAATTCAAAATAAAATCAATCAGTTAAAATTGGGTAATTTTGAACTCCTACCCAACAAATGAAACCAATAAAGTCCATTCTACATTTTTATCTCTCTAATACATTGTGAGGTTCATTTATGTATCTACAACCGTGTTTAGTAGCCTTTATGAATGCATTATCTCTACTGTAAATTTTTCATTAATCTGCGTAACACTGTATAAATAGAAACGCATATTCACAAGTCATTATTTGTATACAAATTGCAACTTTTTTTTCCTTCCTGTTAGCTATCTTTTTAGTACGATTCCTTATGGAATGCTGTTTTGATAAATAAAAATGTAAAAAATATTTATTTTTTTTATTTTGCCAAATGTGAAAGCACTTTTGAAACTCTGTTTATTAACTCTTTCGCTGCTGAATTTATTTTAGGTATTTTAGTGACCCCGTGCACTAAAGACATTCGTTTTTTCGTCTCCCCAACAGGCCACTTACAACATTTTTACAAAGAAAGCATACTATAGCATATACCTGCTATATATACATATAGCTGCTTTAAACTGAGATCGGATCGAAATGAGCAAACTCATAAGCAAGCCTGTTCAGACGTGCTTAGAGCACTTCTTACACTTGTGAATACAGTAGCTTTCTCGCAAATCAACCGGTTTTTGATTAAACATGCTCAATGCTGGCAATGTCACTGACACACATGCCACTAAGTAGCATTTGCTCATTAGTAGCATGCTTTCGTGCTACTAACGAGCATGTCTTTCTGTACCATTAAGCATAACGGTTACAGTTAATTTAAAGCAGCACTGATCGTCGATTTACAACGACATCAAATGTGACAGGAGTTCAAACAACGAGGCCTTCAAAATCGTAGGAAATAAATTTAATTTCATAATGTAATTTTTAACTATAGTAAAGTTAATAATAATTTTAGAATAGTTCAGTTCTAAAAGCAAATAGTGATAAAGAGGTTATTGTCAAGCAATTGTGAAATTATAAAAATGACTTCTATATTTATATTGCTTTTCCCCAACTTGTACATAATGTTATCTGATATTTAACCTCTCGACTGCCGTTTGCCCACCGGTGGCCGCGGGTCGAAATTTAAAAAAAAAATTTTTTTGAAGCGATTTTGTTCCTTATGTATAAAGAAGTTGTATGAAGAACAAGGTCAGAATCGCTTGCGCCGTTCTCGGTCTTGACATAGCAAAAATCCGCATAGCGCCAACCCATCTGAATAATTTATAATAAATATCTATGGTCAACTTGGCGTCACTTTTACAAACGGTTTTCAACTGTCATTTCATTTTAAAACAAGTATTTATGTCATTACTTCTTCGAAAACACCTTTGAATTGGTTTTTTTCATGTAGGGTGTCTATTCAGGTTTGTAGAGAAATAAAAAAAAATTATCATTTTCGTATGAATATATTTTATTTACATTTTTTTGTCGAATGGGAAATATTTTCACATTTTTTTGTTGAAAATAGCTATTCTGGGAAAACTTGTAACGATATTATCATGAAATATATATGAATAATAAGGTACATTATCTGGCAAACAGAAAACAATCACAAAAAAAAACAATTCCTTTGTTTTTATACGATATTTGAGCAAAAGCCGGGAAGATAATTTCGCGCGATTTTTTCCAAAAACACCTGTCATTCAAGAGGTTAACTGATTGTTAAACATCACCAATCCTGACTCAAAGCCATCACTATCCTCAGAATAGGGCGTATATTGATCTGGCACTTAAATTAACACTAGAACACACTTTAACTAATCACAACTTAAAGCAGACGACCTTATCTTCACTGCTTGGCTGCGAATCCGTAAGTAATAGATTCGAGGCCCAACGTGCGCAAATACTTTTATTTTCATTTACGTATACCTTCGATCAAGTGTATCGAGACAAGGCATGTGGGTCTTAAAAGAGACACTAGAACCACAAATATTGGTAACAAATATTATAAGCAATAATTATTAGCGTGAAACACTCATCCATATTGAAAGAATCTTCCGAGAAAAGATACATATCGCCGACGGGACTCGAACCCGCACCCTTTTGATTGCCGGTCAAGTGCTCTACCATTAAGCTACGGCGGGATACCTCCTACCCGCCAAATGATTCAATATATACCTAGTGTTTCATTCAACAATTATTGCTTATTACATTTTTTCACCTGCAAACAACCAACTTTATTTTATATGGGAAAGGCTGATTCAATATATACCTAGTGTTTCATTCAACAATTATTGCTTATTACATTTTTTCACCTGCAAACAACCAACTTTATTTTATATGGGAAAGGCAGTTGTTTGCAGGTGAAAAAATGTAATAAGCAATAATTGTTGAATGAAACACTAGGTATATATTGAATCATTTGGCGGGTAGGAGGTATCCCGCCGTAGCTTAATGGTAGAGCACTTGACCGGCAATCAAAAGGGTGCGGGTTCGAGTCCCGTCGGCGATATGTATCTTTTCTCGGAAGATTCTTTCAATATGGATGAGTGTTTCAGGCTAATAATTATTGCTTATAATATTTGTTACCCTTTGTGCTATGCATAAAAAATCTTGTCTTAAACATTAGTTTATCAATTAAAAAATAACACAAATATTGGTGTTTAAAAACATTTATCAAAAAAAAATGCACAGTCAAAAGATTGCAAAAAGCATTGGTTAGTCTTTTGTTGGTCTGCGTGGAGCAAATTTGTTTTAAAGCAAATTCATGACAATGGAGTCATTAGCTTTGTGAAGATTTTTTTATAGTGAATACCTCACAAGAGTCCCAACTGCTCCCTTCTGGAGCCAGTGAGACTATGGCATCCTCAATTGGGGTATGATATGAGGCTGAAGGTAAGTGGGGAAGGGAAGGAGACGAGGAAGAGGAAGGTGGGGAAGTACTTGGCTATTCAGATCTAATCACTAAACACGGCTAAAGCCATTTTAAGCAACATTTCAATTATGAATGGTGGTCTTACACCAGGGCGATACTAGTATCTTCCACTCTGGAACGTGCCGCAAATGTACTATACATTATTTTAAATAATTAATTGTGAAATAACACAAATCAATTAAATAAAATTTATTTGCGCACGCCGGGTTCGAACCTGCGGCCTTCGGAACGGGAGTCTAACGCCCTACCGCTGGACTATGCAAAATTGAGGCAGTTAGAAATGTTTTAGATATGGGCTGTCATCATAGACATATTATGTATAGACCTGCCCTAAGTGATAAAAGCGTATTATTTCCCCCTCCTTAACACGGGTTCCATGGAACCGGCCGGGCTGGCGTATAGGTTCGCGTGAATCTAGAAAATGTGACGTCATCATTCTTGTGCGGACTAGCGTCGAGCTCTCATCGGTACATTTTACGAAATAACACGGCAAAAATGGTAACTTGTGCTATTAAAATGTGTAAAAATAGAAGTGAAAAAGAGTATAAACCCAATTGTCGTATTACCTTCATTATAATATCACTATATACTGTCATAATGAAGTATTAACGAATCACATATCGTTACAGTCAAATCATCCCTCTGCGCCCCGCTACAGTTGGTTTTTACCCCTCTCCCTGATTCTCTGGTCTATGAATATTCATATGTCTATGGCTGTCATGGACTTTATTATTAACAATTTAATCAGTTATAGGAATACTTAAAAAATATAATGTATAGTAACATAATACATAATTGGAGGCAGCGTATCGAGAAAAGTAACATTTGATGAAAATGTTTAATTTCTTCCTAGCAGAACAACTACGTCATGCAAGAGATGCAACGGAATTGAATGGGTAGTTTGTATAATGAAATTACTCATAGGTGGTGTTGGATTAAAATTAGGTATGGGTAGACTAATCTGTAGTTACTACATATTATATAATGCGCTATTTCATATATTGTAAACAACAATTTGAGGAATATTTATGAGTTTAGAAATGTACTTATATCTTATCATTATTTAGTATTTTTTGTTATCTGATTACTTAAGAAGATACTACCAGAGAATACCGGAAATTAGTCTTTTTTAAATCAAATTCTAGACGTATTGACTCTTTTTTACAAAAAAACATAAATTGATTTTGAAAGATTGTTATTTTATCTTGGACACGCTGTTTTAAAATTTTGATAAACTAAGATTATTTTTAATACACTAAGGTTATACTGTTGGTCGTTGGCAGATTTATTCAATTTTCAAACGATAGATTCTATTAAACAACACAAATTTCAAATCATATAATCATACAACAAAATAAGTCAATACATAATCTAGTCAACACAGTTTTGAAAATTTTAATTTTAGTTAAATTAAAATCATTAAAAAATAATTCCGAGAACGTGTTTTGTGACAAAAATACCTCAGTTTTTCTATTTATTTCAGGTCTTACAAACTAAAATATTTCATAAAATTTTTACACACCTATTTTGTTTAGATTTTTTTGAAAAATCATAAATACTTAAGATCAAAAAATACTTGCAAGAAGTACATGATATTTAGTAATTTATCATTGTGCGTTTTGAGCATTTTTATTGCTTACTTGAATGCAGGTATATATTAAAGCAAGTTTTGAATGAAATCGATAATAAATTTTTAAATTTTGATACGGGGAATAATCGATCTTTCTCATTGGAACCTCCCCGTACAGTTGCAAGCATTTTTAAACTTTTATTCTCAGCCGCTGGTCAATCGCTCTTAATTATTTTTTAATAACAATAGAGAAGTTTTGTGAAATATGTGTCGTAAATTAATTCTGCTATCAATATTATCTATTTGAGAAAATACATACTTATCTCAAAATACAAATTATTTTATTTTTTTTCAAATGGTTTGCTGAGATTTCTGAGAAATAATTAAGTTGATTAAAGTATGCGTCACCTGCCTGACATGATAAAAATTGCTTTTTTATCCCGTCAATGTGAAGTTTGCATTATTTTATTTTTGATATGTTTTTAGATTTTCACGGCCAAAAGCATTTTCGTTGTTTGTTTTTGGGGTGTTATGCCGTGTTGTGCTACCTCCTTCTTTAGCCGACGTTTCGGACAGCGTTGCAGAGTCCATCATCAGGGCAGATCCGGCAGATCACATCGACGGATCTGCCCTGATGATGGACACTGCAACGCTGTCCGAAACGTCGGCTAAAGAAGGAGGTAGCACAACACGGCATAACACCCCAAAAACAAACAACGAAAATATTTTATTTTTAATGTAATTATTGTTAATTGCAAATAAATAATTTTCTAGAAAAAAGTGTGTAAAACAAATAATGTTTTTTGAACAAAACTGATGAACTAATGTGAAACTTTGATCTTTTTAGTATAAATGAATAATTTGTTTGTGAGAAAATTATTCAATCTAATTTTTTGTATTTCTTGGGCATTAACTACGTAAAAATTTCTAGACATTTTGTTTTTTACATTTATTATGCATATTTATCTGTATATGTATATGTATTTTAATTTTGATAACACACCCATGTCATTCACTAGCAATTTTAAAAACTAGTTTTTAAGATTTTAACATTGCTGGTGAATGACACGGATGTGTCGAAACCGATAGGAGATAAATAAAAAACTAACCCCTCAGACCTAGATCATATTTTGTCAGAGGGTCAAAATATTTCCACTTTAAAATAAAATCCAAATAAATTGAATATTTCTGAAAACTAAAAACTGTTTTTGAAAGGTGATAAAATACAAGAATTTTTTTTCAAATTCCGATCCGAATCTTTGATTTTATAATGGTCTACATTTTACTTCTTTTGTGGTAAACTTTTAGATTTGAATATAAAGCGTGGTGTTTTCTCTTTCTAACACCGTTTATATCATATTTATTACTATGGTAGTAAGCAGTGGCGGTTCGTGGTCTTTTTAACGGGGGGTTCAGAAATTCAAGAGAAGATATATATCTAATCAAAATTTACTTACTGTTGTCACACAACTTAAATAAAGTTACTGGGAGGGGTACCTAGTATCTACGTACTATTGATTTTAAATAACTTGACACTGCGACACAATAATTAGATAACCAGAAAAGTTTTAGAGGAATTAAATTGTTTAATGGTTTTTACAGCACTCAATGTACGTTGCTTATTATTATTGTTTTTTTTCAATAAGAAAAATAACGTAGAATGTAGAATAATATAATTGATATTTTAAAACACAAAAAAAGGTGGCACGAAATAAAATTAGCTTTTTTCGCTTATGCAAAAAATCCATTATACACTTATACAAAAATATATTTTTTAATTTTCCAACCTTCTTTCATCAGAATTAGCGTTATTTTGTGTATATATAACACTGTATTCCGCCATTGTGAAAAAAAATTGCAACAGAATATTCACGACATTAATAACTAGCGACGTTTGCAGAAACTTTAGTAAATGTAGGTACTCGTAACTAAGGGATATAAAAACTTATCAAAAAAAAAAATTAATAAGAAAACAGAAGTCAAAATCGGTCTACTTCAATAGTAGATTTACAAATGCCATTAGCAAAAGATTGGAGAAATGCAGAAACAAGAAAATAATAAATGTACCAAAATGACTACAAAGTTAAATATCATAATATATAACATATAAACATTTAATTTGCATCCATATGGTGCAAAGGTCAATTGTCAAACTCGGGCATCGCATCTGAGCGCGGGACTCGTCAATGTTCGGAGGTCACGTGACATCTTGACTCGCGATCGCCGCACCGAGCTGGGTTAATATTGCTTGGTTTTGTTCGTTTCACCGTCACAGGGATTTGTATCGGCTATGATTTTTTCTATGGATAATTATGTGCGGATTGTATCGCGCACAAAATGGGAATAGGTATCGTATTTTTCAGTGGTGCGAGTTTTAATGGCGGAATTTGAATGTCGAGCTATCTATAATGTGCTTATATTATTTCGAGAAATGCCTAATTGTCGCATTACCAAAGAAGGCAGGCACGACGAAATGTGAACAACACAGAACTCTTAGCCTAATATCCCATGCCTCAAAAATACTGACTAATATCATTCTAAAAAGAATCGAACCAAAAGTAGAGAACATCCTTTCCGGAGACCAGTATGGATTTAGAAGAGGTGTAGGAACCAGAGAAGCAATATTGTCGCTACGCATACTGCTAGAAAAAAGAATAAAAAGAAACCAAAACACATTCATTGCATTCATAGACCTGGAGAAGGCTTTCGACAAAGTAGAATGGAAAAGGCTCTTCGAAATTCTGAAGAGAATTGATATCAAATATAGAGATAGACGAATAATCCAGGCGCTATAAAAGAATGAGGCCGCTATAATTAGATGTGATAATGGTACAAAGGAAGCCAGTATAAAACAAGGGGTGAGACAGGGATGCTCTCTGTCACCTGTTCTTTTTAACGCCTATATACAGAGTGCGATTGATGACTTGAGAGAGAGAATGAGTCACAGAGATGGTGTAAAGATACACGGACAAAAGGTGGATATGATAAGGTTTGCTGACGATATTGCTATGCTTGCTGAAAGCGAAGAAGAACTGCAAGAGGCCTTAACAATCATGCAAAGCATTCTTCAAAACAAATACAACATGAAGATAAATAAAGACAAAACAAAACTGCTGACTGTAGGCCGAACGCAACATCAGATGAGAGTAGAGATGTCAGGAGTTCCACTAAAGAACACCAAGGAGTTTGTCTACCTCGGGAGCAAAATAACATGGGACGGTCGGTCTAAGAGCGAGGTCGACAGCCGTATACACCAGGCTAGGCTTGCATTCAATAAAAGGTCGAAAATAATAGAATCGAATAATATAGACCTAAAACTGAGAATACTCCTCATCAAGACCTATGTATGGAGTATCTTGACGTACGGCTGCGAAACATGGTGCCTATCCGAAAGAGATAAACGGAGACTAGAGGCTTTTGAGATGTGGTCCTATAGAAGACTATTAGGAATTTCCTGGAGAGACCACATTACAAATGAGGAGGTTCTCCAAAGAATCGAAGGAGGAAGGCACCTGCTCAAGACCTTGTCCGAAAGGCGTGCAAGATGGATCGGCCATATAATACGACAAGAAGGCCTCTTGCATGCCATAATGGAGGGTATGACCGAGGGGACAAACTCCAGGGGACGCCCACGCCGAGAGTACCTGGAGGACCTGCTGGTGGACATGCGCTGCTCTTCATATGCAGAATTCAAAAGAGCCGCACAAGATAGGGAAGAATGGAAGAAGAAAGAAAGAAAGAAAGGAAATTGCTGCAAACCAATCCCAAGATTGAAACCAGAGAGAGAGATTATTATAAGTACAACAAGTTTGTTTTATTTTCTCATCTTTTTAATGGGGGTTCACCGCACAAACGCACTTCAGAGAAAACCGCCACTGTTAGTAAGGGAGACACAATGATTTCCACGAGACCTTTATATGTGTTGTTCTCAAAAGCACATAAATTAGCCTGCCTTATATACAAGTATGTATACATGCGAAATAAAACTTTTCAAAACAAAACAATCTAATAATTACTGATATTATAACATGTTATACCAGTTGTTGGTAGATAATATTTAGGTGGTAGATACTGTTGTGACACTTGAAAAGAAAATATTATGTTCTTTAATAACTCAGGTACGGGGCATACGTCATTCCTATGTCTACCTACGTTAAATTGTCGTGAAAACAAGCATTGAAAACAAGATATGAAAGCAAGCTTATGTGCCCAAGCGGTTAATATGATACAAGCAGTTTATAAGAATCAGATTACTGCTGACTAATGTTTACTGTTCCAGACCAAGGATGAATATGAGATCGCTACTACATAATTAGGTTCAATTTTTGTTATCTCACTCTTCACTCTTCTTCTTCTTCCTTGCACTGTCCCAACTCACTGCCTAGTTAGGCTGTTGGGATCGGCTCTTCTCGTTCTCAGGTTGTAGCTTCTTCGGTTCTGGGTATCGCTTTCACCCAGGCCGTTTCTACGTAGGATTTTGGAGCGTTGAGTCATCCAGGAGTTCTTTGGTCTTTCTCTGAATGACTGTCGATGAAGCTCCATAGACATTGTCTGCTTCACTGTGTGGTCTGGTGGTCTCCGTTTTATGTGACCATACCATCTCAACTGTCATTCCTCCAGCTTACTGTTTATGTCCGTGACACCCATTATGCCTATGCCATACTTCACTGCCAAAGTCAAAGACATGACTTTCTAACATCACATAACAGTTTTTTTCCATTCTTAAAAAAATTTAAAAAGACCAACAAATAATCAAATATAATAAATTAGTTAAAAAGGTGATCAAAAATCGTCATTTACACAAAATGGTTTTTGCTATTTTTACTCTGCAGAAAGTAGTGAATTATTAGTTACACACTTTTGACGTGCGATAGTCATTATGTGTGCCATAAATTTACTTTGTCTCTGCCAACCGATATTATTGATCAATAACACAACACATTAGTTTATTATTATATTTATTGATTATGATTTCTCTTCATTTGGTTGTGTCGTCTCAGGCAGGTAACATCCCATTAAAACATGGCACCTACTTTTTATTGTGTATTGATGCCAGTTCAAAAAAGTAACAAGTCGACTTTTCGAGTTATTATGAGTTTTGTCTATGTATTTCTATAGACAAATAACTTACTCATTGTGAGATATGTATGTATTTCTGTACGGAATTATGTAACTTTTAAGTTCATAGTTATATTATGATAGTTGTCAGTGTGTTCCTTTCTTGAATTAATATGCTAGCCCTACCTCATTTTTAATTTTTATCAATGGATCTAAAAACATTAATTGTTTTTGTATAGGTCGCATAATTAGAGTTAAGGCGAACAACACAAAAACATGGTGTGTGTATTTTTATACACTTGCGAAACTATGTAATTACGGAATTATGTAACTTTTAAGTTCATAGTTATATTATGATAGTTGTCAGTGTGTTCCTTTCTTGAATTAATATGCTAGCCCTACCTCATTTTTAATTTTTATCAATGGATCTAAAAACATTAATTGTTTTTGTATAGGTCGCATAATTAGAGTTAAGGCGAACAACACAAAAACATGGTGTGTGTATTTTTATACACTTGCGAAACATCACTGAGAAACATAATTTTGTCTTTCTTATGCCTACTACACGAGTGTTTTCAACACTTTTTATTGTTTTTTTCATTTAGATTTTCTTATCATGGGGGGAGAGTCTGTATCTTTTATGTTAGCTAACACAGCATTAAATGATTCACATGTAACATACATACATACATAAGAACTCCTGGTGCTGAGTCTACTCTAGTGAATCTACCATAACACGGGCATTTGCCTAGCTTGGTAGTCAAAAAGCCATGTAAAACAAACCTGTAATAAACAAAATGAATAAAGAAAATTTAAAAAAAAAAACTGCATTGGCTAACAGAAAAGAAGCAGGCTCATTCCCCTGTAGTTGAATACCAAGTTGGAAACATGATGCATGCAAGCAATGTATTTGTGTGAGTACTGTGTGTTGGACTCAACTCTGATTTCGACACCTGTAATCAGGGTTGCCAATTTGCGGGGAATTCCCCAAACTGCGGGGAATTTTCAGAATTGGGTATTTTGCAGGGAAAATGTTGGGATTCTGGGCATTTCTTGATTATCCAACCATATTGAAAAATAAGCACATTCGGCGGAAGATTTCGTAGTTCATTTTATGGCAGCACTGTAGCATTTATTTCTAAACGATAAATGTCGGGGGGGGGATTCCTGATGAAGTTCGGGACCCAAACTCAAAGACACATGAATTGGCTAGTCACAGAACTTCTATGATAGAAGGATTCTTTTCTTACGTATGTCTTGTTGTTTTGATGAATTGGTGTCTTGTTGTTGGAAAGTTTGTTTTAGTATATAGGTATTAATAAAAAAATTATTTAAATTGCATGTGGCACTTTACACACTTTGGTTCCTTAGAACAGGCAATCTGCCTAGCTAGGAACTAATATCGACCTAAAACATCGTAATAACACTTGTATTCATTTTAAATATATTCTCTTATTATATTATTTCTGTTATTTTGGCTTTAAATGTATCAAATGTAAATAAATAAATAAGTAATAACGTGAGCTTTGTGAGTCTTTTTTAAAACGGATAAATGGTTAAAAAGGCCATTTTTTCTACTATCTATACAATTTATTGGCAGACGGAATTGAATTTTTTTTTTTAATAATAAGTTGGGTTGTAACCTATTTTTTAATATTATATTATGTAGGTATGTAATAATATGTTTTAATCATGTTAATGTTTAAATAAAATAAAAAAATCATTAAAAAATGCTAATTTCCACAGAATATTCTATTATTTCGAAGGCAGAATTTTAAAGGAACTTGTGGGGAATTTGTCATTTTGCTCTCCCTGATTTGGGGATTTTGACCATTCATTGCGGGTATTTTAGAACATAAGCATTGGCAACCCTGCCTGTAACTGTAATTAAGTTTTCCAATTTCATATAAGCTATATATATATATATATATATCTATTTTTAGCTTAATGAGAAAAACTTCAAATTGCAATATTTAATTGAAGACAATTACATCTAGATCATTCGTCGAGGTAACCGACGAGTTCATCGAAATCAATTCACCGAAAGAAATTTACAAAATACACAAAAAAAAGGTTAGGTTAGGTTAGGTTGAATTTTAGTTAGTTGAACTCGCCGTGAACCCATTCCTAGACCATACCATATATTTTTATGATTTTTCTGTTTATCTGTGTCGCTAATAATGTCTTCATTAATATCTCAATATCACTTATTTGGGTTTTTTTCTGCCTTCAAATGGTACATTATGTTTGTTTCAATGATTTATACTCTATAACAATTGGGAAACTGGTTAATCTAAATCACATTTGGAGTCGATTTTTGGTATAACTTTTTTTGATTAGAGTTTTGTGTTTTTGAGTAAATCGGAATTCAAGTAAGTTGGAATTTTTAGGTCAAATTTGGGTCAAAGAGGAGTCATGGCACCAACAGGTTTTTAACCTGTCAGTTACCGAAAAATGGATAAAATGTTAAAAAATTACATAAAATCATAATGCTCATCGATAAAGAGTTTGTTTTTGGGATCTCTATAACCACTGGAGCGAGAGCAAATTAAATCATTTCTCTAGGATTGCTAAAGGAAATTTTTCCACCCACATTAAAAAAATCCTCCGAATTTGAATATGGAGACTGATTGTAGTTCTATGTAGCCAATGAATTCACCTATCTTTTGTCTATTATCACATATTCATAGGATTTATAAAAAAAAATTATTAAATCTTTAACCTTAAAACATTTTAAAGAATCTAGAGAATATTTATTTTGTTATATTTTGAATGTAGAATACATTATATAGTCGCTTTATTAAAAAAAAATTTAAAAATTCCACATTTTCGCATCAAAGCAATCCGTGGTTTTGGAAATTGTGCCATAATGTGGCAAAAAGCACTCAAGTGGAATGTGATGAAGATTTATCGGTTTCCCGCTAGTACTACGAATTTGGATACCGTGCATACATGTGATTTTAATGTTTATATTGTTTTGGTATTATTTAATCTGATCTGTTTTTTTTATTCTTTTATAACAGCTGATAGCATCTCAGACGCCATCTGTTTCCAGAAAGACTGAACGTGGATTACGACAGGTTGAACCAAGGACCATCCTCTAACTACAGAGCGATGGATTGTACGTAATTATTCAATATTATACTTGTGCGTTGAATTGTTTGCTTTTTTCTTTTCAGTTGGCAGGACCGTCTCGATAAATACATAGATTAATAAGGATATATTCGTCTGTGCCGCGTAGCCGATCATGTGGCAAAACAATGGATATCCAGGTTTACTCATCATAGATTCGAATGCTCTTTTTAAATTATTCTATTTGGTAGCATGCTTCATCTTTAATTTTTGGCTTTGATTAATTTATAGTTAACATTTTATTATTTATCATTTAACTCATTGCATCCCAATATCTTCTCCCGTCGAGAGAACGGTTCGTTAGCGTCGCAGTAATTTTAATTATATACATTTTTAATAAGATTAATATAATAATAGGTTCGTATTAAAACAGAAAATTTATGCTTCAATTTCTTTGTTTATTTTGTAATAGCTGTAACAGCTTTTATTTATAATACAAAGGCGAAGCTAGCAGTTCACAATGGAGTGCTGGTACCTACCCTGATGTATGGCAGTGAAGCATGGAACTGGCAGAGAAAGGATGAAAGTAGACTGAATGCTGCAGAAATGAGATCCCTGAGGCGTATGTGTGTAACCATGTATGATCGTGTGAGGAATGTGGAGATCCGAAAAGAATGCAAGACCGATGTGAGCGTCATAAGTAGTAGGCGGTGGCAAAACGAAGAATTCCAAGTTGAAAATTTGCAAAAACATCATTCGGAGATATTGAGGTTTGAAGTTTAGAATTGATTCGTTATTACAAAAACATATCATTTAAAAAATTCAAATTTCAATATCTCCGAATGATGTTTTTGCGGATTCGTGACTTGGAATTCTTCGTTTTGCCACCGCTTAGCCGCCTCCTAGTCATAAGTAAGATTAAAAAAGGGACGCTTAGATGGTTTGGACATATAGAGCGAATGAACGAAGAAAGGAGTGTCAAGAGAATATATTTATTTTATTAAAGAATTTTATACATAGTGTACATATTGTTTTATTTCGCCCGCCATGCTAGGTATAATATGATACTAATGTGAATGGTAGAAGAAGTCGAGGACGCCCGAGGAAGACATGGCACGATCAAGTGAATCAGATACTTGAGTCGGGCCATGTCAAGAGTCAGAATAATAGAAAAGCATGTATGATAAGATGTATGAATGTGAATGAGGCGAGGAGTGTATGCCAAGACCAAGTTGTTTGGCGGTCCGTCCTCTCTGCCTACCCCTGCGGAGAAACGGCGTGATGGTTAGTTAGTTAGTTAGTTAAGATATATAGCGGAAATTCGAATTGCTGTAGAGGACAAGAAATCCAAAATTGAGTTAAATTTGTCGAAATGTTTTTAGAAAAATAAGTTTGTCTTTTACTGCATCTTAAGAGAATTTTTTGTCTGAAAAATTAAATCCTGTCATTAAAGAAATTTACAGAAAATGTTAAGTAATCCGAAAGATCTATTTAATGTCAATTTTATGGTAAAAAATTATAAAATCATAATAGGTCTACAGCATTTCAAATTTCTATTATCAATATTATTTACAGGATTTCAAATTTCCATAATCGATATTATTTGCAGAATTTCAAATTTCCATTATCGATATTATTTGCAGAATTTCAAATTTCCATTATCGATATTATTCGCAGAATTTCAAATTTCCATTATCGATATTATTTGCAGAATTTCAAATTTCCATTTTCGATATTATTTGCAGAATTTAAAATTTCCATTATTGATATTACTTGCAGAATTTAAAATTTCCATTATTGATATTATTTGCAGAATTTCAAATTTCCATTATCGATATTATTTGCAGAATTTCAAATTTCCATTATCGATATTATTTGCAGATTTTCAAATTTCCATTATCGATATTATTTGCAGAATTTCAAATTTCCATTATTGATATTATTTGCAGAATTTCAAATTTCCATTATCGATATTATTTGCAGAATTTCAAATTTCCATTATCGATATTATTTGCAGAATTTCAAATTTCCATTATCGATATTATTTGCAGAATTTCAAATTTCCATTATCGATATTATTTGCAGAATTTCAAATTTCCATTATCGATATTATTTACAGAATTTCAAATTTCCATTATCGATATTATTTGCAGAATTTCAAATTTCCATTATCGATATTATTTGCAGAATTTCAAATTTCCATTATTGATATTATTTGCAGAATTTCAAATTTCCATTATCGATATTACTTGCAGAATTTCAAATTTCCATTATCGAGATTATTTGCAGAATTTCAAATTTCCATTATCGATATTATTTACAGAATTTCAAATTTCCATTATCGATATTATTTGCCGAATTTTGAATGTCCATTCTCGAAATTATTTGCAAAATTTCAAATTTCCATTATCGATATTTTTTGCATAATTTCTAATTTCCATTATCGATATTATTTGCAGAATTTCAAATTTCCATTATCGATATTATTTGCAGAATTTCAAATTTTCATTATCGATATGTGGTTAAAACAAGTTAGAGGTAGGAGTTACTATTTTCACTCTGAAAAAAGTTTTGTTGGGTAGATAGGAGTTTTATTTTGCCTTAAAACTAATAAGAAGGTAATGGGAAGAGGAGTATAGGATAAGGATAGGGAGATGCTCTCGATACATTCTATACTCTTGCATTAATTTGTGATTGTATAAATTCCTTCGGTTTGATATTGCTGATATTGTTAAGAATGTCGATAATATTATGAAATTGTGCGTTATACTACATACATAAACGGGGAATATGGAAATTTTTTCTGAGATTAGTTCTGCATGTGGGCAAATAAAAAATCGGTTTTTTCTTTATATTAACACCACATAGAAGGCCCCGAGGGTAATGATTTCCCGTCAACTTTGGGAGTGCTGTGTTCAGGGGCTTTTTGAGGAAAAAAGCATTTTTTATTTTTTATTTATTTTTTTTTTATAGAGAATACCTCACAAGAGTCCCAACTGCTCCCGTCTGGAGCCAGTGAGACTATGGCATCCCCAATTGGGGTATGTTGTGAGGCTGAAGGAAAGTGGGGAAGGGAAGGAGATGGGGAAGAGGAAGGTAGGAAAGTACCTGGCTATTCAGATCTAGTCACTAAACACGGCTGAAGCCATTATTAAGCAACGTCTCAATTCTGAATGGTGGTCTTACACCAGGGCGATACTGACAGTATCTTCCACTCTGGAACGTGCCGCAAATGTAGTATATATTATTTTTATTAATTAATTGTGAAATAACACAAATTAATCAAATAAAATTTATTTGCAACCTTCCGATTGGGAGTCAAGTGTTGTTACCACTCGACCACGGAATTTTGTTCGTAAAGAGACCAATATCAGAGGACGGCAATCATTCCACAGTCGAGCTGTGAACACAAGAATGAGTCTTAGAAACGACCTTTAGATTACTTGACTTACGTTTCTTTCAATGGTGAAGAATGATTTGCAATTTTCACTACAAATTTCCTAAACAAATCAATAATACTCGATAGGTTAAAAACACATTAAGGTTTGCCTACACACAATATCAAAAACACGCCCATGACAATGGTGTCAGTTATAGCCCTGTAACCTATTGACCATTCTCATACAAACCTTCACACTCTTTGATTTCTTGTGGAACCGATCTATAACACCTACCGATTTATAACATATTTCGCTTGGAACACTTTCAGTTTTTAATTTCCTAAAAAAATATATGTTATTTTTTTAACTGTGAATGCAATAATATTAATCATTTTTTTATCTACTATATCCACACATAAAAAAAAAAACAAATTTTCAGCGGGAACTTACATTTTCAACATCAGTTTTTGTTCTATCTCCATAGTAATTACAAAAAAATGAGGGTTGGAGTGTACTATGTCCATCAGCCAATACTAATTTTATACTATTATTTCTTAAAACCTAATGTACGTGTATGTAAAAATTTCAATGTTTGATTACTCCATACATTTTATTAATTCATACGTCAATACAAAATTTTCTCATTTCTAATGGAAGAATTTTTTATATTTTTTATTTTATTATTATTTATGTAAGTATGTGAATGTCAAATTATTATTATTTGATGTGCCATAGGATGAAATTACTCTTGGATTGGTCTATCTTCGCCCAGAGTATGGATATAGTATAAACCAACATTAAATATGGTCATGGTACAAACCAACATTATTTTTTTTGCTATTTTGTTTAAAAAAAGTGTCCTTTTACATTCTTGATTATGCTTTTATACAGATAAAAAATCAACCAATTTTACTTAAAGGTATATTAACCCTTGTATTTTATATTATTATTTATAACATTTAGTTTGAAGTAAAGGAAACAAATTTTTT
Source organism: Limnephilus auricula (assembly GCA_951813805.1). Lineage (NCBI taxonomy): Eukaryota > Metazoa > Arthropoda > Insecta > Trichoptera > Limnephilidae > Limnephilus > Limnephilus auricula. The sequence continues at coordinate 4,692,187 of OX638396.1, forward strand.
TAAACTTCAAACCTTAAAATACGAGTTTTTGTGGACTAGTACAAACCAACCCTCAGCAAGCGATTTGTAAAGCCGAAACAATAATCGTATTAAATTCCCTCGATAGAAAAAAATCGCAAAGTATGCTCTGAAAATTACTAAAAACATTTTATTCTGTTATTTAACATGTTATAGCTACGAAAAATTTCACAGTATATCTTTAAATGTAACTTAAGCATTTATCGAGAGATTTTGCTCTACTTTAAACGAGTCAAGTTTTATTAAATATTTTCACTATTTTTGCTTAATTATTATCGTTTTTTAATATTATCGCGCTCCCTCTTACATTCATATTTACATATCACCCTTTCTTCTTCCTCTTGAACGCTTACTACCGGGCCTTAAGTGTATGTGGTGTTTATGAATTTATGTTTATGTAGAACTTGGTGGCATTATTCATATGAGTTTCTCGGCAAACTTCACAATAATAACGACAGTAATTTCATGTCCCATTTCCTCTGCAATTCATGAACATAAAACAATACTAACATAGCTCTCACCCATAACATGCGAACATGCAATAATCCATACTAATAGATGGCCTTACGCTGACGTAACCGCTGTACTAAAATCTTTCAGTCATAGAGTCAATACTGTTATATAATAATTTTGCATCCTTCAATACTAAAATAAGTGTCTGTCTAATTAAATTAATAAATAAACAATTCAAATTAACTCTATGCTCCGATATATTCTTTGAATTTGAACGATATTTTCTTTGACTAATGCTGTTTACACTGAACAAATAATTTCCTAGAAGTGGAATTTGAACGAATTTGAAAGAAAAATTATCTTGTCCATTTATATTCAGTCGACAGTCCAATGAAGTCGATTTTCTGTGCAAGAAAAAATAGGCCACTTAAATCTAATTTTTTTCTTTTCTTTTTCTGGTTTAGCCATTTAGATTGAAACGTTGCTTGAAATGGCTTTAGCTGTGGTTAGTGACTAGATCTGAATAGCCAGGTACTTCCCCACCTTCTTCCCCATCTCCTTCCCTTCCACGCTTACCTTCAGCCTCACTACATACCCCAATTGGGGATGCCATAGTCTCACTGGCTCCAGACGGGAGTAGTTGGGACTCTTGTGAGGGGTACACTATAAAAAAAAAATTGATATTTTTAGTCAGTTTAGACATTTTTTTGTGTTTTTTTTTTAATTCGTATTTTTAAAACCATAGCTATTTTTTGAAAATTTCAATTTGCAAAATGGGATCATTATTTTTATGAACCAGAAAGACCGGACATAATTTGTTGGTGCGAGAAAAAAAGAATGTATAACCCAAAATCATTTACGAAAGTCAGCTGCTTCAGAACAAGATGCCAATTCGTGGAGAATTCCCTAAATTGCGGGGAATTTCTAAGAATTTAAACCGATTGGGTGTTTTGTGGGGAGAACCTTGATGTGAGGAAAATGCAGGTATTCTATAAATTTGACGACTGACGTAGCTAATACAGATTTAAAGACCATTTACTAATATAGATTTATTAATATAGATTCACTCTTGATTTTTCATCCAAGTTTCGGAAAATAATAAAAATATTCTAGCGAAGACTAGAACCCTTTAAAAATAAAACAAACATAGATGGCAGTAGTTGTACTGATATCTGAATGTCATTTCAGTTTGAAAACTTTATTTCCGTCTGAACATATGAATTACACGTCATATCGCGCCGAAAGAAATTTTACTAATAATTTTTTTTTAAATAACTGCTAATGTCAATAGGATTTCGTTTCATTTTGGAGATAAAGGAGCTGGTGGGGAATTCTAACATATATTGTGGGTATTTAACAAATAGCCCAGCCATGGCAACCCTATTTCGGAAGCCGTACGGGCCTGTATGATTGTCAAAGTTCAAATTCATACATTTATCCATGCGATTTTTTCAAAGTCATTATAAAATGCATGCAAGGGGTCTATTTTGATATTTGAAAATGTTTGATCATTTTTATCAAGAGTAAGGAAAAATTGAGCTTGCTTTGGGCACACATGCACATAACTCACTTCTATCGGTATATTCTTCAGTTGTGTGCACAACAGTGCCATTGTTTTATCACATTAGTGGCAGCAACCTTCGCATTGCGTTCCTCACATATATATGGTAATCACATATATTACGTACATAATAATTGCAAATCTTGTATGATTATTTTTACCGGTTTAGATTGCGGAATTTTGTAAATTAGTTAAAAATATTATTTGGGAATTGAGTTACCATAAAAGTTGGATTTATAGAATTCCATTACAACCTTGTTATCGTTTTTTTCTAAAAGTTAAGATTTAGATAATTTTTTTATGCACTTTTTATGCCCTTAAGAGAGTACCGGAAATTAGTCCCTTTTAAATCAAATTCTAGACGCATTGACTCTTTTTTACAAAAAACATAAATTAATTTTGAAAGATTGTTACTTTATCTGGTACACACAGTTTTAAAATTTTGAAAAACTAAGTGTATTTTTAATATACTAAGGTTATACCGTTGGTCGTTGGCAGATTTTTTAAATTTTCAAACGATAGATTCTATTAAACAACACAAATTTCAAATCATATAATCATACAATAAAATAAATCAATACATAATCTAATCAACACAGTTTTCAAAATTATAATTTTCGTTAAATTAAAATCATTAAAAAATAAATCCGAGAACGTGTTTTGTAACAAAAATACCTCAGTTTTTCTATTTATTTAGGGTCTTAGATATTTAAAAAAATTTTGCACACTTATTTTGTTTAGACATTATTGAAAAATCATAAATATTTACGATCAAAAAATACTTACAAGAAGTACATGATATTTAATAATTTATCATTGTGCGTTTTGAGCATTTGTATTGCTTACTTGAATGTAGGTATATATTAAAGCAAGTTTTGAATGAAATAAATCGATATTAAATTTTTAATTTATAAATATCGATCTTTCGATCTTTCTCATTGGAACTTGGAACCTCCATGTACAGTTGCAAGCATTTTTTAACTTTTGTTCTCAGCCGCTGTTCAATCTCTCTTAAGGCGATGCACCATGTCGTGTAAAATTCAGGAACAGATCTCCAACAATAACACTCCTTGTGTAGATGACGATAAGGTTTAAATTGCCATTTAACGCCAGCCGCCTGTTTTGATTTATTCAAGGAAAAACATCTCCAAAAAGCATGTTTTATTTTATTTTGCAAAGCTCAGGCACAAATATTTAAATGTTTTACGATCATTTTCTAAAGAATTTAATTTCCCACATTATACAATAAAACCATAACCGAAAAGGGATTTGTGAGTAAGAGATTTTGAAATTTAAAGCAGTTTTTATAAGCCTGATATCTTCGACCAACCAAGCTTAAAAGTTACACCGGAACCAAAAATATTGGTTTACAAACACATTTATCAAAAAGAAAGTGCACCATCTCACAGTCAAAAGATCGCAAGAAGCATTGGTTTGTACCTTTTGTTGGTCCGCATGGAGAAAATTTGTTTACCAGCAAGTTTGCGGCAACGAAATGTCTAGCTTTGTGAAGATCATTTTTAAAACACAAAATTATGGCAGTTAGAAATATTTTAGGTATGGGCCGTCGCGGACTTTATTATGACCAATTTAATCAGTTATATGAATACAAAAAAATATATATGTAACACAAAGATTCGAGGCAGCTTATTGAGAAAAGTGACATTCGACAAAAATGTTTAATTTCTTCGAAGCAAAACAAGTACGTCACGCAAGAGATGCGACGGAATTCCATGGGTAGTTTGTAGTACAAAATTACCCATAGGTGGTGTTACTTTTGGATTGAAATAAGGTATGGGAGTTTATTATATCGATTCCTGATACCTTCATTTTTTCTGGGCTTATAAAAACACTAATCTTAAAACTCGATTATTTTGAAGGCAAATATTAGTTCTACTCGCAGTATTAAATAAAGCATCTAAAATATTTCTAAGAGATCTAATTTTCAAATTAAATTACATGATTTTACATTAGTTGAATAATTTAGTGCATCACCTTAAGACGATAGACTTCGCTTTTCGGCCCATACAAAAAGGACGCCCGGGAAAAAACACTTTTCTACATCGAAAATTGCACAAAATGAATATATTTTTTTTATACTGCCTTCTAGAGGGTGAAAACTATGTCGGTATGTTTTCGAATTTTCGATGCGTTTCGTATTAACGTAAACATTCACTGTCAAACATGTACGATTTATCAAAAAATATTATTTAAGGAAAAAGTGCTGCTAACTCAACTCTCATAAAGAATTATAAAATTATAAAAAGCTACCGACGTAGCTTCTTCTTTCTATAAAATATATTTTTTTTTAAATTTCAATTTCGTGAATGTTTTGGTGTAGAAAAGTGTATTCCCCATAAACCCCTTTTCGAGCGATTTCTGTAGGTAAATTTGAGCCTTGTCTCATTCGCACATTTCGCATTCGCATGTATTGTAATTGTGCGTGCGCTTATTGTGAGCGGGGCAGAATGACAGATGCGGGTGTTTCGCGTGTCGTTCAAAGTCTAGCCTCTTAATGCTTTTTTTTTTTTTTTTTGGCTTTTAACAGATTTCTCTAAATGCTGATTGGGGGGAATCATTCCATCATTGAGTTTATTTTTATTCCATAGAAATTAGCATTGTAATATAATATACATAGAATACATACTAATGTTTTTGTTTTCATATTTGTTGTTATTATTAGCTCCTCATAATATTATTTTACATTTAATGAACCTTCATATAGTCATTAGAGCATGAAAGATTGTATCATAAGTAGCAATTTTAAGTATGTCTTTGAAGGTCGGTGTTTCACAATGTATTTTAGAAGGACATTATTTAGTTTTTTGGCATCACTCATCGTAAATTGTTCATTTTTTGTTGTATCACTTTTTATTACGGAATAACCAGCACTATTTGTTAATTGAAAACTTCCTCAATGTGTTGACAGAATGTGCCTTAATTGATTAAGCAGTACTTTTTCTGGTATTTTTGCCACAAAATGAATGTATGATTTAAGTTCCTACTGAATGAAATGACTTGAATTATGCTCTACTTTTGAATGCATTAAAACAAATGAACAAGATTAAACTGTCAGATAATAAAATGGAGGGAAATGTGCAATTGTTTGCGAACATACGTACTTACATATTAGTTTTTATGTTTTTGATGTTAAAGTAACCACAAAATTAAAAATGTATACATTTCTCAATGGTAGGTTACACTTTTTTTTTCTTCCTCGTAATGAAAATGTTTTAAACTAGATACCTACTCATTAAGTCGCTTTGATTCAAATATAGTAAATTACGCGTTTATAAATGTAGAAGAATGATAGAATGAGTCTCTAATAGAAACATGAATAGATTCAATATTAAATTTATTTAGGATTAACGCCGTTCTTCCATGGAGTTACTTTCAAGTGACGCGATCGCCGCTCGTCTGTACCTTCCATACTATTATTAGTGTTTGTAAACGCCGCTACTCGCTGCACTAGCAAAATAGAATGTCATGGGTAGCGGCGATTTAGTCGCTTGTAAGTAGCTGCATGGACGAAGGGCGTTACTATATATAGGATGTTAAGGTACGTACTTGAGTTACTTTAACCAGTGATTCCTGACATTATTTGGAGTAAAAAATGTAAATGAAATTTTGGTCTCCGGTGACTTTATGAAATTTTTTTTTTTTTTTCAAATTTTTTTTTCTTTAAAATCAAACAAAAAAAAAAAATTTTCACATGATCATATTGGTCACTCGGCCGAGTTACCGCCCCACCTCTTATCCCGCCCCTAACTACCCAACAACTACTATTTTTTATGTTTTTGTAGAAAACAAAAAAAAAAAAACATCAAAAATGTCACCGGAGACCAAAATTTCATTTACATTTTTTACTTCAAATAATGTCAGGAATCACTGATTAAAGTAACTCAAGTACGTACCTTAACACCCTGTATAGTGAATTCAGATATGAGTGCGTCAGCAGAACGCTGCCAGCTCATTAAATAATAATAAATATATTGAGGAAAACTACTTAGTAGTACATATTTATTATATAATTAGACTGTGTTTGCATGGGAAATTTTAATCACATGACCGTTGTGTCAATATTCCTTTAAGATAATTCATAAAACATACACAAATGCATTGTATAACAACAGTTAGAAACTACGATTCAATTTTTTAAAATTTAATTTAGTGGCAGAATGACATGAGAATTAAGTGTACTTAACAAGGAATAATGATGGTTTAGTTCTCTACCGTTATTAACCTGGCAATAATTACTTCATACACGCATCAGGCAAGGTTATTTATAGTTTAAGAGGGGCAGTTTGAAAACGCATCGTCACTAATACATTTCAAATTACTTACATATAAGGCGTGTTGAAACAAAGACGTCAATCTCCACCATTGGTCTAAAATGAGTTAATTATTATTTTTTATTTTTATAATAGTTAATAAGGCTATCAACACAATCTAAGTACACTCAAGCTACTTAATGGTTTCAACGCAGCCATAATTTTTTTTTTTTTTATTGTTATGTTATGGAGATGGATAGAGAAACAAAAGTACTATTGAGAGTTACAAAGAGTTTGGAGCATAAATTACAGTAACTCATACATTTTCGAATAATCGTATTTAGTTCTGCAACAAAATCGGCAATCTCCATTAAAAATGCAGGGTACGGAACAAAAATGGCAGTGTCCCTTTGAGCAAATCCGAGAGACAGAACAAAAGGGGCAATCTCCATCTATTAATTGAAGATAACTAAATAATTTATCATTTAATCGCAATAAAATATACGCGGAGTCTAACTAACGGAAACTATTGATAACAAAAATTATGCTTTATTGTTTTTAGCGCTGCAAAATAACTATAATGACATTTTATGCGTATAACTAAAAATTAAGGTAATTGGAGATTGCCGCCTTTTTTTCAAAACGCCTCTTGTATATAATATAAATTTTTCTTTTGGTACATTATTCTACGAAGCTATTGTTTTACCAAATTGTAAAGTATTTTTTGCCATCTTATCTTATTTAGTTTTTTGCAATGATATGGCATATTGTGTCCTGAAAAAAAATTTTTGAGATCACCACGAAAAATCCATGTTTTTTTATAGTTTTGTATTTCTTGTTAGTGGGGGGAAAAATAATACGAAACAGTTTTTCCGCAACCTTTTAACTTCTGAGTCGGTTTTGCGAATTTTGTGATAACCAACCGTTTAATCCGAACCGTTTCGACTAACCATTTATTTTTAGAAACCATAACGGTTTTGGTTACTTTTTACATTCGTGCAATTATAAAAAAAAAAAATTTAATTTAGTTATTTTTAACAATTTTGAGTATTTTTTTTAATTTTTTTAAAATCGAAACATTTTCTTTATTTTGAAAAATAAATTTAATTTCGACCTGTATAATATATTGTTAGCACAATTTCGCAACATTTTATCAGTGAATAAATTATCCATCAATCAATTTATCAACAACTCATAAGCCCCATTAATTATGTGAATTTATAATCAACTTCTTCAAGAATTTTTTTTTCTTTAGTACCTTTTATTGGAAATGGAAAGATAATAAAGATTAAAGTACTTACTTACCCATTTAAAATAACCGACATTCTACTTTTAAATATGCCTCAAATTCTTGACACTTCCAATGTTGTTCATTTGTTTTGATTTAGTATGAGAAAATTCTCAATAAATTATGGACCATTGTTAATTTTATGTTGTGACAGTTGATCTGTCATTAAATGTAAATTTTAATTAATTGATATTAAATAATGCGACCCAATGTTGTATAAAATCATGAGCTCAAAAAATGTTGTAAACTCAGCAATTTATTACATACAATGTTCTATAAAAATTCACAATATCAACATAATCTTATTCCAATCAATCTGAAATCAAAATACTTTGTGACAGGAATTCCAAAGCTTAATCATTGAAAAAAATCTAAGTAAATTATTTGAATTCCTTACTTTTTATGTTGCCGCGTGCAGTTTTTTTTTCTTTTCTTTTTAATGGTTGTTGAATGATTATTTCAGCACAAGGATACCCGCCGCAAGGAGGATATCCACCCCAAGGAGGATACCCACCGCAAGGAGGATACCCACCACCAGGGGGGTACCCGCAAGGGGGGGGATATCCCCCACAGGGGGGTGGCTATCCCCCCCAACCTGGTTACCCGGGACCCCCACCAACAGGATTTGTAAATCCTGGATATCCTAATCAGGTGATTATTGGAAAAATAAATACTTGTATGAATGTAATATCATCCACAAGAAAGCAGCAAACAGAAATAATCTCCACGGACTCTTGATTAGCGCTGCTATTAACTGTTGATTAGTTTTACTCTTCGAGTAGTGCATATTATCTGTTACTCCACAGCTGAATAACCTTATAGTAATTGTCTGTATTTATCGCCATGTTAACCCCATGGTTAAAGTTATGGTTTATATATATACAGAACAGTGGATTTTCACAGCCAAAAGTATTTTTGTTTTTTTTTATGGGGTGTTATGCCGTGCTACCTTCTTCTTTAGCCAACGTTTCGGACAGCACTACAGTGTCCATCACCTGCACCTCTGCACAACACATCTGCCCTAATGATGGACATGTAACGCTGTCCGAAACATTGTCTAATCTCTATTTGGAGGTAGCGCAAAATGGCATATGGTGATATGAATATAATATGAAAAACCCCCAAAAAATTAAAATGCTTTTTTTATCAATTTCTGAATACTGAAATACTTGTTTGACAAGAAACTGATACAGAGTAAAATAAAATGTGTCCCACTCTTCTGTATATTTACTAAAGTTACTTGATGGGTAGTTACTCCACAGTTTACTCAGAGATGGTGAAATACCATTTAATTCACCGCATAACCTTATTAAGTTTTTGTTTTATATTATTGTAAATGAAGCTATAAATGTGCAATTAAAACACCCAAATAGTCTTAAATTCTTTTTGCATTGCATAATCTAATACATATATTCAGGATGTACCTGTTTTTGATAATTTTATCTTAATTATGTTTTTGTAGCCACAATCAAAACAACTTTCAAATTAGTCATTATTATTTGTTCAAATTATGGCAATGCAACAAAGCTTTTGTGAATTTTTCATAAGCATAATCATAGATTTAATCAGAAATATTAGGAAAATCTCTTTTGCAGATCTTTGCACTGATTTACATAGATTACATTTTACCAACTTTGTAATGTGACAAACCATCTAATTGTTAGGCAGGTTTGATTAGTTCTTCGATCCGAATACTTTCTCATTCCCGCATCGCTTCGTCTCTTACTAATTAGGGCGAGATATGCTATTGGTTACTTTTTCACCCCGCCGCTCAGGCAAGAGTCCCAACTGAGACAATGGCATCCCCAATTGGAGTTTGTTGTGAGGCTGAAGGTAAGTGGGGAAGGGAAGGAGATGGGGAAGAGGAAGGTGGGACCTGGCTATTCAGATCTAGTCACTAAACACGGCTAGAGCCATTATTAAGCAACGTTTCAATTCTGAATGTGGCGATAGGGCGAAAGGGCGATACTGTGAGTATCTTCCACTCTGGAACGTGCCGCAAATATAATATATATTATTTTTATTAATTAATTGTGAAATATAACCAATTAATCAAATAAAATTTATTTGCGCACGCCGGGTTCGAACCCGCAACCTTCCGATTGGGAGTCAAGTGTCTTACCTCTCGACCACGGACGGTCGTGGTATGTGGTCCCTGGAAGGGATGTCACAGCTGGGATGACCGCTATAGTCATGTTTTAGTAGTAGAGAGCAAGTTGCTTCCCGGTGTTTACTTTACTTCAAGTGAACCAAGAGACACTTCGCCATCTGCTTCGCAGTTCAGCTAACCCAGAGGAAGAAAATACTCGTTGAAACCCTTTTGGTAAAAAGAAGAGTTACGAGGAAACTGGGCGGCGTGTTGTCCATACAAACGTATTTCCCAATTTCCTCTCTGGATTTTGACACCACCAATATGTTTTCGACCACTAGTGTGTCGGTACGTTTTGCTTTTTTTTTTTGATAAATTACTTCTTATAGGATTTAAGACCCTCCAGAAATCGTTAAAATTGCCTGGTTTGAATGCCATCAACAGACGTTCAGTATACAAACTAGACAATCTATTTTTTAAAAAAACAAAACGTACAGACATGGAGTATTTTCTTCTAATACAGTTAGTAAAATCTTATAAATCGGTCCAGTTTTGGAGGAGAAAAATTGGGAATACAAAACCTCGATTTTTATGATTTTATTTAGATATTATCAGCCTGAGGTGCAGTCGTCCCTTTCGCTCAGTATTCTGGGGAGTTCGAGCAACAGTGACAGCAACAATTTGTTAAAATACCTGCTGTTTCAAATTTCTCGGCAACCGGGCTTCCTCTTAACTTGTTGAAATCCAGCATAGGAAAAATATATTTTTTCAATACGACGTAAAATATTTGACAGTTCTCACCTTTCTTACAAACTCAATTTTTATAACATTTCTTTGTTACATTACAAAAATTACATCAAAATAATGTAGATAAAACGAACTTCCTAATAATCACTCATATCTATGCTTTCCACAATGGATTTATATAAAAAACAATGAAAAAATATAGACTTCGAATACGACTCCGTTCATATTATCAAGCGGCAGCCATTTTGTCCGCCATCTTTGATGCCCGGCGCGTCATTGGGAATTAATTTGAATTATTCGGAGTGGCTAGACGCTATCCAGTATTTCGTTACGTCAAGAACGAGAACAGTCCAAGCGATTCTGACCTTGTTCTTCATACAATTTCTTTATTTTGTTCTTCATAATATCCGGACCCGCCGGGGGACTGCGGCCTACGACGGGTTAAGAGAACAATTAGGTTTCCTTTGGGAAGACTGACACAGCTATAACGTGTTTCTCAGGGAACCCATAAAGTTATTGTTAATTATTACACTGTCTTGCTATTTATTAAATAATTTTTTTTTAACAATATTTGTAACCCGGGAATGCTTATCTTTCTTCTAACTAACCCCGTTTCTTCTTTCCAGGGAGGTGGCGGTTATGGGGGAGGTGGATACCCTCCACCAGGAGGTGGCTACCCTGGCAGTGCCCCCGCCTATGGAGGCACCGCGGGGCCCAGCATGGGAGACGTGGAGGAAGGGGAGGTTAAGGGATTCGACTTTGACGATAAGTCCATCCGGCTGGCCTTCATCCGTAAGGTAAGAACTGTTGAGAAGTCTTCCCGGGTTTGTCCTGGTACACCCCGGTGTATAGATTTTTCTGTTTAACTAATATTTGATCACACTCTGTTTTAATTTGGAAATGGGCCAATTTAAAAAAAAAAAACTTACTTCAAGAATAATAAATTGTCAATTCTTGTTTTTTTTTATTACATTACTTTGTAAATTGGTTTGCTACTCAACTTGGAGTGCTTGGGTTGTTATTCTGGATGTTATACAAAAATATCTTTGGACAAATTGGAAATGGATTAAGCGTTTAATACTTATGTTTTTGTCCAATCCTAAATTATAAACACTCCTTTGTCAATGTTTTGTAAAGTCAATAAAATTAATGAATTACTGATGAATGATTCTTACGCCGTTCTTCCATGGAGATACGTTCAAGCGACGATCGCCGCTCGTCTTTATTTTCCATACTATTATTAGTGTTTGAAAACGCCACTAGGCGCTACACTAGCAAAATAGTATGACAGGTAGCGTTGCTTGTAAGTAGCTACGTGAACGATGGCGTAACTCTAAAAATTGCAGTTAGGATTATTTAATATTATGACAGAATCAATTTAAGTGCAGGATTTAAAAGAATCCTCACATAAATATTATGATATATGTTGATGAGATTTTTGGGTGTATTAACCCGTAGCGGCTGGCAAGAAACTTCAATAAATAAAAAGATTTTTTATAACCAACACGTATACAATACTATGCTGGATAAGGTGACATCTTTATGCAAAATGTGTGTACAAGGTCGACACTGCAATTGCAGTGCTTCCTACCATTGTATAGGCATGATATATCGTCAACACTGCAATTGCAGGACTCTGGCTCTTAGGGGTTAAAGAGTTTTGCGTTTCCTCCCACTTGAGCCAGTGTTTCATACAAATGTTAAACACTAACGCCATTCTTCCATGTAGCTACTTTCAGGCGACGCGATCGCCGCTCGTCTGTACCTTCCATACTATTATTTTTGTTTGTAAACGGCGCTAGGCACTACACTAGCAAAATAGTATGACAGATAGCGGGTAGCGGCGTTTTAGTTGCTTGTAAGTAGCTGCGTGAACTAAGGGCGTAAGTCAAAAGATAAAACCACAACATTGCTTAATATCCCATAAGTCAAACAACATAATGGGCTTTGAAATATCAAATCAATATGTGAAAAACATTACATATTTGTTTTTAGTTCTCTCTCAATCTATATACAGAGTGTATTGGTACGTACCCGAAAAACTTTAACCAGCGATTCCTGAGCATATTTCGAGTAAAAAATATTATGACGACTTTACTGTCCGGTAACATTTTTTTTTTTTTTTAAAATTAATTAAACCTATTTTCACCACATGTCTCCACTGTGTCAAAATTTGAAAGCGCCCACTGTGTGAATACATGCTTCAATTAAAACATATTGTCGCAGCGAACGAAGCCCGTATTACACACTCCAGTACCAGAAAATAAATATTTTCTGTAACAATAATAATTATGCACATTTTTCGTATGCAAATCGAAACGAAACGTTCAGCTCGACACACTCAAATTTATTTCCACTAATTTGTAGGTACAAAGAATGTATAGTTGTTTTAAAAACAATCCTTTTTTAATGCATAAAACAAAACTGTATACATACATATAAAACAACTCGGCCGAACACTCACACACATGAGAACTCCCGAAACAATACTGACCACTAACAGAATGCGTGATAGAGTAAGTAGCGGGGAGAGGGTAGCGCAAAAGGTGGACAGTGATGGAGTGTGGAATTTTTTTGTTTTTTTGTTTTTAATTGAAAAAAAAAATGTTTCCGGAGAGCAAAATCGTCATAACATTTTTTACTCTATATATGATCAGGAATCGCTGGTTAAAGTTTGTCGGGTACGTACCGATACACCCTGTATATATATTTTTTTAATAAAACGCAGATGTTTTACATAGTTTACATAGACCGGTTTACATAGTTCCCGCAAGCATTCAGCCTTCCACTTTACCTCGTTCCTTTGACAGTAACCCGGTCCCTTTCATAAAGTTTACCAGGGTTGTCATTGGATTTGTGGCAATATCTCCTGGTTCCACGATGTGTCTCCCCAGGTATCTGAGCCTTGTTTCCACTAGCGGGACATTGGCACCACAGGTGAATTGGAGTCTCTTCATTGCCTTCACATTTTCTGCACCTATTGGTGTCTTCCTCTCCCAACAACTGCATGTGTCTCCTGAGCTAGCAGTGTCCCTTTAGTAGTCCAACCAGTTACCTCAGACGGTGCACTGTCCATTTTGAGTAGTTGCCTGGTTCCTCTAGGGTCTGGTCCGATTATGCCGTCCTTGGGATTGTTGTCTATATTAGTTTGCCTCTAGAAACGTCTAAAGAAAGAAAGCGAAGGGTGTTATTTTGGTGATTTTTTATTCCATTCATTTTAGCGCTAAATTAATGTTTAACAATGATTGCAGGTGTATGCCATCCTCATGGTCCAACTGTGCGTCACCTTTGGCTTCATCGCCCTGTGTCTTATGCACGAACCCACCAAGAGATACATCAGAGCGCACCCCGCCATGTGGTGAGTTTCACTTTTAATATTACACATCTATAAAATGGTTCCATGAGAACTCAACAGAGTGTCAATTCAACACTCCTTTGAAAAGTCATTAAAAGTTATGATTTTTTTTTTTAAATAGCCCAACCTCACCTAACATAATTAACTAAGTTTTTGTTTTTTGTTTTCATAATTTTTGATCACTTTTCAAAGGAGTGATGAAGTTGTAAATAAGTCTTTAACCGCTGCTTTCATCATTCAAACTGGTATACAAAAAGAATACATTGAATTTTTGAAATGGTCTCACGACTCTAGTCTAATAATAAAGCCAAAATTTTTTTTATTTGATAAACATATTAGATCACCAAGGCAAATATTATTACATCTGAAATTAAAACACTTACTTCAGATTGCTTACATGTTGGTATCCCTGTATTATCCTGTCCTGTGCTGTAAGCGCACTGGCGTGCGCTGTACTAATCTTTAATTTTTTTTTTTTTTAAATGTGATTTTAATCCTTATGTATAAAGAAACTGTATGAAGAACAATGTCAGAATCACTTGCGCCAATATCTTTCTTGACATAACAGTTAATTTGATTAATCTAGCCCCTCTGAATATTTTTTAAAGTAATTATCTGTGACATTCGGGCGTCATTTATTTTGCCTGCTTTTTCCGCTTTATCATCTTTTTAAAGAAGTGTAAATGTAATTAATTCTTCAAAAACACCTTTGAATTGTTGGTTTTCATGAAGGATTCATGAAAACCAACAGTTCATATTCGCATAAATATATTATATATTTTTCATATTTGTTTGCCGAATGGGAGAATTTTTTTCGGTAAAGTTAGCTATTCTGGGAAAACTTGTAATGATGAACAGCGCCCTTGAGATGATTTCTCACAAAAACGGCGCTCTACAAATTATCCAATTATTATTATTATTATGATATTATCATGTAATATATATGAATAATAAGATACATTATCTGATAAAGAGAAAACAATCGCAAAAAAACAATTCCATTGTTTTTATACTGGATTTGACCGAAAGTCAGGAAGATAATTTCCGCAAGGATTTTCCAAATACGCCTGGCACGTGACAGGTTAATTGGCGCTTAGTGTTGAAAGGCTGCGATCACCACCATGGTGTGGGAGGCCATTAGCTCCATCCTGGCTGAAGTGATGGGCCGGCGAATCCATTCAGTCCTAGTTAAACATTGTTGATGCGCTGCTGTACCTTCTGTATCAAAATATTAATTTGTATAATTCTGCAGGCGTTGGATCCGGAGTTTGAAAATTTGGATCCGGAGTCGTTCCATCAAGCTGATTCAGTAGTGGCACCATGTTTTTCACCTATATATAGATATAGGCTAGTACAAAATGCATTGAATCATGTTTATTTTTTCATTGGATGGAAGAATCTTCAGGCAATCATATTAGACAGCATACTGATACTTCTATTTTGCCATTCAATATAACTGTTGTTTGAGAGGTCTTCAGTAATGAGTGCCCCAAGTGTTTCTGTTCTTAAATGTAGTTATGTTTTCCTCATCTTCTCGGATATGAATTGAATCCTCATAATGATTAATTAGTTTTGTATTAAAGTATTGTGTTGTTGTGCAGGTGGATAGCCCTGGTAGTGATGCTGGTGACCCTGATCTCCATGGCCTGCTGCAGCAGTGTGCGACGCAAAGCTCCCATGAACTTTATATTCCTCGCCTTATTCACATTTGCAGAGTCCTTCATGTTAGCTATGGCTGCCTCCAGTTACAACAGCTATGAGGTAACCGTTTGTTTCTTAATAAAAGACATCATAAGAAGAATGTTGTATGTAGTAGCAGAGCTATATTTTCATTTTGTAATTTTTAGCTTACTTCCACAATTGAATCATAGAATTTGTAATTCTTTTTACTAGAATTTGTTCGCTAGTGTGCTCTATTAAAGTTATGTTGCAGAACAGTGACAAAAAATAATATCATCCATTCAACCGTAATATGTCCTAAACCACCACATATGCAAAAAATCTTTTTTAAATTATTTTCCGGTGTATTGTCTGGCAAATATCATAACCTAGAAAAATTGTTTGATCTTTGTTTTTACGATTCGTACAAGTTTCCCACTTAAAATAGCTAGTTGCAATACGTCGTAAGCGCCATTATCTACGATACGACACATTGCATCAACGGATTCTTAAGATTTTACTTAATATTTTCTAAGGTTATATGTCGGAAGTCACAATATTTGCGTTTATTATTTGTGAATAAATTCTGTTTTTTCGCTCTCCTTGCAAAATTTCTCGCTCCCTGTAAAATTTGTATTTTGTTTTTTATGACATATTACGGTTGCATGAACGATATGATAAAGAATAGGTTAGATTTGTTGTTTGTTTGATATTTTTCATCGCTTTTCTTCAATGTTTTTTTCAAATTCCAGGTCCTTCTAGCGGTGGGCATAACAGCGGCGGTCTGTCTCTCGCTGACCCTGTTTGCCTTCCAGACCAAGTTTGACTTCACCAAGATGGGCGGCATACTCCTGGCCGCCGTGGTCATCCTGTTCCTCTTTGGCCTCATCGCTATCTTCTTCCCCAACCGCATCATGACGCTGGTGTACGCCTCATTAGGAGCGCTCATCTTCTCCGTCTATCTCGTCTACGACACGCAGCTCATGATGGGAGGGAATCACAAATACTCCATCTCACCCGAGGAATATATCTTTGCGGCTTTGAACCTATACCTCGATGTCATCAACATCTTCCTCTACATCCTGACTATCATCGGCGCTTCTAGAGATTAAGAATCTTCTTATTCTTAGGCTCTTTCCCCACGGGTAAACCGAAACCAAACTAAAACTGGTTGGCAACCGAGCTTCTCTCACAATGCTACTCAAGTTTTACCACTTTAGTCATTATCTCATCTCTTTAACAATGCACGGCATGGTGTCATTATTTTCATATTATGTTCAAAAATGTCTCCAGAATCATGTGACGATAAAGATCCCTTTCTATATCGACAGTCCTGAATCATCGTCAGATCTGTAAAAAAACATTGAAAAGTTTATTTATTGTTATTAAGTTTATTTTGTAGAACTCCATTTTAATTTTTTATTTCTCTTATACATTCAATAATACTATCATTCAATGTATAAAAACAGTTTATTATAAACAAGTTCTGCTTCGTTGCAGAACTTGTTTATAATAAACTGTTTTTATACATTGAATGATAGTATTATTGAATGTATAAGAGAAATAAAAAATTGAAAAGTTTGTATTTTCAGAATTTTTGATGAAATGAAAGGAAATTCAGAACAACACTATATTTCTTGATGTCGAAAACAATAAAAATGCAGAAACGAAACTTTAAACTTCGTGCAATATTCATAATCATAAATACGAGGGTATTTTTCAACTTCCTGAACAAATTTAATGGTTTCTTGTTCGAACATGGTGCAAATATCTCGAAAACAGCTCCCAACTGAAAACTGCAACTAGCACGGCGAATCGCGAGAGACTGGTTGCGTCTGTATTGAAAACTGATTTTCGAAAAGTTGCATCATGTGCGGATTGCAGTTAAAATGCATAGGAAAGCTTGCCGACCGGTTTTTTTTTTGTTGCCCCGTGTGCAAAAGGCCTTTGAGTAATAATTGTTTTTTTTCAGTTGCTAGAAGCTTGGAATTCGCCAGCTGATCAATCATCGAGTTATGGCAAATAAATATTATATTATTATTATCATCCATATTTATCACCACCACGCTTAACTTATTTTCTAAAATTAGGTTTATAAACAGCGTCTGCACTGTTGAAATGTGACTGCTGGACTGAATATTTGAAGGAGTTTTCGCCTTCATTACAATGCATTAAATATTGTGTAGAGTGTTGCGATTTAAGACAGATTCCAAATGGCAACATTACAGAAAGATATAAACAAGGAATGAACTTTTAAAATATTCAGGGTTATCTGTGAAATGCTTCAAAACCGTCAAGTTTCAATCAGCCGAAGATTGCTGCTTGTGAACCTAACTTTGTTTATGGTCTAATATGTGTTTAATCAATATTGGTAAGATTAATTATTGAAGTTTGAAATAATATAATCTGGTTATTATTTTCAACGGTTGGCACGAATTATAAAGATGTTAAAAGACATACCTGACTTTGGATTTAAAAAAACTGGAGGTATTTGACAGTTTAGAGTCAAGGTGCAGGTTTGAACAGTTAATTGACTGAGTGACCAGTGACAATATGTGAAAGAAATTTCATTATGTTTTGTTACTCCAAATAATGTCGGGAAGCACTGATTTAAGTAAGTCCGGTAAATCTCTTAACGTCCAGTATAATAAATATAGTGAACCCCTCTTAAGAAGTTCTCGCTTAAGATGTTTTTCTGCTTAAGAAGTTAGGTTTTTTCGGTCCCTTGAAGACCAAATGGCCCAATTTATCCCACTTATAATGTTTTCCTGCCTAGGAGTTTTTTTTTTCCGGTCCCTTGGAAAACTTCTTAAGAGGGTTTCACTGTATATTATCCTTGCTATATAACGCCATTTCTATTGTTTGTGTGTCATACAAAATCTCTCTTGTAAAATGTTACTGAATTAAAATTAAAATTGTCAAACTGTAATTGCGGTTTAACGGGATTGTACTTTGAAAAATTATTTAAAAAAAATGGCTGACAATAATTGTTGCTAATTGTGACTTTTCCACTACATATATCCTAAAATATATCTAAGCCATGTATAACTTAAAATACAATGATATTGGCAATCTTCTGATGGAAAATTTTGAAGATCAGTTTTTTTATCACCCAAGGCTAATCCCAGTATCGCATGTCAGTACACTCACCAAACAATAGATTATATTTGTATGTTGTCTTAAATTGCCATTCTTCTTTATAATAGGTTAGAAAAGTCAATGTGCTTTGTGTAATCTTGTTAATGTAAATACACCTTTTGTAAATTGCCTAACTATTCGGAATGCTAGCTTAATTGGCACCAAAAATCTATGTTTAATCCTTCATTAGTGTAATTAAAAACTATATATTTATTAACCAAATTGCGTTTCTTTCACCTTTTGAAAAGACCTGGAATTAAAATTGTTAAAATGACCGTTTTTGTATTGATAAAGAAGATATTTTCTGTTTTTTTTTTTAATATCAATTTAATAATCAGATCAATTTGTCCTAAACTTTGTACATATGTACATCCAAAGTAATGTTTTAGCTTTGCGTTATTTAATTTATTTTTAAAACTGGTCTGTTTAAAATGTTAATTTTGCGATATTATTAGCCAAATGAATTTGAACAGTGCAGGAAACACTTTATATGGAAATTCTTTTAAAGATATTCCTTATGTCCAATTTACCGTAGTTTTAAAAATAACCAATGTATGTTTATCAAAGTATTAAATAATTATTCCTAGACGTGACTTTTTCAGAAACTAACAAAAAGCTATAATATTATATTTACATTCCTTACTGGTTTTAAATAATTTATATAATTTTCTTAGCATCTAAAATGTGGGAAAATTCTTTTTATTGTTTGCTTTGTATAAAGAAAATGCTCTATTAATTTTGATTAGATGTATTTTTTTTCATTTATCTTTCTGCAATAACTTTATGACTTAAATTCTTTTCAATGTTTTAGCTAAGTCTCCTATTTCTCTGCAAACGTATGCTGATAATATAACATTTAAGATTATAAATATTAAAATAAATAATATATATTTTTAATAAAATTTAAGGTACCTAATTCGAAATTCACTTATGTAGTGTGTCATATCTATTTGAGCAATATCCCCAGTCAATCATTTTGAAGGTATCATCGGGTGGTCAGGATAGCTCAGAGGTAAAAGCAGTGGCCTGATTAAATGGCTCTATACCTGAAGCCTGGACGTGTAAACCTTTATCGCCAAGAAATTTTGTATGTTGTGCTGTAAAATTTTTGTGATATTAATTTTTCATTTTTCACCTGCCTACGTTTTTGAAATAATGATGTTGTATAAGTATTGCAGCGAATGTTGTTGTGAGCACACTACTCTCGCAGATGCATTGTTTGCTTAAAGCATGTTTCAAACTTGTTATTCGACTTCAGGAAAGAATTCCTGTAAAATTGAAAAAATTACGTTTTTACTATCAATAAAAATAATGCTAATAACTTTAAAATATTTTAATTCGATCAGCATACATACACTTGTTGTCTCTTTTTTCACTAAGAACAATAAGTAAGGAGTAAGCAAGACAAAGTGCTGTTTCTCGAGGATGTGAGAAGTGCACCTATACACAAAATTCCGTGTGCTTTGTTCCTATCAATTCTAATCGGCGACCTACATGACTACCACAACACGGGCATTAGCCTAGAATGGTAGTTGAAAAAATGACAAAAAAGCTGTAACTTATAAAAATTTATTAAATAATAAAAAAATATAAAACTTTTGTTCATTTCATTTAGAATTTTACCCGATGTAACCTAATTTTTAAAAAAATACTGTTATATATAATTTTTTTAAACTTTTTCTAATAATTCTGATAAATGTTTTCCTAATTTATGAATATAAACACATTAAATAATTTATCAACCATAAACTAATGAAGTTGAAATAAACACTGAGTTTAAAAATGTTGCTCTTTTAAAATAGGTACTCTAACCCCTTGAATTCCGTGAATATTTACAGAATTTAAGTAAATTGTAGTACTCTAACCCCTTAAATTCCGTGAATATTTACAAAATTTAAGTAAATTCCAACAAAATAACCTTCCGACTCTAAAAAGTTTCATTATAATGATTTTCATTTTCATAGCATTTAAAAAACACTGCGTTTGCAGAAGAGTTACTTTACATTAGATTTAATGTTATTAACCCCTGGAGTGTTCTGCAATATGATCAATTTCAGCCTTGAATCCTATGAAGTTTTTAAGTGTACGATTTGGAAATTTACCGCCCACATTAAATAAATCATATCTATGATTTGTAATATGGAAGAGAGCCATTGAATCCACCTTTATTTGACAATCTATCCCATATTTTTTTAGATTCATAAAAAATTGTTAAATTTATGAACATGTGATTATATTTACTTCAAAATTGCCATACGTGATACCTATTTAGAGAATGTTAAATATTATGATTTCTGTATGTTGTCTATGGCGTAGTTCAGTGGTCGGCAAACTTGTAAGCCAAAGAGCCAAATATGTAAATTACAACGATTCAAAAAAAAAAAGGAGCCAAATCTGTTTATTGATTTAGCAAACATTTATTATAATTTTAGCACTTTATTATTAAATTACGGGTACGCTGAATAAAACTTGATTTCATACTTAATAAAGATTTTATTCATTGTTAAAAAATAATAATAACGACCGGCGTGGTCTCTCGGACTCTCAATCCAAAGGTCGCCCAACCCGGTTGCCCTTCGAAAACAGCTTAGAATAGACCTTCTCTACAAATAAGGTGAAATTAATTTTACCTAACGTTACGTAATAATTGTTTTCCGTAAGTATGGATTACCAGTCCATCACCATATTTTCAGAGCAGCGGCCGCTACTGCTCCCCACTACCTTCATCCTCATAACATACCCCAATTGGGGATGCCGTAGTCGCACTAGCTCCGACGAGAGCAGTTGGGAGGAAAAAAAAATGTAATTAAGGAATCCATAAATTTAAATCATGACAATGACTGACAAATACTTAATGCGACAGTGTCCTTGCAACTCCTTGGAAATATCTAAATATATCGGCCTTGCACGTAAACATTTGTGTCAGAGCCGCATTTAAGAGGCCAAAGAGCCGCATGCGGCTCCGGAGCTGCACTTTGCCGACCACTGGCCTAGTTGATAATCACAGATATAAATTAAAATTCGAACATGCATTTTTAAATATGTAAATACATGATCAATGATTTGTAAGAAAAAATATTTTTATTTTGCAGAATGACCAATGACAAATAATTAAGAAGAGATACGAGACATCTCTTGTTAAACTGTGAAACTACTTAGTTATCCTTGTAATTATCCGATGATCGCATCACGCGAGAACTTTAAAAAATCCAAAAATGTTTTAAAATATCTCTTCAAAGTGTTTGCAAATTGACCAAAAACTCTCCAGTGGTTAAAGAATGAATGAACTTGTAAATAACTATATGAAATAAATATATAAAACTGTGTTAAGTTTAAGACAATAATATCATTTTAACATGCTCTGAGATGGTTAAAATTAAAAGAATAATAATAATTGGAACAACATTCTTTTTTTTGCACAGAATATAGAAGAAAACTAGAAGTGACTTCAATACAAAGTTGAATTCCAACAAATGCTCCATTTAGCACGTGCTCTGTCTCACTTACACTCGTCTGACATAGCCGATCTCCATCCCATTTGAATTTTAGAATTGTGGAAGACAGTTTTGTATTGGAAATTTAAGACCTGAATACTTGGATCACAAAACACATCCACAAGGCATTTCTCGTGTTCTTTATTCTTGTTTTTTTTTTTGTGGCAGTAAATTTTTTTAACCCTTGTGGAGTGAAAATTTTTAGGCTCCGTTGTATTTTAAATTGATAGAATTTAAAAAAGTTTAAGTAATCCTTTTAATTAATCTATTTAATTTTCTTATCGTTAGAAGTGATTTTGGTTTGACGAAGGGAGGTGTGGATCGATGTGAAGCGTAGTTTTTGTATTTTTGCTAAAAATAATACAAATTTCCCATTCTTCAGTAATATGCAACATTGTTTTTTTTTTTTTTAAATTTTGTTTTTAAATTATTGTTATAACCAATCTAATCATTGTATGGTAACTGTTAGTCAGTGTTCTGTATGTATTCAATTTGAATATGTAGTTATTATTAATTTGTTTCCTGTCAATTTTACAATAATAAATATTTATTGGTCCAATCATTCTTTTTCTATTACTATAAGCAATAATTATTAGCCTGAAACACTCATCCATATTGAAAAAACCTTCCGAGAAAAGATACATGTCGCCGACGGGACTCGAACCCGCACCCCTTTGATTGCCGGTCAAGAGCTCTACCATTAAGCTGCGGGGGCTTTTTCAATATGGATGAGTGTTTCAGGCTAATAATTATTGCTTATAATAATTGTTACCCTTTGTGCTATGCATAAAAAAATCTTGCCACATTAGTTTATCAATTAAAATTTTATTTTTTATTCACAACTCTCACCTCTTGTTAATAGATGGCACTAATTTAATTAATTTAGTATGAAACCCTTGCAAGTTATGCTTTCAAATATCAATCCTACTGTTGATATAGTTGGTATAACTCAAGTGACCGCAGTGGGCGCAGATGGGTAGAGGCCGCAGATACTTTAAATAGTACACAACTGAATACATAATACCCATTGCGTCAAGTCGTAAATAAAGTCTGGATTATAAAATATTAAATGCGGATATCTGTTGAACCGCGAGCCCTTATATTTTGTACCGTTCATACGACGCTATAAAATATTTCTTCCTATATTAGGAGAGGGGGTCAGATAACTGCCGCGAGATACCATTTCTTTGTAGATTTTGAACTAGATCTGAGAATTTTGACAGCTAACGTTCGCGCTTTTCAATAAAAATGACCCCCTCTCCTATTCTTGGCGGGAGAGGGGGGCGCTTATCTGTTTGTATATCGCCTCAGGAGTGGTTAGGCTGGAATCAGACGGTTCACTAATCGTTCATTTCTGTATTTCATTCGGCCTATTTTACTCACGTGACCCGGAATGACACGTCTGAACATGAAATGAAACAAAAGTGAAACGAAGATGGGAACATTCACTCGAGTGAACCGTCTGATTCCAGCCTTACGGCGTAAGATGTGCATTGTCTATGGTTGATCTGCGCATAAAGCGCTTAGGTGTGAACGGTCTGAAGGGATTGTATGGAGAGCGATATTTGGCGTGCTATGATCTTTTATAGTTTATAGCTGTGTCTGAACAGGGCTTAAGTCATCCTCAATAAATACACAACGAAACATGAATGTATTTTCGAAAATTTCATACTTTTTACGGGTGTAAAGGCTTGGGTTCGAGCAGTTTTATAGCAGTTTTCTCCAGCCCTACGCTACGGATCTGCCTGAAATTTTTGATTTATACTAAAAATAGTTGCCAGAACAGGAATCAACAACAAAATTTGCAAAAAATTGCCTTTTCGAAAATTTCATACTTTTTACGGCTTTGATGTAAGGCTTGGGTTCGGGTTATTTGACAGCAGTTTTCTCCGGCCCTGTGCCACCGTTTTACCTGAAATTTTGGATAGTGACCTGCACAGGAATCAACAACAAAGTTTGCAAAAAGTAACATTTGTGAAAATTTCATACTTTTTACGGGCATAAAGGCTTGGATTCGAGCAGTTTGATAGCAGTTTTCTCCAGCCCTATGCCACGGATCTGCCTGAATTTTTTATTTATACTAAGAATAGTTACCAGAACAGGAATCAAAAACAAAATTTGGCAAAAGTTGCGTCGGTTAAAATTTCATACTTTTTACGGGTTTGATGTAAGGCCCGGGATCGAGCAATTTGACAGCAGTTTTCTCCGGCCCTGTGCCACCGATCTGCCTGAAATATTAGATTTATACTAAGAATAGTTCGCAGAACAGGAATCAACAACAAAATTTGCATTTTCGAAAATTTCTTACTTTTTACCGGTTTGATGTAAGGCTTGACAGCAGTTTTCTCCGGCCCTGTGCCACCGTTTTTCCTGAAATTTTGGATTTATACTTAGAATTGGGCTCGAGCAATTTGACAGCAGTTTTCTTCGGCCCTTTGCCACCGTTTCACCCTAAATTTTGGATTTATACTGAGATATTATTTAGACCAATAAAAAAAAAACAGCAGAGGATAAATTCGCGACTCCTACATGAGAACCCAATGCTTTGGTCTACTTTATCTTTGTTGAACTATATATATTATATAATTGCACATAGTCATGTTCAGTCGTAGGTACC
Organism: Limnephilus auricula; assembly: GCA_951813805.1. Taxonomy (NCBI): domain Eukaryota; kingdom Metazoa; phylum Arthropoda; class Insecta; order Trichoptera; family Limnephilidae; genus Limnephilus; species Limnephilus auricula. The sequence continues at coordinate 4,716,877 of OX638396.1, forward strand.
TATACTACCTATGCTCGCACTGTCATAAAATGTGCACAACCGCAAAGTAAAAAACACCAATATACTCGTAGGTATCGTATGTGTGTTTACCTACATATTTATTTTATTATTGTCGGCTTAAAAACCTAGTTCCTAAGTCCAGATCTCAAAACTTCAAGAGCCAAATAAAACGTATTTATTAGCTAAATCAATGTAGGTATTTTTCCATGTGTAATATATCAAAATATGTACTTTCTGGTAAAGCAACCTGAGTCGACACGAATCCAGTAACTATTCATACAGATGCATCTCTTTAGTACTTCGGGTTTCATACGTATTATTTAATTTCAGTGGCAGGGCCGAATTTTCACGCAGGCATCAAGGCCAATTATTAGTAGAGCTTCCTTGCCATTATTATTAGTAGCTTCATTAGTATGTGTGAAGTGTTGACACAAACTAATTGGCCGCTAAGCTATTTCCAAGATAAGTTGGAAATAAATTGGAGCCACTAAGCTATTTCCAAGATAAGTTGGAAATAAATTGTAGCCACTAAGCTATTTCCAAGATAAGTTAGAAATAAGTGAGAGCCACTAAGCTGTTTCCAAGATAAGTTAAATGAAAGGATAAGCATCTTTGAGAACCTGATTCTCAATTTTGTCGTATCGTTTTTAAAATAGTAAGTAGTTCTTACATGTTAATAAAAAAAAATCCATCTGCCGAATACCTTAATAATGATTTTTAATTATTTTAATTTTTCCTCATAAATTCATCAACTTCTAAATACGGTAAAGTAAAATTTTCTGCAATAATAAATTTATGTTTCTTTTAAATTTTGTGGCGGTTTTGAAATTTGTGGGTTTGATGGTATTTTACATGTTTGATAAAATCGCGGCACCTTCCAGAGTGGAAGATACTCTCAGTAACGCCCTGGTGTAAGACCACCATCCAAAATTGAAATTCATTCAGTTGCTTGAAATAGCTTTAGCCGTGTTTGCTGACAAAATATATAATAACAATGTGCTTCCCTACCTTCCTCTTCCCCATCTCCATCCGCTTCCCACTTACCTTCAGCCTCACAACATACTCCAATTGGGGATACCATAGTCTCACTGGCTCCAGACAGGAGCAATTGGGATTCTTGAAAAAAAAAAGCAATTGGGATTCTTGGAAAAAAAAGCAATTGGAGCAGTCTTGTCAAGGCACAAAGAAGTAAGGGTCAGCGTAAGCTGAGATTCAGGCGACGCAGCACGTGCAGACTGTTCAGGAGCATATTTTGTAATGTATAGACTTGTATAAAACGATGTCTGCCTACTTAGCATACTTTGTTTCATACAAGTCCATACATTACAATATCTCCTCCTGCGTCGCCTGAATCTCAGCTTACGCTGACCCTAAAGGCGCTGATGTCTGTTTATTGCTAAAAACAATCAATAGGAGTAAGCAATACAAAAGACTGTTTCTCAGTGATGTTTCGCAAGGATATCGCTGTTGAAGTTATTCCTACATGAACCAAAACCTGTTTGTGTCAAAATTGTTTGTGTCAAATCTAACCCATCACCATTATCATGCATGATTTGAGATTATCACGGCCGAAACAATTATCGTGATTATTTTTTGTGTTATCATGCGCGTTTCGCTTCCTCCTTTAACGTCTATATTACGAACAGTGAAGAAGAAGATAACTATAATAATCTTATTTTTTAAAATATGAAAATGAACAAGACACAGAAAAATAATAAAAGATTATGGTTGCAAATGGGATTATCTTGTATTATTTTTCTGTGTCTTGTTTATTTTCATATTTTAAAAAATAAGATTATTATTGTTATCTTCTTCTTCAATGATATATTATATTGATGGGAATAACCTTCAAAAGTTAAAAAAGACAGTTTTTCTTATAAAAAAGTGTTTAACCACTCGAGCGCTTTTGCCATATTATGGCACTATTTCCAAAACCTCGGATTGCTTTGTTGCCAAAATTTGTCAAATTTTCAAATTTTTTTTTTATTAATACGATTACATAATATATTGTACATTAAAAATAAAACCAAATAAATGTTATCTAGATTCTTTAAAATGTTTTAAGGGTAAAGATTTAATAATACATATATTTTTTATAAATCCTACAAATATGTGATAATAAACAAAAGATAGGGGAGTTCATTGGCTACATAGAACTATAATCAGTTTGTATGTCGCTATATTCAAATTCGGAGGTATGATTTTTTTAAGGTGGGTGGAAAAATTTCCTTTAGCAATCAGAGAAAAAATATTTTAATTGCTCTGTCGCTCCAGTGGTTAGCAGTACTGATAATGGACGCTGTGACACTGTCCTAAACTTTGACTAAAGGAGGAAGCGTAATAGGGTATAATAACCCAAAAATTAAGCACGATTTAAATACTACAGTTGTTAACAATCAATCTGGATTTTTTTTTTGTTAAATTTTTTCTGACATTGAATTGATTTGGAATCTGTGAAAACGAACTTACACTGTTTTAGAAATAAACCGACGAAACACATTCTCATAAAACCGCTTCAACCTAATTTTAAATCACGATTTATTTTCTCACGTAAAAACTTATTAATAAGTAGGTACCTACTCATTGTAATCAAATTATTTACTATAGTGATAATTTTGTTAATTGATTTGCGTAAGAGCGTTTATCAAAACATTTTGGTATCAGTTTTTTAGCCCCTTCCTTTAAATTCGGTGTCAAGGGGTCAGGAATATTTGCCTGCATAATTTTATTAACAATTTTAATTGAATTCATGTTTGGGTGAAGCGATTTTGTACGTTTTTCCTGCTCCATTTTAAAGTATAATTACATCAGTCAGTTCGACAAGTTGGATTTTAGAACACTTACTTTTGGTTTTGTGGACGTTATCAGAAAGTGCTATGAATAAATTCGGTACGTTATATCAAATAATATTTAAACTGTATTGTTTTGCAATCTTAAATACAATCTGTATTCATAAGCGTACAATCAAGATCACCTTTTGTACATTATTAATTATTATTGTAGCCGACTGCTCAAAATCAACAGTTTCCTACCCAGGCGTCGGGGGTTCTTCTATTAGCATGACATTGTCGATAGTATATTTTTACGTCATGTGAAAAAACGATATCTAATTGACGTGAGCCTATGTTAATTGGAAGACATTACCACCCAGCAATAAATAACTACTAAACGTAGGTATATGTACTAGTAAATCCAATAATGATAATCTTATATAATCGTATATAGTTAGTAGACCTCGCAAAAAGTATTTTTCTAGTTTTCTCTATATAATAGGAAAATCAAAACCAAATTTTCTCAAGAGAAATCATAAGATTTGTAAGTAGGTAGGTAGGTACTTAAATACCTTGATATATATTTATTTAATAATTATAAACAATATATTATATTATGCAACATTGTTTTTTTTTTATTTCAAATAAGGAATTATACAATTTGTACAAAGAAACTTCACTATTATAATGACATTTATTCTTTTTTCAAACTTTCTTTGGGCAGTTAGGTAGGCACCATAATATTGAAAAAATGTAAATAAGGTAGTCCAAATAAACACGACGATTTTAGTCATTTCAAAAATCAATCTTTACTGAAACATTAAAACGGCCACCATCTTGAAACAGAAACGGAACGTACAAAAAATTTTATAGTGAGACGAAATGCAAAAATCAGTCCATAAATAATTTTATTTATTTATTATAAATATATTGTACATTGTACAGATTTTGTGTTATATCATCCGCCATGCTAGGGATGTCCCTGTGTTATGGCGGGTGAAGTTTACAGATAATATAATTTATGGTAATGAAGTCTACAGATAATACGAGTGTAATAATTGATGATAATTAATTTTACATATAACAATAAATTTATGATAGGTAATAAGAACTTCTTTATGCGTACAGATACAATGGAGTATTTTAACAAACTGTGAATACCGTTAAAAATGTGTGGAAGATATTATAAAGTTTATTTATTGTACTAAAAATGTGTAATTTTAATATTTCCTTTAAGTATAATTAATTATTGATTTGGAAAACCGCACATTCCGAAACAACGTCATTTAGACATATAAACCGCCACTGGCTGTGGTGGTTTCTATTTTAGTTGTGGTGAAAATATACCTAGGTATTATTATTTGGTATTTTCCAGTAAGAAATGGATTCCCGCAGATCAGGAGATTCGCGACTGCGTTGCCAGAAATGCCGCCATGTGATTTTGTACCAGACAAATATGAGGTAAAAATTAACATCGATATGTCGATAAACCTTCCAAGTAGGTACTTTTTTCTGTAATATTATCAAAAAAATAATCAACCTCGCAGTATAATTTTTTTAAAGTCAAAAGTATATTAAATATTTATATTTTATGTATGTGAGTTACTTTTATTTATTTAAGTTTTAAATTTACAAATATTGACCAAAAGAAATCAAGTTTTCATGATTTTGGAAGCCACTTTGAAATTTTTGTTATTAAAGTAGGTAGCTAAAAAATAATTGTGAAAAATCAAGACTGGCATCTAAATTGTTTAAAACCTATATGCTTTCAAATTATTTTCCTATGCCTAAACATACTTAAAATAAAATATTTCTAACACCTTGCCATCATCAGATAAAAACGTGCAAATGACCGCCGACAACACTAACGCCATTTGCAACTAAAAATATTTATTGGATAAGCAACACCTCTGCCGTAGGTCACCCCCAAGTGGTTCGCTACGTTTGGTGACTTAGCAGGGGTGCCCGGGTTCATGGGGTGAGGTTTGTCCGGGTCTTGCCGGCGGATGCGTCTGCCCACCAATTGCGTGGCAGGCCAAATCAGGAGGGCCTTGAGTTGAGGTTGATGGCGACCTTTTGACTTCTCCAGCAGGGCTTTCTCGGAATATCATCTTGCACCCTAGTGGGAGGGATGGAATCATTCGTCCATCATTACTGGACACACTGACCCCCAGATTCCTACCCACCCCTCGTATTTTTTTCATTCCCAGAACATCCTCTCCTTCCTTTCCTAAAAAGAACCCTCCATGCAGCATCCCCGAAAATGACATAGGCCCTGGAGGGAATTGTTTTCTTCAGGGCCTCCTGTGTGGAGCTATTATAAAAAAAAGGCATGTCCATAAGCTTATATTACAGTTATTCACGTTTTTTCTTGTAACCAGAATTTTACTGCACTTCCAATAATTTCCTTTGAAGTGGGTCAGCAGATGAATCCACTACTGGAAATTAATGGTTACATTCTGAACAAAAAACTGGTTTTAATTTAAGAGTGAATCTGAATTTTTCAGTATTAATTTCACTATCGTATAATAATAAGAAATTAAACTAAAAACGGATTTCTGATCACGTATTTATTTGTATCTTAACTGATTTATACTAACATAGGTGCATACGTAAGCACATACCTGTCAGCTACAGTGGCGGTTCGTGGTCTTTTTAACGGGGGGTTCAGAAATTCAAGAGAAGATATATTGTCTAATAAAAATTTACTCTTGTCATACAAATTAAATAAAGTTAGTGGAGGAACACCTAAATAGGTATTATTGTTTTTAAATAACTTGACACTCCTCCACACAATTATTAAACAACCAAAAAAGTTTTAGAGGATTTAAATTGTTTAATGGTTTTTACAACACTCAATGTACGTTGCTAATTTTGATTGTTTTTTCAATAAGAAAAATTGCGTAGAATTTAGAATATAATATAATTGATATTTTAAAACATAAAAAAAACGAGAAACACAAATAAAGGTGGCACGAAATAAAATGAGCTTTTTTCATTTACACAAAAAATCCGTTATACGCGTATACAAAAAATAATTATATTTAATTTCCAAACTTTTTTCATAAGCATAAGCGTTATTTTTTGTATATAACACTGTATTCCGTCATTGTGTGAAAAAAATAGGAAAGAATATTCGCGACACCCGATAAATGCACCACTTTCAATTTGAAAGCCGTAACAATACTAGGAAAGCTCAACACAAAATTGCATAACTAGCGACGTTGTTTGCCGAAATTTTAGTAAATGTACTCGTAACTAAGGGATATAACGACTTATCTATAAAAAAAAATACGAAAACAGAAGTCAAAATCGGTCTACTTCAATAGTAGATTTACAAATGCCATTAGTAAACGGTTGGAGAAATGCAGAAACAAGAAAATAAAAATGTACAAAAATGACTACAAAGTTAAATACCATAATATATAAGATTTAACTTGCATCCGTCGGTGCAAAAGTCGACCGTCAGCCGGTCATCCTGCGACAATCTCGGGCTTCGTTTCGGCGAGACTCGTCAAAGTTCGGAGGTCACGTGACATCTTGACTCGGGAGCAGCGCACCAAGCTGCGTAGTTTTGTCCATTCTACCGTCACAGCGATTCGTATCGGCTATGATTTTTTTAGTATGGACAAATGTGTGCGGATCGCAACGCGCACAAAATGGGAATAGATACTGTATTTTTCGGTGGCGCTAGTTTTAAAGACGGAATTTAAATGTGAGCTATCTGTGATGCGCTTATATTACTATACAACAAGTTTGTTTTATTTTCTCATCTTTTTAATGGGGGTTCACCGAACAACCGCACTTTAGAGAAAACCGCTACTGGTCAGCTATGATATAAATTTCTCTGGGTTTTGTAATAATAACTTAAAAATGTATTAAAAACACTGAAAGAAAACCGTTCTCGCTATCTGAGTGTAATTTAGGCCGCACCGAAATTCCCGCGGGCCGCACCGAAATTCCTGCGAAATTCCTGCGCCACCCCTGGTTTATAGTAATATGTTTAGTTTTTTAAAATATTTTTTGAATGAAAGAAATTAAAAGGTGTTACATACATACATATCAATCTTATCATATATTTTTATAATTACAAAAATAAATTTAGTCTTCTAGCTTTCTTTGGAGCGAACAAATCGATTACCTCCTCGGTGTCAATGTCAATTCAACAATGACATTAACGACAAACCGTTTAGTCTTTCCTGGCCTGTGGAATTTCTTAAGTTTTGAGGCGTTTCAGAGAAGAGAAGTCCTTTCAGGGGTACATGTGAAAACAGGCAGTATCGCCAAGGTTTTTAAAAAGTTTGTGAAGGTTTGGAAATAAAGCCTGGTTACATTCTCTGAGAGCTTCAATAGCACATGTTGGTCGATTTAGTTCATATTCGTCCCATTCCAATTATTTTTATAGAGCTCAAAGTAGTCTTCTTGATAATTAAGTTGGTTATTGCAACACACAGACGGAATTAAAATATTGAGATATGATAATGTGGATCTATGATTTTGGAATCTCGGACGAAGCTGATCAAAATCAAGATCATCCAATAGTAACTCTAAAATAAGTTTCAGGAACTTGTGTATTGTAGTTTGCCCTATGCTCTTGGCATGCGCCCCCGCCTTTGTCATCGCCACGTGGGCACACCGTACAGTCAATTTCGGGGGGGGATCAATCCCCTTGATACCCCCCTGGCTACGGGAATACCGGAAATTAGTCCTTTTTAAATCAAATTCTAGACGTATTGACTCTTTTTTACAAAAAAACATAAATTGATTTTGAAAGATTGTTATTTTATCTGGTACATGCAGTTTTAAAATTTTGAAAAACTAAGTTAATTTTTAATAAGTATGTAATAATATGTTGGTCGTTGGCAGATTTGTTCAATTTTCAAACTATAGATTCTATTAAACAACACAAATTTCAAATCATATAATCATACAAAAAAATCAATACAGATTCTAGTCAATACAGTTTTCAGAATTTTAATTTTAGTTAAATTAAAATCATTAAAGATTTATGTAGAAAATGTATGGCTTTTCCGGAAACTATAGAACACATTATATCAGGATGTTCTATATTAGCGCCGTCTGAGTATACATTTAGGCACAATCAGGTTTTAAAAATAATTCACCAAAGTTTGGTAATTAAACATAACTTGATTGACTGTCATAATATAGTACCATATTATGAATACGAACCAAATTCATTTTTAGAAAATAATTTCTTTAAAATTTACTATGATAAAACTATACTAACAGACAGACCAATTGGTCATAATAGACCTGATATAGTTTTACATGACAAAATTAAAAAAATAACTTATATTATTGATGTAGCTATCCCAAATTCCTGTAATATTCAAAAATCTGTTTCTGAAAAAATAAGAAAGTATACAGATTTAGGAAATGAAATTAAAAGAATTTGGCATTCTCAGACTATAAAAATACTACCTTTTGTTATTTCGGCTACTGGCATTATACCTAGCTCTCTTATTAAAAATTTAGGCATATTAGATTTGTCAAAGAATTTGTATATAAAAATGCAAAAATCAGTCATTTTAAATACATGTAGAATTATGAAAGATTTTTTAAATATTTATATTGAGGGATCAGTAGGATTTATCGGTCAAATTAGGAATTCCACAGAGCCGAACCCTCTGATATGAAAATATCTGGAGACGGTGAATTATATTCCCATTTAATAGTTTGGTAGATTAACGTGTTGTTCTTATATTGTTTTGTATTAATTATACTTATATAATACACTTGCATAACGTGGATTTACTATATTTTATATGATTAGATATATTTTTATATGATATATATTTATTTATATTTCTATATTTTTAGATGATCATTTATATGGAAAAGTGTATGAAAGGGTTTAGTTTTTCTAATGGGAAAAACTAAACCCGTTCCTGAAAATCTGGTGCGTAAAAAAAGAAAGAAAAAAAATCCTAGAACGTGTTTTGTGACAAAAATACCTCAGTTTTCTATTTATTTAAGGTCTTACAAACTAATATATTTAAAAAAATTTTTTACACACTTATTTTGTTTAGTCATTATTGAAATATAATAAATACTTATGATCAAAAAATACTTGCAAGAAGTAGGTACTAGATATTTAATAATTTATCATTGTGCGTTTTGAGCTTTTTTTATTGGGTACTTGAATGTAAATATATATAGCAAGTTTTGAATGAAATAAATCAATATATAAAATAAATCTTAATATTTTAATTAATGAAGATAATATTAGCGAAAGTCAATCGAAAATCCGAAACAGAAAAATCAGAAAAAGATACGGATACATCTGGGACTCGAACCCAGGTCCTCCGGCAATCCGGGCCGACGCGCTATCCAACTGCGCCAACGTATCCCTATCCGATTCGGTCATTTTTAACTGTATCATACTTCGACTGAGAACCACCAACATTATTTTCATTTTTCTTATCGCATATTTTTATTGGCTGCTACCTTTATGTGTGATTGCAAGATTCAACTCGAACTAAATGCCCTCTAGATAGTGTCAGGATAAATTTTTATCACTTTTTATTAATATGCGACATCTATTGACTTTATCTGCAAGTCTAGGATGAAATATTTTTATTTTTATTTTTAACTTTTTAACTTAAAGAGTTAAACCTCAATTATAATATTTTAATTAATGAAGATAATATTAGCGAAAGTCAATCGAAAATCCGAAACAGAAAAATCAGAAAAAGATACGGATACATCTGGGACTCGAACCCAGGTCCTCCGGCAATCCGGGCCGACGCGCTATCCAACTGCGCCAACGTATCCCTATCCGATTCGGTCATTTTTAACTGTATCATACTTCGACTGAGAACCACCAACATTATTTTCATTTTTCTTATCGCATATTTTTATTGGCTGCTACCTTTATGTGTGATTGCAAGATTCAACTCGAACTAAATGCCCTCTAGATAGTGTCAGGATAAATTTTTATCACTTTTTATTAATATGCGACATCTATTGACTTTATCTGCAAGTCTAGGATGAAATATTTTTATTTTTATTTTTAACTTTTTAACTTAAAGAGTTAAACCTCAATTATAATATTTTAATTAATGAAGATAATATTAGCGAAAGTCAATCGAAAATCCGAAACAGAAAAATCAGAAAAAGATACGGATACATCTGGGACTCGAACCCAGGTCCTCCGGCAATCCGGGCCGACGCGCTATCCAACTGCGCCAACGTATCCCTATTCGATTCGGTCATTTTTAACTGTATCATACTTTGAAAATAATGTTGGTGGTTCTCAGTCGAAGTATGATACAGTTAAAAATGACCGAATCGGATAGGGATACGTTGGCGCAGTTGGATAGCGCGTCGGCCCGGATTGCCGGAGGACCTGGGTTCGAGTCCCAGATGTATCCGTATCTTTTTCTGATTTTTCTGTTTCGGATTTTCGATTGACTTTCGCTAATATTATCTTCATTAATTAAAATATTATAATTGAGGTTTAACTCTTTAAGTTAAAAAGTTAAAAATAAAAATAAAAATATTAATCTTTCTCATTGGAACTCCCCCTGTACAGTTGCAAGCATTTTTAAACTTTTATTCTCAGCCGCTGGTCAATTTTAAGGTGAATGGCAAAAGAATTTATATTACATTACATATTTTAGTATTTTTACTTAAAAACGCTTTTTAGAAGTTATGCTTTGAAATATTAGGAAAATTTTATTGTTCGCGAAAGTACACAAGCAATATGAATATTAACAAATAGTTTTGTTAATCAAAAAACTTTAATCTTTTAAGAAAGGCTAACAAATACAATATTGGATTGAATCACCGGTGAAATATTGTATTTTTAGCTTTTCTTGAAAGATCACAGTTTTTTAATTGACAAAACTATTTATTAATATTCATTTTGCTTGTGTACAGAATATATTTTTTTTAATATTTCAAAGCATAACTTGTAAAATGCGCTTATAAGTAAAAATACTAAACGTGCGCCATCTCTGAAAGCATAGAATATGAATTCTTTTGACATTCACCTTAACCATTATCGGTAAAATTCAAATTATTCATAAACTGCTCCTTCCCAGAAGGAGCTAATTTAATAATTTTAGGGAAAAACACTTTTTAAAGGTTATGTTTTGAAATAAAAAGATGAATTGTTGGATAATGTTAATAAATAGTTTTGTCCATATAACAATTCAATTCTTTCAAGAATAACATACAAATACAATTTTGTCTTCTTCTCAAGTCGGTTCCTCATTACTGAGGATCGTGACTCCTGCTCCAATTTCCATGGTGGACAAGGCTTCTCCACTCCACTGCATGGAGAGCTGCGGACCAGACGCTAGTGATGTCGTATCGGTGATAAAATAATGTATCGGTGATTCAATCCACCGACAGACGATTTTTAATTAATTTTGACGAGATAGGTATAAAGCATGCATATTAAGAATAGTCTCTCATTTGTAATGTTGAATACATTCACAAATACCAAATTAAAAATATTTCTCTTAAAATATTAGTATGTTGATGTTTAGGGGAAGCCTTACGCCCAGATCCGCGAGATCCGTGCCAAGCACCTGGCCCCCTGTCTGAACACCCTGTATAAGCAGCCCTTGCTGTTGCACCAGGGACACATGCAGTGGCTGTTTGACCACACGGGCCGCCGCTACCTGGACATGTTCGGGGGAATAGTCACCGTCTCCGTGGGGCACTGCCATCCGTGAGTCTATCATACATTATCATATTACCAACACGTGGCCCATGCCTGAACAGTACACCATCTTTAAAAATCCCCTGTTGGGGAATCAAGGATACATGCAGTGGTTGCTCATCAGCTGCGTGGTAGGCCGGATCGGAAGGAGCCGACCCTTTGACCTCTATAACCGGACTATCTCCGACCCATCTCCTTGTTCAGTGGTGGGAGGAGTGAATTCATAATTCACAATCCCAGACACACTGACCTCCAGATTCCTACCAACCCCTCATACCTTTTTCCTTCCCAGAACTTCTTTTATTTCCTTTCCTTAATAAAAATAATAATAATATTTGGATGATTTGTACAGCGCCGTTTTTGTGAAAAATTACCTTAAGGGCCTTTATTACCTCCTTAAAAATACTCTAAACAAATCATCCTCAAAGATGTCATAGGCCCTGAGGCCCTTTATGTATTGCCTACAATAATAAACAGTGTTAATCTCAAGTGATATCCCATCTAAGTGATGTCTTGTATATTTTCTAAATTTAAACGCAGCATTCAGTTCATTAGTCAATTGCATTGTACATAAAGTTTTGTATGAGTGATCGACGAACCGGTGGATGCAACCTTTTAGCCATAACGTGTTATAATAGTTTGCCTAGATAACAGTAAGATCATTGTAGAAATATATCATAAATTTGTACAGCCCCTTTGAGGTGATTTTTCACAAAAAATGGCGCTATGCATATCATCCAAATATTATTATTATTATTAACTAGATGTCGCGAACCTTTTTGGAGTTAAACTGTGTGTTAAGGTCTTATTCTGTTATCTTACAGAAAAGTTGTGGAAGCCGCTACCAAACAGATGAAGAAGTTGTGGCACACTACCAACATTTACCTCTATCCCGGAATACACGAATACGCTGAGAAGCTCACCTCCAAATTGCCGGGAGATCTGAAGGTAAACCTTCCCACCTGAAAAGTCCATAGCAATTTGTCAATTATGTCGTTTTTTGGCTTGTAACAGTCGATATATATTTTTTGGTGACCGGACAAATCAGAATCATGCAACTTCAACACCACCATGCAAAAAAAAAAGTTAAATAGGTTACGTCAGGTTAGGTTATGGGCTATATAATTTATTTTTTTTATAACTTTTAATTACTTTCCAAAGTAGTATTGAAGTTGCATGATTCTGAGTTGTTGTGGAACCATATTTTTTACATTAGCTCCTTACGGAGAAAAACAATTTCTCTCAAGGCCCATGTCGTCTTTGAGGATACTTTGTGGGGGTCTTTTTAAGGAAAGGAAGGAGATGAAGTTCTGGGAAAGAAAAGGGTACGAGTTAAGAATCTGAAGGTCAGTGTGTCAAGGAGTAACAGACGTTTGAGTCCCTTCGGCCCACTGAAGTGCAAGGCAATGGGGTGAGAGTATTCCGTTGGAGAGGTCAAAAGGTCAGTCACCTCCAGTCTCTCCCGACCTGGTCCGCCACACATAAGTGGACAGATGCATCCACCGTCAAAGAACTAACCTTACCCCATGAACTCCATGAACCCTTAATCTAATCTATCGCAAAAAATATTATTTAATAGGATTTAGTTTATTTTACTGATAATAAATAGCCTAGTCATAGTACTTAAGATTATTTGCTGTTCTTTGACCGTTTTTATCCATTTTTTTCTGTTTTGTTTTAAGCTAGTCTCACGCGAGTGCTATACTCTCATAATTTATGTGGGCTTGGCCTATTTCACAACATCTCCTTCTCCTCACAACATACCCCAATTGGGGAAGCCATAGTCTCACTGGCTCCAGACGGGACTCTTGTGAGATATTCACAAAGCGTGAACAATGGCTCAGCCTAGCCATGAATATATCTTTATGGATATCCAATTTAAGTTTATTTGTTGTCTTTCATCCATTTTACTTTTTTAAAAAATGGTTACTTTCAATGACTGTCACTGTTTAAAAAGTTGTTTACTCTAACTACCGACCTCGCTATGATTGATTTACAACGTCTGTTAGTTGTCCATTCCGTTATTCTGATGATTGTCACTGTTTCAGGTTGTTTACTTTGTAAACAGCGGCTCGGAGGCCAACGACCTGGCCATGATGATAGCGCGCGTGCACACGGGCTACCATGAGCTGATCTCGCTGCGGAACAGCTACCACGGCATGTCCAGCCACACTATGGGGCTCACGGCACACTCCACCTGGAAGTTCAATGTAGCGGGCAGCGGTGGAATACACCATGTGAGTAATTCATTAAAAAATAATAGTTCACTCGAATCCCAAGAAGACACAACAACCCATCCCAGTCAACTACCAACAATAGCGTACCTATATTTATATGTAGATGAAACTCATTTTAGGTCCTATGTACGAGAAAAAAAAATTCACTATGGAAGCTTAATGATATCTTCCAACTCATGGTTTCTGACCTTTCGTTGGTCTCTTTCTATTTTTCAGACAAATTTACATCACTTGTGGGTGCAGTGTCACACTATCAGTGTAACACTGATAGTGTCACATTGGGTCAGTGAGACACTATCAGTGTGACGCTGACCCAATGCAAGATCCAGCTAGGTGGGATAAGTAGTTTGGGCCCATACAGCATTGGTAAACTGTTTGCTAGATCTTATAACAAAACCCTAACGCCCTTCGTTCACGCAGCTACTTACAAGCGACTAAATCGCCACTAACCGCTACCTGTCGTACTATTTTGCTAGTGCTGCCTCAAGCCGTTTACAAACACTAATAATAGTATGGAAGATAGAGACGCTGTCGTTTGAAAGTAGCTCCATGGAAGAAAGGCGTAATAGTTTGTAGCATGATGCGTACAACTGCTGTATATGGTTGAAAACTATGTTTGGAATCAAAGACTGAAATATAAAAAAAGAAACATGCTTACAACAATGTTCAAAGCCATTATGCAAACACTGCCAATAAATGTGCTTGCAAGTTGGGCCTTTGTCAAAATTTTTATGTTTTGTTTTAATGTTAAGATTTTTATATTTTGTTCTAAAATTAGTGAAACTTACTGAAAAAATAATTTTCCTTGGATAATGTTCCTACAAAGTGATCTCGAGTAAAAATGACTGAAAAGTGCCTTTGATTGTTAAATGGTTAGACTTTAGTTGAATATAAATATATTTTAATTAAAATGTCTTGTTTTATTTACATTTGGTAAATTCCGTAAATAAATAAAAACAATTTTAAGTACAATACTTACTTAACTAGATAGATTCTGGCCTTTAAAGATAGCGGTCTGTGAGACTGCACATCCATAGTAGTGTAACAAAAATGTAACGTCCATAGTTAAAGGTTAATAGTTTTATGTTAATATTTTAATGTTAATATATAATATTCGTCGCAAGAACAGCCAAAAACCAATTTGTTCACCAGAGCCAAAAAACTTTTCAGATTTTAGAAAAAATTTCATAACTTTTAAACCAGTGGTTACAGAAATGCCATTTTTAAATATAGCTGAAAAAATATGATCTATCAAATGGCAATATTTAAATCTTTTATAAGTGAAGGACAATGTTTTTGGCGCTTACAGCAGTTGACATTTTTTTGTGTACGCCAAAAATGTTGTAAACACCGCTGCTAAATGTATGAATACTGAAAATCAACTTTATTTTCAGCTGCATAAATTGCTGTAAGCGCCAAAGTATATCAATATAATAATTTTGAATAGCTGTAAATGTGTGTCGTTATTTTTTTGGTCTAAATTCGTTTGGTTTAAAACACCGTATCGTACAAATAACGATAACACACTAGTAAACACACTAACTTATTCTAAAAAGTGCTGACAAGTTGTAGTAAACGACAATTGTTATTAGAAAGCAAACAAATAAAATGTAGTAACCGCCGCACGCAAATGTAGTAATGTAGTAAAACTTAAAGGCAATCTTTGAAAATGCTGTAAGCACCAACCCAACGAGTAATCTTTCCATGTAAGTGATTTTGTCGTTTCTTTTCAAAATTGAATTTTGTCGTAACCACCAAACGTAAAAAAAAACACATGTTTTGAGGTGTGTACATCAGTTAAAAAACGTTGACAAAACTTCTAGTTTTTCCAACGTCATACAGTTCTTATTTATGGTTGTAGAGTCACGGGACTCAGATAGATCGACGCAGAAAAAATAACTCTTCAAAATAGTGTAAAAAAAGTATTTTCATGGGTCACTACCCAGTTACAGTACTGCGGTTACAGCAGTATTGCTTTCCTGTGACATTAAAGTCAGCCCACGCATTGCATCCAATTCCACTTATGATTTGATGAAATCTTCACTGTTGCAAATCTTCGTGCCAATTTTAATCATCAGTTAAAAGCAGGTAACTGGGGTGTTGGATGCATTCTTGTAGGTCGTCAATTGATATCAAGAACAAAAGAGGCTCTAGATTTGACCCCTGTGGTACTCCAGAGAATGTGGAACTCCATACATTATAATTTGTTAGCGTTCCACAGGGATCTGTTTTGAGTCCACAATTGTTTGAGCAACTTACTTCAACCTGACAGTATTCCTTAAAGTGGTGATTACACAGTCCTATTGGCTCTAGGTAGGTCCTATGTGGAGACCACATACACCATAATAAATTTAACTGATATGTTTTATATTATGTGAAATTAATTTGTATCCTCCCCAGGCTATGAATCCAGACCCTTTCAAAGGCCCGTGGGGCGGACGTGCTTGCAGGGACTCCCCGGTGCAGACGGAGAGGCAATGTGACTGCGAGAGTAACCAATGCAAAGCTTCCGATCTGTACTACGAACAGTTGGAAGATGTAAGAGATTACTTTTAGATTGCATGCACAATTTATTTTTGATTTTACAATTCTACTAATAATTCATAAGCCGTACCAAGTAAAACTATACTAAGGCGAATCCTACACATTCAATATTTATTGTGATCCGTCAATATTTATCAAATATCGTGATACTTATTGAATGTGTGGGCTAGCGTATTGACGGATCACAATATTTATCTCAGATGTCTAGATTCCTGTATTCAGTATCGTGAACCCACGGATCGTGATAAATATTGAATGTGTAGCCTACGCCTAACAAATATTATTATTGGTGACCGGTCTACTCAGTGGAAACTTTTTAAGTGTATGAATATTGGTACAAACTTTTCATCGGATGTTAATTCCTCACATGATAATTCATCATGTCTCGAAGCATCGAAAACTGAGAATTAGGGTTTTTAACCTTATGTTAGGTTAGGTTAGGTTAGGTGAGGGGGGGGGGAGAATGGAAGGGTAGGTTAATGTGAGTTATGATGTGATGAATTATCATGTGAGGAAGTATCGTGTCTGAATAAATTTACTAAGGGAATTCGGATGCTGAGATCTCATAGTCCGATTAGACATGGAACCATTATTATTATATCACAAAGTAGTCTATGAGAGCTGGTAGCACTAAATTTAAATTCATGTTGTAAATTCTTTCTCTTATCTTATCGTTCCTATAAAAATATGTTTTTTTTTGGTTATCCCAATTTTTAATATTATAATAATATCCATAATTAGGGAGGTGGGTATGGATAACTAACACCTCTGCTGTGGGGTGAGGTTTGTCCAGGTCTTGGTGGCGGATGTATCTACCCACCAGTTGCGTGGCTGGCCGGATCGGGAGAGGCCGGTTGTGGGAGACCCTTTGACCTCAACAATCAGACTCTCTTGACTCAACACCTTGCACCGCAGTGGGGGCGGGTCATTCATTTTATGTAACTCCTGGACCCATTAAATCTCAGATTCCTACCCACCCCTCATACCTTTTTTTCTTTACAGAACTTCCTCACCTTCCTTAAAAAGACCCTTCAGATAGCACCTCCTAAGATTACTCCTTTGTGGAGTTAAGCCCTGTTCAGACACAGCTATAAACTATAAAAGATCATAGCACGCCAAATATCGCTCTCCTTTACAATCCCTTCAGACCGTTCACACCTAAGCGCTTTATGCGCAGATCAACCATAGACAATGCACATCTTACGAACAGATAAGCGCCCCCCTCTCCTGCCAAAAAAAGGAGAGGGAGTCATTTTTATTTAACTTGTTGAAAGCCAGCATAGGAAAAATATTTAAATATATATAGTATCTCGTATCTAGCTATTTAAATTCATCTGACCCCCTCTCCTACCATAGGAAGAAATATTTGATAGCGTTGTGTGAACGGTACAAAATATAAGCGCTCGCGGTTCAACAGATATCTGCTCGCGGTTTATAGCTGTGTTTGAACAGGGCTTTAATGTAAGAATACAAAATAAAAATCGATTCTTCACATTACTTCTTAAAGAGTGTTTTACCAGAGAATACCGGAAATTAGTCATTTTTAATAACTCAGTGTCCAAGCGTTTAAATGAAATTCTAGACGTATTGACTCTTTTTTACAAAAAAACATAAATTGATTTTGAAAGATTGTTATTTTATCTGGTACACGCAGTTTTAAAATTTTAAAAAAGTATATTTTTAGCCGCTTGGACACATAAGCTTGTTTTCACGACAATTTAACGTAGGTAGACATAGGAATGACGTATGCCCCGCATCTGAGTTATTAATATACTAAGGTTATACCGTTGGTCGTTGGCAGATTTGTTCAATTTTCAAACGATAGATTCTATTAATAACTCAGGTACGCGGCATACGTCATTCCTATGTCTACCTACGTTAAATTATCGTGAAAACAAGCTTATGTGTCCAAGCGGTTAAGGTCTTACAAACTAAAATATTTCAGATTTTTTTTACACACTAATTTTGTTTAGACATTATTGAAAAATTATAAATTATTTTGATCAAAAATTAATTTTAAGAAGTATATAATTTTCATTCATTTACCATCTCCCGTTTGATCATTTTTATGGCAGTAAAATAATTTGATCATTTTTATGGCATAAATTCTCGCGATTCATTAGCCGCTGAGATGCGGCCGTGCGAGGTTCTGTGTTCGCGACGCTCATAATGAGTACATTTTCCTTTAAATTTAAAACTAATACTGTTTAGCTTCATGGTTGTAAAAACATCCGCACGCAGCGCTGTTAACAAAAACGCAATAATGGATTGCATTATTGGGTTTTTTATTATTGCATTTAAAATAAAAATGTGACTTCATTGTAATGTTTTAAGAAATGTAAATGTTCCAGATATTCAAGTACTCCCTGCCAGGTGGAAAGGTGGCGGGCATCTTTGCAGAGTCCATCCAGGGAGTGGGAGGTACAGTTCAGTTCCCACACAAATACCTGCAGAGGGCGCAACAGCTGGTCCAGAGCAAGGGGGGACTATACATAGCTGATGAAGTTAGTAAAATTTATGCAACATAAAAACTTTAAAAACAGAATTCGTAAATAAGTGTGTATCTTTTTGTGGTTATTTTATTTATCTATTACCTTAAGTCCCTAGCGTTGCCCGGGCCTTATGCAGAGTTTTTTTTAAATCAGATGTAGACTTAATGAGAAAGTAATTTTTCTCTTGCTTAGAACTTTCATGGCGATGTATCAAAATTCTGCTAAGAGGTGGGAAATGGGGATGGGATGGTATGTATTTCTAAATCTCGTGTAGACAGTGACCTCCTCTTTTATTGATGGTCAAGTGTGCACAATTTAATTAATTTCGAATAAAACTATACATTATGCAGCCTGAACCATCATTTAAAACCTTCATTGAGAGATAACCATTCTCAAATCCTCTTTCCCACTCTTTTTAGTACCTTGTGTCTGTGGTCTGTGTCAAGTGGTCCCAGATGCTATACAGGGTTTCCGGGGGTCAAGTGCAGTAACTTCGGGAGGTGATTCTACATGATAACATAAGTAAAAAAGATAAATGATTTTTTTCGAAATTCCAACTTTTTTTCTCCCATACAAAAAGACGTACCTGTTAAAAATCCTTAGTGTAAGATACAAACATACCGACAAATACCGACATTTCGTGGAAGCGTAAAATAGTACCTAGTGCTGGCCGCAAATGACGGATTGATTTTATCGTTTTACCTAAAAAGTATCCCTTAAAGCTGGTATTTCGAAAAAAGTCGTATATCTTTTTTACTTATATTATCATGTAGAATCATCTCCCGAAGTTACTGCACTTTACCCCCGGACATTTACCCTGTATAAGTAAAATGTCACCCACATAACTTTTGTCTATTGCATTCTTCCTCATTATTAGCTTTTTTTTTAAATTCCGTCTCTGGCATTATCGTTTTGAAGTAGCTCCCATACCATAGACACTTTTCTTTATATAAAAGTTACGTGTGGGTAAATTGTTACATATAGTATTGTTACACTAGTATTAATATTGTTGAGTTAAAGACCAGCGTGTGGATGAAATTACCGAAAAAGTATATAGTTAGGTATGTTGTTAAAATATGTAATAACTTATTCCAGGTCCAAACCGGTTTCGGGCGCACGGGCGACCACTTCTGGGGCTTCGAGGGCCACGGCGTGATGCCTGACATAGTGACCATGGCCAAGGGAATGGGCAATGGCTTCCCTCTGGCTGCTGTGGTCACCACGCCTCGCATCGCGCAATGCCTCACAGGGGCGCTGCACTTCAACACCTTCGGTGGAAACCCGCTCGCTTGCACGGTTGGGAAGACTGTTCTCGAAGTGAGTACTATTTTTTTAAGAAGCGTTTATTGAAGAACGATCCAAAAGTGAATAGTGGAAGAATTCGGGGATGCCTATGGAAGACATGGCACGACCAAGTGATTAAAATTGAGTTGGGTCAGGCAGAGTCAGAATAACTGTATAATTTTAAAGGTCTGTACAAATTAACGTTAAATTATGGTAAAAAAGGTTTGAAGCTGTGATATCAAGACCTGCTCACTAATAATGCAGCTAATTTTAATCAGGTGTAGCTCATTATAGCTAGGTACCTACCATTCTATTTGTTCATTTCTATTGTTTTTTTTAGTGCTAATTATATATTTTTCGCCAGATTTACAGGAACGGGTTTAGTTTTTCCCATAGGAAAAACTAAACCCTTTCATACACTTTTCCATATAAATGATCATCTAGTAAATCCACGTTATGCAAGTGTATTATATAGGTATAATTAATACAAAACAATACAAGAACAACACGTTAATCTACCAAACTATTAAATGGGAATATAATTCACCATCTCCAGATATTTTCATATCAGAGGGTTTGGCTCTGTGGAATTCCTAATTTGACCCATAAATCCTACTGATCCCTCAATATAAATATTTAAAAAGTCTTTCGTAATTCTACATGTATTTAAAATGACTGATTTTTGCATTTTTATATACAAATTCTTTGACAAATCTAATATGCCTAAATTTTTAATAAGAGAGCTAGGTATAATGCCAGTAGCCGAAATAACAAAAGGTAATATTTTTATAGTCTGAGAATGCCAAATTCTTTTAATTTCATTTCCTAAATCTGTATACTTTCTTATTTTTTCAGAAACAGATTTTTGAATATTATTGTATGTGTTATTATTGGATAATAGTCTGGAAACAAATGTAATAATAAACAAAAATAGAAATAAATAAAATCACATTTATTATTATTTATTATTTTTAAAAACATTACATATTTCATATTACAATGATCTTTGGCTGTCCAACTAGGAAATTAACCTGTTTTAGGACAGTCAAAATGAGCAGATTTATTAAGAGTAATTATGTCTATTGAATTGACTTTGCTGGTGTGTGCTTATCAACTTGAAATTTTAATTAGTTTTCTGAAATACCGTTTTTGATTTGAGTTTTCGTTTTCGTGTGTTGACTTGCTACAGGGTTAGGCACTCCGCTCACTGAAACTGAAACCAAACTAAAACTGGCTGGTTGCTGTGGTTTCCAACCAAACTTCTATCACGGCACTACTCAATTTTACGATTTCATTAATTATCTCAGCTTGTTTAACCATAGACGAAGAACAATCAGCTGTCATCGCAGTCATCTGTCGATGTCAAATTGGCGCTGGCAAATAAAAAACAAAAACAAAAAATAGAAAACTGACAACGAAACTGGCGCAACCACGGCAACCGGACAAACTGGCAACGGCCGGCCACCGCAACTAGCACGGCGAGTTGCGAGTCACTGCTTGCGTTGCCACCACATTACACAGGATAGCTAGTAGAGTTGAAAACTGTTTTTTTTCAGTTGCCTGTGAGCGGAAGCACTTAGCGCCTCCGCCCACTGAGGCAACTGAAAACTCTCAACTGCCAACAGTCTTTGTATGACAATGTGATGGCCCGCACACTTCACAATCACACAAAACCCCGTTGTCAATGGTAACGCAAGCGGTGACTCGCGACTGTCACTGCTGATTGCCCTGGGCGGCCGTTGCTAGTTGCCAGCTGTCAGCTGATTGTTCTTCGTCTATGGTTAAACAAGCTTTTTGACCAATCAAGATAGAGAAAACAGCCGGTTTTAGTTGGTTTTCAGTTTCCTCGTCAGCAGAGCGCCTTACAGCGCTACAAGCATAAGTTGGGCGTTGTCGTCTATGACATAACAATAGTTTCGTTGCCAGATTAGAATATAAAGGCGTTAGTTCACATTTACGCCACCACCCCTTATTCGTATAGCACTGCACTTGTGTTGTAAACGCAGAAACAATTTCATGATTTCACCCATTTAAATGCCAAGTAGGTACCTAAAATACCTATCCACTTTATTTTTTAATTTCACCTTTTTTAAACTTACAGAATCTTGAATTTGACATTTGTGACAGTTTGATAACAGTTGAAAAGGTTGTATTCAGTTGTATTATTACCAACAAAATTGTTAATCGTTAAAATAAACACAATTCTCTAGGAAGTAATGAACAGATTGCGGGGATTGTCATTTCTAAGATTTTTTAGGTCAAATTTAATTGAATCAACCAAAACAGTGCGCTTAAGAAATTGGAGTGAGCCTATGTCTGTTCGACCAACCAACATGGTAAAATCAGTTTTGCTCTTACCTTCATTCAAAGAATATGTGGATAAGAATAAAATAGCTATATGAATGGCCTCTAAACTATGTCCACCTGACCTAGTTCGGTGAAACCACGGACAGTGGCTCAGTAAAGCATCTTCACTCTATTAATTCATCATATAAGCAAAGTGTAAATTAAAATGTATGTTTATATTATAGCATTTATAGTGGAACTATTTCAAGTTTAATTAAAAAAGAGTCAGAATGAAAATGTATGAATGTGAATGAAACGAGGAGTGTGTGCCAAGACAGAGTAGTGTGGCAGTCTATCCCTGCAGGGAAAAGGCATGATGGATTGTTAGTTATAAATATAGAATAAATAAAAATCCAAGAAATGCTATAAGGACGTATTTCGTAGTCCAAAAGACTGACCATTCTTCGCTTAAATCCAAAACTTTGTTTCATCACCATTATGAAATTTAAATATTATGGCGATATAAGTAAGAGATAGAGCGTGTGCTACATGGCTAGAAGCAAAAGGTACTTTAAAGTCTGTGGCGACTTTGGTATACATTCAAATCTCAGGATAGAAATCTATTGTCTTTTCTTTATTCTATTTATTTATTATAAATCTGTTTGTATGTACATAAATATATGCTGCAAGAGTATCAAACGGTGAGGTGAATGAATAAAAAAAATTGCAGAGATTTATTGTTCACTAGAATTTCTAGGTTTACACAACTGCAACTGATTTTTTTTTTATTTGTTCCATATTTTAAATTTTTTTATTTGCAACTTGACAAAGCTGGACAGTAACGCCGTTCTTCCATGGAGCTACGTTCAGACGTGATCGCCGCTCATCTGTATTTTTCGTACTATTATTAGTGTTTGAAAACGCCGCTAGGCACTACACTAGCAAAATAGTATGACAGGTAACGGTAGCGACGCTTGTAAGTAGCTACGTGGAAGAACGACGTTAAACACAAAACTACTAATACACATATACAGGGTGTAACAGGACGTACCCGAGAGATTTTACCCGGCGATTCCTGAGCATATTTGCAGCAATAAATGTATTTGTCATTTTGCTGTCTGACATTTTTTTTTCTAATAAAAACATAAAAAATAATTTTCCATCACGCGTCGCAAATGAGTTTGTTATAAGAAAAGCGCGTACATATTCTAGCATGTCTTGATAAGCGCGTGTTTCGCTCAAACCCATCGCAATGGGGTATTTCCGATAGCTATGGGATCAGTAGCGACGTGTGATTGAAAAAAAAAAATTTTGCTTTTTTGACAATTGAAAAGTTCCCGTTAAATGCCGATTTTCAGTTCATTTCATCTTTTAAATAAATTGTGATTAGCAAAAGAGAGCTTGTTAAGCTCATCAGCTTATTACAATGTGATAGAAAGATGAAACACACCTAGAATCGACGTTTAATGGTGACCTTTCAATTGTCAAATAAAGAAAATGGCGCTGAATGGCCGTTTGATGACAATGTTACCTTCATTTGAATTTCTGAGAAACAACTGGACTTTACATTAGTTTTAATTTGAATATATATTTACAGGTAATGGAGGAAGAGAAGACGCAGGCCCGCTGCAAGGAGGTGGGTAGCTACCTGTTGCGCGGGCTGGGAGCATTGCGGGGGCGCTATGGGGGCGCCGTACGCGACGTGCGTGGCAAGGGGCTCATGATAGGCGTGGAGCTCCGGGGGCCACGCCTAACCCTGGCCGTCATGGAGCACTGCCGCGCACTGGGAGTGCTGCTGGGCAAGGGGGGTCTGGAGGGGAATGTGAGAAAAACAACAAAGCCCACTCCACTCCAGTCCTTCCTATTCCTACTCTATTTAAAAACATAGACAATATTTTTATAATTATTGGAAATTCAAATTGTGGGATGGAACCCCTGTTTCCCATAACCTGTCCACATTTTACTAACTTTTTTTATTATACGGTATGCCAGTTTCTTATCTCATGTATAGCACATTCCATAGAAAAGTGTTGTAAGTCAAAATTTTCTATTCTACGTTTTATCTGTGAAAAGTAAAGTGATTGTGATTATCCACGCCCCACGAAGACCATATTTATGTTAGATCACTCCATCTTTGCAAGATGTCGCTAGTATCTCTTTTCGACGAGACCGTTGTTCATTATTCAATAATTTTTTTTCACTTTGTTGTAAAATTAACTGTTTTGACTTATGACACTTTTCTATGGAAGTACAATATATATTCATGTATAACTGGGATCTTACAGAGGTTCTCGCTTGCTTGCTTAATCCAGTTATAAAAACTCAGTTTTTATACAAATAGTTACATAATTATAAAATTATATAAAGACTTACAAATAATTGCTTATATTGATAATGGATTTCGCTATGTAATACTAGAAGTCGGGATTAATTTCAGTGCGGAAATTCTGGGACTAACTACCTTATGTATTCCACTTTGCCTAGAATACTAATAGAGGGAAATAATTATATCGGGTCATTGGAAATCTTCAATTTATTACTAAACAAACACAAAATGTTGTTACCGAGGCAGTTTAGTTATGCAAAATAAATACTATATAATTTTTACTACTCATATTATGTAAAATTCCCTAGGGCATCAATAAATAAATACATCAATAAATATATCAATATTTTTTTTTTTTTTATTCACCAGATTTACAGGAACGGGTTTAGTTTTTCCCTTTAGTTTTTTTTAGGAAAAACTAAACCCTTTCATACACTTTTCCATATAAATAATCATCTAGTAAATCCACGTTATGCAAGTGTATTATATAAGTATAATTAATACAAAACAATACAAGAACAACACGTAAATCTACCAAACTATTAAATGGGAATATAATTCACCGTCTCCAGATATTTTCATATCAGAGGGTTCGGCTCTGTGGAATTCCTAATTTGACCGATAAATCCTACTGATCCCTCAATATAAATATTTAAAAAATCTTTCGTAATTCTACATGTATTTAAAATGACTGATTTTTGCATTTTTATATACAAATTCTTTGACAAATCTAATATGCCTAAATTTTTAATAAGAGAGCTAGGTATAATGCCAGTAGCCGAAATAACAAAAGGTAATATTTTTATAGTCTGAGAATGCCAAATTCTTTTAATTTCATTTCCTAAATCTGTATACTTTCTTATTTTTTCAGAAACAGATTTTTGAATATTACAGGAATTTGGAATAGCTACATCAATAATATAAGTTATTTTTTTAATTTTGTCATGTAAAACTATATCAGGTCTATTATGACCAATTGGTCTGTCTGTTAGTATAGTTTTATCATAGTAAATTTTAAAGAAATTATTTTCTAAAAATGAATTTGGTTCGTATTCATAATATGGTACTATATTATGACAGTCAATCAAGTTATGTTTAATTACCAAACTTTGGTGAATTATTTTTAAAACCTGATTGTGCCTAAATGTATACTCAGACGGCGCTAATATATAATATAATTAGTTTAAAAATTATTATTACATACTCTTGAGCAATAGCAGGACTGAATCCTTATAAATTATCAACATAAATGTCTATCTTATTATGTAGTCGAAACATTTAGGTCAGAGGGCTAAAATAGGCAAAATTATTTTTAAATGTATTCAGGTGAAACGTGGTATGGCGTCCTAGCTATAGGAATTGGGTACATTTATCTCAATACTGCTAAGACATAATGTAGTATCGAGATGACCGTGAATTATTTTATGTAAACATATTATTAGATTAATCAATTCTATGGTCTATTTCATAGAACGAAAGTTGAAGTGGATTCAACTTTTTCTATGGGAAATTTTATTGTAACCGTTTGGTTCATTCCAGGTGTTGAGGATAAAGCCGCCCATGTGCATCACGCGCGAGGATGCCGACTTCACGCTGCAGGTCCTGCAGGACGCCCTGGAGCAGGAGGGGGAGGGAGCAGGGCGGGAGGGGGCGAGGGCCGAAACCAAGGAGTATGTGTTCATCAGTGGGGTGTGATCTCAAAAGAGGAACTGACGAATGAACAATTTTTTGTTACATATTTTTTTGTATCCACAATATATTCAGTATACATCTCCCGACTGCACCTTTGTAGATCTGTACTTCCATCATAAGCAAAAAGGCAATTGGAATTTTTTAATGGTCACATTCTAATACACAAGATCTTTCATGTTTATCAACCTATTGTAATAAAAAATACACCAGAAAGCGACCAAATGTGTGAATGAAAATTTCCAGCTGCCTTTTTGCTTATGATGACAGTGTATTATTTCATAAAAAATAAAAACACATCATTTCAAATAATTGGGTTATAATTTATTAATTTTCAAATTATTCACACAATAGGACTCAATTATTACAAGTTCAAACAAAACATGAGATTCCGCAATTTCCTCGTTGCATTGTTACGCCGTTTGTCCATGGAACTACTTTCAAGCGACTCGATCGCTGCTCGTCTGTACCCTCCATACTATTATTAGTGTTTGTAAACGCCGCTACACGCTGCACTATCAAAATAGTATGGCGGGTAGCGGGTAGCGGCGATCTAGTCGCTTATAAGTATCTCCCATGTATGAAGGGCGTTATTCTTGTCTGCGTTAACATATAAAATTCAGTCAAAACAATTACATATTAAATATATATGTATTATAATACTTGTTAATATGGCCTAATA
The DNA here is from genome assembly GCA_951813805.1 of Limnephilus auricula. Classification (NCBI taxonomy): domain Eukaryota; kingdom Metazoa; phylum Arthropoda; class Insecta; order Trichoptera; family Limnephilidae; genus Limnephilus; species Limnephilus auricula. Next base: position 4,743,880 of record OX638396.1, read on the forward strand.
TTGAGTGATACTTGTTTTAGTTCTATAGCAGTACTTACATGGCCATAAAAAATATGCTCATCAGCCTAACGGGAACACGGGTGACACCTGTTGATAAAATTATGCACTAACATGATTTTACTTGCAATCGAATTCATTGCATCATTTCTATGGGGATCCCAGGCAGATCAGCTGCATTTTTTCATCCTTGTGCTTCGACTCGTAACCCCCTATTCAAAACCGCTCTTCAGAGTGGTACATAGTATACTTTGGGCCGCAGAAGTTGTGGAAAACAACCGCAGAGTCTGTGTGAGGAGAGGCTGGATGAAGTGATGCTGACATTAAAAACCCTTGTTGAAACAATGGGTTCCGGAATAGGACTAGGGGAAAGGATGATGATACATATATGTATGCAGAATTAGCCTATTTCCCGTAAGGTGATTGAGTTTTGTTTTTTATGTTATAGCCTTGTATTTCTACAGTTCTGTTAGAATTAACATGGTGGTTGGGGCATTCTTACATAATCTGGCGTCATCTATCTGGACCTTTCATAATTAAATATTTGTATGGAAATAGATGTAGTTTGACAATTTTAATGTCACACTATAATAAGTATGGAATTTTAGACTATAAATTAATTAAATATATGCAGGCCAAATCTCATACATTCCCAAGTACAGGCAAAACATTTTAAAGAGCGCACTTTGAAGGTATTTGTGCACTCCGTGTAAGAAAAAATGACATATTTAAAATAAATTACTCTGAAAATATCCAAATGTTATTGTAACAGAATCAATTACCGAGTTGTTCTAGTTTTGTATTTTTCTGCCATTTTTATTGAATGAAATAATTTTTATGGTCCCATGAATTCTGTCTTAGAGGGATTTGACCTGAACAAAAATATCATACTAACGAAATATAACAATATTAAAATTTCATTGTACATGATAAAATAATATGGAGATGTATTTTTAATAAAAAATTACAATGCAGAAGTTAGTTTTTTTTTTAAATAATAATTAAAGAAACATTTAAATATACAGGGTGTCCCCCCGGACTTTACCCCCGTAAAGTGCATTACTTCGGGAGGTGATTCTACATTATAGTATAAGTAAAAAAGATAAATAACTTTTTTCGAAATTCCAACTTTTAGGGGAACTTTTTTGGTAAAAAGATAAAATTGCTCCGGCGTGTACAGCCAACACTATTATTTTCCACTGTTACGATACGTAACAATCACAACTGCCACAATCGCGCCCGGCTTTATTTATCGGGCAAGTTTGTACCGTACACTAAGGATTTTTAATAGGTACGTCTTTTTGTATGGCAAAAAAAAAGTTGGAAAAAGTTATTTATTTTTTTACTCCTACCATTGTGTAGAATCACCTTCCGAAGTGAATGCACTTCACCCCCAGACACCCTGTATAAAGGGATGACCAGCATGTACCCAAAGGATTTAAACCAGCAATTCCTGAGCATATTTTGAGTGAAGAATGTAGAAATCATTTTGCTGTCTGATTCAATTAAAAACATTAGAAATATAGTAGTCAGGAAATAGCGCTTTTATAGCCTAGTGGGTCACTTGATAAGCCTTGCATCTCGTTCCCGCAGCACGGTAACACACGAAATAGCACACATATCACAAGATCCCGTCGCGAAGTGTAGGATCAGGATCAGTGGTGACGTATGATTGAAAAATATTTATTTTGTTTTTAATAGAAAATTATATAATCTGACATCAAAATGACATGTAAATTTTTTACTCCAAATATGCCCAGGAATAGCTGGTTAAAATCCTTCAGGTATGTGCTGTTCCACCCTGTATAACATATACAGTATGATTTATAAATCGAGCCACAAGCCTGCTTCATGTGTGGAACTGGCTATACAACTCTAATCTTTAGATTTACAATAAAAGCAAATTTAAACAATACACAGCCAACTTCTTAGTACATTTATAATTCACTAGATTTAGACTGCAGTTAGTGACAATATAATGTTTGTTAAACCTAGAGAAAAAAAATACAAGATAAGAGAATAGAATATAATTTTTAATATTCCAAAACATATAACACTATCCCTAATTTACCCCCTATCGATTCGATATAATATTACTAAAGTTGTTTTTAATAATCGAATTAATGTGAAATAAAATTATGAGTAATTCCATATTATAATTTTTATAAAAAGACTTTTTTTTCATTTAAATCCAACCAGATTCATACTTATTTATTTCTGGTTCCATGACAGTCGATCTCTTGACAGTTGGCCCCCGGCATACTTACATACAACATGCAGCCGGTTTAAGGAAAATACGGTATACCTATTAACACCAAAAATAACCAAGTTTCCCCGAAGGGGTGTGCAGAGGATGTACCGCCAAATAACAAAAGTATAAAACATAAATTCATTCAAACACAACATGGAAAAAAACTACTGGTTATATTGTATATACCAGCGTATAAATACAAAAAATCGATACTGTAAATAAATTCATTTGATATCCATATCAACTTATTATGAAAGATATTTTTGAAGTCGATTTAGGTTTAAAATTGGTGAATAATGCATAAAAAATTATTATTTCGGGGGACCAACTCTCAGGGGGTCAACGGTCGGGTCACCTTTATTTCCAAGTCCCATTTCTGGAAAGAGTGGCCTCAGTTTATGCGGACTCAAACCCTCGGATCACTATGATCAGAGGTCTATGATACTGGCATACAAAAGCCGGTGCCCTGACTACAGAAATGTTTTTATCTCGACAGCGATTAAGTTGAAAATAGTTTAATATATTTGTGAAGTATTCTGTGAATTACAATTAAATACATGCATTTTTCGATCCTACATAAATGTTTTAACCTTACTTTCTGGATCATCCTCTTACACTAATATTGTTTATGGTAAAGCCCTACTTATAGAAAGGTTAAAGTATTGCTTTTCCTATATTTCCAGAACGACTTGTACAGTATTTTAACTTGCATGTCAGCATTTTGCAGCTATCGCTGGAGACCCATCCCCGGCTTTCGCTCGAAACCAACCGAAGCCCGTGATAACGTGGAGCGGACCATTAACTAATGTTTGAGACCCATATTTCAAACGCTAATGTTAGCTAACGATATATACCTCAATGGTTAGAAAAGGGTTTTTTTTTAAAACTATCTTAAGTAGAGTTTTTGGAGTCTTCAGACCAAAGGATAAAGTGACCCACAGTTGACATCATTACTGCGGTGGAGTATTATTTGTTAAGAAGTCTATCTACAATAAGAAATTTTGAAAATACCTAACTTAAACTGTTAAGATACAAATTTAAGAAGACTAAAATGGATTAATTAATATCATTATTTAAATATAAGAAATCCAGGAGGACTTTTCTATCCCTAGTAAAAGGTACAAACACAGTATTAAAGTAGCCAATAATAAGTCTGTCAAAAGATTGGCATTTTGGATAGAAAACTGCACCACAGAAATATCACCGCACTTTGCTTGAACCATCTCAAAATACCATTCAATGGAGGAAATACAAATGGCTTCCTCTATTTCTTGTTTCTCTCCTATGGAGTAATTCTGTTGATACTCGATCATTTCTATCCTATCGATCATTTTACAAGACCTAGGTGCCATAGATAGATCGATGCGCCGCCGCCGCATAGACGTAGACCATAGATGTATAAATTGTGTAGATCAGGCGTCATGTGTCTCATTATGTTTTTTAGAAGATAACATTACTTGACTTTAAGATGTATGTTTTATGTGAAGAAAGTTGTTTGTTTTTAAGACCTCAATGTGTGATCGGCGGCTATCCAAGTATGCAGATGTCTCATATATGATCCATAAAGGGAGAGACCGCATTGAAAAGGTTAATTTTTTTTTCTTTGAACTGAAGTGTTTTTAAGTATGGTAATGTACCAATTATTTAGCTTTATAACATTGTTGTATGTGCATATACAGGGTGTCCGCCGGCAGATTTTACACTTCAAAAAATAAAATAAAATAAAAATATGAATACAATGAAAGTTATTTGTTTATTATCTCACATAAGAATAATGCGGATTTTGTTTTTAAAAATCATTCCACACAAATGGCGTCCTTCTAGCCGCAAACATTCTTGCAATCTTATGTTATTGACGCTCGTGCGGGAGTTTTGTGGTAGCCATGAGTCAGTGGACGGGAGCGCACCGGGCTTTTGCAGTTGAGGGTTGAGAAGGTTGAGGCGTATTTCGCGAACAATAATTCGACCATTGTGGTGAGGCGTCTTTGATATCCGACGATTGAAGGATGGCCCGTTGAACCAATTGATATGGGCGTGGGTACAGAAGTTTAGAACAACGGTACCGCGCGATGCTGGTCAATTTTTCTATACCAGAGCTGCATCGTCATGTTGGTTACAATAGCAGAACCCATTATCAGCAAGATGGGGCCACGGCACACACCGCTAGGGACTCGATGACTAAAGCGAGAGAGCTTTTTCCTAGAAAATTGGTTAGTCGCTTCGGCGACAGAGCCTGGCCCCCTAGATCACCCGATCTGACCCCTTGCGACTTTTTCTTATGGGGATATCTCAAATCTCGCATGTACAGCAATTTGCCATCAACAATAGAGGCCCTCAAAGAAAATATCTGACGAGAGATTGCAGCTATCAGTCCAGAACTTTGCAAGCGAGTTTTCGCCAACATGAAGGAAAGATTGCAAGAATGTTTGCGGCTAGAAGGACGCCATTTGAGTAAAGTGATTTTTGAAAACTAAAATCTGCATTATTCTTATGCGAGATAATAAATAAATAACTTTCATTGAATTCATATTTTTATTTTTTTTTTTTTTTTTAAGTATAAATCCGCCGGCGGACACCCTGTATTAAAACGTAACATTTGAATGTTTTAACATATTCATATCTACAGATTAAAAAGAATTTTTGTGATTACTCAAATTCAAAAACTAAAAAAAAAAAAATATAAAGAATTGACGATGACATTAATAACATCGCTCCACATATTCAAATGTCTCTGAAAGCGTAAATTCAGCAAGGTCATCTCTCCTGGAGAGTGGCCAAATATAACTTGTACAGAGATGGGTTCGTGTTGACGATATGTAGTGGCAAAGTTTTCTATAAATCATCCCCAGACAATTTTCTGTACAAAACTAGATACAGTATAGTACAAGCTAAGTCTACCCGAAATGGAGAAGTTAGAATATAGTGGAACACTTGGAGTGAGCGAGATTTATAAAAAGACAATAAGCAGAGTCGACTACGCATTATTTAACATTTGGCACTAAGACTATATATTATTAATCCAATCACCGATATAGAATACAATAGATTGGCATTGCGTCTTATTGAAAATGACCACAAATCAAAAGAGACTAGCAAATATTATATATTATACTTCATTCGCTGTTGAGGAATGAATATTGCAAGGTATTTAGGCAGATTTAAATAATAATTTATTTTTTTAATTAACCCCGAGCCACTGGGTATTTTGTAAAGCTCCAGAGAGTGGGGAAGAAAGAGGAAGGTTGGGAAGTACCTAGCTATTCGAATAACTTTTAGTTAATTAATTTTAAATCAATTTTTATATCTTTATTTCTTTTAGACTGTGTATTTTTGCTTTATGTGTTTTGTTTTACTTTATGTATAATCTAAACTAATATTGTGAATGTTTTATTTTTTACTAGATGTATGATTTTTTTTGTATGAATCTAAATAATAAACTTTCAAAATCAAACATGGACAAAGCCATTTCAATCAATATTGTGAATGTTTTATTTTTTACTAGATGTACGATTTTTTTTGTATGAATCTAAATAATAAACTTTCAAAATCAAACATGGACAAAGCCATTTCAATCAATGTTTCGATTCCGAATTGTGATCTTTCACCAGAGCAATACTAATTTAGTACGGCGTGTGCGGCCTGCACTATTAGGTATTTTTCGCTGTTACGATTCGCGCCAATCAAAATCAATGTCGCCACAACGCGCCCGGCTGAATCACACCAAATTTATCCGGCAAGATTGCACCTTACACTAAAGATTTTTAATAGGTCCTTTTTTTGTATGGGAAAAAAAAGTTGGAATTTCGAAAAAAGTTGTTTATCTTTTTTACTCCTACCATCATGTAGAATCACTACCCAAAGTTAATGCACTTAACCCCCGGACACCCTGTATATAATAAATAAATATAACTAGCATTTCATTTAAAAAAGTGTTAATTACATGTTAAATTTACGATTTTATTTCCGGGAGTCCTGGGGACTCCACCACGTAAATTGTGTATGTATGAAGTCACCGGGTAAATCAAGGATTAAATTGTCTCGTAAGGCTGACTTAACACAAAAGTTACAGAATCCCCTTCTGTTCTATGGGTTATATTAGTCTTTTTTGGATACATTGAATTGTGGTCTCTTTTCGGTAACAGAGGCAATCCTATTGCGTTCCCAATGTCATGCTGTTGTTTTATGCCGTGTGTACCATCTAATGTATTTTATATCTGTACCTGGAAACTTCAATCTTTCTATTGAATTAGTATTGTAAATAATATTTATAAGAAATAATGAAACAATGGATGGATTCAATAATACAGCAGTCGGATTTCATAACGATTAGTGTGCCAGATTTGGAACAGTGGAATATTTCCAAACAACTTTTCTACAGATTTATGAACTATTAACTCAAAGCATATTAAATACCATGGAATAATTTTAATAACATTAATTTTCAAAAATTTTTTTCAACCAAGACAAAAGTTTACCATCAAAAAGCATTAAAATATACATTTTTAAATAATAATTTGTACAATTTCTAAACATATTCATATATTGCAACAGCTAAATGAAAAATAGCATAAAAGAGAGACAGAATGAAACCAAATTATTAAAAAAAATTTATACATATATAGAATTTTAAAAAAATAATTAAATACTTACTAAAAAATAAACTTGATTTAAAAAATCGATAACTAAACAAAATATAAACTTTCTCTTCTGCTAGCTTTATATATTTCGATGATAACAGAAATAAATGATAAACTAATAAATTTAGAGACGTTTCTTGCGAATCGTGAAACTTAAAGTAATAGAATAATATTGTTGGGTAATTACTACAACTAGATTACTCCGAAATCTGCATTTTTGAGATACACACTACAATCATAACTCTATTTCCTCGTCTCTGAATACTAAACAGAAAAGTCGTAACGCATTAGAATCATCAAGTTATTTGAATATTAATATGTTTTTAAGGGTATCTCAAAAAAACGGTATCGTTTAATTCAACAATTAGGTAACTCGTTACCATAAATGTTTTTCCATGTCTCAATTAGGCAACTAGACTTACCTCCTTGTGGCACTAAAATTTGTGGAATTGCTCAAGTTGAAGCTTTTATTGCATGTAACAATTTCAATCAATTTCTGTAAATAAATACATAAAAATTGATCGGCCATTTTCTTATTCCCAAAATATTCGTATTGTGGTTTCCATCACACAAATCTATGAATTAACCATACTTATCAATATAAGGGGGTTTCTCACCATCCTCCCAATAGCTTATCTACATTAATAACTCAGGTCCGGGGCATACGTCATTCCTATGTCTATCTACGTTAAATTGTCGTGAAAACAAGCTTATGTGCCCAAGCGGTTAATAACGAATATTTTCGATTTACGGTTTATTTATTTATTAAGTTGGAGTTTATAATTCGGTACTCGAACCTATGCATAGTGGCTATATATTGAATAAGTTGACTGAGTTTTCTAATCACTGCGAGTTTTTTATTTATATTTTTAATAATATTCGTTATTAGTGTAGATAAGCTATTGGGAGGATGGTGAGAAACCCCCTAAATATACAATAACCGATTTATCAGATTGGTTACATCTTATATACATCAATTTCCCAACTAAGCTGATTTCACAAGTAACCTAGTTGTAGTAATTACCCTGTGATATACAATAATAGAAAAAATTTATATAGAAGAATAAATTTATTGACTCGGTGAGTATTGAACGGGTTAATCCAATTATTAATCATACCAGCCTTCAGGGAAGCCATACTGGCAGTATATAATTTCATTCAAACACCAAATATATTATTATTTAATTTTGTAATAATTTCTCATATAAAATATTTAAAATACAATGGCAATAACGAATTACATAAAGTATAAATGCAATGCAAAATACTTCGCAAGAGATTCATGAATTCGATAAATCATATTATAACGATAATATAATTGATATTAAGCTCTTTGATTTCATCACTGAAGAGAAAAACCGATAATGTCTGGTGTTCAAGTAAGGTCAATTTTTCCTTACTTCTGATGAAACTGTTTCAATTTTCTTTCAAATCGGTACAGATAGATCAGATCGGTACACCTCTATAATGTTCAGTGGATTTGCTGAATACAGAGCTGTTTTTATCTTATATTAAAAGAATGGCTGCTTTTAAAATTTCCACGGCAAAGGCACAGTACGCAGCATCTCATTTTTTTTAAATACAAGTGAGCGAGATGCAAGAAAATGATTACTTTTTCTTAAGGGAAGAAGACATAAGTTCACCGTTTGTCTCGCTATTATTTAGTGTGTGAGACAGAGTTGCAGCATTATTGTGATTACGTTTTTTGGCTATTTAGTGCCGTTGCTGTAAGAATAATAAAAGCGTCCATTAACTAACACAAAATATTAGCAAAAGTAAAATAATATATTCTTACATTTTAAATGAAATAATTATTTAGTGCCAATCTTTCTTACATTACATAAAAGTAGAAAGCTACATATAATATTTTTCAAAAAGGTATAATACATTTTATTTAATACTATAATTTCGAATGTGTGTCCTTCTGTCAATGTGCCAAAAATCAAAATCAAAAGATTATAACAAAATTCGAAATTACAACACATGGTCTTAATAAAAATAATAATAAAAAAAAAACAAGAGAAAACCGAAGATTTTAATTGTTTTTAGAACACAAATTTTAAATTTTAAAATTAGGTACCTACGCAATAATTTTTTAAATAAATTTAACTCTCCAACAAAATGTTCACATAAGTAGTAATAAAATAAAAGAATCCATAAGGAAATAACTTTTACAACTGTCTTTTGGCATGTACAATTAGAAAAACCGACACATTTTAATGTCATAAAAATAATTATTGAAACATAAATTTAGTAAACAATTTACGATGTTAATAACATTACGAATAATAAAGAACACAATATTTATAACCACATAAATAAAACATAATAATCAATAAAGATAATAATAGTACATATTAATTGTATCACCCATCATTTATAAAAATAAATATATTTTTCTCATGAGCACATTGTATTTTAAATTTACATCAACAACATAAAAGTAGATGGGGTTAGTTGTTCTACAGCAATAAAAGTAGATAACTGTGGAAGCGATAGAGATAGTAATAATTACTTATTAAATTATGTACAATAACTTTATAAAGGAGAGACAAGAATTATTCTGTTTATAATGTCCGTTATTGGAATTTCTTACCACGAGTATAACCAATTGCTCTTGGTATCTAAGCCATTTCACTGATATCTATAGAATCTATGGTTAATCAAGAAAAAAATTGTGATATTCTAAAGATTGGATGTAGAATTGTCAGATAGTTAGTAATAGTAAACATTCGGCATAAAAAAGAGTTTTTTAAATCTCTAAAAGGAACTCAATACAAGCTAACACATGAGTTACAAATCATATCGACACACAATTTGGCGCAAACTTACTATTATTTTGACTGATTTAGAAAGACAAACAATAAATTGCATTTCATATTGACGTGTGCACGCTCTAAAATTAATGAATTTCCCATCATTTTAAAATCCATCAAATCTATTTTCAATTTTATAGGCGGCCCATAAACAAACAGATGAATAATTAATTTTGCATTCTAAAAAAAAAAATTGATTCAAATTTGAATTCCATAGACAAAATATAGACTCCAATTTGCATTCCATAGACAAGATTTAGGTTCTAATTTAGATTCCATAGACAAAATTTAGTTTCCATTTTGCATTTTATAAACCAACCAGATACCATGGAGATCAGTGCACCATTGTAATCACAAACTAGTAAGATGCTTGTGCAAGAAGTTTTGGAAGGAGGGGCTTACAAAGTGGTTGCTAGTGGTAGGGTAGGCCGAGAAGACCTTGGGCTCCGGAGTTCTAGCAACACGCCTGCGCCGGTCGGAGGAACAGTCGAATGGGGGGGCTCACACATGCTCTGGCCTTGGCACGAGTGGCGGAGGACTCGGCTAGCTGAGCGAGGCCAGGCTGGAGGAGGGGGAGAGGAGCCCCTCGCGCCCCCCCGCCCCCTCGGCCTCCAGCAGGGCCAGGGTTAGCTCCCGCCTCGCCTTCTGCACCACCCACACCATCAGGGTTATGCCAATCATAATCTGAAAGAGACAATTATTCATCGTAAGACATAGAAAGACACAAAACAGAAAATTGAAAAAAAACCAAACCAATTATTTTATCATGTTGTATAAATTCTCAAAAATAATTTCTCAATCTTTTTTTGCATCTCCCCCAACATAAATAATTGTTTCTTGTACTAATTAAATTTAAACAGAGTGTTATTCCAATCACTTGGGCGTACGAAGTAAGCAGAGTAGGGAAAATTTACCAAAAAAAGTTTATCATAATGAAGATTTCTTAATCATCTTGAAGCTTAACCAAAAACTCGAAATCATATTGGCACTAAATTGGTTATTGCAAAACAGTACTGAAGTCAACATAATTCATGAATTCCAAAAATAACATTTATAAGTACATACATAGTTGTGAAATCATCATAACAGAACAAATATGTATGTGCGTCATATAAAAACATTATGTATGTTATAATGTTAATTCTAAAACAAACACAGTTAACGGTATTATTAGTAACTATTATAGGAATTACTTCAGAGCAGCTGATTATATTTATCCATATTCATCAATCTAAATCGTTAATCTTCACATTTATCAGTAGACCTTAGCAGGAAATTTTGATGCATTCTATATATAAATTTTCATTGCCGGCAATCGGGGCGTTTATTGACAATTAACATAGGTACAAATGCAAGTATGTTATCCGCCTCACTGGAATATTCTGTATATTCTGGGATGAGTAACAATGAATAGTTCTTATTTTACCATCAATCAACTATCCCTAGCCAAATAGCTTAGATGAGAATAACAATGTACAGGGATTTAAGGGTCGTATTTGTCATTTTTTTTTTTCTTGCGACATTGCAGGTCAGTTGAGTAACCTTCTTAAGTAACCAACTGCTGAGTAACCAACCGTCTGAGTAACCAATCGCCCAACCCCTTATTCCGAACCTAACTATTCAATATCTACTGATTTTTATGTTTTAAGTTAAATAAAACATCGAAAATGTCAACAGAGACAAAATTTCATTTACATTTTTTACTCCAATTAATGTCGGTAACCACTGGTTAAACCTTCAGATTTCAAGTGTATTCTGTCAGAAGGTCAGAAAATTTCCGCTTTGCAATAAAATCCAAATAAATAGAATATTTCTGAATGTATCTGAAAACTAAAACTTTTTGAAAGGTATTTTTTTTAATATGCTCTCAAGTGTTATTATTAGATATTATCTAATATATAAAAATCTCGAGTCACGGTGTTTGTGGTCGCACTTCTCCGAAAAGGTTCGATCGATTTTTATAAAATTTTGTACATATATTTTATAGGTATGAGAATAGGTCTTAAAGTATATTTCATACCGCTAGGTGATTAGGGTCTCCCATATCCAGAAATTTTTATCACATTTTTGAGAATTTTTAAAATTTATTTATTTGGTCTCAAAAAATACCTATAACCGTATTTACGTATGAACAAATTTAACCGTCGTTCGTATTTTTAATAGAACGAAATTATTTATGCTGTTGAATGACAGGCGTCGGGTCATTTTGACATTTCATTCGGAATTTGTTATGTATCACAACTTACTACGTGCAAAATTTTATACAATGTATTTTAATTTATCTATTTGTGCGCGGTAAGTGAACAATGCCAGCAAGACGCAAGGGGGCCATTTGTGCCTTCGAACAAATAAAGCAACAAACATGCGAAATAGTAGAGCAGAAAGAACAGACGATCAAATCCAAAAACAACGACAAACTAATCGGCGGTACTCTGTTACTCCTTTCAGTTTTTATTTTATTTTTTTATTGACGGTCATCGTCTACAGCGCTCCATTCCTCTTTCTGTCATAGATCCAATCCTACACACTTAAAATAAATTTTGTTTTTAAAATAAATTATTTTTTATTTAAAAACCAAAATATACATTAGAAATAGTTTATATGGCAGAACCACGTTTGCCGGGTCAGCTAGTAAATGTATAATATTTGAAATATTAAAAATTTTAATGCAAATATAAAAAAGTTTAAAAATTGGCTCACCTTACGTTTTTTCTACTTAAAATTACTGATAATGAAAAAAGAAAACACATACATATTTTATTAGGTATTATAAACGTTATTATCACCTCACGTTTATGTTGTTTCATGAAATGAATAATTCATGAAATTATGTACTTTTCTAAAATTGCTATCAAAAACTTTGGTTTCATAGAGGTGAACATTAATTTTTCTATGGTTAAATTCTAGATTTGAATATCAGGGTGAAGTTTTCTCTTTCTAATGCCATTTAAATCATATTTCTCACCATGACAGAAAGGCGATCCGCCCACTGAGGCAACTGAAAACTCTCTTTTGAAAACAGTCTTTGTATGAAAATGTGATGGCCCGCACACTTCACAATCACTCAAAACCCCGTTGTCAATGGTAACGCAAGCGGTGACTCGCGACTGTCACTACTGATTGCCCTGGGCGGCCGTTGCTAGTTGCCAGCTGTCAGCTGATTGTTCTTCGTCTATGGTTAAACAAGCTTTTTGACCAATCAAGACATAGAAACCAGCCAGTTTTAGTTTGGTTTCAGTTGCCTTGTCACCGGAGCGCCTTAGGCGATCCGCTCACTGAAGAAACTGAAACCAAACTAAAACTTGCTGGTTGCTATGGTTTCCAACCAAACTTCCTACTGAATTTTACGATTTCAATAATTATCTCAGCTTGTTTAACCATAGACGAAGAACAATTAACTGTCATAATAGCAACTAGCAGGGCATTGACAATAGACGTGGACAAAATTGAATGACTGAAATAAATGAATTAATTCATTATTGTGACACACTTGATCTGATTCTCAATTTCTAAATGAATTAATTCTTCATTCCTTACACCCTAAATAATAAAGTTTAATTTGCATTTATTTTACTGTAAAATTATTCCAATGAATGTTGTGTACCGTAAACGATTTAAATATTACAATATTTCGTAGATATTATTATTCTATAGGATGCACTCCGCGAAGTGGCCGAAGTATTGTGACTCCGAACGTATTGTAAATCACGTAAAGTATCCCACCCCCGCGTCGTAATTCATAAAAAACCCTGTAGAACCACCTAGTTCCTGGCCCAATACAAGCTAAAAACGGCCGAAACATTTGAAAAGTTCTGAACGACGGTGATTTCCAAGATGCAATAACACTCATTCTTGGTTCCTGGGGTCCGAGATCGACATACCTAGTCTGTCGCTCCCGAGTTTGTCCGGAGCGAGATCTCTGTTTCACTTATTCAGGAATCAAAACAATATTGTCTTTTTCAGTTGTGACGTCAAGATCCCAAGTCCGAATCGATCCATTTCGCTCTTATACCCGATTACATTCTGAATCTCATTTCACAGTCATAGTCAGTTAGTTCCATTTCTAGCTGCAGTTCTGACTAGGTCCGCAGCTCGCGAGTTAATAAGTCACTGCAAGGCAAGACACAAGACACTGCTCAAAAGATACAATTCATTCTCAATGCCTGCCGCAAATCCGTTTGGGAGTGCAGTGCGATTCCCCCGTGGGCCGAACCATCAATTTCGTTACATCGTAGGTCGAAAATTTCCGATTTCGAGCCCTGCGTAAATTGGGTAGAATGCGCTTTATATTCGATCACACGAAGCGGAACTATTTTAAGTTTAATAACTCAGGTACGGAGCATACGTCATTCCTATGTCTACCTATGTTAAATTATCGTGAAAACAAGCTTATATAGTCCAAGCAGTTAAAATAAATAAAATAAAATTAGTAAAACTGTTTAATTTGATGATTTATTTGATAGCCTTATAAAAATACATTTTTTCTATCGGTTTTGCTGTCATAATATCACACATTAAAAAATTAAAAACCCCGTCATCGTGGTTTTCGTCAATCAGCGTCAAAATTTTTTATTTTATTAAATATATATATATATATATACATATTTTTTTTTTTTTTGCGAATTTTATGAATTAAAGGATTGAATGAAAGGAATCAGTTCAAAAGGCCAAGGGAATCAGACTGAATCGATTCACTACTGTGAATAAATCTGCCCATGTCTAATTGACAATGGGTTTTTGAGAAATTGTGTAGTGTGCGGGCCATCACGTTGACATACACAGAATAGCGAGTTTAGTTGCAAACTGTCTTTTTTTCAAGTTTAGTCAGGCACTAATTATTCTATGTGTCGCTCCAGTGGCTATCACCCTGTATATTATGTTTTACTAATTGAATGCAGTTGCAATGAAACCCTCTTAAGAAGTTCTCGCTTAAGATGTTTTCCTGCTTAAGAAGTGGCACAATTTTTCCCACATAAGGTTTTCCCGCCTAAGATGTTTCTCTTTTCCGGTCCCTTGGAAAACTGACTGAATACGTTTTTTTTTTCTATGAATATAAATTATGTAATAAAATCAACTTGAATTTTTCACTATTTTCGATCTCCTGAAAAATAGCAATTTGTCACTTACACCCTATTGGCTTGGACAGTCAATATTATTATCACACTTAACCTTATTTGTACATTAAAGACACCCAAAATGAAAAATCAATATAGTCACTTTCTTCCACAAACACAACAATGCTTATCGTTAAGAACCCGACAAATAAATATATCAAATAGTCTAATGACTTATGATTAATGGTGTTCAAAGTGTTACTACAACAGAAAGGCAAGTAAATATTTTTTTTAAATTACTTAGTATTTATGCATGTAAAATAAATTAAAATAATATTGATTTATTTCATTTGCTACCGTGGAGGTTTTTTTTTATGTTCGCTTGCAGCATAAAATTAATTGTGAGTGAAATAATTCAAATTGCATGAAATGACTTAGGCGCTCCGCTGACGAGGCAACTGAAAACCAATTAAAACCGGCTGATTTCTCTGTCTTGATTGGTCAAAAAGCTTGTTTAACCATAGACGAAGAACAATCAGCTGGCAACTAGCAACGGCCGGCCACCCCAACCAGCAGTGCAGGTCGCGAGTCACCGCTTGCGTTACCATTGACAACGGGTGTTTGAGTGATTGTGTAGTGTGCGGGCCATCACATTGTCATACAAAGACAGTTGTCAGTTGACAGTTTTCAGTTGCCTTAGTGGGCGGATCGCCTTATCCTCATGCCATGCAACTAATTAAAGCATAGACAATTAAAATATAAATTACTTTTTGCTTCCAAACGATATGTAGTTATTTGAATGACCATTAGGTGTTTTACCATCACTTAAGAAGTACATTCAGTGTTGCCACAGGCATTATACATTAATAATAATTGTAGCAAAAGGTGTCAATTAGTGTCGCATACATTATCATCTATTGAACAAGCACTTAGATGAATTACAACTGGCCCTGGAAGAGTATACAAATGCCTCGGAATAAACCAACTCCGTCTTACGTACTGTTTGCTATTTCAGTTTGTTAGGAAAATATCGGCATAAAAGCAATTAATTGAGAATACAAACGTTGTGTTCTGAGATATAAGTCAGTATTCAACTTTACCATAATGCAGCCATTGGGATATATTTTTCGGAATTTTATACATAACTAGCACTTACTACCAAGCCTATTATTACATTATCTTTTTTCTTATTAGAGAAAAATCTAAATAGGTCCTAGATATTTAACTTTTTTATGCTAGTGACAGATCTAGCTATAAAAGCGCCAGTATTATTTGGCTTGGCCTATTTCAGCATATCACTCGCAATATGCTGAAATAGGTCAAGCTGGCAAGCGATATGCTGAAATAGGTCAAGCCAAATAATGCTGGCGCTTTATAGCTAGGTCTGACACAAGTTTATGAATATTGGAAAGAATTGGGACTATCAATTAACATGATACATAAAAAACATGTAACTCTTCTGGCATTCAAATATGCCTTTTTCAGATTAGCTCCACGCAGGAGACCCTGAAGAAAATAATTTCCTTCAGGGCATGTGTTATCATTCCCATGAATTGTCATCTTTGGGGATGCTGTGTGGATGAAATGAAGAAGAGGAAGATCTGGGAAGGAAAAAATATAAGAGGTGGGTAGGGATCTGGGGTGTCTAGGAGTGACGGACGTATGAATCCATAGGAGAGAGTCCTGCTGAAGAGGTAAAAAGGTTTCCCTCGTCCAGTCTCTTCAAATCAGCCCGCTACACTGCAAGTGGGCAGACACACCCGCCGCCAGACCTAGACTATCCTCACCCCAATGCTAAGTTACCAAACGTAGTGAACCATTTCGTAGTGATAGAGCTTCCATTCGAATTGCTTCCATCGCGAACGGCTGACACGCCAAGACTATGCTTTGCAGAGAGTGCAGAGTGGGGGAACCAGGCTACACGTCAGGATTGCGGGATCGCGCGTAAAATCTGTTCTCGCGACCACGACACCTTGGAGACATTATTTTACAGACAGTTCCGTACCATTTAAGAATTTCAATTATTGTCATAAATTATTTGCTTGGTTTGGTACAAGAAATTAATACACTTAAATTTTGTTTAAACTTTATTTAAAAGCATTTTTTCATGATAGACATTATTGAAGTAAACTTCTTTAACAGAGATATTTTCTTTAAGACATTATTGAAGTAAACAACAACTTCTATATCTATTGAAGTAAACAACATCTTCATTATTGAAGTAAAGACAACTTCTTTAAGACATTATTGAATTAAACTTCTTTAAGCACGCTTGACTCGGGGGGTAAGCTGGCGAATGTGTAACGAAAAGTGAAATGCGTTGCGAGGCGAACGGGCTATATCAAACTGTAGAAGCAAGAGAGAGCAGTGCGCGCACACATTTTGTTTCTCTCTTCCTCAAATGTGAATAAACGACGCTCTCTAACTAAAATCCGCATCAAAAAAGTTTTATTTTAAACTTTTTAAGAATTAAATCAACAATCCCATTCTAAGCGTAATTCCGATAATAAAATTAATCAAATTTTCGTTTAGAGTGTGCGAACTCAGTGCATCGAAATGATTGATTTGTCACGATGATTGGTAACATTCCAAACGAATCTTCAATATAGATTCTTATACACTGCTGATTGAAATCTACTAAAGAAGTATTTACTTCAGTCGTGTGGTCTAAAGCACACTCGTATTTTTTTTTAAGCTCATAATTACGCTCATTGCACATAAACTCCAAAACTTCTGCAATTTATTCTCTGTGATTGACCGCATTGTGCGGCTGTTGTCAAAAAATGAAATAATCTCCTCCCCTGCCTTCCCCGTTTCACTCGGGAAGAGAATGTTTTCTATCGACCACAAAAAACACAAACATTGCGAGGCCCCGCCTTCATTTTGAATGTTAGAACCAATGTTTTCGAAATGTTTCAATAATGTTTGTATTTTTGGTCACAGGAAACCGGACTTATTAAAAAATATTTATAAAAGGAAAAACATTATTAAAAACCAGTTTTATTATTAATTCCGTGGCTTTTATTGCTAACGCTAATGGAGAGTCAAGCAAAGTCATCCACCGCATATAAAAAATAATTACAAATGTACTTTGATTCATGTGTTTTCCCCACACATTTCACAGTATCTATAATAATAATTGCTACAGCCAACCACGAGGTTATAATTTTGCATCCGTATTACAGACGTGTACCAATGTAAGAGTTTAAATAAAATATTCCCTCATAAGTATCTAACTCCTAGACCCTATTGAGGTGACCCCACTTAACCATTATGAACTAATAAAAGGGGTCTGCGCCTCATGACTTGTACAAGTGACAGAGCAAAGGCCAACTAGAGCACCCATTAACTAATCAAATGACAGGAGAAAGTTCACAAGCACTTTCAGAACATAATAATTTGTCAACAGCTACCATCTTAAATCACATAAAAAAAGATTCCAGGAAATTATATAAAACTAGCTAATACCCGGAATGTGTTGCAATGCCAATTAAATAAATAAATTGTTTCTTCCTTTGTGTCATTTCCCATTCGTCCCCGTTCCCCTTCCGGCTCCTCTTCCTCTTCCCCTCCCGCGTCCCCTTCCCCTCCCGCATTATTTTTCACCATCCCCCCCACCCCTCTCCCGCTCACCCCTTTCTCGCGACCCCCCCCCCCCACCCCTCAAGCATTTGCTTCCACCTTCTTCGCCTTCCCCTCTTCCTTGTCACCCCTCCCGCGAAGCCCCCCTCCAGCATTCCCCTCCCCCCAACCTTTTTTCCATGCCGCCTATCTCCATAAAATACACCCATTTTTCTAACAACTCGCGTGACCTATTTAATTTTTTATGAAAATTTCATAATGCCGCAGCTCACCAGTGTATATATATATAGAAGCATTCACGGGCATGTTCACACTAATTCAAAATAGCAATCGTATGAATAGCATAGGAAATAATTTCATAACGCCAGAGCTCACCATCCTATAACCATCCTCACGCACAGAAATATTTTATAACGTAGTGTGTCAGTAGAAAAGATATTTTATAACACAGTATCTTTGTATGTGACCTTCGAGTCTGTACCGTGCTTCACTAAAAGTGACGAAATATGAACCAGATATTAAGAATTTGTCATCGAATGTACAACACTCTCATTGATAAATAACTAATGTGTAAATTTATTGATTACGACTTTATTTTTATGAAACTCTATTGTAATTTTTAAGCTTGTAAATAAAATTTAAAAAAAAAACCTTTCTTAATCCAGATTAAGATCCAATCCAGAAAAAACCACGCGGACCCAAAAAGGTTCGCCACACTTGGCCTATACCAACCGCCTATTTTGATTTATACAAAATAAAACAAAGAAAAATACGTGTTTTATTTTATTTTGTTAAGTTCAGGCACAAATGTTAAAAAGTTTTCCGTCATAATCTAAAGAATTTGCCGCATTATACATTATATGGAAGAGAGTGTTAAAAAACCATTAAAAATTAGTTCCAATTATTTATACATTGTGATAAGTCTAGAATAAATAAATTTTACAAAGGTTTGTTACAAAAGTTTAAAAAAAAAAATCATAGTAAAATGGATTTTCACTGAAAAAAACAGTTTCGAAATTAGCATACAAATATAAAAGAAGCAAAAACCGTTGTGATCTTTGGAGAGTTATTCCTCAATGCTGAGAAAACGAGTTTTAGGGCCTTACTAATAAATGTGTTATAAATTTTACACATCTGATAAACAACCATTAACCTGTTGAATGTTGAATAATATTTCGAAAAACCGCGCGGAAATTACCTTGATGACTTCTGGTCAAATATTCATATAAAAACAAAGGAATTGTTTTTTTGCTTTTGTTTTCTGTTTAGCAGATAATATATCTTATTATTCATATATCTTACATGATAATATCATTACAGGTTTTTCCAAAATAACTTTAACAACAACAATAAAATCAAGCGATTCTGATCTTGTCCTTCATACACTTTCTTTATACATACATATAAGTTAAAAACATATTTTAAAAAAAAGCAAAAAAAAATTTGCACCAGGCCAACAACAGATGAGAGGTTAATGATTGATAAATGAATAACAACTGATAAACAACGATTAATGGTTGTGTCAAATTTAAAACATTTTTTATAAGTAAGGGGTTTAGTATATAAACATGAAGTAATAAGGTCAAGGTCGAATACTAAGTATAAGATAATGCAACATTTTATAACCACTTAAATAAAAAACACGACGGCCTTGGCTACGAAATCTGGAGGTCACGGGTTCAAATACCAGCGCAAGTAAATTTAATTTGCATGATTTAACAAATTATTAATTTAAAAAATTGTACAGTATATATGCGGCATGTTCCAGAGTGGTAGATGCTTTCAGTATCGCCCCAGTGAAAGACCGCCATTAAGAATCGAAACGCTACTTGAAATGGCTTTAGTCGTGTTTAGTTCTTCCCACCTTCTTCTTTCCATCTTCTTCCCCTCAAAACATACCCCAATTTGGGATACCAGAGTCTCACTAGCTCTGGACGGTTATTATTTGTAGGATTTATAAAAAAAAAATTAAATCTTTAACCTTAAAACATTTTAAAGAATCTAGAGAATATTTATTTTGTTATATTTTGAATGTACAACAATATTATATAGTCATTTAAATAAAAATAAAATTTGCCACATTTTGGCAACAAAGCAATCCGAGGTTTTGGAAATAGTGCCATAATGTGGCAAAAAGCGCTCGAGTGGTTAAAGAACACATTATAATATATTATGATTAAAATATACACCACCTTTCTTTTAATAGCATTTCCAATAACATGTGTTCCCTATTCCCTATTCTCTGCGTGCAAACTAATAAATTTCTCTAATAAACAATAAACAATGTTAATCTCAAGTGACCTCCCAGGTAAGTATGGTCCCGTATATTTTCTACATTTTTAATGTAGCATCACATTCATTGGTCAAATGCATTATTCATATTTTATATGAGTGATGAACCGCTGGATGGAATACATTAGCTATAAGTTGTTATAATAAGTAATACAGTAACTAAGATTAAGAAAGGGACGCTTAGATGGTTTGGGCATGTTGAGCGAATGAATGAAGAAAGGAGTGTAAAGAGAATTTATGACGCGAATGTGAACGGTAGAAGAAGCCGAGGACGCCCAAGGAAGACGTGGCACGATCAAGTAAATCAGATACTTGAGTCGGGCCATGTCAAGAGTCAGAATAATAGAAGAGTATGTATGAGAAGATGTATGAATGTGAATGAGGCAAGGATCGTGTGCCAAGACCGAGTTGTTTGGCGGTCCGTCCTCTCTGCCTACCCCTGCGGGGAAACGGCGTGATGGTTAGTTAGTTGTTATAATAATTTGTCTAGTCTGTAGTTAGCAGTAACTTAGAACATTGTAGAAATATATCATAAATTGGTACAGCGCACTTGAGGTGATTTTTCACAAAAACGGCACTATACAAATCATCCAAATATCATTATTATTATTACAAAACTGCACCTGAACACAGTAATGGCGAAAGTCATCAAAATACAGGTTGTATTTCATGATAATTATACCAGTTATTTTGTCATCAGCCTACATAATTTATTAAGGTTTACAAGTTAAATTCACTATCTACATAATATGTAAAGCAGATGATTTGTTTCATACTCGGTTGGGTAACTTTACTGTATTCCACTGACACGATAATACACGAGAATACCGCACAAGAGTCCCAACTGTTTCCTACTAGAGTCAGTTGGACTACGGCATTCCCGATTTGTATGTGTTGTAAGGCTGAAAGGAGTAAAGAAGGTAAAGAGATTTGAAATAGTAAGGTTGGGAAGTACCTGGTTATACAGATAAGGTCATCTAATTTTTTTTTACATTAACTCCACATAGTCGGGCCATGTCAAGAGTCAGCAAAATAGAAGAGAATGTATGAGACGATGTATGAATGTGAATGAGGCAAAGAGTGTGTGCCAAGACCGAGGTGTTTGGCGGACCGTCCTCTCTGCCAACCCCTGCGGGCGAAACGGCGTGATGGTTAGTTAGTTAGTTAGGAGGCCCTGAAGAAAATAATTTCCCTCAGGGCCTATGTCATCTTCGGAGATGCTGTAGGGTATTTTTGGGGAGAGAAAGGTGTGGAAGAGACACATGTTGCAGGAGGGAGGAAACACAGAGGCCGGAAATCAAATCCTTCACAGAACTTGCTCTCCCTAAAAATACTCACCTCACAGTATTCTCAAAGATGACATAGGCCCTGAGGGATTTTTTTTCATCAGGGCCACCCTAAGAGTATGGATATTAGAGAGACGGCATGTGAAGGTGCCCGCGCGCTCCAAGTGTGCCTTTTCGAGAATTTTACCCAAACGGCTTACATTGGCTGCTGGTTTTTGGACGTTTAATACGTTCCGACAGCAGCCATTTTACATGGTGACAGCCAATGTCAGCCATGTGGGTAGAATTCTCGAAAAGGCACACTTGGAGCGCGCGGGCACACTTCACATGCCGTCTCTCTAATATCCATACTCTTAGGGGCCACCCTTGTGAAGCCAATGTAAAATAAAATAAAAAAATTATAATTTCGATTTTAAAATGTATCAATTTCTGTGGAAAGTAAGTACTAATTGAGCTTACTTCGAGCACACAGACACGCCCGCCAGACACTTCTACCGGTTTATGTATTCAGTGCCAGAAATATTCATATTACGACATTATTTTCATATTAATATTGGCAACTATCGAGTCTGCTTGGTATTACGAAAGGTGCAATAAGAATTGAAGGTAAAGTAGAGGTGTCCACAAATGTTGCGTAAAACAGCCTTGCTGTACCAATGTCAACCACAATAATTTATAATTGAGAAATTCTCACCAGAGTCTTAGCTCCGTTGCGTTGAAACCATAGAAAAATAAAGAAGAACACAAGAAATATATTTTTTTAAATCTTTTTCTGTTTATCTCCCCTGAAGGTAGTGGGGTATTTTTTTTTTTTTTTTTACATTAGGTCCACACAGGAGGCCCTGAGGAAAATAATTTCCCTCAGGGCCTATGTCACCTTTGGGGATGCTGTGTGGAGGGTATTTTTAAGGAAAGGAAGGATAGGAAGTTCTGGGAAGGAAAAAGGTATGAGGGTTGGGTAGGAATCTGGGGTTCAATGTGTCTAGATCATCCGCCGCCAAGACCTAGACAATGAACCCCATGAACCCGGGCACCCCTGCTAAGTCACCAAACGTAGCGAACCACTTGGGGTGACCTATGGCAGAGGTGTTGGTTATCCAATAAATGGTTCCCGGGGCGGCGGTACCCATTCCCGCCTCCCAAATTGGGTATGTTGTTAGGCTGAAGATAGTGGGAAGGCGAAAGAGGTGGGAAGAGAATGGTGGAAAAGTACCTACATGGTTATTCAGGTCTAGTTACCAAACACAGCTAAAGCAATTTTAAGCAATGCTCTATTCTGAATGGTGGTCTTACACCAGGACGATACTGAGAGTATCTTCTTTTATTTTAAATGATTTTATTGTGAAAACACAAGTCAATCACATAAAATTTACTTGCACGAGCCGGGATTTGAAGCCACATCCTCCGCTAGTCGAAATACCGCGGAGGCCGTCTTTTTAGCCGACTGAAGGCAGTTTTTTTTTTTTTAAAAGTGAATACCTTACAAGAGTCCCAACTGCTCCCGTCTGGAGCCAGTGAGACTATGGCATACCCAATTGCCTTATGTTATGAGGCTGAAGGTATGTGGGAAAGGGAAGGAGACGAGGTAGAGGAAGGCTGGAAGTACCTGGCTATTCAGATCTAGTCACTAAACACGGCTAAATCCATTTCAAGCAACGTTTCAATTCTGAATGGTGGTCTTACACCAGGGCGATACTAAGAGAATCTTCCACTCTGGAACTTGCCGCAAATATACTATATATTATTTTAAATAATTAATTGTGAAATAACACAAATCAATTAAATAAAATTTATTTGCGCACGCCGGGTTCGAACCCGCAACTTTCGGAATGGCAGTCCAACGCTCTACCGCTGGACTACGCCGGCATCGGTAAGGGGAAAGAAGTGGGGAAGAGAAAAGTGGAAAAGTACCTACCTGGCAATTCAGTCCTGATCGGCTAAAGCAATTTTAAGCAATGTTTCAATTCTGATTGGTGATTTTTACCAGGGCGATACTGAGAGTATCTTCCACTATGGGACATGCCGCAAATATATTTTTATGAATTTATTTTTGTGATACAACTTATATTATAAATGTAATAAATCATTTAATATGTTTTGCAATCCAATACAACATGTGTATATGAGTTTGGCACGGCTCTAATCAGCACTATTTGTGGGCCGTTAACACAGCTGAACAGCTGATAAGGTTTCATATGAAAGTATGTATAGTTTTCTGCGGCCAGAAAGCTATTAAATGCATTCTAGAATAAATACGTATTTATGTTGGGTGAGGCATTTAAAACCGTGTTTAACTAGTACAGGGTATGCCAGAAGTATTTTTATTTATACTATCTATTTGAATTGTTTTGAAAAAAATATATATCTAATAATTAATTCACACAGATTTTTTTTATGACAAAATTTAAAATTTAAAGAAAGTACTACACCCTTCAGTCGGTGACCGGACAACTCAACAATGTGCATTTTCATAATTTATTTGAAAAGTGAAAATGATTTTTTCCTAAATTTATGTTATATCCAACAATTTAAAAAAATATATATTTGATTTCTTGCAAAAAAAATTGTACAACTATTTTGTTTTAGTATTAATTCGCCCATCGTGGTAGGGATGTCATTGTTTTATGGTGAGTAAGGTTTATATAATGAATTTATGGAATTTATTCATAAAATGATGTCATGACGGCCAGCGTGGTCGAGGGGCAAGACTCTCGACTCCCAATCCGAAGGTCGCGGGTTCGAACCTGGCGTGCGCAAATAAATTTTCTTTGATTAATTTGTGTTATTTCACATTGCAAACTGAAAATAGATGTATAGACCTAGAAATTCCAGACAAAAAAACTGTACCGCATACCGCACAAGAGCCCCAACAGCTCACGTCTGGAGCCAGTGTGACTATGACATCCCCAATTGGGGTATATTGTGAGGCTAAAGGTAGTGGGGAGGGGAAGGAGATGGGGAAGACGAAGGTAGGGAAGTACCTGGCTATTCAGATCTGGTCACCAAACACGCCTAAAGCCATTTCAAGGTACGTTTCAATTCTGAATGGTGGTCTTATGCCAGGGTGATACTGAAAGCATCTTCCACTCTGGAACGTGCCGCAAATATAGTATATATTATTTTTAATTAATTAATTGTGAAATAACACAAATTAATAAAATAAAATTTATTTGCGCACGCCGGGTTCAAACCCGCGACCTTCGGAATGGGAGTCCAAAGCCTTATCTCTGGACTACGCCATTGTGATCAGATTCATCCTCTTGCACATCTCCTTCCCCTACCCACAACGTTGGGGATGCCATAGTCCCACATTTGTGTTCCAGGCAGTTTAAACGATAATTACAAAAATTACAAAAAAGTAATTTGTAAATATAACAAATTACATAAAAGTAATTTGTAAATATAACAAATAAGTTATATCTTTCATTTATTTTCATTTGAGTGCGTCAAGCTGGACTAGACAAGCAGAACTCTATTAATTAAAAAATGCAATTAAAAGCGAGCTGGATAAAGTTAATTGAAAAATATCTGGTTTTCACTGCACAGACGGAAACATGGTGTTGATTTCACATTTGAACTACATACAAAATCAGATAAGCTGGGTGTATTTAGTTACTGAAAATGAAGTCAACAACAGTATTTTTTTTATTATTAGATGCATCAAAGATAAGATTACACTTATAAAACCATTAACCCTTCCTTAACGGTGCTAGAAAATCCCTCGATACACTCTGAATGATTTTCAAAATGGGGTCCAGAATTTGGATGAATTTAAACGGGCTTAACAAAATTATTTTAAACACCTTATCATTCATGAATCTTAATTTCTTTTCAATATACTGTAATAAGCTATATTCTCAAGTTTCCCGTAATTGTTTGGTTTCGGTTTTATACTTATTGTACTTTTATATTTAATGTCCACTCAGAATGTGTCGTATTTCAAAATGTTAAAATATAATGTTCTTGTTTTGTCCTGTGCACCATTATTGTCAAGTATTATCAACCTGTGCTATAACAGCACTGTTATTATAAAATTTTGTTCTCTTGGCATTGTTTTGTGTTTATTGTATATTATTATTTCACAACTATGAATTCCGTAAATTGTGTGGAAGAATTAAAGTTTATTTTTCTGATTCTGATCATTGTACTAAAAATGTGTAATTTTAATATTTTCATTCTTAATTATTGATTTGAATAACCGCACTTCCGAAACGGTTCCATTTGGCTACAACGTCTTATTACATAGAAAACGCCAATCTCTGATAAGACGGCTGTCACCAAAATTGCCCAGCAGGCTGCCGAATTCACCAATAAAAATAAGCCATATCGTTTTGGCGGCAAATCGAAAATGGCACATTTTAAATCATTACAGAATATTAATTCGTTAACATAAAAATTAAATTACTTTCATTACCGTAATTTTTTAAATTTTATGTATGAATAAAAAATAACAGTGAAAATATCCTATTCTGACATTTATAAGTTGGATGCAACAACTGCGCACGGTGAGCAAAACCCTGTTCCCCCCTTGCTCACTACATAAACATAATATATTAACTACAAGAGCCGGCCGGCATAGTCCAGAGGCAAGGCTTTGGACTTCCGTTCCGAAGGTCGCGGGTTCGAACCTGGCGTGCGCAAATAAATTTTATTTGATTAATTTGTGTTATTTCACAATTAATTTAAAAATATGTACTATGTTTGCGGCTTGTTCTAGAGTGGAAGATACTCTCAGTATCGCCCTGGTGTAAGACCACCATTCAGAATTGAAACGTTGCTTGAAATGGCTCTAGCCGTGTTAAGTGACTAGATCTGAATAGCCAGGTACATCCTCACTTTCTCTTCCCTTCCCCGCTTAACTTCAGCCTCAAAACATGCCCCAATTGGGGATGCCATAGTCTCACTGCAGAAGGGAGCAGTTGGGACTCTTGGGAGGTGTTCACTATAAAAAAAAAAAAATAAAACAAGAAAGATCCTATATTTAAACAAAAAAAAATTCTCTTTTATTCGATAAATACTTATATATTTTTATTATTTTATCCAATAAATAAACATATTTCTGACAAACACCTAAAATATGAACTCTGTGTTTAGTATATATATCGAGAAATTAAAATAATTACAGATCTGTCAAATCGCTATCGCACTGGCAAGGAAGGGTTAAAAATTAGATTACTGGCAACTGTTGTAATTATGTAATACTTGTAGTATATGATTTGTGGGAATCAATGACCAAATTTATTGTCATCCTAAAAAAATCACATCAACGATTTGGAGGATAGACTTACATATCAGTTAGTATTCCAAATATTATAATATATGCGTACATTATTATCTATAACACACTTGGGTAAATATGTACCTAGAGTGTAATCAAACATTGTAATATTTTTTGAATAGCCTATTTATAGGAAACAAACTTACAGGTGTTCGTACATCATAATTAAACATGTGAATTCTTTGTCTAAATTAAGTGAGACATAACCAATTACATAATCGTAATTTAACAAAATTACATAACACAGTCAAATAACATTAACATTTCAGAATATGAATATGCAATTTAGGAATCGAAGCGTTGCTTGAAATGGCTTTACTTATGTTTGGTGAAGAAATTAATAACCTGATACTTCCGCATCTTTCTGACATTCATCTCCGTCCCATCCTCACTACCTTTAGCCTCATAATATGTCCCAATTGGGAGTGCCGTAGCCTCATTGGCTCTATACGGTTAGGAGCAGTTGGAACTCTTGTGGGGTATGGTAAAAAACAATAAATAAAAAAAAAATCTTTACAATTATGGCACAAGAGTAGAATTTTGTGAGACTGAGAAGTGGTTGAGGGAGATCAAAAGGCAACGAGGAAGGTTAAGAAGTGTCTCGCTATTCAGATCCGGTCACTAAAAATGGCTAAATCCATTCAAGCAACAATTCAAGTTAAAGTTTCCTTTTAAAATTACACACAGGAGGCCTTGAGGAAAATAATTTTCTTCAGGGCCTAATGTCATCTTTGGGGATGCTGTGTGGAGGGTCTTTTTAAGGTAGGAGAGGAAGTTCTTAGAAGGTAAAAGGTGGTTCAGTGTGTTCAGGTCATCAGCCGCCAACACCTAGACAAACCTCACCCCATGAACCCGAGCACCTCTGCTAAGTCATCAAACGTAGCGAATCACTTGGGGTGACCTATGGTGGAGGTCAGTTATCCAATAAATGGGTAAATGGGTAATCCTTTCTTGGTTTATTTCTTAATATGCACAAATTATTTAAATTATTTTTCTTTCAACATAATTACAACAAGAAACAACTATTTATACTGGGAGAGATAGAAAAAGATGCATTATTGATCCATTTTTATTTAAAGTTCAAAATTTCCCTTGTCGAAAGATCTTGTGATGCCATCTTGAATTTTGTTAATATGAAGTGACGTTTGCCAAAAGGTTCTGATTCAATTTAAATATGCTGAAATTTTGTGCATGTCCTAGACGTTAATAATTATTTCTTGTAAGGTGTTACTTCAATCATTTTGGCGTATTTACCGATAAGTACAGTAAGGAATCTTTACCCAATTCAATTCTCACCAGGGCGATACTGAGAAAATCTTCCACATAAACTCATAGACGCTCCATGTATTATTTACACTGTCATAGACTTCACATTAAATATTTATTTGCAATATTCCTAGTGACAGTTGTACATATTTTTTTTACACGGTTTTTAAATGACTCAACTCAGTTGATGACTCTATGACAAATGTTTAGTCCATTATGTTAGAGTACAGAAGCCTTGGCAAATATTACCATTGTTAAGTGGAAAATACATTAATCACTTCTTAGAGATTCTTTTTTACTGTTGACATGAGATTAGGTAAAGATAATATTATTCTTTGTTAATTTTTGTTTTTATGGTTTTTACTGTATACTGATTTAAAGATCAAAGGCAGTAAATAATCCCAATTAATGGCTTCTTAGAGGCAGTAAATAATCACAATTAATAATCTTTGTTAGATGTTTGTTTATTCTGGTTTTCATTGTGTAATAAAGATTAAAGGCAGTAAATAATCACAATTAATTCTTTGTTAGATTTTTGTTTATAATGGTTTTTACTGT
Organism: Limnephilus auricula; assembly: GCA_951813805.1. NCBI lineage: Eukaryota > Metazoa > Arthropoda > Insecta > Trichoptera > Limnephilidae > Limnephilus > Limnephilus auricula. The sequence continues at coordinate 4,772,897 of OX638396.1, forward strand.
ATACTGATTTAAAGATCAAAGGCAGTAAATAATCACAATTAATTCTTTGTTAGATTTTTGTTTATAATGGTTTTTACTGTATACTGATTTAAAGATCAAAGGCAGTAAATAATCACAATTAATTCTTTGTTAGATTTTTGTTTATAATGGTTTTTACTGTATACTGATTTAAAGATCAAAGGCAGTAAATAATCACAATTAATTCTTTGTTAGATTTTTGTTTATAATGGTTTTTACTGTATACTCATTTAAAGATCAAAGGCAGTAAATAATCCCAATTAATGGCTCCTTAGAGGCAGTAAATAATCACAATTAATAATCTTTGTTAGATGTTTGTTTATTCTGGTTTTCATTGTGTAATAAAGATTAAAGGCAGTAAATAATCACAATTAATAATCTTTGTTAGATGTTTGTTTATTCTGGTTTTCATTGTGTAATAAAGATTAAAGGCAGTAAATAATCACAATTAATTCTTTGTTAGATTTTTGTTTATAATGGTTTTTATTGTGTATTGATTTAAATTATGACAATTAATGGCTCCTTAGAGGCAGTAAATAATCACAATTAATAATCTTTGTTAGATGTTTGTTTATTCTGGTTTTCATTGTGTAATAAAGATTAAAGGCAGTAAATAATCACAATTAATTCTTTGTTAGATTTTTGTTTATAATGGTTTTTATTGTGTATTGATTTAAATTATGACAATTAATGGCTCCTTAGAGGCAGTAAATAATCACAATTAATAATCTTTGTTAGATGTTTGTTTATTCTGGTTTTCATTGTGTAATAAAGATTAAAGGCAGTAAATAATCACAATTAATTCTTTGTTAGATTTTTGTTTATAATGGTTTTTATTGTGTATTGATTTAAATTATGACAATTAATGGCTCCTTAGAGGCAGTAAATAATCACAATTAATAATCTTTGTTAGATGTTTGTTTATTCTGGTTTTCATTGTGTAATAAAGATTAAAGGCAGTAAATAATCACAATTAATTCTTTGTTAGATTTTTGTTTATAATGGTTTTTATTGTGTATTGATTTAAATTATGACAATTAATGGCTTCTTAAAGGCAGTAAAAAACCACAATTAATAATTTTTTTTTTTATGGGTTTGACTGTGTACTGATTTAAAGATTAACGGCTGTAGATAATCAGATTTAACGACTTCTTAAAGGCAGTAAATAATCACAATTAATTATTTGTTAGATTTTTGTTTGTTTATAGTTTTTTCGTGGGCTGATTTAAAACTTAACGACAGAGAATAATCACAATTAATGGCTTCTTTCAGTGGTTTCTTATAAAATGCACTCAATCAAAATATTATTGTGGTTTCATACTTATTATACAGGTTTTATTATTTTAGAATAGTACTTAGATATGTTGTACTATCCGACTTCACCCGTATTTCAACATTCTCTTATCAATTTTTTTTTTATATTTAAATATGAAACTGACAAAATGGCATAGTATACTTTTTATACATTTTAATTAATATTTCAACACTTCATAACTTGTATGCTTTTAGATTTTCACGGCCAAAAGCATTTTCGTTGTTTGTTTTTGGGGTGTTATGCCGTGTTGCGCTACCTCCTTCTTTAGCCGACGTTTCGGACAGCGTTGCAGTGTCCATCATCAGGGCAGATCCGGCAGATCCGATGATGCGACGACACCTCAAAAACAAACAACGAAAAAAAAACTTCATAACTTCTTGATGAAAATGTCATTGTGAGCTGCAAACAGTTGTTTCCCTTGAAGTTGTAGACAGAAACGGGAACTTTTTTTTCACTGTAAAAATTGATATTTCAGAGCTCCATAGCTCATGATGGAAATGATATATCAAGTTTATCAGACAGAAAAGAGCAATTCATCTTTTTGTTTACAGTCGTTCAGTAATAATGCAAACTGAAATAATTTCAGTTGACCAGAATTTTAAAATCCAGACAGAAAAAAATTGTGCATATTTCATTATGCCAGAGCTCACCGTTTGGAATTTTTTTTTGAGGTTAAAAAAAATTTTATAATTTATTTTGTTTCCAGCAATGTTGACAGATGGATAAGAAAAAAAAATACATTAAGTACCTATTGATTATAATATAAATAATAATTACATAAATTGTTTTTTATGTTAATTTATTTTGTTTGCCAGACTGCTGAATATTTCCCCGAGTGAGTGAATACCTAAGCGCCAAATAAAGCCGGGAAAAAATGTTTGTAATAATGAATTATTCAATTATTAAACAGTTCTCTCACAACAAGAGGTGCTTATGACAAAAATAATCAAATATTTGTGTCGCGTGTGGTATTATCACAAAAGAATTTTGCATAATTTATTGTCATAGTAATTCCAGACCTCACCGAGTGATATGAAAAGAGGTTAGTTTTATCACTGTGTGTTTTAGAACATATTTGATGCAGGCTGTTTTTTAGATTAGTCATAAAGAGTCAAAAAAATGGCTAGAATTCTGAAAAAAGGAAGTAACTATCCAACCGTTTTCCAGAAGGGATAGGCAGGCAGTATAAACCCTACACTTTTTTAAATCAATACCGCACAAGAGTTCCAATTGCTTCCAACCTTCCGATGCTGGTGAGACTATGGCATCCCCATCTGGGGCATGTTATGAGGCTGAAGGTACTGGGGAGGGGAAGGAGAAGTGAAAGCGGAAGGTAGGGAAGTAGCTATTCAGATCTGGTCATCAAACATGGCTAAAGCCATTTAAGCATCGGTTATTCTGAATGGAGGTCTTAGAGTATCTTCCAGTACTGTATTAGCATATACTCCTTGCATATTTTTGATGTGAATGCCGCTCAGTCAATTAGTAGTTTCGAAAAAAAAGAAAATATTAATTGACATAAAAATTATTAATAATTATACCTAGCTCTCTCATAAAAAATTTAGGCATATTAGATTTGTCAAAGAATTTGTATATAAAAATGCAAAAATCAGTCTATTTAAATACATGTAGGATTACGAAGATTTTTTAAATATTTATATTGAGGAATCTGTAGGATTTATCGGTCAAATTAGGAATTCCAAATTAGGAGCCGAACCCTCTGATATGAAAATATCTGGAGTCGGTGAATTATATTCCCATTTAATAGTTTGGTAGATTAACATGTTGTTCTTGTATTGTTTTGTATTAATTATACTTATATAATACACTTGCATAACGTGGATTTACTAGATGATCATTTATATGGAAAAGTGTATGAAAGGGTTTAGTTTTTCCTACGGGAAAAACTAAACCCGGACCTGAAAATCTGGTGCGTAAAATAAACCTGACTAGACAAATACAAATTTGACATAGAAGTGTATGTATTAATAATTACCTGACTAGACAAATACAACTTTGACATAGAAGTGTAAGTATTAATAATTACCTGACTAGACAAATACAACTTTGACATAGAAGTGTAAGTATTAATAATTACCTGACTAGACAAATACAACTTTGACATAGAAGTGTAAGTATTAATAATTACCTGACTAGACAAATACAAATTTGACATAGAGGTGTATGTATTAATAATTACCTGACTAGACAAATACAAATTTAACATAGAAGTGTAAGTATTAATAATTACCTGACCAGACAAATTAGACATAGAATTTTAAGTATTAATGATTACCCTCCAAGATAAATACCAATCTGACATAAAAGAGTAAGTATTACTGATTACCTGACTAGATAAATACAAATTTGACATAGAAGTATAAGTATTAAGGATTACCTGACCAGACAAATATAAAATTAAAGTATTAGCGCTTACCTGACAAGCGAATACGATGTACCCGGTGAGGTGTGACTCTTGCAGCACATCGTGCATGGAACGGAGAGTGGAGCCAAGGTAGACGTTGATGACCTGCGCAGGCAGCAAGCCAGCGCAGGAGGCTGTATGGTACTGCAGCCCACTCACGCTGCTCAGCTGCAAAGGGAGACACCTTAGCTAAGAACATGACTAACTAACAATAGAGTCAAGGCAGAACCTTAGGGCGCAAGTACAGTAATTAATTAAGGACAAATTGTAGCATTTAGGGTCAATAGATACACACTACAAGGAGCAGAATGAGGGGATAAGATGCATTTAAAGTTATTCATAAAAAGCATGAATTCTGATCTAAGCAATAAGTTTTTATTCCCTATTTTCCTTATTCAGTACCTGTAGTATGATAATGGAAGGTCATGACGTTTGTCGCCGTTTATTCCTCTATGTTTGTTATATATGGGTAACTATTTTCTCTATTTCCTTATTAAGTCAAGGATGTAAATGAATAAAACGAACTCACCGCAAATATGGTGTTCTGGATGCCGAAGGGGATTGGCGTAAGGCGCGCGAAGAGCACGATACGGAAGGCCTGCGGGCCCGAGATGACGCGCATCATGGCGCGGGCCGTGTCCCCCGACAGCAGGCGCCCCACCGGCAAGCGCGCCCCCAGGGCCCTCAGCGTGTAGTGCGCCACCGCCACCCCCACGTTGGCGCTGATCAGCACCGTGCCCATCCCGCGCAGGATCCCGAAAAGGTACCCGCTCGTGATGATCAGTACCAGGTACCCGATCGTCACCGGAAAACTTACCACCGTGAACAGACATATAAACAGCACAAATATACACCAAGGATTCTGTGTCTCCACCCAAAACAACACAGCTTTCAAGTAATCTTTAAAGAAATATATCACCAATATAAATAAAACGACTAGCACTATTGAAAGCGAAATATTAAAAATATAACTGTATGTACTCCGGGTATTTATCCTCGCACAAAAACCGCGCTTGTTTCTACTGACGAGAGGTTCGATATTATTATCATCGATGGATATTATTTCCATCTTTGCTCGGAGTCGTTCACATTGAATTTGTAATATCGGAGGCCGATATTAAAACCATTCTACGTAGTCAATAATTCAACACGCAAAACGGCCACGGAATAAAAACGAACAAGCGAATGACAGTGACATTCAGAGACGAGGTCAATAACATAGATTGGAAATTACCCATTTTTTACCAAAATTCTATTGTCAGGCTTTCAACTTTCAACTATGTCGAAATAAATAAAGAAGAGTCACTCAAGCAGGATTTTCCTTATGTTGCAATGTGTTGGCTATTCTGCTTCGTGCATAGAAAAACACAATCAACAACGTTTTTTGACGTTTTCATTCAATTCAACATAATTTTAGCGCGTGCTTTGATCAGAAAGCCGGATAAATAATAATCTTTTCGTTTTAACCGGTAAGCGTTGTAAAGTTAAATCCCTAAAATTCAATCAGTGATACTCTTTTGAAAAGCTTTAATTGTAAAAAATGTTTGTCTAATTTAGTGAAATTCCTCAATGAAACTGTTAACCCTTGATGTATGTTTTTCGATTTGCAGGAGAAATAACAAGCACACATCATGTCGGCGGCTATGCCCATCAATCCTAAACCCTTCCTCAACAGTTTGACTGGAAAGGCCGTCCTTGTAAAACTAAAATGGGGACATGAATACAAAGGATACCTTGTATCAGTCGATGGATACATGAACCTGCAGTTAGCTAACACAGAGGAACATGTCGATGGAAATTGCACAGGTAAAAAAATGTGGTTTACATTCGCAAGAATGCCACAGGCCAAATTCAGAGATTTATTTCAAATTTTGAATAAACGCCCTTGGGAGTTGGCTTTACGACTGAATGAATAGGGATCAGAAAGATTTTAGGAGTTATCCGTCACCTAACGTTTTAATCGCTCGTCACATCTAAGACCTGCTCAATAATAACTTTTAATATTGACAATGTTTTAAAGCATGCAAACTCTACAAAATAGATAGATTGACAGGTACTTCTAGGCCACCTAAGACTAAGTTACAAGCACTATTGACTGCGATTATAATTAGTTGAGTTAAATACTATAATTGGACTTTTCATGATCTAATTTATATAGCTTTAAATTAACCGCTTGGACACATAAGCTTGTTTTCACGATAATTTAACTTAGGTAGACATAGGAATGACGTATGGCCCGTACCTGAGTTATTAATAAACATCCTTATTTTTTCATACTTACACACAAGGCAACACAGTATTGTATTTATAATTTAAATCATTTCAATTTTTTTATTTAAAAAGAAAAACAAACATTCCTGGGTTACGAATAACCTGACAACATTTGAAAATCTCCTGCTACCACCACACTAAGTGGAAAATGTTGCTTGCATCATGATGAAACAGGAAGATTTGCCAGCCAAGGAACTAAACACACGAACAGAACCCAAATGCTAAGTCGGCCACTGATGGTCAGATTTATGTTTTCGTATGTTTCACACTGCTATAGTCGTAGAGTAAAAAATAACACAAGAAGTGCCTTGCGGGCATGTTTCGTAATCCCATTATAGGCCCTGTATTTCCATACAAAACTATTTCACCATGATTACGAAATACAAATATGATGGCGATATACAATTTCAGGCAAGTGTAAGTGAGACCACTTCCTAAATGGTCTAGAACCAAAAGGTATTAAGTCAGTGGCACATTTGTTTCTATTTTATGAAAGGCACTTCTAGTGTTATATTTTTTATTCTAAAGCAATGGTAGACATTGACATGCATCTGAAATACAATTCCGTTGCTTGGGCTCATCTGACTTGCGAAATTAACATTTTCATAACTTTTGTTCTGCAGTAGGGTCTAAATTGCTGTGCATGTTGGTTAGTTCCCACTGAAATAATGTTTGGGTGCTCGTTGCAGGTAACCTGGGCGAGGTCCTCATCAGATGTAACAACGTGCTTTACATCCGTGGAGCTGAAGACGAGGACGAGGAAGGGGAGATGAAGGATTGAGGAACTAACCGTAGTACATTACTTCTAGATTTAAGAATATTTTAATAAATAATCTCACTCAAACATTTTGCTTTCTTCATTTATGTGGCATGGAGAGGCTGGTTGACACAGACATTAAAAACTTCTGCAGCAGGAAATCTTACCCCCTTACTAATAAAGCATGTTTTAAATATTACACAACTGATAAAAAAATCATTTACCCTGCAATGGTTGTTTATCAGTTGTATTAAATTTAAAACGTGTTTATTAGTAATATGGCTAATCTTTAGCCCCTCACTTGTGGCATTTCTAATTAAAATTTATCTGAATGAAGCCACTAGAATTTTGGCACCTTCTGAAATATATTTTCCACATAGGGACTTCATACTCTTCTTAGGGTGAATTGCCTTATACACAAAAAAAAATATTTTTCTATTATGCATCACATCACCGTGCACTATGGATTTTACTGGTGGTGATGTTTTGACACTACTCAATTCAAGAATTGGATAAAATGTAAACACTTCTGATTGTATGGTCATTACTAAAAGTAATAAAGCACCACCACCATTCGGCCACCATAACACGGGCATGTGCCTAGTATGGCGGCCATAAATTCCACAATTGTTATATATTTACTATTCAAAGAATAAAGAAACATTAAAAAAAAAAAAAAAAAAATAGCAGTACGCATCTGGTGGAGCATATAAATAGCCACAACAAAGGCAGGTTTTATACCCTAAGAAATATAACAAATAATTAATTATACGTGTTGATGTGTGACATTAATTTTTCAAAAAGAAGAAAAAATAATTTATCACGGATAAACAGGCAGAGAACAATTCTTATTTTGAATTATTTTACCTGCATACACATGAATATTGATAATGATCAATATTTATATGTCTATGGCTAACTGCCATTTGCCATGCATTCAGGCAAGTACCTACCAGATTAGTGCACATTATAAATGCACAGAGGCATGAAACTCAATCTTTGAGGTACTTATTTAAAAATCAAGTAATCATAAACTAACCATAACAGAAAATAAATTATATATTATGGTGCTCTATCCCTGTTTCGTGGTTTAATTCTTGAATACCATAACTGCCTCTGGGGTGCTAGCATGGTCGATTGATAAAGATCGGTAGGATATTTGTCGGTAACTTCTCATCGTTCCCTAGGACAACTGCAGATCGCAAACGAATAGGTGACAGTTCACAATGACTAAGTGTCCTTAATATATTCGATATCAACTGTTGTTTGTACGTTAGCGATCTGCAGTTGTCCTAGGGAACGATGAGAAGTTACCGAAAATTATCTTATCGATCGACCATGCTAGCACCCCTGGTTGCACTAAGATTTTCTGCAAAGTTTTGTCTCCAATTTCTTAGAGATGGTTGATATTCCTGTCCCCTCAAATCTCTTTCTATGTTCAGTACAAAGTATTGAAATCAAACAAAAGAAAGGACGAAAAGCATTCCTTGAGAATGAGTTTATTAGCAGTAGTTAAACGAGTTCACATTGATACATAGCCAGAGTCGATTACAAGTCACACCACAATACACATGACGTTTATTTTATAAAAACCTAAAACACTGCAGTCGGTAATCGTAACATTTTACAGACAATCTACATTGAGCATTATGTAAGTATACTTAAAGCCGATATGTATAATATCTACCGATTATTATTGTATTACATTGCGCAATGGAAAATATTTTAAAGTAACACACATTGATGTAGGAAATGAATTTTGTAATGCCAAAAATGACCATGTTTGATTAAAAAAATTTGTGCTTGTATACGTTGAACAAAAATGGAAGCTTAGAACAAAAGTAATGTGATTTCCTTTGATTTGTGTATTTGAATATCAAAACTATTTATCTACAGCCATTTTTAAGAAAAACAAAGTAATTTGTTTTACTGTTATTATTGGAATGAAGACATTGTTCAGTTGGGCTAAGTTCGAACGTTGGAAAAGTGATAATTATTATGAAAAACAAAGTAATTTGTTTTACTGTTATTATTGGAATGAAGACATTCTTCAGTTGGGCTAAGTTCGAACATTGGAAGAGTGATCATTATTATGAAAACAAAGTGATTTGTTTTACCTTTATTATCAGAATGTATCGTTAGCAGAGATACGAACAGAGAGAAATAATTTTTTCAGGCAATATGTAGTTCATTTAATTTATGGTTGTTGAATTGAGTTCATTATCTAAAGGTTTCTACATCAATGATCAATACATAATAATATGTACCTACACTATTAAAAATTATTGTGATTGTTCAGGAATCGGAATGAAGATTTTGCAGTGCGGCAAACACTGCAGAACCCATAAGTCTTGTTTTGTGAAGTTGCAGAAATTTATATTGGTGTTTTAAAGTAGAAATTAATGATTGTATCACACTTAAAATTTTCTTTAGAATCCTAAAAATGCATAAAACAACTCTGTACCTCTAAAGTCAAAGGTTAGATGTCACGTTTTTTTATTGCTCAGTTAAGAGAGTGAAATAATCAATTGTGTATGTTCATTTTTATCAGAATAACTTCGTAGGTTACATCCATCAATGTGAACATCCATCAATGTGATATATCATTGAAGAAGATAATACTGATAAATCTAAACGAAACATGAAACCGAACAAGACACATAAAAGTAAAAAAGTAAAAGTCGGAACCAGTAATCGAAATCCAAGATCTCTTACCGAGTTGGTCAAGGCGCTGTGTCCCGGTAAGACAAGATATTGTGGGTTTAATTCCCAGTTACGATATCTTAATTTTTTATTTTTCTGTGACTTGTTCGGTTCATGTTTCGTTTAGATTTATTAGTATTCTCTTCTCCATGATATATTATTTATGTATAGTTATATTTATACAATTTTTGTGTGTTTTTTTTTGGTTATCTATAGTGAATTCAATTTTTCAATGTTCAATTTTTATAATATCTGGACAATAGAACAAAAATAAAACAAAAGGATTTTATGCAGTTATTTAAGATGTAGGAAAAAATAATGATGATGTAAAAGCCCTAAGGGCGTGAATAAATAAATGTTCTAACTTTGCTAAGTATTGTCTATGCCTTTCTGAAGATTTTTAAGCTTTTTTTATGTCACTACTGCACAGGAATCCCAACTGCTCCCAACCGCCTGGAGCCAGTGATATCAGGAAATCCCCTTTTGGGGTATGTTGTGAGGCTGAAACATGGATAGCCAAATCAAGCAACGTTTCAATTCTGAATGGTGGTTTCACACCAGGACGATACTGAGAATATCTTCCACTCTAGACTAAAAAGCTAAAAATATATACGCAAGGCTGGCGCAAAAGTCATCACCCTATCCTAAGATGCCATAATTTTTGCAAATGGCGGCAAATGTCAGTTCTGCTTTGACATTTCGACCCTTTGGAATAACAAGGTTCCATCTGTTACGGAAACGTCACGCGGTTATGGGATCTATGGTAAGCTCCCTTAGAGTTCATTACCGCATGACGTCATAGCAATAGATGGAACCTTGTTACTCCAAAGGGCCGGTTTGTGAAGTACAAGGACAAGATTCAAACTACACGTCAACAAAACATGAATTGCTATACTACTTAATTACTCAAGAACGTGGAAAAAACGGTTTTGGTGATTTGCACTGGCCGGCAAGATCGCCCGATATAACCGTTACAGACTTCTTTTTGTGAGGTTTCTTGAAGTCACGAGTCTATGTCAACAAGCCTCAGACTCTTAAAGCCCTTAGAGAGAATATCCATCAAGAATGCGAGAACCTATCGCCTATAAGTTCTGGAAAGAGTGATGGAAAATGCCATACATAGGGCCGATGGTCATCAGTTCTGGCGGCGGCCGCTTGGTCGATATCATTTTCTCGACGGAATTGTGTTTTCTCGACTAGACATCAAACAAACACAATCCAAAAACAGAACCAAAATTTTTCATAAAAAAAAAATTTAGAGCCAAAGAACATTGGGTGACAATTTTGCGCCACCTTGTATATATAAAAACTTATACATAACTTATTTTTTATACCATAGTGGACAGCCAACCTTTGACTTTGAAAATACAGAACTTACATAAAGGATAAACTGATGCGAAATTATTTGAAGACTTAGGCATTACTAATGAATACACTTTATTGCTTATAAAATAATTACGAAACTAATCTGGTAAATGGCTAGTGAGTCATTTGTGTCAACTACTACTCTTTGAGGAGTTCCCCGTAGAAGGCGGTGAGCGCTATCAGCTTCTTGTCGAGGAAGTTCTGCTCGATCTCGACGGAGTGGCCCGGCCCGGCCATGACCACCAGCTGGTTGGTGTCTGTGTTGCGCGGGAGGAAGATGGCCACGTTGTCGGAGATCTTGCGGGAGAGCTGCATGAGTTCCGAGCCGGGCAGAGGGATCAGCATGGTCTCCAGGTCGTAGCTTGGCACCTAAAGAATGCAACATATTATAAGTAGTGGCACTAGGGATGTGCACCAGGGAATATTTCCCGATCAAATAAAGTCAGATATATACTTTTTTTTTTATAATTCAGGTCCTGGGCATACGTGTCTATGTCTACCTACGTCTATCCTATGTCTACCTACGTTAAGCAGTTAAGAAAGTTATTCTGAATGAGGTTATTTTTTTCTGTGAAAATGTATTATATTTTTTTATTTTTTAAGGAAAGACAAACATTCCCGGGTTACAAATAACCCAACAACATTTGAAAATCTCCTATTACCACCACACTAAGCGGAAGATGTTGCTTGTGTTGTGATGGGGGACTTAGCCAGCCGAGGAATCGAACACGGAACTCCTGGGTGGGACCCAAATGCGATGCCCACTCAACCACTGATGGGTATTTAGATAAAACCAATTAGTTTTTCAATATCTCCAAAAATGAAGTTATGAGCTTTCAAAGTGAACATGAATAGAGATTTAATAACAATAGCAAAATTAGTTTTTGGATATCTCTAAAAGTGACGAAGTTATGAGGTAAATTTGTACAACCGTATCTCATGATGTAACGGTCCGGTACATTTATTTTTTATTCATTTATTAATTTCTATGCTCTTACATACAGTTTATAAACACAATGACATTAGGTGGAAGTAAAACAAAAAATATTATTATTATAAAACATAGTAGGTAGTAGAGTGAAATATGTATGAAAATGGTTCAAATGTAGTTGACGGTGAAATATATGCCCCATGCGCTAACGTCTCAGCATGTGAGGCGGCACCGTAGATAAAATTACACCTACGGTACATACCATTATATATCATTTGCGAAATAACGCGGCGCACTAGTATCGTCATGACAGGACGTGTCAATGCCCTTAAAAGGTTAAAGAGTAGTGCTACTAACCTTAGTGTAGTTGATACCCCCCCAGGGGGGGCTGAGGAACACCACGTCCGCCTTGAGGGAAGGAGCAAGGGCCAGGAAATCCCCCACAATGAACTCTATCCTCTCCTCCACTCCGTACAGCTTCGCATTGTGTCGAGCCATCTCTATCTTCACCGGGTCGATGTCTATGGCTATCACTGCAAAGATTCATTATTGAAATCTCAATTATTGAAAGAAAAAAAGCAATAAAGAAACAGAAAATCACAAGCTGTGTCAGAAGATGTTGTTTGGTTTGGTTCCTGATGGCTTTGTTCTGCTCTCCGCCAATGGCAGAGCCAAGAATTAAATATGAATCTGAACCTGCATGATGCATGCTTATCAAGTGAGGAAGTACTTCTCGCTTTGTTATGACGTAACACTCTAACATGTGTTGATTGCTGCCGTGTATTAACACCGTCATCAAGCACTACCTCGCCCTGTCATAACATAAGGTTATGATAAATTCACCAGTGTAAAATAAATGCCTTATTACCACGCAACATTTTTACATGTGTTAATTGCCTCTATATAAGTAGTGTCATCTTCCACGCTGTGGAAAATGTTATAAAATACTTTGCAGCCCCGAAGAGTCAGCCATAAATCAGTCCATGGTTATCTAAGTATTGACGTTTGCCAGGAATAAATAATGTTCCATAAAGTTAAGTATTTATAAATAATTAATCCGTGAAATATGATATGTATGTATATGAAATATGAGTCAATCACAGGTATATTATTCATGGAATCCATTGAATACGACCATGCGATTTGTCTCAGCAACTTAAATTCTCTGGATTAACTCTTAATTCCCTCAAGCGTTTGAACAAAACAAATACACATTTCAAATAAAGTAATTAAGAAAATATTTTTAAATGGTACCTGTTTTTTCGCTCGACTAATATGAAATGTACATAGTTCCAATTTTTAAATTAAAAGTTCATCAAGTATTAACCTTTTGAAAACCAGCATAGGAAAAATATACTTTTTCAATATGACGCAAAATATTTGACATTTTTCACCTTTCTTATGAACTCAATTTTTATAACATTTCTTTTGTGATATATTACAAAAATTACTTCAAAATAATGTAGATAAAACGATCTTCCTAATAATCACTCAAATCTATGCTTTCCACAATGGATTTATATAAAAAACAATGAAAAAATATAGACTCCGACTATGACTCCTTTCATATTATCACGCAATGACCATTTTGTCGGCCATCTTTGATGCCAGCCGCGTCATCGTGAATTAATTTGAATTATTCGGAGAGGCTAGACGCTATCCAGTATTTCGTTACGTCAAGAACGAGAACGGCCCAAGCGATTCTGACCTTGTTCTTCGTACAATTTCTTTATACATAAGGGACAAAATCGTTTCAAAAATCCGGACCCGCCGGGGGGACTGCAGCCTGCGACGGGTTAACAACTACGATTTGTATGTTTTATTGCCACCAAACTGCAATATCGAGTTCAATAAGTCTACAGCAAGTGAAACAGATGGCTAAACTGCTTAATGAAACCATAGTAGTTCCTGGTGTAATTTACCTCTTTCGCATGTGAGTGCAAACTGAATTGTGTTCCCTCCCGCCCCGCAGAAACCATCAACGATCAGGTCACAGCGGCACCGCTCCGCCAGGTGCTCCGCTACCTTCTCAGGAGTCACGCTGAACCAGCTCTCCCGATCTAGGCGGATCCCCAGATCGAACTTGGAGAACAGAGAATACCGCTGGTACCAGAACTTGAGCAGAACAGGCTCGGCCGCAATTTCCGCTGGCAGACCGGGTGGGATTTTCTTAGCACCTTTACGCTTCTTCTTTTTCTCACGTTTGCCGACGCGGCCTTCTCGACTGTCTTCGCAGACTTCCGTGGAGCTTCCCAGCTCCAGTCGCCATTCTTTCTTCTTCTCCGTGGGGTCTGCTTCCCCTTCTTCTTCCTCTGCGAGGGAGTAGGTATCAGAGCAGGGCAGCTTGGCGATATTGAGCAGAGGTTTGGGTATGTGTTTGGTCACAGGCAGACAGTGAGAGTCATCTGAGCTGTCGTCACTTCGATTGTTGGTTTCCTCGGTCGCTTCTTTGAGAAACTGTTTCACCTGCAAATTATATATTTTAAATTAAACCAAGTTTCAATATTTTTAACAATCTGAAAATAAAAACATGACCTGATTGCTAATCCAAATAAAAGAACTTCAAATCAAACACAGACATTGAATACAACATTTTTTTTTTGTGACATCATACAGAGTTCCAACTGCTCAAAATCAGGGCGCCATGACATCCCCGTAAAGGTTGTCGCACAAATATCATTTCGGCACCAGTTCAGCATCGCCTCACCTCAAACCATTCAGAATTCTTTGTGAAACTCCATAATCCAACACACACTAATCAGCATCGTAATGCCATCGCCTCGGGACAAGCCAATGAATGGCAAGCGGTGCGTGGTCAATTTGCAGTTACCGCGCCATCATGGTGTTATCGTGACAGAATAAACCCATCGAGCTGTTGACCAGCCGCAACCGCACGGTAGAGTCCAGCCATAGCCGTGCCGACACCTAGGAGGTGTTGAGCCGCTCCGGTGATGTACCTGCATTGCCTTGACGGCGACTTGAAAGCATTACCATTCTGTCATTGAGGTCTTCGAATGAAGAACTTAAACAGGACATTTCGATTGTTATGTTAGATTAGAACATCTTTAAGATGAAGCCATGCAAAATCATACAAAATCATTTGTGTTTTTGGTTTGAAAATTTGATTGCTTAGAAATATTGATGCTTGAATTAAATACTGCGATTAGAACACATCTTGGCGTTGGAAATAATCGAATATTTTATTAATACATAAGTCTTTTTGTAAGTCTGGAGGCCTATAAAAAAAATACTTTCAAGTGCAAAATCTTATACTGATGAACCCCTTTTCGGGTAATGTTTTATTGTATAATGTGGAAAATTAAGTTCTTTAGAAAATAATCGGAAAGCATTTTAATATTTGTGCCAGAATTTTAAAAAAAACAACTAAAAAATGAAATTTCGTGCTGTTTTTCGGCACTAATCAAAATGGGTTCAATGAATTTTGAATTGAAGATTATACTTTATGCCGTTCGGTGTAAAGAATATCTGCATTTTGAATCAGTTACCGCCCAATTTAGGTGGCAGACGGACGTCTCTAGACTCTACGTTACTTTGTTCCGTGAAAACAATTTTAAATTTCGTTGCCATTAATGCGTAAGAAAAGAGTTACAGGCCTTTACGAAATCAATCTGTAAAAAAAAAAAAATCTAAAATACCTTCTTCAACCTTTCCAAAACAGTTTTGTTAAGTATTTTTAAATTCCTCTCAAAAAGAGCCGGGATTCCGATTTCGAATTTTTCAAGGACTAGGGGATCACCTTAAATGACTTACCTTGTCAATATTAGAAGTGATGGTGTTCCCCTCCTCGTCAAAGTAGGTGTGCCTCGACGCCTTAATGATTCGGGGCAACTTCAGCTGCCTGTTCTGCTGGCGAATGTGCTTCTTGCGGTACACCACCTCCCCGCTGAGCTCCTGCCCCTCGGGTCCCTCTGCCCCCGTTCCAAACTCAAACCCCATCAGGGAGAAGGCCCCCTTCACCTTGTCCAGGCTGGACTCTTCCGTGTCACTTTCGTGGCTGCCAAATAAAAGAACCATTTGAAATAAACCCTAGTCCATCTCAGCACAAGGACCCCGAAAAATATTATGAATTATGAGCGCCACTAAGATAATTTTTTTTTTTTGTATTTCTTGGGCATTAACTATGTAACAATTTCTAGACATTTTGTTTTGAAGAGTTTTAATTTTCAATGTACTATCGTTACTTAAATTTTAATTTTTATGCTACCGGTTTCGACACATCCGTGTCATTCACTAGTTTTAAGTTTGCTAGTGAATGACACGGATGTGTCGAAACCGGTAGCATAAAAATTAAAATTTAAGTAACGATAGTACATTGAAAATTAAAACTCTTCAAAACAAAAAGATAATTTTTTTATTAATTAAAATGTGCATCTATCAACTTTACTTTTCAAGGCAATTTTATATTGTTTTTGACGTAAGCTCCACACAAGAGGCCCTGATAAAAATAATTTTCTCAGATCCTATCTCATCTTTGGTGATGCTGTGTGTAGGTTCATTTTAGGGAAATTAAGGATTGGAAGTTCTGAAAAGAAAAAGGGTATGAGGGGTGGCTAGGAATCTGGGGCTCAATGTGTCCAGGAGTCATGGATGTATTAATCCATCCTCCCACTGCAGTGCAAGGCGATGGGTTGAGAGAGTCCGGCACGAGGGGTCTAAGTTAGGTCTCCCTCAATCAGTCTTTTCCGAACCTGCCCGCCACGCAGTAGGTGAGCGAACGCATTCACAGGAGGTCCTGAGGAAAACAATTTCCCTCGGGGCGTATGTCATCTTTGGAGATGATGTGTGGAGGGTCTTTTCAAGGAAGGAGAGGAAGTTCTGGAAAGGAAAAAGGTAGGAATCTGAGGTTCAGCCACCAAGACTTAGACAAACCTAACATGAATCCGGGCACCCCTACTAATTCTTGTATGTTAAAATAAAAACATGAGTGAGTTACCTTCTCTTGAGTGTAGTAGCTCTGTTATTCTGATGGGGGGGCTCATCCCCACTGTCTTGTGGGTTCACCCCTGTCGGTGTGGTGGCACTGGTCACAGGCCTCTGTGTCTGTCCTGACCCTTCCGCTGCTGCTGTTGTGGTCTTATCCCCTCCACCTCCAGCCTCTCCAGTCCCAATATCCCCATCTCCATCCTGAGGGCTCGTCTGCATGGACGAGGCTCCATCTTCAATAGCCAAAGACTGCAAAAGATACCCGACGGATTGGATGTATTTCGTATTGCCTACTTTATTGGATCGCTTTTTAGATCCCTTTCTTTTCTGCGATGACTTCTGCAGCTCCGGACTAGATCCCGTGTCCTCGGTGCGGCGAGCTTCGATGACGGAAGGGAACTCTTGGGAATTACTCTCGCTGAAATCCAGGCCATCATCTCGATATTCATCACTGGGCTTTGATTCCATTTGTTCAGGGTGCATGATAAAATATTTTTCAAAGTGAACTGCGTACTGCTCATCGAAGTGTGTTTTCCATAAGATCTGCCAGTATTGATCTACTTGTGTGTCTTCTTCCTGACTGTGTTCCGGGAGTAAAGCTTCACGCTCTGAGGAACCCGTGCTGCTCAATGCATCCTCGGATGAACCGGTGGAGGAGAGGGTGCTAAGGTTGGATTCTGAAGAGTCTGTGGGCATATGACTGGAGTTGATTTCGTAGCTGGTAATCTTTGTCACATTGGTCATGGAGTCGGACATCCCCACGGTGAGGGGAACGCCGCTGGCTACTGAGTCGCAGCGCGGGCTGAGTAGCTGATCGTTCTCGGAATAGGAACGCACCTTGGCTTTCCCGTGGCTCCAGGTGTCATCAGGGGACAGGGGGCTCCAGCCCTCGCCCTCCTTGCCTCGGCCCCCAGGATCAGAGAGGTTCTCTCTCTCCTTATCCAGCATTTCAGGGGTACTTTTCCCCCCAACCTTTCCTTCTCTTTTACGCCTTTTCTTACTGTTTGAGGAGGGGAATTTATCTTTTTCAGAAAGACGCCGATTATCTAAAGGATCTAAATCTTTGTTGTCTGCGGTATTGTCTAGATAGGAAGGATCGATGTAGTCGCTGTACTTCTCTATCCAGGAGGCCCAGATGAGGCGCTCCCAGTTGACAGCCCAGAAGCGCTCCCAAGACTCCTGCAACGTGTAGTCCTCCTGCGTCGGGGCGGGGGCGGGCGAGGGGAAGGAGAGGTCAGCCCCGCTGTCGCTGGGCTGGAGAGGCCGCGCCAGACTGCCCACGTCGTGCTCATCGGTCGAGTAGTTGTTGTCCGTGTGGGAGGCGCTGCAGTAACAGCTAACACCTTCATCTTTCTACAAGTCGACAATCTTAAATTAGCAAACGATTTAGGGAGTTACGGAAATAATCAGCGATAGAAACACATTAAGCTTACCTCTCGGTGGGAAGTCTCGTCGGAGAAATGCACGTGTATATTATTGGTATCCCATTCCTCCGTATTTTGTTTTGTCTCCTCGACATCGCTCTGACTCAACTCTTCTTTATCGTTGATAAATGAATCGTACACTCCGTTATTATTCCTGTTTTAAAAGACAAATGTAACTTTAAGTACAATTTGATTGATACGTTTGAAATTAAAAATATATCACGAAAATAAAAAGAACAAAGTTTACCTTAAGAATACCCTGCTACAAAGACAATAAATATAGTTCTCCTCCGATTTATTCGGACCCAAATTAAAATGGACCTCCGCCAAAGGTTCCCATTGATGGTCACCCATTATTAAGGAACTAAATTACGAAAAACATTTCAAAACACAACTCATTCCCACATTTCTGCTGCCATTTTTAGTATTGACAAGCACTGACAAGTACATAGATAATATAAATTGCTAGATGGATAAGTATTAAGTATTTACTTCAAAAAGACCAACCTAAGAAAATATTTTGGTCCCTAGTCCCTACTCAAACAGAAATAATATTACTTTTGCCTCCGTCCTTTTTTGTCAAGAAAGTAATTCTTCTACAATGAACATTTATTTTAATAAAATATTTCTTTGGAGAAAACGGAATTAGTCAAAATAAATATTAAGAAATTTACAACGAATGCTCCACAAATGGTGCGGATAGATTAAGTGCTTCGTGCGTCCAAAAGTTTTTTTCAAGAGTAAATTCTAATAATTTATTAGAAAGTTTCGTGTTTTGTACAGCACTCTCACTTAACAATTTGACCAACTTAACCATTAGTTGATCTGACGTACGTAAAAATATAAATATACTGATTTATCAAAATAATTGTGTCTCTTTTTGTGAATGGGCATGCTCTTAATTTTATTTGATATTATTAATGTTAAATGTTTCAAAGGGACATTTAATCGTAAAAATAAAATATTACAAACATGAATTTTGGCGGTACTATTCGGCTTAGTAGAGCAGGATGGCTCCTCGCATTGTTTTTCGGTGTTATTATATTCTTCATGTACTTTAGTAAGTTTTTGACGCCGGGCAATGACGAAAATAAGAACTTGGTAGATTTGAAAGAGCTCCTGATTGGTGCCATTGAAGCCTCAAAATTAGGAGGGAAGAAAGTTATAGCGGGGACTAAGGGAGAGCTTCATGTGAAGAGTAAAGGGAAGACATTGGAAGGGGCTAATGACCCTGTGACCGATGCAGACTTCGCCTCTCACTGTGAGATGTACCACAGCTTGGCCAGAGCCTTTCCCTCGGTGCATATCAGATCGGAAGAGGATTCTCCCGATGGGGAAGTTTGCCCGGAGAGTTCTGTGCTGATGCTAGTTCATCCTTCAGAATTCCCGTCCATTGCTCCTCTTCCCAGTGCGTATGTGGACCCTAAAGATGTCACTGTTTGGATTGACCCGTTAGACGCTACCAAAGAATACACAGGTAACTTTTTCTTCTACTATGTAAGATGTCTGGCATCCTGCTTTAGCATAGGCCTCCCTCAAATATCTCCGGTATCGTTGATGCTTGACAGTTCTCTTATCTGTGGGAGACATCCGTTTCCTCATTAGTGAAGAATAGTTATAAATACAGTGAAACCCTCGTTAAGAAGTTTTCCAAGGGGACCGGAAAAAAAAACTTCTTAGGCGGGAAAACCTTATAAGTGGGAAAAATTGGGCCATTTGGTCTTCAAGGGACCGAAAAAACCAAACTTCTTAAGCAGGAAAACATCTTAAGCGAGAACTTCTTAAGAGGGTTTCACTATATCTCCAACTTCTGACATCTCCCATAGATTCTGCTAGCAGCATACTACACTGGTTGTGCGCCTCTTAACCTCTCGCAGGCCGCAGTCCCCCCGGCGGGTCCGGACTTTTGAAGCGATTTTGCCCCTTATGTATAAAGAAATTGTATGAAGAACAAGGTCAGAATCGCTTGGGCCATTCTTCTTCTTGACATAACGAAATACTGGATAGCATTTAGCCACTTCGAAATACTCAAATTAATTGCCAATGACGCGCCGGGCACTAAAGATAGCGGACAAAATGGCTGCCGCTTGATAATATGGTCGCTGTCATATTCGAAGTCTATATTTATTCCTTGTTTTTTTATATGAATCCTTTGTGGAAAGCATAGATTTAAGTGATTATTAGGAAGTTCGTTTTATCTACATTATTTTGATGTCATTTTTGTAATATATCACAAAAGAAATGTTATAAAAATTGAATTCGTAAGAAAGGTGAGAACTGTCAAATATTTTACGTCGTATTGAAAAAATATATTTTTTGTATGCTGGCTTTCAACAAGTTAATGATAGACGAGTTTTCAAACCTTCCACAAATCAATCTGAAGAAATGTGTTTCATCCCTTCCAACCCTAGATGATTCATTCCGAGCATACAAACCCAAGAGAAAATCAGTAGGACGGAGCCACTTCTTTATTCTTGTATCGAGTAGTATATACGTTGATTATAGTCTCTCTAATCCGAACCACCGGGTGATGGGGGCTGGTTGGGTGGGTTGGAATCACAAGACTACCATTGAAGATAAAAGTTTGTTTTCAGAGCTTAATTTGTCATAATTTCATAAATAGTGCACTCATGACTCTAGCAAAACAAATACTATTCACAATTAGTATCCTCGCATCTAGCACCATGTTGAATGAAATGGGGAACTTTATCAAAAATCCTTTCTACCAGAGGCCCTAGCACGCTCGCTCTATAACGATCGATAGGATAACTATCGGTAACTTCTCATCGTTCCCTAGGACAATTGCACATCGCTAACGTACAAACAACAGTTGATGTCGAATATGTTAAGGACACTTATCATTGTGAACTGTCACTTATTCGTTGGCGATCTGTAGTCATGCTAGGGAACGATGAGAAGTTAAGTTAAGTTATCGATCGTTATAGAGCGAGCGTGCTAGGGCCTCTGGTGATCGAAATCAACAACTCTGTGAACCAGCCAAATCCCGGTTGATAAGACCGACCTTTATTTTGTATACATATTAAGTGCTGTGTAATATCATTTAGAAATGCATATATGACCGCTTGTGTGTGCGTGATTACCACCAAAAGCTGGTAGAATGCATTGTCATCGACAGCGAGTCTATCTGCCGAGTTTCAGCTCGATCAGATATCAGAAAATGGGTTAATTTTTCAATTCCAAGATTCCACTTCGTTCATACATTTATTCAATGGAGAAAACAAATCGAAATTCAAATAGAAATATTTAAAAATAATAAAGTTTTCGTCTATGTAGCATCTACGTTAAAAGGTTCTGGAAAATGTCAAACTCTCAAATGTTCCGAAGATCCAGCAGTTTCTTAAAGTTTCCAGTAAACTGGAAATTCGTTAAACCGAACAGGCTCAGTTTTCCATTGCTTTGATTATAGACATATTAGACTATACTGTAACTCCTTGATTTGGCTTGCAGATAAATTGCACCAGTTTGTGACTACCATGGTGTGTGTGGCGGTGAAAGGCGTTCCGGTTATTGGGGTCATCCACCAGCCCTTCACGAAGCACACTTCCTGGGCATGGCTCTCCACACTCATGTCCACTGATCTCCTGACGCCCTCCAAGGTGCGTACCATTCTCCATTGGCTGCAATTCAAATATCAACTGCACAAAAATAAAATTGAAACTGTATTAACTGCAGACTCCTCATGGACATTACAAAAGAGTAGACTTGTCTTAACCTAAAATCATAATGGTATCATTTCGACAAGCTGGAGGCAAACCATGTGACCATGTTTTTGGCACCAGGAGGGTTCGAGAATGCTTCGAATAAACCCCGACATCATGCGTTCACCGCCGAAGAGTGCACATTGAAATAAACAGGCCCTGCTTAGAAAAGTAAAGTTCGCTTAAGGAAGGTAACGGATTGCACAGCAGTCCATTGTAGAACTTTTCTGCGCAGGATCTGAATATTCGATCCTAACCGGACCGTCAGCCGTTCACTCATCGTGTCCGTTCACCGTGGAGCGTAAATTGTAAAATAATTGTAAAAGTGTCAAACTGAAAATGCTGTTACAAAATATTTGGTTTTAAACGAGCCAAACTTTTTTCAACCGATTTCGCTTTTGCAGTTATGGTTATTACGTAGCGAGGAATTCCCGTACCAAAAAAGCCTATTCAGTCAAGCAATATTTGATGGTATTATTTTGTCGAGACCCGAGGGGATAAATAACATTTTGTGTTATGATTTCAGGCGGACTCGTCCAAGCTGCTCCCCCACATCTTGGTGTCCATGTCGCACAAAGGCAAGGTGGAAGCCCTGGCCAAGGAGGCCTTCGGCAGCCACTACAGCCTATCCTCCGCCGCCGGGGCCGGCTACAAAGTTCTCGAGGTCGTCCACGGCAACGCGGACATCTATCTCCACGACACGCACATCAAGAAGTGGGACATCTGCGCCGGAAATGCGATAATCAACTCTATCGGCGGTCGCATGACCACGCTCAAGAACGAAACGTTAACCTATTCCTATGATAGCGATGCCGTCAATAAGGACGGACTTCTCGTGGCAGTGCAAAACCATAATTATTACATCGGCAAAGTGAACTCGCTCAGTCCTAGTCCAAAAGATGCCTAAAACTCTAGAAATTTACTATAGAAATCATATCGAAACATTCAAATTAGAGGTTGTGATTAAAAAAATCTTATTCTGGAAACTCTGAAGAATTTGTACGATATCGAGATTTATGTATAGAAATTTAACAATTTAATAAGAATTCTCAATTGGAATGAGTTGGTGCAGATATTGAGATTTCTTTTTCTGAATTTGTATAGTTATCGGGAGAAAATTCTCATTTTGAGTTTGTACAGTAGATATCAAGAGAAATTTAACAGTGATATTCTCATTTTGAATTTGTATAGTATTTATCAAGAAAAATTTTACATTGAGAATTCTCATTCTCAATATGTATATGTACATAGTTCAGGCGATACTTCTGTGAGAATTCTTAATATAAATTTTCCAAAGACAATTAGTGTAAAAAAAAATATATAGATTTCTCTTGAAATTTGACCAATTTTTTTTAGTAATCGCATTCTGTAATTTCCTAAGAATTTTTACCAAGTATTTAGAGAAAATTTGAGTCAGGTTTCTAATTCAGCATTTCCCTAAATTTTTATAAATTTAGGGAAATAATTCTTTATCAATCTACAAATTGTTTTGTAGTCTCGCTTCCTAGGACGGAGCTGTAATTTATTAAATGTGATTAACATTAGACTAGAATGGAATATCATAGTATTAACAAATCATAATACATAGTTTTTTTTTAAACTGTCTGTACATAATAATTAGTGTTCTTTGCCGTTTTTGTAGAATTGTTGAGAAAGTTTCCCTGAAATTATGAGCAAAGCGATTTTAGTTACTTGATAAGCTTCACATTTCACATACATTATCATATTAATAACAATTGTATATATGATTCTTATACGCTAAATGCAATTGAAAGTAAAGGTAGTGACAGACTCGCAGCTCACATCAAAAAGATACTTATAACACAATAGCGCTCGCCATACAATCCCATAGAGACCCGTAAAAAGATGATGTGCTGTGATCGCGGTTTGAATCTTCGCTAATCGGCATTATTTTTCGTGACCGCTACAATCGCGATATCAGAAAAGTTATGCGACCCCCTCTTCGATGTAAACAGGAGAGGGGGTCATTTTGAATACACGGAGCATGCACAGAGCTGTCAAGTTGATATATCCAGTACAAAGAAATTATATTCTCTCGACCGCTTCCGATTTCAATCGACATATCCAGCACAAAGAAATTATATTCTCTCGACCGCTTCCGATTTCAATCGACATATCCAGTACAAAGAAATTATATTCTCTCAACCGCTTCCGATTTCAACTGACCCCTTCTCCTGCCGTAGGAAGAAATATTTTATAACGTAGTGTGTCGGTAGAAAAGACACTTTATAACGCAGTATCTTTTGATGTGAGCTTCGCGTATGTCGCCCGCTTCAAACTGTACACTTTTATGTGGCTATAGGAGTAATTTGACCTTACCTACACCATTCCTATTATAAAAGGTCAGGGGAGATATAGAATAAAACACTTTGAACGATGTAAGTTATATTTATATATTTGAATACCGTAAAATTATTACTACCGCGAACAAAAGTCAGAAGGTTTGAAAGTATATGTTTGAAGGGTTCATGTATCAGGTCGGCACTGAGCGCTGTGTGGCGCGACGTTCCTTGCGTACTGTTATTACGGTGATACATTGGTATGAAAACTGCCAGTGGACAAAAATGATTTCAATTGAATAATTGAAGTACCTTGCTACATGGCACTATATCGAAAGCTCACAATCCCCTCTTAACCTAACCTAACCTAATAGGGGATCGGCCAAATGGAGGGGTACAAAAGACACAGCTGTTCGGTTTTTTTTTTTGCAAGTTTTCTTTTTGATTATGTTCTGTATCTGTATCAGACACGGATCGTCCATTTGATTAGTCAGACATCTCCAAATACTAAATGTTGAGATAATGAGGTAAGCAATATTCGAATGCCCACCATAAATCAAATATTTTTTACACATGTCTGTGTAAAAAAGGAGGTAGGTCAAACATGCACACGCGAGAAGTTTCTCGATATGGCTAGGCAGCGCTGTGTGTAATGTGTGACAGGTCCGAGCTCTTTCCAGAAGGTGGTCGAAATTGAATTGCCTAGCGAAGTAGCAGGTAGGTGCGGCCGAGCGCTGGACAGTGCCAATTAGTGCGGCGTAAATATAGATAGGTAAGCCGCTACATATATATAAAATTTGCTATAAAATAAATAAAGGGAAGCGTAATGGTCCGGTACATTAGTATGACGTGTGATTAACTTGACGATCATGTACCAATAATTGTTTATTCCAGAAAAAGTGTAGTGTAATCTTACATCTAATAATAGTAGTTTTATGGATACGTGGGAAGCTTGATCCATTATAGTGGCAACTTTCCAATTGCCTCGGCTAAAATTAATAGCTTAACCTTCCAGCGGGCGCGTTGTCGTAAAATTTACAACGAATGTGCCTTATCGCTTCCCCCAGTTTTACCTCTTAGTCGCAAGCATCGAGCTTCGAGCTATTCAAGGATCAGTGTCTCTCTAAACTGCAGACGTACCGGGTGTGCTTACAAGTTTTAGTTGTTCATTGATATTTGGAAAATTCCGTTGAGCGTAAATTTTACGGAACGTGCCTGAAAGTGAGAAAAACACCAGAAAGCCTCGGGTAATACTGTACTACAACGAACCCAAAGGCGGAGTGGAAACATTCAACAAAATGTGTGCCACTTACTCGGTCTCTAGAATAACAAAGAGATGGCCATGTGTAGTTTTCTACATTCTCATGAATATTGGCGGCATAAATGCTCAATTTTTATACAAATTTGCCTGTCCAGGAAAGGCTCCAAAGATATATTGAAGAATTTTCCTAAACATAATTGGCATTGACCATGATAAAAGAGCATCTTATCTTCAGATCAAATGTCAAACATTTACCTAACATATATATAAATAAAACACCATTTACATGGAGAAAACTTGATGACGTAAAATTTAGCGGTGTTGAAATTACTCAACACCGCTGGAAGGTTAACCAATCGAAATTAATCGCTTTGCTCATAGTTTTACGTCTAATAAGTGTATGTTAAATTATGTTGATGTAAATAAAATTAACAGGGAGATAAATCTTATTAATGTGATCACTGAATTTTATAATCTACCAGTTAGATTATATGCTCAATTTTTTTCCACATTATTTGTCATACATTTTTTTTAAATCTGAATACCACAGTGAGACTACTGTATCCCCAATTGGGGTATGTTGTGAGGGTGAAGGTAATGGAGAGGGGACGAGGCAGGTGGGGAAGTATCTGGATGTTCTGATCACCAAACATGGCTACAGCCACTTCAAGCAATGTTTCAATTCTGAATGGTAGTCTTAAACTGGAGTGATGCTGAGGGTATCTTCCATTCTGGAACGTGTATTATTAAGCATGGCCAGTCATCCCGAAAGTTTACCAAACTTACCGATAAGTATGACGAGATGCTATTTTTGTTTTGAAAAACTCTGCCTTTTTTTATGGCTTAGCTATATTTAATATACAATACCAGGAGTCATATTAATATCCTTTTCAAAAGTTCTCATCTGTGTACTTGTTTTATTCCACCTTTTTGTAAAAGCAGATTTTCGGTCCATTAGGATCTACACTTACAGTAATAAAAAATAACTTCTACTCAAAACTGTTAGCACAAATTAATGTGATCACATTACCTGGTATATACTGAAGGGGTAACTACTTTTCCGCCTATGAGTGAACTGTCGATTAGTGCTACTCGTCGAGTAATATGTATGTAAAATATGGTTCCGTGTCTAATCGGACTATGAGATCTCAGCGTCTGAATTCCCATAGTAAATTTATTCAGACACGATACTTCCTCACATGATAATTCATCACATCATAACTCACATTAACCTAACCTAACCTAAGGTTAAAAACCCCAATTATCAGTTTTCAATGCTTCGAGACATGATGAATTATCATGTGAGGAATTAACATCCGATGAAAAATTTGTACTCAATATTCATACACTTAAAAACTGTTATATTTTACGGTGAACATTCTGGTCACCGTAATATATAATAGTATGTTTCACCACAGCTGAGTATCACTACCTGTCAATTCATTTTATACTACTCGGCACTCAATCCTATAATTTTATTTGCGAATTTGGCGGTTTTGGACGTTACTGAAACGGTCGACAGTTTACCGCCGTGTTAATCCTATGATTAAAGTTACTTGATGAGTAGTTACTTAGCTACTCAGAGATGGTGAAAAACTCCCTAAATTATAAACCAATACATACCTATTGTTTGTTGATTGAACAGTTAGGCGATCCGCTCACTGAGGCAACTGAAAACTGTCAACTAGCAACTGTCTTTGTATGACAATGTGATGGCCCGCACACTACACAATCATTCAAAAACCCGTTGGCAATGGTAACGCAAAGTCTCGCGACTCGCACTGCTGATCGCCGTGGCTGGCCGTTGCTAGTTGCCAGCTGTCAGCTGATTGTTCTTCGTATATGGTTAAACAAGCTTTTTGACCAATCAAGACATAGAAACCAGCTGGTTTTAGTTTGTTTTCAGTTGCCTCGTCAGCGGAGCGCCTTTTTTTGTTGTTGTGTTTTTGATAGATCTTAATTACTGTATTCATAATAATTAAATGTCTTCAAGTAGCCAATGAACTAAATATGTAGAACAAAACATAATGATTCAAAAATTGTTAAAAGTATTTAAGCAATAATAATAATAACAATTTCTTTCATAATAATTAATTAATAATTATGTATGTATAGCTACAAAGAAATTTTAAGAGAAAATTTGAGGTGTATGTATAGCTACAAAGAAATTTTAAGAGAAAATTTGAGGTGTATGTATAGCTACAAAGAAATTTTAAGAGAAAATTTGAGGTGTATGTATAGCTACAAAGAAATTTTAAGAGAAAATTTGAGGTGTATGTATAGCTACAAAGAAATTTTAAGAGAAAATTTGAGGTGTATGTATAGCTACAAAGAAATTTTAAGAGAAAATTTGAGGTGTATGTATAGCTACAAAGAAATTTTAAGAGAAAATTTGAGGTGATTTTTTTCTTCTCTTGTGAATTAATATGTCAATCGTAGTTGATTAGTCAGACATCTCCGAAAAATCAGAGTATGCATGTGTGTGTAAAAGTGTACCCTTTATCTGGTACACTACTCAGATTACTTTTAAACACCACCCAATCAATTGTAATGCAGAGAAACTTTTAGTGAATTAAACTAAATTTTGATGTTTTCTGTGTTACTAGTAGAATATTTAAAAAAATCAAACTAATATACCGGACCGTTATGCCGCCCGGTGTTATTTTATAGCATATTTAATATGTAAAACACAGACACACGTGTAAATACTATTTGATTTACGGCGATCATTCGAATTTTGCTTTCCTCATTACTTCAAAACTTAGTATTTGGAAATGTCTGACTTATCCACTGGACCACCGATGTAGGAGTTACCTGTTTAATAGTAGATTTGTTTTTCTAATAATTCAAAATAAACACTGGAGTCTTCCGGGTCCTGCCATTGCTTAAATCAAACTCAATAATACCCAAAAATTCAACAAAAAATGGAAATACATTACGTTTATACATACAATTACATTTGCAGCTAAACAGAACACAATTTTCACCTATGTCTGTACAAAGGCCACAGGCTAATGTAGAACCTAACCACCAAAGCACAGAGTTTAATCTAGAGTGATGACAGGAAAATTTCACAATGACATGAACATATTTCAAATTGTGAAAACGTTGGACAGATCATCGGGAACATAAATCTCGTCAAGGTTACCTTTTAGAGCCGACTAAAGTAATCTGCTACTATCGAGGGCGGTTAAACTAATATTTGTGAATGCCAGTTTGTTTTTTTATTATCGACGGTCCCAAAGAACAATGTCGGATGTGCGATTTTGTAGTTTTGTAGTAGAGCTTTTTAAAACATCGTTTCTGCAATTTTACTGTTTTTGGTATCAGTTGTTTTGATCTTTGGCATTTCATCTCATTGCAATAAAAATCCAAAAATATAGACCTTTAAATCAACAAAATAAGCCATTAATTAAGCCAACAGAACGATTTTCAACTTTTGTCAGATCCGACATTGTTCTTCAGGACCGTCGATATATAGTCTAAACATAATATAGTCGATTCCGCTTAATTGGGACTTATCGGGCTCAAACATTTTGTCCTTTTGACTTAGCAATGTTTAAGGTAGGTAAAGAAAAAATTGTCATGAAGCTTTTTTACATGTTTAATGTATATATTACATTTATTTTATTCGAGTTCTCTCAAATGTTTTTTAAACTTTATTAAATTTAAAAAAATATATATACATATATTTAATTACTGAAAAACAATTATGTAGGTACTAAATATGTGCACATATTACGAATATGATGAAAAATAATAATCAAAGATAGGTACAAATAAAAATCATAAATGAACAATTACATAATATTTTGATATTATGAAGTACCAAAAAACGATTTCTTATATGCGCGGCAGTACTCTGTGAACAACTTTGAAGTATGCAAATAACAATATTGCATACTTCAATCCACTGTCTCGAATGCGTCGTCTGTACAAAGCTATTGAATGTGATTGTATCTTCGCAAACAATCTCGTATACTTTAAAAACCTAATTAACAATCATCTACCTACTATTTATTATTATGTTTTTTCTTTCTTCTCTTTCCCTGTAGGTAAAGTAGGCTTACTACGTTTTATATTTCATTTTGATTATTATTATTTCTGTTTTTTCACTACTAGCATCTCCGCCTAGTAACAACTAAAACTTAATTAAGTGCGCATGCTGTGAACATTTTAAATTGAAGTGTACATTCCAATGGCAATAAATATCCGTACTTAGCCCATCGTCCCACTAGCTCGGTATCGGTACTGAATCAACAAAAACCAAAGACCCTGCGCAGAAAAGTAAAGTTCACTACTGTTTTGCAGCGCAGCTATTATGAGACTTTTCTACATTGGGTCTCCGGTTTTTGTCGATTCAATACCGATACCTGGTCAGTGGAATGGCAGGCTTAATCTTCTTGGATTAACTTCAGATCGAAATTTGTCCCAATTAAACGGAACGGTGTCTCAGATATAACTGAAGTAAATTAGTTTTAGTTTCTTTATTTGGTTTTTGTTCTTTGGGTTTTGACCTAAATGCTTTAACGATAAACTGGTGTACCAATTAAGCGGAATCGACTGTATTATGATAATATAATTTTTAACTACTTGAGCGATAGCTACCCAAAATTGGGTAGGTGATTGATGAATTTAAATAAATTGTAGATTTAATGATTTTTTTAATACATACCTAAAAATATGGAATAAACGGTGAAATCTAGATGGATTCATTGGCTTTACACCACAGTAAGCAGTTCATATATTTCCGTATTAATATTTGAAGGTATGATTTTGTTACGAGCGCAGCCGAATCGAACACCCGCAAATTTCTATCGCTCGAATGGTTAAAGTCAAAGAAATTAGTGATAGTTCCTACCATTATAATATATATTGTTTTAAGGGTAAAATGTATCAATCTGTGACTGGTTTGAACTGTTAATATATTAATAAAATCTACCCAAGGTTATTTTACATTACATGTTTCATTTTTACTTTTGAAGTTGATATTCTTTCTTTTCAGTTTTCACCACATTGTTTTAAATTCTAAGGGATTTGTCCTTCTTTTCCCTTTTTGTAAATAAAAACACAGTGTCTTCCCTGAGATTCTCAAGGAAGACACCATGTTTTTACTTTAAAAATTTGAAATCATATCATTTCAGGAGAAATTCAAAGAACTGGAAAGACAAAGGAACCAATATACTATACCATAATGATATTTGGAAGGTTTGTCGTAGATAGATAGAATAGAGTTAGATTATATCAACATCTTAATATATAAAACAAAGTCGGGTTAGTTACACCATTTATAACTCAAGAACGGCTGAACCGATTTTTATGATCTTTGATTTTTTGGATTTGTCTTCGTCCCGATTAACAGAATAACTATTAAAACATCGAAATAAATCACGGGAAAAATAATTATGAAGAAAATTAATTTTTTCATATATTTTGTATGGAACGGCTTTTCAAATAATGTGCGTTGGTCGACATAATTTGAATCAATTTGAACTGTCAATGGTGTAGTGTGCCAAACATTTCGTGCTTAGTCAACAGCTCAATTTAATTTTTTGAACTTAGAGTAGGTACCTATTTATTTTAACTTAATAAAAACTTAATTTATTTCAGTTAATAGATTAAACACAACATTTATTGATTCTGAGGCGGTACGAAGTTTGCCGGGTCAGCTAGTCATAAATAAAGAACACAATTATTTATTACTTGTAATAAGTTTATTATACAATATATAGTTTTAAAATTTAGAGAGATAATGTAGCATTTTCACAAAACATCACTCAAATAATATAATCACTGTGAGAGAGAAACATAATATACGAAGATTTGGAATGAATACCATGGATTGATTGCACTGCTTCCATTAAAGGGATTTCAGTAAGTCTCTAATACATTATTCAGACCTAAACTGACTCCTGCCTACTTGAAGGAAGAAACTAGATGATAACATGGAAAACAAAAATTTAAAGATGATAAAATCCTCAGAGAGAAATTTCACAAACACCTATTAAAACTTTATGCACGATTTTTAATGCCAAAACTTAATTGCAGATGTAAAAATAATCCATGCAGTGAGGGGGCTTCACTGCTGTAGATATTTATTTAATATGCCTTTTCTTGCCTCTCCCTCAGTTGATTAGTCAGATATCTCCAAATACTAAGCTTTGAGATAATGACAAAAGCAATATTCAAATGCTCACCATAAATCAAATATTATTTAAACATGTCTGTGTTTTACATATTAAATATGCTATAAAATAGCACCGGGAAGCATAACGGTCCGATACATTACTACGACATTTTTAAATATTCTACTAGTAACCCAGAAAATATCAATTTTATTTATTGATTTGGTGGTTTTAATGAGTAATCTGAGTATTGTACCAGATATAGGGTACACTTTTACTAGATAACTGCATAATCAACTGCATACTCAACTTAAATTTCGATTTTTCGGAGATGGGTGCCTAATCAACTGGACGAACAACATATTCATTCGCAAGAGAAGAAAAATTCACCTCAAATTTTCTGTAAAAATTTCTTTGTAGCTGTAAGTAATTATTACATTATGAAAGAAGAATTTTTGAAACTTGAAGAGAATAAAAGAAAACTAATTGAGGGTGTAAAGTTAACTGTTCTTGCAGGGGGCCATAACCATAGAGAGTAGAAAAAACAGGGAATATATCGTAGACATAGACACTGCCGTGCCGACTGTCGCCCAGCTACAATCAAATTGCACAGATTATCAAAGCAATAGAGCCAATAAAAGTAATGTGCAATAAAAATATATAAATTTGTTTTAGACAGCTTTAATTTTATCATTGAAGCAGAAGATAACACTAATAATCTAAATTAAAATATAAAAATGAACAAGACACCGAAAAATAAAAGATAGATCATATTCATATATGACGGTTTTATAATAGGTGGCAATGGCTGAATTGGGAAAAGCACATGTCCCGGTAAGACGAGAGGTTCTGGGTTGAAGTCCCAGTTGCGACTGCTATCTTTTATTTTTCATTGTCTTGTTCATTTTCATATTTTAATTTTGATTATTAGTGTTTTCTCCTTCTTCAATGATATATTATATTGATGGGAATAACCTTCAAAAGTTATGAAAAGAGAGTTTTTCTTATAAAAATTACACTTTAATTAAAATTAAAGTGGTCTAAAACAAATTTATATTTTTTTATTGTAAATTATGGCGAGCCACAAAGTTAATGAAGATTACAAATATTTAGAGAAATTAAAAATAATTCATGACCCATCTTCCCTGTTTCTATTATATATGGTCGTAATGCTGTTAGCCCTTTAATTCTGTTCTTGACAATTTTCTTTTCACAGTTACTCCACAATAGACCCCCATTCAGATGGGAAAAAAAAGTTCAGCATCAAGACTTTAATTGCATAATAGTTTTATTTTTTTGCATCAACTCCTAAAAATTCCTCTCAGGTCATCCTTGGAAATGCTGTGTGGAGGGTCTTTTTGTGGAAAGGAAGGAGTGAATCTGGGTCTTGAAGAGACCCATTTTGTAGAAGGGAGGAAACACAGAGGTTGGCAAATCGTCCCACAGCTGAGATGTTGAACTCAAGAACGAGTCTTGGAAGCGACCCAAAAATGTTACAAATTTCAGCCATGTACAAACGTTAGGGGTTGGAATAGCCCTGTAATTTCTTACAAGCCCACCGTCAGTAAGACATTTAAATTTTTAGTATTCACAATGTTAACATTTTAATCATGGGTTTTCGAAAAAACAAAGAACATGAGTGCCAAAATGATTAAAAATTGTATTTCATCACCACACAACATACAACCAAAATTCAATAACAGCAAAAATGTTTTTTTCTTGTAACTTGATTCTAAATTACTATATGCATGTCTACAAAAAATAACTCGCAGATCAGTAGACAAAACGTACAGACATATTTATATTTTATATTGAAAGTGATAATTCTTACTATAATATTCAATAATTTCAAAGCAGATGTTTAACCCAATCTGAACCATTTGTATTTAGCTCAAAATTTTGTGGCAGCCATTCTGTTAAAGAATATTAAAAATCTTTAACCGCTTGGACACATAAGCTTGTTTTCACGATAATTTAACATAGGTAGACATAGGAATGACGTATGTCCCGTACCTGAGTTATTAAATCACTCTCGAGTATAATTCATCTTTTGTTAGTTGTTATTAAGTTTTAGTTGTATGGTTATTCATTTCCTTTGGAATGCAAATAATTTTAAAATCTCAACCGTTGATCAAAGTCTGTCTGTAACTAACTTCGGTCTCTAGATTTTTTAGTATCCACCTAGCTTCTAATCATCTTACCTTACAAAATCAGGATGACAACAATTGTTTTGTACTAAAAGACTCCTATTTTGAATAAGGCTTAGATTAGAAGGCGTAAGACACAGAATTAGCCTAGATAGATTTCTTTAGCGCAAATGCGAAGATTTAGCCTAAAGCGACAGGACATTTTCTATGCCGATTGATATTTCATCATACAATTGGAATTAAATTCTAGGTTAGAACGAACGGACAAAGAACTACTATTCTCCTGTTTTGGAGCTGTCAGATCTGCTCTTAGTGATGTTTTAGAGAAATTAAAATGCATTACGTTCATCAATTAATTAGTCAAACACCGCCATTTTATTTTATTTTTGACACTTGAAAGGTCCCCGTTAAATGCAGATTCTAGGTGCGTTTCAGCTTTCTATCAAATTGTAATCAATTGACAAGCATAACAACATAACAGTCATGCTTTTCCATTGATCAAAATTTGTTCAAAAGATGAAATGGACTCAGAATCGGCGTTAAACGGGGCGTTTTCAAATGTTAAAAAAAAAAATTATACTTACTGGCTGTTTGACGACAATGTTAATTTTGAATTTCTGTGAAACACTCAAACCTAGGGAAATATATAGTCCACAGGACTCAAATGATTATAAGACGACAAAAAAAAATATTCATCATTTCTGCATCAGGCCATCATCAGGCACTCGTCTTATTGGTCTGAATATCTACTCCATTCTCATATTGCTATGCGTTATTATAATAGGACATGACCGTCCGAATATTTCCACACAAATAAAAGGTAAAGTTTTTTTTTTTTTTTTATAGAGATTACCTCACAAGAGTCCCAACTGCTCCCGTCTGGAGCCAGTGAGACTATGGCATCCCCAATTGGGGTATGTTGTGAGGCTGAAGGAAAGTGGGGAAGGGAAGGAGATGGGGAAGAGGAAGGTAGGAAAGTACCTGGCTATTCAGATCTAGTCACTAAACACGGCTAAAGCCATTATTAAGCAACGTCTCAATTCTGAATGGTGGTCTTACACCAGGGCGATACTGACAGTATCTTCCACTCTGGAACGTGCCGCAAATGTAGTATATATTATTTTTATTAATTAATTGTGAAAATAACACAAATTAATCAAATAAAATTTATTTGCGCACGCCGGGTTCGAACCCGCAACCTTCCGATTGGGAGTCAAGTGTTGTTACCACTCGACCACGGACGGTCGTAATTTATTATAAAGTTAAAAACTTAAATAGTTATAAAATAAGTTATGTCATCGATATCGAAAACACCAGATGGGTCGGCGCAGTACTAAAAATGCTCTGGAAGAGATCATATTAGAATTAAAGATACATATGTAATTGTTATAAGCTTACCATAGACCAGATATTGCTGACTCTCAACTGCTGTTATATGAATGTCACACCAGTGTTTGGATTCAATCATTTTAACAATCGCAATGCTCAGTACATACTTAAATTGGTGATAAATTTTAGAGTTATAAATATAAAATAATATATCGTCATTTGGCATGCAATACCTCAAATATGACAATTTCTCCAAAAGTATCATTTTGATCCACAGAATGCGGAATACTTGTTAAAATGTCAATTGTTTTGGGCACTATGTAACAACTCATGTGCAATTTCCAAGGATAATACTGCATAATATGTGTCATGGTTTTTTCTCTCTTGTGAACAATTTGTTCCACGTCGACTAAGCGAAATGCCTTGCCGTACGACGATATGTATTTCCGTTATAAGTTCAGAATGGTTAAGAAAGTCTTGCTGAAGGTGATGCACCACGTCGTGTAAAATTCAGGATCAGGCTGCTAACAATAACGTTCCTTATGTAGATGCCGATAAGGTTTAAATTCCTGTTTAACACCAGCCGCTTGTTTTGTTTTGTTATTCACAAAAAAAAATCAGGCTCAGCGACAAACATTTAAATATTTTCATAACCGAAAAGGGGTTGGTAAGTAGGAGATTTTAAACTTTAATGCAGTTTTTATAGGTCTGATACTTAAAAAATGTTGTGCTTATAAAAAGATTCAATTATTTGAAAGGTAAATGTGTGTTCTGATCACAGTATTTAACTAAAGCAACAAAAATATTTCTAAGCGATCTCCAAACTAAAATCACATGATTTTGCATTGCTTAGTACCTAGTGCATCACCAACAGATATTCCCCCATTAAAAAATTACAACTTTATGTATCTTTTAATTTACCATAGATACAAATGATTAATTTGTTTACGAGACGAGGCCTCATCTAGCAAATTCTCTATCAATGAGGTAAAGTTTACATATTGTAAAAGTAATACAGTGTACTATGCAATAGTATATTATATAATAATTCATATAATATATGCTCGATATTATTCGGCATCAGGGGTAAAAGACAACGAAAATAAATTTATGCAGAAATGCCGACAATTTATAACGGTAAAACGGCCCTAAGTCGGAAATTAAGTACGATGAAATAAAAATACAATTTGCCAAAATTTTGTTATTTGAAAATAAATGGAATGTAATATACAATTATGTCATGGCTTCATCAAATAATGGTAAAATTGGCACACCCTATGTAAAGCAAGTAATCAACTATTTGGTTACTTTACAAAAGCAAACATATTAAATGATTTTTAAATTTTTTTTTATCACAAATTATCCTGAAAAATTGATACATTTGCATTTTTGTATGTTCAAATAAACTTCTAAGTTTGTTTATATTGGATATATAGAATACTTTACATAGAGCGTGTCGAAATACCTTGTCCACAGCTACTAAGGTCAATTCTTAAATTAGATCCAAATTGGGCGCCAGACAGCAACAATGCATTAGGGCTTTACTAATAAACATGTTTTAAAGTTTACACAACTGATGTTATATCAAAACATTATCAGTTGTGCAAAATTTAAAACGTGTTTATTAGTAAGGATCACTGCTAACTGCATTATTAACTTCAATGAAAAAATTAATGAAGAACTAATTTAAATGACTTTTTGAAAAAATATATCAATTTTTACTGCTGTTTCTGTCACTTATAATGTTCTATGCACCTTTGTGGAACATTTCATTGCAAAATTTTACAATTCGCACCTTTAATAAATTAGCTACAAATTGAAATCGAAGAGTCCAGGCTGCAAAATGAGAGTTTTAAGAGCCGTGAGGTGAATTTCACAAAAATGATGGTATATAAATTAAATTTTATGGCAGGAATTGTTGACACCTTGAGAACCAAGTCTCAACTATTTGAGAACCTCTGCTAACTCGTGAGCTTTAATTTTTAAAAAGAAATCAAACTTTCCCGGGTTATGAATAACCTGACATTATTTGAAAATCTCCTACCACCACTGAAGTAAGCGGAAAATGTTGCTTGTGTCGTGATGGAGGACTTGGTCAGCCGAGGAATTGAACAAGGGACGCCTGGGTGACTGACCAGTCAGCTGCTTCACACAAATTATAAAAATTTTAAATTCGTCCTATAACTGACAGCAAATATTTCTCAAACAATTTACGAATAATTTGGATCTATTATAATAAGATGTCCACCTAATTGGGAGTGCTGTATCACTTTTTAACCGCTATCCCATCTGCACTGCGTCATTCAAACAATAAATAAAATTCTGCAAACATAAGATATAGAAGAGGGACAGGGATGACTTCTGTACAACGTTATATGTCGCACGTTACAAGATTCGTGGCTTAATGAACAATATTAAAGTAATTTTGTAGCATCGCTCAAACACAAATTATAATATAAGTTCTCAATTAAAAAAATCCACTTTCATATTACACGGAATCATCTGAAACAAAGGAAATAATTCAATATTAGTAAAATCAAAGGGCAACGGTTCCATGACAACTCAACAAAGAGGCACTTCAACACCCTTTGAAAAGTCACTACAAGTGATAAATAAAAATAAATAAATAAAATTTCCCATCACCCAACTTAATATAACCTATTTAGGTAACCGTTTTTATATTAGCTCCACACAGGAGGCCCTGAGAAAAAAAAATCCCTCAAGGCCTATGTCATCTTTGGGGATGCTGTGTGGAAGGTCTTTTAACCTCTTGCAGGCCGCAGTCCCCCCGGCGGGTCCGGATTTTTGCAGCGATTTTGCCCCTTATGTATCATTATTCATTTGTCCGTCACTCCTAGACACATTGACATCAGATTCCTACCCACCCCTCATACCTTTTTCTTTCCCAGAATTTCCTCTCCTTCCTTGCCCTTAACTTGTTGAAAGCCAGCATACAAAAATTTTTTTTTTTCAATACGATGTAAAATATTTGACAATTCTCACCTTTCTTACGAATTCAATTTTTTATAACATTTCTTTTGTGATATATTACAAAAATTACATCAAAATAATGTAGATAAAATGAACTTCCTAATAATCACTCAAATCTATGCTTTCCACAATGGATTTATATCAAAAACAATGAATAAATATAGACTTCGAATGTGACAGCTATCATATTATCAAGCGGCAACCATTTTGTCCGCCATCTTTGGTGTCCGGCTTGTCTTTAGCAATAATTATATAAATTTTTCGGAGTGGCTAAATGCTATCCAGTAATTTGTTTTGTCAAGAACGAGAATGGCCCAAGCGATTCTGACCTTGTTCTTCATACAATTTCTTTATACATAAGGGGCATAATTTCTTTATACAAAAGGGGCACTTTAAAAATCTGGACCCGCCGGGGGGACTGCGGCCTACAAGAGGTTAATGTTAACCTATTTAGGTAACCTTTTTTACATTAGTTCCACAAAGGAGGCCCTGAGAAAAAAAAAATCCCTCAAGGCCTATGTCATCTTTAGGGATGCTGTGTGGAAGGTCTTTTAAGGGCAAGGAAGGAGAGGAAGTTCTGGGAAGAAAAAAGGTATGAGGGTTGGGTAGGAATCTGGGGTCAATGTATCCAGAAGTGACGGACAAATGAATCCATCCCTCCCACTGCGGTGCAAGGCGATGGATCGAGAGAGTCCAGGGGGCCTAGTCTCGATCTTTCGGTTTCACAAAC
Organism: Limnephilus auricula; assembly: GCA_951813805.1. Taxonomy (NCBI): domain Eukaryota; kingdom Metazoa; phylum Arthropoda; class Insecta; order Trichoptera; family Limnephilidae; genus Limnephilus; species Limnephilus auricula. Next base: position 4,811,652 of record OX638396.1, read on the forward strand.
AAGCACGTGTGCCGTTTAACCTTTCTTGACGGTGCTGTCAACTAAGCGGTCACGGTTTGTATTTACTGAAATATCTTTGTAAATATACTAAACATAGAGTTAACATTTTAGGTATTCCTCCACAATACATTTATGTATTGGATTAAATAAATACATTACACTAATATTTACTGAGTGTACAGCATCGGAGCGCGAGAAAGTTTTTAGCACGGTCAGAGGAGGGTTAATACGGATTCGTGACCTAGCTAAACCCGCGTTACGGGCGCTGTGAGAGATATAGACTAGGCCTCCAGCTGGAGAGATTTAGATTAGGTCTCCCTCAACCAGTCTCTCCCGATCTGGTCCGCCACACAGTAGACGGGCATACGCATTCGCCGCCAAGACATAGACAAACCTAGTAAAGGTGTTGGTTATCCAATAAATTCCCGGGGTGGGGGGAATACATATATAGATACTATACTCTTGAGGATGAAAATTTACATAAAATTGAACTTTCACATCAAGGCTTGCCATAAGTCAAAAATTGTTTTTAGAAGTTTCTACGTTTAGAAGTTTCTATTCATAGAAACATAATATTTTCATAGAACACAAACATATTTTTACATCTTGACTAACCACTGGAGCGATTTAGGTCCAAATTTGGACTGATTTTATTTGTCTGCGATTTATATCGGTCCAAAATTGGAGCACATTTAACGAACCTACAAATATGGAATAAACGGTGAAATCATTAGCTCATTAGCTTTAATCAGCAGTAAACAGTTTATATATTTCCATATTAATATTTTGAGGAATGATATTAATTAAATCGAATGGCCAAATCAAAAACTGAACACCAATCGCTAAAGACGGAGTATAGGTCCATCACATAATAGACATATAACGTGATCCTTTGCGACTTGCGGCGGCGTGATCAGTGGCAATGTGTGGTAGAAATATAATTTTGCTTTTAATTGAAAAAAAATTCTCAGTTTAACATATATTTTGGCATTATGGCAGTGCAAAGTAATCAAAAGAATAAATAATAATAGTGATGAAACTCACCGTGGTACCACCAATTTGTCTTTTTTGGATTCTTATTGCATGTTTTCACGTAGAAGGCGTTGTCTGCTGGTCGTTTCTGAAAAGAATTAATTTATTTTATTTTATTTATTAGCGTTATAAACAGTCTTTATAAATTCATGTATTACAGTTTTAAGAATATTTACGTCATTGATCAATAAACTACATTGAAATTTAAGACCATAACAAAAAAAAAAATACACAACATTATACCTAATATAAAAATTCTAATAAAGTGCATCTTCTTACTTAAATCAACAAAAAGTATCATAAGAAATATTTCCAAGGTTTACATTTAAACTTGAATGGATATCAATAATATTATCTTTATGGAAGTGTATTTATTCAAATTCAAACTGCCAAAAAAAAGAGGAAATATGATGAGCTAAAAAAAAATCTATTAAAAATTAAGTTTTTGGTTAAACATATGGCATTCGATTGAGTGTTATTTTTTTACGAATGTTGTGAATTTAGCTAGGTTCATGTTAAACACATCGCTGTCTGGGCATTATCTATTAAATGTGCTATAGCTTCTTCTTATAAATACATTTTCAAGGTAATTATGTTGCTCTTAGGAATATAAAATGTGTCTGGAGATCGAGTAACTCTTACGGCCGCTGTTCCCAATCCTACTAATCAATTACTAAGCCAAAATTTTGCCTTAGTATTTGATTAGTGTACAACTACGCTTTTTCCAACACACAAGTATCGCTTAAGCATTTATCTTAACCTAAGGAAGCCGGACTAGTGGATTAAACTCGTTCCGGCCGCCTCAGTTTTGGACTAGTTCTTAAAAGTGTCAACAGAGTAGAAAAAATACCGCGAACACAATGTATGGTCAATGAAATATCACTTTGACAGAAGACACAGTTTCGCGCTCATTTCACTTCTATTGTATTGCGTTTATCAATTATCATTTTAATTAATATGGATTGAGAAGTTCGGATGCGTGCGGAGCAGAGACGAAAAACGGTTAATTTATGCGAAAAACTATGTCGTTTTTGAATATTCGCCAAGCCAAGTGTCGAGTCCAGTACCTACTGTCAAGCTGACACTTTATTTTATATACGTTTGTTTAAAAAAATATAAAATGTCAGTTTATGGATAAAAATATTTAAAATAAATTACGTGTATTAATAATAAATCCAACAATTAACTCTATAATATTAATTTAACTTCGAAAGTTCTTACTTTGATGTCATTTTATTGTCTATGAAAGTGGGCGAGGCCAGATAACATAAGATGTTTGGGGACAACATAAATCGAGCGCTACCCTACAAAATGCTTGGCTGATAGCGGCCTCAGACGAATCGATGTAAAAGTTAGAAACAGCGGCCGTTAATGGACATCTGATAACAATATTTTGTAGTAGGTATGGGCTATCAATGAATTATCTTATAGGTCTCTGATATATCAAGAGATTTAAGGTTCATGGGGACATAGTTTTCATCTTTTGCACGCGATAAGATATTTATGATATAATCATAATCATTTATGATTAGAGATTTTCACAGCCAAAAAAACATCTGTATTTGTGATTAATTTTATTTAATTGAATAATATTTTAATTTTGGACAGCGTTACAGTGTCCATCAATAGAGCAGATGTGAAGATTGTGGTGAAGTGCGTGTTTATGTATGTAGAAGTGATATTGTGTTGTAAGCGTTGACCTCTTGTGCGCCAACAATCCTTAAGACTGTTAGAAATTAGTAATAATAGATAAATAAATATTTAAAAAAATATTATTTCTCTTAATATAACTAATAATTACTGGGGAAACTACTTCTGGAAGATTATATACTATTTTTATAAATACTTTAAAACACACTATGTGGTACAATAAACTTAAATGCTGAACTTGATACAATCCATTCTCACTCAGGTACAGTCGGGGACGCATGCCGCTTTTCGAACCTTAAACTTGCCTATTGCGACGATTTCTGTATTAATGTCAGTTCGGTATTAAAGTTTGGCGTATACTTTAGGATGGTAAAATTTACAAAAACATAATTTTGCATAAAACAAGTAAACTATTGCGAAAATAGAAACGGCGATTAAAAAGTCAATCCTCTTAGGGTTTAATCCTCCGCTTAGTTCTCTAAGAAGTCAATCCTCTCCTACATATTTCAGTATAATAATTAGTGAAATGAATGTGGTTTTCAGCATTTAGTTTTGGTGCAAAAGTCAAGTACCGGATACTAATAACATAATAATTAATTGGGTTTTTTTAGATTCCAATTGCCTCTATAATTAGGTGTGCTTGTTGCGTTTTGGGTCTTCCCACTATTTCAGAAACGAAACTACACATCGGCCTTGATGATGGACACTGCGAAGCAGTCCGAAACGTTGACTTAATAAAGAAAAAGCATAACACGGCATAATAACCCAAAAATTAAACACAATAAAAGAATTTATAACTGTTGATGATTAGGGTCAAATTGAGGAGAGGATTTTCATGCCTTGACGAGTAAAAAGAGTTAGTACCTTTTCCTTGCAGCTGCTGAGCATGGACACGATGGAGAGGCAGACGGAGCGAACGGAGAGAGCTGGCGACCAGTCATCAGTGAGGATGGACAGGCAGATGTGGCCATTGGAGTAGATGTGCGGATGCACCGGGATGTTGTTGCCCACAAAGATAACCTAAAAAAAACAATTGAACTTATAAAATCACCTACATTGTGATATCATAGATATTAGTTCAAGAGGTCACCAAGAGATGGCACATAGCTGTCGATAACGCGGGGATTGAAACAATAATAAATACCGTTGCAACCTCAAGTTCGAGACTCAGAATCACTCCTACCGCCGACTAATAAGTCATACAAGCATTGTAATCTATCACCAAATAAAGTTCAAAGTGTTTTGTTGAGCCCTGAGTATTTATTTAACCCTTCAGACCTCGACCGTATTCTGTCAGAAGGTCACAATATTTCCGCTTTACAATAAAATCCAAATATATGGAATATTTGGGAATGTATCCGAAAACTAAAAACTTTTTTTAAAGGGTGATGAAATACGCTTCTAAATTGTGTTATTAGAATTTTTTTAATATAATTTTTTTTAATGCAAACTTTAGAAAGTTTTAAGAATGGCTCATCTTACTTACGCTTTATCTTACTAAAACTACAATACAATCTCACTAATCCGGCACTTCACTAGACCGATACGTCCAATAATCCGGCACCCTCCGCCCGCGCCTACCTCGCCCCACTACGCCTTTTTTTTTTTTTTAAATAATAGTTTCAATATCAAAGTTTGTACATTATGTAGGCATAAAGTATACTATAAGTATACATTTTTTGTCTTTTTTCACATCCTCCTCACTAGGGTTTCCTGTTTTGAGGTTCTTTGTAGTTTTTTTAAACTTTTGTATTTAGTAATAATGATATGCGCTCCATCGCCGCGTCGCCGTCTAGCAGTCTAACCTCAACACGTATCTCGTGTGCATGTGCGTACGTATTTGCCTATTGTTTTGAAGTGAGAATAGTGTGTAATTAAAAATGTCAAGTAAACGGAAACACGAGACACTAGATTTGGAAGATAAAATGGACATTTTAAAGAAGTCAAAAGCAGACCTCAACTAAGGAGTATTTTAAAACTATGTAATTTTGAGATATGTTACAGTTACAATAAAACCTGTCAAACAAGAACACAAATATGTACATGCATTACGTACATTATATTCTCTTTATGAAATGCTTTGTTTTATTTATTATGATTTTTTTCTCTATATAATCCAGTAATTCGAACATTCCAATAAACCGACACCCTCTGGTTTTTAATAATGCCAGATTAGTGAGATCGTACTGTACTGGTAATGAAAAAAAATAAAAACAAATATGTACATAATTTATTATAAGTGTTATTTTCAACTCGCTTTTTTTTTCGTTTCATGTAAAAATAATTTCAATATAATCATATTTCTCACTACGCTAGTAAGGGAGATACAACGATTTTTACGATACCTATATGAGTTGTTCCGAGAAGCGAACCAATAACCTGACGGGCTAATTAAAAAAAGAATATTCCGTATTACCGTCAAACGAACTTTGACAAGGAATATTCCGTTTTATCCGTGAAGCGGACTTATACAACATTACCCAACAATGAAACAGACATCGAGACAGGATCATCTAAATGTTACAAATTCAGTGCACCGATAGATCGGCACTCCGAATCTAAGAAGGAAGTCTTTTAACAAAAAATAACCCTAAAATACATTACGGTCAGTGGCGGTTCGTGGTCTTTTTAACGGGGGGTTCAGAAATTCAAGAGAAGATATATCTAAGAGAATCTTAGATATATCTAATCAAAATTTATTTTACAACTAAAGTTAGTGGGAGAGGTACCTACATACTATTTAAATAACTTGACACTCCTCGACACAATTATTAGATAACCAGAAAAGTTTTAGAGGAATTAAATTGTTTAATGGTTTTTACAGCACTCAATGTACGTTGCAATTTTTTTTTTCAATAAGAAAAATAATGTAGAATGTAGAATATATAATTGATATTTTAAAACATAAAAAAACCAAAAATGAAGGTGGCACGAAATTAAATTAGAATTTTTCACAAAAAATACAATATACACTTATACAAAAAATAATAATAATAATTTCCAACCTTTTTTCATATATAAATATTAACTTTTTTTGTATATATAACACTGTATTCCGCCATTGTGAAAAAAAAAATTGCGACAATCGATAAACGCAACCGCTTTCAATTTGTGGGCCGAAACAATACTGGAGAAAGCTCAACACAAAATTGCATAACTAGCGACGTTAACCGTAACTTTAGTAAATGTACTCGTAGCTAAGGGATGTAAAAACTTATCTAAAAAAAAAATTTATACGAAAACAGAAGTCAAAATCGGTCTACTTCAATAGCAGATTTACAAATGCCATTAGCAAAAGGTTGGAGAAATGCAGAAACAAGAAAATAAAAAATGTACCAAAATGACTACAAAATTAAATACCATAATATATAACATTTAACTTGCATCCATATTATGGTGCAAAGTGCAAAGGTCAACCGTCAGCCGGTCATCCTGCAACAATCTCGGGCATCCCATCAGCGGGACTCGTCAATGTTTGGAGGTCACATGACATCTGCGATCGCCGCACTGAGCTGGGTTAATATTGCTCAGTTTTGTTCGTTTCACCGGCACAGGGATTTGTATCGGCTATGATTTTTTTTGTATGGACGATTATGTGCGGATTGTTACGCGCACAAATTGGGAATAGGTATCGTATTTTTCGGTGGCGCGAGTTTTAAAGGCGGAATTTTAATGTCGAGCTATCTATAATGTGCTTATATTATTATACAACAAGTTTTTTTTATTTTCTCATATTTATAATGGGGGTTCGCCGCACAAACGCACTTTAGAGCAAACCGCCACTGATTACGGTTAGGTTATTTCGATGAAATAAAGTATAATTACCTCGGGGGAATCAAACGGATATTTGTGTGTGAATTTGAATTGCAGAAGAAAAGTCTCTCCTTCATAAAGTGTTCCCGATACTCCCTCCATATGCACGGTCCATCTGCAAACAATGACAAATAGACATAAATTTATAAACTAAAAAAATAAATAGGTTTTTTAAAAAATCTATTAGAAAATGAACAGAATCAGCATAAGTTTTGAAAGGAAATAATATCTCTTGTCACAGTCAGGCAAGCACCATAGATGTGGTCTGATTATCAATATTAATATTTGCACAGTGATTATTTATCTTTGTTTATAATAATAAATGTTTAACTGAAATGAGTAAATTGTAATCATAACACAGTTTTCACAATCTACATGCTTTTAAAAATCTGAGTCAGCGGGCTAGATTTACGTATTTCTAATGAAGCACTACATAAATGGTTTCGATTGACGATACATTAGATGTAGTCAAGGTATAAATTGAATAATAACACTACACATACTTAGAAATATGCCGCCACTTAAGATATGAATTGATAAAAGAGCTTTAGTGTTTTTATTGTAAAATAAAAAAAATATAGAATGTTTATTTTGTGTAATAAACATCAGAAAACAAGCTGCGTAACCCGGAATTTAGTTTAATTCAATCCGTATTATCGTGATAAGATACGGCATAAAATGCGATAAAGATCTTACTGTGTTAGGTTCTGGCTGGTAAGCTCTCCGTCGACTGAAACGCCAGGTGGGGGTTCCTTCATTAACGACATCAGCTCTTTCTGTAGACGTCTCTGCAATTAAACAAACCATTAGAACTGCAATCTTGCAAAATCAACGAAGCGATAAATTTAGGATGATCGATGACAGATGTATTACAAAATGATATTTGGTCAGTAAACACGTTAGGGAAAATTTTACAATAAATAATAAAACACAAATGTGGCACGGAGTAACTGCTTGACTAGTTTTCAAATCACATCAAAATAATATACAATTAAAACAAGAAATTTAAGAAAACCTCAGATGGAGAAACAGCAGCCATGACAGATAATTTTATTTGACAATGAAAAGTATTGCAAGCTTCAATACAATATTTTCCCTTGCACAGAAAAAAATACGATGAGATTTATATGTGGTATAAGTAGCGATGGGCACAATCGATGAATAATCGATTATTTACTCGATCTTTTTTACCATCGAATGATTTCGATTCATTTCCATAGAAAAATCGATTCTCGCTTCTCGATGTCAAATTCATTCGAATGCACAGTCCGAGAGAATCGGTTTGAAACGTCATCGAACTTGGAATCGATTCTCGCTTCTCGATGTCAAAATTCTTTCGAATGCACGGCCGAGACAATCGGTTTGAAACGTCATCGAACTTGAAATCGATTCTCGCTTCTCGATGTCAGAATCCATTCGAATGCACAGTCCGAGACAATCGGTTTTAAACGTCATCGAACTTGGAATCGATTCTCGCTTCTCGATGTCAGAATTCGAATGCATAGTCTTGAAACGTCATCGAAAGTGATTTTGCTTGTCAAACGAAATATTTTATAGGTACATGTTATAATCAACCTGATGTGTGAATTTTAAATTATGAATGAATACTTTTAGGTAACGATTTACGTTTTCAGTATAGTTTATACGTAAAAGATTGCGATGGTGATAGCTTTCAACAATTTAAAAATGTTTATTATGAGGTTATGTATCATCTATTTGGGTATTGTAAATTTAATTTAAAATAAAACAATAACTTAGTATATACCATTTTTATATTTAATGCCGACCGGGTTTCGCTAAAACCGTAGTTTCTTCAGGGCAGTAAATAATACTCTACTAAAATCAGCAAGTAGGTAATATGTTTTCATATCTACTTTATATGACCAAATATATTTAATTTATTTGAAATTAACAGGTGTTTCTTAGTTTGTAATAAAAATGAAACGATTTCTATAGTAAGAAAACTTTATTTAATGATAAACTACAAATATAAAAATATAAATACAAATAATTGCATTAATAATTACGAAAAGGTGTCCATAACCTACATGTTATTTAGAGGTTATTTTTTAACAAAAACGACATAAAATTATTATCTTCGTATTAAACACAGACACACTGTCAATATTATTAATGGGAATTTGTACCAACCGGCTAAACTAAATATCTTATTAGTAATTTTATTGTTGTGAGATGCCCTCATATTTGAAATTCGTGGAAAATGGAATAACACTAATGTTGCCATCAAACAAAAAGGAATTTGCCAATTTGCCATTGCCAGGAAATAAAAACGGTGATTGAAATATTGTTGCAGTACTTACTTACTAATGTTGCGTTATTTAAACATGTTATTTATCAAAATTTATTATTGTTATAATTATTATTATAATTATTTATTGTTTTTGACAAAAATGTCATATAATTATAATTATTTTCATATTATTAAACATACATAAATATTTTTAATGGAAATTTTTACCAATGGGCTAAACTAAGTAGCTTAACAATAATTGTTATGTTATGAAATGCATACCAAAAAACAACAAATAAAATTACAACAAACAATAAGCGTTGCCATACATGATGCACCATAATAATTTTCGGCTTCCTACCCCCCCCCCCCCCCCCCCCCCGTCACAGACAAAAATCCTGCCCCTGACCGTAGCTATTGCTCCCGAACTCCGAGCAAAAAATCGATTAATCATTCGATTATTGTGATGTCTCGATTAAAAAAAATCGATTATATAAAAGTTTCGATCATTCCCATCGCTAGGTATAAGTGCTGCTTTGAAGTAGCGATGGGCACAATCGATGAATAATCGATGATTTACTCGATCTTTTTTACCATCGAATGATTTCGATTCATTTCCATAGAAAAATCGATTCTCGCTTCTCGATGTCAAATTCATTCGAATGCACAGTAGCGATGGGCACAATCGATGAATAATCGATTATTTACTCGATCTTTTTTACCATCGAATGATTTCGATTCATTTCCATAGAAAAATCGATTCTCGCTTCTCGATGTCAAATTCATTCGAATGCACAGTCCGAGAGAATCGGTTTGAAACGTCATCGAACTTGGAATCGATTCTCGCTTCTCGATGTCAAAATTCTTTCGAATGCACGGCCGAGACAATCGGTTTGAAACGTCATCGAACTTGAAATCGATTCTCGCTTCTCGATGTTAGAATCCATTCGAATGCACAGTCCGAGACAATCGGTTTTAAACGTCATCGAACTTGGAATCGATTCTCGCTTCTCGATGTCAGAATTCGAATGCATAGTCTTGAAACGTCATCGAAAGTGATTTTGCTTGATAAACGAAATATTTTATAGGTACATGTTATAATCAACCTGATGTGTGAATTTTAAATTATGAATGAATACTTTTAGGTAACGATTTACGTTTTCAGTATAGTTTATACGTAAAAGATTGCGATGGTGATAGCTTTCAACAATTTAAAAATGTTTATTATGAGGTTATGTATCATCTATTTGGGTATTGTATATTTAATTTAAAATAAAACAATAACTTAGTATATACCATTTTTATATTTAATGCCGACCGGGTTTCGCTAAAACCGTAGTTTCTTCAGGGCAGTAAATAATACTCTACCAAAATCAGCAAGTAATATGTTTTCATATGGACATATCCAAATATATTTAATTTATTTGAAATTAACAGGTGTTTCTTAGTTTTTAATAAAAATGAAACGATTTCTATAGTAAGAAAACTTTATTTATATATTTAATGATAATATTTATATATTTAATGATAATATTTATATATTTAATGATAATATTTAATGATAATTTGCATACGAAAAGGTGTCCATAACCTACATGTTATTTAGAGGTTATTTTTTTTAACAAAAACGACATAAAATTATTATCTTCGTGTTAAACACAGACACACTGTCAATATTATTAATGGGAATTTGTACCTACCGGCTAAACTAAATATCTTATTAGTAATTTTATTGTTGTGAGATGCCCACATATTTGAAATTCGTGAAAAAAAGGAATAACACTAATGTTGCCATCAAACAAAAAGGAATTTGCCATTGCCAGGAAAGAAAAACGGTGATTGAAATGTTGTTGCAGTACTTACTTACTAATGTTGCGTTATTTAAACATGTTATTTAGAGATTGTTTTTGATCAAAAATGTCATATAATTATAATTATTGACATATTACTAAACATACATAAATATTTTTAATGGAAATTTTTACCAATGGGCTAAACTAAGTAGCTTAACAATAATTGTTATGTTGTGAAATGCATACCAAAAAACAACAAACAATAAGCGTTGCCATACATGATGCACCATAATAATTTTCGGCTTCCTACCCCCCCCCCCCCCCCCCCCCCCCGTCACAGACAAAAATCCTGCCCCTGACCGTAGCTATTGCTCCCGAACTCCGAGCAAAAAATCGATTAATCATTCGATTATTGTGATGTCTCGATTGAAAAAAATCGATTATATAAAAGTTTCGATCATTCCCATCGCTACTTTGAAGAGTATGACTTCAAATTAAAAGTTACAAACTTCAAACTATAATTTCAAATAGTGAAAATTATCCTTTCATTTCTACGTATTTATTTACCATTCTATATGAAAAAATCCTTCCATCTTATATACATTCAGATTCCTGACTCCAGAAACATAAAGTTTAACCGTGTTCGCAGGAAAAATAACGTGAGGGGCAATAATTATAAACTACAATTCATATATAAAGTACACCCATTCCATTGAATTGAACAAGACTGCATTCTCGAGGGTTAATCCTGCCTTATTTAAACCTCCATTATGATAGAGAGAACAAAAATTAATTAATTAAGTCAAAAACCGATGAAATTTTAACGTTTGCTCATACGGAGTCGTAGCTAGAGCAAAAACCCAATAACTACGTCTGAACACTCTGAACTGTATATTTTCCCTATAACGAAATCTATTTGTATTATTTTATTCAGCCATTTTATGTAGCTCTGATATGGCAGCCCTGGTTTGAAGGATAGAAAAAAATGGTCGTTGAATTGTCAAAGCGCTCGTCTGCAGAGAAGTTTATTGATGAAATAAATATTACCAATTCCAAAAAAGTCGCCGTCGTATTTGTTTTGGGATTCATAGCTTACCATGGAATACTACACCTTCAGTATGGTGAGTTTAACTCGATATATTTAAACAAAACAGTTCGCCGGTTGGTGCGGTGCAAAACAAATTCAATCGAAAAAAACCGAATTGAGTCACCGAATTGTATTGCTATTTGATTTGAGTCATGGTATTGAAATACGGACAGTAACAATAGGTTTTTAATATCCTATTTAATAAGCTATTTTTATAATTGAATTAACTGCAAAAGGGTGTAATAATTAATCTAATCTGTAAAGATGTTTTGTTTCTGTTAGGACCTGACTCATGTTCCTGGCTCTTGTCTGACGGGCGCTATAAGGGGGACCATGAATGGCAGCCCTACGGCTGTATGCTCCACAGATACTCTCAGACGTAAGACCCCATGTTGATTATCTTTCCTAGAGAATTTTCAATCTTATCAATTTGTGCAATCTATATTTTATTCACGGAATTGATAAAAGTAAAGGTAACTTTGCAATAAGCCGCCGCTTTTTTAATAGGCACAGATTTTGAAAAGTACACTACTTTTAAACTTAGTTACTACAAAAAACATCGGTTTCAGTCGAGACCGGTGGAAAAATATGCATTTAAATTTACATTTCATTAAAAAAAAACTGTACGTAATTCCTCGTTACGGCTGACATTTCGTATTACATTATTTTGCATAGAACAATGCTGAACAATTTCCAGGGTACCAATCGATAAATATTTAAAAAAAGATTACTCTATGGCAAGAAATCACTCGAGGAAGGTACTAACTAAAGATTGGGTTGCACCATACAAATTTTAATTTTCTGAATAAATAAATAATTAAGTATATTTAGGACGAATTAAAATCAATGTACTATTAATTAGGTTGTGTTAGGTTAGGTTAAGTAATAATTATTGGATATAGATGGAAACGCTTTTCAATATCGTAATAGTAAAAAATTCAATATCTTCTTAGTATTTTGAGAAATGGTATATGTGTTGTTTATGTTTGTTCCATGCTTCTGGTAAACTCTGGAAACTTGATTTGATGAACACAAGCACAAACAATATTGCTTATTGTGTAGGTTCATCTTTGTCACAGCTGTATGGCGCTTTAGCCATTTTTCCTTTCCAGCGTCGATATATATTATATGGTATTTGCACTCCATAATGTGTTATCAGTTATCGCCAAAGATATAAAAAAAGCGAAGAGTTATTTAGATATGGTATTGCATATGAAAACTGTATGCCTTTGTTACAATATATTTTACGAGTGGAAGGGTGCTATATAAATATTGGTTTATTTTAGTTATGTTTCTCAGACAGCATATAGAGAGCTGATAAAATATAATGTTAATATTGTATCATCGCTGTATTGCAAATGATACAAAATTGCATTCAACTTTATTAATTACTAGTGAGTACCCGGCATGCGTTAAATGCCACTCAAAGAAATATAATCAAAGGGTTTTAGTTTTAATTCTGTTTATTTTGTTCTGTTTGCCAGAGCTCACCATTATGTATAGAAACCCTCTATACATAATGGTGAGAAATACAAAAATGTAATTTTTCAACGAAACTCTCAACAGTTCCTAACATAGCGGTCGGTGAAAAATTACATTTCATGTTTTTAAATTTAAAAAATAACCATTAAAATGCACTTTTTTAGAAATTCCGTTAACTGAATTGATTAGTACTAGTTAATATCTAACTATTACAACTTTTTAAATTAATTTTTTTCTTCCATATTAAGCGTGTGCCGGTTTTGTAAATATTTTCCCTTATATTTCACACAATCAAGGACCGGGTGACGTCACGAACTCTCCCGCACAGTATTATACTCTTGCCGGCGTTTTCGCGGGCTTAATAAAATTCAAACTTGTAGAATTAATTTAATTATGAAAACGAACTTTTTAAAAAAAAAAAATACTAGTATTTAAGTTTGCATGTGAACATTGATAAAAAAAAAAAAAACAAAAAAGGGGACCTAACTTCCTTATTGGCCATTTTGTTCCAGAGTTATACCCCCCTGATACTTAGTTTGATAAAAGTTGTTTTTTTCTTCTTCTAAATTGAATGCAATTGTCTGTTTCCAGTGATACCAGGCACTGCTTCAGGTACCTGGCCTTCTGGGGTCGATACAACCACTTTGCCTTCATAGGCGATTCCAGGGTACAGCAGCTCTATCATTCCTTTGTTGGTTAGTATTATTTTTATTATAGTCTATTTACTATTATATTCAAGTCTGGAGATAGCACAATGGGCCCATGGACCTCTGTTTGGTTTTGAGATGAGAATATGCATAGTTCCTACTGGGATGTCATTTATCTAGTTCCTACCTCTATTCTTGCTGGAAAAGTATTTGAAATTTGGAACAATGGCAAGAAAAAGCAATTTCGAGTGCATTTGTTTTTGAAAAATAAAAGAAGATTTAGAATTACCTTGGAAACAAGTTGTTTGTGTTTTTCGTGTACATAATCTCATTTTTTAACTAAATATAATATGGTATTTGACCATCTCCGAAGTAAATATACGCCCAATATATGTACATGGTTGACATTTGACACATGAGAACGGGACGCTTCTACGACTCGTTCTTGAGTTGAACAGCTCGGCTGTGGAACGATTTGCCGACCTCTCTGTTTCCTCCTTCCTACAAAATCTGTCTCTTCAAGACCTATCCTCAAAAAGACCCTCCACACAGCATCTTCAAAGAGATGGGGGGAAGGAGGGATAGGCCCTGAGGGAAATTATTAAGAGTGTGGAGTTAATGTAAAAAAAATTATATTGTTTTGTACTTGAACACCTCACAAGAGTGCTCATAGTCTCACTGCTCCCGTATGGAGCCAGTGAGACTATGGCATCCCCAATTGGGGTATTTTGTGAGGCTGAAGGTAATCGGGGAAGGGAAGGAGATGGGGGAGAGGAAGGCGGGGATGTACCTGGCTATTCAGATCTAGTCACTAAACACGGCTAAAGTCATTTCAAGCAACGTTTCAATTCTGAATGGTGGTCTTACACCAGGGCGATTCTGAGAGTATCTTCTATTCTGGATCGTGTCGCAAATATAGTATATAATATTTTTAATTAATTAATTGTGAAATAACACAAATTAATCAAATAAAATTTATTTGCGCATGCCGGGTTCGAACCCGCGAACTTCGGAATGGGAGACCAAAGCCTTGCCTCTGGACTACGCCGGCACTACTTATTTGTTTTGTTGTGGCGATAATTACCTGGAGGTATTGCTGCAGAACTGTATAACTGTATTATATAATATATTGTGATTGTGTTGTGTGCTTCTTTGCAGAGATACAATAGTATGTGTTTTGTTATCCCTTTTCTTTGTAAACCTTGTTTTTCCTACACATAGTATCACCCAATTCCAACACACCTTTTTGTCTCGTTTTCCTCTTTATTATTTACAGTCCATTTTCAAGTGCATCTGAAGCTGTAATTGTTAAGCAACCTCTGTTGGCAACGGAAAGTTAAAGCCGTCGAATATCACCCCGTAACATGTTGACATTGTTTCCAGCTCACATAAAAGTGCAGCCAGAGGCGGAGGTGCCTTCGGCCGCACCTAATTCCAACTTCACCTTTGTGGACAGCAAGCTGCGCCTCTCGGCACAATTCATATGGAGCCCCTATGTGTCCAGCAAGATGGTGCAGCAGTTCAGAGACTGGTTAGACTCCATTTCTAAACTAGACTAATTTAAGGATTCATCGGGAACTTTGTTTATGGGCAAAGATGGTATGTTAATGATCCAAAGTGGGGGGAGTCGCCACTGTACCTATTTGGGTAATGGTTTATAAAGTTAGCTCTACACAGGAGGTTCCAAGGCCTTTGTAATCTTTTAGGCTGCTGTGTAGAGGGTCTTTTTCTGGAAAGGAAGGAAAAAATGTACCATGGGTGGGTAGGAATCAGGGCTTCAGTGTGTCCAGGTGTATCGCAAGTATGAATCTATCCCTCTCGCTGCGGTGCAAGACGATGGGTTGAGGGAGTCCTGTTAGAGAGGTCAGAAAGTCTCCCTCGACTAGTATCTCATGATTTGGCCCGCCATGCAGTAGTCGGGAAAACGCATCTGCTGCCAAAACATAAGCAAACCTCAAATCATAAACACGGGCACCCCTGCTAAGTCACCAAACGTAGCGAACCACTTGGGTTTACCTATGGCAAAGGTGTTTGTTATCCAATAAATTGTTCTCGAGCGGCCTCCTTTCTTAATGGATTAATACGCCAAAGAGGCATCCACAATTGTGGTATGTTATGTTGTGAGGCTGAAGAAAGTGAGGAGGAAGAAGTACTTGGCTACTAAGATCATGAAATATGGCTGAAGTCATTTCAAACAATGATTCAATCCTGAATGGTGTTAACTATCACTCTGGTGATCTCAGGATCCTCGCGGTGTAAACTTACTGTTAACTAATCGAGGTCTGTTTAAAACTATTTTTCAAACATTCTTGATTTACGAATAATCTCTAAATATTTGAACACATAGATATTTTATTAGACAAATTATTTATAAACGTCACCTCACTTTCTGTCATTCCATGTAAAAGTAATTAATAAAAATATCCTAAAGTTTTTTTTCCAATTACGATCTGAAACTAGTTTTATAAAGGTTTAATTAAATTAATTAATTAAATTTTACTTATTTTGTGGTTAACTTTTATATTTGAATATAAAGCGTGGGTTTTCTCTTTCTAATACCATTTATATCATAGTCCTTACTATGATAGTAAGGAAGATGCAATGATTTCTATGAGACCTATATGAGGTGTTCCGAAAAGCGAACAAATTAGCCTGACGGGTTAAAACTCTATTGGTTTTATATTTGGAGACAAGAAAGGACTAGGTATCTTATTTTTAAATTTAAAACAACACAGTTTACTGTTAAACTTATTGTGGAGCCGATATAAGCACATCAACAGAATGCTGCCTGCTCGGTATGTAATTTAAACCGATAAAGGATTTGAACCCACAACACTTTATTATATGTATATATTAAATTTCGATTGTTTCCAGGGAGCGCAGCCCCAATCCGCCATCCGTGGTGGTGGCAGGCTGCGGCCCCACCATCATCTGGGAACAGAACGCCTCCCTGGCAGCGCTGGCGCAGTACCGCAGCAACCTGTCGCGCCTGGTGCAGCCGGCGCATGGGCTCGCGGCGCGCGGGTCCGCCACGCTCTGGGTGCTGCAGGAGCCCGTGGACACGGAGCGTCTGCCGCCACTCACACAGCAGCAGCTGGACCTGTACAACGACGCTGCCACAGAGGTTAGCTTTTGACACTTTTTAGAATTGAATTTTTTGGCATACAATGAGGGAGAGAGGGTACGTAAATGTTTTAGGAGATGGTAACGTATTTAATTTTTTTTTGTTTTTCATATGATTATACAACATCTTAAGATTGTTGTGTCAAAATTTGAAACAAATCGGAGAAAACAAACTGGTATAGAACTTGTATGAACAAAATTTTCATGTTTAGTATTGGATTTTCTGGTAGCCAAAACTTTAAAGTGATTTTCTGACACTTGATTTTTGAAGCCGGTGAACAGTTTAAATCAAAATCTACTGATACGACCGATTCTTTTGAAATTTTGCATAATACTTCCTTACATAAATGATCAGGTAATGCCGGGAGTTTTTTTTTTTCACAATTATTAATTCTACAATATTAATTAGGCCCATTTTTTAGGCGAAAATTACGGCCGCTGTTCCCAATCCTACTAATCAATTACTAAGCCAAAATTTTGCCTTAGTAATTGATTAGTGCACAACTACGCTTTTTCCAACACACGAGTATCGCTTAAGCATTTATCTTAACCTAAGGAAGCCGGACTAGTGGATTAAACTCGTTTCGGCCGCCTCAGTTTTGGACTAGTTCTTAAAAGTGTCAACAGAGTAGAAAAAATACCGCGAACACAATGTGTGGTCAATGAAATATCACTTTGACAAAAGACACAGTTTCGCGCTCATTTCACTTCTGTTGTATTGCGTTTATCAATTATCATTTTAATTAATATGAATTGAGAAGTTCGGATGCGTGCGGAGCACAGACGAAAAACGGTTAATTTATGCGAAAAACTATGTCGTTTTCGAATATTCGCCAAGCCAAGTGTCAAGTCCAGTACCTGCAGTCAAGCTGACACTTTATTTTAAATACGTTTGTTTAAAAAATATAAAATGTCAGTTTATGGATAAAAATATGTTAAATGAATTACGTGTATTAATAATAAATACAACAATTAACTCTATAATATTAATTTAACTTCGAAAGTTCTTACTTTGATGTCATTTTATTGTCTATGAGAGCGGGCGAGGCCAGATAACATAAGATGTTTGGGAACAACATAAATCGAGCGCTACCCTACAAAATGCTTGGCTGATCGCAGCCTCAGATGAATCGATTTAAAAGTTAGGAACAGCGGCCGTTAGTGTTTTCACTTCTAAGTGTTACCAAAATATAAAAAAAATAATAATAAATAATTTCCTTCCAGGGATACCTTAGGAAAATGGTAACCTAATGATATCATTTTAATTTTTTGATTTTTGATGATCCAGTCATGAGTTATACTGTTCACCGGCGGACAACTTTTTTTCGAGGCGCCTGTGAAGATTTGCTGCCGTCGGCTTAATTATTTATATTTTGTTTTAAAAAATTAAGGAAATTTTGTTTGTATGTTGTACTATAATGTTACGATCAATTAGATAAATTTGTATTACCTGTACCGTCTAAAAAAAATTCTTAAAAATGGGCCTTTTTTACGCTGAACATTCCTATCCCCTTAACAAAAATAACTAAAGCTTTGAAAGATAGGCAATATGAAAATAGATGCAAGGAACTAAAATTAAAATCAAATCAAATACTTGATTCGAGTCATTTAAAAATTTGCTTTGATAGTATGTAGCTACAAATGTGAATGAAAATCTTATTTTAGACAATTAAGATAAAACAAAATATTACTTGTCACATAATATCCCAGTTTTGTTTTATTATTGTTCTTGTTTTATTCTCATCTTACCTGTACAAATATTTGTTAAACAGTTATGAATGCCCTCTTCTTCTTTCAGATGCTGTCTCACTCCAGTGTGAAGCTCTGGGGCTCCTCAGCGCTGGTGGTGGGCGGCGCCATGTCTGAGGACGGCCTCACCCTGAGTCCCACGGCGCTCCGACATGACACTCAGATCCTACTCAACATGTACTGCAACGATCACATGAACTTTGACGACGGCACCTGCTGCTCCTCACCCGAACCATACACCACCTTGCAGATCGTCACATTCTCCATCTTCCTGGTGTGCATGGTCTTGGCTGCAGTGCTTGCGGCACATAGCCGCCTGCAAAACTGGCGGCGAGGGAGAGATTACAGGCCGCTCGGACAAGCCCAAACCGCGCAGGTCACCCAGGAACAGGAAGGTGGAGAAGGAGCACGTCAAGCCCTCGCAGCTTTGGCTACCCTGGGTCTTATCCTGGCCTACTTCTATCTATGTGACCGCACCAATTTCTTCATGAAAGAAAACAAATACTATTCAGAGTGGAGCTTCTGGTTACCTGTCGGATACGTCTTAGTTCTCGGCCTGTTCTTCACCGAGGAAGCTCGCAGTCCTCGAGTGTTGCACCGGGAACAGACAGCGGAGTGGCGCGGCTGGATGCAGCTGCTGGTGCTGGGTGCTCAGGTCACGGGGGCGGCGAGACTGCTGCCTCATCACATGCTTCTCCGCGCCCTGGCTTCTGCTTACCTTTTCCTGTCCGGCTACGGCCATTTCTGCTATGTATGGCACACGGGGGACGCTGGCCTCGTACGCTTGCTACGTGTTCTGTTTCGTCTCAACTTCATGACTGTGGCACTCTGCCTTACGATGAATCGACCCTACCAATTCTACCAGTTTGTGCCTCTCCTGTCCTTCTGGTTGGTTCTGCTATATTCGGTGCTGGCCCTGCCGCCGTTAGTGTCAGCTCTCACCAGTGAGGGTCACCCCTATCGCTACGGATATCTAGCCCTTAAGTTTTTGGGTCTGTTTGCAGTAATCACTGTTCTCTACATGTCTGAGGTATTTTTCGAGAAGGTGTTTGTAACTCGGCCGTGGAAGGCTCTGTTTGTTACCACGGATGACGATATTCAACAGTGGTGGCAGCGCTGGAAGAGTGACCGCTACTCGCTATGGGCGGGAGCCGTGTTTGCAGCGTGCTTCAGACTAGCCCAGCGTCACCAGCTACTGGATGATAGTTCCCACGCCAATCTCCTGGCACCGCGAGCAGCCGTGGCTGCAGCCCTAGCCGCATTGGCGCTCCTGGCGGGGTGGCTGGCGCTGCCCTTGCTGTGTGGCGGACGCCGTCCCTGCGAAGAAGTGCACGGCTACATTGGAGCCCTGCCCGCTTTAGCTTACGTGGTGCTTCGCAATCTCTCAGGAGCTCTACGATCCCGCTATTCGAGCTTCCTGGCTTGGTTCGGAGACATATCCCTGGAGTTGTTTGTATGTCAGCACCATATCTGGCTGGCTGCAGATACGCACGGAGTGCTTGTTCTGGTACCGGGGATGCCCAACCTGAATCTGCTTCTAACTTCTTTCATCTTTGTGTGTGCGGCCCACGAGGTTCGGCGCTTGACGCAAGTCCTGCAACCGCTGGTGGTGCCCAATGATGTGCGCAAATGTTTGCGTAACCTGCTTCTCTTTATAGTCATCCTGGTGCCCATTGGAATTCACGACGGTATGTTCTAATACCGGTTCGGCGCGCCAACTTAAGTTAACCATTTGCACAAACATTTCGTAATACCTATGACGGGTTGCTAATTAATAATTTTTATTTAATAGTTTAATTTTAAGGAAATGTGATTGATTTATATTAAAATTTTCTCTGCTATGTAAATAAAGTATTATATTTATGATGAAAATTGTTTAAATGTTCTCTTCACCTAATTTTCGGTCGTCTTGTAGCCCGGTAGAAAGTGTGCAGAAAGTGCTGATGACTGCCATACTACATTGGAAGGTTTGTAGATATTAAATGCAGCTAGTTTTCCAACCTGTTCCATGAAATTCCGAATGCATGATATCCATCAGTGATTTGTCTGGTAATATTCCTCCGGCTATGTAACATAACTCTGGCGTGAAGTTCCAGTTCATTGAAACAAATGTTAAAAGAATTACTTACAGACAGACCCATAAACGAAATTAGTATTTTTGATGATGATCTGACAGCCGCCGTGGTCCAGGGGCAGGGCTCTTGACTTGAGATCCGGGTTCAAATCCCGGTGTGCGCAGATAAATTTTATCCAATTGATTTGCATTTTCACAAATTGATCATTCAAAAATAATATAAGGAATATTTGCGGCATGTTCCAGAGTGGAAGATACTCTCAGTGTCGCCCTGGTGTAAGACCACCATTCAGAATTAAAACGTTGCTTAAAAATGGCTTTGGCCGTGTTTAGTGACTAGATCTGAATAACCAGATACTTTGCTATTCCAATTGGGGATGCCGTAGTCTCACTGGCTCCAGACAGGAGCAGTTGGGACTCTTGTGAGGTATAATATCCCGTTTAATCACAGGAGACCATATTTGTCCCAGCTCACATAGGTCTCATAGAAATCGTTTTATCTCCCTTACTATCATAGTGAGAAGTATGATATTGGTATTGGAAAGAGAATACAACACGCTATATATTCAATCTAAAAGTAAACTATAAAAAATTCAAATGTACACCTTTTTGAAACCAAAGTTTCCGATTGCAATCGCATGAAACGACAAAAAAGTGAGGTGACAGTAACATTTATAATTCATTTGTCTAATGAAATATGTATGTGTTTTTTTTTTTTTTTTCATTATCAGTAATTTTAGTTAGAAAAAACGAGAATCATTTTTAAAACTTTTTAAAGTTCTCATCCAAAATTTTTATATTAAATTACATGGTAATTTTTAATAGTAAAATTTGAAAGCCTATTTCATGTTGTGAGGCTAAAGGTGGGGGGAGGGTAGGAAGATTGGGAAGAGGAAGGTGGGGAAATACCTGGCTATTCCGATCTGGTAACCAAACAAAAAAGCCATTTCAAGCAATGTTTTAATTTTGAATCAAGGTATAACACCAGGGCGATACTGAGAGTATCATCTACTCTGGAACGTGCCGCAAAAATATTGTATATTATTTTAAATGAATAAATTGTGATATAACATAAATTTATCAAACAAAATTTATTTGCATGCACCAGGATTTGAACCTTAGGAGAGGCTTATCCCTCAACCACAGAGGCCGTCATTACATAGTGTACCAGACGTGGTGAGGTACACAAGAACTATAATTAGGCTGGAGGTCCCGATCCACGGAGGTACCAAATGTAGCTCCCTTCACCACGTGTGGAGGGAGAATGCTTGCCGCTGTAGCGCTGGTCCGAGTGTCCTAGTGGCTGTTCCTTTGACGAAGCTGGGTCTGGTCCAAAGAGTGTGAGGTAATCCGAGGTCCAGGGTAAAGCGATGGTCAGTGAAGGAAAGAGGCAAGTAGAAGTAAAGTCGGAGCGAGGTAGAGCGGGCAGGGCAGGAGAGATGTTGTCGTGTCGGCTGGTAGCGTGAGACTGACTTGAGAACGGCCAAACGGGCCCTATATATAGCGGGCAGCAACACCGAGTGCGTTGCCCCTGCTGGTAAAACACTCTCTGCGCTCCTCGCCCTACCCCCACTCCGACGATTTATTTATTAAAACCACATATCAGTTACAAACTTAATAATCAGAATAACATAAACATAAAATGACAAAACTACATTAGTACGTCCGTCACACTCCCCCCGTGGAGCTCTGCTTCACTATCTGAGGACGTGCTGATGTATGAGTGTATGATGAACCAGTGCTGGCTGGACGAATTCTGGGTGGACGGGTGCCCCCAGTCAACTCCCCCCATCGTGCTGCGGGGCGTGCAGGGCGACTTGCAGGGCGACTTGCAGGACGACGTGCAGGGAAGCGATGTACCAGGGGGCTGTGTGCCGGGGGGCCATGTGCCTGGGGGCCATGTGCCGGGTGCCCATGTGCCGGGGGGCGATGTGCAGGAGGGCGGCGTGCAGGGTATCGTGATTGGGGGCTACGTGCAGGAGGCCGACGTGCAGGGGGCTGACGTGTAGGGGGCTGACGTGCAGCGAGGCGGCATGATACGGGGCCACGTGCTGCGGTGCGGCATGTAGGAAGGTGACGTGCAGGGGGCTGACGTGCAGGGGGTTGACGTGCAGGAGGCTGAAATGCAGGAGGCTGACGTGCAGGAGGCTGACGTGCAGGAGGCTGACGTGCAGGAGGCTGACGTGCAGGAGGCTGACGTGCAGGAGGCTGACGTGCAGGAGGCTGACGTGCAGGAGGCTGACGTGCAGGAGGCTGACGTGCAGGAGGCTGACGTGCAGGAGGCTGACGTGCAGGAGGCTGACGTGCAGGAGGCTGACGTGCAGGAGGCTGACGTGCAGGAGGCTGACGTGCAGGAGGCTGACGTGCAGGAGGCTGACGTGCAGGAGGCTGACGTGCAGGGGGTTGACGTCCAGGGGCCTGACGTGCAGGGGCCTGACGTGCTGACGTGGGTGGACGGGTGCCCCCAGTCCACTCCCCCCATCGTGCTGCGGGGCGTGCAGGGTGACGTGCAGCAGGGTGACGGGCAGCAGGGCGGCGGTCCCCATTAAGTTTTGGGTGCTGGCCTGAAGCAAAGCCGTGTAAACCGGTGTAAATTGAGCCGGTCGCCGCAGGATGCGCAGGGCCGGCGCGGATTGAACCGGATACTGAAGGGTGCGCAGGGCCGGCGAACATAAAGCCGGGGACTGCGAGGTGCGCAAGGCCGCGCTCGACAGAGCAGCGGTTATCATAAATTATGGGCTCGCTTGAAGCGAGGCCGTAGGCGGCGGGAAACGTTGCCTGGGACGTAGGGCCGCGCTCAACAGGGCGGTGGCTCTCGTCATTTTGGAGCCCGATCTCAGCGGGGCTACATGCAGCGGGGCGGCAAGCAAGGCCGCGCTTATCGAAGCCGGGAGCTGCGGGGGAGTTAGGGCCGCACTCGTCTGGAAAGCGGCCATCATGGTTTGGGGGCTCGCCTGAAGCGAAGCCGTGGGCAGCGTAGGTGGCTTGCATCGCTGCATGGGATGCCGGACCACGCTCAACAGGGCGGTGGTCATCGTCACTCTGGTGGGCGGCGGGGTACGCAGGAACGGCGTGGAATGAGCCGGGCGTTGCCGGGTAAGTAGGGCCGCGCTCATCACCGGCGTGGAACGAGCCGGGAGCTGCGGGGAAGGTAGGGCCACGCTCGTCTGGGCAGCGGCCATCATGGTTTGGGGACTCGCCTGAAGCGAGGCCGTGGGTAGCGTACGCAGCTTGTATCGCTGCACGGGACGCAGGGCCGCGGTTAACAGGGCGGCGGCCCTCGTCATTTTGCAGCCCGTCTTTAGCGGGGCTGTACGCAGCGGGGCTGTATGCAGTGGGGTTGTATGCAGCGTCATTTTGGAGCCCGCTTTCAGTCGGCCCGTATGCAGCGGGGTGGCCAGCAAGGCCGTGCTCAGCAGAGTCAGGAGCTGCTTCAAAAGCAGGGCGGGCATAGTACGTGCCGAGCGCAGCAGGGTGCTCAGGGCTGCGCTCATCTGGGCAGCAGCCATCGTCGCTCTGGTGGGGGCCGCCCGAAGCGTGGCTGGTTTGGATCGAGCCGGGCGCTACGGGGTGCGCAGGACCGCGCTCGTCCAGGCAGTGGTCATCGGGAGGCAACCACTGCGTAATAACTATTTGAGTAACTTCCTGCAGCTGATGATGGCGGCATAAGCCAGCAAACTCAAACAGTCGGTGCGTGTCCGCGTCGGTCCGGTCGTGTAACCACATGGTAACAGATTGTATACACGCATATAGTTGTTGGTGGTGGCGGATTACTTCAGTCAACAGAAGCTCAATCATCCGGCGACGTTCAGGGTCGAGCGCAACAGAGCAGCGGCCATCGGGAAGCAACCACAGCGTGGTGGCCAGTTGCTTAACCTTCTGCACGTGTTGAAAATGGTACAGCGTTTCACGCACCATAAGCTCCATCAGCCAGCGCGTGTCTGGGTCGCACACAGCAGGGCAGCGGCCATCGGCAGGCAACCGCAGTATGGTAACCATTTTGTTAGCCACCTGCAGCTGGCATGCTGCTTCCCACATTATACGCTCAATCTGTGGTTGTGTTGTGGGACAAGTTGTAGTGTCCGGGGTCGGGCAAGTGACCTGGCTAACAGGCAGCGTCACAGTGGCCGGGGGTCCGGGGGGCGCGGCTGCGGCCGCCCCGGTTGAGTCTTCCAGGCGTTGCATCACCGACATCTTGTAGGGGCTCCGTGGAAGGATCCAGGTTCGAAGGACCAACTTATGTACCAGACGTGGTGAGGTACACAAGAACTATAATTAGGCTGGAGGTCCCGATCCACGGAGGTACCAAATGTAGCTCCCTTCACCACGTGTGGAGGGAGAATGCTTGCCGCTGTAGCGCTGGTCCGAGTGTCCTAGTGGCTGTTCCTTTGACGAAGCTGGGTCTGGTCCAAAGAGTGTGAGGTAATCCGAGGTCCAGGGTAAAGCGATGGTCAGTGAAGGAAAGAGGCAAGTAGAAGTAAAGTCGGAGCGAGGTAGAGCGGGCAGGGCAGGAGAGATGTTGTCGTGTCGGCTGGTAGCGTGAGACTGACTTGAGAACGGCCAAACGGGCCCTATATATAGCGGGCAGCAACACCGAGTGCGTTGCCCCTGCTGGTAAAACACTCTCTGCGCTCCTCGCCCTACCCCCACTCCGACGATTTATTTATTAAAACCACATATCAGTTACAAACTTAATAATCAGAATAACATAAACATAAAATGACAAAACTACATTAGTACGTCCGTCACACATAGTAACTCTCATTTGTCTTATTGGAAATAATAAACAAAAGGCAGATTATCGTCAATTTTTATTTATTATTTTAAATATTTCGATTTATAAAACATTTCTGTGATAAATTTGTATAAAAATAAGTTTTCCAAATTTCTACCTATCACTATTAAAGATTCTTCTCGCTTCCAAATAAATATACAATATGGATTAAAATTGTCTCCATGTAAGTATAGAAGCTCCGTGTTTGTTATCTCAACAATACTCGTGTTTATTTGGGTCATCCGACACTCTTGTGCAAATTGCAGTAGCAAAAGAATTTCCTATTCATTTAATAATATTACAATAATGAAAAGGCAATATCTCAATAACAATAATTATTGACAAATGTGAATGTTTTATTGTATGTATGTATGTATTTCTAAGTTTTATGAAGCATGTTGAAACAAAGACCAATCTACAATTATTTTCATTTTGTCAAAATGTATTTAGTTCTTTTGCCGTACTCTGAACCATAAAACAATTTTGTTTCATTAAGTTACACTCAGTGTATATTTTATTGCAATCAAATGATAAATTATTTTCAATTAATAGATGGGAGGGATAATCAAAGAGATACTGCCATTTTTGTTCTGTACCCTGCATTACCCTAATGGAGATTGCCGTTATTGTTGCATAACTAAATGCATTTATTCAAAAATGTATGGGTTTGGCGATCCGTTCACTGAGGCAACTGAAAGCTGTCAACTGGCAACTGTCTTTGTATGACAATGTGATGGCCCGCACACTTCAAAATCACTCCAAAACCCGTTGTCAATGGTAATGCAAGCACTGACTCGCGACTCGCACTGCTAATTGCCGTGGCCGGCCGTTGCTAGTTGCCAGCTGCCAGCTGATTGTTCTTCGTCTATGGTTAACTTGTTGAAGGCCAACAAAAAATTTTTTTTTTCAATACGACGTAAAATATTTGACAGTTCTCACCTTTCTTACGAATTCAATTTTTATAACATTTCTTTTGTGATATATTACAAAAATTACATCAAAATAATGTAGATAAAACGAACTTCCTAATAATCACTAAAATCTATGCTTTCCACAATGGATTTATATCAAAAACAATGAATAAATATAGACTTCGAATGTGACAGCTATCATATTATCAAGCGGCAGCCATTTTGTCCGCCATCTTTGGTGTTCGGCTTGTCTTTAGCAATAATTATGTAAATATTTCGGAGTGGCTAAATGCTATCCAGTAATTTGTAATGTCAAGAACGAGAATGGCCCAAGCGATTCTGACCTTGTTCTTCATACAATTTCTTTATACATAAGGGGCAAAATCGCTTCAAACATCTGGACCCGCCGGGGGGACTGCGGCCTACGAGGTTAAACAAGCCTTTTGACCAATCAAGACATAGAAACCAGCCGGTTTTAGTTTGGTTTCAGTTGCCTCGTCAGCGGAGCGCCTTACTGTCATTTATGCTCCAAACCCTTTGTAGCTGTCAATAATATTTTTATTTCTCTATCCACCATATCTAACTAATTTTTGACCAATGGCCACCATCTTTGTTTCAACACGCCTCACATATGTATACATATTTATATAATATTAACATTATTTATTGAATGTATGTTCCTCCTTTCAGGGAGGCAAGTTAATAAATATATCAGGGAACCAAAGGATTTCTTAATAATAAATTTTGCTTTTACCATTTTATAGTTTACATTATCAATTCGTAAACGGAATCTATCAGCATATTTGTACTCTGCACATTTTGGCTGTCACAAATATAAGAATGACTGTATTATACACATCGATAATTCAGTAGATGTCAGACATCTCCAAATACTAAGTTTTGAGATAATGACGAAAGCAATATTCGAATATTCACCATAAAACAAATATTATTGACTACAAGTTTACTATTATTTACTGCATTATAATTGATTTGGTGGTGTTTATGAGTAATCAGAGTATTGCACCAGATAGACGGTACACTTTTACATATAACTGCATACTCAACTCTAATTTCTGAAATGTCTGACTAAATCAACTGGCGGCATATTCTCAATTGCTAGATTTATCTTCACGATTTTTCGATCTGCTGAATAGCGATTATTTATTCAACTTTTAGGGTTGTTTTGGAGAATTTGTACAATTCATCAAATTTCCACGTTAATTTTGAAGTTTTTTCAGTTTTATTACAGTGATATAATAACAGAACTTGAATAGGACTTTCACAGAACCTGAAAATTAATGATGAAATTTGATGAATTGTTCAAATTCTCCGAAACAATCTTTCTTACTTGAGTAATACATACTAATAAAATAATTAGAATGTTCTAGCAGTTTTTTTTAAAGTAAAAACTGCTGCACAAATGGAAAAAAGCATCTAAAATATAAATAAAAAATATACATTGTACTAAATACAGATCTCGTATAAATACGTTCATCAAAAACATAGTCAATTTTACAATACATAAAAATTTACATTGACATCAACAGGACCCCAAGACAGCAACTTTAGTTGCGGCGACAATTGGAAACTAACTAACTAACCATCACGCCGTTTCTCCGCAGGGGTAGGCAGAGAGGACGGACCTCATATTTCAAAATTAAAAAAGTCTCCCTAGTGTCGCATCGCCTCATATACCCTAATGGATTTTAATGCATGCAACACCTCCATGTACCGTAATGGATTTTAATGCATGCAACACCTCCATGTACCGTAATGGATTTTAATGCATGCAACACCTCCATGTACCGTAATGGATTTTAATGCATGCAACACCTCCATGTACCGTAATGGATTTTAATGCATGCAACACCTCCATGTACCGTAATGGATTTTAACACATCGTAATCGGGCGCTCCGAACAATAGAATCTAGTATATAGCGGGTGTTTTTCGCGATTAGCGCAAAAATACATCGCTTTCTTAAAATTGACACAATTTCTAAACCAAATAATATTTTCGATTGAAATTTTCAAAGAAATCATATATGACATTTGATCATCACTTGATTCACTGTGGCATAGTCGGTTGTCACTTTTCCTTACAAAACTTTGGCAACATAATATAACTATACATAATAAAACAAAATACAAAAAAAATACGAAATATAATGTTTATTTTATAATACAAAAATACAAAAAAAAATACGAAATATAATGTTTATTTTATAAACTAATAATGTTTTACGGTGTGGTAACGTTCGAAACATTTTCCAGGGTGAAGTGGTACACAGCAAAATTGGCAAATAAAACACGTTTCACTTCGCTTTTGGTGGGCTGCGCATACCCGACATTGTCTTAGGGGATTTTTTCTCTTACCCTTACCTACAATTTTACCTAATGTATGTTGTTTCATGTCCTTTGACAATCTTCCGGGAGGATCGAATTTTGGTGTTCGCTGCGTAGGTTGTGTCGATTGTCCCGGATCCGGGTTATCTAATTCATCATCAGAAGGTATTCGGTCGGTTATCCAATGCAATGCTACTTCATGCAGAAATTTTTTATATTTCATCTTTGGTTGATGAACCGAATTAAATATGACGAATGAATTAAAAAGTGCACAGTTTATTAGGTACATCGTTACCCTCTTTGTCCATTTTGTAGTTTTACGCAATATCGAATAATATGAGAGGTATTGATCAGCACGGTCAACACCTTTCATGTGTTTATTGTATTCGATTACAGATGTTGGTTTTATGATTTTATTGCGCGTTCTCCAATCCATGTTCTGGCTTTCTTTCATTTCAGCAGAATGAATGGTGGAAATCATTCGAACTTCTTTTTTAGATTGCCAAACTTGCAATAGTACATCGCCTTTTCTTTTGAAAATAGATTCACCTTTCTTCTGTTTAATCATTTGCAATGATTTGGGTAAACCCCTGTTTTTTCTTATAGTACCACAAACTCTTATTTTATTTAGTAACAAAGCCTTGCAATTTTCGACACTGTTGTAGTAATTGTCCATATAAAGATGATGCCATAAATTAGTATACTGAGACACAACTTTATTTACAGTTTCTAGTAATTTAAGTCCTTGTGCACAATATATTTCAAAATTGCAAATGTAGCCTGTATCACTTTCACATAAAATTCGCACAAGTATTCCGTATTTCACAATTTTAGAAGCATTGTAAACTCTAAAAAATAGTCTTCCCCTCCAAGGTATCATTCCCTCATCTAAACTTAATTCTTGGTGGGGTTTGTAAATGTTTATAAATTTTGGTAAAAAGTGGTCAATAATTGGTTTTACTTTGCATAATCGGTCGGAACTATCGATGATATCTTCATTGTTAGAAAAATGCCACGCTTTCCAAATCTGCCGAAACCTGTCTCTGGACATCGTTTTAGCAAAGTAAGGAGTTTCGGTTGTTGGTTCCGTAGACCAATACTCGTCCCTTATATCCTTTCGAACTTGTCCCATCAATATAATCAGCCCCAAAAACTTTTTCATTTCTTTCAAAGTAATATTTTTCCACTTTCTCGATTTTTTATATAATTTGTAATTATGTGAGTTTTGGTGGTAATATCTATTAGATTCGTTTACAAAATATTCAAACAAATCATCACCGATAAATAACTCTATCGCATCACTTACAGTTTGAGGACAATGGACATTTGAATTCAAACCGCGGCGGCCTAAAAACGATTCCAGAACTGGAGGATTATCAAACGATGACCACTCGTCCACATCCTCATCTGAGCTCGTCTCCGAATCAGAATCACTTTCAATAGTACGACGGTGAAACGTTCTAGGTCTTGGTATTTGTTCATCATCACTGGGTTCGTTGTTTGACACCTCGTCAATATCATCATTCCAAGAACAATTAGATAAATTGTCGGCATACACTTCATCGTCACTATCATTGGCTTGTAAAGACATTTTTGTAGGGATAAAGTTCTATACAATGCTAATATATTCAAATAATAAAATACCAAACAGTAAACAAAACAGTGCGAGCGGTATGAAAAATAGTCCAACACGTGAAATGACTCAAACTAAACTGGAGATTGAGATCGCATAAAAACTCTAGATTTCTGGCCACGCCTTTACAAGCGGCACACTAGCCAATCCGGACAATGCATCTCAAATAACGTCGACAGACTATCGCCTAGCACCCAGGTAGCAAATTACCCTTCCTGGCGTTTTACCCTTCAACCCGTATAATGCCGTTTCCCGCCAAGAACCGACAGTCGACAAAACGGCATTTGCCGTATCCCGCAGTTGATCGACAGTCCGCGAAAAACGGCAAATGCCGTGTCCCGACTACGATGTGTTAATGCATGCAACACCTCCATGTACCGTAATGGATTTTAATGCAACTACTTGCCTGCCTACCCATACCATTTCCTTCCTTTCCTCAACTGTCGGCTTTTGAGGAAAAAAAGTAAATAAGGAACCTGGGGATCAGTGTCTCCAGGAATGACAGATGTATGAAACCATCCCTCCCACTGCAATGCAAGGCGATGTTCCGAGAGAGTCCTGCTGGATAGGTCAAAAGGTCTCCCTCAAACAGTCTCTCCCTAACCGGCCTGGCACGCAGCTGGTGGGCAGATGCACCCACCACCAAGACCCGGACAAATCTCATCCCATCAACCCGGGCACCCCTGCTAAGCCACCAAACATAACGAAGCACTTGGGATGACCTGTGGCAGAGGTATTAGTTAGAGGTATTAATGTAATCTTTTGTTATTTATTACACACTGAGTGGAAAAACCATAGTAAGTATGCAAACATTTATTTTGTTGCTAAACAAACTGTACTGTCTGTAATCACTTTTACATACTATCAAAAACAGGTCAAACGCAGTGTTTTACATTTACATTGTGTTTGTTATGTTTTATTTTGTTATGTCACACTTTAATAGATCCTCACACCTATCTTGCCTCATTTGTAAAATATTATATAGGGTCTTTGTTAAGTTATAGCAGCCATATTGATTGTATGCGGTTTATTTGCATGGACCTGCGATTTAAGATAGCCCTAAAGGAAGATATCTAAAGGCATTAAATCGCACAATCTCGTTGCCCAGTTCTCGTCGCTACCACGCGAGATAATTATGCCTTTTTTGGTAAACTTTCAAATTTGATGTTTTGTACACATTGTTTAAGGCTATAACATTTCTTGGTGATTTGCCATAGACTACTAAACGATTCGCTTGCTTAGGATTGGTTCGTACCGTGTCCACAAAAACTCGTATCGAGAAAACGAGGTTTGAAGTTTAAGTTTTTATTTTTTTACCATGGAGATCGAATAATAGAAATGTAAGTTGTCAAAAATTAAAAATGTAAGTTGTCAAAAGTGGACATAGTACAAACCAATCCTCAGCAAGCGAATCGTTTAGTAGTCTATGGCAAATCACCAAGAAATGTTATAGCCTTAAACAATGTGTGCAAAACATCAAATTTGAAAGTTTACCAAAAAAGGCATAATTATCTCGCGTGGTAGCGACGAGAACTGGGCAACGAGATTGTGCGATTTAATGCCTTTAGATATCTTCCTTTAGGGCTATCTTAAATCGCAGGTCCATGCAAATAAACCGCATACAATCGACTTCCTCATAGTCAACATAACAAAAGCCAGATACGTTTTTAGATTTTCATGGCCAAAAGCATTTTCGTAGTTTGTTTTTGGGGTGTTATGCCATGTTGCGCTACCTCCTTCTTTAGCCGACGCTTCGGACACTGCAACGCTGTCCGAAACGTCGGCTAAAGAAGGAGGTAGC
This sequence comes from Limnephilus auricula, assembly GCA_951813805.1. NCBI lineage: Eukaryota > Metazoa > Arthropoda > Insecta > Trichoptera > Limnephilidae > Limnephilus > Limnephilus auricula. The sequence goes on from OX638396.1 coordinate 4,843,819, forward strand.
GCAACACGACATAACACCCCAAAAACAAACAACGAAAAAAACAAAAGCCATCCAGCAAGTTCAGCCAGATTTATGCGAAAAAAGTCATTGAAAATTGGACCTCCCGAATACGTTACACCAAGATAAGCCAGGCGGACATTTGAAAGATGTTATATTCCACACTTATTGTCATATAATATACTTTCAAATAATAAACAAATTGATTGTGGATATCTCACCCACAACTTGTTTTTTTTTTTTTTTTACATTTAAAATCGAGCGTCCTTATTGAAAGACTCTGTTTACTAACTGCCTGTTCTCAATAATCTGGTAAAGCATTGACCCTTCATGAATAAGTAACAACTTAAAAAAACGGAACATCTCTGTTTTACAATAGTGATACAATTTATGTGATCAGTTTCTGTAAACAAATCCAAATTCCAGAAATTCTTCTTGGAATATTTTAATTAAATATATTTGTGCTAGGTTAACTCCGTCTTATCACAGAAAGATAATAACTCTCACTGGGAAATTACAATGCACAAATAAAATAAACAAACGCAAACTAAATACAGTCAATAAAATTATTTAAAAATGTATTGACATTTATTGTACTTTTAAATTCATTGTACGTTTTAATAACGTATTTGTTTAATTTTTAATGTGCGAGTCACACTGTGGCGTTTGTAGGCTTGTGCTAGGTGCAATGCCTATTATGTGTAACTATTAAATTAAATAGACCATTCGCCAACCTTTAAGTAATTGCAAATTTCATTTCTGTCCCTATTCGAATACTGTCATAAATTGTATTCAAAATGACAGCATATTCAATGTTCACACTTTGTACCGGGTTAAAATACCACATACTGTACTTACAACTTGGTAACAGCATTCACAAAATGTTTATTTTAAATTTACGTGCTTTTAATTTCAGACGATCTGAAACTTTTATCTAATCTAATTAAGTCTGTACATATTTACACAACATGGAACATTATTCACATCAAAATAATTTAATAATTTGACACTAAAATATGACTAGGGCCTACATTAAATAATAGCGCTAATGACAACTTTAGGCGTTTCTACTTCTAGCACTTTGTTGGGTGTCGGAGTGAAGGGGAGTGTTTCCGGCACTTTGTTGGATGTTGGAGAAAGAGGGAGCGTTTCCGACACTTTGCTGGGGGCCGGGGGAGGAAGAGGAAGCGTATCCTCCACTTTGGCGTGCTTCACCCGCGAAGTGAAGATGTCGTACCCTAAAGAGATAGTATTGTCATACAAGACGCGATACTTGGGGGGCAGGATGTAGAAGTTGATGAACTGTGCGGGAGGCCACACCACCCATTCCGCAGCGTACAAGCGCCAGAACTTTTGGCGCAACTCTTCCTTAAACTCTTCCGCCGTCACCTCTTCAAATAGGGCAACGCTGGCGAAGAACAGAGTGATCACCACCGGGGAAAAGAACAGCTGATCCAGCAGCAGTTTTTTGACCACAGTAGAAATAGCGCGACCGGGAATGCGATGGTCGAGAAGGCGGTACCAATGGTGGCAGAGGAATCCCACCGTGGCTCCGGAGAAAGCCATGTGCGCAGTTCTCGTCGAGTCCCAGTGGGTCAGCTGGCCAGAGTAGATCTCGTAGCGCTGTTCCAGCCAGTCTCCGGAGGCGGACAGCGACACGGAGATAGTCATGTTGGTGACCAGCAGGTACTTGTCACTGAAAGCCGCCTTGCTCAACACCTTGACCCGACGCATGGCCGGGCTGCCCCTGATGAGACGGGCAATACCTCGTGCTGACTCCCGTAGAGTTTGCATTTCGCTGCCGGTAATCCTAAACAAAACAACCAGTGTCAAGAGATAACGCTACACCAACACTTATTTTCACAACTTTAAACAAATACTCGCCATCATAATAACATATCATCGTCATACTCAGATAAATAAATTGTAAGCTTTCGGGATGACTGGACACGCTTAATACAAATATTTTTTAGAAAAAACCTTTTGATTCACCTTTCTCACTTTAAAAGACAACTATTTGCATTCGGGGCGATGGAAAACACTGCTTTCAAAATTTCAATTCAAAAAGGTATAGAATACGGACACACATTATTGTAAATGCCTGTCATCCCATATGAAGAAAGCAAATTTTCATTTTACGTAATTGAAATTTTAGGTAAAGTTGTAGTACTCCGCTTTCTTTTTTATGGATTGATATTTGCGATAGTTTGTTTCAATCTAAATACGCATGAATTACTTGGTTTACCCAACTAAGAACCTATTTTGTGCACGTATATAGTTGTTTCTTGTAATAGTTGGTGAAATGAAGTGTAAAAGGTGCTTCACTTGGCCAAACATGGCGTCGAACACTTCGCTCGCGTAGGTAAAATAATTTTAACAAAATAAAAACATATTTTTTCATCTCCCCCGACATAAATACTTACTTTTCGTATTAATGAAGCTTAATCTAACTATTTAAATAAGAAATATTCCATATTAACCAGTAAGCGGAGTAAGACATATTTAATACATTTTAAATGCAGTATTTTTCATCGCCCCGAAGGCAAATAGTTGCATTTTATAGTAATAAAATTTAATCAAAAGGTTTTTTCGAAAAAAATATTCATAGTGTCCAAGTCATCCCGAAAGTTTACCAAATAAATTGTTTACGATTAATAAATCAAACCATACTAAACATTATGTATACTCGAGTGTTCAGTATTGTAGAAAAGTCCCATATTGACTTCATGAAAATAAACTGGTATTGGGCTAACATTTTAAGGAAAATTTAATCTGAAAGCAGAATCATATATCAGAACATTCGTCCAAGTTGGATGTTACGCTACAAATCTTGTGATCTATTTTATAGACACTTAATAAATCTAGAGTTAATTCATTCAAAATAAAATATATAATCATTTACCAACCTGGTATGTATTAAAAACTGGTAGTAACTCTGGGTAATAAACAAAAAAATATGAACAGCGCAGTTGAACACAAATCATAGATGTAAAATAATATATACTCACAGCGAATCTTAAATTTCGATTTCGTTTCAAGGCGACCATGCCGCAATAATTGAACTATGTATTTTGAAATTTTTAAAACAAGGTTATCTTATATTTTTCCCGTCCGAATGAAACGGGATTGTCGCGTGCACAAATAAGACCACGCCATGCAGCCCACACCTCTGACTGTAACAGTGAAGATACACTAACTCAGTATGTTTGAATAAGCTCTTATCTTCTTTCTCCTTATCAACGAAACTTCTAACCCATTTCGGCCATTTCTAACCTATAAATTCAAATGAGACAGAAGGAACTTGATCATAGATGATATGCCATTCACAACTTGACGTTGACGTTTAACACGTGAACGAGGAGCTGTAATATTTATAAGCACGTGCATATTTAGTGTGGTTCATGAACAAAAAAAATCTTGATCAGATCATAGCGGTAGGTACACTTCGTCAAATAAGAGCAGAAAATATAAAAACTGGAACTAAAAAAATTGTAGGCTGGCAACACCAATTTTACTGTCAAAATGACGATGATACTGATTTTGTAGAATACTGTAATATTTAAAAAAAAAAATTTAAAAACAATCTTTTAGTTTTAAATATTTTAATAATCACAATTTTAATGCGTTTTGTATAAATATTTTCAAACACGGATAAATGTTTTAAGTTTGATTTTATTTTATTACAGAAAGTACCATAAGGCGAATTGTCAAGGAGAGCGAAACAAATGGGAGTGAATTTAATTCTAAACTCGAGCAAAATAAAAAAGGGCCGCACTCCGAAAGCTATAGATAGTTTTGACATCAGTGTTATTCGTCATAAGGTACATTTTTTTAGGGGGATGATCTAAAGCCCAGGCAACGCTGGGTACTTCAGCTAGTATTGAATAAACATGAGCAAATTCTAAACGGCTTTTTATTTTACTACAATTTCGTTATTCTTCATTGTGTTAACATAAAATTGCAAAGGGATAATATACATATATGCAATTCTAATTTTGAGATGAGTGGGTTAGGATTGCAATATAGATTGCAATGAAAAAATATTTTTACCACTTTTATGTGTTTTTGTTTTTTTACAAAATGTAGGTTACACAGCTTTAAATTTCCACCGTTGGTTATAATTTTAGTATTGCCATTTGAAGAACAGTTGCGCCCTCCTATGTTTTCTACTATTATTTGACAGACAATATTGTGATTTCCGTGTGATGATCTTCATAAAAATTATAAAATTTTGAAATTTATTAAATCATCCAGAACAGTGTTTCCCAACCCATGGGTTGATACTAGCAGGGCAAGTCGCGAGCCACTGCTTGCGTTGCCATTGACATCGGGTTTTTTGAGAAATTGTGTAGTGTGCGGGCCATCACATTGACATATACAGGATAACGAGTTTAGTTGCAAAATGTTTTTTTTTTCAGTGGCTTCGTCAGCGGGGGCACTATTTTTTTATAGCACGATAGTACTTTATGACAGTGATAGTGGCTGAATCAGACGGTTAACTCAGGTGAAGGTATACTCCATGTTTGCCCGAGCGAATGTTCCATATTCGTTTCACTTTTGTTTCATTTTCTTGTTCAGATGTGTCACTCTGAGTGAAATAGGTGGAATGAAATACGGAATTGAACGAATAGTGAACCGTCTGATTCAGCCATAACACAAAATATTTTTTTCTGCCAATAGGTACTACTTATTTGACTATTCTTTTATTTGTTGATTTATCCTGGCATTGACGTTGAAACATGTCGATTATTTTGATTTAATAGTGGTATTTGGTAGTTGTTTATTTTCATTACATTAACCGCTTGGACACATAAGCTTGTTTTCACGATAATTTAACGTGGGTAGACATAGGAATGACGCATGGCCCCGTACCTGAGTTATTAAAAAAATAATATTATTAGGAATGTTGTCACAACAATCCCCTATAATCAAAGTGTTATTTCGAAGCATTTAAAAGCTCATAGCTTTTAAAAATTTAATCTATGGAAATAATCGTTGTAATCACAATAGCGATGGGAATGATCGAAACTTTTATATAATCGATTTTTTTAAATCGAGACATCACAATAATCGAATGATTAATCGATTTTTGCTCGGAGTTCGGGAGCAATAGCTACGGTCAGGGGCAGGATTTTTGTCAGGGGGGGGGGGGGGGGGTAGGAAGCCGAAAATTATTATGGTGCATCATGTATGGCAACGCTTATTGTTTGTTGTAATTTTATTTGTTGTTTTTTGGTATGCATTTCACAACATACCAATTATTGTTAAGCTACTTAGTTTAGCCCATTGGTAAAAATTTCCATTTAAAATATTTATGTATGTTTAATAATATGAAAATAATTATAATTATATGACATTTTTGTCAAAAACAATAAATAATTATAATAATAATTATAACAATAATAAATTTTGATAAATAACATGTTTAAATAACGCAACATTGGTAAGTAAGTACTGCAACAATATTTCAATCACCGTTTTTATTTCCTGGCAATGGCAAATTGGCAAATTCCTTTTTGTTTGATGGCAACATTAGTGTTATTCCATTTTCCACGAATTTCAAATATGAGGGCATCTCACAACAATAAAATTACTAATAAGATATTTAGTTTAGCCGGTTGGTACAAATTCCCATTAATAATATTGACAGTGTGTCTGTGTTTAATACGAAGATAATAATTTTATGTCGTTTTTGTTAAAAAAATAACCTCTAAATAACATGTAGGTTATGGACTATAATTATTTGTATTTATATTTTTATATTTGTAGTTTATCATTAAATAAAGTTTTCTTACTATAGAAATCGTTTCATTTTTATTACAAACTAAGAAACACCTGTTAATTTCAAATAAATTAAATATATTTGGTCATATAAAGCAGATATGAAAACATATTACCTACTTGCTGATTTTAGTAGAGTATTATTTACTGCCCTGAAGAAACTACGGTTTTAGCGAAACCCGGTCGGCATTAAATATAAAAATGGTATATACTAAGTTATTGTTTTATTTTAAATTAAATATACAATACCCAAATAGATGATACATAACCTCATAATAAACATTTTTAAATTGTTGAAAGCTATCACCATCGCAATCTTTTACGTATAAACTATACTGAAAACGTAAATCGTTACCTAAAAGTATTCATTCATAATTTAAAATTCACACATCAGGTTGATTATAACATGTACCTATAAAATATTTCGTTTGACAAGCAAAATCACTTTCGATGACGTTTCAAGACTATGCATTCGAATTCTGACATCGAGAAGCGAGAATCGATTCCAAGTTCGATGACGTTTAAAACCGATTGTCTCGGACTGTGCATTCGAATGGATTCTGACATCGAGAAGCGAGAATCGATTTCAAGTTCGATGACGTTTCAAACCGATTGTCTCGGCCGTGCATTCGAAAGAATTTTGACATCGGGAAGCGAGAATCGATTCCAAGTTCGATGACGTTTCAAACCGATTCTCTCGGACTGTGCATTCGAATGAATTTGACATCGAGAAGCGAGAATCGATTTTTCTATGGAAATGAATCGAAATCATTCGATGGTAAAAAAGATCGAGTAAATAATCGATTATTCATCGATTGTGCCCATCGCTAAATCACAATCAGGGGGGTATAACTCCGAACAAAATGGCGTACCGGCTCAAAAACGTTTATCTATGGTTTGTGACGTCAGAGCGTCCATCCAATAGGAAGCTTTTTAGCTTTATATGCTAATTCTATGGTTGCTCACCTGTCAAAAGTCAAAACTAGCGATGGGCACAATCGATGAATAATCGATTATTTACTCGATCTTTTTTACCATCGAATGATTTCGATTCATTTCCATAGAAAAATCGATTCTCGCTTCTCGATGTCAAATTCATTCGAATGCACACGCACAGTCCGAGAGAATCGGTTTGAAACGTCATCGAACTTGGAATCGATTCTCGCTTCTCGATGTCAGAATCCATTCGAATGCACAGTCCGAGACAATCGGTTTTAAACGTCATCGAACTTGGAATCGATTCTCGCTTCTCGATGTCAGAATTCGAATGCATAGTCTTGAAACGTCATCGAAAGTGATTTTGCTTGTCAAACGAAATATTTTATAGGTACATGTTATAATCAACTTGATGTGTGAATTTTAAATTATGAATGAATACTTTTAGGTAACGATTTACGTTTTCAGTATAGTTTATACGTAAAAGATTGCGATGGTGTTAGCTTTCAACAATTTAAAAATGTTTATTATGAGGTTATGTATCATCTATTTGGGTATTGTATATTTAATTTAAAATAAAACAATAACTTAGTATATACCATTTTTATATTTAATGCCGACCGGGTTTCGCTAAAACCGTAGTTTCTTCAGGGCAGTAAATAATACTCTACCAAAATCAGCAAGTAATATGTTTTCATATGGACATATCCAAATATATTTAATTTATTTGAAATTAACAGGTGTTTCTTAGTTTGTAATAAAAATGAAACGATTTCTATAGTAAGAAAACTTTATTTAATGATAAACTACAAATATAAAAATATAAATACAAATAATTGCATACGAAAAGGTGTCCATAACCTACATGTTATTTAGAGGTTATTTTTTAACAAAAACGACATAAAATTATTATCTTCGTATTAAACACAGACACACTGTCAATATTATTAATGGGAATTTGTACCAACCGGCTAAACTAAATATCTTATTAGTAATTTTATTGCTGTGAGATGCCCTCATATTTGAAATTCATGGAAAATGGAATAACACTAATGTTGCCATCAAACAAAAAGGAATTTGCCAATTTGCCATTGCCAGGAAATAAAAACGGTGATTGAAATATTGTTGCAGTACTTACTTACTAATGTTGCGTTATTTAAACATGTTATTTATCAAAATTTATTATTGTTATAATTATTATTATAATTATTTATTGTTTTTGACAAAAATGTCATATAATTATAATTATTTTCATATTATTAAACATACATAAATATTTTTAATGGAAATTTTTACCAATGGGCTAAACTAAGTAGCTTAACAATAATTGTTATGTTGTGAAATGCATACCAAAAAACAACAAATAAAATTACAACAAACAATAAGCGTTGCCATACATGATGCACCATAATAATTTTCGGCTTCCTACCCCCCCCCCCCCCCCCGTCACAGACAAAAATCCTGCCCCTGACCGTAGCTATTGCTCCCGAACTCCGAGCAAAGAATCGATTAATCATTCGATTATTGTGATGTCTCGATTAAAAAAAATCGATTATATAAAAGTTTCGATCATTCCCATCGCTAGTCAAAACGGGTACACGATTCGCGAACGACGATTTCCCGGCGCGAACATATTTATCGAAATACTTGATAATGCAGTGTCAAAGGCTCTACAGATTTTGGTTCAAGTCACATAATAAGGGACACACAAGATTATGAAGGTATACATCGGTTTTATGTTATGTGAAAGGAAATATTTTACATGTTTTGTTCGCGAAATTTGGTTAATGTATAATGTTAATGTTTCAGAGCGTGACAGTGACTTCAGAGTCATGCACTGTGTCGATTGCTGCCAGAAGGATTACAAAAGATTACGAAGCAAATCTGTGTTTCATTTTCCATACACATGCATCGGCTCATTCCAGGATTCATCGTTGCAGCATTTTTGTTTAAAAGGTATTACAGACTACCGGAAGTTCTGAATAATGTTAATCATCTTGCTTTGGAGATCCACGATCACATGAGTTCATTCATATTCACTAGCTAATATCGTCCCAAAGAGAGACTGCATCAATATTCTTGTATTTCTTGTTTCTGTGTTAGGTATCTATATTAATATATAATAAAATTGTTAAACATACTATTATGAGTTTTCATTTTTCTGTTTTAAGCAGAGGAATGTCAAAATTCGATAATATCGCAAGAACGACCAATTATATTTGAAAATATCCTTTTACAGGAATTGAAATTTCAAGTATTTTAAGGTTAATTTAACGATATCTCGATTTCTTTACAGAGCAACGGGTTCCTATCTGACACAGCGTTATTCTGAGAATATGAGCTGTAAAGAAAGATACTTTAGAGCTCATTTTCTCAGGACAGCACTTTGTCAGATGAAACCTTCTTGTCCTGTAGGAACATTTTGACATTTCATTTTTAAAATAATATTTTAGGCTAATGGATTGGGTATGTTCGGAAGCAGGATTATATTGTCTATGGTCGTGCTTTTTTGAGTTTCCTCTATCCTCGTCTATGGTGTGTGACGTCAGAACTTAGCTTTATTGCCATATCCATGGTAAAATATTGACCAAAGTTGCCAAGTACAAAAAGCCCGAAGATATCAATCTAATAAGTGGTTTATTTATGGTTGTAATTTTATCTATGATAAACGTCTTGTCAAGCGCGAAACGCGCCGGTGTATTTTTTTGTTCCGCAGTAAATTTATGTTTTTTCAATTAAAAGAAAGCATTTGCATTTGAATCTTACCTATCTAAACATCGCGAACATATTATTCTGTTAGAAGTTCATGGTTTAAACTAGTGGAGTGTTATTTTGATCTAAAGTACGTACCATTAAGCTTATTAGACATTCATTGGCTTATGAATACTACGTCAAACTTAAGAGGGAAATGTTTATTGTGCAGGATAATCATTTTCTAGCAATCTTTGTTATTAATTTTGTTTATCCATTTAAACTCAAACAAGTTGGTCTTATTAATGAAACGTTGATTCCTTTTTACGACGACACATTTCAGAAAGGAGATGATGCATTCGACAAATTATTATTTTGTTCGCTATGAATTTTACATAAAATATGTCTAAAATAATATTTTAATTTTAGGTTATGTTGATTTTTAACATAGCAAGGACCACACTAAACATCAGTAACAATTTGACAGTATATCTCTCATGTATATTAATTACAATCCTGCTAACTGTCAAGTTGTGAACTTCCCAAACTTATCCCAAATTGTCTTATTTGACGTGTAACCAAATATAACATTGGTGAATATTCACCTAGGCACAACACTTTTAGGCACAGATTGTGAAAATTACATTTTGTTTCAACTTAATTATATGACACCTTGTATAAAGTTGTGGTATATGTTGTAGAATGGCAAAGTTCGCTGACGTCAACATGAATTGCCACCTGACGGCGAGCTCACGCGTGTACGTGGGCGCACTCCCTGAAGACGTGGACGAGAACGAGCTACACGAGCTGATGAAGGAGTTTGGCGAGGTGCGCGGCATCCGCATCAACGGCAAGTACGGCTTCGTACAGTTTGAAGAGGAGGCGAGCGCACAGGCTGCCATCAACAGCAAGCGTGTGACGTGCCGGGGGCGGACGCTCTTCCTCAAGATTGCCGTGTACCGGTAAATACCATAGAATAAAGAAGAATTTGTTAAACTAAAGTCTGGGAGAATCAAAAATTATCGTTACTTACTACCCGGAGAACTATTAACCTCTTGAATGTCGGATGATATTTGGCCACATGATGGGCCGTGTACCATAGAAAATTAATTACAAAGAATACTGAGAAGCTACGTTACTGGAATTAAGAGCAACATCTGGAATGATTTTGGCGCAAGCGAATCTGACCTTGTCCTTGTACAGTTTCTTTATACAAAAGGGTTAAAATCGCATTTTTTAAAAATCCGCATTTATAAATATCCATGTCCCTATTAAATCCACTCGATTTTACCATCTTTTCCAATGTGAGAAACATGCCACTAACTAAACATATCATTCACCGCTAGCGCGATTTCACCGAACTGCCAATACATTTACAGACCTTTTTGATATTTTCAAAACTTCTCCAACCTGCATCAAAGCAAAAATTTTGCTTGTAAAATGATCAGTATTTATTTTATTGTATTTATTATATACATATATGTATGAATTGATATGTTTGTAAATAAACGTTAGACATATGTATAATAATGAATGTCTACAAAAACCCTACGGGCATTTAATAAATAAATAACAAAAAAATCTTATGGAATGGCGATATACAAGACCAGGCAGGCATACATGATCAATTGTTCTAGAAACAACTGGCTCTCAGAGAGGCAGTGTATGAAATTTTTATTAACTGTCTCAACACCATCGTCAAAAGATGCGAAAATACTTCCTACAAATTTTACATAAATAATAATTATCACATTGTAATTGGTCAGTTAAAATGAAAAAAAGTTAAAATTGCTTATTATCTAAGCGTGAGGCGGAACTCAGCAATTTTACCGTTTACTATTATTTAATAGTACTTTTCTTACTAAATGTATACTTTGTTTCGAACTCACTCAATAAATTTATTTTAACAAATAAATCCAGTGGCACCCGCCGTCGAGCGATTATAATTCGACTATTGTAATACGGGCATATGTATAGTTTGATGAAGTGTAGTCTCAAAAAGCATGTAAAAAAAACTGTGTGCAAAAACTTACATCATGAATAATGACAAACAAATTGCATGTACTAATATTATTATTATGTAGGTGCAATAATGGTATTTCTAAATCTTCAGCAACTGAATCCTGTCTCATTATTATTATTATTTTGTTATCTAGAAATAATAATGCCGGAGGGGACGGAGATGGGAGCGAGCGAGATCAAAGGAACCTGGAGCCCCGATCCTTCAGGGACCGTTCCCCGATGATGCACCCTCCTCGGGGTAACTATGGAGGTAACTACCGACCAATTCATTTAGATAACAATGACATAACAAAACTTATAGACACGTTGCAGAGATCTCAAAGTGGCAAGATAAAGACCCGGCACACATCAAATGCACGTCATCGATGATCGTCCTAAAAGCTGTTCATAAAAATCCTCCCACTCACACGACTTCTATGAAAGTGAAAGAGACAGGAGATAGACTAGAATGTCGTGGACATTTCGCGAACGTACGTTTCTTTCGAATTGTAGAATAGGGTACAATCACATTTTTTTTTAGCAAAAATTAAAGAAAATAATTACAAACTGGAATATTCAAAGCATTTTTTTTTACAATAGGAATAGTCTTTCAACAATGTTTAGATAATTCACATTTCAAATTAGGACCAAAACACCTTCTTTGGCGCGGTTTGGCTTGATCATTTGTTTTTCGAAGAAACTCGCCATGCTAGTTGCTACGATGACAGCTGATTGTTCTTCGTCTGTGGTTAAAATTGAATAGCGCCGTCATAGAAGTTTGGTTGGAAACCATAGCAACCAGCCAGTTTTAATTTGGTTTCAATTTCTCCGGTCAGCGGAGCGCCTAATTTGTTCTAATATCGGTGTTGCCAAAGTAATGAAAATTAGTTTTGTTTTATTAAATTTCCGCCCTTTCTTGCTGAACTGTAGTTTTTCTCTTTACCACTTGTTGTTTTTGTCTTTACCACTTGTTTTGTGCAGGTGATTGGGGAGAAAACCGCTATGGGGGACGGCCTGGAGAAAGGGGGGACCCCTACATGAGGGAAGGGTACCCGAGAGATGTGGGCCCATACCGGCTGCCCAATTCAGTCCCGGAGAAAAATGACTGTGAAATTATTGTGGTCTCCAAGGCACTAACGTGAGTCCAATTGCAATTTAATTTATTTAGACTAATCCACAGTTCAGTGGTCTTTGCATTTTGACTTTGAGTTGTGAGATTACGGGTTCAATTCTTAAATATGGAATATGTCTGGTGTACTGCTGTAAATGCGAGAAACAATTTACTAAAAATTCTGCCTCAATACAGGTTCGCCTAGTGAGGCAGGCTATGCACAACATCAAATATATTTATTATAATTGTTCTATTTCTATATGACCGTTCTTACATACATATTTATTTTTTTCTCCTATTAGATACTACTCTAGTGACATCAATTATTATAACATTATTCCTATAACAATCTTATTGTTATTAACTTATAGTTATTAACTGACCAATGAATATGTTATTAACTTTTTAAATTGAATGTTATTGTCACTAAAATATATTATTAACCTTACTGTGTAAAATAAAAGTAAGAAAATAAAAGGTAAAAAGGAAAAATATAAAAGTAACCAATACTACTATGTAATAATATGATATTATATTATATATTCATGTTATTTTCTGGATGTAATAAATATGTAATAGTTTATATAATAATGTATTCCTGTTCTTTTTGATAAATAAATACTTTATACTTTATACTCATTATGATGTTGATTAAGTTTGATGGAATGAGAATGCGAGGATGTTGTGATCCAAGAACTTTAAAAAGAGTTTCTTTTACCAATTGTATTATTGTTTTAGAAATTGGCACAAATATTTTGTCCATTTAGACATTAACCTCTTGAGTTAGCTCGAATAACAGTATTTCATAGAAAATTAATTTCAGAGCGTTCCGAAAAGCTAAAGTGCTCTAATAAAAAGCAAAGTCTGGAATGATATTGGCGCAGGCGATTCTGACTTTGTCCAGTTTCTAAGTATACATAATAAACATATAAAATCGCGTTTTTATTTTTAACCTCTCAGCTGTCACCTGCTTGCTGGCGGGCTTACGACAGACGACTCGTTAATTTCGTCCATTTGGACACTCATTTTGTCGTTTTGTTGGACACTATTTCACAAAGTTTAAGTCTTTTTAGAAATCGGCGACGGTCTTTGAAACATAGTGGCTATATGCGGGGGGAAAAACAGAAAAAAAATCCACAAATGGTCTATCGGTGATTGATATAATGATCCAAATATACCAAATAAATGTCAAATTGACATGAAAGTCCAGTTGGACGAAATGAATGTCAAATTGGACAGAATGAATGTCCGATTGAAAAAAAATGAATGTCCAAATGGACAAAATTAATTTTCAAATGTATCCAATCAGGGTCAACCTAAAAAGAAGAAAAAAATCCACAAATTGTCTACCGGTGATTGATATAATGATCCAAATATACCAAATAAAAGTAGAATTGACATGAAAGTCCAGTTGGACGAAATTAATGTCCAATTGGACAGAATGAATGTCAGATTGGGAAAATGAATGTCCAAATGGACAAAATTAATTTTCAAATAATGTATCCAATCAATACTGATCAATTATACAAAATAAAAGTTCAATTGATGTGAAAGTCCCCTTTGGACAAAAATAATGTTCAGTTGGACAGAATGAATGGTCAAATGGACAGAATGAATGTTCAAATGGACAAAATTAATATCCAAATGGACAAAATGTATCAATCGTACACATTTTGTCCATTGTATCAATTGTACACATTTTGTCCATTTGGAAATTCATTTTGTCCAACTGGACATTCAAATTGATTGAACTTTTATTTGGTGTATTTAGATTATATCGATTATAATATATATCAATTATAATATATATAGTATACCATCATATATATTTATTCAAAATATACCAAACAAAAGTTCAGTCGATATGAATGTCCAGTTGGACCAAATGAATTTCCAAATGGACAAAATGAATGTTTGATGAATGATTTTTTAGTTTTGGAATGTTGTTAAGTCTGAAATAAATTTGTTTATTATTCCAGACAATACGCAGAGTTCATCGAGGGGCGCCTGAAGCGACTGGGTCTGGTGGTGGACCTGCTGTTCCCCAACGAGGATGTGCCCATCGGCCGCGTGCTGGGCAACATCAGCTCGCGCGGCTGCCTCTACGCCATCCTCGTCATGCCGCAGAACCTCGAGCACAACTCCCTCACGCTGAACATCCTGCACGGCCTGCCGCAAGGTAACCAACTTATCTAATTAACTAGACACTATAAATATCTGGTGTTCTATGCAGTTGTGTCGCATCCGAAACTGCTTATGAATTATAGCTTCTTCGAACTTCGAAATGGACTGTAAATACCAAGAATGAAAAAATGGCTCAACATATTTCCTTCAATTTGGACTTTAAAATTCAAATTTAAATGGAATAAATCTGTAGGCCCCTAAGTAGTTTCACTTAATCAGGGGACTGTTTTTGCAGCAAATGTTCATTCTACTTTTTACGACACATGTGTGAGCTCTAATACTGACCACGCTCAATTTTTTTTTTAAATGCGATTTTAACCTTTACGCCGTTTTTCCACGTAGCTATTCACAAGCGACGCTACCGCTACCTGTCAAACAAATTTGCTAGTGTAGCACCTAGCGGCGTTTTCAAACACTAATAATAGCATGGAAAACACAGACGAGCGGTGATCGCGTCGCTTGAAGGTAGCTCCATGGAAGAACGGCGTAATGCTTTGAAAACTGTAGAGGAAAAAAATAGAAAAAGCTTGCGCTAATGTCACTGTAGAATTCTACTGTTTATTTCATGAATGTAGCCTCTATGACAGTTTACGAAACAATTTGTCTATGAGTGTCAAAATTTGTTTAGGTCGCAAAAATCAAAATATTTGAGTTTTTAAAGTAGTCTTAAAGGTCATTATTATTTATTTTAAAATACCGGTTGATGGTTGTTTTTCATGTAGGTATATGTAAAAATAATAAAACCAGTTCGTATAAACGTATAAATATATTTTTTTGACAGCTATGTCCGAAATCGGGAATTTATTTTTATATAATATTCGGTATTCTGGAAACGCCTTACGATAAAAACATAAAATATGTAGGATTAATAAGATACATTATCTGGTAAACAGAAAACAATTGCCAAAATACATAAATCATAGTTTTTTATCTGACATTTGATCAAAATTCATCAATATAATTTTCTAACAGTTTTGCTAATTCTCTCCCAAGAGTTGGGGCGAGATTTTTTTTCCTCCTCTAACAGTTAAATCAAAATTTTGAATAATCTGCGAAACTGTTACGTCCTTCGTTCACGCAGCTACTGCTACTGCAACAAGTGACTAAATCGCCGCTACCGCTACGCTAGCAAAATAGTACGACAGGTACGTGTAGCGGCGTTTACAAACACTAATAATAGTATAGAAGGTACAGACGAGCTGCGATTGCGTCGCTTGAAAGTAGCTCCATGGAAAAACGGCATTACAACCGTTTCAGAACTTAAAACGGTTTCACATTATTTTACTCACTCCAATAAATACAAAAGAATAACACTTCGGTAGCGCATTTATATTTTTATACAAGTTATAAATTTTTAATACAAAACCAACATTTTGTTAATAAATATGTAATAAATATTGTGTACACAGTACACATAAAGTAAATACATCAACATAGACATTTTTTATCTTACAGTTTTTTGTCTGAAGTTTGGATACCTTTAATAATCGTAATAAAAGTTGAAATCATCACCAAGAACAAGTCAAATACACTTGTAATTACAACAGAGATGTTGATTTTTGTACTTACTAAGTTTTTAAATTTGTTTCATTACCTTCTTCGACAGTTATTTGTGGCTCAGAATCATAATCAAGTGCTTCGGCAGTTTCAAAACTGTCGTTCCTTCCACTCATTTTAAGTTACTCAATAATTTTTCATCATTAAAACCATGATTCGATATTTGGATATTTCTCCTCCTTGATCTCAAACCCGCCGGCTTTGGGGATATTTCTCCCTCTATATACTCTGAGTAAGCTGTCAATTTGCACTACTTGTTGTGTAGTGTAATATTACCTATTGTAATAAATTTCTGTTTAAACTGCTCAAATTTAATCCTACACGCATTCCAAAATACAACATCATCAAAAGCCTTAGCCTTCGCATCCACATCCCACCGTGATGTGACCTGTGTGTTATGAATTTAATTATGATACATTCCTACTACCACTGTACGCAATAAAGGCACTGATACTATTACATCCTTCTTTGCATCTCTGCCTACCATTACCCACAATTCTCCGCCTTAGTAGGACATTCGATATAGGTTTTTAATGTTTTTTTCACAATTCTCTTCGCAGAGCACCGCAACATGCCCATTGACGACTCTATGGAGCTGATCTCACACAACTGGGCCGAGTACCAGAGCAGCGGGCGCGTGGCGGGGCGCGCGGCGCTTCAGGTCCACCTGAGAAAGCTGGCCGCCGGACATACGCTCACCGTGCTAGAATACGACACGGTTCTGCAGCACCTCAAAGACGCTCGCGTCCGCCAGGTCAAGCTGGAGTTGGGCGAGCAGGCCGTGGACAACAGCAATAAGACACAGGTGGACCTGCAGCAGCGCATCATGAGCATCCTCGACGGGGGGGACACCACCGCCACGCCCGCCCCGCAGGCCACCCCCGTGCCCCCGCCAGTGCTCAGCAATCCCGTGCAGATGGCGCTCAACTCGCTGCTCAACAAGATCACGTCCAACTAGAATAAATTATATTGATACAGTGACTAGCTACAAGACTAGTGTCTCGGAGATATCTGACTTCCAACTCTAATCTAATAGGCATTGTTTTCGCTATTCACGAGTTAAACCCGTAGATAATAATATAAACAAAGGGATATAAACAGGTACATGATACTACTCTAGCACCATAAAAGATGTAAAACTGTTTTCATCCCAAAAAAATAAGAAAAATTGACAAATGAATTAACTTACAGACAAATGCACTTCTCCATAATAGTTCATTTTTATTTTCTTGAAATTATAACAATTTTACATGCTCTGTGCACCGCACACATCTATGATGACTAGGTCTGGATTTGCAGTGGCAACAATCCAATTTCCTAGTGGTGTGCTGTAAATAATCTAGTCCTAGCGAGAGGATTGTAATAATTTAATTTTAAATCCACACCGGAACAAACAAAATTACAATGAATTTAAAAATTATATATTGATTTTTTTTTCATCATGCCACTAAACTGCTTTTGCTAATGCAAATCCAGATCCTACTTATTACGACCCAGTCCAGATAAATGGTTTTGAATAGAGCATTTGTTAAATACTTTGCCGTGTTCAAATGCAATCATATCATCTGGACATAGCCTTGTGAAGTGATCACATTGAGTTCCATACTATGGTACTTATTTGTTTCATGTCTACCACTTTGAACATTAATTTTTGCTTCTATTTTATGTTTAAGCCCAATTTTGAAATGTTTAATGTACATATTGGTAACTGATTTTTTGTCTCTTAAAGTTGTTGTATTAGGCCCTTCTTTCACGAGTTCCTCCAGTATCAGATACTTGACGGTTGAAGTATCTTGGTGACTATCGCCATACATCTGCGTGGAAATTTGTACACTTGTTCGCACATTGCCGACGTTTTGTAAACTCGTCCGGCGAAGCCAGTCTCTTGCGACCAACCGGGCGAGCTTGTTCCCACTCACATTGTCGAGACTTTAATGGCATTCCTTGTGTCGGTTTAGATCAATGCTAACAAAAAAACTGTCAAGAAAGAATGGTATGATAAAAAAGTGACAGCTACAGAACGTATGACAAAGGCCCTGAGGAAATTGATTCCCCCCCATAGCCTATGGGCGTCGTGTGAAGGGTCTTTTTAGGGAAAGTAAGAAGATGAAGTTCTGGAAAGGAAAAGATATGAGGGCAATGTAGGAATCTGGGGGTTAGTGTGTCCAAGAAGGACGGACGTATGAATCCATCCCTCCCACTGCGGTACACGGCAAAGGGTCGAGAGAGTCCGACTGGAGAAAAGAGGTAAAAAGGTCTCCCTCAACCAGTCTCTCCCGATCCGGTCCGCCACTCGGGAGTTGGGCATATGCATGTGCTGCCAAAACCTAGACAAAACTTAACCCCATGAACCAGGGCACCCCTGCTAAATCACCGAACTTAATGAACCACTCGGGGTGACCCATGACAGGGGTGTTGGTTATCTAATACATAAATGGATCCCGGGGCGGCGGTACCCGCCTCCCAAATAGAACACAACCCAACTGTTTGATTGTGAGTGAGGTTATGAAAGCATTCTAGTTTTGGCGATTCGAGAACTAAGCAATGATTGGTGGCGATGCAGATCTCGTGATTTCAGTAGCGACAAGTTGTTTGTAAGGTGAGTACACAAAATGAGATCGGATTCTTGCATAACCCTGTGAAAAAATGGCCTAAATACGCAAATTAGGAGAATACAATGACATAAATTCATGGCAAAGACACGAACTCTAGTGAAAATGACCACTTCAATTTCTTCTACAAATTTGGTGAATAATATGAAGTTAAGTGATTAAATATATTAGTGTGGACTAGTAGTTTTATTTTTAAATGATAATAATAATTTTTATCTACTAATCAATGACTAAAAAAATATTTGAGAGAAGGACTTGGCATACCGATCCAAATACGTACCAAACATTCTGTCCAAACGGTTTCACAAAAATGGCATTACATTCAAATGGTTTTCACGGTTATTATTCAGTTTATCATAAGTAATAAATATTGGTTTGATCTTGGCTGCCATTTTTGTATAAAAGTTTGGAGAGAATGTTTTATTGGTATGCCAAGTCCTCTCTTAGGGTATTTTATTTAGGCATTGCTACTAATATAAGTTTTATGTATATTCGCATGTATTTCTTTTGGTTTGTTATTTTTGGTAACAAAATCTTTTTATTTTATGAATTTCATTGAAGTGATGACAGTCTTTTTGCTTTTACAGATTTTAGAAAACTAACATAATGTGAACAATTTTATGTAGAAAAATTTCTTTTTTTTTTTAATGTAAAAAGTACAAAATATACAGTGAAACCCATTTATAAGGTTTTCACTTTAAAAGTTTTCTTTTTTTAGTTTTGTTATATTTTTAATATGAAGACTGAAATTGAAAAATTGCCTCATTTATCGCATTTTTATATAAGGCTTTCCCACATAGGAAGTTTTTTTTCTTCTAGACTCTTGGAAAATCACATAAAAAAGTTTCACTGTATTCTTAATG
This sequence comes from Limnephilus auricula, assembly GCA_951813805.1. Classification (NCBI taxonomy): domain Eukaryota; kingdom Metazoa; phylum Arthropoda; class Insecta; order Trichoptera; family Limnephilidae; genus Limnephilus; species Limnephilus auricula. The sequence goes on from OX638396.1 coordinate 4,863,552, forward strand.
CTTCTTAAACACTTCTCAAGAGTGTTTGGATTTTGTGGCCAAAGAAAGGGCCTCCATTGTCATCTGTTTAATAAGTTTGTATAAATTGAATGTCTGTATTGTTTTAAATTATATCTTGCAGGAATAATAAAATGTGATACATTTAAGAAATAATAAAAACCTTTTAGTGATTGTTCCTCTTCTTGAAGATACGCCGTCAGCTAGTTTTTGTAGCAACTGTCGCCGCTGCCCCTGTGAATAAAGAATTAATTAAAAACTCGACATTAACAAAGGTTGGGTTGTTTCAAACTCTTCACATTTATCTGCCTTTTTGCTCTTGATGGCAGACTTTTCAGTTAGTCCATATTCTAGCAACTGTCGCATATGTTTCTGCATATTTCTTTTTGCAACTTTTTTGTTTGATAAGTCCACAAAATTGAGTCTTCTCGCAAGCGTGTAAACATGACACCTTAATTTGAAAATACAAAAAATAGTAATTTTACGAAAGATCGAAGAAATTGCTCAGTGTTTAGTTGTTTTTACAAAAGACCCGTTTTAATTTTTAGGAAATTGTGGTATGTATATGGGATTATACATGTAGTTTCAACAGATGTCGTTAGTATATGTATATATAGTTAAATGTAGCTTTGAGGTGTCTCAACTGATGTTACATAAAAGTATTAGCAACAAGGTGTGTGCACCCTTTCATACACACCATATTTATGGTTTCAGTGTGTGGCACCTCCAGTACTTACACAGTGACTATTATGATTGGTTAGATTGCCAGCCCTGGATTAATTTGGCAGTTAAACTGTTGTCAAACCTGCAGGCAGCATTCAAATTCGAATTTGAATTGAAGCCCACTGATTCCTTGACGGACAGCCCTGAGCATTGGGCGATATTTTAAAAATCATTATGATTGTGATTGTACAATTTGGGAAGTGACGCTCGCCATTTTGGGCCTTGACTGGAGGATACACAGGGCTGCTGAGAGCCATCGGAGGACTGGAATTTTGAACTTCCATCGCCTGCCCTGCTGATGGAAGATCCTTTTGGCTGGGAGCCAAGAATCTGCAGTCAATTCATCCTTTGTGAGATCCTTTGTCGAAAATCGAGGTTTTTTTTTTGACAAAGCCACTTTTCAGCGTCGCCCGACCCAACCTGGTATCAGCCTTCATTTATTACCCTAGCAAGCTCCTAAATGCCAGAAGGTTTAGATTCAGGATGTTAAAATACATGATATGTATATGTACTTATATATTTAAAATACATTATTTTCATTTCTAAACATAGAAACCCAATCCTTGCAGTAGTAGCATTGCTTGTTCATTCAACAACATCTATTCAATCTTATTATTTCAACGATAATGTTCTATAAATTTTATGCTTCACTAAAATGATGCAATATTATTGCCGCCTAATCCTACGGTAACAATGTCAGTTAAATAGTACCTTAGTGACTATCGTGATTCACATCTAATGCACAAAAGGTTACGGAAATAGCTGATAATACACGATAGACAACGGGGCTCCGACAGTGTTGGGTTACCTATCTTCAGAATAACTTAGAGCTTCCAATAGTACGGACATCTGGTCCAGTTAAATATTAAGTGTAAACATTACGATAACGTAAATAAAGCAACTTGTAATCTCAAAGTATCTCGATCTTTATTGGAGTTTTCCCAAACATATTTCAAGTAATCTTAATCATTGGGATTGAAGTACATAATATATCGTATGTATGCTCTATAATCTACGGATTTCACTAATTGGACACTTGTCCGGTTTTTGATCTGGTGGAATAGTGGAAGAGTAGTGTACTCGTCAGACGTACCTGGGTGCCGGGAGCAAGGTGGCTGTGGGAGGTGCGGGTGGTGGTATTTGAAGTGCGAGCGGAGGGAACCAATCTGTATGGAGCGATACGGGCAGTGCTGACAACGGTATGGAAATTCCTGCAATGAAAATTAATGCGTTATTTAAGCTGATTTGAATGGACCTCGTTAATCTCTGATGTACCTGCAATGTCTATCGGCACTATTTTCAGCACTATTTCTGGTAACCTATTGGTAGCTAAACTTAACTATAATCGCTTCTCAATAAAATATAACCTATCATTTACTATTTTTTAACTTTAACACAGAAGAGGCCCCGAGGAAAATATTATCTCTCAGGCCCTTGTCATATTTAAAGATGCTGTTTGGAGGGTTACATTGCATTGCTTGAAATTGGTGCATGCCGTAACTGGTGAAAGCAAAGAATATTTCATAATTCTTTAACCACTCAAGTGATTTATCGCATATTATGGTAAATTTGCCAAACGTCCTGAAATGTTTGTCTTTCTTTTGAAAAAAAATATTTTTTAAGATAAAAGCAATTTTTTTTTTGAAAAATTAAATATAAATTAAAATCTGTAATTAGAGAAATTTAAATTATTCAAATGTTAAGTAGTCTGAAAGATTTATTATAAAAGTTTATAATAAAAATTCATTATTTTAGATCTACAAAATCAGGAAACGATGCTTAAATTAAATTATGATTTTGGAAAAAATAAAATTCTTTTTCTCTCCTGAACAATTTAAATTTTGTCCTTTATAGTATTTCAAATATCCATTATCGATATTTATTTATTTATTTATTAAAGAATTTTATACATAGTGTACATATTGTGTTATTTATAATCTGAAGGTGTTGTTTTTCAGCCGGGCAAAAATGACATAAAATTAGAATGATATTATAAAAAGATGTCTGACCCCGGTGTGGCGCATGCGGTGCTTGTTCCTGGTATTGAGGTCGCCGGTGCGGTAGGGACAGAACTCACAGAGATACGGCTTTTCCCCGGTGTGCTGGCGCTGATGAATCTGCAAGTGAACTCCACATTACTTTTTATGTCATTGTTTGTTTCATAACGCTCAGTAAACAAAAAGAGAAATCTCTTATGTTTGTATTTAATAAGATGTACTTATAATAATTTGAAAGTGGTTGTTAGCTAAGTCAGATTAGGTCCGAGTTCGAAGCTACGATAATCAACTTCCTCTTTTTTCAACACAATAGAGATAATTTTAAATAAAACAATAACTTTGTATACACCACTTTTATTTTTTTTATCACTATGCCGACCGGGTTTCACTAGCACTGTAGCTTCTTCAGGGCAGTATAATCTCTACCTCTCTATCAGTATCTCTATCTCTACTGATAGAGAGGTAGAGATTATACTGCCCTGAAGAAGCTACGGTGCTAGCGAAACCCGGTCGGCATAAAGTATAAATAAAAAAAGTTGTGTATACTAGTGGTGTATTATTGTTTTATTTTAAATTGTAATGTCACATCACAAAGTAACTGCTTCATACGAACAATAGAGATAGTTGATATCTGAAATTGGCTGTCACTTTCCAGTAACCGGAGAAAGATGTGGAAGCAGTTATTTTTGGAACCGGTTCCCGGTGGGAGAGGTGGGTTAAGGGAGACCCTTTGACCTCTTGGCAAGCGATATTGGCATGTTTGTGCGCCGGTGCCGAAGGAATCAATGATGCTAGTTCCTCCAAGCATCTTCCTTTGAAATACCGGTAGAACAAGGACAGCATTCCCACCCGCAATGCCTGTGCTCTAAAGATTGCAATCCTTTACGATAAAAATAATAACATAACATTTGTATGGCGCAGTTTTGTGTTGTTTCACTTCAAATGCCCTTAACTATAATAAACATAAAAATAATTCTATAGTGCTCCTTATGAGTCCATTACAAGATAGAAGAATCTATCGAACGAACCGCCCATTTCTGCACAGAGTTTCAGGTTTTTTCGAATATCTACAACTTTTAACACAAGTTACACTTATAAAATAAGATAAATATTTTTAAATAAGGGTTTATAGATTTAAAGAGGTTGGCCCTCACCAGTAGCATGTTTTTGGTGGCAGAAGAGTGTCCGCACACGTTGCACTTGAAGGGCTTTAGCTTGTGGTGCACGGCCTGGATGTGTTTCTTGAGACTCTTGGAATTGGCGTACATCTGAAATACACAATCATATTTCATTCAAATGCAAGGAAAAATAAAATTACACGCAGCTAGCTAATCATTTCGAGTTATCAGCTATCATCTCATCCGGTGGGCCTCTCTTTCCCAACCAAGGACACCTTCAATATTGATATTGTAATCTTATCATGCCAGATACCTAAAGCGTGGCTCTTTGTATTCAGCATTCTTGGTGAGAGTCCGTGTTTGCGCTCCAAACGTTAAAAAGCACATAAGTCACTTAGGTTGGACAGGGTTCTCACTTCACTTTATCTTGTTCTGAAATATGAGGTGTAAATGGAGACAAACAAACCCCACCACATGAACCCAGGCTCCTACGCTAAGTCACTAAAAGCAGCAAACCACTTGGGGTGACTTATGGCAAAGGTGTTGGTCAGTGGCGGCTCGAGCACTTCTTTGATAGTGGGGATTGACATTTTTTACATTACCGTAATCTCACTACCCTGAGAATATAATAAAAAAATTTTCAAACAAAAATTTTCATGGTCAAATCATGCTAATCAGATGTCTAAACACAAAATAAAATAAAATGTCCGTAGATATACAATTTATAATACAGTATTATTATAATAATAATAATTTGATTGCGAGCGATTCCCGCCCACAACTATGAAATTTTCTACTGAAACAAACGGTTCAGTATTTTGTTAGGAGGGGATTCAATGGACTGTCCCAGCGGTATTTGAAATTCACGTACAAGTGCGCATGCGCGGTTCTCAGATTGCTACTATCGAGAAAGAAACGCAAAGAATGAACCAAATGCTTAACCCCTTGAATGTCAGATGAAATTTGCCCTTATTATATTACATATGGCCATATTCCATAGAAAATTAATATCAGAGCATTCCGAGAGGCTAGAGTGCTCAAATAAAAAGCAACGTCTGGAATGATATTGGCACAAGCGATTCTGACCTTGTCCTTGTACAGTTTCTTTATGCATAAGGGTTAAAATCGCATTTTATTTTTAACCCCTCATCTGTCACCCGCCCACCGGCAGGTTTAAAATAATAAAAAAAGAAATCAATGAAATATGTATTAAGTTTTTGGTTAAACAAATGGCATTCGATCCAGTGTTATTTTTTTACGAATGCTGTGAATTTAGCAAGGTTCATGTTAAACACATCGATGTTTGGGCATAATCTATTAAATGTGCTACAGCTTCTTATAAATACATTTTCAAGGTAATTTGTATTGCTTTTGTAGGGATTGTAGGAATATAAAATGTGTCCGGAGATCGGGTAAATAAATCCAATAAATGGTTCCTGGGGCGGCGAAAATCATACCCATCTTTCAAATTGAAAAGCATGTTAACCTGTCATTGGCCGTACGTACTCCGGTGTACCATCGATTTGGAAGCGATTTTGTCCCCTATGTATAAAGAAATTGTATCAAGAACAAGGTCAGAATCGCTTGGGCCATTCTCGTTCTTGATGTAACGAAATACTGCATAGCATCTAGCCTCTCGTAATAATTTTAATAAATTGTCTATGATGCGGCGGGCATGAAAGATGGCAGACAAAATGGCCGCCGCGTCAAAATATGGACGGAGTTAGTTTAGAAACTCTATATTCTTTCATTGTTTTTGATATAAATTAATTGTGGAGAGAATAGATTAAAGGTATTACTATTACAATAGATTAAAGGTATTATCAGAAAGATCGTTTTTACATTATTTTCATGTAATTTTTGTAATTTGCAGCAAAAGAAATGTTATAAATATTGGATTCGCAAGAAATGTCAAATTTCTTTCGTCGTACTGAAAAAATATATTTTTCCTATGCTGGCTTTCAAAAGGTTAAGAGAAAAGTGTTGTTTTCGTTCTAGCTGTAATACACATTTATCATGGAATGTTAGAATGTATTGAATCAGCTGGTGTGGGTGGTTACCTTGCTGCAAATCTGGCACTTTTTGCGCGAATACCAGCGATGTCCCTGAGGGCGCTGAGGCGCGCACCGGCGGCAGGGCGCTACGCGGTGCTTGTCGAGGTGTCGTGCCAGGCCAGCGGCGCTGTGCGTGGTGTGGCGGCTGCACAGCGGGCAGCGCAACAGGTCGAGTGACAAGCCGTGCGCGCGAAACAGATGCAGGGAGCAAGCCGGCCACCCGGGGAATCCCATAGAGCACACCAGGCACCTTCAATCAAATGATAAAATTTTCTTTGTGAGTATTTCCGTCCGTACGAGTGTGAACTTTTCATAATAAAAACCGATGGGTTTGTAGAGAAATTGATCAAAATAAAAAAAGAATCTTCAAATCCTGACAAGCGATTAACACCTCGAGTCAGTGGCGAAACTACAGGGTGGCAGGGCTGGCAGAATGCCACGGGCCCCGCAGGGGCTGGGGCCCCCCCGCGAGCTCAGAAGTATGTACTTTAATATTTTTAACAAAATTTAGTAAAAGTTATGAAGTTGGACACAACTAAAGATCAAATACAAATTCAAATAAATTATTAAGATTCAAACGCATTCATAAGAAAGGGATGTCGTTCAATTTTAGAACGCATCCATTGGTTGCTGAATTTTTTGCCGGGGGGCCCCATCCAATGAATTTGCCACGGGCCCCCGATATATAATATAGTTTCGCCACTGCCTTGAGTTATAACTCTTACAGGTCTCATAATCCAATCCAAAGTTTCTGACAGCAATTTGAAATACATTTATGGCCCGGTATATCAGTTGATTTTAATCTCGGATTGGTTGGAATGTCGAGCTTAGCACAGCTTGGAACATAATCCGTATATAGGTCGAAAGCCTAGATCCATCCTAGATCTCACCAATATTACATGCATTATCTACAGCGCCGGTTCTACGAAATCTGGCGCCCTGTGCAGGAAGTACCGATGGCGACCCCCCCCCCCCCAACATTTTTTTAAAATTCAGATAAAAAATTTATATACATATAAAAAAAATAAAAAATAAATTATGCAGTACGTTTAAAATAAATTAATATCCCGCCAACAAGAATCAAGAGTAACTTTTCGAAGTGACCTGGCGGTAGCTATCTATGACACTGGACAAAATAATAACATCATAACAAAATATAATATAAAACATGAGGCAGTTTAATTCAGAAATAATAATATTCTGATCAGTTTGTTTAATATGGTGCCAAATCGCGCGCGAATGGCAACATAAATAAACCAATAACGCGGCGAAAGCGACGAACTATCATCAAAGAGCAACTTGTAATCAACGAAGGGAGATGCGTACGAGAAGCGATTAATGAACCAATCACAATGTTTGTTGAATTTCGAACGATACAATGGTCGTAAGAGCAACAAGGAAAAATAGGTCTTACGTTCGTATGAAATATATTGTATTTGAAAAAAAATTCCTTGACGTAAGTCAAATCCGTATTTCGTTAAATTTTAACCATCGATGCGCGCGCATTAGGTTCACGCATAGGAAAGTGAGTGTTGCTAGCGCGAACTAATAATTCCGTATTACGAGTAATTTTTAAACGATTCGGGGAATATTTTAATTGAATTTTAAAACAATATTTATTTTATCACGGCGCCCCTTCGTAGTGGGCGCCAGGTTTTTTGCACGTTTTTGAACGTATGGCAGATCCGGCGCTGATTATCTATGAATTTAATAGAGGAATGTGTATCTTTTTTCCTTGATAAACAAATCTACTGTCTTTGCTCTCTATTGTCATCTCTACGCACCGGGAAATCGCAATATCAGGCAATATTATGATCGCGATCTTTCAAAAACGTCGACAGTTTATTTTTAGGCGAATTTAATTTACAAGTTAATTTTTGATAAAGTTCCCCCACTTCAATCAGCTTGGTGCTATATGTGATTACACTAATTTTAATTAGTATTTGTTTTGCTAGAGTCAGTGCACTATTAATTAAATTAACCGCTGAAAACAAACTGTCATGACGTTGAAACTTTTAATATCTTTTTATCATACTATTTTGGATTGTTTAACAATTAGTAACATCGTCATTCTTCATCGCTCGATGAATATAATAGTCCATTTTTGTAAAATTAGGCAAATTACGTAAATTTCGTTGAGAATGCAAATATTATATATGCAATTGTCAGATTTGGCATATTATGACTGCTAGTGCCTCCGCGTCTAAAAAAGGAAATATTCGGCGGCTTACCGAAACTTAAGCGGTAGATTTAGCACACTTAAATTGGAGCGAGGAATGTCTTCCATAGCAAAGATACGGACTGGCTAATTATACTAGCCCTATGAAACTTGGGGAATTTTTTATTTTACATGAAACCACAAAAAACTGAATTGACAATAACATTTATAATACATTTGCCAAACAAAATATGTGAGTTTTTTTTTTCATTATCAGTAATTTTAGTTAGAAAAAAACGTAAAGTGAGCCATTTAATTTTTTTTTTGTTTATTTGATTTTTAAAAACGAATTCTATAACCTTTCAATATCAGTTCTTAGTTTTCAGATGCGTACAGAAATATTCTATTTATTTGGATTTTATTGCAAGGCTGAAACATTTCGACCTTCCTTGTGTCCTTTAACGTGTGTTAAACTAAACAAATTAACACGGGATTTAACCTCAAAATTAGAAATTGTTAAATAGATTATAAGAATTCGTCTTTCCAAAATTTGACACCTTAGAACAATGTAAGACAAAGTTAGAACCCTATCCAAGTAAAGTGATGAACTTTACTGTGCCTCATAAAAACAATCAACTATCGGATACAAACTCAATGGTAATTTCAAATATGTAGTTTCAAAGTGATGTTAGAACCTTGTAAAATAAATGTAGCTTAAAAAACTTGATGTTAGAATTGAAAGTTATTTTGGTTATAGAAATGGTTATTTTGCATTCAAAAGTGAAGTGACGATATGGCAAAGGTCAAAGTGGGATGCTGAGGTTTTTCAGCCAATCGATGGCACTGAGAGTCACTTGATTCAGCAAAGATGTGTCTCTGGGAAACTGATAAAGGGGATATTCTTGAACTTGGAAACATTTGAACGAAGTTATGTTTCACACTACTTATTGTCATAAAATATACTTTCAAATAATAAAAAAATTGAGGGAAAAATTCACACACAACTTGTTTTATTTACATTTTAAAATCTGGGGTCCTTATTGAAAGACCTTATACAATGTATTCTGAAATTTGAGTATGTCCACATTCACACAATTTAGAATCCTTTAGGCCCCATTTATACATTATACACGCACAGCGACTGTGACTGCACCGGATGCGGTTTGATGATGTCTTCGTCTTCAGAGAGAGACAGAGAATCCTGGCAGTTTAATAGTTGGATTTACAACAAGGTGCTGGTTTAGGATACCACATTAAAAATGGCTCACGTAAATGGTGTTAGCGGAGTCTTAAGACAGGCGGGACCGGGAGGAGTGTGGCACTGCTGATGCTGCTCCACGGCGCTCTCACTGCTGAAGCGGAACAGGCATCTCCTCAACGGGCACCTGGGGAACACTTTAAGCTTAGTAATGCAATATACATAGTGGAAGTAGTGTTGCCAACTCGGAATTTCCGTTCCCGCTAGAACCTAACAAATCATCGGTCAGAATTCCGTCAGACAACCGGTGTAGACCATCCATCCTGGGGGGGGGGGGGGGGGGGGGCTAGAGAATTTTGGGATATAAATTTCTATTTTTCGGCTATTTTCGCCTATAAAATCATTTATTTTATCTTTTTATTCGATTCTGCCAGCAAATCTGTCAAAATTCCATTTTTTGTGTAATTTATGTCAATTTTAAGGGATATTGCAATCCGTCAAGTTGGCAACACTGAGTGGAGCCTCTTATAACGAGTATAATTCGTTCCAGAATCTTACTCGTTATGTGAAACACTTGTTAGGTGAAACAATTTTTCCCATATTTAATCAATGTAAAATACGATAATGCGTTCTATGCCAAAAAAAAATACTCATTTCTTTGGTTTTAACATTTATTCAAATAACTATTCATGTTCTACAAAGGATCTTTAAAATCACACAATCTATCTTACAGTGGAGAAAAAACTTTAGTATGTCCGATTGCAATTATTCACGTTCTAGAATGGAGTCTTTAAAAATCCACAAGTTTACTTATTCATAGTGGAGAAAAACCGTATTCGTATTCCGACTGCAATTATTCATGTTCTGGAAAGACATTTTTTAAAATAAATTTACAAATTTGTAGAACTGTGTGCTCACATGCGACACAAACGTTGGAACGGAACAAGTGCTAACCATCTCTGATGCACTGGCGCGGAAGTCCCGGTTCACAAGTGAGTGACGTGAAGATGGACTTGCGTCACTTGTTGCTTTGGGATGCAGAATAATCTACCCACAGTTCTGACATATACAGTGATGTGTGGAATGCGTTGAATAGTATTATTTTTAAGTTTGGACTGCAAAAGTGAAAATGCCTTACATACAGTAAATACAATTCATTTGTATTATTTCACCCGCTATGCTAACGCTAGGAATGTATCTGTGTTATGGCAGGTGAAGTTGAACAGATTGATTTAATCCATAATATGATTGACATAATAATTATATGTACATAAACAATAAATACGGTTTGATTTATAAATAGTTTTTATAATTAAAATTACTTATTGAATTAATTATTGTTCTCTTGCTCTGCTAGTAAGTTGCTTATCTCAGAAAACTTTATTATAAAAACTTTTATTTATATATATATACTACGTTTCTCCAACATTTTTATCAAAAAAGGTGGTAAACAATTCCCTTTCTACATCCCCTACCCTACCCGTAGAGATGGGGGGATTGTATTAAAACAGTAACACCAGCTCTTTGACCCAGTTCACAATGCTCACCGGATATTCCTATCGGAGCACAGTTTGCTTCGCACCTCCCGGGCCGTGCGTGGCTGCAGCCAGTACTCGTTGGCGCCACACGCAGCTATCTCACTCGCTACCGGAGCATGCTCGCATACCGACACCTCCTCTTCTTCTTCTTCCTCCACATCCTCTTCTTCTTCTCCTTCTTCCTCCGCTTCACTGGCGGCTTCTTCCCTGAAATGTTGTATTTCTCAGTTAAATAAACCAACGTTGATCCAAATTAAATTGATAGAATTGTACCAAAATTAATATAATCATACCAAAATTGATTCAATTTCACAAAAAAATTGTAGAAATATACCAAAAATAGTACAATTTTATTAAAATTGATTGAATTTATCAATATTGGTACCAATTCACAAAAAATTGATTCCTTTTCACCGAAAATGGTAGAACCATACCAACATTGTTAGAACTCTACCAACATTAATAGAACTATACCTCGATTGGTAGAATTGTACCAAAATTAATAGATTTATACCGAAATTGGTAGAACTGTAACAAAAATAACAAAACAATGTACCAACACAGAATTGTACCAATATTGTGAATTTTACCAAAAATGCTCAAAATTCAACAAAATTGGTCCTATTTCACTAAAATTGGTAGCACAATACCAAAAAAAAAGGTAGAATTTTATACAAATTTTACAAGAAAATAGGTCTTGCCACTGAGGAATATTTTTACGTGCAAAGTTAATGAGAAAGAGGGAGAGGTTACAAGGAATCGATCAGCGGAATGGTACGTACCTGTCCTCCGGTGGATGTTCCACCAACATGTGTTGGCGGCACTGTTGCACGGAGGCCATCTCCTCTCCGCATCGCCCGCACACATACCGCACACACTCCCCCATCTCCCGCTCCTCCTCATCACCCTGAAAGACAATATAACAAGAGTCCCAACTGCTCCCCACCATCTGGGCTCAGTGGAACTATGGCATCTCCAATGGGGAATTTTCACAAACTATGTATACAATTAAAAGTATAGATTCTGATCATCGTACTAAAAATGTGTAATTTAAATTTTTCATTCTTTCAATTATTGATTTTTAAATTATTTAAAACCTCCCATTTCGAAACGGTTCAAATTGGCTACAACTTCATTACGATGGTTGTAGATAAAACTACTGGCTGGTAAGACGGCTGTCTCTGACATTGACCGACGTGATTTTCACAAACAAAAACCAACATGTCGACGGTTTCGAAGAACAATGTCAGATGTGTGATTTTGTAGTTTTGCATACAAAGTTTTGTTTCTGCATTCTTACTGTTTTTGAGTTCAAGAAATATAGTGTTATTTTGATTTGATTTCATTTCATTAATTATTGCTATCCTTGTTCTACCGGTATTTCAATGGAAGATGCTCCGAGGAACTAGCGTCATTGATCCCCTCGGAACCGTTGCATAGTCGGGAACGCCAAACGCACGCCTAACATATGTACACGGTTCACATTTGTCACTTGAGAATGGGACGCTTCTACGACTGTGTTCTACGTTCTTGTGTTCAAAAGCTCGGCTGTGGAACGATTTGCCGTCCTCTGTGTTTCCTCCTTCCTACAACATGGGTCTCTTCAAGACCCACTTTCAAAAAGATGACAAATTATTTTCCTCGGGGCCTCCTGTCTGGAGTTAATGTAAAAAAAAGCAAAAATTCCGAAATTACAGTATTTAAAATTATCATTTTCAATTTTTAACATTAAACAGATCCAACATTGTTCTTAGGGACCGTCAACCATTTACTCATCAACATAAACTAAAGTAAAAATGCCATCATTATAATATGTACTTAACACACTTTGATTGGGTAGGGTATTTATACCTTTTACGCCGTTCAAACTAAAATTATGGAAAGGCGTTGCTGTCAAATATTATTAAATGATTATTGTTCACCAATCTCTTCGTAAGGGTCCCAATTATTCGTGTATGCAAAAGACATATAAATATATATGTGTATGTGATACAAGATTGGGAAATTTCTTATCCCCTTGTCTTTTGTGTGGAAGAATATTTTATCAAAAGGAAGCTTACTATTTGGCACTGGAGGCACTCAAATTGATTTTTTTTTGTAATGATTTGTACCAAAGCGAAAAAGACTTTTTTTGTAATATAATAAAATATGTACACTTTTTACACATAAAACGTCACTAAATGGCCCAACACTGATTTTAACTTCGGTTTACGGTTGAAATCAAATGCCGCATTGAGCAAGCTCTATCCGCATGAAAAAGATGTTCTGCAGTCATGATCTCAACCTTGGATTACGAATGTGAATGGTCAGATGCTATGTTTTTTCTGTATTATTTTATGGAATGGAAGCATGGACGCTTACTGAAGAACTGATTATGCCACTTGAGGTATTCAAGATATGGATCTACAGAAGAATACTCAAAATAAGCTGGATGGACAGGGTTACAAATAACCCCTAAAAAAATTGGCGTATTTTGTCAGAGGCTAAAAATATTCCCGTTTTGCAATAAAATCCAAATAAATGGAACATTTGTTAACGTATTCGAAAATTAAATACTGTTTTCGAAATGTGATGAAATAGGCTTTCAAATTTCTATATTAAAAATTAGTATGTATTTTTTTAAATATAATTTTTTTTTGCGAAAACTTTAAAAATTTTTAAAAATGGCTCACTTTACTTTTTTTTCTAACTAAAATTACTGATAATGAAAAACAATAAAACACATACTTATTTTATTAGACAAATGAATTATAAACCTTACTGTCACCTCACTTTGTTTCGTTTCATGTAAAAAAAATTCTTAAAAAATTCACAAAGTTCCATAATTTTTTTTCAAATTGCTATCGGCAACTTTGGTTTCAGAAAGGGGTAAATTTTAATTTTTTTGTGGTTTTATTTTAGATTTGAATATATAGTTTGTTGTATTCTCTTTCCAATACCGTTTAGATCACATTTATGACTATGCTAGTAAGGGAAAAATAACGATTTCTGTGAGACCTATGTGAGCTGGGACAAATATGGTCTCCTGTGATTAAACGGGATAAATATGTTATGGTTCGGATGAATAAAGAAAAATAAGTTATTAAAACAATAAAAATCCGAAAACTTCAATATCTAGGACACGTGATGAGACATCTGGAGAAGTACGAGATCTTGCATCTCATAATGCAGGGAAAGATTACCGGAAGACGGGGTCCTGGAAGAAGGAGGACATCGTGGCTAAAAAACCTGAGACAGTGGTTTGGCCAGTCTACTGTAGAGCTGTTCTGGGCTGCAGTAAACAAAGTCCACATAGCCAACATGATAGCCAACGTCCATTGAACGGACAGGGCTTGAGGAGAAGAAGAATAAAGAATAAGGGTAGTGAAAGAAGAAGGTTGGGAAGTACCTAACTATTCAGATTTGGTCGCCAATATGCCTAGTCATTTCAAAGTTGCAGCGTTTGGATTCTGAATGGTACATGGTACACCAATACCTTAAGTGGCAGCGATGGTTTCCATGGCAGAGCCTCGGGTAGATGTGTCGATGGAGTGACCCGTGGAGGAGAGTGTCCCTGGTGGTGGTGCACCAGCAGCTGCTCCATGTCCAAGGTGGTGAAGCTGCAGCGCCGGCACTTGATAGCCCTCACCACCTCGCCCTCCACGCTATCTACGCAAATAACATCATTATTAAAGCACGTTAAATTCTACAATGAATCTTTGTACCTATGCTAGAAAAAAATATTTGAGGAAACTTATAATAGACTCAAATTAATTGTGATTTTTTTTTGTATGTTTACACTCTTTTTATTTATTTTTATTTTTAAGTTAATGAGTAAAACCTCAAATTGCAATATTTTTAATATTTTTTCTCAAATATTTTTAATCCCTCAGGCTAATTTGTTCGCTTTTGGGAATAACTCATATAGGTCGCATAGAAATTCTTGCGTCTCCCTTCTATCACAGGGAGAAATATGATCTAAATGGTGTTACAAAGAGAAAACACCATATTTTATATTCGTATCTAAAAGTTTTTTTTCATTATCCGCAGTTTTAGTTAGAAAAAACATAAGATGAGACATTTTTAAAAACTTTTTTTTGTTTGCATTAAAAAAAATTTTAATTAAAAAATTATTTGTTTATTTCGAATTATAAAATTTCAAAGAGTATTTCAACACCTTTCAAAAACAGTTTTCAGTTTTCGGATGAGTTCAGGAATATTCCATTTATTTGGATTTTATTGCAAGCGAAAATATTTTGACCTAATACTCATAACTCTAAATATGAACGTTTGGTTGAACACTCACCATTGACTAGTATCAGACCAGATTCCTGCAGAGACTGCGTAAACCCGCTGTCTTCTTGTTCTTGTTTAACTTCCTCTAGCATGTAGGGGACCACCTCTACACCATACTTCTGCTCATACTCTTCCTGACTGTCTTGCAACTGTAGTTCATCATCTTCTTCCTCTCCTTGGTACGTTAAAACTTCCCCATCCTGCAGATGAATTTCTTGGTATTCCCTCTCTTGAAACTGCTGCGCTTCTCCTTCCTTCAGTTGCAACTGTAGTACTACTTCTTCTCCATCCTCCTCCTGCAACTGCAGCATTCCAACTTCTTCATCTTGAAAATATAGTTCTTCATCTTCCTCATCTTGTAACTGTAGCACTTCATCTTCCGCATCTTGCAAATGTAGCACTTCATCTTGCAATTGTAGCACCTCATCTTCCTCGTCTTGCAACGGTTGCACTTCATCTTCCTCATCTTGCAACTGTTGCAGTTCATCTTCCTCATTTTGGAACTGCAGTACTTTGTCTTCCTCATCTTGCAAATGTAGTTGTTCGTCGTCCTCATATTGCAACTGCAACACTTCATGTTCCGCAACTTTCAAATGTAGCATTGCATTTTCCCCATCTTGCAATTGTAGGACTTCATCTTCTTCATCTTGCATCTGTAGGACTTCATCTTCCCCGTCTTGCAACTGTTGCGCTTCATCATCTTCATCTTGCAACTGTAGCTCTTCATCTTCTTCATCTTGCATCTGTAGGACTTCACCTTCCTCGTCTTGCAACTGTAGCATTTCATCATCCTCATCTTGCAACTGTAGCATTCCCTCTCCCTCTTCAAACTGCAACACTTCTTCTTCCTCTTGAAACCCTAAAACTGCCCCCTGTTCCCCTTGAAACTCTAGAACTTCTTCCTGAAAACCGTCAACTTCCCCATCTTCTTTTAGAGGGTGGGAGAGCGTATATAAGTTTCCTTGAATGAGGAAAATGGGGGCCCTACCCCCATAGTGACTTTCAGACATGGTAAAGTTTTATCTGAAATCCAGAAAAAACATAATTTTATACACCTGGACTGAAACAGTCGAGTCAAGACCACTGACTAACAACCCAATGAGACTGAGAATGTTTGAACCTCGGTTGATAACCAATTTTAGCATTTTTTACAATTGAAAACGAGAATTATTTTTTAGGGGTGATAAAACAGGCACATTACAATTGATTTGAAAATGAGATTCATCAAATTTGTGGATAGATAACCTAGTTGTTCGGTGACAGCAGCAAAATATACATGTAAATATTATAGTGAAAATACATAAATTCCTATTTTATAAAATAGAAAAACAGTTATCCAAATTTATTTCTGAAATCATGGAATAGTAAGGATTTTATAATATTTACGTCAAAATAATTCACAACACATCAAATTTGTGGATAGGTAACCTAGTTATTCGGTAACAGCAGCAACATATATATGTAAATATTACAGTGAAAAATACATAAATTCCTATTTTATGAAATATAAAAACAGTTATCAAAATTTATTTCTGAATCATGTAATAGTAGGGATTTTATAATATTCCATGAAATTTGGATACATATTACATAAATAAAATTTCGTGAAAAAGTGTAAAATGTCCTAAAATCTTTGAACGGAACTTACATTACAATGATAATATCCTAATAAAATATACACAAATAAATCGTGCATTTCGGCAAAACACTATTTCAATATTTTTTCATATTAAAGACAATGATAATAAAAGCAAATCCAAAAGGATAGTTAGTAAATAAAAATACTTTATTTTCAAATGACAGTTGTCCAAGTTCACATGTTGACAAGGGTCTACATTAGCGATGGGAATGATCGAAACTTTTATATAATCGAGACATCACAATAATCGAATGATTAATCGATTTTTTGCTCGGAGTTCGGGAGCAATAGCTACGGTCAGGGGCAGGATTTTTGTCTGTGACGGGGGGGGGGGGGGGGGGGTGGTAGGAAGTCGAAAATTATTATGGTGCATCATGTATGGCAACGCTTGTTGTTGTTTGTTTGTAATTTTATTTGTTGTTTTTTGGTATGCATTTCACAACATAACAATTATTGTTAAGCTACTTAGTTTAGCCCATTGGTAAAAATTTCCATTAAAAATATTTATGTATGTTTAATAATATGAAAATAATTATAATTATATGACATTTTTGATCAAAAACAATCTCTAAATAACGCAACATTAGTAAGTAAGTACTGCGACAATAATTCAATCACCGTTTTTATTTCCTGGCAATGGCAAATTGGCAAATTCCTTTTTGTTTGATGGCAACATTAGTGTTATTCCATTTTCCACGAATTTCAAATATGTGGGCATCTCACAACAATAAAATTACTAATAAGATATTTAGTTTAGCCGGTTGGTACAAATTCCCATTAATAATATTGACAGTGTGTCTGTGTTTAATACGAAGATAATAATTTTATGTCGTTTTTGTTAAAAAAATAACCTCTAAATAACATGTAGGTTATGGACACCTTTTCGTATGGAATTATTTGTATTTATATTTTTATATTTGTAGTTTATCATTAAATAAAGTTTTCTTACTATAGAAATCGTTTCATTTTTATTACAAACTAAGAAACACCTGTTAATTTCAAATAAATTAAATATATTTGGTCATATAAAGCAGATATGAAAACATATTACCTACTTGCTGATTTTAGTAGAGTATTATTTACTGCCCTGAAGAAACTACGGTTTTAGCGAAACCCGGTCGGCATTAAATATAAAAATGGTATATACTAAGTTATTGTTTTATTTTAAATTAAATATACAATACCCAAATAGATGATACATAACCTCATACTAAAAATTTTTAAATTGTTGAAAGCTATCACCATCGCAATCTTTTACGTATAAACTATACTGAAAACGTAAATCGTTACCTAAAAGTATTCATTCATAATATAAAATTCACACATCAGGTTGATTATAACATGTACCTATAAAATATTTCGTTTGACAAGCAAAATCACTTTCGATGACGTTTCAAGACTATGCATTCGAATTCTGACATCGAGAAGCGAGAATCGATTCCAAGTTCGATGACGTTTAAAACCGATTGTCTCGGCCGTGCATTCGAAAGAATTTTGACATCGAGAAGCGAGAATCGATTCCAAGTTCGATGACGTTTCAAACCGATTCTCTCGGACTGTGCATTCGAAAGAATTTTGACATCGAGAAGCGAGAATCGATTCCAAGTTCGATGACGTTTCAAACCGATTCTCTCGGACTGTGCATTCGAATGAATTTGACATCGAGAAGCGAGAATCGATTTTTCTATGGAAATGAATCGAAATCATTCGATGGTAAAAAAGATCGAGTAAATAATCGATTATTCATCGATTGTGCCCATCGCTAGTCTACATTAGCGATGGGAATGATCGAAACTTTTATATAATCGATTTTTTTTAATCGAGACATCACAATAATCGAATGATTAATCGATTTTTTGCTCGGAGTTCGGGAGCAATAGCTACGGTCAGGGGCAGGATTTTTGACGGGGGGGGGGGGGGGGTGGTAGGAAGTCGAAAA
This sequence comes from Limnephilus auricula, assembly GCA_951813805.1. Classification (NCBI taxonomy): domain Eukaryota; kingdom Metazoa; phylum Arthropoda; class Insecta; order Trichoptera; family Limnephilidae; genus Limnephilus; species Limnephilus auricula. Next base: position 4,882,188 of record OX638396.1, read on the forward strand.
TTATTATGGTGCATCATGTATGGCAACGCTTGTTGTTTGTTGTAATTTTATTTGTTGTTTTTTGGTATGCATTTCACAACATAACAATTATTGTTAAGCTACTTAGTTTAGCCCATTGGTAAAAATTTCCATTAAAAATATTTATGTATGTTTAATAATATGAAAATAATTATAATTATATGACATTTTTGATCAAAAACAATCTCTAAATAACGCAACATTAGTAAGTAAGTACTGCGACAATAATTCAATCACCGTTTTTATTTCCTGGCAATGGCAAATTGGCAAATTCCTTTTTGTTTGATGGCAACATTAGTGTTATTCCATTTTCCACGAATTTCAAATATGTGGGCATCTCACAACAATAAAATTACTAATAAGATATTTAGTTTAGCCGGTTGGTACAAATTCCCATTAATAATATTGACAGTGTGTCTGTGTTTAATACGAAGATAATAATTTTATGTCGTTTTTGTTAAAAAAATAACCTCTAAATAACATGTAGGTTATGGACACCGTTTCGTATGGAATTATTTGTATTTATATTTTTATATTTGTAGTTTATCATTAAATAAAGTTTTCTTACGATAGAAATCGTTTCATTTTTATTACAAACTAAGAAACACCTGTTAATTTCAAATAAATTAAATATATTTGGTCATATAAAGCAGATATGAAAACATATTACCTACTTGCTGATTTTAGTAGAGTATTATTTACTGCCCTGAAGAAACTACGGTTTTAGCGAAACCCGGTCGGCATTAAATATAAAAATGGTATATACTAAGTTATTGTTTTATTTTAAATTAAATATACAATACCCAAATAGATGATACATAACCTCATACTAAACATTTTTAAATTGTTGAAAGCTATCACCATCGCAATCTTTTACGTATAAACTATACTGAAAACGTAAATCGTTACCTAAAAGTATTCATTCATAATATAAAATTCACACATCAGGTTGATTATAACATGTACCTATAAAATATTTCGTTTGACAAGCAAAATCACTTTCGATGACGTTTCAAGACTATGCATTCGAATTCTGACATCGAGAAGCGAGAATCGATTCCAAGTTCGATGACGTTTAAAACCGATTGTCTCGGCCGTGCATTCGAAAGAATTTTGACATCGAGAAGCGAGAATCGATTCCAAGTTCGATGACGTTTCAAACCGATTCTCTCGGACTGTGCATTCGAAAGAATTTTGACATCGAGAAGCGAGAATCGATTCCAAGTTCGATGACGTTTCAAACCGATTCTCTCGGACTGTGCATTCGAATGAATTTGACATCGAGAAGCGAGAATCGATTTTTCTATGGAAATGAATCGAAATCATTCGATGGTAAAAAAGATCGAGTAAATAATCGATTATTCATCGATTGTGCCCATCGCTAGTCTACATTGATCCATCAATGCATCAATGGGAAATGTAATATCAAGCCAAAATGATCTCTATTGCTAACTGACAGAACATTGAGTAAATTCTAACGAGAAAATGCTGGCACTTAATTTTAGCCTCAAAAATAGCCGACAGGTAAGTACTTCCAAGAACATTCAATTTTATTTTGGAAGATGGTGATGTCCAATCGGTTTAAAAAAATCATATTTGTTGAATGGAGGACCTCAACCGTATCTTTGTTAGTTGTCCAATCAACAACTTTTCCATTTCTAGTTTTCTAGTTTCCCATTATAACCCACATGAGAGATATAACCTAACGGTTTCATGTCTAATCAAACTATGAGATCTCAGCGGCTGAATTCCCATAGTAAATTTATTCAGACACGATACTTCCTAACATGATAATTCATCACATCATAACTCACATTAACCTACCCTTCCATCCCCCCTCCACCCCTCTCACCTAACCTAACCAAAGGTTAAAAACCCCCAATTATCAGTTTTCGACGCTTCGAGACATGATGAATTATCATATGAGGAATTAACATCCGATGAAAAGTTTGTACTCAATATTCATACACTTAAAAACTTTTCACTAAGTAGACCGGTCACCATAACCTAACATATATGTGGGCTTGGCCTACAACATCACCATACAAATACATTCCCAATTGGGATCCCATACCCATAAGCCTCCCAAATAATTTGGGAGGCGGATATGGGTACCGCCACCCCAGGAACCATTTATTGGATAACCAAAACCTCTGCCATAGGCCATCCCAAGTGGTTCGCTACGTTTGGTGACTTAGCCCGGGTTCATGGGGGTTAGGTTTGTCCGGGTCTTGGCGGAGTATGCATCGGCCCGCCGGCCGCGTGGCAGGCCGGATCGAGAGAGACTGGTTGAGGGAGACCTTTTGATCTCTCCAGCCGGACTCTCCGGAACATCGCTTTGCACCGCGGTGGGAGGGATGGATTCATGTTTGTCCTTCCTAGAGACACCGACCCTCAGATTCCTACCCACCCCTCATACCTTTTTCCTTCCCAGAACTTCCTCTCCTTTCTTTTCTCAATATACCCTCCACACAGCATCCCCAAAGATGACATAGGCCTGAGGGGAATTATTTGCCTAAAGGCCACCTGTGTGGAGCTAATGTAAAAAAAAAAATTCCCATGTGAAAGCACACAGGTTCTTTGGCAACTTCTAAACTTTCATGTTATCAAATTACTCCTTGATTTGTTAATGCTTTTGCTACTACAAATCAAACCCTACAGATCGACATACATCTCTTTAGTTGGATGTTTAGCTAATGCTGTGTGTGACTGTTGGTTTATTTATAGATTGCGTTTACACACGCCAGCCGAGCCACGAATTACGGGAAAGGAATGAAGCAATCGGCGCGAAACGCTACTCGCGGTCGATTCGTTCCTTTTGCATAATTTGTGACTCAGCTCGCACTTATGTTCGCAAATGTATACACAGCATAATATAGATTTTGTTGATAAATTCAGTGGATGTCAAAAGTACATAAATGAACCAGTCAACAAAAGTAGTTCGCTCACTCCTCACAGTTTCATGCACCCAATTTTGCAGGTGTCCAAACCATAAATAAACCTAGAGGAACTAACAAATTAATTAAGTAAATATTAACGTTTTATTCTAAAATTCTAGACACCAATTATATGACGTCAAGGGTGCAGGTTGTAGTCTCTCTTTTGGCCGCCTGCAGAGATAAGTATGACAAAGCTTTACTAATAACTAAGGACAGTGACTGAACTTTTTAACACCTCATTAAATCTTGCACCCTTTTTCTGATATGCCGACGGATTAAACTTCAAATTATAATTTTAATAAGAATAAAACTTCATTGTGTTGGATTATAAGAAAATATTTTATTGAAAAAATGCAATATAAAATAGAAATACATAACTGGGATTGGAACAATACAAAATGGAAGTTGTTTTTAAATACCAACATTTATCACTAAATTATCACCCATAATAATATTAAATAAGTTGAAAGTATTGGTATAAGTCACGTGATTAGAGATGACCCGAATAACACAAGACTTGATAAGAATTGTGTGTATTGGTGCATGTATACACACATTGCAATTTCTTTAACGAAATTCAGAGAGAAAAAGCTTTTTATCTTGCTTAAACAAGTATATACGATTGTCGAATTTGAATATTCTAAAAGATTTACAGTGTGTTTTTTTATTACATATTGTAAAAATAACTTTTTTTTCAATTTCACTGTAATATTCTTTTCTGTAGTCGAATAACAAATTTAATACATGATGTAAACAAGCAACTTTGGGGTTTAAAAGCAAAAACGCCACTCTCCAAAAATTACGAAATAGAGTTACAAATGCCAATCTATGCACAATGTCCATAGCTACAAGATGGTTTTTGAGAACCCCAGAAAAATCAACTGCAAATCATGGAAAAATCAAAATGAAAATAGGGTTTAGATGAAAATCACCACTCTCCACAGTGATTAACAAGCAAAATCACCACTCTCCACAAAAGCCAATCACAAGCCTGAATTCAAAATAAATTCAACAGAACCAATGAACACATGAAAGCACCACTTGTAGGATCCGAGCCGGCCGTAGGAGTAGCAGCTTGCCACACAAAACTACATATCGATAGGTGGGTCAAATCCCAGCACTGCAAAGAATGGGAGAGGGCACCCGGAATGAGACAATCCAAAGTTCTCATAAAAGGACCGGACCCTAGACGAACCAGGAAACTACTCGATATGGACAGAAACTCGCTGAGGGCACTGGTAGGACTATTAACGGGACACTGCCATCTCAGGAGACACATGCAGATATTGGGAGTGGAAAACATCAATATATCCAGAAAATGTGAAGAGGTTGAAGAGACTCCAATTCACCTATGGTGCCAATGTCCTGCCCTGGTGGGAACTAGGCTCAGATACTTGAAGAGACATACAGTAGAACCAGAATACATAGCCACATATCCAATGACAACCCTGGTGAACTTTATTAAAGGGACTGGTTTGTTATTAAAGGATTGAGGTAAAATGGGAGATAGCACAATGGGCCTATGGCCTAAGTGCTCACGGGAACTGCTTGTAAACCATCTCCGCCTTAAAAATTTTTTTAAAAATGAACACATTATTATGAAAATTAACTTCGGTAAATTATACTTTTTAAGTTATTACTAAAAATTCACATGAAAAATGCGAAGTATTCTTTGATTAGTTTTTTGCGATTTACCGAAAAAAATACTTTTGGAGAGTGGCGTTTTTGCTAAAACCCCTCATTTCATCTGTCTTGAGTTCTGTGTTTGACTCCTCTGGTTGCAATACCTATAGTAACAACACTACAAATTTATCATATTACAAACATTGTTATTGGACAGAATTAATAAAGGCACATGACATATTTCTGAGAATATAAGATTATGAATAATAATTATAATAGCATAGAAATCGCCTGTAACGTACGAGGGCAAACAGTGGATATTGTCAATACGCATATCAATCATAAAAAAGCCACTTTAATCTAATGTATCTCACACAAGATAAGATTATAATAAAAATACACTTTTTTCATGATAAAAACATTCCTGAATTATCGATATATCTTGACAAAATTTAGTTTTTCCTACTTTCATCATTCAATGTTCAAATAGTTGTAGCTTATACTATGGTGCAATGCTAAGATTTTAAAGGATAGAACACCTTTTGCATCTTAAACAGCTACAAACTGGTTGAATTGAATAAATATTAATGAATGTCATTCCAGTGGTCAAAACATCAAACCCTGATTGCCAAAATATTTAAAGCAGTTATTTATAATGATACAAGATCTCACCTAAGTAAATACTAAGTATGCAATTACAATATAAGGTGTAGAAATCGTAGATTAATTGCTCAACCTTAAATTAGTCACAAAACACAACCATAGATTTTACAACTTCCAAAGTAATTTGTAAGCAAGAGTGTCTCTAAAGGCCTTTACCTCCTGCGACCAATCCTTGCCGCCGATACGATCTCAGAATGCAACTTCAGAACACTAGATACAATCATGTAGGCGATCCGCTTTGTCGTTCATTAGCTTCTAAGATTTCATCGTCGACAGACATGCATTTGAAATCGAGGAAGAAAATCGTACACAAACATGAGTTCAGACATTTCAGACGATGAACGAGAAGAAATTTTTTGTTGTTGTTATTATTACTTGGCTCTAGAAAAACGAAATATCTGTATTTGTTTTTCTAGAGCCAAGTAATAATAACAACAAAAAAAATGAAATATCTGTATTTGTGACATTAATAACAACAAAAAAAACGAAATATCTGTATTTGTGACATTAATAAAAAAAGAAATCTACTTAGCGAGCACTATCACTTGCATATTGATCTACAAGACCGTTTTATACCTACTTTCGAATGAATGAAGACAATTTTGAAGAATTAGATTGCTTTCTCGACATGATCTCTATCTCTGCAGGCAGTCACCGACTGAACGGTGAGCGATCCCGGGAAAGTGTTCGATGAAACATGCGGAGTAGGGATGTCTTACCGGACAGGCGTTAGTTACGAAGATCGTATGCGTTTATGTATCGCATCAGCGGCACAGATCGGTCGCAGTGGCTTTAATGAATTTCTTGATTACACATAACATTCTTAGGTTATTTGCAATGCAATACCTTGTAAAATTATATGTAGCAATATATAACTCGACCTAACTTGGATCACATCTGGATTATTACGCATAAAATTCATAGGTAATTTGTTTTGTATAATTTTTTGTTACATAACACTAAAATAATACACTTTCCAAAAAAATTTGTAACAATAGTTTGTTAACCTCATCTTGCATGTAATTATCTGGATTATGTATTACATTCATGACATATCTTCCTTAAGAATTGTTACATACATATAACCCTTAAATACCACACCTTGCAAATTTATTTGTCAGAACAGTTTTGTTGATCTTATTAAATGCTTGATTATTCTGGATTAGGTGCGCTTTAGATCTGTTACATAATATAAACTGTGAAATACGACGCTCACCAAACTAATTGTAACAATAAGTTTTGTTGACATCACTTTATGAACAATTTTTTGTAATATAACATTTATAGGTTATTTGCGTTGTATTAGATGTTATATAAATGTAATCATAAAATGACACACTTTCCAAAATTATTTATATGGATTCTTTGATAATCTCACTTTTTGCATTTTTTGATCAGGTGTAAATATGAAAGGTTATTGTAAAAACCAAAGGTTATTGTAACAATTAAGGGTTATTGTAAAAAACCAAAGGTTTTTGTAACAATCAAAGGTTATTGTAACAATCAAAGGTTATTGTAACAATCAAAGGTTATTGTAACAATTAAGGGTTATTGTAAAAAACCAAAGGTTTTTGTAACAATCAAAGGTTATTGTAACAATCAAAGGTTATTGTAACAATCAAAGGTTATTGTAACAATCAAAGGTTATTGTAACAATCAAAGGTTATTGTAACAATCAAAGGTTATTGTAACAATCAAAGGTTATTGTAACAATCAAAGGTTATTGTAACAATCAAAGGTTATTGTAACAATCAAAGGTTATTGTAACAATCAAAGGTTATTGTAACAATCAAAGGTTATTGTAACAATCAAAGGTTATTGTAACAATCACAATAAAAGGCTATTGTAACAATCAAAGGTTATTGTAACAATCACAATCAAAGGCTATTGTAACAATCAAAGGTTATTGTAACAATCACAATCAAAGGCTATTGTAACAATCAAAGGTTATTGTAACAATCACAATCAAAGGCTATTGTAACAATCAAAGCTTTGCCTAATATTTGTTACACAGACATAATTATACAATGCGAGTCTTTACAAAAATTATTTGTAGTAACAGTTAGGTTGGTTGACCTCACTAATTACATAATGTACAATCTTCTTGATTAGATAAATGCAGCATTCATAGTTTAATTAGCCTTGCCTAAGATTAGTTACAATAATACAACCATCAAATAAGTCACCATCCAAGATTGGTAGCCATTGTTTTGTTGATATTTTGATCATAAAATAAAATACCCTTCAAAATTATTTGTAGGGATAATTTTACATAGTAACCTTTATACGATTTTCTGGATAAATTGACATTCGTTTTTTTAACCTTGCTTAAGATATTGTATTACATAGACATATGTGTAAAATAGTTGAATAATAAAATAGTAAATGGAAAAAATACAAAATATTTATATGTAATAAGTCTGAATATTTATAATAATATAACACTAATAATAATCAATTAAAAAATACAATGGCCCGAAATGCATTATTTAGGCTTTATATAATTACCCCACAAAACATTGTTTATTAAAAATTGAATACAATTGGTGCAAAATTAAAAGAAAAAAAATATTGTAAAGTATTTACAATACGAAAAAGTGAAAAATGACAAAAAAGTAATCAATTCCTTCGGCGAAGGATTTCAATCGATTCTATATGTTATACTTATTTAACTGCCATTATAAAGAGAACGAGGTAATACAAAGAAAAATTGAATATAATAAATGTAATATAATTTTAACAAGCGATTATTTTTACCCAAAACCAAAAATACCAAATTATTTAGAAATAGTAATTAATTTTTTTTTTATTTAAAATAGAGAGTTTTCCCATTTGAATAAACAAATATTCATTGATACTGCAATAGGTCGTATATAAAAATTTATTTTGTTTTTTAGATGGAAAAGTATCCAAATTTCTGATCTTTATATATAGTATCAAAATGTTGTACGTCTAAGGACATTATTAATATATGTACCTACAGATTAAATGGCAATTTGCTATTTCTCAAGTTGATCTCACAATGGATAAACAAAATCGTCACTTGTCAAATGACATAAGACTTATTGCAGTATCAATGACGAAATTAAAGTTAATCAATTTTGATTAAAAAAATCATAACTTTAACCCTTTGGACGCTTAAATATTTTGTTAACCAATTTTGTGTTTGCCTTTCAATATTTTCGGTATATGAGAAAAGAGTGGGAAGAACATTTTTTTGTTTAACGCGTCCAAAAGGTTGAATAAAAATCTATTTCTTGTTCTTCTGGTACATATTTTTCTTGGGCATTGCATTGGGCAATGCATCCATCAGAGGCTTCATATCGCTCGTGTCAGGGGCCTTTGTATTGTAGACGAAAACCTGAGAACAAATTGAATCATATTTATATTATATAAAAATATTTTGAAAGCAGCTACATATTAACATTTGTGTCTTTGCTAGCTAAGTAATCCATCATTTGTTATGTATAAACCGTGAATATAAATTTAAAAAAGTAAGCACCTTGAAGGTAAATCTGTTGTTGCGCACAAAGTGCGATACCAGCTTCAGAGGGAGCGCGGCGCAGCGGCCAGACGCGAAGAGCGCTGGCACGTCCTCACCATCGGCGGTGCACGGCTCCGTGATAAGCACCTTCTTCATGGGCTGGGCCGCATCGTACACGTGCAGCTCGTACTTCCACTCGCTGGCCGCAGACGCTGGGCCCACAAGCTGCACCGCCCAGTAGGCTAGACCCTCGGACGGCTCTGCAATCATTCATAATCAAACACAGCTGTTGCTGCTTGAAATGCTTACGAATCACAGCTTCAGGTGTACTTGGAAATGGACTGCAAATAGTAAAGAATAAAACCAAACAAAATGGTGTTTGCTGGAATTGGGTATTTTCACAAACGAGGGATTTTGTTGAAAATGTATGGAATATTTAAAGATCATTTTTCTGATTTTAATCATCCTACTAAAAATGTTTGTTTTTTATGTTTTCATTCAAATTTATTGATTTTAAAAACGATCAAAAACCGACAAAACCAAAACGGCCCATGATTGGCAAGGGCACCAAATACGCACGTCAACAAACAACAAAGTACTACTGTCAGAAATGTGTCAGAAGCCGGCCGACGCTCATGACGTCACACGATAGCCCTGCCCCAAAATATCGTTTTGGCGGTATTTCAAAAATGGGAAACTTAGACTCGCTGTAGAAAATTTATTGGTCAACATAAAAATAAAAATGCCTTATCATAGTAATTTTTTTAAGCAAAAATTAAGTGGAAATACACTACTGGGTGATAATACATATATTATATGAGTAATAATTAGGGATGCAAGGAAGGAGGATAACCAATCACTTGCCTCTGTGAAGGAGCACAATTAAGATTACGAGCACACAACAATTTACTTCCAGGGTAGTCCCAATTCTTCTTCTTCTTTTCAAAAACAAATGCACTCGAATTTGGTATTTTCTTCTTGTGATTCTTCGAAATTCAAATGCTTTTCCAGCAAGGTGATGTGGTTAGGGAGAGGTAGGTACTGGGTAAAATTACATCCCAGTAGTAACTGCACATATTCTCATTCCTCTGTGGTGATATAGTTTCTCTGTCTTTACAATGCACAGACAGGGGCACACTTGTGAGGTGTCACATAAATTTTAATTAAAAATAGCTGAATTACTTACCTACATGATAGAGGAACAAGTTCCTTTGGAAGCGCATAACCTGCAAGTCAGCCTTAAGCGCATAAAAAAGCTGAATAACTTACCTATGCGCACATGATAGAGGAACAAGTTCCTTTGGAAGCGCATCACCTGCAAGTCTGAGTCAGCCTTCGCTACGGAGAAGTTTTGGAAGAGGATCTGCCGACCAAACTCTAGCGTCACATTGCTCTTGTGGGCATCCTTCATGTGGTTAAACAGTTCTTCTTGGATTCCTGGAAAAACAAACGCAAATATGCACTTTGCACTGGAGACACTTGGAGAGTTTTGCCAGCTTAAGGGGAAACTGGGAGGTATTTTGTCCATACAAACCTATTCCCCAATTTCCTCTCCGTATTTTGACACTAATGCATTTTTTTAAAATATAATATAGATATCGGCCACTAGCATGTCGGCACTTTTGCTTTTATTGATAGTTTATTTCTTATGGGAGTTAGGACACTCCAAACATCGTTAAAATATCCTGATTTGAACGCCATCAACAGACGTGCAGTATACAAACTAGACAACGTATTTTTTAAAAAAGCAAAACCTACAGACGAAGAGTATTTTCTTCTAATACATTTTATAAAAAAATTTTAAAAATCGGTCCAATTTTGGAGGAGAAAAATGGGGAATACAAAACCTCGATTTTCATGATTTTTTGTAGGTATTATCAGCCTGAGGTGCAGTTGTCCCTTTCACTCTGTATTCGGGGGAGTAAGAGCGACAGTGACAGCAACAGTTTGATAAAATAATATTGTTTCAATTTCATGTTAAAATAAAACATGACAAAGTGCATGTTATGGGGCCAACAGACCTAGCTATAAAAGCTCAAGCGTTATTTGGTTTGGAGTATTTCGGCATATCGGTTGCCGTACATTCCCAATGGGAATGTATGACGAGCGATATGCTGAAGTAGGCCAAGCCATATAACGCTTGAGCTTTTATAGCTAGGTCTCTTGGCCCCATTACCGAAAAAGAAAAGAGAGGTATAAGCTTTTACATTTTAGATAAATAAGAATATAAAATTATAATATTTTAATGAATGAAGATAATATTAGCGAAAGTCAATCGAAAATCTGAAACAAAAAAATCAGAATAAGATACGGATACATCTGGGACTCGAACCCAGGTCCTCTGACAACTGGCCCGGATTGCCAGAGGTCCTGGGTTCGAGTCCCAGATGTATCCGTATCTTTTTCTGATTTTTCTGTTTCGGATTTTCGATTGACATTTGCAAATATTATCTTCATTCATTAAAATATTATAATTTGAGGTTTAACTCTTTAAATTAATAAGTTTAAAATAAAAATATAAAATATATGCAACAGCTCCTATGCGATGCTCCTTGAATATAAAAATATGCTACAAAAAAAATGACATACCGTGCCAGGAGCATTTGACTTCGTTCCTGATCCTTGCCATGGGGCAGAAAGTCTGCTTGAAGCTGCAACTCTGGTAGTGAGAAGGCAGCTCATCTTCCAGGCAGCGGTGGTCACAGCCGAACATGGAGTTGGGACACAGGACAGACACCTGGAAATACACTCTATGTGTAAGTTTAGATTAGATTATGTTAAGAGGGACGTGCTCAGTGCGCTTGTGACCATGTCGATATAGCCAAGCAAAACTTGCAGTTTGATTTTGAATTATATCTTCCAGATTATTTTCAATTGTATTTTGCATATAATATTTGGCTGATTTGTAGTACCGTTTTTGTGAAAAACCACCTCACGACGCCCGGGTAGGACCCAAATGCGATGCCAATTCAGCCATCGACCGGTCTGAATATATACATATGAGTGGCGGTCCGTGAGTTTTCAGTGTTAAGATTGAAAAAAACGACGTGATTGATGTTGTAGCTGAAAATGAATTTTATTTTTTTTCAAAATTTCTACTTTTTGTACGAAAATCTTTCAGTATGTGGATGCGGCGCATCCCCAAACTGAAAGAATTCTGAAGATCTTCATACAAAAAGTTGAAATTTTGAAAAAAAATAAAATTCATTTTCAGCTACAACAACATCAATAACGTCGTTTTTTCTCAATCCTTGCACTTCAACTCACTGAAAACTCACGGACCTCCACTGATACATATATGTAGATTAGATTAAAAAAAAATTCCCTCAATTTTCATAATTTTATATCACTATTCAAAAGTGTTCTTTAAACAAAAAAAAAGTTTGGTTAAGGAACCGTACCTGGTTCAGGATGCTCTCCAGCGAGAAGTTGCGGAGCAGCGTCATCTTAGCCCTGCAGAGCGGGCACACCGGCGGCGTGAAGCTCAGCGTGCACTTGTCGCAGAAGCTGTGCCCCCCTTCGCACATGTAGATGGGAGCCTTCATCATGTCCATGCACACCGGACATTCCATGCCAGACTTTGCCTTACTGCAAAAACATATTGTGTAAAAAAAACAAGTAAAAAAACATAGAAAAAAATTTGTCAAACCAACAATAATACAGAAAATAGGGACACGCTCGACAATTGATCTGAATTAAAACTGGCAGTCATATTTGATTAGACAGCAAACATATTTGATTAGACAGCAAACATATTTGATTAATCAGCAAACATATTTGATTGAGTTATTTGAAAAATTCTTGTGTGTTTTTTGTTTTAAATGGTATAGAAATTATTGCTAATTTCATTTGAAAGAGCATTAGGTCTCACTAGCATGTATTTCACATAAAATGATAAATCGTACACTGTGTACATAAAATATAACATTGGAAAAATACCTTTGAAACTTACATTTTTAAAAAAATTTGGGGAAAAAATCACATTTCAAAGTGTAAAAATGGTTACCGCCTAAACTAGAAGCTAAAATCCAATAATTAAAAAAAAATGCGCACAAATTTATAAAAATTCAAACTGCCAATTTTTATTCGCTCTAGGTTGGAAGCAAAAAATTCTTAATTCTAAGTATATGTATATATTTCAAATAAATACAGGGTCCGAAAGGGACGTGCACATTAAAAAAAAAAACTTTGTAATAGTTACGTAATAATGAGAAGTAGGTATTTCAATTTTAGGAAATGGAAAATAATGCATTTTAATAGTTATTTTCGTAATGTGACAGAATAAAATGAAAGTTTAAATTTCCCGGTCTTGTATTAGACTTAACCCTAGATCACAAACCTTCGTCGAATTGACGACGCAGGATTAAAAAAATCACAATAACTTTTGTGCGCGCGATAGTAATTCTTTCATACTCTGGCTAATCTCAGTCGCCCTGTTGCCTCTGCGACAGTCAGTAGTGCGGACAGTGTGGGGGGCCAATTCAGCAACCATGCCTCGTCGCATCGACGAAGGTTAGTGATAACGTGTTTTTTTTTTTTTTTTTTAATGTTGTTATCTTTTTATTTTGTAGAGTTGCTTTATTTATATTCAATGTTATTTATGCGGTTGATGTACACCTACTGTCCAAAAAAAAAGGAAAATTTGTGCCTTATGTCTAAAAATAGTTGTACCAAGTGCAAACAATCGTTGTGTGGAGAACAAAATAACGTAAACTTGACGACTGTCACAAATGTATTAGTTGCTAGATTCTCATAAACATTTTTATTTTATTAGTTAATTCGTGTCTTTCTGTTTGATATTTAAACTTTTTTTTTTCAAAATTTAGTTATAACTAATTCAAATACCAACTTTAAAAAAGTTACAAATGTTGATTTTCCGTGAAAACTATGATCTACTCATAAGGCTGTTGATTAATAAATTGAATATTTTGGTTTATATAAATAAAAGAAATAAACCCTGTTCATTAATTTTAAACAGAAATATATACGTATTTTGTTTTAATAAAACCCTTAAACACCCTTTATTAAGTACCGTAGTCGAAACAACGAAGGTTTGTGATCAAAAATAAGGTTTGTGATCTAGGGTTAATACTCTTACAATAGTGACGAGTGTATAGAACTACCAGGAGGCTTCTGCCTGTTTTTTGTACTCTCAAAATCTGTTTGTTTCTAGAATCCTCACTGCTCTCCGTACCGTGATACTCACCAGAGAGGGGCAAACCTATACACTAATGACATCTATTGGAAATCTCGGCGAACTCTATGTACTACGAGGGCGAGTCAATAAGACCGTGACTTTTTGAATTTCCCGCCTCTAATTTGTGTTTGACAGCCGTTGATAGCAGACATGAAATGAAATGATGAAAGAAAAATGGAAAAAAGTGAATTTTGTGTGCGCATTAAGCATTTTTTTTGCGGAAAAAAACCATCACTCAAACCACGGCTAAGCTTGATAAATACCATGGAAACTCTGCACCTTTAATTTCAATGATAAAAAAAGTGGTTTACTGAATTTCGTTGTGGCCGTACAAGCACGGAAAATGTCGAACGTTTTGGATGCCCAGTTGAGGTCTCTACACCAGAAACAATTGAAAAAATTCACGATATGGTGTTGTCCGATCGGATATTGAAAGTGCGAGAGATTGTGGAAGCCATAGGCATATCACATGGCTCAGTGGTTCCAATTTTCAATGATTTGGATATGAGAAAGCCTACCGCAAGATGGGTGCCGCGTTTGCTCACAATCGACCACAAACGCAATTGTGTGACAACTTTGCAGGAGTGTTTGGCGTTGTTTAACCGCTATATGGACGAGCTTTTGCACCGATTCTTAACCGTGGATGAAACTTGGATCCACCATTACACACCAGAGACAAAACAGTGGGTTTCTCGGGGTGAATCGTACCAAAGAAGGCCAAGGTGGGTTAGTCAGCCAATAAAGTCATGGCGACCGTTTTTTGGGATGCACGCAGTATAATCCACATTCGACTACCTTCAAAAGGGTAAAGCAATCAAAGGTGAATATTATGCCAACTTATTGGGTCGATTTAATGAGTATTTAAAAAAAAACTACAGCATTTGGCCAAGAAAAAAGTTTTTTTCCACCAGGACAATGCAAGGGTGCATGCATACATGTGTAGTTTCCATGGCAAAAATCCATGAATTAGGCTACGAATTGCTCCCTTATCCACCCTATACTCCGGATTTAGCCCCGAGAGACTATTTCTTGTTTCCAAACCTGAAGAAATGGCTTAGCGGAAAGAGATTTGACTCCAACGATGAAGTCATCTCACAAACAAATACCTATTTTGATGACCTCGACAAATCTAAAATGATATTGAGCTCTTAAACTACAATCAAAGGGGTGCGGGTTCGAGTCTCGTCGGCGACATGTATCTTTTCTCGGGAGGTTTTTCAATATGGATGAGTGTTTCAGGCTAATAATTATTATTGCTTATAATAATTGTTACCCTTTGTGCTACGCATAAAATAAAGCTTGTCTTAAACATTAGTTTATCAATTAAAAATAATCAAGCATATATTATATATGATACAAAAGTGATAAATTGCATACTGTCGGTTAAGTAAACATCTATTTGGGATTACCTGAAGTCAGGGAGTGTCTGTGGTTGGGGTTTGGAATTCTTTTGGTTTCCTCCCTGCCCCCCCTGGTTTTTCCCCCTGTTTCCCTCCTCGTTGGGCCCCGGCTGCCAGCCCCCGGGCTTGGGGCGGTGCTGCGAGTGGGAACGGGGCCCGTGCGAGGGTCCCTGGCCCCTGCCAGCTTGGTTGGGGGGACGCGGGGCCCGCGGTTCTTGTTGAGGATTGCTCGCCATTTCAGCTAACTAAAATAAACAAAGAAAATATACATTTTAGCCATCAATAAAATAACTATAGATTAGCCCTCCCATACCTTATTATAATCCAAAAGAAACACCACCTATAATAATAATAATTGGATAATTTGTATAGTGCCGATTTTGTGAGAAATCACCTCAAGGGCGACGACCTGTGAGTTATTTCATAAATTCCCATTAGGGGCGTGTAATAAATAAATAAATAATACAAACAATGGAAAATGTTCCAAAAAACTGGTATCACTGATCCCTTGGGCATCGGTGCATAGTCGGGAAACATACCAAATGCACGCCCAGTTAATATGTACACGGTTGACATATGTCAACATCAAGCCCTCATAAGACTTGGAGTTCTACCCGATGCTGATATAAAAACCGCAGTGAGGATCCTACGTCGGGACTGCACCTATCATCAAGGGTCGAGTTTTCGGCAAACATTTTTCCTAATAAATTAGCCTTTTCGGTGGCGGTGTTTGCTAGTGAACCGTCAGGTCTGGTAAGAGGTGGCAGACTGGATTTTCAGAAATTGATACCTATTGTTTGAGCCCGCAAGCGACCAGAAGGCTCTGCTGCCATGCGGGCAGGCAGCCAGCTTTTTGCTGATCTGCAGGTCGTGCTCGAATTTTTGACCTATTTATGATCCTCTTGCTTTCCTTTGCCAATTTTTTATATGCTGCTCTGTTTTCGGATGTTCTAGATGTGTTGTAGGCTCGGTAAGCGGCATTTTTTCGCCAAACTGCTTTGGGGAATTGTCGACTGAACTACAGCTTTAAGCCCACACCAGTTTCCTTAACAGTGGAAAACTTTCCTTAACATTTCAACAATTAAGGCTCCGTCAAACAGAAGGCGTACTCACAACGTAAAGGCGTTAAAACGTCCCGGACGTATAACGCTGCGTTGTGTTGTACTGAACACGTCGAAGCTGTTCAAATAGAAAGTACGCTACGTTACGGCGTTTTGGTGCCTGTTTGAAGGAGCCTTTACGCTGACGCCTTGACGCGCGGTAAGTACGCCTTCTGTTTGACGGAGCCTTTACTACAAGAAACAACGATAAACTTGTCGTTCTCCCCTCACGGTTAATAAGGAATATTTCTTAATTAAATAGTTAGATTTAGCTTTATTATTACGAAAAGCGAGGATTTATACCGGGGAGATGAAAAATATGTATTTTATATTTTAATTTTGTTCAAATTAATTCATCATGCTAGCTCACCGAAAAGTCACAGACCGTCATTGCAAATAATATACCTAAAACCTTGTGTAACACAATTTTTTTTAGATGAGAATAATTTTTTGGTAAATGTTTACTACTCCGCTTACTGGATAA
This sequence comes from Limnephilus auricula, assembly GCA_951813805.1. Classification (NCBI taxonomy): domain Eukaryota; kingdom Metazoa; phylum Arthropoda; class Insecta; order Trichoptera; family Limnephilidae; genus Limnephilus; species Limnephilus auricula. The sequence goes on from OX638396.1 coordinate 4,899,096, forward strand.
TACGGAATTCGATATACGGATACGCACGGATAATAAAGAGCGGAACATTTCCTTTGCCGCCATTTCTTTGGCTTTGATATTTGCGATTATTTTTTCAATCTAAATACGCATGAATTACTTAGGTTACCCAGCCTAAGAACCTAATAACCTATTTTGTGCACGTAAATAGTTGTATATTGTAGTAATTGAACGCGTAAGTGAAATAATCTTATAAAATTGAAATATAAAATGCATGTTTTTTCGTCTCCCCCGACATAAATACTCAATTTTCGGGTTAATAAAGCAAAATCTAACTGTTTGAATAAAAAATATTCCGTATTAACCAGTAGGCGGAGTACGAAACTATTAATTGTTTTTTAGATTAGAATAATTTTTTAACTAAAAATACCAACACAACAATAGACTCCGCTGTATATTGCAAATCGACGTGCTAATGCATAGCATATTCCTACATGCCACAATAATGCAATGCTATGTCAAATTCAATAATCAATACAATACAGAACCATAATTACCGTAAACATTGACAATCAAAATACAAGGTCAGAAGAATGCAATAAAAAACATTGCGGGAAAACCATGGGGAAAACCAACGCTTGATTGTAAAATGTTCAAGTTGAAATATAAAAATATTATTACATTTGCCACATAAAGATGAAATGTCAAATCTCAAACCAAACAGTAGGTAGGTACTTTAAAATGTTATCAGAGTTTTCAATAATATAACGAATTAGAGAGAAATGTCATTCATTTCACGTTTTATTACAAACCTCGCGTAGAATAAAGAAAAGGGAGACGCCCTTACTTGTTTTCCAATTCTCAGGATATCTCAGTTTGACAAAATACAATAGGGACAATAAATTTCACTAAACTGATTTTAAAATATAATAATCTGGCGAAATGGGATACGTTTGAAAGAATAATACATTTACCAATACTTACTTCAAAATCCGTGAAGTGTAGATAACGGTATGATATATCTGATAATGGAATTATATTCGGTCAGAGCTCAACTCGTAGCAATAACACCAATAGACTTGAATAGACTTAACACCGCCTCTTCTGCTGCTCTCCTACAAAAACTAAAAACAACATATTATTATTTTGAACGCCACTATATATGCATACACACCAATACACATTGACATATCGCATAAAAAAAACACACACACCACTATATTTTCTGTGTAGGTGAGTGCAGTACTCAGGGTTGCCAATGCATATGTTCTAAAATACCCTCAGTGGCCTCATTAGGTGTTAAAATCCCCACAAGTTCCTTTACTTCCAAAATGAAAAAAATCTTGTGAAATCGGCATTTGTTTTTTCATCTGGTGATTTCCGCACTTTCTCTTTCGTTCAGGCTTTAAAAAGCGTTTTTTTTTTTAAGTTTGCTGCGAAAGAAACCGAAATTATAGTACACTGTATCGATTATTCTAAATATTATTTTTTCAGTATGGTTGGATAATCAAGAAAGGTAGAAATTACAATCCGTTTTCAACGCTTATCACCGGCGTATCTAAATATTCCCATATTTCAGAGCATCTCAATAATCTTCGCTGGCTCAAATGTTCTGCTGGATGGTATTTAAGTCAGATACGTTTTTAGATTTTCACGGCCAAAAGCATTTTCGTTGTTTGTTTTTGGGGTGTTATGCCGTGTTGTGCTACCTCCTTCTTTAGCCGACGTTTCGGACAGCGTTGCAGTGTCCATCATCAGGGCAGAACCGGCAGATCTGTCACCCCAAAAACAAACAACGAAAAGGTATTTAAGACGCTTAACGGAATGGCTCCGGCTTACTTATCGGAACTGTGTATTCCTGAAAATTCCAATTCTCGACAATCAACCCTCCGGTCAGCAGCATCATCAGCTATCGGAAGGTTGAAGGAACTAAAGCGCACACCAGATACTAAGTTCAGTGAGCGCGCTTTCGGAGTGTCGGGACCTAAAACTTGGAATGGACTGCTACATGAGAAGAATGATCACATACTCTGCGGAATTTAGAGCTTAACTTAAAACTCATCTGTTCAGACTGTCTTACCCATAAAGTCAAAAAACCCTTTTACCTTCACAGCCCGCGACGTTGTAAATAACTAATTCTTATTTGTAAGCTTTTATAACGGTCACTTCATGAAAATTCTCCAGTCCTAAAGAACCCTAAAATTCGCAAGTCTTTAAAAATTAATATTAACTCACCTTTGGCATTAATCTTCTTATAAATGAATACCAACAGTGATGGGGACGGTAAATGTAAAACCATGCAATGTCCAGTGTTTTCAATATGTGTAAATTGGTATCTTCGCGTGCAAATTGGTATATTCTCCAAGCATAAACATTCTAATTAAAGTGTGTTTATCGGAAGTGACCGGCCAGGTAAGTATGTTTCTGTACACATTTGTAAATAATAAACTTAGATATAGCCTAAAAATTATACAATAAATTGTACAGCGCCCTTGAGGCGATTTATCACAAAAACGCCACTCTACAAATTAATTATCTAATTATTATTATTACTACACTAAAAATAACCAATTCTTGAAAAACCTTATAAATTCCCCGCAATTTAAGGAAATCTACATAAATTGGCAACCCTGACAGTACTGCAATAAGCACTGTAAGCAGGGTTGTCAGTAGTTGTCACCAAATGTTGTCTCTCGAGATGTAAAACATTATTAAAGATGAAATGTCTTAAAGACCAAGCAAATGTTTTTTGGTAAATATACAGTAAATGAGCACATTATATTTTTAAAACACTTTTTATCGGTTAGATAATAAAGAGGAGTACTTCAAAAATGCATTTTACTAACTATTTCGTAAAAAAAAAAACAACAGATAAATGACGTTTTTTACGCCATGTTTTGACATAATATTATAAAATTATTTTTTGGTTACTTTTTTTCTTTTATGTTTTTAGTTCAACCTAAACTAAGGCCATAAGAATCTATTTTAAGATCATAGATTCATATTTTGGGTTAAAATAAGAAAGAAGAAAAAAACAAACAAAACTTTCACATCAATAACTTTGGCCGCCAAGTGAAAATCGATTTGAATTTTAACAAAATAACTATTTAATAAAACTAATTATGGACTAACAGGAGGCCCTGAGAAAAATAATTTCCTTCAGGGCCTGTTTCTTCTTTTGGGATGTTGTGTAGAAAGTGTTTTTGAGGAAATGAAGAGTGAACCGTGTTCTTGGAGAGCCCTGTCGTAGGAGGTAGTAAACACAGTCCCCAAAATCAGCCGAGCTGTTGAACTCAATAACGAGTCGTAGAAACGACCCGTTCCCATGTAACAAACGTGCTCTATTAAAAAAATGTTGGGTGCGTGTTTGACATTTTTACTGATTGTGCACCGGTGTTCCAAAATAACATTAATTTCCTCCGAGCATTTTTCATGAAAGCATTTTCTTGAAATACCAGTAGAAAAAGGACATAATTCGTATCTGACGCCTGTGCTCTAAATATAGCAATACGTATTTTAAAATATGAGAATCTACCTATTATTTATTAATCAATCTAAAAGAGTAAAATAAGAAGTCCTACTGACTAGTATAACAATTTAGGTTACTCAAATATAAATTAAATAATATATTATGATAAATTAGCGCCATATAAAGGTGATTTTCATAAAACGGTTACGAGCGTTGATATATCATTCGATTCCGAGTAAATTAAACATACACATTTTTGGCAGCCCTACGCCAATCCACTCAACACGTTTTGTGGATGTATGCGGTTGCACACACATTTAAATATACGCAGAGTTCTGAGAAATTTCACACCACTACATAGAAGTAGGGCAACTGGTTAACCATAGATAAAATTCATATTTTTAACTGTCAGCTGACGTAGCACGAAATCTGGGGGAAATCCCATATATAATAATAAAATGAAGAAATTGCTCAAATGTTCGAAGAAGTTCAATAAAAATATTATTTTTTCGGTAAAACCTCAAATTATAATATTTTAATTAGTGAAGACCATATTAGCGAAATTCGAACGAAAACCTTAAACAGAAAAATCAGAAAAAGATACGGCCACATCTGGGACTTGAACCCAGGACCTTCGGCTTTCCGGCAGATGCTCTGACCACTGAGCTAATGCCTCTGCCCGGAAAGCTAAAGGTCCTGGATTCAAGTCTCAGATGTGGCCGTATCTTTTTCTGATTTTCGTTCGAGTTTCGCTAATATTGTCTTCACTAATCGTTCATTTCTGTATTTTATTCGGCCTATTTTACTCGGAATGACACGTCTGAACATGAAATGAAACAAAAGTGAAACGAAGATGGGAACATTTGCTCTAGTAACCATAGAGTAAACCTTCACTCGAGTGAACCGTCTGATTCCAGCCTAACAAAACTTAAACCCTGGGACCTGGGATTCCTTCAAACGTTTATGGACTTTATCGCAGTTGGTTATCATTGGTCAGATTGGTTTATTTATGTCATTTGTCATTGGTTATCTTTGATTGTGTTCTCTGATATTTGTGATTCTTCTGAATTATCATTCATTTATGTGAATTATATTGTGTGTTAAAAGTTATTTTTCCATTCTTTGCAGCATCGCATGACGCTCTCGTTAAATGCATAAGTATTTATGCAAGTATTCCCGTTTCGGGAAATGGAAAATAATGCATGTCCGTAGTTAATTCGCTAAAATTAAAATCGATTTTCCACTTGGCGGCCATTGTTATTGATGTCAAAGTTTTAAGGTTAGTTTTTTTTCCTTTTATTTATCCCAAAATATTAACCTATGATTCTTAAACTCTTCTTTTCAAGATTGCTGAGGATCGTGACCTCTACTACCATTTCGGGTAAAGTTCGGTACTTGGGAAGCACTCCGAAAAAATAAGTTGAATTATTTTTATACTAACTTTGGGCTGGAAAATCCGAATCTGAAGGAATTAGGTTGGGGAGGTCAATATCAACTGAGTTACAGGACTTTAAAGTTTCGTACACAGGAACAAATCCGCAATGCATTTTTGACATATTGTATAGTGACATATTGTATAGTCACAAAAGTCAAAGTAATTCAATGATGCCAACCTCAGAAAATTGCCAAGTGTTGCCATTAAGCATAAATATCAATATTATTATGTGAATAGAATGTGTCAAAACACGAGAAAAAGAAATAAAAGATAAAAATAAATCTGGATGTATTAGGTAAACACTAATTTAGGTACCGGAGTTTTGGAAATAAAATGACGTAAAAAATCATGCTTTTTTTCTAGTAATTTTTTTTTTTTATATAATACATTCACTTTTTTATCACAAACCATGTTACACAAACCTAGCGTAGCCGCTTAACTACTTGAAAACTGGGATGTTTTTCTTGCCTTGACGTGAGCAGGCGCTATAAAGGGGGAACATCCTTTTGTATCATAAACCATGTTACACAAACCTAGCGTAGCCACTAAACTACTTGAAAACTGGGATGTTTTTCTTGCCTTGACGTGAGCAGGCGCTATAAAGGGGGAACATTCTTTTGTATCATAAACCATGTTACACAAACCTAGCGTAGCCACTAAACTACTTGAAAACTGGGATGTTTTTCTTGCCTTGACGTGAGCAGGCGCTATAAAGGGGTAACTTTCTTTTGTATCACAAACCATGTTACACAAACCTAGCGTAGCCGCTAAACTACTTGAAAACTGGGATGTTTTTCTTGCCTTGACGTGAGCAGGCGCTATTAAGGGGGAACTTTCTTTTGTATCACAAACCATGTTACTTATTATATTTTTATTGTTTAATTATATATAGGTACCTTGAAATTATTATTTCACATAGCAAAAAGTGTTTTATTTGGAAAATCACAGTTTTTTTTATATAAAGATACGGACCAAGTAATATAATATCAAACCAAAAACTAATACAAAAAATAATAAAACTAAAAAATAATACAAAAAGAGATAAAAGTCCCAATTCTACTGTTATCTTATGTTTTGACACATTCACATAATAACATTGATATTATTGCTTAATGGCAACACTTGGCAATTTTCTGAGGTTGGCATCATTGAATTACTTTGACTTTTTCTATACAATATGTCAAAAATGCATTGCGGATTTGTTCCTGTGTACGAAACTTTAAAGTCCTGTAACTCAGTTGATATTGACCTCCCCAACCTAATTCCTTCAGATTCGGATTTTCCAGCCCAAAGTTAGTATAAAAATAATTCAATTTATTTTTTCGGAGTGCTTCCCAAGTACCGAATTTTTTCCACAATTTCCATGGTGGACAAGGTTCCTCTTTTCCTCTGATTAAATAGTTAAATGTGTGCCTATTTTCTGTAGGTATATTTACCTGACTAATAAATACCTATAAGATGGCTGTTATTTGAGATAAATACTTAATTATAACACGGCGTGTTTAATTTGATATTCCTCTATATTGTTGGCAGGATTGTGAACATTGTGATTGAAAAACAAAGAAATATTGGACATTTGAAACGATAACAATATGGGTGGTTCAAACTCCAAGGAGGAGGAGGTATGTAATTTGGTAATTATTTTACTAAAGGCGTAACCAGACAGTTCACTCGGGTGAAGGTTTACTCGAGCGAATGTTCCATCTTCGTTTCATTCCATGTTCAGACGGCGCTATAGAAATATAGTCCAGTTAAAGAATGCTGCAAAAGGCGGTGTAGAGTGCGTGAGCAGGTACCTAAGCGATTCCTTCAGAAACTGTTCAGAGTGCTTAGGATGTAAACATATCAAAAGTCCTGACATCTAGATGGTGAGCTATGGGGGGGGGGGGGGGGAAGGGTCCCAATTTTCGGGTTTCCGCTTATATCTCAAAAACGGTGCGTTGCAGGGAAAAACTTTCTCAGAATAAATGAAAGCTCATAAAATTATCTACAACTTTTATTTTATACGTAATTTTCGAATTCCCCGCTGTTTTTGAGTTACACGATCCACAGAAGTATATATTTTTGAAAAAAAAAACATTTTAATTTCAGCCATAAATGCTGCACTTTTAGGAGCAGATATGGAAATTACACTTGGTTTTTACAATTACTACTTACATGCACGGAATAGGTTGTTAGGTTGGGTTTAAAAATGATGGAAAACGGTTCGTTTTATATGGGAAATTATGAACATTGAATAAAAATAGGATTTTTATTGATCTTTTAACATCTATCCAAAGGTAGTTGTTTCTTGTTAACTGAATGTAATTTTCAAAATCAGTGCCTAATAAAAGTGTAACGATTATGGGAATATTGACCAGTAATTGTTTAAAAAAATACAGATAATTTTTCATGTATAATAAAATGTTATATAAAAATAAAATGTTTCTCCCTGCGTGTCCTTTCCCATTTGTTCCCGTTCCCCTTCCACCTCCTATTCCCCTCCTGCGTCTCCTTCCCCTCCTGCGACCGCCCCTCCTTAATTTTCCTCAACCCTCCCAGATTCCCCTCCCCACCTGTCTTTTTTCCCTGCCACTAAACTTCATAAAATACACCCACTTTTCAAACCTATTGTTTTTTTGCATATTTCATTTCGCCAGAGCTCATCAATATAGAAATATCGCTAAATAGAAATCGTCACGGGCATGTATAGGGAATAATTTCATAACGCCAGAGCTCACTATCCTATAACTATCGCGGGCATGCTCACATCAAATCCCCAAAGTTTCATCGCAATCGGACGAATGGTATGGCAGCGCATAACATACATTAATTTTTATATATTAGATGAACACATTTTCTGGTGAGACGATACAATTTACAAAAACATAATTTAGCAAAAATAAATAAATTATTACAAAAATAGAATCAGCTGGCGGACGTCAAAATTTTTTCTTGTTGTTTATTGTTCATCCGTTGTTCGATCTCTTTCCACATAATTTCTTAACAACGGTGGGAAATTTCTTATCGATGATTATATTTTATTTGTATAAATATATAAACACATTATCTGGTAAGATGACACAATTTACTAAAAATTACATTTTGCAAAAAAAAACAAGTAAGTTATTACGAAAAAAGAATCTGCTAGTGCACGGTGAAAATATAGCGTCGGCGATCCAGTAGTTAAGCAATGTTTGTTTTTCCTTTTTGTAAAAGTGTTCTTAATTGCACTACGTATTTCCTTTTACCCCTCATTGTGGTTTGCTACATACTCTTTTTTGTAATGTAGGAAAAAGCAGCCAGAGCAAAAGATGAGTTAAAGAGAACACAAGAACTTCAAACAGAAAGGGAAGAGACTCGTCGCTTGCTAAATGAGCTTCAGAACAAGCAGCGTCTAATTGACCAACAGAACAAGCAGATGAAACAACAACAAATTCTGTGTGACCAGATTAAAGCACAGCAAATTGAGCAAATACGGGTAGAACAGATTAAAGCACAGAAAATTCAAGACGAGCAGATTATAGCACAGAGAATTCGGGAAGAACGGGTTAAAGCATTGCGTATTCAGGAAACGCAGATTAAAGCACAGCAAATTGAGCAAATTCGGGTGGAACAGATTAAAGCGCAGAAAATTCAAGACGAACAGATTATAGCGCAGAGAATTTGGGATGAACAGATTAAAGCATTGCGTATTCAGGAAACGCAGATTAAAGCACAACAAATTCGGTATTCACAGATTAAATTAGAACAGCAAATTCGGGACGAGCAGATTAAAGCACAGCAAATTCGGAATGCGCAGATTAATCCACAACACATTCAGGATGTGCAGAAAAAATACCAGAAAGTTGGAGACCCGCTGATTAAAGCACAGCAAATTAAGGACCAGCAGATTAAAGCACAGGAAATTCTGGACCAGCAAATTAAAGCACAGCAAATTCAGAATGCACAGATTAATCCACCACACATTCAGGACGTGCAGAAAAAAGAACAGAAAGTTGGTGACCAGCTGATTAAAGCACAGCAAATTCGGGACCAGCAGATTAAAGCACAGCAAATTCAGAATGCGCAGATTATATTGTCACAGCAAATCCGAGACGCACAGGATAAATTGAAACAACGGATTCGCGAAGAGCAGATTAAAGCACAGCAAATTCTTGATGAGAAAATTAAAGCACAGCAAATTCGGGATGAGCAGATTAAAGCAGAGCAAATTCTTGATGAGAAAATTAAAGCACAGCAAATTCCAGATGAGCAGATAAAAGCACAGCAAATTCGGGATGAGCAGATTCAAGCACAACAAATTCAGGCCGAACAGATTAAGGCACATCAAATTCAGGATGAGCAGATTAAAGCATCACAAATTCAGGCCGAACAGATTAAGGCACAGCAAATTCAGGATGAGCAGATTAAAGCACAAAAAATTCAGTCCAAACAGATTAAGGCACAGCAAATTCAGGATGAGCAGATTAAAGCACGTGATGAGAGGTAAATATTATGTTCATATTTTGCAATTGTTGCTTGTTTATAGTATTAATTTCTTTTGGTAAACTTATACATTTTCAAAAAGTGCAAACACTTTGTGACTTGGTTATGATTTTAGATTTTCACGGCCAAAAGTATTTTTGTTATTTATTTTTGGGGTGTTATGCCGTGTTACACTATCTCCTTCTTTAGCCAACGTTTCGGACAAAGTTTTTTTTTTTTAATAAAGTTAAAAGAAATGTACATATTTCGCTTTGTTAACTTAATACATCGATACAAATAATATTAATAATGATGGTTTACTACCTAACACAAAAGTAACACATTTTTTTAAGTGAGAACATTTTGGTTTTGCTCATTAATTTTGACAGCAAACAGTTTTTTTTAAATATATTTATTTTATTTTCGGTTGTCAGGCTATCAGGAAGGAGATTATATATGTTTATACCCTCATAGCCTATGTTTCTTTTGCCACACTCTGTCTTTGTTGAATTTGTGTATAATTTATTACGTTGTCTTGTGTGGTGTTCATGTATTTGTGATGTTTTCATAAATGTAGTATTTGTGTGTATAAAGCCATTTTGAATTTTGTAGATTAATAAGCATATGTTGTATTCGTACACTTTTCTGATTTTCATTAAGTTAGTTTCTTTGTATACTCTTTTGGTGGGGGTATCTGGTCTATAGTTAAAAAGGTTTTTTATGACTTTATTCTGAATTATTTGAATTTCGTTACAGTGTCCATCATCATGGCAGATGTGTTATTGTTGTACCAATATTAAATAAGGGTTACGGTTTATTCTTATTTGATACCTGATTAATTTATGATTAATTTTAAAGTGTTTGCTAGCTCAGAGTGTGGTAAAGTTTTAATGTATGTGTTGGTATATGTAGGTGAATAATTATCTACTGGAAATAAAAGATGGATGAGATTAACATGAATTTATTACATAATAAAAGTTATAAGATAGCATAAGGAGAGCATGTAAATTTAACGACTCGAATAATTAATAAAATCTAGGGCGTGAGGGTAGAACCAAAGGTCTCCCTTGTTAAATTAAGTTTCACTTGTCACGATTAGTTAATATTATAACTATTATTGAAATGATTGTTGAGCACCAGGACATTTATAAAAATGGCCAAACATAAAAGGAATTTAATGGTAAACCAATGTCCTACAAATATGTGATCATTAGACATCGGATTAAATGCATTTGCATATGCAAATGCATATAACTCTCTAATTATGGCGTTAATGCACATTTTAGCCTTTTTTCCCAATCGTGCATATTTCGCTGGTCAATTTGACAGTTCTGAGGCCTTTGCAATTCAGTCAAGCAAACTAGCATTTGAAGACGCATCCATTAAACAAAATATCGCCCTCATCTCAACACATTTCCACAAGTTACCAGATGCCATAAAAAAAATTAAAAACAAAAATCTTACTATATTTAAATCAATAGAAATACTGGAAACAATGATCGTACTCACCAACGCCCTTCCTAGGTAATTCAATATTAGAAAAGATCCGTAAAAAGTGTCTTGAAGACATGAAGAACATTAATGCCTACATCAATGGCACAGGTCCATACCCTGCCTAAACAGGTATCTCAGAAGTATGCCAAATTTTTAATTTTGACAAAAATGATGACAGTTGGCCGTAGAGAGGTCATTTTCGGCGTACAAAATTAATACTGGGTGACAAACGTCACAAATTTGCGACTGAAATTTTGGAAAAGTACTTAATTGTATATGGTCACTAATTCTACGATCCGAGATGATCTAAACATTGAACCACTGCTACTCTTCGTAGAAAAATCGCAACTGAGGTGGCTTGGACATGTACTAAGAATGTCTGATGACCGAATTCCGAAGAAAATACTGAGTGCCATTCCAGAGGGTAGACGTCCAGTAGGCCGCCCCAGACACAGTTGGGCGAGGCAAGTCCAAAAACTGTGCGAGGAGAGGATGGATCTACCATGGACGGAGGCCGATCAATCGGCGCAAGACAGGGACGTATGGAGGAGCCTTGTCGATGCAGTGGGTCCCCGACCCGAATAGGACAAGGGGAAGAAGAAGAAGAAGAAGAAGAAGTATATGGTCACAAAAACTATGCATAATTTAAAGAATATTTCGCTGTTTTTGTACCGTCTTTAATTAAAAAAAAAAAATTTGAAGCGATTTTGTTCCTTATGTATAAAGAAGTTGTATGAAGAACAAGGTCAGAATCGCTTGCGCCGTTCTCGGTCTTGACATAGCAAAAATCCGCATAGCGCCAACCCATCTGAATAATTTATAATAAATATCTATGGTCAACTTGGCGTCACTTTTACAAACGGTTTTCAACTGTCATTTCATTTTCAAACAAGTATTTATGTCATTACTTCTTCGAAAACACCTTTGAATTGTTTTTTTTCATGTAGGGTGTCTATTCAGGTTTGTAGAGAAATAAAAAAAATTGATCATTTTCGTATGAATATATTTTATTTACATTTTTTTGTCGAATGGGAAATATTTTCATATTTTTTTGTTAAAAATAGCTATTCTGGGAAAACTTGTAACGATATTATCATGAAATATATATGAATAATAAGGTACATTATCTGGCAAACAGAAAACAATCACAAAAAAAAACGATTCCTTTGTTTTTATACGATATTTGAGCAAAAGCCGGGAAGATAATTTCGCGCAATTTTTTCCAAATACACCTGGCCTTCGAGAGGTTAAAATATATAAAAATAAAAATGGTTTTTTGATTTTGCATTATGCATACTTTGGGCATATCAAGAGTTTTTAGTGCATATTTCGGCCTTTTTTAGTGCATATTTGCATGCATATTTTGGAACTTTGTTAGTGCATATACTCCGATGTCTAGTGATCATAGACAAAAGATAGGGGAATTCATTGGCTACATAGAACTATAATCAGTTTGTATGTCTCCATATTCAAATTCGGCAGTATGATTTTTTTAATGTGGGCAGAAAAATTTCCTTAATAACTCAGGTACATGTCTACCTGCGTTAAATTATCGTGAAAACAAGCTTATGTGTCCAAGCGGTTAAGCCATCCAAGAAAAAATATTGTAATTGCTCTGTCGCTCCAGTGGATAATATTGATGGGTTATTCGTAACCTAGTGATTCTTTTAAAGAAGATAGAAAGAAAATAGTGGTAGACATATAGGAATTCTATATTTTTAGTAAGGTATATGTATATGTAAATGTGGTTTAAAACTAATAATATTTAATTGAATAAAGAATATAATTTTTAATACTATTCCCTTCCCCTCTTGCTGATTATTAACATGGTATTGTATGCTTTTATTTTAATCGTTGAGTTCCAAAACCCTCCCTAATGGATTTTCATACTTTTGAGTAAATGAAGAAAAACTTGAAGGCTCAAAAACAAACAATAATTGTCATGTTTCTAGCCATGCCCAAATGTTTCACGTTTGTTTAATGTTTGAGCAAACAAGGTCTATCCTTTCTGATGTCAGTATATATGCATGGATTTCTATAATGTGTTTTTATGTTATAATTTTTAGTAAACCGTGCCCTAATGTGAAGCTCGGTTGTACCAGCCCGGTAACATTTGAGCAACTGCTTCATCATAGTAAAGCTTGCCTCTACCGTCCCTACCAGTGTCCGATGGAGCCATGCTCGTGGCAGGGTAAGTTTGAATACTATAATAATCCTATGTCAACTACAGACATTTTTGATTTTCATTATATTATTCAAACCAATCATTTATTTGTATCTAGAATCCACTTTGTAATATTAATTTACAAGCATGTGTAATTTTTACGCCTAAGTTTTAAAATGGGTATTCAGTAGTTTAACTGCAACTATTTTTTAAAACATGTAAATATGCTTATATTGTTAGACAGAAGGATTTATGCTGATTATATATATTTTTTACATAAAATTTTTAATAATGCATTTCGTAGTCAAGAATTGCTTGCATTGATAAACTTTCAGATTCCACTACGTAATTTTATTTTTATTTTATTTTATTGTGCAGAAACAAACAGTACATAATTACATTTAAGAAAATAGTTAATACTAGAAGCCAGGTTTTGTTTCAGTCTACAAAGTCTAATATTTGTACCTCATTGCCCAGAATGCTAATAACGGGAATCAATTACGCGAAGTCAGTAAACATCTTCAATTATATTTTTATTTTTATTTTTAACTTTTTAACTTAAAGAGTTAAACCTCAAATTATAATATTTTTTAAATAATGAATATAATATTAGCGAAAGTCAATCAAAAATCCGAAACAGAAAAATCAGAAAAAGATACGGATACATCTGGGACTCGAACCCAGGTCCTCCGGCAATCCGGGCCGACGCGCTAACCAACAAATATGCGATAAGAAAAATGAAAATAATGTTGGTGGTTCTCAGTCGAAGTATGATACAGTTAAAAATGACCGAATCGGATAGGGATACGTTGGCGCAGTTGGTTAGCGCGTCGGCCCGGATTGCCGGAGGACCTGGGTTCGAGTCCCAGATGTATCCGTATCTTTTTCTGATTTTTCTGTTTCGGATTTTTGATTGACTTTCGCTAATATTATATTCATTATTTAAAAAATCTTCAATTATCACTAAATAAGTACTAAATATTTTTAGGTACTGGGGCAGTTCAGTTATGTATAAAAGAATGAAAAAACTGTATAATTGTTACTATTATTATGTAAAAGCCCCTAAAATTATAATCTCATGTACACCGTATTTCACATTCATACTGCAAAACTTCGAGGCATGATATGGCATTATAATAATAACATTCCCGAGCTAATTTCCCTGGAGTTCGGTTTTATAAGTAACGCACGATTTGTAGATAAAGTGTAATTATTATTTGACCAGGAAACTACAGCGAGCTATATCGCCATGCGAAGGAAGTGCACACAGCTTCCACCAGGATGCGCTTCGGGCAGCACAGCCGGGTACTCCTGGGGCACGATATGATGCTGCTGACCATCAGGGGGCTAGTATTCAAGTTATACGCTCGCCCCACGGAGCCCCGCCTTGCCATGTGCTGGGTCGTGCAGCTCTTGGGCCCTCCTGCTGAGGCGGCCAACTGGAAGTATGAAATCCAAATCGGCAAAGCGGGCGACCGCATCAAGAGACTACATTTATCCGACATGTGTCTCCACGAAGAAGATGATATTGATGATGTCTTAAAAGAGGGGAGATGTCCGTCGGCAGCCTTTAAAATGTTGGAAAACTATCTGCAAAAGAATCGCGTCGGTTTCACACTCAGTATTTATAACAAAAGTCAATTACAGTAGTAATCATATATTGACGCTTGATGTGAACTTTCATTTATTGCTAGTATGTGATAAGGATTTTGTTAGTTTTGTAAAAGAGGAAGCATCAATCATGTGTAATATGCATATCGTTACAATGGCAATTACCTTTGCACTAACTAAGTTATGCCCATCTTTTATAATAGTAGGGGCCAATTTTTGAATTGTTCATGGGCCACAGAGTGGGCAAATGTTTTATAAGTCTTTGATTGATGTAATGTGGCAATTTGTTTTAAAAATAGACCACACCTGCACTGCAAAAAGTACTAAACCGTTTTAATAATAAATTTCTGCATAAAAATACATTCATAGTAGTGGTAAAACGAATTTTTGCCTTTAAGGCCAGCATTTTTAACCTTTAAGAGAGTGAGTTTTTGACTCGAGAGTTGTCGCGTTTCATTCCGACTAGTCAAGTTTTTGCTGCTCTTAGGAATTAATTTTATATCAGAGGTCCCTTCTGTCCAATCTCATTGAAAATGTGTCAAAATACGTGATTTAGTTATAGCTTCATAATTTGATTACGAAATTTGATTTTGCATTATTGCAACAGTGGTAAAAATGACAAAGTTTGCAAGTGAATTCGAGTGAACACAAAGGATTTGACAAAGGCCACATCGTTGAGAGATACTCACAAGACAAGAACCACTTCACTTTTATTTATATTTTAGTTGATGGGGAAGACGTTTATGTTTTCATAATATTTTGGAGCACTGAACTCTGATACACTTAATGAATGTTTATTTCTTTCAGAATTTGTTTACAAAACCAACACATCATAATAATATTTAGAATGGTGTTCCACAACCATTGGCAACGGTAGAAATGTTATTGCATTCACGGAGGCAGGCTCTGGTTGATTGATTTTATACTTTAGGAATTCTTAAGAGACATAGGTTAGTCTATTTATACCCAATAATGTCACGATTACATTTTATATTTCAACTTCACTCTAGGTTAGTTTTTTTAAAAATATATATTTAATTAGATAATTAGAATTAGAAGAAGAAGCCTTGGAATCTAGGAAAGGAATCACTTACCAATAATAGAAAATGGTTACACATAAACCACCTCAACAAAGAAAATTAAGAAAAGGAGCACATATGAACAAATAAGAAGATAAAACGCTTGGGACACATAGCGGTGCAGGAAGTATCTAGTCCAGGTAGGCTGGAACTTTTCTCCCGGTGGAGATATGGCAGGAAGCGAATACCAAAAAGCAGCAGGAGCGGAAAGCAAGAAGCATTGAGAAACGTGAAGTTAGAAGCAATGGTAGCGGGAAAGCTAAGTGGGAACCAGGTTGCAATAAGAAGGAAGTAAGAAAGAGCGAGAAGCAAAAAAAGAAACTAAGAAGCAGAAAATCGGAAGTAAGAAGCAGTGGAAGCAGAAAGCACGAAGCAATGGAAAACGGGAAGGAATAAGCAGAGGGAAGCTGGAAGCATGTAGCGGAAAGCATAAAATAAAGAAATGAGAAGCAAGAAGCATCGGAAGGCAACGGCCAAAAAATGGGAAGATGGAAGAATGAAGCGAGAAGAAATGAGAAGCAAAAATAAGCGAAAGGCGAGAAATGAAAACAAAATCTCAACCACTTCCTTTACTCCTGCCCATCCCACAGTCCAATATTGGCTTATTAGATTACCATGTATACCGGTCGATTAAACTCCAACCTCCTTCTCATCCTCAGAGCATGTGTTCCAGTCCTAACAAATCAGTTCCCCCTGGTGTACCGGTTTCACTGTGACAGGATTGCTCCTGGCTGGGGTGGTTCAATCGTATCTGAAAGTGAGTTTTTGAGAAAAAAAAACGTTCACAACAGTGAGATGTTTTATAAAAAAACTTACTTTGTTAAAAAAATACCCATTTAATATCAAAATAACCGAATTAATCTGATATTAATGACATAAAGTTACATGTATTATTAATAGAAGTTTAAAGTTTAAGTTTTGAAAATATATATTATTAAAAATTAATATTATTAATAGAAGGAAACCCGCCGCACCGTGTGCGTCCTTTAAGCATATTTTTTTTACGGACGTAAACATTGTGGCCAAACTTTCCTAAAGGTTAATAATACCTAAGAATTTTTACTGGAATGGAGCAAACTGTTAAATTTGATTTAATTGGGCCGCAGGTTGTGCATCACTGCTCTAAAATAATGCATAAAAGTTATAAATCTTTGGGAGACAGAAATATTTTATAAATAAAGAGTCTGAAAATGTGAAAAAGTCTGAAATTTGATCTTCAAAGTAGTTTTATGTTATGTAAACTAGCTGAAGTCCTCAGGGCTTTAGATACAGTCTTTTTTAAAAATTTTATGTAGACAGTGACCTTAATCTCGTTTTGAAGGATAAGTGTTTGAAATTTCATCAACCTCGGAATAAAACTGTAGATTTAACGCAGAATAAATCCCTAGCAACACCGGGTGCTTCAGCTAGTGTATCGTTTAGATAGTATTGGGGGAAATTGATTACAGAAATATATCTAAATCTGACGTTTTTTTATCTACCTTTTGAAATTTAAATAAATGATAAATGTTTAAAAGATGTATACGCATATATCAAATAATATAATGGTCAAGTAAATTGATAAAATATGCTTTGTGCTTGTCAATCTTGTATAATCAAGTTTTTTTTGTTATCGGATTTGTTAATTTCGTTCAATGAAGATACAAGATTTATACTTTGATTTATATAAATGTTACGTGGAAATTACTTATTTTGTCTAATAAACATACTATGAACATATTATGATATTTATTTATTAATCATGGTAATTATTATTTTCCACCCACTGGTTGGTTGAAGCATAAATACTTTTATCGAAGAAAACAAACACATTATCGCTTGAAATTAATTAAAAGTTTTCTTTGATTATAACCACTTTATTTCAATTTATATAGTCATGTAGTTTTGGTTATCTTAACCTTTTTTATGACAGTATCTATCTTCTATCATATAAATAAGAGTATCTGTGGCGGGTGGCCTGGCTTTGTTTTTTAGTAGTATGTAGTTCATTTCTGAGTTGTCCGGTCGCCATCTGAGTAGGCTGGAGAAAATTAGATCCATCTTCGTCCATAACTATTTGCAATGATTTTTTTTGTGTTTAAAATTAGTTTGTTAATAATATCTAAATAGATTTTTTCCTTCCCAGAACTTCCTATCCTTGCTTTCCAAGAAAGATCTCCCACACAACAACCCGTGATGTGACATAGACCCTGAGGGGAATTGCTTTACTCTGGGCCTCCTTTGTGTAGCTAATGTAAAAAATAAAAATATAGTATACCTATTATAAATGCGAAAATTATATGTTTGTTTGTCCTTCTTTCACGTCGCGACGGAGCGACGCGAGTGGAATATGAGATGAAGGGGTCCGATCGACATGATTTTTTGCTTAGAGATAGTTGTAGGACTGGAAAGTGACATAGACTACTTTTCATCCCGAAAATACATTTAATTCCCACGGGAGAGTATTTTGCACAGTAATTTCTTCCTATGACCTCGCGAGCGAAGCTGCGAGTAAATGCTAGTAATATGTTAAGCCGTTTAATGACAGGAGACCATATTTGTCCCAGCTCACGGTTCATGGCGAGTTCATCGAAAACGAGTTCATCAAAAACGAGTTCAACCTAACCTAACCTCTCATTGTCGATGAATTTGCTTTCGATGAATTGATTTTCGATAAACTCGTGGGTTACCCAGCTCACATAGGTCTCATAGAAATCGTTGTGTCTCCCTTACTATCATAGAAGTATGATCTAAACCAGTGGTTCTTAACCTTGATGGAGGTACTGACCCCCACAGTTTCATATTCGCATTCACCGAACCCTTCTTGGTGGACAAGCTGGGCGTGTCATCACGAATCATATGAGTCGGGGGTGTGTCTCGACCTCCGCCGAACCTGTGAGACTGACTCACCGAACCCTTGGGGTTCGATCGAACCCAGGTTAAGAACCACTGTACGGTATTGGAGAGAGAATACATCACGCTATATATTCGAATCTAAAAGTTAACACAAAATAAGATATTGAGGTGAATAATTCATTTTTCTAACAAATTATGTTTTTTTTTTTTAATTTTTAATCAGTAGTTTTAGTTAGAAAAAACGTTAGGTGAACTATTTTAAAAACATTTTAAGTTAGCATTAAAAAATTATTTAAAAATGTTCAGTTATTTCTAATAATAAAATTAAAGAAAGCGTATTTTATCACCTTTCGAAAACAGTTTTTAGTTTTTGGATACTAACTAACTAACCATCACGCCGTTTACCGCAGGGGTAGGCAGAGAGGACGGACCGCCAAACAACTCGGTCTTGGCACACACACTCCTTGCTTCATTCACATTCATACATCTTCTTATACATACTCTTCTATTATTCTGACTCTTGACATGGCCCGACTCAAGTATCTGATTCACTTGAACGTGCCACGTCTTCCTTGGGAGACCTCGGCTTCTTCTACCATTCACATTTGCATCATAAATTCTCTTTACACTCCTTTCTTCATTCATTCATTGACGACCGTCCGTGGTCGAGTGGTAAGACACTTGACTCCCATTCGGAAGGTTGCGGGTTCGAACCCGGCGTGCGCAAATAAATTTTATTTGATTAATTTGTGTTATTTCACAATTAATTAATAAAAATAATATATGTTATTTGCGGCATGTTCCAGAGTGGAAGATACTCTCAGTATCGCCCTGGTGTAAGACCGCCATTCAGAATTGAAACGTTGCTTAATAATGGCTTTAGCCATGTTTAGTGACTAGATCTGAATAGCCAGGTACTTTCCCACCTTCCTCTTCCCCATCTCCTTCCCTTCCCCACTTACCTTCAGCCTCACAACATACTCCACAATTGGGGATTGCATAGTCTCACTGGCTCCAGAAGGGAGCAGTTGGGACTCTTGTGAGGTTTTTCTATAAAAAAAATCGCTCAACATGCCCAAACCATCTAAGCGTCCCTTTCTTCTTCTTCTTCTTCTTCTTCTTCTTCCCCTTGTCCTATTCGGGTCGGGGACCCACTGCATCGACAAGGCTCCTCCATAAGTCCCTGTCTTGCGCCGATTGTTCGGCCTCCGTCCATGGCAGATCCATCCTCTCCTCGCACAGTTTTTGGAGTTGCCTCGCCCAACTGTGTCTGGGGCGGCCTACTGGACGTCTACCCTCTGGAATGGCACTCAGTATTTTCTTCGGAATTCGGTCATCAGACATTCTTAGTACATGTCCAAGCCACCTCAGTTGCGATTTTTCTACGAAGAGT
This sequence comes from Limnephilus auricula, assembly GCA_951813805.1. NCBI lineage: Eukaryota > Metazoa > Arthropoda > Insecta > Trichoptera > Limnephilidae > Limnephilus > Limnephilus auricula. The sequence goes on from OX638396.1 coordinate 4,918,980, forward strand.
AGCAGTGGTTCAATGTTTAGATCATCTCGGATCGTAGAATTTCTTATATGATCCCATTTCGTAACCCCTACCACTCCTCTCAAGTACCTCATTTCGGCAGCTTGGACTCTAGAGCGTGTTTGTTCGTTTAGCATCCATATCTAGTGGCCGTAAGTGAGCGTCGGGCGGTATACCGTTTTAAACACTGCCATCTTTGTCTTGATGCTGAGCTCGGCTTTTCTTATCACTGAGCTGTAGAGAGGACATAGCACACTGCTTGCCGCACTAATTCTTCGATCGATTTCTCCGTCTTGCCGACCGTTGCTGGAGAATTCGACCCCAAGGTATTTGAACCTGTCCACCTGAGTCCCATTAGCGAGTATGTTGCACTGAGTTTGGTCCCTTCCTATAACCATCACCTCTGTTTTGGAGGTACTCATCTTCATTCCCTTTTCATCTGCGTCCCTTTCTTAATCTTACTTATTACGCTCACATCAGCCATGCATTCTTTTCGGATCTCGACATGCCTCACACGATCATACATGGTTTTACCACACATACACCTCAGGGATCTTGTTTGTACAGCATTCAGTCCAGAGTGGAAGATACTCTCAGTATCGCCCTGGTGTAAGACCACCATTCAGAATTGAAACGTTGCTTAATAATGGCTCTAGCCGTGTTTAGTGACTAGATCTGAATAGCCAGGTACTTTCCCACCTTCCTCTACCCCATCTCCTTCCCTTCCCCACTTACCTTCAGCCTCACAGCATACTCCAATTGGGGATGCCATAGTCTCACTGGCTCCAGAAGGGAGCAGTTGGGACTCTTGTGAGGTTTCTCAATAAAAAAAATAAATAAAAAAACTACTTTCATCCGTCCTCTGCCAGTTCCATGCTTCACTGTCATACATCAGGGTAGGTACCAGTACTCCATTGTGGACTGCTAGCTTGGCTCTGTGGACAACTTTTTGTTGGCTCCAACGGCGTTCAATCCTCCATTAATGGAGTTACCTGCATTCGCCCTTCTTTCAATATCCCTATCAGCCTTCCCATCTCTCCATGATCCATTTATTTGGATTTTAGTGCAAAGCGGAAATATTTTTTCTTCTGACAAAATACGCCAAATTTTTGAAGGGTTAAACTAAATAGGGCGATTTCCACAAAATGGTTCTGAGCATAGATATATCATTCAGCTTAAATAACCATTCCATTCCAGTTCCGGTAAATTATACAACTTCAAACATTTTTTGACAGCCCTAGCTCAAGCCACCCAACATGTTTTGTGTATGTATACGGCTGCACACGCATACACACGAAGGTTCTGAGAAATTTCACACTACTACATAAAACCTAGTGCAGCTGGCAAACCATAGATAAAATTCATGTTTTCAACTGTCAGCTGACTGGCACGCAATCAGGGGGAAATCCCAAATATATAATTATTTTCTTCAAAACTATCATTAATTTTATTTAAAAACAATTTTTCAAAATACCTGCAAAACACTTGACGTAGTGGTACCATCGAGTTAATAAAAATAATGAAATCCTAAAAAACGACATAATATAAAGAAAAGTCTGTGCAGTCGTTGTGTAGGTCTATTTATAATTTCATTGATGCTTTGGGCCTTTTCGTTTCCCGTGGGTAGTGGCAGTAATGTGTGTGCGGATTGGTTTATTTATGGTGTGTGCATTCGTATTGTATGTGTATGTACGTTGCGTTTTGTATTTGATTTTGTAAATATTATTGCATGCAGATTACAGCTTTCACCTTTCAGCACGTTCTTGATTTTAACAACAGAATTATATTACCAATGTAATGTATAGAGTTGAAAGACTGTGTATTGTAATATTTATTTTTATTTCAATGTACCTATATATTATAATATTGCTTATCAACGTCGATGTGTGGGTATGCGGAGTTCGAATTTAGAAATTTGTTTTGTGACAAGGGTTGCCAATTTGCGGGGAATTCCCAAAATTGCGGGGAATTCGGGGATTCTGGCATTTCTTGATTTTCCAATCGTATTGAAAAATATGTACATTCGATGGAAGATTTCGTGGTTTATTTTATGGCAGCACTTATTTCTTAACAATAATAGTGGGAGGATTCCTGAAGTTTGGGACTCGAAACTCCAAAAATGAAGTATCGGAATCCGCAACTCTCAGTCCCTGTCAGTCTAACTAAACAGTTATCGCTCGAGTTACTCTTTCCCAATACTTCCACTTCCATTGAGAGTAGGCTTGTTGAAAAAGTATCGAGATATTTTCAATGAAATATATCGATATTTTTGGCCGATATATTTTGAACCGATATATCGATACAAAATATCCAATATCGAAAATTGTATCAAAAACGATATTTTTCCAATTTCAGGGGGGGGGGGGAGGCGCCTGATTAAAATAATGTACATTGTGTAAATATACACTTTCATTTTTACACATTGTGTATATATACACTTTGATTTTAAAAACGTACAATCTAAACATTTGACCGATATATCGATATTTTTTCCTGGATATATCGACGTTGATATAGATATTTTAATAAATATCGATATATCGATACTTTTTTCCACTTTCGACATCCCTAATTGAGAGGAAATACAGTGTTCTTAAAAATTTGAAAACAAAATAGAAATCGTACACACAGTGACGGTTCTTGTCAAGGGGACGGTGGGGACAGTCCCAACCACATATTTCAGAAACCTACTAAGATTTTTTTCGGTGCTTTATGTTCACAAAAATGAATTCTTAACATAAAGGTAATTATTAAAGAAATATAATTGGATCATTTTCAGAAATATAATCAGAATCATATTATCGTTATCTTGGGGACAAATTCAAGGATTCCCTTGTGGATAAATGAACGTTTGTTTTCGTTTAAATTGAAGGAGGTCGGATCGGGATTCTCGTTAGTGGTATTATAGTCGGATGTGACTTGTTAATTAAATAATAATTTTTTAATTTTAATTTATATCTATACTTGTACAACATTTAACAAATAATTACAATGGTTTACAATGTTTACATTGTAGTAAAAAAAGTTCATATTCTATAACAGGATGTAAAGATGTTAATAGTAGCATTTTGTGAACACCTCACTGGAAGAACCTGTGCTGAGGTGTTTTGCATGTTTTGACATAAGTAAAAACACAATATCCCCCTTGATATTGTCAAGAAGGTGGTTCGACCCATGTCGGCATTATCGAAGACATAAAAATTGTCTACGATAGACAAAAATATTGGTCAGATTATTTCTATAGCCCCGTTTTTCGGAAAATTTACCCCAAAGGCGCTCTACACCAATTTTAGTTGGACTAAATTGGTTATTTTTTTTATTAAACTTCAAATTTATGTATGTACCTATTTGGTATTTCTGGTAAGGTGCGTAACTTATCCTTAATCAATAATATTTTTGTAAGAAAAATAAATATTTAAAAAAAAATTATGAATTACGAATGGTTCACCTCAAATTTTAGATATTAGAAATGAGAACATAAAAATACCTACCCATGTCTATATATATTAGGTATTTTTAATATTCTGATTGATAATGTCTAATGTCTAAGTTAAATTATCATATAAAAATTATTAGTTAAATACACAACTTCTTATTTGAAATCGTTGGTATCAATGCTCATTAACAATATATATATATATGTATATATTTTTTTTTTAAATTGTTTTTTTTTTACTACTTTTTTCTCCTAGCCATACCCGGAACACTGTACGTGTGATTCTATTAACTTATTTTTAATGTTTCGTTGTTTTCTACTAACTATACAATTTATTAGCACACCGTATTGAATACTTTTTTTATAAGTCATATTTTTAAATCTTATATTAGGATTGGCGTAAGCTGGGAGGCAGCATTTGTCGCACGTGCAGAATTGTTTTGTAATGTATGAACTTATATGAAACAGCGTATGCTGAGAGGCAGACATGCTTCGCACACGTCCATACATTTCCTGCAAAATCTTACGCGCGACACATGCTGACTCCCAGCATACGCCGACGTTTATGTATGTAATAATATGTTTTAATCCCAATAATGCTCCAAAAAATAAAAATATAACAAAAAAATGCTAATTTCAACAGAATTTTGTTTTATTTTGAAGATAGAATTATAAAAGGACTTGTGGGAAAATTGCGGAGAATTTGTTATTTCGTTCTCCCCAATTTGGAGATTTTGAAACATTTATTGCGGGTATTTTGGAAAATAGACATCGGCAACCCTGCTTATCAACGTCAATGTGTGGATGTGTGGGTGTGCGTAGTTCGAATTTAGATTATTATTAGTTTTGTGATTGTGAGTGACTCATGCAATGTAAGTGAGTGAATGCAAAAGTTACCCTGGACCTGGGATTTCTTTCAGCGTTTATCGTACTTAGTTGGTTTGTTGATTATCTTTGGTTTATCTCGGTTTATCTGTTCTGTGATATTTGACATATTTGTGATTCTTCTAAGTTATTTAATATATTATCATTATTATTCCATTCTTTGCATTGTAACGTTGTAGCAACGAATAAAAGCGCTCGATAAATACATAATATATTATAAATATCCAATCTGTGCGCTCAGTGCTATCGCACCATGTTATTTTCTGTCCTTTCAAGACTGGAACTGGAACTACAAAAAGTAAATATAAGACAGCTGTTATTTGAGATGAATAATATAATGTCGTGTTTATTTTACATTCCTTTATGTTGGCAGGATTGTGAGCATTGTGAGTGAAAACACTGAAAACCAAGAAATATTTGACACAATTTGAGATTTGAAACGATAACAATATGGGTGGTTCAAACTCCAAGGAAGAGGAGGTAAGTAATCATATATCTGTAAACTATCAGTTCCACTTTAGAAAGTAAGTATAACATAACTAACTAGCAGATAAAAACATAGGTTGTTTGCCGATAAGCCCTGCAGGCGGCTTTTTGATTTATTTTATTTCACTAATGCACGAATCAGACGGTTCACTAATCATTCATTTCTGTATTTCATTCGGCCTATTTTACTCGGAATGACACGTCTGAACATGAAATGAAACGAAAGTGTCGAATACTGCCGAACGAAATCTTCAAGTAAACCGATCCAACAATGTTAGATATTTTCATTCGGCATCCTTCACTCGCGCGCGGAAGAGAGCAAAGTGAAACGTCTGAACACGGATTGAAATCTTAATCAGTTTGTCTCGCATCCTGTACTGGAAGGACGCTATCACGTCGCACGCAAAACGTCAAAATGGTATTCGTTCCGCTAATTTGTTTGCTTTTGGGAACACGTCTCATAGAAATTGTTGGGTCTCCCTTATTATCCATGTGTTATATATATTTTTAAATATACATAAGATTATTAATTTGTAGGTAAATGTTCGTAATAAAAAAAGTAAAATCAAATAGCGTTATTATGTCATAAAAAATAAAAAGGTTTATAATACGAAAAAATACTGTTTTTTTAAATTTAATTGTGTCAACAAAAATGCATAAAAATCGATACATCTGACATGTTTTTCCTTAAAATTCGAGGCCGGACCGCGCTGGAAATCAAACGAATTCCAGCGCGCCTGACCTCGCTCGGCTGCGCTGTGGTGGGAATGGACGAGTGAACGCCTATTTCTATAGCGCCGGCCGTCTGAACATGGAATGAAACGAAGATGGAACATTAGGCCGAAAAAACACGGCGTAAACCTTCACTCGAGTGAACTGTCTGATTCCACCATAACCGCCGCCGCACTTATGACTTGTTCGCATCTGACAAGTAGTAAGTCGAGTGGCGAGTAACTCGCTACTTGACTCACCAAAAAGAGCTCGCACTGCTGTCAAGTAGAGTTTATTAGTAAACCCCGCGTAGCGACATGGGCTGCAACGCAATATTTATTTATTTATTTATTATATGCGTCTATATCAAAAGACTTGCATTTTTTTTTGGCCTTGCCTGTCTCACTAGGAAATCCTGTGTCGAGACGGACTAGTTTACAAATATTTTTTAATTATTAAATAAAGTACATTTTTCAATAAAGTAAATACGCTAATTAAGCTGATTGTAATGCTTATTTTAGATGAAGTGGAAGAATAAATTAGTTAGATGTAAATAAATAAACTATGGTCACGAAAATAGATCAATAGCCGCAAAAATAAAGAATTTCAGAGTAGCATTTTCGCTCCAACGGGACGACATATTGCATGTGTCTGCATCTACGAATAAACTGCATGTCAGCGCGCAGGGACGCATGGAGGGGGAATCTGCTTGCCGAAAAAATAGAATCAAATGGATTCAATCTACTAAAGAACTAACTAGCCTACTCTACTAAAATTGTGGTGTTCGGACGCGTTTAGTTACTAACATACTCGCTACTCGACTATAATACTCGTCCAGTCAGAACGGGGCATTACAGATGTTGGAAATTACAAGAGATGTGCAAAAATGGGTATTCAAAAGCATTTGAAATGCAAAGTGGAAATGGGTCAAAACTTTCCCATTTGAAAATGTAATATGTAAAATGGTTTTTAGAAAGCATTTCAAATGCAAAATACCTATTTTCAAAGTGCAGTAAAAATGCAAAATAGTTTCTCAGATCAAACAATGAAAGAATAAAAACAAAGAGCCTGCTATCAAAACCATTATTGAATTTTTAAACAATTTTGTCATTTAATAATGGACATCAAAGTAACTTTCCAAGTCCGGACTTAATTTCAAGTCCGGACTAAGTTTGATAGATTACCTTGTCGTAACAAACGGATTGCATTCTTTAGAGCGCGGGCATCAGGTGGAAATGCTGTTCTTGTTCTACCGGTATTTCAATGGAATATGCTCCGAGGAACTAGTGTCATTTTCGGCACCGGTGCATAGTCGGAAAATATAATAAACAAGCGCCCAACATTTATACTTGCTGAGAACGGGTCACTTTTCCGACACGTTCTTGAGTTCAACAGTACGGCTGTGGAAATTTTTTCATTATTTCTTCCCTACTACTTGGGTTTCTTCAAGACCCATGTTCCATGTTCACAACCCTATCTTCCCAATGTGACCCCCCGCACTGCATTCCCAAAGATGACATAGGCCTCGAGGAATTTATTTACCTCAGGGCCTCCTTTGTGGAGTTGATGTTAAAAAAATACTTGTTTCTTTATCCATGTTGAAATTTGGCTTATTTTGGTATAAAAATAAAAATGTGATGAATAGAGTTTGGGCTATTTCGGTATGGGGAATGGAAGGAAATGGGAAGGAGGAAGGTGGGGAAGGACCTAGCTATTCATATATAGTCACAAAATATAGCTAAAGCCATTTCAATTCCGATTGAGAATTTTTTTGGGTAAATGTGTTCTTTGTAAAAGTGTTTTTAATCACATTACTTATCTCCTTTTTCCTTTCAATGTGGTATGCTACAGATTATTTTTTGTTATGTAGGAAAAAGCAGCCAAAGCAAAAGAGGAGTTAGACAGAGCACGGGAAGTTGAGAGAGCTACATCTGCGAAGCTTCAGGCAGAAAGGGAAGAGACTCGCCGCTTGCAAAATGAGCTTCGGAACAAGCAGCGTCTAATTGACCAACAGAATGACCAGATGAAAGAACAACAAATTCAATCTGACCGACTTAAAGCACAGCAAATTCAGGATGAACAAATAACTAGGTCAGTGGTCAACATACTTGTTAGCCAAAGACATTAAAACGATTTAAAAAAATTGAGAGCTAAATCTGCTTATTGACTTAGCAAACAATTATCATAATTTTAGCACTTTACGCTGAATAAAATTTTTTCATACTTAACCCTCCCTTGCCTGCGATGTGTATCTACTACACATTGCTTCTTGCACCTTTAATATCTCCGTAAATATGGAAAATTCTGGGTTCAGATTTTAGGTAATCTTCCGTTATACATTTAACCATTAAATAAAAAATTTAAAAAATAATAATTAGTACCTTTCGGGCACATCAGAGGTATTTTGTGAGAATCGAAAATAAATTCACCAATTCAATCAAACGTCTGGCAATACGATCAGCGCTGCGGGTAAGACGTACAAATGTGTGAAGCGTGCGGCTAGTGTGACACTATGCACGTCTCACTCTCACCTATTTCGATATAAGTAAGCGCGAGAAAGAGAACCGTGTGGTTACTGGTCAGTCGTCAATCGTGTTTGTTCCTTCGGTTTCCCCCGCGGACGACGCGGACCGGCCGCCAGTCGCCGCTCGGCATTCATTCGGGGTGGTCTCTTCGCATGTTGTATGAGCATCGTTTCTTTGAGCTACCGATGTTTTTTTCATGTTTTCAGCAATTAAATATCAATTATTATCATTTTTTACTTCAACTATAATGAAATATAGCGATTTGCTATAAATACTTTTAGAACATTTGTGCCAGAGCCGCAATGAAGAGGCCACAGATCCGCATGAAGCTCCGGAGCCGCACTTTGCCGACCACTGAACTAGGTGATTATATTTGCTGTTAGTTAATACAAATTTATCACAAACTGTGAAAATCTTATATAAGGACCCCTTAATTTTATCACAGTACAACTCTGACTATCGGACAACTGTCTTTAAAATAAAATAGGTTAGGTTAGTATATTTATGTTTAATCTCTTGAACACCAGAGTATCCCCAAGGATACCATTAAAAAATCATTTCTCAGAATTTAATCAGCTATTATGGGAAAACTACATATGGTACATTATATATTATTTTTATAAATATTTTATTTTATATGGTAACACAATACAATTTACCAAAACATGGTTTTACAAAAGTAAGTTATTACGAAAAAAGAAACAGCTGGCGCGAATCGTTATTAAAATCCAGACTGTAGCACAAAGTTTAAATCTGGGGCTTAATGCTAGAAGTACAGGTAGAAAAGAAGATTGTTTATTGATTTCTTAATGTAAAAAAGCTAAAACTTTTTGACTCATTTATTCAATAGGTCACCATTTCATAATTCTACAGAACCTGACACTGGTATTCAAAGCATTCAAATAAGGGATGTTTTAGAGTACTTTCTGGTACCTAAATCAAAATATCAAAAAATGACATAGGCCAGGTGTGGCGAACCTAGGGCACTCGTGCCCGAGGTGGCACGTTTCATAATGTTCCAAGCTCAAAAATATTTTTTTAATTTTTAAGTTTAAGTAATAAAATTCTTGATTAAATAATCCGTGAATTATTATGTTTATTGATGACCTCAATTTAGAGATTTTCGAGTAGTAATCTAGAAGACTTTGAAAAGCAATTTATCGAATTCCAATCGAGTTCGTTACGGAAACAAAAATCTGTTGTTTTGAGAAATGATTTGGAAATAATTGAAAACGATCGCTCAACCAACATAAATAATAAAAATGCTGATGAAGAAATAATGAGAACTTGGAATGCCATTCCAGAAGTCTTTAGCGATTTAAAAAAAACTAGGGAGAGCGATATTATCAATTTTCTCAGAATGAATTTCATAAAATGTAATTCAAGAACGAGAATGACTGTGACGAAATATGAACCAGATATTAAGAATTTGTCATCAACAGGAAAAACCTCATTGATAAATAACTAATGTGTATAAGTGTATATTTATTGATTACAACTTTATATTTATGAATCTCTATTGTAATTTTTAAGCTTGTAAATAAAATTCAGAAAAAAACCTTAAAAGGTGCACAATACCCGACGTAGGCACTTCTAGCAACAAATAGAAAACATGATTATTTTGGTCTTTTACATTACCAGAGGGTACAATATATAGTATTTCTTTCTTGGCTCTCTTGGTTGGCAGTGATGCTTTGAGCTTCCCTGCGACTACTAAAGTACTTCCCTCCTCTCACCCCTGAATATATTATTATTCCAATATTTGTCAAAATCCCCTCAACACATGGTTCGACAATAGGAGAATAAATATTTATATAGTGATGAATAACCTGACAATGTTTAAATTGCTCCTTCTTTTATCAAGCTGAAAAGGATGAAAGAATAAACTGGCCCACGAACCTGATACACTTGTCTACTGCTAACCCGTAAAGTTGCCACGGAACTGTCAAAGATCACTGCAGCTGACATATTTTTTAACAAGTTTTTATGTTCCAATTTTAGAGAACTGTGTCCCAATGCGAGGTTTGGTTGTAAAAGCCCAGTGCCGTATGAGGATTTGCTTGCTCACGGTAAATCTTGTCTCTACCGTTTCTACAAGTGCCCGATACAGTCATGCTCATGGGAGGGTAAGTTTAAGATCTATAATCCAACCAGAAACACAGCTCACATGGGGTTCAAAAACTTTCTATTAAATTCTAATGCCCTTTTGCTTATTTACCTTCAGTTCTTCCCCGCACATGTTTGGTAGTTTTATCAAAATGTTCTCAAAAATTTGGGCCAATTAAAAACATTTTTATTGAGACCAATTATTTATATTATGTTAACCTTAACCTCTTGAAGGCCAGCATAGGAAAAATATATTTTTTCGTTACGACGTAAGAAATTTGACATTTCTTGTGAATCCAATATTTATAACATTTCTTTTGTGATTATTACAAAAATTACATGAAAATAATGTAGATAAAATGATCTTTCTGATAATACCTGAAATCTATTCTCTCCACAATTAATTTATATCAAAAACAATGAAAGAATATAGAGTTTCTAAACCAACTCTGTCCATATTTTGACTTGGCGGCCACTTTGTCGGCCATATTCGTGCCCGCCGTCCCATCATAGACAATTTATTAAAATTATTCCGAGAGACTAGACGCTATGCAGTATTTCGTTACGTCAAGAACGAGAATGGCCCAAGCGATTCTGACCTTGTTCTTGATACAATTTCTTTATACATAAGGGACAAAATCGCTTCCAAAATCGATGGTACACCGGAGTACGTACGGCCAATGAAAGGTTAACGTGTGATTCATTCATATGCTGCTTAACTTGTGGAGGTGAAATAATATCACAATAATGATATTCCTGAGTTAATTTCCCTGAAGTTTGGCTTTATATGATATGTAGATAAAGTATAGAAGTCATCTCATTGTTTGATCAGGAAACTACAGCGAGCTGTATAGCCATGCCGAGGAGGTGCACAAAGCTTGCACCGGGATGTACTTTGGGCAACACAGCCGGGTGCTCTTGGGACCCGATATGATGCTGCTGACCATCAGGGGGCTAGTGTTCAAGTTCTACGCTCGCCCCACTTTGCCCCGCCTGTCCATGTGCTGGGTCGTGCAGCTCCTGGGCCCCCCTGCTGAGGCGGCTAACTGGAAGTACGAAATCAAAATCAGCAAAGCGGGCGACTGCATCAGGAGACTCCAGTTATCCGACGTGTGTCTCCACGAAGACGAGGATATTGATAAAGTCTTAAAAGAGGAGAGATGTCCGTCGGCAGCCTTTAAAATGTTAGGAAACTATCTGCAAAAAAATCGTGTTGGTTTCAAACTCAATATTTACAACAAAAGTCAATTACAGCAGTCAAAATCAGATATTGTCACGTGATATGGACTTTCAACTATTGCTAGTACATAATAAGGATTTTGTGAGTTTTATAAAAGATGAAGCATCAATCATTTGTAATATTCATATTGTTACAATGGCGATTACCTTTGCAATAGCTCAGGGACACCCATATTTATAATGTTTTTAATAGTGTAGGACCAATTTATCGATTTTCGACTTGTACACGGGCCACACTCTGTGTTCAATTGTTCTAACTTGCCCCGTCATTACACATTTATAATTTTAAACTTTTCCCTAATTTGCCTTTTTTAAAAACCTTTATCTCGGGAATTGTCATATCTATGTAGCATTCAGTGTTGCCAACTTAGTGGATTTTCCACTAAAACTGGTGGTTTTCATACTTCATTTAGTGGCGAAAAATTCCTTTTAGTGGCTGGTGGATTTTTCTAGTGGTTTTGAAAATTTTCGTTTAATTACTAAAACTACAATCACTCAGCCACTAAGCCACTTATATGTTTAATCTTATACATACTTCTTTCTATTTTCTTTAATTTTAAATGGAATTTACCTTTACTGTGTTTAATCTTATGTAATCTGTGCCTTAATCACAATGAAGAACCACTAATTGACATAATGGCTCAGTTCAATAAAAGTGCAGAACATATAGCAAGAGCCGATGACTAGTGGCGTCAAATTCATTTATTGAAATGGAATGAGACTAAAAACAAAAACACAAAAAAAAATTCGAACAATGTATTGAATTTTAAAGATGCTCAAGGAGGGCCGAGGTTTAAGGAATTATCGACTTTTGCGATTAGTCTCCTAATCATGCCTCATTCTAATGCCGATGTTGAGAGACTATTTAGCAGAATGAATATAATAAAAAACAAACAGAGGAATAGAATAAAGTTAAATCTTTTAACTGCTATATTGAGAGAACGCTGTGGTTTGAGGTTGGAAGAAAAATGCTGCAATGATTATGAAATTCCAGTAGCTGTTGTAAATCAAATCGTTACCAAAGAGTCTTATCAATCTGAAACCGAAACCTGATGACTTTTTTTTGAAAAGTTTTTTATTTGGCTAGAAAAATATATAGGTGCCTATGTGATAGGTTAATTTTTGCACATATTCTGATAATTGCTGTTGTGTGCGATAAATAATTGCATCATCCTCTTCCTTTTACTTCTTCCCTATCTCCTTCTTCTCGTCAATACCTTCAGCCTCACAACAAACTCCAACAACAACCACATACTGACGGGATGTACCCAATAAGTAAAATCCACTGCTTTTGTTATCGAATTCCATGTTTTATAAATGTTCTATTATTTTCCGAAAAATACAGAATACCTATTTACCTAAGTTCCAATAAAACTTTTTTTAAAAGTTCTGTATTATTTTTATTCTTGATCATTTTAATTTTGAAACAGAAAACAAAAATAAATCGAAAAAAGCGTGCTGAGACAGTAAACATAATCCATATCAGGATTGCCAATGTATATGTTCTAAAATACAGTGGAACCTCTCATAAAGACCACCTCCCATAACAAGTAATTTGCATAACGAGCAAAACAAATTGTGAAAAAAATGCTCCCTTAACGATCGACATTTCGCGTAACGAGTGACGCAGGGGGAAGTCCCATCTTCACGTCACTCACTTGTGAGCCGGGACTTCCACGCCAGTGCGTCAGTCTCTGGTTAGCACTCGTTCCGCTAGCACGTTAGTGTCGCATGGGATCACACATTTTTCCAAACTATGCAGGCATTATTTGTAAAATTTCACAACGTGTAAAAGGTTTTTGTCATCTGTGACTTAGCTTGTGGATTTTTAAATTTCCCTTTACAGAACATAAATAGTTGCAGCCGGAACGTAAAAACTGTTTTTCTCCACTGTGTGTCGGCACATAGACTTTTAAATGTTCCTTTTGAGAACATGAATAGTTGCAGTCGGAACATGGTTTGTCACCACTATGAGTAAATTGTGGGTTTTAAAGTCTCCTTTCTAGCACATGAATGATTGCAATTGGAACATACAAAAGGTTTTTCTCCACTGTGAGATAGTTTGTGGGATTTCAAATTATTCCTTTTAGAACGTGAATAGTTGTTTGAATAAACGTTAAATACAAGAGTATGTTTTTGGCATGGAACGCATTATCATCATATTTTACATTGACTTACATGGGAAAAATTGTTTCACACAACAAGTGTTTCACATAACGAGAAAGATTCTGAAATGAATTATGCTCGTTATAAGAGGTCCCACTGTACAAAAATCGCCAAAAGTTCTATTGTATCATAATTCTACCTCCAAAATTTAATGAAATTTTTTTTTTTTAATGCACCAGACTTTTAGGTCCGGGTTTAGTTTTCCCCATAGGATTTCACACACTTTTCCATAAAAATGATCATCTAGTAAATCCACGCTATGCAAGTGTATTATATAAGTATAATTAATACAAAACAATACAAGAACAACATGTTAACCTACCAGATTATTAAATTGGAAAATAGATCACCGACTCTCAGATATTTTCATATCAGAGGGTTCGGCTCGGTGGAACTCCTAATTTGACCGATAAATCCTACTGATCCCTCTATATAAATATTTAAAAAATCTTTCGTAATCCTACATGTATTTAAAATGACTGATTTTTGCATTTTTATTTACAAATTCTTTGACAAATCTAATACGCCTAAATTTTTAATGAGGGAGCTAGGTATAATGCCAGTAGCCAAAATAACAAATGGTAATATTTTATTAAAATTATATTTATTTCAATTAGCGTTTATTTTTTTTATTGTTGAATAATCAATATTGAAAAATTCTCACACTTTCCCAACATCTAGGTTCTACTAACAAAATATCTAATCATTTTGAATTCTAAGAAATTCTTCAGTTTGGAGCATAATTTACATAACCTTTTACTATGTATCATCATTAATAATTTTAATAATAAACTTTATAATTATCTATATGTACCTTAACTTAACAAAATAACTGATAATACCTTAAATTAACAAAATAGAAACATTCATCATATAGAGACAATGTTGTGCGCCCCTACCTAAGTTTGTATAAATTCCATAGCATAAGAATTTCAACTACCAGTCTGAAAATGTCCGTAGTAGGACGAAACCGGTCCTGGTGTAAATAAACAAGTGGAACAAAGTGAAAAAATTGTTTAATTTCATATCTAATATTGAAAGTTACTGGAGATTGTGATGAATCTAAATCATCTCTGCCGCTTCTTCCTGGATATGGTTTTTTCGTGGGTTTCCTTATTTCCGAAGGTGTATTCAGAAGATCTCCAAACAAAAGGACACAACTGACTTCCTCCCACTCCCAACATAACACAAACAGACACGTATGTATATATAGCCGCAGTAGGTTATCGCTGGTTACTGATGCCGGTTACTGGTGTTGATTAAAACATGTGACTTAATAGGGTTTTAGGTAACAGATTTTTCCTACTGAGAAAATACAATGCCTTTATCGTGTCATTGGCCGTACGTACTCCGGTGTACCATCGATTTTGGAAGCGATTTGGTCCCTTATGTATAAAGAAATTGTATCAAGAACAAGGTCAGAATCGCTTGGGCTATTCTCTTTCTTGACGTAAAGAAATACTGCATAACGTCTAGCCTCTCGGAATAATTTTAATAAATTGTCTATGATGCGGAGGGCATGAAAGATGGCCGACAAAATGACCGCCGCGTCAAAATATGGACGGAGTTGGTTTAGAAACTCTATATTCTTTCATTGTTTTTTATATAAATTCATTGAGGAGAGAATAGATTTCAGGTATTATCAACATTATTTTCATGTAATTTTTGAAATATGTCACAAAAGAAATGTTATAAATATTGGATTCGCAAGAAATGTCAAATTTCTTACGTCGTAATGAAAAAAAATATTTTTCCTTTGCTGGCTTTCAAAAGGTTAAGTCTATATTAAGGCCGGTCTCTTGCGACCAATTTCACAAGCAAAACCTCAAACATTAGCATAAACATGGGTCAGGGCCACAACGTTTGTTGTTTTCCATGGGCCACGGAAAGTAAAAACATTGTGGCCCCGACTTCAACTATCCACAAAATGTGTAAACATTTTCGTCGGAGGAGACGCTGCTTAAGTGGATGTTTATAATGAAATATATTGTCTCCACGAAATGACAATAATATCCTTCAATACTCGACAAGATTAGATCCATAAATAATATACCATATTAGATCTCGCCATTCTTCTCAGCCGTTCGCTGTTCTGTTCTGTTGGTAGTCCAGGGCAGTATTGCCAACTGGCCGGTGTCAGTAGTAACAGTCCATCCCTTCTTTACCGACCGCAGGGGCTGTAGTAAGTTCCCAGTTGGCCGCCAGAGGCGCTAGCAGCACCTCTGGCAGCAATATTTAAATACGTTGCTAACAGTATACAGAATGTCCGGGGGTAAAGTGCATTAACTTCGGGGGGTGATTCTACATGATGGTAGGAGTAAAAACGATAAATAACTTTTTCCGAAATTCCAACTTTTTCCCATACAAAAAGACTTAAATATTCAAAATCCTTAGTGTAAGGTACAATCTTACCGATCAATTTGCTGTGAGTCAGCCGGGCGCAATAGTGGCGAGTTTGTAATAGTGGAAAATAATAGCGCTGGCCGCACATGCCGTACTAATTTTATCTTTTTACCAAATAAGTACCCTTAAAAGTTGGAATTACGAAAAAGTTATTTACCTTTTTTACTTATACCATCATGTAGAATCACCTCCCGAAGTTAAAGCACTTTACCCCCGGACACCCTGTATACCAAGGCTGGTTTTTGCAGTGAGATTATTTTGAGCAGCCCAACATTCTTGTCCTTCAACATATAACTTGATCTTGTGCCTCTTGTTTGATATTATCCAAATGTTATTTAATTTATTCTTGGGCACGAGTACGATTTCCAAGGCGCCGCCATTTGACAATGGATTTCGATAATCAACCCAAAATAAGTCGAAAATAAAGAATAAAACTTTTCGATATCTCGCTTCGTTTTCGAAATATAGACACTTTAAAGTTTTAAATGTTTTTAACTAGATAGGATTTATAAATAATTTTTAAAGTGATCAGGCGCTATAAAGTGCCCCCTTTATAGCGCCTGATCACTTCAAGGCAAAAAAAACATCTCAGTTTTCAAGTAGTTTAGCGGCTACGCTAGGTTTGTAACATGGTTTGTGATACAAAAGTGAATGTATATTTTATACAAAATAATTACTAAAACCTTAAAGTGTCGATATCTCGAAAACGAAGCGAGAAAGGGAAAATTTTTTTTCTCCATTTTCGATTTATTTTGGGTCGATTTACCGAAATCCAAATCAAATAGCGGAGCCACTAAAATCGTACTCTCCCCTATACTTGTAATAAAACTGTACTTGTAAATTATAATATAATTTAATCATATTAGATTTGTCAAAGAATTTGTACATATTAGATTTATCAAAGAATTTGTATATAAAAATGCAAATTCAGTCATTTTAAATACATATAGGATTATGAAAGATTTTTAAAATATTTATATTGAGGGATCAGTAGGATTTATCGGTCAAATTAGGAATTCCGCCGAGCCGAATCCTCTGATATGAAAATATCTGGAGTCGGTGAATTATTTTCCAATTTAATAGTCTGGTAGGTTAAGATGTTGTTCTTGTATTGTTTTGTATTAATTATACTTATATAATACACTTGCATAGCGTGGATTTACTAGATGATCATTTATATGGAAAAGTGTGTGAAAGGGTTTAGTTTTTCCTATGGGAATGTTGAATTATGGGAATTACCTATGGGAAAAACTAAACCCGGACCTAAAAGTCTGGTGCGTATAAAAAAAAAATAATTTACAAGTAGATATACGGCTACCGACATTATACCTAGCTCTCTCATTCAAAATTTAGGCTTGTTAGATTTGTCAAAGAATTTATACATAAAAATGCAAAAATCAGTCATTTTAAATACTTGTTCCCACAAAGATTTTTTAGAATTTTTTTAAATATTTATGTTGAGGGATCAGTAGGATTTATCGGTCCAGTTAGGAGTTCTACCGAGCTAAACCCTCTGATATGAAAATATCTAGAGTCAGTGAATTATTTTACCATTTGGTCTCTGGTGGGTTGACGTGTTGTTCTTGTATTGTTTTGTATTTATTATACTTAAATAGTACAATTACATAGCATGGATTGACTAGATGATCATTTGTGGAAAAGTGTGTGGAAGGGTTAAGTTTTTCCTGTGGGGAAGATTTAACCCGGACATAAAGGCAGAAGATCATTATAAAATTTGATTTTGGTAATAAACCAATCACTACTGGCCACTACGGAAGGTATAATCTGTACGATGTTCACTTCATAACATCTGTCAAAACGTCAAATGTGATTAGTTTATTTATGCGTCAAACCAAAATACTTCAATAAATTAGAATTCTGACGCTGCGTCTAGTTATTTAAAAATGCATGAATAACCACAATAAATGAACCTATTTCCGGCAAATTGTGTAGACTGACCCTGAACAAAACCTATTTCAGCCGTTTTTCAAATCCAAAAGATTGTTTAATAATTTCGTAAAACAAAGTTCGCACGCTACAAACAACAAAGTGAACAAAGCAAGCATAAATAAACCAATCCCAATTTAAAAAATCACCGAGAATCAAAGTGTTACTATATAAAAAAAATCCGTGGGGAATTTTACAAAATTAATTGAATATTATCGGAGACTAGATTGGTTCATTTATGTCGGAGACGGAACATTTTCATGTACATAGTGACGTCACAAGCCCAAAATACAAATTTATTAATTTAAAAAAAAACTATAAATTTCTTAAAAATTTTAGTAACATTTTCGTAATCTAACATATGTACCTAAACTTCTCTTGATAATTTATACATTGTTGTATGTATTTCTATAAACGCTACGGTACCGAAACAAAATAGAGTTTTGTCATACAAGAAATCATGTTTGTTCTGTCCATCGTTTTAAACATTTTATTTCTATGCAACAGTTTACCAAATGAGTGAATACAAAGAGTTATTGGTTTATTATGGATGAGGTCTCGGGGGAGCATCTGGGGAGCATAACAAATAACCCTCAAAAACTTCATAAACGTCAAACAAACACAACACAATCTCGAAATCGCGCCGATGTCGATAGTGTTGACATCCGTAAAAATAAATTTTTATTTAAAAATATCAAATATAAGGAAACATCGTAGCCATTTTGATGGCAATACTGGTAACTTTAAACTAACTTTTTTAATGTTGATGCAACTCAATTATGTAGAATTGCAGCTTAACTTTAGTTAGGGCTTAAACTCGGTTTAAATATTTAACTTTAAACTTTACTTTAACTATTTTCTATGCAATTGGCCCTATTTTAGGATATTTTTACGACGCTTCGATTTGTTCACAGGGCAACGGATTTCCAATTTCCATCAATCTGACAAAATGAGCTGTAAAGAAAGAAACATAAATCTCTTTTTCTCAAGAAAGCACCTTGTCAGATGTAACCTTCTTGTCGTGAGGGAATATTTTGACATTTTATTTTAAAAATAATATTTTAGGTAAATAAATTGAGTAGGCACCAAAGGGTAATTATATTGTCTATAGTCGCACCTTTCTTTTCGTTTCCTCTATCCTCGTCGATGGTGTGAACTAGCGATGGGAATGATCGAAACTTTTATATAATCGATTTTTTTTAATCGAGACAGGGGGGGGGGGGGGGTAGGAAGTCGAAAATTATTATGGTGCATCATGTATGGCAACGCTTATTGTTTGTTGTAATTTTATTTGTTGTTTTTTGGTATGCATTTCACAACATAACAATTATTGTTAAGCTACTTAGTTTAGCCCATTGGTAAAAATTTCCATTAAAAATATTTATGTATGTTTAATAATATGAAAATAATTATAATAGGCCACTTGCACCACATTTTTTTAATTTTTTTTCCGGTTTAGGAAAATATTCTAAGACATTCTGTATTTTTTTTTTTTTTTAATCGTATTTTTGAATCCCTGGCGATTTTTTGAAAATTTCAATCCGAAAAATCGGACCATTTTTTATAAACCGGAAGGACGGGACATAATTTTATGGGTGCGAAAAAACAATAATCAGATAGCCGAAAATAATTTTAAAAAAAACTGACGAATTCCAAACGCATGGCAGAGGAGAATAGCGAAGCATACCAAAAATATTACAACTCATATATATTTTTTCCTTGAACTCATATATATTTTTTCCTTGATCATTAATCATTATATATGACTTTTACAATTTGGGAGGTGGGTATGGGTACCGCCGTCCTGGGAACCATTTATTGGATAACCAACACCCCTGCCATAGGTCACCCCAAGTGGTTCGCTACGTTTGGTGACTTAACAGGGGTGGCCAGATTTACGGGGTGAGGTTTGTCTGGGTCTTGACGGTGAATGCGGTTGCTTTGCGAGCTGAATCGGGAGAGAATTGTTAAGGGAGATCTAATCTCTCCAACCAAACTCATTTGACCCATCACCCTTCATCGCAGTAGGAGGGATGGATTCGCACATTATTCGTCACTCCTGGACACATTGACCCCCAGATTCCTACCCACTCCTCATACCTTTTTCCTTCCCAGAACTTCCACTCCGTCGTTTCCCTTAAAAGATCCCCCACACAGCATCCCCAAAGATGACATATGCCCTGAGGGAATTTTTTTACTCAGGGCCTCCTGTGTGGTGTAAAAAAAATCCAAATCCAAATATTTTACATAAACCAAATTAAAAATAATTATTAAAATTAATTAAAGGGAAAGGTTTATCAACAAAATGAAACATGTAAACAAGTATGAAGAATGTTCACATGAAATTTATTTAGTCGGTCTATACTATAGCATTTAGTATGTACCTCTTACCTAGGTTGGTTTTTGTTTTTGCAGTGAGATTATTTGGAACAGCTGAACATTATTGTTCTTAAACATATAACTTGTTCTTGTGCCTCTTGTTTGATATTATTCAAATGTTGTGATTTAAATTATACTTATAAAAATGTACTTGTAAAATATGATTATAATACATAATATATTATAAAATTTGATTTTGTTAAAATCGGCACCATCACCGTTATTGCCCTAAAACGCCGTTTCGGAACGGCAACGGCCTGCACGATGTTCATTCATAACATCAGATCTGTCAAAACATGGTCAAAACGTTAAACAGAGGTTATGCAGAGGTTCATTGGTGTGTCAAACCGAGTGCTTCAATATGAATTTTAGTTATTAATACTTAGAAAAGTAGCCATCATAAATGTATCTAATTTCGGCACATTGTCAGACTGACTCTGAACAAATCCTATCCTATTTCAGCTGTTGATTGCAATAATTTCGTAAGTTTGGAGAAAAATTAATTTGACCCAGCGCATATGGTCTCATAGAAATCGTTGTTTCTTCCTTACTACCGTAGTGAGCAGTATGATATAAAGGATATTGGAAAGAAAATACAACACGCTATATATTCAAATGTAAAAATTAACCACGAAATAATTGAAATGTACACCTTCAAGAGACCAAAGTTTCCGACCGCGATTTGAAACAAAATGTTGAAACTTTGTGAATTTTTTATGATTTTTTTTTACATGAAACGACTAAAAAGTGAGGTGGTAATAAAGTTTATAATTCATTTGTCTAAAAACATATGTGTAATTTTTAGTTTTTTTCGTAACCAGTAATTTATGCTAGAAAAAAACGTAAGGTGATCCATTTTGAAAACTTTTTGAAGAGTGCATCAAAAATTTTTATATTTTAACATTTACGGGGTTATTTGTAGTAGTAAAATTTGAAAGCGTATTTAATCACCTTTCAAAAACAGTTTTTATTTTTCGGATACATTCACAATTATTCTATTTATTTGGATTTTATTGGAAAGCGGAAATATTTTTACCGTCGGACAAAATACGTCATGAAATGTCAAATGTGTCAAAAAAAATCGCCGGAAATCAAAGTGTTGCTATATAACAAAAAAATATCAGTGTGGAATTTTACAAAATTAATTGAATAAAATCGGGGACGGGACATTTTAATTTAGTGACGTCACGAGCCCAAAAAACGGATATATTTATTTAAAAAGAAAAAAAACTAGCAATTTCTAAAAAAAATCATTATCATTTCCATAAGCTTAGTAGAAAAATCTATCCACACGATTTTTTCCAAATCATTATGAGATCCGTGCAAGTGGCCTATTATACTTATAGACATTTTTGATCAAAAACAATCTCTAAATAACATGTTTAAATAACGCAACATTAGTAAGTAAGTACTGCAACAATAATTCAATCACCGTTTTTATTTCCTGGCAATGGCAAATTCCTTTTTGTTTGATGGCAACATTAGTGTTATTCCATTTTCCACGAATTTCAAATATGTGGGCATCTCACAACAATAAAATTACTAATAAGATATTTAGTTTAGCCGGTTGGTACAAATTCCCATTAATAATATTGACAGTGTGTCTGTGTTTAATACGAAGATAATAATTTTATGTCGTTTTTGTTAAAAAATAACCTCTAAATAACATGTAGGTTATGGACACCTTTTCGTATGCAATTATTTGTATTTATATTTTTATATTTGTAGTTTATCATTAAATAAAGTTTTCTTACTATAGAAATCGTTTCATTTTTATTACAAACTAAGAAACACCTGTTAATTTCAACTAAATTAAATATATTTGGTCATATAAAGCAGATATGAAAACATATTACCTACTTGCTGATTTTAGTAGAGTATTATTTACTGCCCTGAAGAAACTACGGTTTTAGCGAAACCCGGTCGGCATTAAATATAAAAATGGTATATACTAAGTTATTGTTTTATTTTAAATTAAATATACAATACCCAAATAGATGATACATAACCTCATACTAAACATTTTTAAATTGTTGAAAGCTATCACCATCGCAATCTTTTACGTATAAACTATACTGAAAACGTAAATCGTTACCTAAAAGTATTCATTCATAATATAAAATTCACACATCAGGTTGATTATAACATGTACCTATAAAATATTTCGTTTGACAAGCAAAATCACTTTCGATGACGTTTCAAGACTATGCATTCGAATTCTGACATCGAGAAGCGAGAATCGATTCCAAGTTCGATGACGTTTCAAACCGATTCTCTCGGACTGTGCATTCGAATTAGCGATGGGCACAATCGATGAATAATCGATTATTTACTCGATCTTTTTTACCATCGAATGATTTCGATTCATTTCCATAGAAAAATCGATTCTCGCTTCTCGATGTCAAATTCATTCGAATGCCAGTCCGAGACAATCGGTTTGAGACGTCATCGAAAGTCTTTGCTGTGATTGGTCAGAATTAATCGAAGTGAGATAAGCGTTGTCATTGGTTAGAATTAATCGAAATGTTAAACCGAGAGAATCGGGTTTTAAACGTCATCGAACTTGAAATCGATTCTCGCTTCTCGATGTCAGAATCCATTCGAATGCACAGTCCGAGACAATCGGTTTTAAACGTCATCGAACTTGGAATCGATTCTCGCTTCTCGATGTCAGAATCAATTCGAATGCATAGTCTTGAAACGTCATCGAAAGTGATTTTGCTTGACAAACAAAATATTTTATAGGTACATGTTATAATCAACCTGATGTGTGAATTTTAAATTATGAATTTTTACTTTTAGGTAACGATTTACGTTTTTCAGTATAGTTTATACGTAAAAGATTGCGATGGTGATAGCTTTCAACAATTTAAAAATGTTTATTATGAGGTTATGTATCATCTATTTGGGTATTGTATATTTAATTTAAAATAAAACAATAACTAAGTATATACCATTTTTATATTTAATGCCGACCGGGTTTCGCTAAAACCGTAGTTTCTTCAGGGCAGTAAATAATACTCTACTAAAATCAGCAAGTAGGTAATATGTTTTCATATCTGCTTTATATGACCAAATATATTTAATTTAGTTGAAATTAACAGGTGTTTCTTAGTTTGTAATAAAAATGAAACGATTTCTATAGTAAGAAAACTTTATTTAATGATAAACTACAAATATAAAAATATAAATACAAATAATTGCATACGAAAAGGTTGTCCATAACCTACATGTTATTTAGAGGTTATTTTTTAACAAAAACGACATAAAATTATTATCTTCGTATTAAACACAGACCCACTGTCAATATTATTAATGGGAATTTGTACCAACCGGCTAAACTAAATATCTTATTAGTAATTTTATTGTTGTGAGATGCCCACATATTTGAAATTCGTGGAAAATGGAATAACACTAATGTTGCCATCAAACAAAAAGGAATTTGCCATTGCCAGGAAAGAAAAACGGTGATTGAAATATTGTTGCAGTACTTACTTACTAATGTTGCGTTATTTAAACATGTTATTTAGAGATTGTTTTTGATCAAAAATGTCATATAATTATAATTATTTTCATACTATTAAACATACATAAATATTTTTAATGGAAATTTTTACCAATGGGCTAAACTAAGTAGCTTAACAATAATTGGTATGTTGTGAAATGCATACCAAAAAACAACAAATAAAATTACAACAAACAATAAGCGTTGCCATACATGATGCACCATAATAATTTTCGGCTTCCTACCCCCCCCCCCCCCGTCACAGACAAAAATCCTGCCCCTGACCGTAGCTATTGCTCCCGAGCAAAAAATCGATTAATCATTCGATTATTGTGATGTCTCGATTAAAAAAATCGATTATATAAAAGTTTCGATCATTCCCATCGCTAATTCGAATGAATTTGACATCGAGAAGCGAGAATCGATTTTTCTATGGAAATGAATCGAAATCATTCGATGGTAAAAAAGATCGAGTAAATAATCGATTATTCATCGATTGTGCCCATCGCTAGTGTGAACGCACAAAAAAAAAATCGTCAAATATTGGCAGATCTATGGTTAAATAGTTAACAAACTTTGTCCATGCAAAAATCGAGAAATGTTTATTTGCGCGAAGTTGTCAATCTAGTTTGCGTACTTTGTGATTCTTCTAATTCGTTTTGTGTGTTATTATTCCATTTTTTGTAACTTTGTAGCAACTCATAACGCGTTCAATAAATATATAATTATTTAAACTGTGTGCTATCGCGTTATGTTACTTCTGTCGCCTTCATGACTGTAACTGGAGCTTATATATTTAAATATAAGACTGCTGTCATTTGAGATGAAAATATAAATATTTATTTATTCATTTCTATTCTTGTACCTATTGTTTACAAATAAATAAATGATAAGTGCAAGTAATACAAAAAATGTTCCTAATATAAAACTTGGTAGGTAATGAGTGTAATATAATAAGCAACTGTCTGTAAATTATTAATACTTAAGTTTTGTGTAACACCTCACTACGCCTCACTAGTAGAACCTGTGTTGAGGTGTTATATTTTAAAAAATTACCATGTTTTTATTAATGTTTCCTTTATAATGGCAGGACCTGAGTTTTGTGAGTGAAAAACCAAGAAGTCTTTAACATTTGAAACAATAACAATATGGGTGGTTCAAACTCCAAGAAGGAGGAGGTAAGTAATTCAAAAAATAATAATTGTTTGTAAAATATCAGTTCCCTTTAGAAAGTATAATATAATAAAACCAAAGAAAATATGATGCGAATATTTCACTAACTTAAACAAATTCTAAGATTTTGGGAATTACACTATGTTTCAACTTAATTACTTTTTTATATGAATGCCACACAAGAGTCCCAACTGATCCCGTCTAGAGTCAGTGAGACTATGGCACTCCCCAATTGGGGTATGTTGTGAGACTGGAGGTAAAAGGGGTGAGGAAGGTGGGGAAGCACCTGGCTATTCAGATCTGGTCACCAAACACAGCTAGTGCCATTTCAAGCTACATTTCAATTCTGAATGGTGGTCTTACACCAGGGCGATACTGAGAGTATCTTTCACTCTGGAACGTGCCGCAAATATACTATATATTATTTTTAATTAATTAATAGTGAAATAACACAAATTAATCAAATAAATTTCATTTGCGCACGACTGATTCGAACCCGCAACCTTCAGATTCGGAGTCAAGAACCTTACCCCTAGACAACCAGCTGCCATTACTCCAAGAAACAACTAATTAAGTATACTAGCAGTTATAAACCCGCTCCGCGGGTTTTTGCTGCTAGGCCCTGCGGGCGGCTTTTATTCGGGCTTCGCCCAATTTCGCCAAGTGTTGGTGACCATCTATAAGGCTCCGCCCTTATGCAAAAATAACAACTGTGAATATAAAACTACAAAACACTTACATTTAATATGTGGATATATAACAGTAGACATTCTGTATTATAAGACCGCGGACAGTGAGTAGAATTTCGGAAAAGAATCAACTCAGCATACCTAAATCTCGTTCATCCACGTCAATGACAAAAAAAGAAAATTGATAAAAATAAAAATATTTATTCATCAATAGATTTATTACAACATTACACATTTTGTTCTTAATCATTGATTCTATTAGCGTAAAGGTTCACTGTTCAGCTACAATTCAGGATTTCTCCTGGAATGCAGTTGGTTTTCAGCAGTGCCTCCAGTATAAAACAGAAAATAAAATAAAATAAATTAATCAAAATAAAATAAACACAATTAAATTAATCAAAATAAAATAAATACAATTAAATTAAATTACATAAAAATAATTAAATCAAATCTCTAATTCAATACACACAATACAATATATAAAAAAACCATAAATTAATAATGTAAATCGGAATTAAAATTAAAGGCAATAATCTTAATATTAAAACTCAAAAAAATAATAAAATCAATTTGAATAAAATATTCTCAATTAAAACTCAAAATAAAATCGTCAAGTATAAAATATAGTCAAAATAAATAATGTAGTAATCAAATCAAATCAAAAACAAAAACACGAATAATAAATGGTATCTTCTTAGTAATGAATGAAAGAGACAAATGTTTCTTCCCAATACCGTTTATTGGATAATCAACACCCTTGCCATAGGTAACTCTAAGTGGTTCGCTATGTTTAGTGACTTAGCAGGGGTGCCCAGGTTCATAGGGTAAGGTTTGTCTATATTTTGGCGGCACATGCGTTTGCCCTCTATTGCGTGGCGGTTCGGATTGGTAGAGACTGGTTGATGGAGACATTTTACCTCTTCAACAGGACTCTCTCGACCCATCGCCTTGTAGCGCAGTGGGAGAGATGCATTCATACGTCCGTCACTCCTGGACACATCGACCCCCAGATTCCTACTCATCCTTCATATTTTTTCCTTCCAAGAACTTCCTCTCCTTATTTTCTCTAAAAAGAACATCCACACAGCATCCCCAACGATAACATAGGCCCCGAGGGGAAATTGTTTTCCTCAGGGTCTCCTGTGTGGAGCTAATGTTAAAAAAATACCTCTGAAATGATTTCTTTTTATCGAAATAAATTTGTAAAATTTATATAAACGTTCTCGGAAATTAAAATATATATATATATATAATAATAATAACATAATAATTTTACATGAAATCTAGCTAAACTTACTCTTACCAAAATATTATCAAAGTAAATGCATTTTTTAAATATATAAAAAATCTACATAGAACTTCCTCTCCTTATTTTCTCTAAAAAGAACATCCACACAGCATCCCCAACGATAACATAGGCCCCGAGGGAAAATTGTTTTCCTCAGGGTCTCCTGTGTGGAGCTAATGTTAAAAAAAATACCTTTGAAATGATTTCTTTTTATCGAAATAAATTTGTAAAATTTATATAAACGTTCACGGAAATTAAAATATATATATATAATAATAATAACATAATAATTTTACATGAAATCTAGATAAACTTACTCTTACCAAAATATTATCAAAGTAAATGCATTTTTTTAAATATATAATAAATCTACATAGAACTTCCTCTCCTTATTTTCTCTAAAAAGAACATCCACACAGCATCCCCAACGATAACATAGGCCCCGAGGGGAGATTGTTTTCCTCAGGGTCTCCTGTGTGGAGCTAATGTTAAAAAAATACCTCTGAAATGATTTCTTTTTATCGAAATAAATTTGTAAAATTTATATAAACGTTCACGGAAATTAAAATATATATATATAATAATAATAACATAATAATTTTACACGAAATCTAGCTAAACTTACTCTTATCAAAATATTATCAAAGTAAATGCATTTTTTAAATATATAATAAATCTACATAGAACTTCCTCTCCTTATTTTCTCTAAAAAGAACATCCACACAGCATCCCCAACGATAACATAGGCCCCGAGGGGAAATTGTTTTCCTCGGGGTCTCCTGTGTGGAGCTAATGTTAAAAAAAATACCTCTGAAATGATTTCTTTTTATCGAAATAAATTTGTAAAATTTATATAAACGTTCACGGAAATTAATATATATATATATAATAATAATAATAACATAATAATTTTACATGAAATCCAGCTAAACTTACTCTTACCAAAATATTATTAAAGTAAATGCATTTTTTTAAATATATAAAAAATCTACATTTGGTTGAAATAATATTATGATTTTACCAAAAAACAATAAAAGCAAATCTATTCTCCTACAATGTATTCAACTTTTATAATAAATCGAAGTAACCGTGACAGGAATATAGACCACATAAATATGATCGATCATCTCAAGACAATCCGCTGACAGCGACTGCACCGTGTTCCGTGTTGTGTCTGTGTCGTTTGTGATCATTGAAATTTTTTCAACGACTGCAGCATAAATGAACCAACACGACTGCAGCGCCCACACGCGGCGTTACCCGAAACCAAGCATGCTAGCGAGTGGCCACAAATCACAAAAGCAGCTTAGTCCCAAACACTCACGCACAGCGATGGAAGAGAGGGTTCAGATATGCCGCGGCGTCAGAAATGTAATTAGAGTGGGGTTCTTAAATTCAACCGAATAGGCGTTATGATAAATCACAGCAGTAGTTTGTCCCAAACTTTTGCGTACAGAGATGGAATAGAGGGTTTTGGTAACCCGCGACGTCAGAGATGTCATCGAAGTGGGATTCTCAAATTTTGCCTACGGGCTTTAGGACAATAATACTATCAGATTTGGTAATAAAAATTTAAAATGACATTTTTTACTCAATCAAATTTCTAAATTTCTCTTATAAAACGAACTCTTTGCCGCCATTTTGTGTATATATTTTTTTTATGGATTTGACATTTGCTAAGTTTTGTTTCAACCTAAATTTCAACTTAAAATTTCAGTATGAATTACTTGGTTTACCCAAACTAAGAAACTAATAATCTATTTTGTGCATGTAAATAGAGTTTCTTGTGGTAATTGTTGAATTGAAGTGTAATTTTCATAATCTGTGCCTAATAGTGTGTCGGTTAGGGGAATAATTATTAAAAATGATGCATGTAGGGAAATTTCCCTAGACTATATGAGATGCTCACCACTCGAATGTCCGAATGGCCGGCATCCACGTGTGTGTGGCCGTCGGTGGATTGGCTCG
This sequence comes from Limnephilus auricula, assembly GCA_951813805.1. Lineage (NCBI taxonomy): Eukaryota > Metazoa > Arthropoda > Insecta > Trichoptera > Limnephilidae > Limnephilus > Limnephilus auricula. The sequence continues at coordinate 4,947,883 of OX638396.1, forward strand.
GCGGACAGATCCGCAGAGCTAATCCAAGCGTGAATTCTGCACACAAACGGCGGATTCGCAGAGCACATTCTGGTGTGGATTCTGTACTTAGAGATGGAATATATCCGCATATTTTAGAAATCAATAAAAAAATATAACATTTTTTAATGCAAACAAAGATAAAGTGTTGTCGCTTACAAATTGTTTTTATCATGTAAAGTGCACTGCAATTACTACTTTTTAATTAAACAAAGGTATTACATAAGTTATTGTCACTTTACTTTTTTTCATTTAATAACTCAGGTCCCGGGGTCATACGTCATTCCTATGTCTTCCTACGTTAAATTGTCGTGAAAACAAGCTTATGTGCCCAAGCGGTTAATATTAAAAATATTTATTTAAAATTCTGCAAACCTTGATGAATATTTTTCAAATGCTAAATTATTTTTAGAATATTTCAAATTTTTCGATATTTAGTGTACGGATCCAGTAATCAGAAGGTTGCGTCAAATATGATTTAAGATTTTCACGGCCAAAAGTATTTTTGTTGTTAATTTTTGGGATATTATGCCGTGTTACGCTAACTCCTTCTTTAGCCGACGTTTCGGACAACATTGCAGTGTCCATCATCAGGGCAGATGTGCTCAACACATCTGCCCTGATGATGGACACTGCGTAAGTTATACTGCGTAGTTACTAGCGTAACACGGCATAATATCCCAAAAATAAACAACAAAAAAGAAGGTTGCGTGTTATCACGTCGGGGTCACCACTTTAGGGTTATGTATTCTACAGCACTTACCTGGGCCGGTCCCTAACACGAGTTCACGGTTTGTAAATGATAAAGCACTTTTATAATTGTTGGTTATTTATTTAAGGTTACAGTTACCGCGAATAAATTTAGAGAAGGAGAATTTAAAATCAGCTTATCGCTAGATCGTCGAAGCTGGAATACCCGAGTTGCGTCCCGCGCACTCGGGTCTGCGCAGGAGGGTTGCCAGTGTAGGAATCTGTCGCGAATGTTTGCATCGCTAAAAAGTGCAAATTACAGTTCCTACAGCGTTTACGCAAACTGTGCGATTTTCTCTCTTTCTAATACTGTTTAATCATAATTCTCTCCGTAATACAAAATGAGATAACATAACTTCTTTGAGACCATGTCATACTGGGAGATATATTTCCCAAAAAGACACTTAAGGTTGTTTGTTGTCTGAAAAATATCTCCCAAAATTTCGCAAGGGGTTCCAGTCTTTTTCAAAGTTTTCAAACTTTTCAAGTTTCAAAGTGGTCGATAATGCCCCCTTGTGGACGGTGGAGGCTTTCAGGAGGGCATTTGAAAGCTATAAGAAAATTAGGGGGCGTTAAAATCTAAAGGGGCGACAGCAGACAAACTTTTATATACAAAAATCCAACGGAATCTAGACACGACACCACTTGAGGTGCGATATACTACTCAAATGCTTGGTGTCCTTTATATACAGTTAAATTAGAGTCGTTTACGCATGTAACAGTGTGGATGCAGCTTTATATTTCATGTACTTAGTCCATGGGTAAATTAACTAGATAAAATTGTCTGTGATTTCAGATCTTTTATCATACAAAAATTTTCAGTCGATCGCGGCGATCCCATCCCTTACCGAAATTCTTGAGATGCGATTTTAGGCTTAACTGTACCCTGGGTTATGGTCGGTTGTTCAACGATTTCTGTTACCATTCCCATTGTCGTATTTGTGTGAACAAGGATTTAGTTCTGTAGCAACGTTGCTAAACAAAAAGAGAAATCGGTTGCAAGTTATTGAATGCGGCGACTTACGGCTATTTTTATGTGAATAGAGCCTGATATTAATAAACTCGTCGAAATGCATCAGATTCATCCTTCACATTAGATATGTTTTAACCTTTTGAAAGCCAGCATAGGAAAAATATATTTTTTCAATACGACGTAAAAAATTTTACATTTCTCACCTTTCTTACGAACTCAATTTTTATAACATTTCTTTTGTGATATATTACAAAAATTACATGAAAATAATGTAGATAAAACGATCTTCCTAATAATCACTCAAATCTATGCTTTCCACAATGGATTTATATCAAAAGCAATGAAAAAATATAGACTCTGACTAGGATTATCACGCGGCGGCAATTTTGTCGGCCATATTTGATGCCCGCCGCTTCATCGTGAATTAATTTGAATTATTCGGAGAGGCTAGACGCTATGCAGTATGCAGTATTTCGTTACGTCAAAAACGAGAATGGCTTAAGCGATTCTGACCTTGTTCTTCATATAATTTCTTTATACATAAGGTACATGAAGTACAAGTATTATTTTTCATCTCAAAAGTAGAATATGGGTCACACCCTATCTATCCTATCCATATTTATTTATTTATATCTCTCACCATACACATATTATAATTATTTTTTTACATAAAAATTAACCTCACTAGGACTGTAGCTTGTAATGAGGTTAAATTTAATGAATTTGAGCGAAGAAGCACAAGTTAAATACAAATAACAAAAACTACATAAAAAACACAAAAATATTTCACGGAGAAAGAAAGAAATTAAAATATTACTTTAGTGTCCAGATGGGTAGAACTTAAGAACGAAATTGTTACAATATTTATACCATAAATAAATAATTATTAATCACTTTACCCATTAAGAAGCAAAGTGAAAGTTCAAAAAACTACACTCTGGTGACACTTTGATTTTGGCAAATGGAACTTAATTAAATCTTACTATTAAAAAAAATCTTATTATTTAAAAAAGGACATGGATGAAAAAATAGTATGCCAATCCTCTGTCAACATAAATATCTTAACATTCTTTTTAAATTTAGCCAATGTATTGGAAGACTTAGGGGGTTTCTCACCAAAACTCTTAATGGGTTGATCACAACTACCGGTAAAATAACTTTATTGGAAGGAAGATCCTGGTAATAAACCCGCGACCCTTCCACCACAGAAAACACGGGCTCAAGTAGCTACTGGTAGCCATTATGTTATTACGTCTGGAAACAGATCTTTTTTCGTGTCTAACGCAACGCCCGTCTAAAATGCCGTTGTTCCTATGGAATCCTAAACGTCAACAACGTTTGTTTAATATTGTTTGATGAGGTCGTGGATTATATTAACTGCGTTTTTCGTAAGCCGAAATCTTGACTTGAAATCTACATCGTCCAAAATATTCATATAATTTATACGAGTGGGAAGAACTCGCGGCCTCCTCATTCCTGCCGCCCTTTCGCACTCTTCTGCAGCTTCAGTCTCTTCAATTATTTGGAAATCGTCAATCACATCCATAATTCACCACTAAACTTTCAACACAGCAACAACAAAGTGTCAAAATAAATTGCAATAACATTATAAGGGGGTTTCCAATCACATTGTTTCGTTATAAGCAAAGTTTTCTACCAAAATGGTAGAAATTTGGTAGAAAACTTAGCTATCATCATGTCAGAAAAGTTTTCTACCACTTTGGTAGAAAACTTAGCTATTTTGGTAGAAAACTTAGCTATCATCTACCCATTAGTCTCTATTGGCGGCTCGAAGCATCCAATAGTTTAGACGCATCTTATCTGCATACATAAGCGCACTTGAAGGATGGTGGAAATGAAAAAGTACTTTATCATAGTACATAGTCCTTCTAACAGCTTATTACAAAAATGGTGAGAAACCCCCTTAATGTAATCTGGCAGAATATTAAACATAAGTGGAGCCTGATATAAATAGTTTCTTTGGCCAAAAGATGTTTTAGTATGTACTGCCAAAAAGTTCATTGTAGAGCCAATTCTAGTGGTATGGATTTGTTGAGTTCTTTCTGCAGATCTAAAAAAATCTACAAATTATTTTAGTGATATACAGCTGTTTTATACACATTGTTACGAGGTAAATATATACTAGATATAGATAAAGTTAGTGGTGGCTGTAGGCTTTATTTATATTTTATTAAAGGGGCGCCACTGGTCTCTATGACCAGGCCGACAGAGTAGAGCAAAATTCTCTTTACAAGGCCGTGGGGGACAGAGCACACTTTTAAGTAATTTTTTGATCATAAGTTTTTTTTAATTTTTTTATTTATTTTCAATTAAACCCGCTAAACTACTTATGTAGTTTGTCAGCAGGGACATAGAGACAACATTTTATACAATTACATGATACAATCTAAACGGTGTATGATGATTCATAAATATATAAGTTGGTAAAATTACAGAAAAGTTTACATACATAAATAGCAGCATAAGCCTTATACATAAAATAAGCAAGTAAAAATAAATGTATGAATCAAGGAGACAATTAAAAACCAATATTAACGAAGAACAATAAATAATGTATATTTCTATATTAACAAATTATAAGTATTAAATTACAGAAATTGATAAATTAGAATCAGTTTGTGGCTCTATAATGGACTTTAGACAGGATCCCCAGCATACTGTATTGTAAGAAAGTAGATATTGGACTAAGGCATAATAGACAGATTTTAATTTCTCCTTATCCAATATAATATGTCAAAGTTCTTTAAAAATATAGATGAGTCTCCTGATATTTTTTGTTAACATATCAATATGGTCATTCCATCTCAAAAATTTATCAATGGTTACACCTAGGTACCCAATACAGTCTACCCTTTCTAAAGGGTGGCAATTACAATTTTGAAGACAATTGTGTATAACTAGGTTATGAGTGTCGGAGGGCTGACTTTGACGAAATACTAAAAGTCACATATTTTGTTTTTGTTGTATATTTAAAGTTAAGATATTATTATTTAGCCAACTCTTTACTATTCTTAATCCTGAATCACATTTGTCAAAAGCATCTGTCCAGGTTTTACCCTCAAATATTAAAGCAGTGTCGTCTGCGAAACTAACAATGTTACCTGGAATATCTAAATTACACAAATCATTAATGTAGATTAAAAACAGTATTGGTCCAAGTGCACAACCTTGTGGAACCCCAAAAGAGATTTGTTTGCTTTTGCTAAAATGATTATTTATCTCTACTTGTTGTGTTCTATCACCAAGATAGGATTTGAACCAACCTAATGCTGTACTATGAATGCCAAGAGAAAATAATTTATATAATAATGCATGTTAAATTATATTTGCAATAAATGTTTTTAAGATACGCAACCGATGGTAATGTAAAAAGGTACGTTAAAAAATATGGGGGCATTAGATTTTTTTTTAAAGTGGGCTTTGGTCGAAATAAGTTTGAAAATCTGTGGGTTGAGCAATGTTTATATTTATTTTATTATAAAAGTGTTCTTAATCATATTACATGTCTCCTTTTTCTGTTCATGGTGGTGTGTTACATGTTATTTTTTGTTTTGTAGGAAAAAGCAGCTTTTGTAAACGAAGTGATAAAGAAAGCAGACGAACTTGACAAAGTTATATCTGCGACGTTTCAGGCCGAAAGGGAAGAGAATCGCCGCCTACAGAATGAGCTTCGGAACAAGCAGCGTCTAATTGACCAACAGAACGAGCAGATGAAAGAACAACAAATTGAATATGACCGACTTAAAGCACAGCAAATTCAGGATGAACCAATAACTCGGTGATTATATATGTTGTTATTTAGTACAAATTTATCCAAATACATATTGTGAATATCTTATATAAGGACCCCTCAATTTTATCACAGTACAACTCTGACCATGAGCGTATGCTGTGATTCAGGCGGTGGAGCATGTGCAGAATGTGCACGTTAAAATCCCCTTCACACATGGTTCAAGAATAGATGAACAAGTGATGAGGTGAGCGAACAATGCAGCCATTTACGAAAGATAGCTCCTATTGGCAGCTCATACACTAATGGTAGACACGGGCCTTCTATTGTTAGCTGCATGACAGGCCGAGCTAAAAAGTGATTCATTCTGTTTCCGATTGCCGTGGACTCAACTGCTCGCGAATTGCTCCAGTGTTTGCTTTCCACCTTCTGATAAATAATCTCTTATATAAATAAAAATTATGTTGTCGAAAATTTAAAAAAAAATTTGTAAGTTTGAAATTTGATTATTTGTAAGTAAAATGATGACCCTGACATGATAAACAGTGATGAAAAACTGCATTTTTCTTTTGGGTGATGAATAACCTGACAATGTTTAAATTACTCCTACTTTTATCAAGCCGAAAAGGATGTAAGGCTAAACTGGCAGAAGATTGAACCCACAAACCTGATACATTTGTCTACTGCTAACCTGTCAAGTAAAGATGAATGAAAAGTAATCATTCGGTACTGAAGTATCCGGTACTCACCTAGTAATCAAAGTACCGACTATTCAAAACGAAAAGTAGTCGGTACTCTTGATTTGATTACTTTTGGTATGGTTACTTTTGATATTGATACTTTTGTATGTACTTGTACCGACTACTTTGGTTACTATTTTTGCCGCTGGAGGCGCTCTGCGCGAGAACCAGCTGTTCGCGACATGAACTACTATGCAAGGAACAGTATTTATTGCCAGAGACAAAAAATACTCCGGTGCTTGCATCGGTAAAAAAACCCTTGAAGCGAATTACCTCGTTAGACCATAATAATATTGTATAATTTTGTGTAATTAATACTAATTAGTATACAAGTTTTTTTACAATATAGATAGGTATCTACTGCAATTTTATAATGGTATAAAATATAATTATTTTTATTACGACAGTAAAAAGTTCAAGTTTTGTGATAATAATTTTAACATTTCTTTTTTCTACTTCACACATCATTATAATATTTTAAAAAATTGGTGGTTTTATCAACAACAAAAAAAACAATACTTTTATCCCAAAGCTAAAAAACAAAAAAATTAAAACTAGCATGTAAAATTATATTTCGTATTTATAGGAAAATTAGACGTTAATCAAGAAATATGTTATTTCCGACTAAACTAAAATATAATACGATCAAAATAACATAAACAAAAAAACTGGGATCTTGTTTTAACACTGGGGAACAGTTTCCTTTAAAATTCTTTATATTATTAAGTATAATAATATTTTTTATGGTAATGCCTTTCATATTTATATTCGGGATGGGACCCAAATTAATGACTGAAAAGAAAATTGTTTTGTTCGTTAATTAAACGGTAATATATAGTTGCCGACGGCTAACGTTAACTTTAATAATTCGTTGTTTAAGAATTTACGTTAGTTGTTTTACAACTTTTGACATTATTTGTACGTAAGTAATAATATGTTAAATGTGTATGTTCATTTAAACTGTGGATAAAGCATTATCTCTGTGCCGTATGTGGTCGTTAATATATATCTACCTATTTAAAGTAATGTGTAGTAAACTATTTCATTAAGTAAATATGATCCCTACAATACTGGCACCCTTATTTGTTTTTATAAAGTTCAATGAGAATGTAATAAATAATCGTCTGTTATTTTTCATGTAAACATAATCCAAATTCTTTAAAACATTGGAAGTAACTCTAAATATCTAACCAATATTATACGTAGATTCCTATATAATTCATTATCGAAGTACCTAGTCCACGCTAACGAAATAAACAAACGTCAAAATGTGACAAGTAACGATTTGTATCTATTATAAAAGTATCTGACGGTATCCGGAACCGAAAGTAGTCAAATGTAAAATGTAATCAAAGTATCCAAAGCATTCAGTAGTAGATACCCACTACCCGAAAGCAAAGTAATCAAAGTATCTATCCGCATTCAGTAGTAGGTACCACTACCCGAAAGCAAAGTATCTATCCGCATTCAGAAGTAGGTACCCACTACCCGAAACCAAAGTAATCAAAAGTATCCAGTACCGATTACATAGTACCGACTACTTTGTGTGAGAGTACCGAATTCAGACGGGTAGCAAGAGTACCGATATTGAACACTACTACTGTCAAGTTGCCAATGTACTGTCAAAGATCACTACAGCTGACAATTTTTATAACACATTTTTATGTTCCAATTTTAGAGAACTGTGCCCCAATGCGAGGTTTGGTTGTAAAAGCCCAGTGCCGTATGAGGATTTGCTTGCTCACGGTAAAGCTTGTCTCTACCGTTTTTACAAGTGCCCGATACAGTCGTGCTCATGGCAGGGTAAGTCTAAGATCTATAATCCAACCAGAACCACAGCTCACATGGGTTCAAAAAACTTTCTATTAATTTCTTATGCTATTTTGCCTATCTACCTTCAGTTCTTCCCTACACCATAATTTTTCCATAATTTTCTGATAAAATTGGGTCAATTACAAACATTTTTATTGAAACCAATCATTTATATTATGTTAACCTCATGTACACTTCTGGAGGTGAAATAATTCTCAATTTCTAAAGGTGGGTTTGAGTACCGCCGCCCTGGGAACCATTTATTGGATAATCAACACCCCTGTCATAGGTCACCCCGAGTGATTCACTATGTTTAGTGAGTTAGCATGGTTGCCAGGGTTAATGGGGTGAGGTTTGTCTAGGTCTTGGCGGCACATGCGTGGCGAGCCGAATAGGAGAGACTGGTTGAGGGAGACCTTTTTGCCTCTCCAGCCGGACTCTGTCGACCCATGGCCTTGTACCGCAGTGGGAGGGATGGACTCATGCGTCCGTCTCTCCTGGACACATTGACCCACAGCATCGCCATAGATTACATAGGCTCTGAGGAAAATTGTTTTCCTCAGGGCCTCCGAGCTAATTTAAAAAATTAATTAAAAAACATAATAACTATATTCCTAGATTAATTTCCCTGAAGTTTGACTATATTAGGGTAAAGACACACAGCTTAGATACAGTTTAAAAGCCTAATTATCCCCAAAGAAAAATAAAAATCAAATAATTAATAAAAAATAAAAAATTCACTAATATTAAACCCAGATACAGTTTAAAAGTAACCCTTATCGTTTGATCAGGAAACTACAGCGAGCTGTATGACCACGCGAAGGAGATGCACACAGCTTGCACCAGAATGCACTTCGGGCAATACAGCTGGGTGCTCTTGAAACCCGATATGATGCTGCTGACCATCAGGGGGCTAGTGTTCAAGTTCTGCGCTCGTCCCACGGTACCCCCCCTCGCCATGTGCTGGGCCTTGCAGCTCCTGGGCCCCCCTGCTGAGGCGGCCAACTGGAAGTACGAAATCAAAATCAGCAAAGCGGGCGACCGCATCAAGAGAATCCAGTTATCCGACTTGTGTCTCCACGGAGACGAGGATATTGATAAAATCTTAAAAGAGGAGAGATGTCCTTCGGCAGCCTTTAAAATGTTACGAAACTATCTGCAAAAGAATCGTGTTGGTTTCAAACTCAATATTTACAACAAAAGTCAATTACAGCAGTCCAAATCAGATACAGATATTATCACGTGATATTTTTAAAATTTTTAATAGCATTACAGACAGCCCTGAACAAAAACTACTCAATCTAAAATTCTTTTTAATTGTAACGACAATATCATGACTGAGTCATTTAGACACTCGCTTGTACCTAGATTGCATGCAGTTGGAAATGATAATTTTTAATTGATAAACTAATGTTTAAGACAAGATTTTATGGATAGCACAAGAAGCAGGAGTGCCCGGGTTCATGAGGGTGAGGTTTGACTAATGCGTGCGGATTCGGAGAGCCTGTATGAGGGAGACCTAACCTAGACCTCTCCAGCCGAAGTTTCTCGACCCAACGCCCTGCACCGCAGTGGGAGGGATGGATTCATACTTCCGTCACTCACGGACACATTGACCCCTGATTCCTAGCCATCTCTTGTACCTTTTTCCTTCTGAACATTATTTTAAAAAATGTGCATTTACATAAAATTTCCATTTGTGTAGATTTAATGTTTTCTGATTTTTTAATTTAATTTTAATTCCTGTTACATTGGCTCACCTGTTACAAATCTACAGTTTTATTCCGAAATTGATGAAATTTTTCCCAAGCCTTAAAACAAGATTCGTTAGATAGATTTTTCCCATCTTAACAAGAACCTCCAGGGAACCAAGAAGAAGTGGGGAGGAGAGATGAAGCCCTCATCCGTCACGGGGCCTTCGGGGACCAACGTGGAGTGGACTCTTTCCTTGTGGGGCCTTCAGGGAAACAATGGGGAGGGGACTCTCCGTCGTGGAGCCACAGTCCCCCCGGCGGGTCCGGATTTTTGAAGTGATTTTGCCCCGTATGTATAAAGAAATTGTATGAAGAACAAGGTCAGAATCGCTTGGGCCATTCTCATTCTTGACATTACGAATTACTGGATAGCATTTAGCCACTACGAATAATTCATATTAATTGCTAATGACACGCCAGACACCAAAGATTACGGACAAAATGGCTGCCGCTTGATAATATGAACGCTGTCATATTCGAAGTCTATATTTATTCATTGTTTTTTTTTTTATATAAATCCATTGTGGAAAGCATAGATTTGAGTGATTATTAGGAAGTTCGTTTTATCTACATTATTTTGATGTAATTTTTGTAATATATCACAAAAGAAATGTTATAAAAATTGAATTCGTAAGAAAGGTGAGAACTGTCAAATATTTTACGTATTGAAAAAATATATTTTTTGTATGCTGGCCTTCAACAAGTTAAGGGAACTAAGGATTGGAGAGGAGAGATGAGGCCCTCTTCCCTCGTGGGGCTGTCAGGGTACCAAGAAGGAGTGGAGAGGAGAGATTAAGCCCTCTTCCCTCGTGGAACCAATGGGGAGTGGAGAGGAGAGATGAGACTTAGGAAAACACACTGTGGAACCATCATATCCGATGACAATCCTGGTGAACTTTATAAAAGGGACTGGGTTACTTTTAAAGGAATGAGGTAAAATGGGAGATAGCAGAATGGGCCTATGGCCTAAGTGCTCACGGGAACTGAAGAAAATCGTTACCGCTCTTTAAAAAAAAAAAAATTCATTCAAATAAAATGTTTATAAACGAAGAAAATTTTTAATTTATAAAATTACTTTGCCACAAGAAAGTAAGCTATGTACTAGTAAATATCATATTATTTCATAATGAATGTATGTATAGGACACATTGTACGGAATGGGCACTGTAGTCGGCGTAGTCGCCCGCCGCACAGACGATGTAGCGGGAAGTGACCGGCCATTGACCGGCTGACCGCTTCGACGCCCAGGGAGAATTTGGGGAAAAATGTGGGAGAAGTGTGAAATTGTGGTAGAAAGTTGGGAAAAAAGTAGTTGGCAGGGGGAAGGAAGGTAGGGGGGAAACTTGCGCCCTAACAAGGACGATCGACTATTTGGGCTGGAGCCTTCAGGAAGGTGAGCAGGTCAGCCAAAATAAGAAGTCCAGTTGTAGTTGCGATCGGAGAAGGCAGAGCAGAGCAGGGAGATATTCACTGTTTGATGACTTCTTGATATCTGCCCTCTAGGGCTTTTGGGTACCTTTTTAAAGGGCCTACTGGCGGGCTTGAGCCTTTGCCAGTCCTTTCTGTCGGCCCGATTCTAAGAACTAAGATGAAATTCTTAGAATTGGACCGACTAGAAAGTAAGGATGCGCCGGCGTTCGGTGGGTCGGGCATGACGCCGTACCGTATCTCCCTGCCTCACATCCCGCGCTCCTCGATGTTGTAAGTTTGTACAATTAGTTTTATAGTAGAGTTTTATGCAAATGTTTTTTTTTCAATTATTTCTGGCCCTCACCCTTCAAGGGTGTTCTACGCCATCATTGAAAATCACGGAGAAATGAAAAGTAAAGTGAATTTAAATAATAAGTGAATTTTATTAACAATTGAAATAAAGACAATAACCAAATATCACACTTTCAGGAAGACGCTTGGAGACTTTTTGATGAGTGAATGTGATAGAATTAGAAGCCTGTTTATATAATCTAATGCTAATGTACTTTTTTTCTCCTTTCTATTTTCTACTTTTTATTATAATTTTTCCAATATTTAACATTATTTATACTAATTCCATGTTTACACTAGACTTCATATTTCATACAATGTAACTATACTATATTGGTCACCATGATACAGGCAGCCGCCTAGTATGGTGATTTAATATATCAACTTTATGTAAATGTCACAATTATGTAACATGTATTATATAAATAAATTAAAAAAAAATAATAATTTTATTTAAATGGACAAATTTCAAAATTATAATGAAGATTGGAGTCGAGTCCAGACTTTAAAGAGATGAGATATTGAATGGACAGGGGTAATTTTTGATAAGGCTTGATAGAAGAGAGGATATTTGTTTACAGAGGGACAGCCAAAAAATATGTAATCCAAAGTTCCCACTTCTAGACCACAGAATGTACAATCTGGGGAATCTGGGACTGAATTTTAAAAAGATGAGAAGGAACAGAACAATGTCCGATTCTCATTAGAATAAGTGAGGAAATTTATTTTTTGGAAAAATTGGGGAATTGTTGAAACCGCGGTTTTGATGGGATAATCCTTTGTATTGAGGCATAGAAGGCACCCTTGGATTGACTAGCAATGTGCCAATACTCTGTCCAAATATTGCAGGTTCTGATAGAAAAAATGTCAGATAGGGGGATGTGGTTTACGAGGGTAACAACAGGGTTGGACATCCGCAATATAAAATTATTATAAAGTAGGCAGCTATTATTTCTGCGTTCAATTTGTAGAAATCCATTGATTTTTAAAGAAAATATTGTACATCAAATTCAATAATGTTATTATTAAGTTCTGCAAGTATTTTAGTTTTTTTTAAATATTATGAAAGCTGTTTCGGCATTCAATGTCATTTTTAAATTGTAGTTAGGTCACTTTTAGACAGCGCCGGATCTGCCATACGTTCAAAAACGTGCAAAAAACCTGGCGCTAACTCCGAAGGGGCGCCGTGATAAAATAAATATTGTTTTAAAATTTAATTAAAATATTCCCCGAATCGTTTAAAAATTATTGTAATACGGAATTATTAGTATGTGCTAGCAACACTCACTTCCCATATGCGTGAACCTAATGCGCGCGCATCGATGGTTAAAATTTAAAGAAATACGGATTTGACTTACGTCAAGGAATTTTTTTCCAAATACAATATATTTCATACGAACGTAAGACCTTTTTTTCCTTCTTGTCTCTTACGACCATTGTATCGTTCGAAATTCAACAAACATTGTGATTGGTTCATTGATCGCTGCGTTATATCATATCCCTTCGTTGTTCATTCGTTCATTCGTTCGTTGGTGTTCGCCGCATTATTGGTTTATTTATGTTCGCCGCAATTCGCGCGCGATTTGGCACCATACAGCTCTGTCAAATCAAGGTAAGAATTTCAGGTTATAATTCGATTTATATTCATGCATTTAAAGATAAAAAGGAATCCAATTAAACAAACTGATAGGAATATTATTATTTCTGAACTTAAACTGCCTCCTGTTTTATATTATATATTGTTATGATGTTCTTATTTTGTCCAGTGTCATAGATATTGCCTGGTCACTTGGAAAAGTTACTCTTGATTCTTGTTGGCGGGATATTAATTTATTTTGAACGTATTGCATAAAATTAAAAAAAAAAAAATTATAGATATATATATATCTATATAAATTTGTTATTTATTTATGTTCTTATATCTTCTTTTATTTTTTATTTAATTTCACAATGTTGTATTTTTTGTAAATATTATCTCAGCCCACTTAGTTTTTTTTATTATAATTTTAGTAATGTGAAAATCTGTTTAGATTTTATTTGTATTCTTAATTAACAATCTGTTGATTTTCCTAAATAAATAAATAAATATCTAAAAAATGCAGAAAAATAATTGTCCTTTCTTTACTAATTATTTAATTAATGTTATAAATAAAATTTGTTATAACACAATAAAGAATGCTTTGTCTTTGTTATTTTCCATTTCGCACAAAATTCACTTTCAACCCCCTTTCGACCGCCACGAAATCACAGAAGGCGTGGCCAGGCTTGAAGGAGAGGCTTAGCGCCTCCGCCCACTGAGGCAACTGAAAACCAACTAAAACCGGCTGTTTTCTCTGTCTTGATTGGTCAAAAAGCTTGTTTAACCATAGACGAAGAACAATCAGCTGACAGCTGGCAACTAGCAACGGCCGCCCAATGCGATGAGCAGTGCCAGTCGCGAGTCACCGCTTGCGTTACCATTGACAACGGGGTTTTGTGTGATTGTGAAGTGTGCGGACCATCACATTGTCATACAAAGACAGTTGGCAGTTGAGAGTTTTCAGTTGCCTCAGTGGGCGGAGGCGCTTAATTCGCCGCGGCAAGCCTAAAAGCATAGAGAATAATAGAAAACAATAGACAACATATTTACGTGCTGGCCATCAAGCCGCTTGCTCGTTTTGGAGTCCCATTAGAAAAAAACTATGTGCTTGTGATCAAGCCCCTTACTCCTATCGGACTCGCTTGAAGCACGGTACAGACTCGAAGCTCACATACAAAGATACTGTGTTATAAACATAGAGATATATCAATGGTTATAAAGTATCTTTTCTACCGACACACTACATTATAAAATATTTCTTCCTACGGCAGGAGAAGGGGTCAGTTGAAATCGGAAGCGGTCGAGAGAATATCATTTATTTGTACTGGATATATCAACTTGACGACTCCGTGCATGCTCCATGTATTCAAAATGACCCCCTCTCTTGTTTACGGCGAAGGGGGGTCGCATAACTTTTCTGATATCGCGATCGTAGCGGTCACGAAAAATAACGCCGATTAGCGAAGATTCTAACCGCGCTTATAACACGTGATCTTTTGACGTCTGGCGGGTCTCATGGGATTGTATGGCGAGCGCTATTGTTTTATAAATATATTTTTGATGTGAGCTGCGAGTCTATCGCTACCTTAATATTATTAATTATAATTTTTGTATTGTTACATTGTTCATGTAGGTACCTACCTACTACCATTTGAGGTTGGCTTATTCGTTATTGTGAGTGGTTTGGTTTATTTATGTAAAAACTACGTAGTTCAGTTCATTATTTATGGTTTAGTTCAGTTCCAGATTGGTTCATTTATGGTTCCATAAATCCATAGTGTTGGTTCATTTAAGCGGGCGACAAACGCGAAGTTCACATCAAAAAGATACTGCGTTATAAGTATCTTTTCTACCGACACACTACGTTATAAAATATTCCTTCCTACGGCAGGAGAAGGGGTCAGTTGAAATCGGAAGCGGTCGAGAGAATATCATTTCTTTGTACTGGATATGTTAACTTGACAGCTCCGTGTATTAAAAATGACCCCCTCTCCTGTTTACCGTAGAGAGGGGGTCGCATAACTTTTCTGATACCGCCACTATAGCGAATACGAAAAATAATTCCGATTAGCGAAGATTCAAACCGCGATCACAGCGCATCATCTTTTTACGTCTGGCGGGTCTCATGGGATTGTATGGCGAGCGCTATTGTGTTATAAATAACTTTTTGATGTGAGCTGCGAGTATGTCGCTACCTTTATGCACTTTATTTATGCATTTATGGGTTCCATGGGTAATGGTTTATTTATGGTTCCATGCATTCCATGTCAAGCATATGTCAAGCGTCAAAGTTGGTAAACGTTATAAAAATAGTAAAGTTATTTGTATTTTTAGAGGTGCTAAGACTAGTCTTTGTTTTATGCTGGTCACTGAATTCTTCTGTGCCTGCTGAAATGACTCCTGAGTCAAAAGTTTAAAAGCCAAAGGAATTACAGCATTTTTGCGTGAATGCCGCGCAACGCGCAATAGTTTCAACCAGTGTCGTGATTGGTTTATTTATGGTCGACTGTTTTACCGACTTTATCGCAGTTACAAAGTCGAAAGTCGTCATACATTTGGGCAAATAGTTATTCATTTGTATTGTGTGTATTTATTTGTAATGGCAGAATAATTGTGAGTCGTGATTGTTTATTTATGGTCGACTGTTTTACCGACTTTATCGCAGTTACAAAGTCGAAAGTCGTCATACATTTGGGCAAATAGTTATTCATTTGTATTGTGTGTATTTATTTGTAATGGCAGAATAATTGTGAGTGGAAGCCCAAGAAATATTGAACATTTGAAGCCATAATACCTAAAATGGGCGGTTCAGACTCCAAGGAAGAGGAGGTAAGTAATTCGGTAATTATTCCCAAAACCGCCGCAATTTTAGGAACCAGATTATAGAAAATAGTAGATTTATTCTTTACTACGAATCGGTTTACATTTTACATTATGAATATGAAACAATGGTGACCGGATAACTCGGAATGAATTCAACTCAAGATCTCCTTTGAAAAGTCGTTAAAAGTTATGAAAAACATATATAGAAAATTGGTTAAATAGGTTACGTTAGGTTAGGGTAAGGGCTATTTTTTTTTTTCATTCATTTCAAAGAGTTGTTAAGTTGATTCTGAGTTGACATGGAACTGAAAAAATGCTATGGATACATTGAAGCTTTTCCTACCTTCTCCTATTTATTGGTATTAAAATAAAATAAAGCCGCCACATTCCGCTAAGGTGCGTTGGGGTAAGACCGTGTGGTTTTTTGATGAGATGAATATTTGTGCACTTTGGATTTTTTATTGAAGAATCTACGGTGTCCTCACAAAAGTCTGAATTTTATAATGTCATCTTAAGCTCTTATTTATGCTGGTAAACTTTTATTTGTAGAGTAATGGGGCCAACAGACCTAGCTATAAAAGCTCAAGTGTTATTTGGCTTGGCCTACTTCAGCATATCGCTCGTCATACATTCCCATTGGGAATGTACGGCAACCGATATGACGAAATACGCCAAACCAAAAAAACGCTTGAGCTTTTATAGCTAGGTCTGTTTGCCCCTTAACGCACAGTAGAAAACCTAAAAACTTCCATTTAAAACTTTCTGTAAATTATTTTTCAATGTGGGGTAACACCGGAAATTCGTGGGGCAAGACCGGAATTCATTCGAAAATTGCAATTAAACCTATTAGATATAAGATTTACCAAAACAAAGTACTTCGATTTACCTTTTTTGCCAAATTAGCATGTGTAACATTTTAATTGTTTATCCATACAAGAAAAACGGGCCATTTATAATTTTAGTATTCCGGTAAGATCGGCATTGTATTCTCGGCATTGTATTCTCAAAATGTTTTCGAAGTAAGGTTTGAAGGATATTTTTTTAAATGCGAACATAGCAAAACTCCATCAAACTCAGATTGTGTTAAACATTTACAAACAAAAATGTTAAATTCTCATACTCATAGGAAAGCTTATTTTATCTAGATTTTAGAACAGTTTTTATTTTTGCAAAGGGATAAAAAATAACTAATTTAGGATCATTTAAATTCCATGATAATCGAGAATTTTGCGCATCAAGCGTAGTTTGAAAAAGTTTATCGATATAAATTTCTTATTTTTTGAAGGTTTAACCAGCTTAATCACAGGAGACCATATTTGTCCTAGCTCACATAGATCTCATAAAAATCTTTTTTTCTCTCTTGCTAACATAGTGAGAAGTTTCATCTAAACGGCATTGGAAAGATAACACAACACCTTATTTATTCAAATCTAAAAGTTAACCATAAAATAATTAAAATGCCGCATTGAGCAAGCTCGTGCAATCTTTATCCGCATGAAAAAGATGTTCTGCAGTCATGATCTCAATCTTGGATTATGAATGCGAATGGTCAGATGCTACGTGTTTTCAGTATTATTTTATGGAATGGAAGCCTGGACACTTACTGAAGAACTGGTAAGGCGACTTGAGGCATCCGAGATGTGGATCTACAGAAGAATACTAAAAATAAGCTGGATGGACAGAGTTCCAAATGAAGATGTTATGGTTCGGATGAATAAAGAAAAAGAAGTTATTAAAACAATAAAAATCCGAAAACTTCAATATCTAGGACACGTGATGAGACATCCGGAGAAGTACGAGATCTTGCATCTCATAATGCAGGGAAAGATTGCCGGAAGACGGGGCCCTGGAAGAAGGAGGACATCGTAGCTGAAAAACTTGAGACAGTGGTTTGGCCAGTCTACTGTAGAGCTGTTCCGGGCCGCAGTAAACAAGGTCCGCATAGCCAACATGATAGCCAACGTCCGTTGAACGGACAGGGCACGAGAAGAAGAAGAATTAAAATGTACACCTTTATGAAGCCAAAGTTTCAGCCCGCAATTTGAAAAAAAAATTATAAAACTTTGTGAAATTTTTATTAATTATTTTTACAATGAATGACAAAAGAGTGAGGTGACAATACCTAACCTTTATAATTTAGTTGTATTATAAAATACGTGTGTGTGTGTTTTTTAAACAGTTTTTAGTTTTCGGATACGAGAAATATTCTATTTATTTGGTTTTTATTGTAAAGCGGAATATTTTTACCTTCTGACAAAATACGACAATTTTTTTTAGAGAATAATAATGCAAAACAAAAACTGCATTTGTGGTTTTTATATAATGGTGTTTATATTAATAACGTATTTGGGGTAACTTGTACAGACAGTTTTTTTTTATAACTAAAGAATAAAATTAATTTTCAATCGAAAATTTGAAACAAAAAATTAGAAAAAAATATGGTCACATCTTGGAAATAAACCTAGGACCATAGAAAATGAACTTATTTTTTTAATTAGAACAACATAAATAACGAAAATTACGCTCAGTTACGAAGGAGTAAAGCAATAAAAAGACCGAAAATGAGCACCGTTCGTATCTCTTAAGTTTGGGAATATGTGGCTTTTTGTATGGAAATCGAAAACGGGGTAAGATCGAAAGGGTCATATTCCGATCTTCCCAGGGTAAAATATCAAGGGGGAAGATCGAAAAGAAAGCTACTGCCAAAACCGAAGCAAATTATGCACAGGAGTCTTCTTTCTACATTTTATTTAAAAATAATACACAATGAACTTGAAACCAATTAGCTTACCTGGATCTGTAGATATTTATGATGGGGGTAAGATCGAATATCTCACAATTTTACGATAAATTCAGACTGTTTAAAAAACGCGCCACAAAACCCAACATTTTGGTGCCTCGAGGCGACTGAAGGAGGGGGAGAGTCGGAGAGCATAATGAAATGGCGCTCCTCTAGAGATATTGGCGCATTTTATAAGTTGCCAGGGTGATGAAAAAATCGCATTATACAGTCTTCCCCCAAATCCGAACTTACCCCAACGCATATTACACTTTTAATAGACATATATTTATTAAAAAAAAACTACCCCTAAACTTAATTACCACAAGAACCATCGGTTTCAGTTAAAAAAGGCGGAAAACATGCATTTAAATTCGATTTTTATTTCAATGTTTCGATTTTTAGTTCAAAATTTCCCGTATAAACCTTGGACGCCATTTTTTTGTATGGATTTGATAGTTGCGAAGTTTTGTTTCAATCTAAATACACATTAATTACTTAATTTACCCAAACTGTAACCGACGTGTGCACACCCTCGAATTCTTTATTATCATAATTTTATCGTCGGCTGTATCCTCCAACCGATCGCATTTTTTGCATCATTTTTTATGGCATTTCTGAGAAATTCACCCAGAATTTCTGACCTATCAATGCTTCAGTACCGTGCCGCCGACGATAAATCATTTTCCCATAGGAATCTATAATTTTAATCATTGTTTCTCATTTTAATCTAATTAGATTTATATCTACATGTAAATTGTAAACTATTATTTGTGTGTAAAATGTACATCTTTCCAGTACAGCAAAAATAAAAGCTATTTTGCATACGCTGTTACTGGGAAGTTAAAATAACTGATATTTACGTAATTATGTGTTTTCAATAATATTTTTATGTTTTTCCGATTTTAAAAATCCAGAGACCTCGTAGGGTAATAAACTAAACAGATTTTATTACGCTATCCTACGGGGGACCTTGGAAAAATATGATTTACGCCTTGAAACGTAATCTGTCCGTCTGAAGGCCAAATTACGACAAATAATTATCACGTAAACCAAAATATTTCTAAAAACCATTTTTATTGTGAAAAAACAAAAATCTAGTTGTAGCCTCATGTATAATATCATCAATCACACAAATAACTACTTGTAATTGTATACTGTGTGACCCACAGAATTAATTATAGAAAACCAATTCAATCGACCACTTTCGTGGACGGATCTGGCAAAATGAGTTGGCAACAGTTTCCGTCCGCTTATATACTCTCGTGCCGAGGCGACCTTTTCCCTCCACTTTTTCCTGTACACCGGCCGGTAACGCTCCCCGGTCCGACAAACAGGATATAAAGAGCGATTTTAAAAATAATAAATCAGTTCACCACTTGCTTTCAAACAAGTCTTTTATTTCAAAACCCCTTGAAATAACCTCATCAGCCCGCTGCCCTCCGCCGAAGTCCTGCCTTACGACCACCTGGTGCCTACCTCCTCAAGAAAAGTCGGCCCAGCTCTTGGACACCGCCAGGCGCCAGGCTCGGCCAGGAACCTAGGCACATCCGGTACCTCTCACAGTACTGGACACACGGAGGCCAGCGAAGAAATCTACGCAACCACTACCATCATCATCAGCAAAAGAAGTGCACGAGAGCCGGCAGCAACTATTACACATTTACAGTCTTGTAACGACCAGACGTCTGTTACACAAACTAAGAACCTAATAACCTATTTTGTGCACGTAAATAGTTGTTTCTTGTATTAATTGTTGAAATGAAGTGTAATTTACATAATCTATGCCTAAAAGTGTGGCGGCTTGTTCACAAATTAATCAAAAAAATATATGCGTAAAGTACTAAAAAATTAGTTTTTTCATTACATAAATATAAAGTTATATAAGAAACAAATTTTTGAATTTTTTTCCTTAATGGAAAAAATTCGGTTTAAGGTCCCCGAAAAAAGAAATTGAATTATTTTTATTCTAACTTTGGGCTGGGGAATCCTAATCTGAAAGAATTAGGTTGAGATCGGCAATATTAACTGAGTTACAGGAATTTAAAGTTTCGTACACACAAACAAATCTGCAATACATTTTTGTCACGATTTGTATAGAAAAAATCAAAGTAATTCAATGTTCATATTCGCTGCTGCCAACCACAGAAAATGAAGTGTTGCCATTTATTTTATAATGTTAAAAAAATAAAATTCCGCCTAATTAGTATCTACTTACCTAAAATTTATTAGCTTGAAATTTTTTTTACCTTAAAATTTTATTTTTTTAAGTGAACTATTTCTGTGATGATATAGCGCCTGCTCATGTCAAGGCAAGAAAAACATCTCAGTTTTCAAGTAGTTTAGCGGCTACGCTAGGTTTGTGTAACATGGTTTGTGATACAAAAGAAAGTACCCCCTTTATAGCGCCTGCTCACGTCAAGGCAAGAAAAACATCCCAGTTTTCAAGTAGTTTAGCAGCTACGCTAGGTTTGTGTAACATGGTTTGTGATTCAAAAGAAAGTTACCCCTTTATAGCGCCTGCTCACGTCAAGGCAAGAAAAACATACCAGTTTTCAAGTAGAGCGGCTACGCTAGGTTTGTGTAACATGGTGAAATAGTGAATGTATTATTTAAAAAAAAAATTACTGGAAAAAAGCATGAATTTTTACGTCATTTTATTTCCAAAACTCCGGTACCTAAATTAGTGTTTACCTACCCCCAGATTTCTTTTTATCTTTTATTTATTTTTATCTTGTGTTTTGACACATTCACAAAATATCATTGATATTATTGCTTAATGGCAACACTTAATTTTCTGTGGGTGGCAGCAGCGAATATGAACATTGAATTACTTTGATTTTTTCTGTAAAAATCGTGTCAAAAATGTATTTAAAAAAATAAAATTTTAAGGTGAAAAAAAAATTCAAGCTAATAAATTTTTACAGCGCAGTACTTACCTAATACACAGTGCATGCGTATTAGGTAAGTACTAATTAGCCCATACCTTCTGGAATGCTACAAGTTGTTCGTACCGAACAACTACAGCCAGGGACGGCACCATGATCTGCTGTGTATCCCACGTGGCAGAACGGACGTACTGGCTCGGCATAGCATGACACGAGGTACGGCGCTGTTAAATAATGCCTCCAAGGAAAAAAAAAAGACCATTTTCATTTTAACAGTAGCCTTGAATAATTCAAGAGGCATGTAAATGCCAATAATTATTATTTTTTTGTTCGTATCACTTAAAAATGTTTATGTAGTTAATGTTACATGTGTATTGTAAATGGACACACAGTCTGTAATAAAAAAGACCTATTAAAGGGAAACCGCCAAATTACAATGTCAGTGCTATAGCTAAGTAAACTTTTCTGTTTAAAATAGTCTTATCACTCTTTTTATTTATAAGCTTGCGGTAAAACAACATTTAAGCAGTTTAAAAAAAAATTAGACCCCTCCCCCCCCTCATGTGAGATTAAGCGAGATTTAGTAAGACCCCACCCCCCCCTCACGTGAGATTTTTTTTTACTATCTCTATAATAATATATACTCTTTTAAAGTTGACGTGGGATTTTTATTCCCCCCCCCCCCCCTCGGTATAATGAGATTTGGTGAGATTTTACTGGACCCCCCCCCCCTATTTATGCTCACGTAATTAATGTATGCCCCCTTATCAGCAGTAATAAAAATTGCTGCCATATGCAAACGATCGTTGCTCTATTATAGCTTGATCAATTGACACCTCAAAATCCGTCTGGTGCTAAGGCCTTTTACTTTAGTCAGTCTTGTGGCAGTATTCGACTGAAATTTTTAATACGAAAACGCAGCCCTGTCCTACCATTTATTTCGTTGATACGCACATATTCTTTGAATGTCCATCTTTGTCTAATCAAAGGCGGGATTAAACCAACTAGCAATCTAGTCTGCTCTTGCAAAATTATTTTGGTGTATACAGTTTTACAGCATTCTTTCGGTGCTCCGAGTGTGTTCGCCGAAATTTAGTAGAATAAAAACGTAAAATAAAAAAGTAGTAAACCGAGCGAAGGCGAACCAAAAGCCGCCCATAGGGCCTAGCAGCAAAAACCCGCAGAGTGGGTTTTTAACTGCTAGTCATTATAAATCAACTGGATTCGCATTTCCTTTCAATAAATGAAATTGTTTCCAATTTCAGTGTTTTGCAACCTGCCACTTTTTGCAAATTTTGACCTGACACTGATCTCTTAAAAAAAAGCTCTAGAACTAGTTAAATAAAAAAAGACATCTGAATCATTAGCCAGGAAAATTCCCTGTTTTCGGTCCACCTTCAGAGACGAAATAGAAAAGGCTTCGTGTATTAGAGAACTTGCTGATTTATTAATAAAAAATAATCATTTTTTGTCGTGCAGCTTTCCTGGGGGCCTAGTCTCGATCTTTCGGTTTCACAAACAAGCACGTTTGCCGTTTAACCTTTCTTGACGGTGCTGTCAACTAAGCGGTCACGGTTTGTATTTACTGAAATATCTTTGTAAATATACTAAACATAGAGTTAACATTTTAGGTATTCCTCCACAATACATTTATGTATTGGATTAAATAAATACATTACACTAATATTTACTGAGTGTACAGCATCGGAGCGCGAGAAAGATTTTAGCACGGTCAGAGGAGAGTTAATACGGATTCGTGACGTAGCTAAACCCGCGTTACGGGCGCTGTGAGAGATATAGACTAGGCCCCCTGGAGTACATAGTACATACTGTATTAATATTATTTGTTACAATTCCTGTGACTACAAAGATCATTTTCAAAATCAAAAATTAATAAAAACGCATTTAAGAAAGTCAATGGCACAAGACAGGCTATTCTTTATATTGAAAATTCTATGGCCCAATCTTTAAACTTTGGTAAAGTAAGGCGCTCCGCCCACTGAGGCAACTGAAAACCAACTAAAACCGGCTGTTTTCTCTGTCTTGATTGGTCAAAAAGCTTGTTTAACCATAGACGAAGAACAATCAGCTGACAGCTGGCAACTAGCAACGGCCGGCCAGGGCAGGGTAACGCAAGCGGTGACTTGCGACTTGCTTTGCTGATTGCCCTGGCCGGCCGTTGCTAGTTGCCAGCTGTCAGCTGATTGTTCTTCGTCTATGGTTAAACAAGCTTTTTGACCAATCAAGACAGAGAAAACAGCCGGTTTTAGTTAGTTTTCAGTTGCTTCGTCAGCGGAGCGCCTTATTGATACTTTTGGGGAATAGAAAGCTCGGAGAAAAAAAATTAATATGTATTACCTATGCTTTTGAAAATAAAATTTATTAGATAATTAACATAAATGCACACAATATTAGTAATACTGTTGGGTTACTACTTAAGTGATTTATTAAAATTCAATTACAATGTGACAATTTTTACCGGGGGGGCCCCCATCCATTGAATTTGCCATGGTATAGTTTTACGCCACTGTCCATATCCTCAATTTCTGGCCACAAAAAGTCTGTCTATATCTATATTATCGTCTCGCGATAGCGAACATTATTCACGGTAACTGCTTTGCCGACCTCATTTTCGAAGAAGTACGGCCCAATGACGCCGCCAGCCTATAAACCGCACCTTACCAACAGTGTTTTCACATCTGCTACAGACCCAGTTTGCTGAAATTTGCGCACAATTCTCCCGATTGTGGACACATTTGATCGATCATGCTGACCAAAAAAAACATAAAGTGCACAAAATGCATTTTGATTTGAACGCCCTTTTTCATAAAACGCGTCAACAATCTTAATGCGCTGCTCAATTGTGTACCTCTCCATGAATTGGTCGAATTTGTCAAAGACTGAAACAAAGAATGTCAAATAAAGTTGGGCAAAAACTTGACATTAAGGTGTGACTCACAATTAAAATTTTGCGTTATGGTTGGACTACCCTTTATAATTATTTCATTAATTTCATCGCTCACCAACGTTTTTTCCTTCTTTTGTTTCGTGTTTTAAAGCAAATTGAATTAGATAACAGAAAATTTGGGATGAGCAGATTGATGCACAGAAAATCCAGGACTAGCAGATCAAAGCACAGCAAATTAGGAATGAGTAAATTAAAGCCTAACAAATTTGGGACGAGGAAATTAAAGCACAGCAAATTCTGGATGAGCAGAAATTGAAGCACAACATATTAAAGTTCTTTAACCATTTTTCCTTTGCAGCGTCGATATTATTAACCATTTATTAGAGACAATAATTTTTAGGGCCATTAATTATGGTATCTAATGCCTTCTCTAGGCTCTAAAAAAGGCACCCACCACTTTCCCGAATCGTTTTAAGGACCAGATGGATCCCTCTATCGATTCTCACGTCAAGACTCTAATTTGTTTTTAAAACGAAGCTACTATTAAATGATTCTAAAAGCTCCCGACTGTCCCTACACGGCACAACATACATTTATACATACCATCTAGGCTCTAGGCGATACTTACATTTTACTTACATGATATCTATTTTTTAGGTGGAGAGAGCCGCCGCAAGAGAAAGAGAGGAGACAGTAAGAGCACAACAAATTGAGGCAATTGTTACCCAAAAGCTTCAAGCTGAAAGAGAGGAGAACATTCGCCTAAAAAAGCAACTTTGGGAAAAGCAGATTCTAATAAACCAGCTCAAAGCACAGCCAGACCTGCTTGAGGCACACTCTAGAGAGCAACCGAAAAAAGAACTACATATTCAGGTCCAGCAGAATCTTCAGCTGAACTGGCAAATTAATGCAGAGCAAATTCGAGATGAGCAAATTAAAGCACAGCAAATCCGGGATGAGCAGATTAAAGCCCAACAAATTCGGGATGAGCAGATTAAAGCCCAACAAATTCGGGACAAGCAGATTAAAGCTCAACAAATTCGGGATGAGCAGATTAAAGCCCAACAAATTCGGGATGAGCAGATTAAAGCCCAACAAATTCGGGACGAGCAGATTAAAGCCCAACAAATTCGGGACGAGGAGGTTAAAGCACAACAAATTCGGGACGAGGAGATTAAAGCACAACAAATTCGGGACGAGGAGATTAAAGCACAACAAATTCGGGACGAGCAGATTAAAGCCCAACAAATTCGGGACGAGGAGGTTAAAGCACAACAAATTCGGGACGAGGAGATTAAAGCACAACAAATTCGGGACGAGGAGATTAAAGCACAACAAATTCGGGACGAGCAGATTAAAGCACAACAAATTCGGGACGAGGAGATTAAAGCACAACAAATTCGGGACGAGGAGATTAAAGCACAACAAATTCGGGACGAGGAGATTAAAGTACAACAAATTCGGGACGAGCAGATTAAAGCACAACAAATTCGGGACGAGGAGATTAAAGCACAACAAATTCGGGACAAGCAGATTAAAGCCCAACAAATTCGGGACAAGCAGATTAAAGCACAACATGTTCGGGACGAGCAAATCAAAACACAGCAAATTAGGGACGAGCAGATTAAAGCACAGGATGAGCGGTGACTATTATATTTATACTCACGTTCGCTTTCGAAGATGGTTTTGCATAAGGCGCGGTACTCGAAGTGGGATTCTTAAATTTCAACTGTACAGTCGCTAGCGTATTAATAATATCAGATTTTGCAATCTTTGCTTGTTTACAGTATTAGTTTCTTTTGATTAAAATAATAATTTTTCAAATAGCGCAAACACTTTGTGGCTTGACATCATATTTGGGAGTTTAAAACAATTCTTACATTGTTTTAAACCACTTTTATATTTTGCCTACATATTTTTTATGGTACATACTCTTTATCCTAAGACAGAACAGAGTACTATGGTAACCGCTTTTTTCGCATCTCTTTCTGCTGATTATCAATACGGTATTTTATGTTATCATTTTTACATATTCAAATACATTTGTGAAAATCTTCTACGAAAGCGCCCGTACAAGAAATATAGAAAGAATAACAACAAAAATTATTGAAAATTTTTGAATAATTAAATTGAAATTGCAAAAACTAGAAAAAGATATGGTTGCATCAATGAATTGAACTCAGGACCTCAGCCTTGTCGGGGCTCCGCTCTACCATTGAGCTGATTCGACCCTATCTCTTCGGTCGTAATTAACTGTATCATACTTCGAATAACAAAAATTGAAATTTTCGTACTATGTAGAAGCATTAACAAAATTGCATACATCTAAATTAAAGTTTTAAAACACTCAATTTGTGTATGCATAGACAAATGTTTTTATTTTCCACCGGCTTCGAAAAGCTTTGTGTATGTACGAACATAGCCAGGGCCCAATGGTATCTGCGCAAACATTTTGTTCAATGTTTGAGCAAACAATATCACAGGAGACCCGGCTATAGGGCACGTCTATCCCTTCTGACTTTAGGCCCAGGGTACACGAGCGGTTCTACCGCCGCGGGAAACCGCCTGTAAACCGCAGCAGACACAATTTATATGTACGTTGTATGGCCCAGGCTAAGAGAGCGGTTCTACCGCCGCGGCCGCTCTCATAGTAAATTCTGTCTGCTGCGGTTTCCCGCGGTGGTAGAACCGCTCGTGTAGCTTGGGCCTTAGTGTGTGTATGTATTTATACAATGTATCATTTTGTTAAATTTTTAGAAAACTGTGCCCCAATGTAAAGCTCGGTTGTACCAGCCCGGTACCATTTGGTCAACTGCTTCATCATAGTAAAGCTTGCCTCTACCGTCCCTACCAGTGTCCAATGAAGCCATGCTCGTGGCGGGGTAAGTCTGAATACTACAGTAATCCTCTGAGAATATTATTGAAATTTTTAGAATGTCTTTATTATTCAAACCAATCATTTAAGACGATAGACTTCGCTTTTCGGCCCATACAAAAAGGACGCCCGGGAAAAAACATTTTTCTTCATCGAAAATTGCACAAAATGAATATTTTTTTTTATACTGCCTTCTAGAAGGTGAAAACTATGGCGGTATGTTTTCGAATTTTCGATGCATTTCGTATTAACATAAACATTCACTGTCAAACATGTACGATTTATCAAAAAATATTATTTAAGGAAAAAGTGCTGCTAACTCAACTCTCATAAAGAATTATAAAATTATAAAAAGCTACCGACGTAGCTTCTTCTTTCTAAAAAATACATATTTTTTAAATTTCAATTTCGTGAAAGTTTTGGTGTAGAAAAGTGTATTCTCCATAAACCCCTTTTCGAGCGATTTCTGTAGGTAAATTTGAGCGTTGTCTCATTCGCACATTTCGCATTCGCATGTATTGTAAGTGTGCTTGAGCTTATTGTGAGCGGGACAGAATGACAGACGCGGGTGTTCCGCGTGTCGTTTAAAGTCTAGCCTCTTAAGTACATATATGTATCTAAAATACAGTGACCGGATAATTTAGAATTAATAGCCGGTGGTCAAAATATGTATTTTATTCGTTTAAACATTGAAAAACATCTTTCGCTTTAAACTGAGGTCATTGGAATGGTGCACACAAGTTTTAGTAACTTCACAGTCTCGGAAAAGTCTTCTAATAAACAAGTATTATAAAAAAGTTGTAAAATTGACAAAGCGCCTTCAGCATTTAAAAAAAATACAGTGTGCTTTAGACCACACGACTATAGTAAATACTTCTTTAGTAATCTAATCTAATTTTCTTTCTGGCATTGAATAAAACCATTCCAATCATCAGTGTTATAAGAATCTATATTGAAGATTCGTTTGGATTGTTACCAATCATCGTGACAAATCAGTCGTTTCAATGCACTGAGTTCGCACACTCTATACGAAAATTTTATTCATTTTATTATGGGAATTACGCTTAGAATGGGATTGTTGATTCAATTCTTACAAAGTTAAAATAAAAAATAATTTGATGCGGATTCTAGTTAGAGAGCGACTTTTATTCACATTTGCAGCAGGAAATGCAAAAAATTCCAATCGAAAAATAGCTAGTTATTAGTTAGATTTTAACGTTTAGAATGTGAGAAACAACAATTGTCAGCATAAATGCCAGCACCCATTCCAAACGTCATTACTATGGATTTGAGCACTGTTGTTACGATTAGATTGTGAGGAATGAACCTAAAAATTAATTTTAATTTATTATCGTTCGCCTCCGTAACACCTCTCGTAACGGTGTAATTTCCGTAACGCATTCGCCAGTTTACCCCACAAGTCAAGCGTGTATAAAGAAGTAATTACTTCAAAATCGTCGCGGGAGTAAATTGCACAGAGTTCACCTTTTAACTGAACTTTATTTAGGAAGTCATGGTTTTACCGTCACACTAAAATCTTGTTCTAGGAAATTTGACCTAAATTTTAAATCGAATAATGTTGCTGCAGAAAGATGTTATATTGCTACGTTATTGAATTCTAAGTGTTATTTCATTTCAGACAGAATTGTATCGCAAACCTCTTTGCAAATAATCGATTTTGTGGTTTTTATTCGTTTAGAAGGTGGCTCAGGAAAATTGTGGAATTGTGTACATTTTTAACAGATTTTTCAAACTCATTGAGGTTATTTCGGATTACAAAGGGATCTAAGCCTTTTAACTGCAATCGTCTGAATAAAATATCACAATGCGGCAAATTGTTTGAAGAAAACAATCAACCAATATATAAATATTTCATAATGATGAAATATTTATATATTGGTTGATATATTGGTTGATATGAGATAACGGAAGAGCATATCAGCTTGATTGATGGTATTGTTGTCATTGTCGGATTCTAAAATCGTCTTCATGCACAATTAGGATTCGCGATTCGTACCAACGGTTTAAATTGTAACTTATATTAAAATTCCACCTTGTTTGTGAAATAAAGGGAAGTTTGCATTTCACTATTTCACTTAAAACGTCTGTTCGCTTTGACGACTGCGTAAAAACTTGGGGATTGTATGCAAATTCGAGCAAAACATTTTTACTTCTTCACTTTGGGACACACTTTTTTCTACGTGTCCGTAGTATAATGTAGCGATATATAACGTAGCGAACCACTTAGGGTGACCTATGGCAGGGGTGTTGGTTATCCAATAAATGGTTCCCTGGGCGGCGGTACCCATACCCACCTCCCAAATTGTAAAAGTCATATATAATGATTAATGATCAATAAGATGTTTCAAGGAAAAAATATATATGAGTTGTAATATTTTTGGTATGCTTCGTTATTCTCCTCTGCCATGCGTTTGAAATTCGTCAGTTTTTTTTTAAATGATTTTCGGCTATCTAGTTATTGTTTTTTCGCATCCATAAAATTATGTCCCGTCTTTCCGGTTTATAAAAATGGTCCGATTTTTCGGATCGATTTCAAAATATCGTCAGCGATTCAAAAATACGATTAAAAAAAAAAAACCAGAATGTCTGAGAATATTTACCTAAACCGGAAAAAAAATTAAAAATATGGTGCAAGTGGCCTATTAAATTTAATTGATGGGCATGACAGTGGGCATAATGTAGATAAGTCTCTTAATGTTATGTGTTATGTCACTAGTTATAAGTTTTAGTTTTAAGTCACAGTTATCAATCTTAGTTATAACGCAAGTGTTGAATGTATAGATTAAGTTGTAAAGCGCCCTTGAGGTGATTTTCTTACAAAAACGGCGCTATATAAATTATCCGAACATTATTATTATTATAAAGAAACATATTTTGAATTTTACTTTTTACATGTCCAATTTTATGGATTAACCGAGTTACTTTTCTCATCGTGTCCACGCTTGTCAATTCTAATGCTCCACAAAATTTTACACAATGAATAAGTTTGAACAAAATGTATCGATTTTTATCAATTAGCTCATTATATTTAACATGTGCACGGTAACTTTAATCTAATTGCATTCTGATTTCAACTTTTCCTAAAACCTTTAGGCTCAAAACTTTTTGTAAATTTATTTGACAAGAATTATGTTTTTTTAATTTTTTCAGAAAGGTGATTTAAATTGTCCACATCGAATTTACACCAAAAATTAAACACGGAAAACTAAATAAACTATTCGATTTATCACAACCGCAGAGCCACGAAGCTTTATTATAAATTGTCTTGTTGAATGATGGAATAAACTTTTTAGATCCAGATTTACACATTTTTTTACACATTTTCATTTTTGAATGACAAAACTCTTTTAAACGATCTGAATATTCTTAAATTTATTGTCAGATAGAAGGATTTTCGCTAAGTTGGTAATTTTACAATGTTAAATGATGCATTTGATAAGCTTTCAGATTCCACTATGTAATACTAGGAGTGTGATAGTATAGAAATTCTGGGACTAACTACCATTATATGTACCTACTCTTCATTGTCCAGAATATTACGCTAATGTTTCCACAGTTTCGGATTGTCGTTAACGGAAGTGGCGCCCTCTGTTATTTTCAAAAAGAATTGTTGAAGTTTTCAAGTATTATCCCCAATGAGAAAATGACAATAAAGAAAATTTACAAAACTTGGAAATTCAGTTTCAAAAACTTTTATACAATAATCTGTCCCATTTTCCGAGCAATTCTTTCCCATTGTCCAAAAAAATTTCCATCATCAAAAATTTTCAACATGAAAAATTTCCAAACTTCACATAACAAAATCAAATTCAATTTCAACCGTACAGTCACTAGAGTAATAATACTATCAAATTCCTGGGTTAATTTCCCTGAAGTTTGGCATTATTAACAAACGATGTATAGACAATATGTAAAAGTCACTCTTATTGTTTGTACAGGAAACTACAGTAAGCTGTATGACCATGCGAAGAAGGTACACATAAATTTTACCGGGATGCGCTTCGGGCAACACAGCCGGGTACTCCTGGGGCCCGATGTGATGCTGCTGACCATGAAGGGGCTAGCGTTCATGTTCTACGCCTGTCCCATGCGGGCCCCCTTAGTCATGTGCTGGGCCGTGCAGTTCCTGGGCCCCCCTGCTGAGGCGGCCAACTGGAAGTACCAAATTAACATCAACAAAGAGGGTGACCATGTCAAGAGACTCCAATTATCTGATACGTCTCTTCACGAAGATGAGGATGTTGATAAAGTCTTAAAAGAAGGGAGATGTCCATCAGTCGCCTATAAAGTGCTAGAAAACTATCTGCAGGAGAATCGCTTCGGTTTCAGACTAAGTATTTATAACAACAGTTCATTATTTGAATCAGAAAGTGTTGTAGGATAAGAACTTTCTTGTATTGTGTTAGTAGGGATGTTACGAATGTGATATTCTTCACATTCGCGAATGCGAATGCGAATGTTCAGAGTGCAAATGTGCGAATGCGAATGTAAAGGAATCACATGAAAAAAACTTTAGTCAACATTAATCATCGTTTAAAAAATATATAAAAACAATAAATCAATTCTTATATATTAAGTTATAATCGTTAATAATCGAAGTTCAAAAAAGGCATATCATATTTCAGAAAAAGCAATTTGCAGCCTTTTCTCCCATGAGGCGATTTCTAAGGGGCTCGTATATAAGGCCGGCTGCCATGACAGGTTAGACTGAGAAGTGATACATTCGCACTTGGCTCTGACCATATGTCAGTCGTGAATGACATATATTTGAATTCTGCTAACAGAACTTTGATTTTTTCAGCAACTTTGTGGTACAAAACTTCACAGGTATTCTCAGTGAAAAACTTACGACCTTTTAGTGTGTATTGGGGTGCGGCTAACTGCAAAATGAAACACGTGATACCGGCTAGCGCGCTCATGCGCTTGCGCGAAAAACAAAAGACACGTGAACAGTGGGCGAGTCACGACATGATCTGCACACATTCGCATTCGCTAAACATTTGCATCGATTGTTGCGAATGCGAATATCGATGCGAATGTTTAAAATGATGTGAATTATTCGCATATGCGAATGCGAATGTTCGTAACATTCCTAATTGTTAGTAAGTAATTAGTTTATTGAATTGTTTTCTTTGAGAGAAACTAATTTTTAGTAAGGCTTTTTCCCAAATTGTTTGAAAGACAAAAAGAGGAAAAAGGAAAGGAAGGAAAAAGAATAGGTAGGAAGCAGTTTTATATGAACATAATATTGTGTCAAATTGATTCCAGAAATAGACTGATCTAATTATTATTTTTCTTAGATGTCAACATTGTGAAATATGGTAATGATAATTGAAAATATTTTTTTATTAAAAAAGAGATTAAATTGTGGTTTTGTAAAATAATTATTATGCATGTCAATTTTTTGTAAAACCGACTTTGCTTATCTGTTAGATTTGTTAAATTCAATAATTATTACAAATATTATTATTGGTAATTCATCCATGCAACTTTAATATGTCTTAAGCCACCATACATGCAAAAATGCTTTTTTATCATTTTTCCAGTGGTAACACATCGTCTGGCAAAATATCATAACCTAGAAAAATCGTTTGATCTCTGTTATGGGGCCAACAGACCTAGCTATAAAAGCTTAGGCGTTATTTGGTTTGGCGTATTTCGGCATATCGGTTGACGTACATTCCCAATGGGAATGTATGACGAGCGATATGCTGAAGTAGGCCAAGCCTAAGCCTAAGCCTATAACGCCTAAGCTTTTATAGCTAGGTCTGTTGGCCCCATTATGATTAACATACATGTCTTATCCCACTTTGGTTAAAATCGCTTGGTTGCAATTTTTTTTTTTTTAATGTTTCTTTATTCTTTGATTAGTAAATATATAACAATTGTGGAATTTATAGCCGCCCTACTAGGCACATGCCCGTGTTATGGTGGCCGATTTTTTAAACAGTGGATATAGAATATAAAAGAACATAAAATAATGTAAAGGAAAGTAAGAAGAACTATATTATAATACAAAATGAAACATAATCAAAGCATATGAAGGAATGTAAATGAAAAAAAAAAAATAATAAAAGAGTGTTTGGAAGAATACAGCAGAGATGAAAGAGTATAAAAAGTATAGTAGATGTAAAAATATAAAGAGGATGAAATATTAATTATATATAAAAGCAAAATTAGCACTGTAGAGTGGGCAAATAGCAACGGATTATTACAATGACTATATTTTATATGTGCACGTAAAGTTATAATGGTAAGTACAAATTTATGTACAAATGACTTCTTATTGAAACTCCGGCTAATAATAATGCCGAGATTGTTATTGCTACATTTTGTAGTGATGCACCAAATAATTCGAACATATCAGAGGTGTCAAACATTTTAAACTAACAATATAAAATAATATTTAAACTTTCGGCTAGTAAAAAGTTAATTACAAATGAAAATTTTAATCGGTGGTACAGATAGCTATGTTATTTAAAGAAATTCTTCAGAAAAATTCCCCAAACAAATTGTCTATAGAACTTCTTCAAAGGAGTTCCCTAAAGAAATTCTTTAAAGAAATTTCGACCCTTTCCGGATATCCATTTTTGGACACCGGCTGAAAATTGAGTAACGGTACTAGATCTTTTGATGTCCATATTTAATTCATTGAATATTTTGGGTGCAATGTAAGAGTATTGTCTCTGTGAAAGGTGGTTCTTGTTGTAGGAATTATGCATTTTTCATGTGTTGAGTAGCGTGTATGTATATTTTTTTGTGGAATTTATCATACCATTTTTCCAGATATGGACAAGCACTATCTTAATATATAGTTGGCGAATGTCTAGGGCTGCGAGTTTCTTAAAAAGTGGCTCTGATGGATGAGACGGGGAACATTTAAAGATGATTCTTAGCAAAAGTTTTTGAACGGTCACAAGAGGGTAGAGAATAGATGCTGCACAACCTCCCCATCCTATAATGCCGTACGTCGCTATAGATTGAAACAGAGCAAAATAAACACTTCTTAGAGTTTTTATGTCAAGGATAGATCGAAGAGAATGAAAAATATAGCATAACTTACGGAGTCTCTTTGTTGTGGAGCTAATTTGAGCCTCCCAGCGTAATTGGTTATCTATAATGACACCTAGGTACTTTATTTCATTTGACGGTTTAAGAATTGGGCATGAACAGCCGTTAAGAAGAGATACTGGGTGAGTGTCTAGGTTTTGCGGGCAAGAATGAATGATTAGTTTAGGAAGGTTTTCTGGGAGAGTGAATTTTTGGATTGAGAAAAGTATGTATTGTGTTTTTTGAACATTTAGGGTGAGGAGGTTAGAGTCTAACCATTTTTTAACTTTTATCAGTCCATAATTTGCTTTTTCAATTGTTGTTTTCCAAGTTTTACTTGTAAATATGATAACAGTATCATCTGCGAAAGATATTATATTGCCGTCAATATCTAAATTCAATAAGGAGTTCATATATATGAGAAAAAGGAGCGGACCTAGAACACTGCCTTGAGGCACGCCATAGGAGATGGGTAAACTTTTACTCCTATATTCTTGACTGGAGTGGATGACAGTTATTTGTGATCTCTGTGAGAGATAGTTTTTAAACCATTTGAGAGCAGTACCTTCTATCCCAATCTGTCGTAGTTTTTTTACAAGGATGCGATGTGAAATAGTATCGAAGGCTTTAGACAGATCTAGAAAGACAGCGAGAGGTTTATTGCCTTTATCGAGGTTATCGGATATCAGTTTGCTAAAGGTTGCAATAGCATCAGCCGTACTACAATCTTTGCGAAAACCATACTGGTTTTTTGAAAGGATTTTATTGTCCTCGAGAAACTTGAGGAGTCTTAATTTTACTACTTTCTCAATGATTTTGGATATTGTGCTCAACAGAGATACAGGCCTGTAACTATTTAGAGAAGATCTGTCACCTGATTTGAAAATGGGGATGATTGAGGCATGTTTAAGACAGTTAGGGAATATGCCAGATTGGAAGCTTAAGTTAATAATATATTGAAGAGGGCTGGCAATAAGGGTTTTTAAATGCTTAGTAAGTTTAGTAGAGATTTTGTCTATT
Source organism: Limnephilus auricula (assembly GCA_951813805.1). Lineage (NCBI taxonomy): Eukaryota > Metazoa > Arthropoda > Insecta > Trichoptera > Limnephilidae > Limnephilus > Limnephilus auricula. The sequence continues at coordinate 4,983,385 of OX638396.1, forward strand.
CCTGTTGAGTGGCTAGTTTTTAGTGTGGAGATGATTTCTATTATTTCTAATTCTGTGGTGGGAGTGAAGGTAAAAGGAGTATAACTCAGTTGGGCCAGGGATATTTTGTTAGCAAGGTCGTGTTCTGTAACATTATTTGTGGATAAAATATTATTGGATAGGCTAGGTCCGATTGAGGTAAAAAATTCGTTGAAATGGTCTGCGATTTTTACAGAGTTATAACTTGTATTTGTTAATGTTCGACCTTCAATTTTAATGTTATGGATGGGCGTATTCGTTTTTTTGGTGTGGGATATGTCCTTAATAATACTCCATATTTTTTTCGTGTCATTTTCGGCGTTTTTTATTTGTTTTTTGTAGTAGTCTACTCTGGCCTTTGAAGTAATTTTTTTGCAAACATTTCTGTATTTCTTGTAAAACAAGAGGGAATCATGGTCGTTGGGGTTTTTTTTACATAGTGCATGGAGTTTGTCGCGTTTGCGGATAGAATGAAGGATACCGACAGTTATCCAGGGTTTGAGTTTAGTGTCATAATTTTTTGTTTTCTGTGTTGTATTAGTTGTAGCGTGGGTTAGATGGTCGTGGAGTGTTTCTACAAGAGATTCGCAGGCTAAATTGGGGTCATTCTGTTTGTAAATATTTGTCCATTTTTCCTGAGAAACCAGCTCAAAAAGTGCAGTATAGGATATTTTATTTGTAGAGATTTCAAGCGGTGGTGGATTAAGTATTTTATGAGAAAGAGAAGTTATAGTAGCGTAATGGTCCGTGATAGTGCATTGGTATACAATAGAATTAGTTTTTAATTTACATTTTGAAAATACATGATCAATACAACTTACAGAGGAGCCAGATACTCTGGTAGGTGCTGTTATGGCTGGGACGAAACCTTGAAGAGTTAGCAAGTTAATATAATCATTGGCTTGAGGATGCATGGAATTAATTATATTTACATTGAGGTCACCAATAATGAGGATATTATCACATTCACTCACACATGATAAATAATTGTTTAATGAATTAAGAAAAGGGGTTAAGTTAGATATGCCTGGTGATCGATATATAGAAAATATGGTAACTTGTTTTTCTATAACTATTTTGAGACAGTTTGAGTCATTGATTTTGATTTCGTTTACTGAATGAGATATGTGATTTTTTATGTATATGACTACTCCATCGTTTTGGGTTGCATTGTTCTGTGTATTGTAGTGGGTGTAGTTTATAATGTTTTTAGGAATGTAATTTTCATTTACCCAGCATTCACTTAAAATAAGTATGTCAAATTCGGACTTCAGATCTGTGAGAACTATTAACAATTCATTAAAATTTCGGCTTATACTTCTGATATTCATAGAGAATATTTTAAGGCTGATTGACTTAATACTTGTTGAACTTCGAGAGCATTATTAGTTTCTATACATGGAATTGGAGAGAAGTTATCTATTTGATCAGCTATTTCTACCATTTATAAATTTTGTAACAAAAAACACAGTAAATAGCATAAAACATATCAATGATTTTGACACATCGCTTAAAATAACAATGAAAGGCTCCACATATTCATATAATAGATTAAAATTAACATTTAAGACGGTGATGATAAAAAAACTTGTGTTCAGAAATAGTATCTTTGGGCTAGAAGTGTATAATAATAATTTACAGCTGTAAATAATGAGGAATTTTAAATAATAGTATGAAGATATAAAAAAGGAAGTTATGTAGCTTAGCCAGCTTTGTTCACAAGGTAAGGGGTGAGGTTGACAAAAGGTGTTTATTTTTGTCATTAATATTAATGACCGGAGTTCCAATATCTTGCCGTACGTACACTTGGCCACCTCTGGTCCAAGAAAATTTGTAAAGATTTTCCCGTTTAGCCTTGCGAGCAAGAAACCATAGATGCTTCGCCTGAAATGTTAGGTGTTCGGAAATGTATATATGGGAGCTTGGTCCTGCCATTCCGATAAGGGTGGTGTTTAGTTTGTCCTCACGATTGGCAGCTTGTTTATTGAACCTTTTTACATCTCCCGGGAAATCATCTCGATCGATGTTGGACTTGAATTTTATTAAGATGGGCCTGCATTTGTCTTTGGAGACTTTAAGTGTGGTGCGAAATCTGAAACAGAAAAAGATACGGCCACAACTGGCACTCAACCTAGGACCTTCGCTGCATCGATATTGGGGGCGTCTTTTGAGTTAACGGTTTTTTTAATATTGAATATAATATTGTTTAGATTTTCCCCGTTGCTTTCAGGAATTCCTCTTATCTCCACATTTCTTGATCTGTTTATTCTATCCATCTGTTCCATGTGGTTTTCAATAGCTTCTAGTCTCGCTTCGAGGTTGGAGTTCTTTTTTTCAAGTGTTTTATTTTTATCTTCCAGGTCGTGAACGCGAAGTAGAATTTCCTGGTATTGATTACTCATAGTTTCCAGAGTGGATAGAATTTGTGTGTTTTGTTCCATAAGTTTAATAAGAATTTCACTCTCCGGCGGTGTCGTACCGCTGGCTTTGACAACAGGACCAACAGGTACTATGGTTAAACATTGCTTGCACTTGATCTGAGCGCGGCGCTCCTTACTGAGTCGACGGTAAGAGCTCTCCGCTACTCCACCGCAATGTAGATGAAATGCAATACGTCGTAAGTGACATTATGCACGATACGACACATTTGTGTCGTATCGTACATAATGTCACTTAACGCGTTCTTTGGATTTTACTTAATATTTTCTAAGGAAGCCACAATATTTGTGTTTATTATTTGTGAACATGCTGTTTCTTGCTCTCTAAAATTTGTATATTGTGGTTTATGACATATTACGGTTGCTTGAAAAAATTTCTTGTTAAAACTCTATTTTATATAAACTTTATGTGAGATGTTATTTTTTTCACAATATACTTACTACTAATAAACATATATATATTTTTATTTCTTGGCAATTATTTTTCCTTTTAACGATAAGTAAAATCACAAATTGTAATATTTTAATTAATGAAGACAATATTAGTGAAACTCAATCCAAAATCTGAAACAGAAAAAGATACGGCCACAACTGGCACTCAACCTAGGACCTTCGCCTTGCCAGTGCGCAACTCTACCAACAGAGCCAATGTGTCCTATCCGATTCGGTCATATTTAACTGGATCATGCTTCAACTGAGAACTACCAACATTATATTAATTTTCTTAATGCATGTTTTTATGGGGGGCTATCTTTATGTGTGATTGCAAGATTCAAATCAAACCCTGACTAAATGCTGTCTAGATCAAGGGTGTTACGGATATTCGCATCCGCAAATGCGGAATATTCACATTTTAATGCGGAGCTTTTACGGAGGCAACAAGTAACCACATGTAAAGAAAGTGGGCGGGGCCAGAGTGGCGCGTTTTTGGTAGATACTATTTTCTTTACACGAAGATAGCAACTAGCACGAAGTTCGTTCGCTAATAGGAAGGCACACATTGGTGACGAAATCCTACAGGTTTTGTTTGTTTTATTTTAGTTATCGACGTGATTCCCATTGTGAATCAATTACAGTGTTTGTTTACTGAGTTTATTCAAGTTTTTTATGTGGTTGAAGAATATTTCGATGTAATTATTAAGTAAAAAATGTAAATAAAAATGTCGCCATCAATAAAAAGCAGTATCTGGACTTACTTTATATTAGACAAAAATGATCCGGAGAAGTCCGAGTGAAAAATATGTAATAAAAGTTACTCGCGGAAGGGACATACTACTACTTATTTGAAAAATCAATGTACCCAGCAAAGTTTTGTTTAAATTAAATTAGATTTTCATTTATCTATGTACCTACTTAGTATTGAAATATCTTTAAAAAAAATCCTGAAATCCGCATCTGCGTCTGCAGATAATTAATTAACCTCTAATTATCCGCATCTGCTTCCGCGAAAAAAAAAATTTTTTCATCCGTAACAACCTTGATCCTAGATAGATAGTGTCTTGGATAAATTTATCACATTTATTTAATATAGGATGAATATTTATTTTTATTTTTAGCTTAATGAATTAAAACTCAAATTGCAATATTTTAATATTTCTATTTTTGAAACTGATAATTCGTGGTGGAATTCCATTATAATAGATAATAAAACAAATTTAAAACTTTTTCCACTTTTAATTTAATGACCGTAACCGGTTTCAGCTTGTCAAAGCCATCTTACCAGTCTGAAGATGGCTTTGACAAGCTGAAACCGGTTACGGTCATTAAATTAAAAGTGGAAAAAGTTTTAAATTTGTTTTATTATCTATTGCAATATTTTAACAATATTTGTGAAACTCAATCGAAAATCTGAAATCGGAAAAAACAGAAAAGTCCCAGAATAGTGCCAGATGTATATCTTTTTCTGATTTTTTTTTATTTTTTCTGATCATTTCGACCGTCCGTGGTTGAGTGGTAAGACACTTGACTTCCATTCGGAAGGTCGCGGGTTCGAACCCGGCGTGCGCAAATAAATTTTATTTGATTAATTTGTGTTATTTCACAATTAATTACTAAAAAAATATATTATGTTATATTTGCGGAACGTTCCAGAGTGGAAGATACTCTCAGTATCGCCCTGGTGTAAGACCACCATTCAGAATTGAAACGTTGCTTAATAATGGCTTTAGCCGTGTTTAGTGACTAGATCTGAATAGCCAGGTACTTTTCCACCTTCCTCTTCCCCATCTCCTTCCCTTCCCCACTTACCTTCAGCCTCACAACATACTCCAATTGGGGATGCCATAGTCTCACTGGCTCCGGAAGGGAGCAGTTGGGACTCTTGTGAGGTTTCTCTATAAAAAAAAAAAAAATTTAAATATTAATAATTAAATTATTTTTCCATTCCGCCATTCCAACGTTATTATTATTTTATGCCTTCCAACAGATACACCAGTGGGCACTGTGGACAGATATACAGTTTGTTAAGGGACGTACTTGACTTATGCTTTTGTGACTTACCAGTGATTCCCGACATTATTTGGGGTAAAAATTTTTAATGAAATTTTGGAATCCGGTGACTTTTTTAATGTTTTTTTTTTTAAACCACACAATTTTTTTCCACATGTAGTCACTGGTCACACAGCGGGGTAACCGCCCAATCTACCATCCCGAAATTAACTGTCCTGAACCTACTGATTATTTATGTTTTAAGTTTTTTAAAAAAAAAATTCAAATGTCCCGGAGACCAAAATTTCATTTATATTTTTTACTCCAAATAATGTCAGGAATCACTGGATAATTAAAGTCAAGTATGTCCCTTAACATCCTTATTGTTTAATGTTAACTATTTTGGGGGCAGGTTAGGTTCCGCCGCCCCGGGGACCATTTGTTGGATTACCAACACCTCTGTTATAGGTCAGCCCAAGTGGATCGCTGCATTAAAATTTGGTGACATGGGTGCCCGGGCTAATGGAGTGAGGTTTGTCCGGATCTTGGCGGCGGATGCGTCCGCCCACCGACTGCGTGGCGGGCCTGATCGGGTGAGACTGGTTGAAGGAGACCTATTGACTTGTCAAGCAGGACTCTCTCGGAACATCGCCTTGCACTGCAGTGGGAGCTTGCTCTTCACTCCTTGACACACTGATCCCCAGTTTCCTACCCACCCCTCATACCTTTTTCCTTCGCAGAATTTCCTCTCATTTCCTAAGAAGACCCTCTACACAGCATCTTAAGCTCTTGGGGAAATTATTTTCCTCCGGGCTTCCCGTTTGGAGCTAATCTGAAAAAAAGACAGACACAAGACAAAATCACATTATAACACCGCGTAACTCAAAAAATTTTTTTTTTTCGAATTTCTTTGATACACGATTTGAATCGACAAATTTTTTTTTTGACGAATCACGCTCCTTTTATACATAGTTTTGAAACAAAATAATTGCCGGGTACTACTAGCTAGTAAAATAATAATTTGTTTGTACATTGTTTATTGATTAGGATTCCTTTTGTATCGTAAATTTAATGACATTATCCTTATCATTACTATTATCTTTAAGTCTGATAATGAAATCTAATCATTTTGTGCATTCACAATATTATTTATATGATTCGATTTCAAGTATTAATCCACATCTTTATTGTATCTGCAGACACGGAGTGAAGAAAAACACAAGAAATGCCGTGTGGGCAGGTTTCATGATCCAAAAGTCTGATCATTATTTGCTTAAATTACTGATGTTGCATCATCATTATGAAATTCGAATGGGATGGCGATGTACAAAGTCAGGCAAGTGTAAGAGAAACAGAACGCGTGCTAAAGGAGCTAGAACTAATAAGGTACTAAGTCAGTGGCGATTGACAACCTCAGTGGTCGAGGGGTAAGGCTCCCGAACAATCCAGAGATCACAAAAAAATAAAATATGTCCTATTTTTAAGAAAGGTTCGAAAAAGTTAATCGAAAATTATAGACCAGTTGCCATACTATCAGCTCCTGCTAAATTATTTGAAAAATTAATTTATAAACTCCTTATGCCTCAGATAGACGCACACATTATCCCCGAACAGCATGGTTTCAGGAAAGGAAGATCGACGGAAACCAATCTGATGGTTTTCACGGACTATGTTGCAAGGTCCCTAGAAAGTGGATTCCAAGTAGACTGTTCGTATAACGACTTCTCCAAAGCGTTTGACACTGTGAATCACGATATCTTACTCACAAAACTTGCCCAGATGGATTTTTCTGTTCGGATGTTAAAGTTTTTTTAAAGTTACCTCAAAAACAGAAAGCAATTTGTCACACATGGAATCTTCCAATCTGCTGAATTTCTTGTTTTTTTTCTGGCGTTCCCCAAGGATCAATCCTAGGACCTCTTCTCTATTCCATTTTCATTAATGACATTGCTAGAGTCATTCGTTTTTCACGCTTTTTGCTGTTTGCCGACGATCTAAAATTATTTCTTTTAATAGGAAATATTGAGGACTGTCTGCACCTTCAAGCTGTTATTGATAACATTTCAGAATGGAGTCAACGAAACCAGCTTCATTTCAATGTCTTGAAATGCGTAGTTCTGACTTTTACCAGAGCATTTAGTCTCACCTACCACAGGTACACTATTCTCGGTCATAATCTCAAACGAGTTTCAAATATAAAAGATCTTGGGATTATGTATGAAAGTAAGTTAACATTTGGTCCCCATATCGAAGGAATTTGCCAGTCGGCCCTAAAAATGTTAGGGTTCGTTATCCGAACCGTCAGAGTTTTTCGAGATACTCGTGCTCTGAAAATTTTATACTTCTCCCTGATCCGCAGTAGGCTGGAGAGTGGTTCGCTTATCTGGAATCCTCATGAGGTTGGGTGCTCCCTCATGTTGGAGAGGGTTCAAAAAAAGTTTCTAAGATTTCTCTACATGAGGGAGTACGGCCACTATCCATGGCTCTACCCGACTACCTTTCTTCTGGGCATGCTGGGACTTCACTCCCTGCAACTCAGAAGGGAGGGGTATGCCGCCACCCACCTATTCAGACTGCTGCGAGGCGATATTGTGAACTCAGCTATTTTGGAGCGCGTGAGTCTCTATGTTCCAGATGACTATCTAAGACAGCGTCATCATAGATTTTTCTACCTTCCTGCCTGTAGAACAAACCTGCCAATGGTTCTTCCGGTAGAAAGGAGTATATTGCTCCTGAACCAAATCTCCTCCGAGATTGATATATTTGACGTCGGTGAGGAGAGATTCAAAAGGGAAATTCTTTCTATTCTCGAAAGAGTCTCTCCACATTGACTAAATCAACACCACTGCCTGCAATTTTTTTTTAATTTGCTACATTCCTAGAAATTTCTTTTACACATATTCGTAAACTATTTTTTGTAATGTATTTATGTAACATTATTTCTTACACATATTAATTAAAACTTGTAATTGTGTAAGAAATCAATAAAAAAATATTATTATTATTATTATCGCAGGTTTAAACCCACTGAAATAAATTATATTTGATTAATTTGTGTTATTTCACATTTTATTTATTTAAAATAATAGGTAGTATATTATGTTCCAGAGCATAAGATACTCTCAGTATTGCTCTAATGTTAGACCACCATTGAAAAGTTGATTAAAATGGCTTTAGCCGTGTTTAGTGACTAGATTTGAACAGCCAGGTACTCCCCCACCTTCCTCTTCCTTATCTCCTTCCCCTTCCCATTTTTTTTCTTTATTAATCTATAACAAGTGTACCAGACGTGGTGAGGTACATAAGAACTATAATTAGGCTGGAGGTCCCAATCCACGGAGTCGCAAGATGTCGCTCCCTTCACCAGAGGAGGGAGGGGAGGGAGAACGTCGTCTGCTTGTCGCTGTAAGTAGGTCGAGCTGTTCCAACAGGTTTCCTTTTGACGTAGCTGGGTCTGGTCCGAATGGTGTAAGGTAATCCGAGGTCCAGGGTAGAGCGAGGGTCAGTGAAGAAAAGAGGCAAGTTGAAGCGAGGTCGGGGCGAGATAGGGCGAGCAGGGTAGAGAGGTTGGCAAGGCGCGGTGTACTGGCAGAAGGTTGAAGACAGACTGATTTGAAAACGGCCAAACGGGCCGTATATATAGCGGGCGGCAGTACCGCCGACGCACTCGAGTGCGTTGCCCTTGCTGGTAGAACACTCTGCGCTCGTCGCCCTACCCCCACCCCGACGGTTTATTTATTAAAAACACATAGAAGTTACAGATTCAATAATCATAATATCACAAATATAAAATGACAAAAACTACATCAGTACGTCCGTCACAACAAGTTTAAATACGTGCGATTTTTTTATGTTTGTCTCACTAGGATATTACCTGTGTCCATTACCTTCAGCTTCACAACATACCCCAATTGGGGATGCCATAGTCTCGCTGGCTCCAGACGGTTGGGAGCAGTTAAGACTCTTGTGAGGTTTTCACATGATTCAAAAACAAAAAATCATGGAAGACATTTCTAGTGTGTGTTATCTGCTCAGTGCTCATGGAGCATATCTCGCCTGATAAAATATCTAAATCTGTGCGTGTTTTTTCTATCACTTTCATAATTGGAACCAATATAATACGGGCCTCAAAATCACAATGTGAGTTCTTGTTCTTGAGGGGGAAAACTGAAATAAGTAAATTCTTATTGTATCGGATTGATTCTTATAATAATAATAATAATAATTGGATAATTTTTATAGTGCCGTTTTTGTGAGAAATCACCTCAAGGGCGCTGAATAATTCTAGTTCATCTTTTTCTTTCGTACGGTGGAGTTTCTGAATATCAGTAATGTGTTGTGTCAGTAGGATTGTGACGGAAAACCAAGAAAAAATTTATGTTTGATGCGTAATATTAATATAATATGGGAGGATATAATTCCCGCGAAGTTGAGGTAAGTTACAGTTAATTTTATTTTATATTTTTGTTAATTGGGTAAGCAAACAGGTATATGTATTTTATTTAAAAAAATTACATGTTTCCATCATTGGGGGCGAGCTTGAATGCTAAGAATGGGGGGGGGAGGGGTCCAGTAAATTCTCATCAAATCTAATTTAAACCGAGGGGGGTCAATAAAAATCTCAAGTCAACTTAAAAAGAATACATATTATTATGACCCGCCCACGCGTTGCTGTGGCTAACGAAACACAAAGACATCTAGTGAATTGTTACCTAACCTAGATAACCAAGCGTTATGTCAATAAATTAACTAAGACCGCCATCTGTCAGAAACTTATGGAACTTAGAGATATTTTCAAATCATTGTCCCCTAACGAACATTTATTGAACATTTAATTCGCAATAATAAATATTTAGCTCAATAATCGAGATAAAAACTACCCTATCTTTTAAGTTGGACCAAATTATATACGTTAATGTACGCCCCCTAAATTCGCCATCACAATGTTTTCTGCTGAAAATTCATCGTAATTTTTTAATAGATTTGTAACCATTCCTTCTTCTTCTTCTGGTGATGTTACCAAAGGTTTTACACTAAATGTAACCAGAATAAAATCCATTGCTCTGACTGTAACGATAGTCTAGTTCTTCATAAAATCTATCGTGACATTCTAACATTGCTCTCTGCAGCTCCTCTGGTATGTAAGTCCAGTATCTCTGGCCATTTCTCCAGGCATACTTTTTCGAAATCTCCTCCTTCCTCTTTTTCCTTCAATCGTAATGTCTAAGTCCTTACATTTTTTGTTGCATACCAAATAGCCTTTTCCACTATTTGGTTGCGTTGACTTTGAAGAAAATGCCACCACTTACAATAATTATTCGCGCTCAAAGTTATGCGTGGTATGACATCAGACCAAGCGCAACATGAATTTATGGAATTAGGAATTATAATAAAAAAATTAAAATATAGTTGCGAGGCATTTCAAAAAATGATATAAGGTTGTAAGTAGCTAGGTACAGGAGTAGGTAGTTATTTATTGATATCTACAGAGGCAGATTTTGTGCACATTATTTGGCTGTACGAATGAGTTTATTTATATTTTTTATTAATTTATTTATTATATTTTTAACATTTTTTAATAAGAGCAAATATAATAGATTCAAAATGCAATTGAATCTATTTTCCAAACAACTAGTCAAGAAAGACTTTACTCATTTTCCAAGACTATTGCAATTAGGGAGGACCAAATTAAGAACTATGAGAAAAGCGTGAAATGTCTTAATGAAGAATTTGAACGAAGATTCATAGAACAGGACCTGAACATTTTTAGCATGCCATTTAATATGGTTTGTGAATCAGTCAAAGCTCGAACTGATTAAGTTGCAATGTAACACTGAATTGAAGCACTGTTTCTCAACATTTCCAAAATTAAGTTCTACAAGGCCCTGTTAAAATCAAGTTTCCCAAACATGAAAACTCACACTCAGAAGATATTTGCGATGTTTGCATCTTCCTACATCTGTGAACAGGTGTTTTCTACTATGAAGCTTCGCAAAAACAGCGTTAGAAACCGATTGACTGACCACCATTTAGCTTCACTACTGCGAATCAGCTCATCCCAGTTTCTACCAGATTATGAAAAACTTTTAGAAGTTCAGTCACAGTTTCATCTGTCACATACGCCTTCATACCTTCTAAAGAATAATCAATTTTTGTACTTTTTTTACCATTGTAACATATAATATACTTAATATTATGTTAGATGTAAAAATTAAAAAATAATTTAAGTAGGTAGGTATATCACTTATAAAAAATTATTTTATTCAAATTTTTTTCCGGCCTGCCTAGATATTTTTTTATTTTATCTGGCCCTTTCCTTAAAAAGTTTTCTCATCTCTACCCTAGGCGATACTTACATTTTACTTACGATACTTAAATGATATCTTTTTTTTTAGGTGGAGAGAGCTGCCGCAAGAGAAAGAGAGGAGACAGTGAGAGCACAACAAAATGAAGCAATTGTTACCCAAAAGCTTCAAGCTGAAAGAGAGGAAAACATTCGTCTACAAAAGCAACTTTGGGAAAACCAGGTTCTAATAAACCAGCTCAAAGCACAGCCAGACCAGCTTGAAGCACACTCTAGAGAGCAACAGAAAAAAGAACTTCAAATACAGGCCCAGCGTAATCTTCAGGAGATCTGGAGATTTAACGCAAAACAAATTCGAGAAGAGCAAATTAAAGCACAGAAAATTCAGAACCAGCAGATTAAAGCACAGCTAATTCGTGACGAGCAAATTAAACTACATCAAATTCGGGACGAGCATATTAAAGCACAACAAATTCGGGACGAGCAGATTAAAGCACAACATATTCGGGACGAGAAGATTAAAGCACAACATATTCGGGACGAGCAGATTAAAGCACAACAAATTCGGGGCGAGCAGATTCAAGCACAACAAATTCGGGACGAGCAGATTAAAACACAACAAATTCGGGGCGAGCAGATTAAAGCACAACAAATTCGGGGCGAGCAGATTAAAGCACAACAAATTCGGGATGAGCAGATTAAAGCACAACATATTCGGGACGAGCAGATTAAAGCACAACACATTTGGGACGAGCAGATTAAAGCACAACAAAATCGGGACGAGCAGATTAAGGCACAACACATTCGGGATGAGCAGATTATAGCCCAACAAGATCTAAACGAGCAGATTAAAATATTACAACAAATTCGGGACGAGCAGATTAAAGCACTACAAAATCGGGACGAGCAGATTAAAGTACAGAAGAGTTGGAATGAGATCATACAAGAAATGGAAATTCGGGCAGAGCAGATAAAATCACAGCAAATTCAGGACGAGCAGATTAAAGCCCAACAAGATCTAAACGAGCAGATTAAAATATTACAACAAATTCGGGACGAGCAGATAAAAGCAATACAAAATCGGGACGAGCAGATTAAAGTACAGAAGAGTTGGAATGAGATCATACAAGAAATGGAAATTCGGGCAGAGCAGATAAAATCACAGCAAATTCAGGACGAGCAGATTAAAGCCCAACAAGATCTAAAAGAGCAGATTAAAATATTACAACAAATTCGGGACGAGCAGATAAAAGCAATACAAAATCGGGACGAGCAGATTAAAGTACAGAAGAGTTGGAATGAGATCATACAAGAAATGGAAATTCGGGCAGAGCAGATAAAATCACAGCAAATTCAGGACGAGCAGATTAAAGCCCAACAAGATCTAAACGAGCAGATTCAAATAATACAACAAATTCGGGACGAGCAGATTAAAGCACTACAAAATCGGGACGAGCAAATTAAAGTACAGAATAGTTGGAATGAAATCTTACATAAAATGGAAATTCGGGCAGAGCAGATAAAATCACAGCAAATTCAGGACGAGCAGATTAAAGCACAGCAAATTCGGGACGAGCAGATTAAAGAACAGAATCGTTGGGAGGAGATCATACAAGAAATGGAAATTCGAGCTGAGCAGACAAAAGCGCAGCAAATTCAGGACGAACGGATTCGGAAAGAACAGATTAAAGCACAGAATATTCAGGCCGAGCAGATCAAAGCCCAGCAAATTCGGAATGAGCAGATTAAATCGCAGAATATTAGAGCACAGCAAATTCGGGATGAACAGATTAAATCACAGCAAATTCGGGACAAGCAGATTAAAACACAGCAATTTCAGGCCGAGCAGATCAAAGCACAGCAAATTCGTGCTCCACGGATTACAGCACAGGACAAGAGGTGAATATGTTTATTTTTTGCAGCTGTCGCTTATTTATAATATTTGTCTTTTGATTAAAATAATAATTTTTCAAAGAACGCACTCTTTTTTCGGCTAAACAATATATTTGAACAAAACAGTTCTTAGTTCCGTTTATTTACTACGCCCACATGGTTTGGGTGGCAGGTACTCTTTCTTAGACAGAACATAGTACCTAATATGGAAACAGCTGCTAGTTCATTGTTCCTACCCTGTCGTTGCGCATTCAATTCTCTACTACGATCCTTTCGAATAACAAGGTTCCATCTGTTGCGGAAACGTCACGCGGTTATGGGATCTATGGTAAGCTACCGTAGAGTTCGTTATCGCATGACTTTAAAGCAACAGATGGAACCTTGTTATTCCAAAGGGTCGACTAGCTAAGCGCTCCATCCAATGATGGTAGTAAGAGAAATTGAAACACTGTCAAGTTCAAAATAAACTTCTATGTATGGATTTCTATAACATGATTTTATGTATAATTTTAGAAAACTGTGCTTCAATTCAAAGCGCGGTTGCACCACCCTGGTATCATTTGATCAACTGCGTCATCATATTAAAGCTTGCCTCTACCGTTCCTACAGGTGTCCAATGAAGCCATGCTTGTGGTGGGGTAAGTCTTAGAACTATAATCCAACTAAAAACACAGTCATCATAGTAGAGCTTGCCTCTACCGTTCCTACAGGTGTCCAATGAAGCCATGCTTGTGGTGGGGCAAGTCTTAGAACTATAATCCAACTAATAACACAGTCATCATAGTAGAGCTTGCCTCTACCGTTCCTACAGGTGTCCAATGAAGCCATGCTTGTGGTGGGGTAAGTCTTAGAACTATAATCCAACTAATAACACAGTCATCATAGTAGAGCTTGCCTCTACCGTTCCTACAGGTGTCCAATGAAGCCATGCTTGTGGTGGGGTAAGTCTTAGAACTATAATCCAACTAAAAACACAGTCATCATAGTAGAGCTTGCCTCTACCGTTCCTACAGGTGTCCAATGAAGCCATGCTTGTGGTGGGGTAAGTCTTAGAACTATAATCCAACTAATAACACAGTCATCATAGTAGAGCTTGCCTCTACCGTTCCTACAGGTGTCCAATGAAGCCATGCTTGTGGTGGGGTAAGTCTTAGAACTATAATCCAACTAAAAACACAGTCATCATAGTAGAGCTTGCCTCTACCGTTCCTACAGGTGTCCAATGAAGCCATGCTTGTGGTGGGGCAAGTCTTAGAACTATAATCCAACTAATAACACAGTCATCATAGTAGAGCTTGCCTCTACCGTTCCTACAGGTGTCCAATGAAGCCATGCTTGTGGTGGGGTAAGTCTTAGAACTATAATCCAACTAATAACACAGTCATCATAGTAGAGCTTGCCTCTACCGTTCCTACAGGTGTCCAATGAAGCCATGCTTGTGGTGGGGTAAGTCTTAGAACTATAATCCAACTAAAAACACAGTCATCATAGTAGAGCTTGCCTCTACCGTTCCTACAGGTGTCCAATGAAGCCATGCTTGTGGTGGGGCAAGTCTTAGAACTATAATCCAACTAAAAACACAGTCATCATAGTAGAGCTTGCCTCTACCGTTCCTACAGGTGTCCAATGAAGCCATGCTTGTGGTGGGGTAAGTCTTAGAACTATAATCCAACTAATAACACAGTCATCATAGTAGAGCTTGCCTCTACCGTTCCTACAGGTGTCCAATGAAGCCATGCTTGTGGTGGGGTAAGTCTTAGAACTATAATCCAACTAATAACACAGTCTTCATAGTAGAGCTTGCCTCTACCGTTCCTACGGGTGTCCAATGAAGCCATGCTTGTGGTGGGGTAAGTCTTAGAACTATAATCCAACTAATAACACAGTCATCATAGTAGAGCTTGCCTCTACCGTTCCTACGGGTGTCCAATGAAGCCGTGCTTGTGGTGGGGTAAGTCTTAGAACTATAATCCAACTAATAACACAGTCATCATAGTAGAGCTTGCCTCTACCGTTCCTACGGGTGTCCAATGAAGCCATGCTTGTGGTGGGGTAAGTCTCAGAACTATAATCCAACTAATAACACAGTCATCATAGTAGAGCTTGCCTCTACCGTTCCTACGGGTGTCCAATGAAGCCGTGCTTGTGGTGGGGTAAGTCTTAGAACTATAATCCAACTAATAACACAGTCATCATAGTAGAGCTTGCCTCTACCGTTCCTACGGGTGTCCAATGAAGCCATGCTTGTGGTGGGGTAAGTCTCAGAACTATAATCCAACTAATAACACAGTCATCATAGTAGAGCTTGCCTCTACCGTTCCTACGGGTGTGAAGCCGTGCTTGTGGTGGGGTAAGTCTTAGAACTATAATCCAACTAATAACACAGTCTTCATAGTAGAGCTTGCCATCCAACTAATAACACAGTCTTCATAGTAGTCTGCATAGGTGTCCAATGAAGCCATGCTTGTGGTGGGGTAAGTCTTAGAACTATAATCCAACTAATAACACAGTCATCATAGTAGAGCTTGCCTCTACCGTTCCTACGGGTGTGAAGCCGTGCTTGTGGTGGGGTAAGTCTTAGAACTATAATCCAACTAATAACACAGTCATCATAGTAGAGCTTGCCTCTACCGTTCCTACAGGTGTCCAATGAAGCCATGCTTGTGGTGGGGCAAGTCTTAGAACTATAATCCAACTAATAACACAGTCATCATAGTAGAGCTTGCCTCTACCGTTTCTACAGGTGTCCAATGAAGCCATGCTTGTGGTGGGGCAAGTCTTAGAACTATAATCCAACTAATAACACAGTCATCATAGTAGAGCTTGCCTCTACCGTTCCTACAGGTGTCCAATGAAGCCATGCTTGTGGTGGGGTAAGTCTTAGAACTATAATCCAACTAATAACACAGTCATCATAGTAGAGCTCGCCTCTACCGTTCCCACGGCTGTTCAATGAAGCCATGCTTGTGGTGGAGTAAGTCTTAGAACTATAATCCAACTAATAACACAGTCATCATAGTAGAGCTTGCCTCTACCGTTCCTACGGGTGTGAAGCCGTGCTTGTGGTGGGGTAAGTCTTAGAACTATAATCCAACTAATAACACAGTCTTCATAGTAGAGCTTGCCTCTACCGTTCCTACAGGTGTCCAATGAAGCCATGCTTGTGGTGGGGTAAGTCTTAGAACTATAATCCAACTAATAACACAGTCATCATAGTAGAGCTTGCCTCTACCGTTCCTACGGGTGTCCAATGAAGCCATGCTTGTGGTGGGGCAAGTCTTAGAACTATAATCCAACTAATAACACAGTCATCATAGTAGAGCTTGCCTCTACCGTTCCTACGGGTGTCCAATGAAGCCATGCTTGTGGTGGGGTAAGTCTTAGAACTATAATCCAACTAATAACACAGTCTTCATAGTAGAGCTTGCCTCTACCGTTCCTACAGGTGTCCAATGAAGCCATGCTTGTGGTGGGGTAAGTCTTAGAACTATAATCCAACTAATAACACAGTCTTCATAGTAGAGCTTGCCTCTACCGTTCCTACGGGTGTCCAATGAAGCCATGCTTGTGGTGGGGTAAGTCTTAGAACTATAATCCAACTAATAACACAGTCATCATAGTAGAGCTTGCCTCTACCGTTCCTACGGGTGTCCAATGAAGCCGTGCTTGTGGTGGGGTAAGTCTTAGAACTATAATCCAACTAATAACACAGTCATCATAGTAGAGCTTGCCTCTACCGTTCCTACGGGTGTCCAATGAAGCCATGCTTGTGGTGGGGTAAGTCTCAGAACTATAATCCAACTAATAACACAGTCATCATAGTAGAGCTTGCCTCTACCGTTCCTACGGGTGTCCAATGAAGCCGTGCTTGTGGTGGGGTAAGTCTTAGAACTATAATCCAACTAATAACACAGTCTTCATAGTAGAGCTTGCCTCTACCGTTCCTACGGGTGTCCAATGAAGCCATGCTTGTGGTGGGGTAAGTCTTAGAACTATAATCCAACTAATAACACAGTCATCATAGTAGAGCTTGCCTCTACCGTTCCTACGGGTGTGAAGCCGTGCTTGTGGTGGGGTAAGTCTTAGAACTATAATCCAACTAATAACACAGTCTTCATAGTAGAGCTTGCCATCCAACTAATAACACAGTCTTCATAGTAGTCTGCATAGGTGTCCAATGAAGCCATGCTTGTGGTGGGGTAAGTCTTAGAACTATAATCCAACTAATAACACAGTCATCATAGTAGAGCTTGCCTCTACCGTTCCTACAGGTGTCCAATGAAGCCATGCTTGTGGTGGGGTAAGTCTTAGAACTATAATCCAACTAATAACACAGTCATCATAGTAGAGCTTGCCTCTACCGTTCCTACAGGTGTCCAATGAAGCCATGCTTGTGGTGGGGTAAGTCTTAGAACTATAATCCAACTAAAAACACAGTCATCATAGTAGAGCTTGCCTCTACCGTTCCTACAGGTGTCCAATGAAGCCATGCTTGTGGTGGGGCAAGTCTTAGAACTATAATCCAACTAATAACACAGTCATCATAGTAGAGCTTGCCTCTACCGTTCCTACAGGTGTCCAATGAAGCCATGCTTGTGGTGGGGTAAGTCTTAGAACTATAATCCAACTAATAACACAGTCATCATAGTAGAGCTTGCCTCTACCGTTCCTACAGGTGTCCAATGAAGCCATGCTTGTGGTGGGGTAAGTCTTAGAACTATAATCCAACTAAAAACACAGTCATCATAGTAGAGCTTGCCTCTACCGTTCCTACAGGTGTCCAATGAAGCCATGCTTGTGGTGGGGCAAGTCTTAGAACTATAATCCAACTAAAAACACAGTCATCATAGTAGAGCTTGCCTCTACCGTTCCTACAGGTGTCCAATGAAGCCATGCTTGTGGTGGGGTAAGTCTTAGAACTATAATCCAACTAATAACACAGTCATCATAGTAGAGCTTGCCTCTACCGTTCCTACAGGTGTCCAATGAAGCCATGCTTGTGGTGGGGTAAGTCTTAGAACTATAATCCAACTAATAACACAGTCTTCATAGTAGAGCTTGCCTCTACCGTTCCTACGGGTGTCCAATGAAGCCATGCTTGTGGTGGGGTAAGTCTTAGAACTATAATCCAACTAATAACACAGTCATCATAGTAGAGCTTGCCTCTACCGTTCCTACGGGTGTCCAATGAAGCCGTGCTTGTGGTGGGGTAAGTCTTAGAACTATAATCCAACTAATAACACAGTCATCATAGTAGAGCTTGCCTCTACCGTTCCTACGGGTGTCCAATGAAGCCATGCTTGTGGTGGGGTAAGTCTCAGAACTATAATCCAACTAATAACACAGTCATCATAGTAGAGCTTGCCTCTACCGTTCCTACGGGTGTCCAATGAAGCCGTGCTTGTGGTGGGGTAAGTCTTAGAACTATAATCCAACTAATAACACAGTCTTCATAGTAGAGCTTGCCTCTACCGTTCCTACGGGTGTCCAATGAAGCCATGCTTGTGGTGGGGTAAGTCTTAGAACTATAATCCAACTAATAACACAGTCATCATAGTAGAGCTTGCCTCTACCGTTCCTACGGGTGTGAAGCCGTGCTTGTGGTGGGGTAAGTCTTAGAACTATAATCCAACTAATAACACAGTCTTCATAGTAGAGCTTGCCATCCAACTAATAACACAGTCTTCATAGTAGTCTGCATAGGTGTCCAATGAAGCCATGCTTGTGGTGGGGTAAGTCTTAGAACTATAATCCAACTAATAACACAGTCATCATAGTAGAGCTTGCCTCTACCGTTCCTACGGGTGTGAAGCCGTGCTTGTGGTGGGGTAAGTCTTAGAACTATAATCCAACTAATAACACAGTCATCATAGTAGAGCTTGCCTCTACCGTTCCTACAGGTGTCCAATGAAGCCATGCTTGTGGTGGGGCAAGTCTTAGAACTATAATCCAACTAATAACACAGTCATCATAGTAGAGCTTGCCTCTACCGTTTCTACAGGTGTCCAATGAAGCCATGCTTGTGGTGGGGCAAGTCTTAGAACTATAATCCAACTAATAACACAGTCATCATAGTAGAGCTTGCCTCTACCGTTCCTACAGGTGTCCAATGAAGCCATGCTTGTGGTGGGGTAAGTCTTAGAACTATAATCCAACTAATAACACAGTCATCATAGTAGAGCTCGCCTCTACCGTTCCCACGGCTGTTCAATGAAGCCATGCTTGTGGTGGAGTAAGTCTTAGAACTATAATCCAACTAATAACACAGTCATCATAGTAGAGCTTGCCTCTACCGTTCCTACGGGTGTGAAGCCGTGCTTGTGGTGGGGTAAGTCTTAGAACTATAATCCAACTAATAACACAGTCTTCATAGTAGAGCTTGCCTCTACCGTTCCTACAGGTGTCCAATGAAGCCATGCTTGTGGTGGGGTAAGTCTTAGAACTATAATCCAACTAATAACACAGTCATCATAGTAGAGCTTGCCTCTACCGTTCCTACGGGTGTCCAATGAAGCCATGCTTGTGGTGGGGCAAGTCTTAGAACTATAATCCAACTAATAACACAGTCATCATAGTAGAGCTTGCCTCTACCGTTCCTACGGGTGTCCAATGAAGCCATGCTTGTGGTGGGGTAAGTCTTAGAACTATAATCCAACTAATAACACAGTCTTCATAGTAGAGCTTGCCTCTACCGTTCCTACAGGTGTCCAATGAAGCCATGCTTGTGGTGGGGCAAGTCTTAGAACTATAATCCAACTAATAACACAGTCATCATAGTAGAGCTTGCCTCTACCGTTCCTACAGGTGTCCAATGAAGCCATGCTTGTGGTGGGGTAAGTCTTAGAACTATAATCCAACTAATAACACAGTCATCATAGTAGAGCTCGCCTCTACCGTTCCCACGGGTGTTCAATGAAGCCATGCTTGTGGTGGAGTAAGTCTTAGAACTATAATCCAACTAATAACACAGTCATCATAGTAGAGCTTGCCTCTACCGTTCCCACGGCTGTTCAATACCGCCACCGAAAAGGCTAACCTATTAGGAAAAATGTTTGCGGATAACTCAACCCTCGATGATCGGGGTGCAGTCCCGACGTCGGTCCCTCACTGCGGTTTCTATATGAAAAAGCTGAGGATCCGGCATCGGGATGTGCTCCAGGTTTTACGAGGGCTTGATGTTAATAAAGCTAGTGGGCCTGACGGAATCCCCGCCCTGGTATTGCGGAGGTGCGCTGCAGAAATAGCTCCGATTTTGACAAAGCTTTTCAAAATGTCCCTGAATTCTGGCTCTGTACCCTCTGGTTGGAAAAAAGCGGTCATCCATCCTATTCCAAAGAAGGGTGACCGCTCCAACCCGGCCAACTACCGTCCCATAGCGATCACATCAGTTCTATCCAAGGTGATGGAACGTGTGATCAACGACAAACTGCTCACATACCTCGAGAAGAACAAAATTATTAACGACCGTCAATACGGATTCCGGCGGAACCGCTCGTGCGGTGATCTTCTCGCGTATGTGACGCATGTTTGGGGGCGGTGCCTGGAACGTTTCGGTGAGACCCAAACGGTTGCGCTGGACATTTCCAAGGCCTTTGACCGGGTTTGGCACCGAGGACTTGTCAACAAACTGCCTTCTTACGGACTTCCCGCATCCTTGTGCAGGTGGATTGCCGACTTTTTGAGGGAGAGGTCGATTCAGACGGTTGCTGACGGTTTCACCTCTTCCTCGCATTCGATAAACGCTGGCGTCCCACAGGGATCGGTTCTGTCTCCGACTTTGTTTCTGTTGCACATCAATGACCTTTTGACATGTGCACCAATTCATTGTTACGCGGATGACAGTACAGTCCATGATAGCTTTTTGTTTGACAAGCCCCCAAAGGGTGCACAAATTCCAATGGCTCGGAGGGCTTTGAAGCAAAGAATGGACGCTTACCTCGAGAGTGTTTTCTCTTGGGGTAAGAATAATCTCGTCGAATTCAATGTATCAAAGACCCAATCATGTCTGATTACGTCTAAAAGGGATCGAAATGACTATCTAGTCTCCTTCAACGGTAGCATTCTTCCGAACAGGTCTTCCATTGATATGCTCGGTGTAACTCTAAGTGACCAGCTCAGATATGGGGGCTCCATCGAGGCCAGAGTTAAGTTAGCCTCTCAGAAACTGGGCGTACTGTACAGGGCCCGCAGATACTTTAATAGTACACAACTGCTAACCCTGTACAAATCGCAAGTGCGCCCCACGGTTGAATTTGGCAGCCACCTCTGGTCTGGAGCCCCAAAGTACCTGAAAAACACCCTCGACTCTGTGCAGAAACGGGCGGTCCGTTTGATAGATTCTCCCGTCTTAACAAACGGATTGCAATCTTTAGAGCACAGGCGTCGGGTAGGAATGCTTTCCTTGTTCTACCGGTATTTCAATGGAAGATGCTCCGAGGAACTAGCCTCATTGATCCCCTCGGCACCGGTGCATAGTCGGGAAACACGCCAAACGCTCGCCCAACATATGTACACGGTTGACATTTGTCACATGAGAACGGGACGCTTCTACGACTCGTTCTTGTGTTCAACAGCTCGGCTGTGGAACGATTTGCCGGCCTCTGTGTTTCCTCCTTCCTATAACATGGGTCTCTTCAAGACCCACGTTCACTCCTTCCTCTCCTCAAAAAGACCCTCCTCACAGCATCTTCAAAGATGACATAGGCCCTGAGGGAAATTATTTTCCTCAGGGCCTCCTGTGTGGAGTTAATGTAAAAAAAAAAAAAAAAATGAAGCCATGCTTGTGGTGGGGCAAGTCTTAGAACTATAATCCAACTAATAACACAGTCATCATAGTAGAGCTTGCCTCTACCGTTCCTACGGGTGTCCAATGAAGCCATGCTTGTGGTGGGGTAAGTCTTAGAACTATAATCCAACTAATAACACAGTCATCATAGTAGAGCTCGCCTCTACCATTCCCACGGGTGTTCAATGAAGCCATGCTTGTAGTGGAGTAAGTCTTAGAACTATAATCCAACTAATAACACAGTCATCATAGTAGAGCTTGCCTCTACCGTTCCCACGGCTGTTCAATGAAGCCATGCTTGTGGTGGGGCAAGTCTTAGAACTATAATCCAACTAATAACACAGTCATCATAGTAGAGCTTGCCTCTACCGTTCCTACGGGTGTCCAATGAAGCCATGCTTGTGGTGGGGTAAGTCTTAGAACTATAATCCAACTAATAACACAGTCATCATAGTAGAGCTCGCCTCTACCATTCCCACGGGTGTTCAATGAAGCCATGCTTGTAGTGGAGTAAGTCTTAGAACTATAATCCAACTAATAACACAGTCATCATAGTAGAGCTTGCCTCTACCGTTCCTACGGGTGTCCAATGAATCCATGCTTGTGGTGGGGTAAGTCTTAGAACTATAATCCAACTAATAACACAGTCTTCATAGTAGAGCTTGCCTCAACCATTCCCACGGGTGTCCAATGAAGCCATGTTGGGGTAAGTCTAAAGCATCGATGACACGGGGCTAACTTACAAGCTACTAGCCGGCGAATTCACTATCTGCTAGTAAACTTCGTATTGTTCACAATCTGCTAGTTAGCTAGTAAATATGATTACATTAGTGAGCTTGTAAACTAGCCCCGTGTCATTGATGCTTTAGAACTATAATTGGATTATAATCCAACAAACATAAGGTTAAATTTGACCCTTTTGCTGCCTATTTCACCTTCAAGTTCTATCCTACATACAGTTTTGGGGGTTTTTATAGAAGAAGTGTACAATCTAAACACTAAACAGTGGTAGTTTTACTGTAATAATAATAATAATATTTGGATGATTAGTATAGCACCGTTTTTGTGATAAATTATCTGAAGGGCGCTGTACAAATTTATAATATATTTATAAAATCTTACTTCTAACTACACACAAGACAAACCATTTTAACAACTTATGGCTAAAAGATTGCATCCTCCGGTTCATCGATCACTGATAGAAAACTATATTTACAATTCATTTGACCAATGAGCGCAATGCTGCATAAAAATGTATAAATAGTTTACCATGTACAGGCAGAAAATATACATGACCATACTTACCTTGTTTATTGTTTATTAGAGAAATTTAGATACAGTTTGCATGTAGAGGATTTAATTTGCAAATTTGCATGTAGAGGAGATCTAATTGAGAACACATGTTATTGGAAATGCCATTATTTTAACCTGGTATATATTTTAATCATAAAATGTAATATGTTCTTGAACATGTTTGGGATAGCTAAAGCAATATTTTATGATGGGCTGTACAGTGCTACTGTAATAGTGCAAGGATTTTATTAGAATAACTAACTAACTAACTAACCATCACGCCGTTTCCCGCAGGGGTAGGCAGAGAGGACGGACCGCTAAACACCTCGGTCTTGGCACACACACTTTGCCTCATTCGCATTCATACATCGTCTCATACATACTCTTCTATTTTTCTGACTCTTGACATGGCCCGACTCAAGTATCTGATTCACTTGATCGTGCCATGTCTTTCTCGGACATCCCCTACTTCTTATACCATTCACACTTGCATCATATATTCTCCTTACCCTCCTTTCTTTGTTCATTCTCTCTACATGCCCAAACCATCTGAGGGTTCCTTTCTTAATTTTACTCATTACGCTTACATCAGCCTTGCATTCTTTTCGAATCTCCACATTTCTCACACGATCATACATGGTTTTACCACACATACGCCTCAGGGATCTCATCTCAACAGCATTCAGTCTACTTTCATCCTTCCTCTGCCAGTTCCATGCCTCACTGCCATACATCAGGGTAGGTACAAGCACTCCATTGTAGACTGCTGACTTCGCTTCTTTGGACAGCTTTTTGTTAGCGCCAACGGCATTCAGTCCTCCATTAATGAAGTTACCTGCATTTACCCTTCTTTCAATTCTCTATCAGCCTTCCCATCTCTCGTAAACATACTACCCAAATACACAAACTCATCCACCTCCTCCAAGTATTCATCATTCACAACTATATTGCACACCGTTTTCGGACTCTCTCTTTCAAACACCATGACTTTAGACGAAATATCTTTGTCTACTAAGGGGGTCGCGCCACGAAAAAGGTTGAAAAACACTGATCTAGTAAATCCACACTATGCAAGTGTATTATATAAGTATAATTAATACAAAACAATTCAAGAACAACATGTTAACCTACCAGACTATTAAATGGGAAAATAATTCACGGACTCCAGATATTTTCATATTAGAGGGTTCGGCTCGGTGGAATTCCTAATTTGACCGATAAATCCTACTGATCCCTCAATACAAATATTTAAAAAATCTTTCTTAAAAATTTATATTTAATATCAATTTAAATTTTTAATATTGGTAGATATTAAAAAAAAATATTGTTATTAATATCAAATTAATTTGAAATTATAAATGTATTTTTTGAACAAAGTTAAATTTTTTATAATACATACTATAAATAATACAATCTTAAAAATTTTCTGATCTATTAAAAATCTCACTCTTTTGAACACTTTTTTCTGTCAAAAACTCACTCTCTGATGCCTTGTTCGGACCTGACAAGTAGTAAGTCGAGTGGCGAGTAACTCGCTACTTGACTCACCAAAAAGTGTTCGCACTTCTGTCAAGTAGAGTTCATTAGTAAGCGGCACGTCAAGACAAGGGCTGCAACGCAATAAAGTAAATACGCTAAATAAGCTGATTGCAATGCTTATTTTAGAAGAGGTGGAAGAATAAATTAGTGAGATGAAAATAAATAAACTATGGACACGAAAATAGATTATTAGATGCAAAATAAAGAATTGTAGGGTAGCATTTTATATATATATATATATATAATAAACTGCACATGTTTCGGGACTCTACTTGCCGAAAAAATAGAACCAAATGGATTCAATCTACTAAAGGTCTGACTAGCCTACTCTACTAAAATTGTGGTGTTCGGACATATTTAGTTACTAATATACTCGCTACTCAACTAGAATACTCACCCAGTCAGAACGGGGCTTAAGAGGTTAAAGTATCCTGCTAGCTTACTAACTTCCTCACTATCTTTCTAGGTTAAAAACAAAGCTAGTTCTGTCTACACGTAGCTAGATTACTAGCTTACTATGTTATAGTTTCATATGGCTCGAGCATTACTGTGAAACTTATGATATAGTAATTGTTTTCCTGGGTTAATTTTCCTAAAGTTTGGTTTTATAAGGATAACCAACGATATGTAGATAAAATTTAAAAGTCACCTTATTGTTTAATCAGGAAACTACAGCGAGCTGTATAGCCATGCGGAGGAGGTGCACACCGCTTCCACCGGGATGCGCTTCGGGCAACACAACCGGGTGCTCCTGGGGCCCGATATGATGCTTCTGACCAAAAAGGGGCTAGTGTTCAAGTTCTACGCTCGCCACACAGAGCCCCCCCTGGCTATGTGTTGGGCCGTGCAGCTCCTGGGCCCCCGGGCTGAGGCAGACCAATGGAAGTACCAAATCCACATAAACAAAGCGGGCGACCACATCAAGAGACTCCAGTTATCCGACACGTGTTTATACGAAGACGAGGATGTTGATGAAGTCTTGGATGAAGGGAGATGTCCATCAGCTTCATATAAAATGTTGGAAAACTATCTGCAGAATAATCGCTTCGGTTTCAAACTAAATATTTATAACAAAAGTAAATTACTAGCCTAAATCAAGTGTCGCGTGATATGAACTATCTTCTATGGCTTGTGTGATAAAACTGTTGAATTGGATTGGGAAATTATTATTTCTCTCATGGTCCTAATTATGATAAACATGCATATTATATCGTCGCATACATTATAACACAGCATGTCTCAAAAAATATGATTTTTTTTCCGAATTTCTTTTAAAACTACGCATGCGCCATGTTTGAATCGACACGTTTTGACCAATCACCGCTCCTTTTATACAAAGTTATGTTTATTATGTTTTATTGGCTTGCATAGGGAGGAGTCTGAAAAACTATTATATAATGTGACTTAAAACGATACATGGTTACCTATGAATGGCACATTTAGTAAAAACTTAGTACATAGGTATTAATTAAAAAAAAAAAAAAAAAATTTAATTGCATTTGGCACTTTACACACTTTGGTTCCTTAGAACAGACAATCTGCCTAGCTAGGAACTAATATCGACCTAAAACAACGTAATAACACTTGTATTCATTTTAAATATATTCTCTTATTATGTAATATTATTTCTGTTATTTTGGCTTTAAATGTATCAAATGTAAATTCAAAACTAAATACAAAAGTTTAAAAAACTACAGGCTACCTCAGAACAGGAAACCCTAGTGAGAAGGACTGTTAAAAAAGACAAAAAAATTATTATACTTTATACCTACATAATGTACAAACTTTGCTATTGAAACTAATAAAAAAAAATATATATTAGCAGCAGTAAATGTTTATTCAAAAGTTTTATTTAGTAATAAGAATAAAATCATTGTAATTATTTAATGCTCTTAATATTATTTATCTCATTATTTCTCAACCTTTTTTATGTGTTACACTGCAAATGTCATTTAAAATACCTAACCGTATGTTTTTATTGAGAAAAAATTACTTCTCCAAACTGATCCCTAAACATTAGTTGACCTTTTTTTCAAAGATGTGCTATTTTTATTTAATAAACCAAAATAAGAGTATATTAATAGGATATAGGCAGTCATATCCCATTGGCGTGTGTTTCAAGTCTCAAGTACCACAAATTCCGGCTCTGACACATCTAGGAGTAGGTCGGTCTTAAAACATAATACATACCAGTGACATGTGAAAATAAAATTTTATATGTTAATCGCTCTATAGATAAATAAGTTATTATATTTGACCGGTCAGTGGTTGAGTGGGCATGGCGTTTGGGTCCCACCCAGGCGTTCCGTGTTCGATTCCTCGGCTGGCTAAGTCCTCCATCACAACACAAGCAACATCTTCCGCTTAGGGTGGTGGTAGTAGGAGATTTTCAAATGTTGTTGGGTTATTCGTAACCCGGGAATGTTTGTCTTTATTTAAAAAAAAAAAAAATATATATCATAGTATTGGTAATAATATGTGTATAATGTTTTTTCCCTGACGAAGTTTTGTAAGTTTTGTAAGCGGTTCAAATGATATTTGAGGCCCTTCACATCCCTGAGCGCTTTGAGGACTATCACACCAAATTAAAATTTAAGTTATATATATAATATTGTGTGTAAAAAATAATTATGCCATTAAAATTTATCAATGTAAATTTTTTGTGTTTTTATAAAAAAAAATATTTAAGTTATTTCTTAATCCGCGTTTTCATATATATCCTAGTATCGATGCGAGGATTGGAACTTTAAATAAAGCCTGATTTGGATATGTAGGTTAAATTCTCATTTTCTTCAATATTTTTTTCATTTGCACTGTTCTCAGAATCAGTAGGATTCGTGTTTTCAACATCCGACTCTGCTTCTATATAGTCTTCAACTTCTGAATTATCAGAATCCGGAATCACACAATTTAAAGTCCAAATCGCTCTCATAATCTTCCCGATCGCTATTAGAATTGTCGACCGGGTCTGGCACCGAGGACTTGTCAATAAACTGCCGTCTTACAGACTTCCCGCATCCTTGTGGTTGTGGATTGTCGACTTTTTGAGGGAGAGGTCGATTCAGACGGTTGCTGAAGCTGGCGTCCCACAGGGATCGGTTCTGTCCCCAACATTGTCTTTGGTAACCAATTCATTGTTACGCGGATGACAGTACAGTCCATGATAGCTTTTTGATTGACAAGCCCCCAAAGGGCACACAAACTCCAACGGCTCGGAGGGCTTTGAAACAAAGAAAAGACGGTTTACCTTGAGAGAGTCTTCTCTTGGGGTAAACATAACCTCATTGAATTCAACGTTTCAAAGACCCAGTCATGTCTGATTACGACTAAAAGTATCGAAATGAAAATCTAGTCTCCTTCAACGGAAACAATCTTCCGAACAGGCCCTCCATTGATATGCTTGGTGTATCTCAGGTACAGTGAGTGACCAGCTCAGATGCGGGGGCTCCATCGAAGCCAGAGTTAAGCTAACCTCCGAAAAACTGGGCAGATACTTTAATAGTATGTGGCGTGTTCTTAGCGTGGTAGTCATAAAATCCTCAAAACGTGTAACTAGCAGTTTAATGAATAAATAAAAATATTTTAAAAAATATATACAACTGCTAACCATGCACAGATCGCCCCACGGTTGATTTTGGCAACCACCTCTGGTCTGGAGCCCCACAATACTTGAAAAAAACCCTCGACTCTATGCAGGGCATGCATGGGCAGTCCATTTGATAGATCCAAGCGGATTGCAATCTTTAGAGCACAGGCGTCGGGTGGGAATGCTGACCTTGTTCTACCGGTATTTCAATGGAAGATGCTCCGAGGAACCAGCATCATTGATCCCCTCTGCACCGGTGCGTAGTCAGGAAACACACCAAACGCACGTATTACATTTGTACACGGTTGACATTTGTCACATGAGAACGGGTCGTTTCTACGACTCGTTCTTTAGTTCAACAGCTCGGCTGCGGATAGATTTGCCGGCCTCTGTGTTTCCTCCCTCCTGCAAGATGGGTCTCTTCAAGACCCGTGTTCACTCCTTCCTCTCCTCAAAAAGCCCCTCCAGACAGCATCTTCATAGATGACATGGAGGCCCTGAGAAAAATAATTTCCCTCAGGGCTTCCCGTGTGGAGTTAATGTAAAAAACAAAAAAAGTATGAGATGTTTGAGTTTATATGAAATAAGGAGTTTATGCTGAGACAAAGTCGTGTGGCGGTCTATCCTTTCTGCCTACCCCTGCGTTAATTGGATAAAGGTAAAAACCCTTGAGAAGATTTTTTCACAAAATCCCGTTTTTTATATTAAATAATAATATTAACATTTATCATTAAAATAAAACTTAATATGGTTCCACAAATTAAACAAAGAAAATTAAGAATTTAATTGTTCGATTAATTATCAAGTTGTCATGCGAAAGGTGAATCATGGGGATTTTGAACACCCCTCTTAGGCTACGTACGCACGCAGGCGGCTTGCTTAGCGCATAGTGCCTAGCGAGTCACCTAGCGAGTAGCTTAGTAAAACGAACGTTTTAGGATGTTCGCGACCGGCCGCATTGCACGCTTGGCGCCTTGCTAGTCGCTTAGCGTGTATCGAAGTAAACAAACGTGTTGGTTTTTTGACACTAGGCGCCAGGCATTTTAGAAGGAAAAATAGATGATATATTAATTGCATCAGTTCTTAAAATAGACCTTTGTGGAATGCAACTAATGAACTCCATAAAAATGCAGTTGTCTTAAAGAAACTATGGGTTTATACAGTATTAGCAATCGTTTATACAGAATTGTTTATACAGAACTTTAAACTCCCCATGACTAGATCGTAACTCATTTATGTCATGAACCGAACATGGTAGATATATTTTAAATATGAATTTTTTTAAGTAGCAGTTTTAGAGCTATTTTTGAAAGTGACATCTCGTCAAAGTGCCGACAAGCAAATGACTAAGACACCTAACGACCCACCAGGCAAACCACCTTCAGAGCGGCCACCGTGTATCCTAGCAAGTAGTCGGAGTGGAAGCCACTAGGCTCTAGGCGCTAAGCAAGTCGCCTGCCTATGCGGACTAGGGCTGGCTGGGTTAAAAGCGAGATTCTTTTCATAGATTTTCTTTCCCTTAGTATGTAGGTACCCCACTTTTGATTATATTGGAGGTGTATCAACAGATGTCAATTAATTAGTAACTTAGTAGAGTTTCAACTATCGCTGTTTGTTTCTAATATATGAACGGTTACGAAAATAGCCGATCATATACGATCGACAGCTGGGCACCTTCAGTGTCGAATTCTCTTGCTTCGGAATTTCACAGAGCATCCATTAGAATGGGCGTTTGGTCTAGTTAAATTTCATTGTAAACCAGACGTAAACAAAGTAAATAAAGTAACTTTTGATCTTTAGGAACCTCGAGGTTTATTGGAGATTCCCGAACACATATTAAGTAATCCCACTCACTGCGATTGAAGAACATTACACTAAATCTTGTCTATTATTTTTTTTATATGTTTTGTTCATGTTTTATATTTGGTTACATGCATGTAGTTTATTGATCGATGTATGTTAATAATATAAAGTAACTTTACATAAATCACAGATTAGATTAGCCTTATCACTTCATTCAATCAATCAGTATGTTCACTCAATATCTTGTTACTTACCTGTTTTAATGTATTTCTATAAATAAGGGTAATCCGGTAGAGTTGAAATCACTTCGGGTAATGTTCAATAAAAATATTATCAGTATTAAGTATTCGGAAAGTATTAGGTATCTCTCATTGTGAAATTGATTCATCTATCGGAAACATCCGAAACATCTAAGTCAGTGTGTGCAATGTGAGTTATTTCCAGTTTTGTAAATTTGGGGATTCCCTGTGTAAACCAGTTTTATCAGTTTGAGGGATTCCTTGTGCATGCCGGTTTTGGGAATTCCTTACACAAACCAGTGTTATCGATATGAGGGATTCATTGTACATGGCAATTTGGGGATTCCTTACACAAACCAGTTTTATCAATTTGAGGGATTTCTTGTATAATAAGCCCGTTTCGGGGATTCCTTACACAAACCAGTGTTATCGATATGAGGGATTCCTTGTACATGGCAGTTTGGGGATTCCTTACACAAACCAGTTTTATCAATTCGAGGGATTCCTTGTATAATATGCCAGTTTTGGGGATTCCTTACACAAACCAGTTTTATCATTTCGAGGGATTCCTTGTACAATATGCCAGTTTTGGGGATTCCTTATGTTATGTATTGATATGTTGGTATTCTCTTGTCATTTATATCGTTATGTTGGTAGCCCACAAGCGGCACTTGGAGGATAACCTGGAATGTATCGGAGTGTCAATAAACGTCATAATAAGTCAACCGTTTTCTTATTGATTGCAAATCCCAGACATTATAATTGGCGACGAGATAAATCGGTTAAGTTAAATATAAAACGAGTGAAATATGTCCAGTGTAAAACAGTGATTTCGTCTTTGAAAAAACAACCAGTTTCAAAATGTCTAACAATAGCTTGCCCGTGCCGCAATTCGAAGCGAACTATGAAACTTTCGCAATGTTTTTGGAACGAGTTCATATTTATTTAAAAATTATTAATATCACGGACAAAGAAAAAATTGGATATCTTTGTATGATTATCGGTGCGGAGAAGTATAAAATTTTAAAAGAAACAGTTCATCCGAAAAACATTGAAGAGTTAACCTATAACGAGGTTGTAACAACACTACAAAATAAATATGAAGAAAAAACATGTGCAATCGCCCAAAGATACAAATTTTATAATCGTCAACAACAGTCGAACGAAGGAATTGATGAATACATTTCAGAAATAAAAAGTCTGTCTATATCGTGTAATTTCGGAGCATTTTTGGATGAAGCCTTGAGAGATAAATTGGTGTGCGGTATAAAAAATGAAGCCATGACTATAAGATTACTATCTGAAGATGAGTCACTGACTTTTGAAAAAGCAAAAAAAATTATCAAGAATATGGAGACAGTAAGTAATAGTTCAGCTGAAATAATGCACAAAAAGGATCATTCAGTTTTGAAAGTGAAAACGTCACGTCAAAGAAGTTTAAGTCCATCTCGGAGAAGTCAACACGGACCAAGGAATTCAAGGTCATCGAGTCGTCCGTCATCTCCATCACATTCAAGTTCCAGAAAAAGATGCGAGAGGTGTTTTTTAAATCATCAACCAGAGTCATGTCCGTCAAGAAAGTGGAAATGTTACAAGTGTAATACGTACGGGCATACGTCAAAATTTTGTTCTAGTAAAAAATCGGTTATTAATCATGTAAAATGCGTAAATAATATAAATGTTTTAAATATGTCCGTGTCTGAAACAGCGAACATTAATTTGTTTTTAAATGGTATAAAAATATCTTTTATGATTGACACAGGAAGTTCATCGACCTTAATAAGTCACAAAATGTATATAAAATTTTTCAAAACTTGTAAATTAAGTCAGTTCTATGGTAATTTGTTTACAGCAAATAGTCAAAATTTATTTTGTTTTGGATTTTTTATGACAAAAGTAAGTATTAATGTTGATTCTAATTTTGTCATGGATTTACCAGTGTTGGTTGTTAAAAATCTATCGTCTGATGCTATTCTTGGTAGAAATTGGTTAAGTGTGTTGAATCCGTCTTGGGAAAATATTATTATAAATTCTTTCATGTCAAATATTGATAATGATAATACTGTAAATTCATTGTCTGTTAGTGGAAAAAATAAATCAAATATTGTCGAAAAATTGTCACAAAAATATTTAAATTCTTTTTCAAAAACAAATAATGAGTTACCAATTAAGGAGTTTTCTGTAAATTTAAGTTTAAAAAATAATTCAACTCCTGTTTTTCACAAAGCATATGAGGTCCCTTATGCACTTCGCGCAGAAGTATGCGAAGAACTAGATCGTTTGGAAAGCGAAGGCATAATTTCTAAAGTTAAATACAGTAGTTGGTCTTCTCCAATAGTCTGTGTACCAAAACAAAATGGAAAAATACGTTTATGTGCAGATTTAAAATCTACAGTGAATCCACAATTAAGAATTGATCAGTATCCTATACCATGTCCAGAGGATATTTTTAATAAATTTTCAGGTTGTCAAGTATTTTGTAAATTAGACTTAACAAATGCATATTTACAGTTGTCCGTGTCAGATTCTAGTAAAGAATTACTTACAATTAATACATGTAATGGTTTATATGTTTACAATCGTTTACCATTTGGGTTGTCATCGGCTCCGGCCACATTTCAAATGGTCATTGATACAGTCTTGAGGGGCATAAAAAACTGTGCTGCATACATTGATGATATTTGTGTAGGTGGTAAAGATGAAAAAGAGTGTTCTAATATTTTGGATGAGGTTTTGTCAAAGTTGAATGACTTTAATATAAAAATTAATGTGTCAAAGAGTGAATTTTTTGTGTCTTCTTTTGAATTTTTAGGTTTTACCTTCTCAGGTCAAGGCAAAAGTCCGTCTTTGTCAAAAGTTGAAAAAATTAAGTCTACTGGGTGTCCAGAAAATGTCACTCAACTAAAATCATATCTGTCAATGTTGAATTTTTATAGGAATTTTATTCCTATGTGTCCTACTGTGCTAGAACCACTCCATAATTTATTAAGAAAAAATGTAAAATGGTGTTGGTCTGACGAATGCGAAAAAGCATTTATAAATAGTAAGTCTCTCTTGTCTGATAAAACTTTGTTAGTTTTATTTGATCCGTCAAAACCATTGTGTCTTACAGTCGATTCCAGTGCATATGGTGTCGGATGTGTCTTAAGTCATGTTGTAAAGAATCAGGAATTTCCTATAGCTTTTGAGTCTGCGACGTTAAATTCGGCTCAAAGAAATTATAGCCAATTGCACAAAGAAGCCCTTGCGATTATCTTTGGAATCAAGAAATTTCATAAATATTTAATTGGTCGTCCTTTTACGATATATACTGATCATGCACCATTGTTGTCTTTATTTGCCGAAAATAAAAAAGTCCCGGTTTTAGCAGCATCACGTCTCATAAGATGGTCTATAATATTGTCCGCATACAATTATAAATTAGTTTTTAAAAAAGGACTGAAAATTCCTCAAGCTGATGTTATGTCACGGTTGCCAAGTGAACAACAATGTAATATAGAGGAATGTAATTTTGTATACATGTCAACACCCTTAATTCCATTTTCAGAAGTTGAAAGTCATTCTATAAAAGATGAAATATTATGTAAAGTCATTAAGTATGTTTCAATCGGTTGGATTGAAACCTTGTCAAGTCCAGAAATAAAGAAATATTTCAAGTTCAGAAATTTACTGTCGGTCAAAGGAAAATGTCTTTTATTTGGTGACAGAATTGTAATACCAGAGTCTCTAAAGTCTAAAGTCCTTAATCTAATACATTATGGTCATCCTGGTATAGTCAGATCAAAAATTCTAGCTCGTTCTTATGTTTGGTGGTTAGGTATGAATCAAGATATTGAAGATATAATTTCTAGATGTGAAATGTGTCAGTCTGTACAAAATGCTAATAAAAATGTACGTCATAATTGGCCTATTGCTGAAAGTCCATGGGAAAGAGTGCATTTGGATTTTTTTGATTTAAAAGGTTCCAAATACCTATTAGTTTGCGATTCATATTCAAAGTGGGTAGAATGCTTTTATATGAAAAATACTAAATATTCGGATTTGTTATCAAAATTAGGTGAAGTTTTTTCCAGATTTGCGTTTCCGAAAACCATTGTTTGTGATAACGGTCCTCCGTTTTCATGTAAAGAATTTTCTATTTTTTGTAAAGAAAAATCTATTAAATTATTATTTTCTCCACCTTATAATCCTGAGTCAAATGGATTAGCTGAACGATCTGTTCAAACATTCAAAAAGATTTTAATTAAATTTATGTTTTCAAAAAATTCTAAATATTTGTCACCAGCTCAACGTTTAATAGATTGTTTGTATACTTATCGTTCCACTCCTACTTCTGTCACGGGTGTGTCTCCTATGGCTAAAATATTTTCGTATGAGCCACGTACACCACTACACATTTTGTCAGAAGAAAATCATGTAAATAAAAGTAAGGAATCACAAAAGGTCACACAATCGAGGAAAAATGCCATAAAAGAGTATAAGGAAAATGATAGTGTTTTAGTCTACTTAAGACATCTAAAAAGTCCGATGAAATGGGTGCAGGGAATAATTGTACTAAAATTAAGTCCATGGGTATATTTAATTAAATTAATGGGAGGAGAAATAAAAAAGGTTCATGTTAACCAGATAAAAAAAAGTTGTTTAAAGTTTAAATCTAATTATGAAAATCCCGAAAAATGGTTCGACTTGGGAAGCCAAGAAAATAAACATGATAGTGAACCTGAACCCAGCACAAAAAATGATGTTATTACTAGGTCTGGCAGAGTGGTGAAACCCCCTGTCAGGTTTAGCCATAGTGATTATGTTTAAGTTGTGTCATTGTGATTAAGTTAAAAAAAAAATGAAAGGAGGAAAGGATGTTATGTATTGATATGTTGGTATTCTCTTGTCATTTATATCGTTATGTTGGTAGCCCACAAGCGGCACTTGGAGGATAACCTGGAATGTATCGGAGTGTCAATAAACGTCATAATAAGTCAACCGTTTTCTTATTGATTGCAAATCCCAGACATTATACCTTACACACACCAGTTTTATCAATTCGAGTGATTCCTTGTATAAATGCCAGTTTTGGGGATTCCTTACACACACCAGTTTTATCAATTCGAGTGATTCCTTGTATAAATGCCAGTTTTGGGGATTCCTTACACACACCAGTTTTATCAATTCGAGTGATTCCTTGTATAAATGCCAGTTTTGGGGATTCCTTACACACACCAGTTTTATCAATTCGAGTGATTCCTTGTATAATATGCCAGTTTTGGGGATTCCTTACACAAACCAGTTCCTTATACGTGCTAGTTTGTTGATTCCTTACATAAGCCAATTTTATTGATTTGGGTGATTTTTGCATATGCCAGTGTTATTTATTTATTATTTCTTTGCACGGTAGGTATTATTGTTTATAACTCAATTTTTATCCTCACTAGTACAAGCATGTGTTGAGGTTAACAATTTTTTAAAGTCAATAATAAAAATAAAATATTGTAGGTATTAAAAGAACCACATTTTGTATTGATTTGAGGGATTCCTTGTACAGTTTTCACTGAGAACTGATTCACTTTAAATATGTTACTTTTATACGTAACACTATAACAATATAAAGTTATTTTCATTGTTTCTAAATGATAACAAATCAGTACAATAATGTTCAATTTTATTGGAATAACTTTTTGTACTTTTGAAGGTTAAACTCATCAATGTAATATAAATCTTTGAAGAAATAAATCATACTAATAAATCTAAATGAAACATGAAACACAACAAGACACAAACACAGAAAATAAAATAGGTAAAGGTCGCAACTTAAATTAACTTCCCAGTTGTGACCTTTACCTTTTTTTTTATTTTTGTGTCTTGTTCTGTTTTATGTTACGTTTAGATTTATTAGCATTACCTTCTTCTTCAATGATTGCATAATAATGTTTTTGTTTTTGCAGTTTAGGAAAATAAAATGAAGATAAGAAACAAATCATCTGGTGAAAGTTGATAATATTTTATTAATATAATTGAAATACATTGGGATTATTAGCACCAGATCCAGAGAATCTAAGAACAATGGGTGGTTTAACTTCCAAAGTGGTAAGTTGCAATATTATGATAAACGCATTATTCACTAGTTTTCTTTTCTTTTAACATTATGGTTGGAGAGTTTGCGGCGATAATTATATTTACATAATGCCGAGAAACGCTGGACATAGAATATTATCGCTTTGTGCAGCACAATGTCCCCGAGAGACTGGATAACTGGACATTTCCTCACTGTGTCTCTCTATTCTATAAGATTCGCCTCAATTTTCAATTCAGCATACATTATAAGGAATAAATAATATAAACTGTACAAGTATAAAACAAACAATTAGAAGGTTCTAAAACCACATTAAATACCAGCAGCAACAAGGCTAGCAGTTTAAAAGAAGCTCAGCTAAAGAAACTAAGCTACTCGCTAGGTGACTCGCTAGGCACTAGGCGCTAAGCAAGCTGCCTGCCTGTGCGTACGTAGCCTTACAGATGCTAAATATGATAAGATTCAAATCAATTTTAAATTCAGCCTACATAATAAAGAATAAATATAAACTACTATCTGATGGCATGCGTTGCAAGTTGCAATGCTACTTAACTTTCCCATTCGTCCCGTTCCCCTTCCGCCAACACTTTCCCTTTCGCAACTCCTTCCCCTCCACTCTCCGCTGTTCCCCTTCTCGCGACCCCCCCACCCTTGTCCCGCCTCTTGCGAACCCCCCCCCTCCTTAATTCCTCTCCGCCCCTCCCGGATTCCCCTCCCCCTTATGACTTTTTGTCCCTGCCGCTAAACTCTCTGACCTATTTCAATATTTTTATGCAAATTTCATAAAGCCAGAGCTCGAGGTATGAAATATACTTTACGACCTATTCTCATACCTAGCAAATATACATAAAAAATTTCGTAAGAATCGGTCGAGCCGTTTCGAAGGAGTGCGACCACAAACACCGTGACACGAGATTTTATATCTTGGAAGATATAAAGCAGAAGTACAAGTATAACAGAACATAACCTCGGAACAGGCTCAGCCTAGTGAGGTGGCATACACCTAGAAGATATTAAGCAGAAGTACAAGTATAACAGAACATAACCTCGGAACAGGCTCAGCCTAGTGAGGTGGCATACACCTAGAAGATATAAAGCAGAAGTACAAGTATAACAGAACATAACCTCGGAACAGGCTCAGCCTAGTGAGGTGGCATACACCTAGAAGATATTAAGCAGAAGTACAAGTATAACAGAACATAACCTCGGAACAGGCTCAGCCTAGTGAGGTGGCATACACCTAGAAGATATAAAGCAGAAGTACAAGTATAACAGAATATAACCTCGGAACAGGCTCAGCCTAGTGAGGTGGCATACACCTAGAAGATATTAAGCAGAAGTACAAGTATAACAGAATATAACCTCGGAACAGGCTCAGCCTAGTGAGGTGGCATACACCTAAAAAATATGTACTTAAAATGTATTTTTGGTTAATAAATAATAAAAAATAAAAAAATAATGATTTTTTTTTATTTTTAAAATAATAAGATTGACAAAAGAGATTCAAAATAAATAGGTCCCAATGGTTGAGTTGGTTAAGGCGCTGTCCTGATAAGACAAGAGATCCTGGGTTTGATTCCCAGTTGCGACCGTTACCTTTTTATTTTTCTGTGTCTTGTTCTGTTTTATGTTTCGTTTAGATTTATTAGTATTATCTTCTTCTTCAATAAAATTATAAGAACCCGGATGTCTCTAAAATTCCTTGTAAATGATATATTACGCTTTACATAAATATCGTCCTCGTTCGGGTTGAAAACCAACATCGGATACTTGGGATATGAAGGTAAAAAGTTGTTAAGGAGGCTAAAAGTCTTAAAAGTCTAAAAGGCTAAAAGTTTTTTGTGGAATATGTCTTAAGTTGTGAAGTCAAAATTTTAGCAAGTAGGTAGTAAATAATAATGTAGTTTTAGAAAAGAATATATTAGATGTAAGATGTAAAAATTATAGAACTAAATAAAATATATATACTTGCTTTAAAATTATTTTTTTTAAATTGTGGTTTCATGAGAGAAGAATAAAGTGACAAAACAGAACAGTGAAGATAAAGAACAAACAAAACAAACCTAACCTAACTATTTTATCATTTTCTAATTAGTCACTGTTCTGTTTATGGTTGGTCTAAGATGTGTTTTCAATATCTATATTATCTACCTACATTAAGGTGGTAAACTTTAAAAACTTTTATCTTAAACTATCTATATCTTAAAACTTTATATCGGGTTAGGTGACTTTTGCCTGAATGAAGATCATACATATATATTACTGTACCTAAGTGTTGTAAGAAAAGTCTAAAAAATATAATCTTAATGTTTTAATAGCTTGTAGCTAAAGCACAGACGACACAGGAGAAGCGACTGAGGAATTTGGAAACACAAATAGCTCACACTAGCCAGACTGCAGATGAACAAAATCAGGCTAACATTCCAAAAGTTGAACTGATTGAAGCCCAGCAACTAAAGCAATATCAACTTGAAATCAAGCGACTCAAACAAGATCAACTTGAGGCCAAGTTACTCAAGCAAAAGCAACTTGAAGCCGAGAGACTCGAACAATACAAACTTGAAGATAAACAAAAGCAAATTGAAGCTGAGCGACTCAAACAATATGAGGCTAAGAGATTTATAAGGGCCAAGCTACTAAGTCAAAAGCAACTTGAAGCCGAGAGACTCAAACAATATAAAATTAAAGATGAACAAAACAAACTAAAGCAAATTGAGGCTGAGCGACTCAAACAAAATCAATATGAAGCCGAGCAATTTGAGCAGAAACA
The DNA here is from genome assembly GCA_951813805.1 of Limnephilus auricula. Lineage (NCBI taxonomy): Eukaryota > Metazoa > Arthropoda > Insecta > Trichoptera > Limnephilidae > Limnephilus > Limnephilus auricula. The sequence goes on from OX638396.1 coordinate 5,022,547, forward strand.
ACTTGAGGCCAAGCGCCTTGAAGCTGAGCGACTCAAACAATATCTTCTTGAAACCGACTTGAAGCGACTCAAACTAAACCAACTTGATGCCGACTTTGAGCAAATACAACTTGAGACCAAGCAACTCAATCAAAAGCAACTTGAAGCTGAGCGACTAAACCATTATCGACTTCAAGCCGAGCGATTTAAGCAAAAACAACTTGAGGCAAAACAACTTGAAGTCGAGAGACTCAAACAATATCAACTTGATGCCGAGAGATTCAAACAACATCAACATAAAGATCAACAAGAAGCCGAGCGATTTCATCAGAAACAACTTGAGGCCAAGCAACTTGAAGCTGAGCGACTCAAACAATATCTACTTGAAACCGACTTGAAACGACTCAAACTAAACCAACTTGATGCTGACTTTGAGCAAAAACAACTTGAGACCAAGCGACTTGAGCAAGAACAACTTGAAGCGAAGCGACTCAAACAAAAGCAGCTTGAAATCGAGCCACTCAAACAAAAGCATCTTGAAGCCGAGCGACTGAAACAATATCTTCTTGAAAACGAGCGACTTAAACAAAAAATACTTGAAGTCGAGCGACTCAAACAACAGGAAAAATTTGATAAAATTTTTGGAGAGAGACACATATCTGAAGCCCAGCGAATCAATCAAGATCCACTTGTATCTGAAGAACAGAGGAGAGAAACAATAAATCAGCCGCGGATCAAAATGGAAGACATTTTGGCTGACAAATTGCAAGGATCCGATCTTTCCACTAATTCACACGCTGTAATTCATAATAGGTATGTATCGAGATGATTGTAATCTAGGTCATTATCTAGGGCTTAATGCTAGAAGCATAAGTAATGCTTAATGCTAGAAGTAATCAAATTGAAATGAAGATCGTTTATCGAGTTTTTGGTGTGAAAAATTCCAAAGCAGTATTTTGACTTCTACATTAGATAGGTTTCAATTTTATCAATCTAGAGCACCTGACATAGGTATTCATAGCATTAAAATAAGAGAAGTTTTAGAATGCTTTCTGGGCCCTAAATCAAATTACCAAAAATTGACATAGGTACTTCTAGCTTTAACCCCCAGTTATATCTTACTAATATTATAAACGTGAAAGTTTGTATGGATGTATGAATGTTTGTTCCTCTTTAAATCGAAATTTAATGAATGGATTTTAATGAAACTTTACAATAATATAGCTCATACATCAGAATAACATATAGGCTATAATTTATTAAGCTAGCTATTTATTTTCAATATATTGAAAATAATAATTATAGTTTAACAGAAAAGGTCAAAATTTGAGAATGACATTTTGTAAAACAATGATTGTTAAATCAAAATTCTATTTTGGAAAATATTTAAATTACTGAATTTATTTGAAGTACTCGCCTAATACTTTGAATCGAATCAAGAATTATACATATTTTAAATAAATAGGTTAAGAATTTTGGTATAAACGTAGATGGGACCTAGGAAAAGAAAATAGATTATTCGAAGTACTAATCCTACGCAGACGAAGTCGCGGGCAGAAGCTTGTGTGGTTATATGGTAGAAAATACATAAGATCCCGAGCAAATGAACCCAAATGATGATTTCTGAAACTTAATAAATTAAATAAAAAATTATTTTTGTGTTAAAATGCTAAATATACGGGAGGTTTGTTCAAAAAATAGGTTGACTTTTTATTTTTCTCAAAAAATATTTATTTATTCATCAATATCTACTTTGTTCCCTTCAAAGTAATCCCCCTCAGATATAATACACTAGTGCCAGCGCCTTTTACAATCCTGGAAACCCACAGATAAGCGCTTCTTGGTATGGCCTTGAGCTCTTCCAGAGATGCGGTCTTTATCTCCTCAATCGTGGCAAAATTCCATCCTTTCATGGGCCTTTTCAGTTGATTCAAGCGATTCATTAAATGGTTTTTTTTTCACCCATTTCCAATTTAAATGCTTTTTTCAATGCATTTTACATTTTAAATGCATTTTTGCAACATTCTTCTTATTAACTCAACACACTAAAGTCGGCCGTGACTCAACACATCTTTTTTTCATATTTTATTTATTGTATGTCAAGTTGGGTTCCATGTCTAATCGGACTATGAGATCTCAGCGTCTGAATTCCCATAGTAGATTTATTCAGACACGATACTTCCTCACATGATAATTCATCACATCATAACTCACATTAACCTAATTCATCACATCATAACTCACATTAACATTTCAGTTTATTTTATTGTCCTGATGAAGATTGAGTCCAATCGAAACCGGTCGACAAATATAGATAAAAATAAAGTGGTTTAGAACTAAGTATTTGTTTCATTTGGTATAATGTCAAGCCACAAAGTGTTTGCTTTCTTCGATATTTAATGGTAAATGATGCATATTTAAATTGGAACAAAACTTCACAAATGTGAAATCCAAACTAAAAAATGGCGGTAAAGGGATCATTTTATAGCAAGGTCCTTGGTTTTATATGGGAAATTTTAAACTTTGAATAAAAATGGAATTTTAATGCAATTTTTACCAAACATTTTTATTCAAACATAATTAGTAGTTGTTTCTTGAAGTAATTAAGTTGAAACGTATTATATTTTTCAAAATCTATTTCATGTCTATTAAAAGTGCGGCAGTGGTGGAATACTTACCAAAACCGATATACGCTAGAATAGAATATGTTAGTTTATCCAGTATTTTACTTTTCTTTTACTCTTTTGTTTTTTGATCTGAGAAACCATTTTGCATTTAGAAAAAGCATTTTGAAAATAGGTATTTTGCTTTTGAAATGCTTTTAAAATTGGAAGTATGAAATCCAAATCAGCAAAGCGGGCAACCACATCAAGAGACTCCACTTATCCGATGCGTGCCTCCACGAAGACGAGGATATTGACAAAGTCTTGGATGAGGAGAGATGTCCATCCAGAAGAATCGCATCGGCTTCAAACTAAATATTTATAATAAAATTAAATCAGAACGGCCAAAATCGGATGGTGTCGCTTGGTTTGAATTTGAGGAAACGGCTCCGTTCCATTTATAGTGATGAAGAACTTCTGCATTGAATCCTGAATTCTTGATTATGTAAAAGTAAACCAGGATTCCATTAAGCTGTATCGAAAGAATTAATATTAATCATAGACATATGAATATACATTAAGGTGGGTCATTTTTAAAAAAGTGTTAATTTCAAATTGTAAGAGCGATAAAAGGGTGCCAAATGGGTTCAAAACGACGTGTTTAAAATTTTAAAAATTTCTGATACGATCTTCTTCCTCCGGATTCACTTCAAAGTTTTGAAAATTTTAAATTTTAGAGGTTATTTCTAGTGTGTATAAAAGTTACTATGAATCTTTTTAACGATATTTTTTGTTATCTTCCATAGCAAATGTAGTATATATTTACGAAATCATTTACAAAATGTCCCGGTTTTGATTATTGGAGGCGTGAGGTGAGGGCGGGGGAAGCACCGATTGCACTAATACCGGTGAAAAAATGGAGGAATTCCGCCGCAAAAGTAAAGTGCTGTTTGATATTTCGTCTTGCAAATGCAATGATTTCAGTAAATGTGACTGTCCTAGAGATAAAAAAATACCTGTAAATGAATAGAGTTTCATTACTGACCAACGTACTACACGAAAAATGATAATAGGAAACGTGGATACCGCTTCAACAAAACAAATGAAGACTGCGTTGAAAGGGAAACTTTTGAAGCAAAAATCCTTGTGCCCGTCTAAAAAGGAAAGCACATGTAAGTTATCTACCTGTCTACTCGATATTTCCACGTCTTCTGCATCAAATGAATCTGATTGTAAAGATGTTTTCAAACCTAATGTTTTACCTCAAACGCTTCAGAAGCAGGCTGCGGTCAATATTGATCACTCCACACTGTCTAAAACTTGTGATAGATATGGAGTGTCGGAAAAGGCAGCGGCAGCCATTGCCTTAGCAGTTTTGTATGACATCAAGTCTAATATTCCAGTTATTGACAAGAGTAAACTTCGAATAGAACGAAAGAAAACAAGAGGAAATATTAAGGGCACAACACATAGTTTTATAAAAACCCTTTGTAAAAGACCAAAATATTTTGATGGCTGGAAAGATAAACCATTAATTATCAGGAAAAGGGAGGGGACTCAATTCAGAGAATGATGCATTGAAGAGCATATTTCATTGATAAAAGAACCAGACTCAATATATATTTAGGTTTTATAGCACAAAACTCTGGCACGTCGAAAGTTATAAACCATTGCAATGGATAATTTGCTTGCTTCACATGGACGAGTTACCATTTCGGCATTTGTTCGCACATCTTGACGGTAAGACATCTGGACCTCAAACATGTTCAGGCACAATGGGACTAGCTTTGGAAAATTGTGAAAAAAAAGCCTATGGTTCATTTTCAGAAAATTGATGGAGAGTTGCATGAATTATTTACTAAAGACGAGGATACAGATCAGTTTTATTTGTATAAAATAGTATCTGCAGTTACAGTGGGTTTTCAGTTACCTGAAGATTTATGCCACAAATCTCCTGGAAAAATGTCTCATACTTACGCGTGCTAACCGAATTCTTTGTCTTTATGTTTCAACGAAAGCTCCTTCAGAGAATCTTATTATTTTAGAAACGTACGTTGTTCCGGCTTGTTCAGCATTAAAACTCATACCACCTGTAAAGATAGAGCACGTCACCTTTGGTAGTTAATCTCAGCGCCTAGATACTTATCAGCTGAACTGAAAACTTAATTTATCCGGTTATAGAAAGAAACAGTTTCTTCGCACACCCCGAAAATTTATTACTTGCAATTTTGACTGACCCTCACAAGCACATCTGAGAATTAGCTGCGCGTCGTGTTCTAAAAGCACGCAGTAATAAACTAAGTAAAGCAGGGCTGTTCCAACTTCCATACATAAACCTCGATGCATCATATTATTTGGAAGCAAAATGAACCGAACCCTTAATACTGAAGAATATTTCGGATGAAGATCTTCAATTATTTGTAGCTCATGGGGGAGAAGGTAGATTGCCTCTTCTGAATCTGCCATGTTATACTCAAGCAGTTGAAAGAGGTGTAACGACTGTTATTGAAGCCTTGACTACTTTATGTACGAAGTCTGCAAGAGATGGTCTTATTAAGGTGAAGATTGAGTCTCTCAAAATAATGCCGAAATTTGAGAGTAAGAAGAATTTTGCTCGTATTTGAATACACTACCTTGAGATAATTTGAATTATATTCATATATGTTTTTAGTTAATAATTCGAAAAATTCCCTCTATTTTGCGTTTTATTGAAAAATTGTTCATTTTTACTTGTTTATCTAACATTTTTTAAAGATTTAACAAGGGTGGGTTTTTCTCTAATATGTGAAATTTCAAAGTCAATCCGGAGGAAGAAGATGATATCCAAATATTATTAAAAAAATTAGGTGATTTTTCATCATCATTTAGCACCCTTTTTTCACTATTAAACAAATCAAAACAAGAAAAAAAAATTCCCCATACATTCGTGACCCACCTTAATATACATAGACCTGACCTAAGTTATAAAAGCGGATTATTTCCCCCTCCCCATACCGGTTCGGCTCGCGTATGCCTTCGCCTGAATCCTGGGGTAAGTAAATTAAAACATTTGTAAAAGTGTCTTAATAACTCAGGTACGGGACACACGTCATTCCTATGTCTACCTACATTAAATTATCGTGAAAACACGCTTATGTGTCCAAGCGGTTAACTAAATACGGGAACAAAATGTTTGACTCTCAAAATAAGCGAACCTTACTTTGTAGTATTTGGACTTCGCAAACTGTTCACAAGGTGGCGAGCAACTCGCGCTCCCATGTAAAAAGGTTTATTCATTCAAAAGCAGATTTTACTTTTAAGAACTAAATGGTAATATTATAATGCGAGATGCCTATATACTGTTAGATTGATTTATTGACGAATCACATATCAAACACAGCCATCTTGACCCCTTAGCATCGCTACAGTACCCCTCTCCCTTATGTTTGATCGTCTATGTATATTCATATGTCTATGATATTAATAAACTTTGGGCGGGAAGGGTCGATCTACCTTTTACGCCGGTCCTACTTGAATGCCTAAAAAGGCATTGGCTGTCTAATATTTTTATATGAATATTGTTCACCAATAATTTTTTAGGGTCCCAATTATATTTATATGTACATATAAAACAAATAAATATATAAATACATGTATATATGTCATACAAGTCTTCCCCATCTTCTTATCTCCCTGTATTTTGTGTGGAAGATTATTTTATCAAAAGGAAACTTATGCTTTGGCACTGGAGATGCATAAGTTTTTTTTTTTCAAAGTTAAGACCAATTTTTTTTTATATTGTAATAAAATATGTATGTAATTTTTTTATTAATAAAACATCACTAAATGTCACCTATTTTAACTTCCATTTATGGAGTCTTACGGCCGCTGTTCCCAACTTTTCAATCGATTAATCTAAGGCCGCGATCAGCTAAGCATTTTGTAGGGTAACGCTCAATTTATGTTGTTCCCAAACATCTTATCATTGATAACCCTTCGTAGACAATAAAATGACATTAAAGTAAGAACTTTCGATGTTAAATTAATATTATAGAGTTAATTGTTGTATTTATTACTGATACAAATAATTTATTTACAATATTTTTATCCATAAACTGACATTTTATATTTTTTAAACAAACGTATAAATAAACAAAGTGTCAGCTTGACCGTAGGTACTCAACTTGACACTTGGCTTGGTGAATATTCGAAAACGCATACGCACAATTACTTCCGCCCATTCAGCTTTATCTAAAATATCTAGAACTTCTCTATCCATATTAATTAAAATGATAATTGACAAACGCAATACAACAGAATTGAAATGAGCACGAAACTGACTGTGTAATTTGTCAAAGTATTTTTTCTACTCTGTTGACACTTTTTAGAACTAGTCCAAAACTGAGGCAGCCGCGACGAGTTTAATCTACTAGTCCGGCTTCCTTAGATTAAATTAATGCTTAAGGCATGCTTAAGCGATGCTTGTGTGTTAGAAAAAGCGTAGTTGTGCATTTGAGCAGTATTGAGCAAAAATTTTGGCTTAGAAATTGATTAGTAGGATTGGGAACAGCGGCCGTTAATAACTTACACAGTAGGTTATAATTTTGGACAATACTTTTATAATTGGGGTGTGGTGAGTATAATATAAAAAAATTAATTCAAATGTACATTTTTTTTTCAAAGATATATCAGTTTTAAACATTTTCCATTTTCTCAAACGGGTTCCTTGTTTTCGCCCGCATGGAGTGTGTTAATATAGTGAGGAGGTGTTTGTTTAATAATAAAACATGTCAATCACCAAAGACATAAACTGATAGAAATGTATTGTGGGCAAGTTCGCGTGTTAGATCAATCTTTCCTTACTTCTGGTGAAATGATAAAACATTAGCAAAAATCTTTCTTGAACCAAACCAAACCTTGTTCTGTCTGGTGCCAAAGAGCAATGACATTGCAAAACTTATAGATACGTTGTAGAGATCTCAAAGTGGCAAGCAAACGGTAATTGTCGTCCTTTCAATTTTTCAATGTATCACGTGAGGTCGTGTGTTATCTCTTACCAATTTGCGTAAATGAGAAATTATGAGAAAGTTTTCCCATTACTCGGCAAACACTAGTAAAGACCAAGGAATAACATTTCATTCATAAATACACGTAAATTACTAATTATTATAAATAATAATACAATTGTTTCCAGAATATTTTTAGCGCCTTTGGAGAAAGTGAGATGGCATCGTTGTAACACATATCAAAACCATATCCTAGAAATAGAAAAGAGGTTTGTACGTTACCTGTAAATGAGGAAATATACATAATATCCATTCCTGTTCTTAACAGGAATGCTCGATATCAACACCTTACAAGCCGGCCGAAAAATATTTTTAGGTAAAATATTTTTTAAGTTAATCTCTGGAACTATACTCAATCCGACTATGTCGAAAGAGGTTAACTTATATGTCCCTAACAAGTATACTCTTGGGGGATCCCATGCACTTTTTTATGCTCCGAAAGCGAGGACTTGAAAGCGAAGAGACACTTGAAAGAAAAAGCGAAGACTGCCCATCAGAAAGCGCCAATAAACAGAGGGACTCAACTGCTTAACAATTCAGCATTGACTATCAACATTTTCAATGTCACTTACAGACAGTTCAGCAACTATCTTTTGAAGCTTGTCACAAAATAGTAAAATTGCCCCCATGCCTTTTTAATTTGTAATCTATCGATATATTGGTGTATTACCGTTTTACGGAGAACATGAAAAATATATTTTTTAAAATTGTTTAAGAAGGACAACCTACAGCGTTCCGTATTTCCTTAGTGTAATCTCAATCACACCCGTGATATAGAAAGTAGTGTTCAACTCACAGACATATTATTCATAGACTAGAGAATCAGGGAGAGGGGTAATAACCAACTGGAGCGGGGCGGAGAGGGATGAGTTGACGGTAACGATATGTGATTCGTTAATACTTCAATATGACAGTATATAGGCATCACGCATTATAATATCACCATTTAGCTCTTAAAAGTAAAATCTGCTTTTGAATGAATAGACCTTTTTACATGGGAGCGCGAATTGTTCGCCCGGTTTGAACAAACTTGTGTAATCCATATAAAATGAAGAAAGGTTCGCTTGTTTTGAGAGTCGAATATTTTGTTACCGTGTTTAGTTAAGACACTTTTACAAATGTTTCATAATTTACTTATCCCAATAAACTGCAACGTGCACACGACGGGACCGGGAATTTCGGTTGCTTACGCTTCATGTCTAAAACTGATCATATTATATGATGTGAATAAGCTTAAAATAATGACAAATAATGCCTGCATATGGAAGGTAATACGACAATTGGGTTTATACTCTTTTTCACTTCTATTTTTACATGTTTTAATAGCACAAGTTACCATTTTTGCCGTGTTATTTCGTAAAATGTACCGATAAGAGCTCGACGCTAGTCCTCACAAGAATGATGACGTCACATTTTCTAGATTCACGCGAACCTATACGCCAGCCCGGCCGGTTCCATGGAACCCAGAATTAAGGAGGGGGAAATAATACACTTTTATCACTTAGGGCAAGTCTATACATATTCATATGTCTATGGTTCAACCCAAATTTTAAGTATGTAAACGCTGCCCGGATCTATTTCGTTCATACAAACATATTCTTTGAATGTTCATTTTGTCACACATGAATGAATGTTTGAATTAAGAATTGACTGGAAACGTAAGTGTTTTTGTTAATTGTAAAATTTTGTTTTAATTTTGAGAGATAATAACGTGTCCATATTATGTTTGTAATGTTATTGCCTAGGAGTCGAAAAGTATGTAAATCAATTTTATTTTAAATCAGTATATACTCGTATCACATTTATCTCTTAAATGAAGTCAATAGTTTAATTGCAAACTAGTATTTATTATTATAATTTTGTTTGGCAAGCTCCGGGTTGAACTGTGAGTTGTATTTGCGGGTGTGTGTGGTGGAGACGGGCGGAGGGGGCGAGGGGGGCGCGGGCCCCCGCAGAAGCGCCGCCTCTCGCTCCCGCTCCACGGCTTCTCGCAGCAGCCGGGCCCGGCGAAGTTCATCCAGCCCTGCCTTGCTCCCGCTTTCATCTCCGGAACTTGTCGACGATCGCCGAGACCGCTTCTTCTTTTTCTTGGAATGCTTCTTGGATCTGATCTTACTGGTCTTTGCAGTTTTTTTCATGATTTCGGTGATGATGGATGGCTTCAACACGGGGAGACTAATCGTTTTTTTGCTCTGTTCCGAGAACGAGGCAAGTTTACGTTTTATTCCCGTAAGTGGGTCGCGAGTCGGTTTATCTTTTGTGACCAGCTCAGGGTCTTCAGGGCGTGGTCTATCAGGAGCTACGTCGTACCAGTTTCTCTTTCCAAGAGCCTCGTTAGTGTCCTGACCTAGGTAGGTCAAATACCCTATTTGTTTTTCGTACTTTTCTTTTTCTTCCTTGGCCTGGCGCTCGTGTTCCTTGTTTGGGAGGGGGGCAGGGGCGGGGCCGGAGGACGGTGGGGGCGGCAGAGCCCCTCGGAGTGCCGCCAGGGCTGCCTCTCGTTCGGCCCGGGAAGCGCGCGAGGCCCGCTCCTTCTCCTCCGCAGCTGCCTTTGCCTCATCCCTCCGAACTCGGGCGATGTTATCCTTTGTCCGGACATGCCAACTGAAAATTTAGATATCGCAGGTCAATATTAAAATCAACTTCTAGACTAAATAGTCAGCACTGTAATCACACCACACTAAGGAGGTTCTGAAGATTTCTTATGTCATCTATATATACTGCACTCATAAATATGCCCTCTGCACAATATGTATTGTTCAGAGGGCCTATTTATAGAAATGAATAATATTTATGAGTGAATCTTGAAGAGACAAATTGCAAACGCTGTCAAGTAATTCCACAGCCAAGTTCTCGAACACAAAAACCAGTTGTAATTTCTAACCATTCTCATGGAACAAATGTCATTTGTATATAAATTATTACAAAATAAAATCAAAGAGATCAATGACGCTAGTTCTTTGGAGCACCTTCCATCTAAATACAAGTAAAACAAACACAGTATTCTCGCCTGAAAATGCTAAAAGATTACAGTTTGTTCGTTAAGATACAGAAATCTATCAAACAGATCGCCCTTTTTGCAGAGTTAAGACTGGCCTGAAGGTGCCTACCAAACCGGCAACACTGGGACACATTCACAAATTATTTAATACAAATTAATACTAGGTACTACACTTGAAGTAAAATGGTCATACCTTTTTTTTGGAAGAATATTCATGATTTATTTTATATCTTCAAGCTAAATGAAATCCCTTCCTTGAATTCTTTCAATTATGGTTGTATCTGAAAAACAAGTAAAAACTTAAATGTGGACTAACACTGTAAACATAAGTAAAAATACAGTAAGTAGTTAGATAATAATGATAACTAAGTACTTCAGTTTCAGAAATGGATGTGTGTGTTGGTAAAGAGAGGGAATTTAGGGAATAAAAGAATAATAATAGATGTTGATTCACTGAGTCTTTTTTCTTTAAAAAAAACGGATAATTTGACGTTTTTTCTTCCCGCCATGTTTGAAACTGAAATACTTCTCATTATTATCTAACTGGTACAAATTGTTTTTTAAATAAATGAGCGTATTAATTTATCCCCATTTTCTGTACATAATATAACGTACTCGAAAATTTAAAATAACATAATATCTATAATTTAGAAAAATAGATTTTTAAACGATAGGTTTTTCGTCGGCGATAAGAATATAACTTTTTTTTTTATTTGTTCGACTAACCTTAAATCTTTTATTCCAAAAGAAATTGTTTTTCTAATATAAAAGAACAAATGCGTGCTTAATGTATTGACTTAACATTTTGGAAATCCATTGTTCGATTACGGAGACATTGTTAATTGTTAGCGTTGATAGTTATTAGTAATCTAAAACACAAAACAACTCGATACAATATGACAGGTGACAGCACTCAGCAGTTTTATCTATGGTCGAACAAGCTGTCAAATAGGTCAAAGTTAAAACAGTACGTGTTACCCGCTACGGCTAATAATAATTTCAGATAGTTTTTTTGTGGAATGGAAGGAAAATATTCCTTTACAGATTTTTATGTCCTTTTTGATTAGCTCTAAATAATATAAGCGTGTGTTGGCCCTAAAATAACATCAAAAGCAATAGCATTAATCAGAGCGATCAATCTTCAGATGTGTACAAAAACTACTTGTTTTTAAACGCTACCAAAATAATTATACTTTGTTCTGTGGCTTGAACCGAAACGTCAAAATCATGTCAGTATTCTAATCAGCCAATCTACCTTATCGCTTGGATTCTAATTTTGTTAAGTTTTTAAATAAAACATTGTGGTAAAATATCATTGCATTCAAAATTGTATCCATTTTCTTCGCCGTCTAGTTTTCTTGACTATACGATTATTTAATCATTTTTGGCAAAGCGTATAATTAACCAATTACCATGGCGGATGTAATATTCTCTTGCAAAGCTTACGCTAAAATAATAATGCACGCTACAAAATATCCGCATTGCGCGCTGAACGGTGTTCTATTAGCGGAAAGCGACAAAACGAAGGAGGGAAGCAAGAACCAGAAAATCACAGTGGTAGATGCCATTCCTCTCTTCCACCAGTGTTTGAACGTCACTCCTATGGTGGAAATTGCCCTTTCACAGGTAATAAACATTCCATGTATACTGTGATTATTATAAACATGTCATTATCATATTCTCATATCGATGACAATCACATCAACATTATTTTGAAAACTCTTGAGTTCAAAGTTCGCACCTCTTAGAAAATTGGATTTTATTGTATGAGATAATATAGGAGGGCTGTTCGGAAAGAGAGCGTTGTTTAGGTCGGCCCATCATGAATGAAGATCTTTAAAGGTTAGCTACATTCCCAGGCTGCCGAGTTCTGTGCAGAAAGAATTTTCAAATTGGTGTAACGCTGTGACAATTTAAAAAAATTTAATTTAATAATGTTTATTATTAGACATCGGATTATATGCACTAAAAAAGGCCGAAATATGCACTAAAAACTCTTGATATGCCCAAAATATGCACAATGCAAAATCAAAAAACCATTTTAATTTTTATGTATTTTAATTAAAGACGGTACAAAAACAGCGAAATATTCTTAAAATTATGCATAGTTTTTGTGACGATATTAAGTATTTTTCCAAATTTTCGATCGCAAATTTGTGACGTTTGTCACCCAGTATTAATTTGTACGCCGAGAACGACCGTCAATTGATGTCACTGTCAATTGATAGGCAATGTTCTTCATGTCTTCAAGACTCGGGTTTTTAAGAAATATAGCGTCTAACTTTTTACGAATCTTTTCTGATATAAAATTAGGAAGGGCGTTGGCAAGTTCGATCATTGTTTCCGGTATTTCTATTGAGAGAGGAAGGTTTTTTTGTTTTCAATTATTCTATGGCATCTGGTAACTTGTGGAAATGTGTTGAGATGAGGGTGATATTGTGTTTAATGGGTGCGTCTTCAAATGCTAGCTTGCTTGACTGAATTGCAATGGCCTCAGAACTGTCAAATTGATCAACGAAATATGGACGATTGGGAAAAAGGGCTAAAATATGCATTAACGCCGTAATTAGAGAGTTATATGCATTTGCGTATGCAAATATGCAAATGCATAAAATCCGATGTCTATTTATTATTAAGTTCAGTTTTTCATATTGTCAAAACCCTTGCAGAACTTAATAATAAACATTATTAAATAAATTTTTTTTAAATCAAATGGAGTTCTAAGAATTAAACACAAAAACAATAAATAACTATGACAATTGCTTGAATTTCAATGGTGGCTGAGTTGAAAAATAGTGGAAAGCTGTTGTTTTAAGAGTTACATAGAAAAATATTTGCAATTCGGGTTACTTTCCGAACAGCCCTCATGTTATGTAAATATCCTTGGAATGGTGTGATTTAAAGATGCCGTTTAATTAATTTGACCCATTTCCATTAGAACAGAGCCCTTGAGGTAATTTTACACTAAAACGGCGCTATACAAATCATCCAAATATTGTTAAGAACATTTTGAACCGGAATGTCCTATTTTTTTTCAGAAACTGTCTCATTGTCCCAAAGGGAATTATTAGGATGCCAATATGTTTTCAAAAAGTTGAGACATGCAATGTTAATTTGGGACTATTTAAAATATTTCATTTTTATTCATTCTTGTTTATGTTGTTATACCTATCCTACAAGGGAACGCTTTTGTACAAAGAGACTTGTTGACTAACATAATGATCAATTGCAAGGCAAAACCATTGTCGTGTTCTGAATGCAGTTTTTATTGTGATTGGGTCACTAAGCTGTTTTCAAATTTATCATTTTAACTGAAGCATGAGCCTTATATCATTTGTAATCAACTGGAGACTAAAATTCTTATGCCATCTTTAGAAACAGATGAATTTTCTGAACATTTTGGAGTTTTCCGAGACCTTTTAACCTAGCAATCTTCATAGAACTCCTCTACTCTTAAGTCTCTTAAAATTACACTTATTTCTTCAATGGTTAATTGTTAATTGGTAGATGAACGATGCCTAACTTGTGTGTGAACTGTTTACAGATAGACGGCCTGTGTTCGGGGGCAGGTCTGCGCGTGGTCGGCTACTACTCCGCCAGTGATAACTTCTCCCACAATTCTCTGGACAAGGCGCCGGCCGCCCGTATCGCCGACAAGATAGCCGAGGTTTTCCCCTCTGCCCTCTTCGTTATGGTGAGAATCTCGTTTCATTTCGTTATCTTCTTATTTTCTACATTTGTTTCTTTATTTTAGTTTTCTACATGTCATTTTTAATTTCGTTACTTAATTTCTACATTCCTCTTTTCTTTGTACATATTACTTTACTTTTTTATGTGTTGTTTCATTTCGTTACTTAATTTCTAAATAACTGAAGTCTCCAGCATTACCTTTGCTGTACATAAGAGTTTTTCAAAATTAGATGTATACAGTAATTGCCTTTTATTTTGAACGTCAAGTGTGCAAAATTTCCTCAAGAAGTGTCAAATAGCCAGCTTTTTTGAAATTTCTTGTAGACAGTGACCTTCCTACCGTTTTAAAGGCCAGGTGTGCAAAATTTCATCAATCATAGAATAAAACTGTAAATTTGTTTAAAAAACAAATCCTCACCGCGACGTTTCTTTATACAAGGTGTAATAGAACGCACCCAAAGGATTTTAACCAACGATTCCTGAACATATTTGGAATTAGAAACGTAAATTTTTATTTCTGATAAAGATTTTCATAATAAAGTGGTCGAGGAGTTTACAAAAAAAACCCGAAAATTGTGTTTTAATTAACCTAATCTTTGTCAACCCTTATATTAAAATCTGGTTATTATAAAAAAATCCACTGTACACTTATTCAAAATCAAACTCCCAAATTATTTTTATTGAATTTTTCTAATAAATGTAACACCTAACTTATTTACAAGTTTTATTTATTGTACAGTCAGAGCTCTTGTAGCTTTACATGTTGGACTCTGTATAGTTTATTATAATCGCCGTAGATGTAAGGCTCGTATTACAAGTGAAAAGCTTCATGTGCTCTCGACTTTACCTAAAATTCATACTTTTCTCATTCTCCATATCAACTTGCCCCCCCCCGGGCTATCGGCTGGCGACGCCCTTGACCTCCTGTATGGAGCTAATGTAAAAAAAAATCAGCTTCACAAATCCTACAATAATTATAATATTAGTAAGTTATTTAATAATACTATAACTATTATGTTATTACTATAACTAATGTGTTATTCTTATGCAGGTGGATAATCGTAAAATCTCCTTGGACCTGGAGAATCCATCTCTGAGGGTCGCCCAGTTCCACGACGGGAAGTGGCGCATGAAAGAATCCAGTCACATCATAGTCGGTGAGTTAATAATTCAATAATTTAAAATTAGTAGACCGAGCAATCAACTTAACTATATCAAAACCTCTGGAGAAATCCGTCATAAGCCATAGTGTGTGCATCGTATCTGTACGTTACAGCTATTAGACCGGGCATATGCTGAAACGCAGACCGCGCACCTCAGTATAGCGCAGAAATGTCGCCGCAAAATGGACGAGGCAGAAATCGGTCACCAACATGTGCTGCGATTGCCTTGATTCAGCGTGAGCGCTGGTCGTTTGAGAACATGACATGTTGAGAAATTAATAATTTGCTATTGATTTATAATCTCTCAGATTGCAAAAATCTATTTGGCAATTTAACACTAACATAGTGTACAAATTTATGTCCGCCCGCGTCCTGTTGAAACTGTAATTTACGAAACTTGGGAAATTTTTTATTAATTATTTTTACACAAAATGACTAAAAACTCAGTTTGGCAATAATGTTTATAATACATTTGCCTAATAAAATATGTGCGTCTTTTTATTTTTTTTTATTATAAGTAATTTAGTTAGAAAAAACGTAAGGTTAGCCATTTTTAAAACTTTTTTTATGTTTGCATTCAAAACTTTTATATGTATTTAAAAAATTAAATGTTAATTCTGAATTATAAAATATGAAAGCGTTTAAAAACAGTTTTTAGTTTTCAGATGCATTCAGAACTATTCCATTTATTTAAATTACAAAAGTGGACAAAATAGGCCCGAGGCCTGAGGGGTTTAGTTTGAGAACTACATTCCTAAATTCAGGATTTCCCCATGTAACCCATTTTTTTTTGGTTTTTTGAAAAGACCATGGAGGTAGAAATTACCAAAAAAACGATGTACATGGCAACACTGCTTCACAGCCTTAACCTCTTGAATGTCGGATGACATTTCCTTACATATGGCCAAATTTCATAGAAAATTAATATCAGAGCATTAAGAGAGGCTAGAGTGCTCAAATAAAAAGAAACGTCTGGAATGATATTGGCGCAAGCGATTCTGACCTTGTCCTTGTACAGTTTCTTTATACATAAGGGTTAATCTCACATTTAATTTTTTTAATCTGTCATCTGTCATCCGCCCACCGGCGGGCTTACGACAAACGAGAGATTAACACACCACAAGTTGGAGATGCGCAATTGATGGTTAGAGGAAAAAATAAATTTTGTGTTTGTGTTACTTTTTGTAGACGAAAATATCTTGGACTGCGTCTCCCAGCTACTCAAGTCCTCAGCCTTCAAGTCCCTGGTGGACTACGACAACCATCTGGATGACATCACGCAGGACTGGACTAACTCCGCCATCAATGTGCAGATAGACCAGCTCATGGCCATGGATGGCTGAACATCCCCCAATCTTCTGTTAAGCTTATCCTTATCAAAATAAATTTATTGAATACACAATCTGTTGGATATGATTTTACATCTGCCCTGATGATGGACACCGTAACATTGTCCGAAACGTTGGCTGAAGAAGAAGGTAGCGCAACACGGCATAACACCCCATAAACAAATAACCGAAAAACATTGTTTATATTTACATGGCTGAAGTCTCCGGTTGCCCGGACTTTACAGTTTACTTAAATCAGATGTAGAGAGTAATTTTCCTCTTATTTTGAACTAAGTTTACAAAATTTCCTCAAGTCATCAAAATTCTGGTTTAAGAGGGTAATTAATACCAGAGAACACTGGAAATTAATCCTTTTTAAATCAAATTCTAGAATTATTAACTCTTTTTTACAAAAAAACTTAAATTGATTTTGAAAGATTGTTATTTTATCTGGTACACGCAATTTAAAATTTTGAAAAACTAAGTGTATTTTTAATATACCAAGGTAATACCGTTGGTCGTTGGCAGATTTGTTCAATTTTCAAACGATAGATTCTATTAAACAACACAAATTTCAAATCATATAATCATACAACAAAATAAATTAATACATAATCTAGTAAACACAGTTTTCAGAATTTTAATTTTAGTTAAATGAGAGAACGAGAATGTGTTTTGTGACAAAAATACCTCAGTTTTTCTATTTATTTAAGGTCTTACAAACTAAAATATTACAAATAACACTCATTTTGTTTAGACATTATTGATAAATCATAAATACATATGATCAAAAAATACTTACAAGAAGTACACAATATTTAATAATTTATCATCATGCGTTTTGAGCATTTTTATTGCTTACTTAAATGTAGGTATATATTAAAGCAAGTTTTGAATGAAATTAATCGATACCAAATTATTATTCAACTGTGAATTTGTATTAAAAAAAAACAAAGCCACCTACAGACGCTCTTCTTTATAATTTTTTTTTTAATTATTCTGGCTTTTACTCTTTAATAACTCAGATGCGAGGCATACGTCATTCCTATGTCTACCTATGTTAAATTGTCGTGAAAACAAGCTTATGTGCCCAAGCGGTTAAGGGTGTTTTAGGCAGTCATTTAAAATTATGGAGAAATGAAAGGTGAATTTAAATATTAATTTTATTTAACAGGTTCGCTGCCGGCGACTCCGGTCAGAGCCATTCGGCGTCTTGCACTGGGTGCCGGCGGCTCCGGTCGGAGCCATGGGTAGTATGTCTGCACAAACATCAGTTTCCTGCCGGCACTCACGGCGAATTGTTGTTTTTGTAGCTGGCATTGTAGTTGACAATTGTACCAACATTTTACAGCAATTGTTTTTCAAAAAATATTAGGTTATTGTTGTAAAGGGCCATTGAAAAAAGCACACGATAAGTTTGTGTTTTTTTTGGAAGGTAATCTGAATTGTGGTCACGCGTTGTACATGGATAACTATTATAATAAACAATCTGCTTCAAAAGGATACTACAGCACAGGAACACTGCGGTCAAATTTGAAAAACCTTCCTGAACAGGACCAACTAATAGCTTATTATCCATGTGAACGAAAAACTATCAGAATTATGGTATAAGAAAGTGTTCATTCACACACTTCAGATACTTTTGATGAAAACTCAAACAAGTTGTACAATAGATATTCTGGTCAAAGAAAAATACCACTCTCAGACTGTCTATAATCCAAGCACTACTTCCGTCACCATCACAACCTGTTACACGTCAGCCTACCACATCTCCTCATAGAATACAGCTAATATCCAATAAATGTCCCGATAAACTTACTTCTGAAAGGATAAAGCGCAAGAGATGCCGATTATGCACGAAAAAAAGGAAGAGGAAGAAGGCAAACAAGACACCACTGTATTGATTGCACAGGTAAACCTGGTTTGTGAGTTGAGTGCTTAAATGAGTACCACCAAATTTTATAAATATTTTTTTCTTTATTCATGAGATGTTCATTACTTTCATTATTTTATTTTATTTGATTTGCTACTTGTATTTTAGTAATTATTTGTACGAAAAACAAAATTTTTTTTTGTCTATTTTCGTTTGCTTTTTTTATTAAAATAAAAAATAAAAAAAGAGTAAAAAGAGTGCGACTACTAGATGAACAATTATTATAAGCAATAATTATCAGTCTGAAACACTCATCCACATTGAAACAATCTTCCGAGAAAAGATACATGCTGCCGACTTATTTTGTGAATAGAATAATATTGTTATAGATTTCAAAATAGAATAGATGAGATATTGAACGGAGGGGAGGCAATTTTTGATAAGGCCTGATAGAAGAGAGGATATTTGTTTAGAGAGGGACAGCCAAAAAATATGTGATTCAAAGTTCCCACTTCTATACAACAGAATGTACAATCTGGGGAGTCAAGGACGTGAATTTTAAAAAGGTGAGAAGGAACAGAACAATGTCTGATTCTCATTCAAATAAGTGAAGAAATTTCTTTTTTGGAAAAATTGGGGAATTGTTGAAACCATTGTTTTGTATTATTTGTATAAACCTTTGTATTGAGGCATAGAAGGCATAAAAAAATCTTCTTTAAATAAACAGAATATGGAGAGAAAATTAAAGAAAAGTATTTTTTAAATATATATACATATTTTATATTAGGAAAATCCAAAGTCCCTGAGGAAAATTCGTTTTCCTCTTGATGTGTGTCATCATCTTTGGAGATGCTGTGTGATGGTTCTGGAAAAGAAACAGGTATCTTCATACCTGGGTAGAAATATGGGGGTCAGTGTGTCCGGCAGTGACGGATGTATGAATCCATCCCTGGTGCTAGGCGATGGGTCGAGATAGTCATGCTGCAGAGAACGAAAGGTCCCACGCAATAGGTAGGCAAACGCTTCCGCCGCCAAAACCTAGACAAACCCCACTCCATAACAAACAATTTGTTTATATTATGTAGTTTTTATTTCTATGGTTTAAAAGTTACATTAGATTTAGTACACCAATGCAGATTTTCAATTATTGGTACAAAATTATTCGGTGTTAAGGCCAACTTCTTCACTCGATAATTCTGTGGCCAATGGGTTAACAATAATTACAAATTAGAATGGAGTATAATTTCATTTTTTTCCTAGTTTTTAAATATTAAAACCTATATGCTAATTTCGATAGAATTCCGTTTTATTTTGGAGGTGGAATTATGTATGAAGGAAACTTGAGGGGAAATATTATTTTATTCTCCCTAAATTTGGAGATTTTGAACATACGCTCTGGCAAGGCTAAACCAGCGAAAATTCAACCATAGAAAATGAGTGGTTTATTTATGCATAGAAAATTGGTTTTGAGTTTTGACATATTGACTTGACGATCCTGACATCCGACTGGAGATGTTTATCTTTATTATATTTTCAGTTTATAATAAAAATTATGTTTTAATTTCATTAATACTTTCATAAATGTGATTTGAAATTTTCTCCATTGGAGGTTAGAGCTAACTTAGTGCAAGTATATCTAAAATGTCTTATAAAACCGCTGCCTTAGTTTTTGGATTGTACCTCGGCGCGAAAACAGTGTGCCGGTTAATAGATAAACATAAAGTAAAGAAGTATCCATCCGTAGTTTTACACTGGGAAGATACTTGCCCAGTTTGCAAGAAGAAAAGATGCAAGATGTACCCCCAGCGACCTTGCTGCCTGAAGCCAATAGAAAATGTGGTGGAGATAATAGATAAAGCTCGCGTCAGCTTGGACGTGTGCTTGTACCTGGTGACGTGTCCCATGATGACCGCGGCCGTTCAGCGCGCGTTTGAACGCGGAGTGAACATACGATTCATTACCGACTCGGAGATGGCCTTCGCTACTTCTTCCTCCATTCCCTTATTCCACAAGGCCGGCATTCCAGTCCGCCTGAAGAAATCCGTGAATATTATGCATCACAAGTTCTGTTTGGTGGACGACCCCGGGCGCGCGATACAGCTGGGATTGCCGCCGACAAGAAAAGGCGTGCTGATGGTGGGTTCCTACAACTGGACGATGCAGGCCCGCCTTGGCAATTGGGAATTTCTGACTGTGTCCTTGAAGCCCAGTTACACGGAACCCTTTCGGGAAGCTTTCGATCGTCTTTGGGACTTGTTCTCACCGTTGAGCCTGCAGGAGACGGAGTTGAATCAAATAGCTAATAGAAATTCTAAAGTAGACAAAGAAGAAAGTGACGATGAGGCGTAGGTGTGTAGGACAGTGGGAACATTCAATCTTATAGATGCTGTGCCCTGAATGCAACTGATGCTATCTACATATGGGACTTTTAAAGAGAAGCATTCTATGTGGAAGCAGACTGAGTCAGAGTCTTGC
The DNA here is from genome assembly GCA_951813805.1 of Limnephilus auricula. Classification (NCBI taxonomy): domain Eukaryota; kingdom Metazoa; phylum Arthropoda; class Insecta; order Trichoptera; family Limnephilidae; genus Limnephilus; species Limnephilus auricula. Next base: position 5,043,704 of record OX638396.1, read on the forward strand.
TGGAGATTACGGACTTTGTCAAATTCTGAAGCTTTTGTTTTTTATCCATTGGAATTTTAATATTGACTTTTGTTTGAAGGAACTGACTGCTGATGTGTGATAATAATCCTAGTTATAAATACAATATTATCTTTATATTTCTGTTACAAACATATTAATAAGGAAAAAAACAAATTTCCAATCTCTTCTATACACTACTCACTTAAAAATGCTTGTGCTCTGTGGAGGGATGAAATAATAATAATAATGTTCAACTTCCAAAGAACATGAACAATGTATAAATAGATTTAGAAATTATTGAACATCTTCTTCCTTGTACTGTCCCAACTCATTGCCTAGGTAGGCTGTTGGGGTCGGCTCTTCTCGTTCTCAGGTTGTAGCTTCTTTGGTTCTGGGTATCGCTTTCATCCAGGCCGTTTCTATATCTATATACGTAGAATTTTGGAGCATTGAGTCATCCAAGAGTTCTTTGCTCTTCATCAGGATGACTGTCGATGAAGCTCCATAGACATTGCCTGCTTCACTGTGTGGTATGGTGGTCTCATTATAATGTACTCCTGAACATGAGTACATTATAATGATTACATGTAACTGAAAATACTATGTAATATGATTCCATGACAGTTGATTCCCCGATGGTTAGCTCGGCATACTTAAATAAAAAATGCAGTCGGTTTGGGTAAAATACGGTAAACTTACACAAAATAAAACTAAGTGCCCGAAGGGGTGTACAGAGAGGATGTACTGCCGAATTACAAAAGTATAAAACATATTTTCATTCAAATGCATCAACCTTCCAGCGGACGCGCTGAGTAATTTCCCATGAGCGGGCGCTTGTCGTAAATTTTACGTGTACCGTCGATTTTGGAAGCGATTTTGTCCCTTATGTATAAAGAAATTGTATCAAGAACAAGGTCAGAATCGCTTGGGCCATTCTCGTTCTTAACGTAACAAAATACTGCATAGCCTCTCGGAATAATTTTAATAAATTGTCTATGATGCGGCGGGCATGAAAGATGGCCGACAAAATGGCCGCCGCGTCAAAATATGGACGGATTGATTTAGAAACTCTATATTCTTTCATTGTTTTTGAGATAAATTCATTGTGGAGAGAATAGATTTCAGATATTATCAGAAAGATCATTTTATCTACATTTTTTTCATGTAATTTTTATAATATATCACAAAAGAAATGTTATAAATATTGGATTCGTAAGAAATGTCAAATTTCTTAAGTCGTAATGAAAAAATATATTTTGTGATATAAAGTGGTGTTTTTTTTTAATGTTTGACATTTTATCTGAAGATAAGAAGCTCTTTTACCGTGGTCAATGCTAATTTTTTAAGGAAGATACTTCAATGCTTTGGAGCCTTTCCTGGACAGGCAAGTTTGCATAAAATTTGAGCATTTATGCCGCCGACATTCATTAGAGTATAAAAAACTACATCTCATTGTTATTCTAGAAACCGAGTAAGCGGCACACATATTGTCTACTGTTTCCATTCCGCATTTGGTTTCGTTGTAGTCCAGTATTACCTGAGGCTTCCTGGTGTTTTCTCACTTTCAGGCACGTGTCGTAAAATTTACGCTCAACGTAAATTTCCAAATATCAATAATAATAATTGGATAATTTGTAGAGCGCCGTTTTTGTGAGAAATCACCTCAATGAATAATAAAAACTTCTAAGCACACCCGGTACACTGACCCTCGAATAGCTCGGAGCTCTATGCTTGCGACTAAGAGGTAATACTGGGGGAAGTGATAAGGCGCATTTGCGACAGCGCGCCCGCTGGAAGGTTAAGTTTAAAACTACTTGTGTATATATTGTATATAAATGCATTTAAGAAGAAAAACTGACATTGTAAATAAATTAGTTTGATATCCAAATCAACTTATTAAATGTATTTTTGAAGTCGATTTTAGGTTTTAATTTTGTAAATAATGCAAAAAATTATAATTTTATAATAATTATAATTTTGGGGGCCAACTGTCGGGTCACCATGTAATATGCATAAACTTTGCTGTTAAAGTTATATCAAAGTTGTGCTTGGTTATTCATGTCATTTAACAGTGTAAAATTGGTTTTGCCTTTTGAAGGCTTTGTCTTTTGTAAAATATATTTTTAAATAAAATATGAATGTAATAAAAGTATTTCTTATTTACCTATAATAATTATATGGTGGCTATCAGTGTTTGACCACAACAAACTGTATATTTTATTTTTCCAATGAAATAAAAAATACAAGGTGTATCCTGCGGTAGTTTTCTAGGTGTTAGCAGATAGTCTTTACGTATAGATTTGGTGGGACCACAATTTAAATTGCTAGATAAAGATTCCTCTAACTCTAAAATAATCTAACGTATTTATCTAGTCTTTCAATAAGGACGCTCGATTTAAAAATATAAATAAAACAAGTTGTGTGTCAGATATCCACTCATTTTTCATTGGATCTGAGGGCGCTGCGGACCGGAAAGCCGAAGGTCCTGGGTTCGAGCTCCACTCCAGTGACTGTATCTTTTTCTGATTTCGATTGAGTTTCACTAATACGGTCTTCTTTATCTAATCATGCGAACATTTGGATGTATGTCGACGTCCAATTGATTAGACAGACATCTCTGAAAAATCTAAATTTGAGTTGAGTATACAGTTATGTGTAAAAGTATACCCTTTATCTGGTACAATACTCGATTACTTATAAATACCACCAAATCAATTATAATCCAGAAAAAAGTGTAGTGAATTAAACAAAATGTTGATCTTTACCCGGTCACTAGTACGATGTTTAAAAATTTTATATTAATGTTCCGGGCTGTTATGCTATATAGCATTTTTAATATGTAAAACAGACATTTGTAAATAAAATTTGATTTATGACGAGCATTCGAATATTGCTTTTCTCATTATCTCAAAACATAGTATTTGGAGATGTCTGACTAATCAACTAGAGAAACAATCATTTGAATAGTGTTTTTTTAATAGTTTTTGCACTCAATAGTTTTTTATTAACTTTTCGGGCATCAGTTCACAAAACCAAAATATCAAAGACATGCAGTCGATAGAAACAAAGTTTTGGGCATGCAAGGTGCATTTTTGAAAAAAAAGCATTGTTAGTTTTTTCTTGTTTTCTTGGTGCCATGCACTGCTTTAAACCCCGTATGAAATGTAAGGCCCTGCAAAATAGGTATGTAAAAAAGTCTAAGGTTTATAATTTTTTTAATCTTGTTAAAATAAAGTTTTACAGTCAATTGGTTTAGTACAATCATTACAATCGCCATCCAAAAAGCTTAAAATAATATATTAAAAACTAGTTAATTTCATTGTAAAGAATTAGACCGACGTGCAATCATATTGAGCTGAATAGAAATCGATGATTTTATTCATACAGGAACAATAATAAATGCAAAACACAACAAGTTTTTATAAATGATCTGGCAAGTCAAAGACAACTCTCTAAACAAATCATCGATTAGCTGCTATTTCATTCATCTCATCCATTCCAAGCTAGTTGAATGTTGATATTCTCAACTATCGATACATGACTGTTAAACGTGCAAAATACAATTGAAAAGAAAACTGCAAGTTTTCTACAAGGATGTATCGACACAATCGCATTATGCATGCCGCTCTTCTTAACCTAACATAACCCGCAAAAACTTGCAGCTTTGTTGTCAATTTATTTTGTGTCAGTATAACAGTAGCCAATTATCACCATTTAGTCAGTGAGGTTAGGTCGGCAAAAGTAAGACAGGAGAATAGAAATAATGTATTTAATCAGTAAATGTACATGAGCATGAATGAGAATGGAACATGAGTGTCGGAGACCTAAAACTATATTATTGTAGAAAACACTTCACTTCACGTTCAGAGGAGCACCGCACACTTACTGCAAAGTTACTTTCGTAGAAAAGAACATCCTCGGTGTATAAAATAAATAATTTACATTTGTGTAATGTCTTTAGGAGGAAGCAACCAGCGCAGTACTCGCGGCGCTGATGGCAACACTTCAGTCCACCTTCTTGGTTTTCTTGGGGCGCGGGGATTGCTTGGGGGACACCTTACCCGCCTGCGGGGATTTCTCTGTGGAAACACATAATCATTAGATACCAGATAAACACTACAACAGCAAATTGGCAAGTCACAAGTGAGATTCGAAAGTATTGCAAGTGGATTAAAATAGGAAATGCCTGGATAAATACATACAGCGGGTGGATAAATGCCCTACATCAACACTATGTAACCAGCTCACCGGGTAGACAAGACTACCTCCTCATTTATACAGGTAGTAGTTGCGAGAGTTCGGATACTACCCTCTATTGTATCCCTCTGATTTTCTTGCCGGAATACTGGGAATAGATCGTCTAAACGTTAGGAAAAAGATTGCAATGGTGTTAGTGGCGCACAAGCTTCTAAATGGGCACATTTGCAATCCTGATATTCTGGAACGAATTTCACTTTATGTCCCCGATAATTTCAACAGAGCTAGACAGCACAGTCTATTTATTTTTCCAAGAGGCAGGACCAACCTACCAATGATCATGCCTCTGGGGAGAATGACTACTTTGCTAAACCACATTTCTTCTGTGATTGAAATATCCAATTTAAACCAAAGCGAATTTAAGATCGCAATAAATGTATTTTTTAATCTCATCTGGCGTGCTAGCATGGTCGATCGATATGAAGTTACCGACCGATTGTCGGTAACTTCTCATCGTTCCCTAGGACAACTGCAGATCGCAAACGAATAGGTGACAGTTCACAATAACTAAGTGTCCTTAATATATTCGATATCAACTGTCGTTTGTACGTTAGCGATCTGCAGTTGTCCTAGGGAACGATGAGAAGTTACCGACAATCGGCCGGTAACTTCATATCGATCGACCAGGCTAGCACACCTGATATTATTGATGTACTTAACTATGTAATTAAATGTATGTATGTAAACTGTAATTTGTGAAATGTAATTGAATTATACTGTTTTTCACAATAAATAAATACATCTCTACCGACAGTTGACACAAAAAGAGGGAGAATTGTTACCCCTGGCACTGTTTACAAATTGAAGTTATAACGTGATACAACTCAGCCATTGACCGGTTAGTGACCGAGTGGCATCGCATTAGGGTCCCACCCAGGGGTCATAAGTTCAATTCCTCGGCTAAGTCCTCCAGCATGACATTTTCCGCTTACTGTGGTGGTGTAGGAGATTTTCAAATATTGTAAGGTTATTCGTAACCCGGGATGGTTTAACTTTCTTTTTAAATTTAAAAATTATATACAGCTGGTGGACAAAGAAGAAGTCAGGGACTACCCAGAACAGAATCACATACGTACTTGATTCGGATCATTAGATCTGATAAGTTACAAACAAAATTACAATGGAAGATTATATGAGATTTGGATATGTGAAACGTATGCGTGGTGAAACCATGTATGGCTGGATCACAAATGAAGAGATTTAAAAAAACAAAAACAGTATCGGGAGAAGAAATATGACAAATAGATGGAAGGAGTTTTAGGAGGAGTTGGATATGTCAGAGTCAGAATATGTCAGAGTCAGACAAGTATACATAAGAAGATAATAATATTTGGATGATTTGTATATGATCGGTTTTTGTGATAAATCATGATGTTTAAATTAAGCAAATAGTTTGCCAGTGCAAAGGTATCTGGGATTCTATCCTCTCTTTCGTCCTGTAATGGTGCAATAGAAGCAGTCCGCTCCAGGCTCTGACTTGCCAAGGAGCCGAGGCGCTGAGAATTTCTCTAGCCCTTGAGGTTTTAACTAGCCTCAGGCGCCGTTTAGCTCAACAAAGCGTAATGGTGAGTCGGTTAATTTTACAAACAACTTATCATATAAGGGGCACTCACTGTTGATCTGAGAGAGCAGCTCCTTGGGCAGCCAGTCGTAGTCTACGTCTTGTCTCGCCGTGCCTGTTTCGGGGCGCTGGGAGCGCGCCAGGTGGGCACTGCGTTTCTTCTGGAGCCCCGCAAGCCCTGCCTGCCCTCCCACCAGCGCCAGCACCAGCACGGCGCCCAGGAACACGTACAGGAAAAAGGTCTCTCCATCCAGACCACCGCCCACCTCCGTCACGCTGATGGTCTGGTTGTAGACCGCGCGCGCGTGAGTTCGGCCGGCTGTGTCGCGGTACTGCAGCATGACGCAGAGGCCGAAGGGACGCCCGGCGAAGGGCTCGGCGGGGACGAAGGAGTAGCCCAGGGTGGCTTGCTGGTCGGGGGCAATGCTGCGGCCGTACCAGATGGCGCTGAAGTTCTGGATGTGGAAGGTAAAGTCCATTGGGTAACGGAAGGAGGCCTCCAGGGACTCCAGGACTAAATCTTCATTTCCAGTGTTGCTCACGCCGACTAAGATCTCCACGGGGCGGCCAGCGGGCAGCTCGGGTTGTTCGATACCAACGGCTGGTTTGGTGAAGAGAACAGCGAGGTCAGCGCGCGGGTCGTGGTCATTGTCTGTCACTACGGGAACTTCAGCCTCCGCTTCTCCTTCCACATCTACCACTTCGTCTTCGAGCTCGTCTTCCTCGGCGCGCGCCATCAGTGACGGACCTGTGAAAGTAGAACACGAAAATGTAATATTCATGAGACAACATCGTCGACTTAATATCACCAAATCACTTCTGAATGTCCTATGTTTGTAAAAAAAAACACAACTTGAGGTGACTCTTGTGTCGATGCCACGTATTTTTGGTTACCGACTGTCCTAATTTCTGAATGACATGTTAAAATAAATGGGTCTTACCATTTTCAAATGTGAGGATAATCGCCGGCAGCACTAAAAGCCACACTAAAAACAAACCCTTCATTTTGGATTTTTAGTTTATTCACAATAATTCCCAACCGCTAGCAGTACGCGAGTGACATAAGGATTGCACAGACTGGAAGACCACCGCCACTCACCGGACACGACACGAAATAAATTCTCCAACTGGAAATACGTGGAAGAAACCACTCGCTACACCGTTACTTCTATATTGTCTATGGAACTTACTACTGGGTTCCTACTCGACTGAATAATCTATCACCACGGTATCTCAAGCTGTGATTAAGGCGAATGAATTTGGTGTATACGTATTCAAATAAATTAATTCAATTTTAGAATAAGTATATTTATTATCTCGCACTCATTTTATTATATACATGAATAGACACATGACGGATTTGTTTGTACAAATAATTGGTGTGTGTATGGAAATATATATAATCGGACAGACGAGTGAATGCAAAAATAAATGATTAAAATGTTTTTAAGGCAGCAAACTTATATACGTATATATACATATAAGTATAGAAATATATTATTTCTTATGCAAGTAAAATTTTATTTATAACTAGCGAGTACTCGGCTTGCGTTGAAATACCATACAAAGAAAGTGTTCGTGTTTTAATTCTGTTTATTAAAGTCCTTTTGGATACACAACATTTTTTGTCTTCGGTCTTGTGAGTATACGAATAAAACAGAAGGATTTTCGAATCGTGAGCAGGCCACTTATAATATAGATTTTCCAAGTTTACCCCCTGCTATCTTCTACCGTTACTATGTCTCCTTTGCAATCCCTCCCTCTACCCTTTCCTCGTTCCCCATCATTCCTTCGCCCCTCTCCTGTGTGTCCTTTCCCATGCTTTTTCTTTTGCTTCTCCCTTCCCGCCCCCGCTTCCTACCCACGTCCTCTTCCCCCTCTCCCGCGTCCCGCAGTCACCCGAACCCACTTTCTACGTTCCCATCTTCCCCTCCCCCGTTTCCTCTCCCGCGAACCCCCCTCCTTCGTTTCCTTCCCCCTTCCGGATTACCTTCCCCCTCCCTACTTTCCCTATATGAAATAAACTTACTTCTCACAGCTGTCCGTGTGAGGTGCATGGATTTTCCGAATTTACACCCTGCTGTACCCTACCACTATGTCTCCATTGCAATCCCTCCCTCCGTCGTTCCCCACCCTTCTGTCACCCCTCCCCCGCGTGTCCTTTCCATGCGCCCCCATTCCCCTACCCTTCCACCTTCACCCCTCCCGCGTCCTCCTTTCCCGCATCTACATCTCCCGCGTTTCTCTTCCTCTCCTGCATTCCCCTTCCATCTCCCCCCCACCCTCATTCCCCCTCCCATGAACCCCACTGCTTCGTTTCCCTTCCCTTTCCTGAATTTCCCCATCCTCTGCCTTCCTTCCTCCCTGCAGCTAAACTATATCAAATACATACATTTTTCAAACAACTCGCGCGCCACATATTGTAATTTCTTATACAAATTTCATAATGCCAGAGCTCTCTATTATATATAGAAACATTCGAGGATACGCACTTAACAACTTGCCAAAGTTTCATCGCAATCGGATGAATTATTTAGGTACCGCATAAAGGACAAACAAAGAACATTCATTTTTATATATTAAGATAATAATTGGAGTCGATCTCTGTTCAAGAAGTAAAAAAAAAATCGGGCAATATTCGTACATATTATTGTATTATAATTTTTTTGTTAAATTAGGCAATTCACCTCAAAAATAATGATTTGTGTGTAATAAGAGAATATTATGCAGGATACGAAACAGCTCCAGTGGCGTGTCATTGAGGGGAAAAATGGGGAGGGACAATTTTTTTTATTTATTTATTAATAAATTTTCATGTGTGAAGGATTTTTGAACTTGGAACAATGACCAGGCAAATTGGAGGGCTTTTGTTCCGGAAGCACACAGAAACAAAGAAGGAATAACTAGGAAGACGTTTTGGAAGCAACTTTGGTGTTTGTCGTGTTGATCATTTCGTTTATTAACTAAAAGGATTATTTCAAAGTAAACAATATCGTGTTTTACTTATTTGTTGTTTTGGCGATAATACCTCGAGGTATCTAACTTGCTAACCATCACGCCGTTCCCCACAGGGGTAGGCAGAGAGGACTGACCGCCAAACACCTCGGTCTTGGCACACACTCCTTGCCTCATTCACATTCATACATCTTCTCATACATACTCCTCTATTATTCTGACTCGTGACATGGCCCGACTCAAGTATCTGATTCACTTGATTGTGCCACGTCTTCCTTGGGCGTCCTCGGCTTTTTCTACCATTCACATTCACGTCATAAATTCTCTTTACACTCCCTTCTTCATTCATTCGCTCAACATGCCCAAACCATCTAAGCGTCCCTTTCTTAATCTTACTTATTACGCTCACATCAGCCTTGCATTATTTTCGGATCTCCACATTCGTCATACGATCATACAAGGTTTTACCACACATACGCCTCAGGGATCTAATTTCTACAGCATTCAGTCTACTTTCATCCTTTCTCTGCCAGTTCCATGCTTCACTGCCATAAATCAGGCTAGGTACCAGTACTCTATTGTGGACTGCTAGCTTCGCTTCTGTGGACAACTTTTCGTTGGCTATAATGGCGTTCAATCCTCCGTTAATGGAGTTACCTGCATTCACCCTTCTTTCAATATCCCTATCAGCCTTCCCATCTCTCGTAAACATACTTCCCAAATATACAAACTCATCCACCTGCTGAGGTACCGCGGTGAAAATAAACTTTATTTTCGATTTTGTGTCGTGTTCTCCTAGAGGTAGGTGATTGGTTTTCCTTCTCCTTGTTTCCCATTTGTTTCCCAACACATATTACACCAAATTCTAGCAAATACCATTTCGTTTAGTCTTTCGTTCATATTATTTACAGTCCATTCTACCAAGTGCATCCGAAACTGTTTGCGAATAACACTTTGATTGGCTGACTCCCAACTCGAGTGAGACTATTTTTTTTCCTCTAAAAAAGAATTTCGCTTCTCCTGGTAGTAATGTTGTCTCCATACATTGTATGGAATAATATGGCGATGAACTTGGTTGATGAGTGAAGATATTTTTGAAGAGTTCGGTTCAAATATTGTGATTGTGTAAACTATCAATGGTATAAATCCCTTTAAATATTTGCAAAATATATCACATCTCCTAATTTCACACTCCCTACTTCATTGGTGGTAAAATACGAATAAATTAATAAAAAATGTTTACCTCAAAAGTTTCACGGTATGAGCGTGGAACGCGGTTTATAAATCATGTCAGTTGGATTGCTTTCAAGTAATTTATTTTGTCATTCGGTATGGTAACTTTATTACCTGTTGGAAACCATTGGCATTATTCTTGTTTTTGAAACAAATTTTATAGCTATACATATTTTATGAGAATTCCAAGTAACCTTCGTGGGCGTGCTACTAACAGAAGTCACGTGTTCGAAGCTCAGCTTAAAGAAAAAATATATACATTAGTACATTTGCGGCACGTTTCAAGTTCCAACGAGCTTTAAATGTCGATAACCGTGTTTAGTGACTAGATCTGAAGAGCCCTACTTTTATCTTCCCTATATCCTTCCCTTTCCACTCTCTTCAGCATCACAGCATAACTCAATTGGGTAAAACCACTCACTGTGTACTGACTTCGAAAAGTTGAGAGGTGTCAATTCATTTATGAGTTGATAGTAGTTGGGACTTCGGTGCAATATTTATATATTTTTAAATGGTAACCGACGAGTTCATAAAAATTAATTCATCGAAAGCAAATTTACAAAATACACAAAAAAGGTTAGGTTAGGTTGAATTCGTTTTCGATTAACTCGCCGTGAACCTTTTAAATATGTAATAAAAAAACTTCATCGTTTGAGGATCCTTGTTTAATTGTCTATGGTACCTGACGTCAGCAATAGTGACAGAAGACCTGTCATTGCTGTCAAATAATCGGAAATCCCAACCCGAGCATTTGATTCTACGTACATATGTACACAAAAATAACTAACAGTTTACTATGAGTTTACTTTTGATGTGGCCAAAATGATGAATGAAAACAGATTTCCGGTAAACTTTCGAAAACACTGGACACGCTTATTATGAATATTTTTTTGAGAATAAACCTGATTTTCCTTAATTACCATAAAATTTTTTTGGGTGCAGTATTTTCCATAGCCTCGAATGCAAAAAGTTGTCTTTTACACCTTTTAGCCCCATGCAAAAAGTTGTCTTTTATAAATTTCCATCGCCCGAATACAAAAAGTTGTCTTTCAGATTAAATTTCCATCGCCCGAATGCAAAAACTTTTACAGTATTATAGGTTTTTTTCTATAAAAATATTCGTATTTAAGCGTGTCCAGTGATTTCGAAAGTTTACCTGTTAATTGACCTAGTATAAGCAATAAACAATTGAGAAACGTGATAGAGGATTTAGTGTTGGTTTACCTTTGTACATTATACGGTAATTATGGCAAAAATTAGAGCATGGAATGGTACGCCTGGCCTCTGCATGACAACTACTGCCAAGAAGCAAACAGCCAGACGAACGCTATTTTTAGTTTATTAGTTATAACGGTTAACAATGATAATCTTACAAATTATGACCGGATAGTCCAATGTAAACCTTTGTATGTATACGGCTAGGAAATTTGTGTTTTATTATGGTTTATTTAGGTTTGTCGTGTTGGCTGCCTGCTTATGAAAAAATATGGACTTTCAGATCAGTTGTTGTCCTAATTTAAAATTGGTGTGGGCTTCTAGTTTTGAAATAATTCTGAATTGTCGTGTTTGGTTACCAGATCTAAATAGGCAGATATTTCCCAACCTTACTGTTTGGTTACCAGATCTAAATAGACAGGTATTTCAAAACCTTCCTCTTCCCATCTCCTTACCTTCCAACATACTCCATTTGAGGGTGGTATAATTCAACTATTTATTTCGAAAGACTGTTTCGTGTAAGCTATGGATGATCATTTAACCGCTTGGACACATAAGCTTGTTTTCACGACAATTTAACGTAGGTAGACATAGGAATGACGAATGCCCCGCACCTGAATTATTAAAAAATATTTTACATTTCTTATATCGTCGCTGGACGCCTAATACCTCCAATGTGAATTCGTTTAAAATCATACAGGAGAGTGAAAATACTCATTTTTAAGCAGGTAAAAGCAGGAGGGATCCGATTTTATTTATTTATTATATACAATATCCACTCGAACACACATTATGGCACTATTTCCAAAGCCTCGGATTGCTTTGCTGCCACAATGTGGCAAGTATTCTCTAGATTCTTTAAAATGTTTTAAAGTATAATTTTTTTTTTATAAATCCAACAAATATTTGACAATAGACAAAATATAGGTGAATTCATTGGCTATATAGAACTATAATCAGTTTTTATGTCTCCATATTCAAATTTGGAGGTTTGATTTTTTTAATGTGGGCGGAAAAACTTCTTTTAGGAATCTGAGAAAAAAGTTTGAAATTGCTAATTAAAAAAAAGAATCATTATTAATATAAATAAATATTGTTTGGAGGAACATTTTCATTTTCCTGCATCAAAATTGATTTTTTCACTCTTGTCCATATTTTTTTATTTCACATTGTTATGTGCCCAGCATATGTTAGTATTACAATAGATCCTACTGTGGGGAAAAGGGGCAATACATAATTTGTAAAATAATATATAAAAAAAAAACTTGTTTGTAATATAAAAAAAGTATATTATAATAATTTTCACATAAACTATACACAAGTAGTTGACAGTTACAATACATAGGGTCTTCTAAGGACACTCGATTTTAAAATATAAATAAAATAAGTTGGTGCACGAGCGATTTGAGAGCACGGTTATACACGGTGAACTGGCCGCCAAGATCGTGCAATTTAATGCCTTTAGACTTCTTCCTTTGGAGCAATCTTAAATCGCATGTCTATACAAATAAACCGCAAACAATATACGCCCTCAAAGCCAACATAACAAAACGACATCTAGCAAATTCAGTAGGATTTATGCGACAAAGTCATTGAAAATTCCGAATACATGCCACTAAACTAAGCCGCGGCGGACATTTGAAAGACATTATATTCCACACTATTGCCATAAAATATACTATAAAAAAACTTGTTTTATTTACATTTTAAAATCGAGCATTCTTATTGAAAGTAATACGTTTCCGCCAATCATTTTAGTGGCCAGGAAAGGTGCGGTAATGACTGATTTAAAAATTGGCTGTACTCATAAACTAACCCTTTAGGTGCGTTAACTGTTTTTTCATAGTTTCAATCCATGCAAACTGCACATAAAGGGTTAATATTGAACTCAGTCAAAGGAAAATAGTGAGTAGGTACTTTACAGTACAAAAACCATTTATAGGCCTCGGAAGAACTGAATCTGAGAATGTCAAACACACATTTTCCATTCACCAACTGATGCTTCACAGAATTAAATCGATGGTCCTGAAGAACAATGACGGATATGCTAAAAATTGAAAATCTTTTGTTGACTTATTTTAATTTCACAATTACAAACAAAAAAAATGCAGAAATGAAACTTTATATTGCAAAACTACAAAATAGCACATCCGACATTGTTCTTCGGGATCATCCAAATGTTTAGATGTACAATTTTATCTATGCAGTTGCACCGTCATTATTAAAAAAAAAATCTCTTTTGGTAAAGGGTAAAGTGCATTAACTTCGGGAGGTGATTCTACATGATGGTAGAAGTAAAAAAGATTAATGACTTTTTTCCGAAATTCCAACTTTTTTTTCCTATACAAAAAGACATACATACCTATTCAAAGCCTTAGTGTAAGGAACAAACTTACCCGATAAAATTGCTGTGAGCCCGCCAGGCGCGATAGTGGCGACGTTGGGTGGTTGTGATTGGCCCGCATCGTAACAGCGGAAAATAATAGTGCTGGCCACACACGCCGTGCTAATTTAAAAAGTTGGAATTTAGAAAAAAATTATTTATCTTTTTTACTTATACTATCGTGTAGAATCACCTCCCAAAGTTAATTCACTTTACCCCCGACACTCTGTATAGATAATGGTAGGAACTGGAATATAGAATGGTACTACAATGGCTAGTATGACTTTTTATCCAGCAACGTTTTCCAGTTAACATATACTGGAGAAATTAAATTTTCAGGTCAAGTAAAGCATTGGAAAATATACTGATTATTTCATAATTTGCAACAGAGAATGTTCGAGAGAGCTTGGCTATTCCAGAGCTATAAACGATGGCAAAGTTCCCAATTTTGGTCTGTCTTTGAAATTCATTTTTTCACAGGTCGGTTTACCCTCCTCCGCACAATGTTTATCAACTGATTGAGGAATATCATCTTGGAAATATCTAACAGACTTATGTTCAGGTACTGAGTTGGATAATTCAACTACTTTTTGTCCGGGCTTTTTACAAATTGAAGAATAGTTGCCGGGCTTGGACGGCATTGTCAGACCTTTACGATCAATTTTCTTATGAGGATAAGGACACTTGACTCTCTCACACTTGGCGTACTTGTAAAAATCTGGGCAGACGTAAATATGAATGCTTTTACAGTTCACAGCGTCCTGGCAGTAACCCTGGAGAAATGGTAAACAAACTTTAGCGCTGTCGTTCACCTTGACGTGCAGATACGGACACACCTCTCGAACGCAACAACCCTCTAAAAAGAATCTACAGGTTGGCATCTTCTCTGGTACAACTTCGTGAGATAAATGGCAGTCGTCTATTTTGCAAACACCTTTAAGGAATTTTGGACAAATAGAAATATTCTTTGGATTATGTACAAGCGGGCATTTACCTTCTACATTCTTTAGACAAACACCTAAACGTCTGAAAGTCGGACAAGTTATATTTAGTTTTCTGCGTTTCTTTACTGAATTCTGCGTGCGGTTGTCGACGACAAATGTGTTATTGGTTTTTCTAACGTACGTTACTCCACTTAGGCTTATTTTGTTTACATTCCTCGAATTTAAAGACGTGCTTGCAATAATGGATGCTTTCTGTACAACTTTTTTCAGGACGTTATTATTGACTATGTATTTTTCACCGCGGATAAACACAAACTCGGAGGAAGGTTTAGTTAGGAGCGATCTCCTAACAAACGGAACCGTCTTTAGGAACGAAGAACTAGAAGTTGCATGGGCAAGATTCTTTGATTTTGAAGCTTGACTGATGTTACTAGTGTTACAAAGCTTATATTTGCTAGAGGAAGTCGTTAAAGACCTACGTCTTTGGACGGGAGTTTTATTGCAAAGCTTGTATTTATTTTTTACAAAAACAACACTGGATTTTCTTTTCCAAACCTTATTTGCAGATAATTTCTTTTGCGCATTATATTGATTTTGCTTATCGTACCCTAATGGTTTTGAAGGAATTGCCAGTCTCGAGTTAATTTGACTTTCATTTTTTGTAGTAATCTTTCTAACAAAGGAGTAGGAAGGTTTCTTTGGGACTATCTTGCTGTTGACTATTGGAGCAATATTGGGTTGGGCTGAATTTTCTACCGAGTAGTAACATTCTGGTTGTGTCGAGGAAGGAGCTTTGATTATTTTGTTTTTTGAGTGAAGAACATACTTAGATTTGTAGTTCTCGTCACAGATCAATGGTGTAGCCTGAGAGACAAAGTGTTTAGGATTAAAGTGAATATTTGGTTGTATGGAATTCAGTGTAGTATAATCTGACAAAGAATTGGAAGAGTTTAATATTTTTTCTTGCGAAATAGCATTAAGAACTTGGCTTTCAATAAAGTTAGGGTTTATATGCATGCCGCCGGTCGCAAAGGGAAAGTTCCTGTTGATGTGTGGTTTGTTGAAGTTTGGATTAACATGGACGTTGTTTGGCCTCTTCCCGGTCTCGTTAGTGTTTGGATTCATGATTGTTATTTCAAGGGAAAGCCGAAGGTTTTGTTGCCCGACTTGCAAGCTACGCTGTCCACCAGAAGCTCGCAGAAGGAACTTTCCTCAACAGACGGGTTGTCAGCGAGTTCACTGAAAGTGGCCTCCAGGCTGGACAGGATGGCTTCCAACTCACCCCGCTTGTCTCCAACACACCACAGGAGACTGATGTGGAATGATGGATCCTGAAAAATATTTAACACTTGAAAATCGATACATAGTCGAAGTTTCATATACAGCAATAAGAGTGTTCCTGTCTGTACTGTGTTAAAACAGGGGAACTATAGGATGTATCAGCATATATCTGAAACACTTTAACTCCGCGATTCCTGGGCATATTGTCGAGTAAAAACTGTAGATGTCATTTTGCAACAGCTAACACTTTTTTCAATTAAAAGCAACAAAAAAATATTTTTCCCACACATGTCGCTGCTGGGTGCAAACCTAGCGCATCACATAATATGATAGGTCACGACTGTGCGATCAGTTTGTGCCTTTAATTGAAAAAAATGTCATCAGACGACAATGACATTTACATTTTTAACTCAGGAATCGCTGGAGTCTTTTAGGTACATGCTGTATAACCAAACGTTTGGGAAAAAATATGGGCCAGGTTAAAGAAGGGGCTGTGAAAGTGATTCGACATTATTTTTTGACTCCACTTAATTTTGTATGCCGAAAACTTCGACCAAGTACCAGTTTTGTGGGTCAAGCCGTGTGGGTCTTAAAAATGACACCGGAAAACAAAAATATTGGTTTACGAAAATATTTATCAAAAAGAAAGTGATATTTTTTTTTTTTTTTTTTTTTTTTTAACTTTTTAACTTAAAGAGTTAAACCTCAAATTATAATATTTTAATTAATGAAGATAATATTAGCGAAAGTCAATCGAAAATCTGAAACAGAAAAATCAGAAAAAGATACGGATTCCCAGATGTATCCGTATCTTTTTCTGATTTTTCTGTTTCAGATTTTCGATTGACTTTCGCTAATATTATCTTCATTAATTAAAATATTAAAAAGAAAGTGCACTATCTCACTGTCAAAAGATTGCACGTAGCTTTGGTTTGTACCTTTTGTTGGTCTGCGTGGAGCGAATTTGTTTTCCAGCAAGTTCTCGGCAACGGAATGACTAGCTTTGTGAAGATCATTTTTAAAACACTAAATTGAGGCAGTTAGAAATATTTTAGTTACGGGTTGTCGCTGACTTTATTATTAACAATTTAATCAGTTATATGAATACTTAAGAGAATATATTCATCACATATAGATTCGAGGCAGCGTATCGAGAAAAGTAACATTTGATAAAAATGTTTAATTTCTACCTAGCAAAATAACTACGCCATGCAAGAGATGTGATGGATTTCGATTCGAAAAAAATTATATTTGAACAGTAATGTTCAGTAGTATAACTTTTACCTGATAAAATGTCTGGAGATTGAACTCTTTGAGGGTGTGATCCACTTTAGTGACAATATTCTCCAGATCCGATGATCCGGTGAGTCCCACCCTCAGGCTGACGAAGGTTCTAGTTTTGTCGTCGTTGCAGTAGATGCTCAGGGAATCAAATATTACAGCAAACCTAAAAATATTACAAACCATTGTTAAGCACGAATAAAACTAAACATTTATTTCAAAATAAAAAGAAGTGGACCAAGATTTGGAAACAAAGGTTTTAAGAATGCCTTTCTAAAGCACAATTTAGTGAAATTACCCTACCATAATATTATCCTAAATAACAGGAACCCTCAGTCCATGCAATCATTTAACCTCTTGTTTGTCGTAAGCCCTCCAGCGGGCGCGACGAAAATTTTTGCGTTTTTTTTTTATTGCAATTTTAACCCTCTCTCTCTCTGGTTTCAATCCTGGGATTGGTTTGCAGCAATTTCCTCTATTTTTCTCTTCCATTCTTCCCTGTCTTGTGCGTATTTATAGCTTTTTATTTTTTTTTAAAGAAAGACAAACATTGCCGGGTTACGAATAACCCAACAATATTTGAAAATCTCCTACTACCACCACACTAAGCAGAAGATGTTGCTTGTGTTGTGATGGAGGACTTAGCCAGCCAAAGAATCGAACACGGAACGCCTGCGTGGGACCCAAACGCGATGCCCACTCAACCACTGACCGGTCATATGTATAAAGAAACTGTATGAATTACAAGGTCAGAATAGGTCTATTTTACTCTGAATATTTTTTAAAGTAATTATCTGTAACATTCGGAAATCACGCTTTTTCCCGCTTAACCAGCTGTCAACATTTTAAAGAAGTATCAATGTCATTAATTCTTCGAAAATACCTTTGAATTGTTGGTTTTCATGTAGGGTGTAAATTCAGGTTTGTGTAGAAGCAATAAAATCAATTCATATTCGTATAAATATATATTTATTGATATTTGTATGCCGAATAGGAAATATATTTTTTTTTTGCTAAAGTTAGCTATTCTGGGATAACTTGTAACGATATTATCATGTAATATATGTGAATAATAAGATACATTATCTGATAAATAGAAAATAATCATTAAAAAAAACAATTCCTTTGTTTTTATATCGTTATTTGACCAGAAGTCATCAAGGTAATATCCGCGCGGTTTTTCGAAATATCATCTGACATTCAACAGGTTAAAGTATCGAAGAAAGCAAACACTTTGTGGCTTAACATTAGTATTTTGTTTCATTTTGAATAATTTAAAGCATTGGCTGCCGTTACTCATCATAAATCATGTTCGATGGCATTATAAGAAGTAAACTGGAGAATTCTAGTAGTGTATGGACTCCGCACCACAACAAAATATAATCCACACAAAAAATTCTTCAGTTTATCTATGCGAACGAGGCTGCATAAAAAGTACGTCTTTTTTATCGGGGCACTCTTGTAAATGCTTTCAAAAGCCAAAAAAACGTACATGTACATATTTTTTTATAATTAAATTAATTTTAGGAGTCTCTACCATTTATCAAAGTATCAAAAATATGCAACATTTAACTTGTTGAAAGCCAGCATACAAAAAAATATATTTTTTCAATACGATGTAAAATATTTGACAGTTCTCAACTTTTTTACAAATTCAATTTTTATAACATTTCTTTTGTGATATAATACAAAAATTACATCAAAATAATGTAGATAAAACGAATTTCCTAATAATCACTCAAATCTATGCTTTCCACAATGGATTTATATCAAAAACAATGAATAAATACAGACTTCGAATATGACGGCATTCACATTATCAAGCGGCAGCCATTTTGTCCGCCATCATTGGTGCCCGGCGCGTCATTCGCAATTAATATGAATTATTCGAAATGGCTAAATGCTATCCAGTAACTCGTTATGTCAAGAACGAGAATGGCCCAAGCGATTCTGACCTTGTTCTTCATACAATTTCTCTATACATAAGGGGCAAAATCACTTCAAAATTCCGGACCCGCCGGGGGGACTGCGGCCTACAAGAGGTTAAGGCAATGATTGCAACGCTTCAGACCAAACATGTCACTGCATGCAGGATTAAACAAGCCACAGATATTTATATTTTTGGGATGTTATGCCGTGTTACGCTACCTCCTTCTTTAGCCTACGTTTCGGACAACATTACAGTGTCCATCATTAGGGGATATGTGATGTCATCTGCCCTGATAAAGAAGGAGGTAGCGTAAAACGGCATAACATTCCAAAAATAAAAACAAAAATACTTTTGGGCGTGAAAATCTTAAATCATATCTAAGCCACAGATAGGTTAAATACACCCCTCTCCCGACCCCCGAAGTATTGTAAACAATAGGAAGCACGTTAGTATTGCAATTAGAGTCTTTGAGTAATAATGTACTTTTGTTCTTAAACTGAATTTACTATAGTGACATAAAATGGCGCCTACAAGCTTATGTGTAACTTATAATAATTTCATTGATTTTAAATCTTGTGTAAACAACATTTTTTTTAAATTTGCTTTAAATAAATACTCAGTTTAAATACCAACTTCTTATACTTTTCGGTATTCTCATAAAAGGACCAGACCCAAGACGAACCAGGAAACTACTCAATATGGACAGAAACTCGCTGAGGGGACTGGTAGGACTACTAACGGGACACTGCCATCTCAGGAGACAGTTGCATAATAGAAAATAATTGGGAGTGGAAAACACCTATAAATGCAGAAAATGTGAAGAGGATGAAGAGACTCCAATTCACATATAGTTCCAATGTCCTGCCCTGGTGGGAACTAGGCTCAGATACCTCGGGAGACATACAGTAGAACCAGAAGACATAGCCACATATCGTGAACTTTATTAAAGGGACTGTGTTGTTATTGAACAATTGAGAAAATTACACAATACATAATCGTGAAAAAGCACAGGTACATACTTCTCAACTGTCTCCAAATGCGTCCTGAGTGTGGAAATAAAATTGTTGATCCAGTGGAACTTCAAGATGACGGTTCTGGAAAGGCTGATGTGAAAATCTTCCACCCGATGGAACTTGGTCACCTGGCAGCACTTTTCATGTAGGCGACTCACTAACTTGTGGAATTGTTCACTGGTATTATCTGAAACAGAATTTGGTTATAACCAAATCGAAAACCAACATATAGTGATAACATCATACACAACATATCTAGACACCACATTTCACATAAATTATCAGTATTCTATTCACTCATTCGCTCATTCACAGACTTTTACATGTGCCCTTGAATTATATAAATTATACAAATTAATGAAATATTATAAAAACAATAGCAACGAACAATGGATACAAAAGCGAAACTATTGATAGTTTATTAAAGAAAAATAATAAAAAAATTACATTAGCAATCATGTCACAAGGCCTCGTAAATAAAAATGAAATCACAAAACAATGGGTTAAAATTCCTTATATCGGCGAAATATCCACAAAAATATCTCGATTAACTAATAATGATAAATGTAGAACAGCATTTTATAATGTAAATTCTCTAGGGAGAATTTTAATTAATAATAAAGATAAGAGAGAAAAACTGGAAAACTCAGGCGTTTACCAAGTGAACTGCTCTAATTGCCCGTCATATTATATAGGCCAAACGGGAAGATCATTCAAAACCCGTATAAAAGAACATTTCACAAATTGGGTGAATGATAAAGGTAATTGTCGAATGTAGCGT
Organism: Limnephilus auricula; assembly: GCA_951813805.1. NCBI lineage: Eukaryota > Metazoa > Arthropoda > Insecta > Trichoptera > Limnephilidae > Limnephilus > Limnephilus auricula. Next base: position 5,064,538 of record OX638396.1, read on the forward strand.
CACACCTATTAGAAAACCAACATTCGTTTGATAAAGACAGAGATATTAAAGTTCTCCATACTTGTAATAAGGGTCATAAACTTGATAAACTAGAATCTTTAGAAATAACCCGCCTAACAAAAAAAGTAGACCCTATCTTTGTAATGAATAAGAAATGTAACCTATGTAATTAGCCTACTGAGAATAACCAAAAAAATAATTAGATAGTTGGACACTCAAGACCACTTAACAACAAATGTAATTTTTTTTTTTTTTTTGAAAGAAAGACAAACATTCCCGGGTTACGAATAACCCAACAACATTTGAAAATCTCCTACTACCACCACACTAAGCGGAAGATGTTGCTTGTGTTGTGATGGAGGACTTAGCCAGCCGAGGAATCGAACACGGAACGCCTGGGTGGGACCCAAGCGCGATGACCACTCAACCACTGACCAAAATCCATAATTGAATAAAATCCCAGTAGAGCACCCCTCCCCTCCCTCCCCCTCTTTCCCCCCTCCCTAATATGTTTTGTATAAAATCCCTAGGTTAAGAATATTTTTCACCAGTCTGAAGATGGCTTTGACAAGCTGAAACCGGTTACGGTCAATAAATTAAAAGTGGAAAAAGTTTTAAATTTGTTTTATTATACTATTGGTTATAACTTTTTTTTTAAACTCAACGATTTTATTGAAACCTATTTATAAGTCTGTATTCCCAATGGTACGACACTGATTGCCTTATATTAAAATAAAAATATTGTTGTTATTTTTATTTCGGTGTAAACTGCTTGTGCTAATTAATTGTTTTTAATTTGTAGAAATCAATTAATTTATTTTTATTTAATTTAATTTTGTTATAAAGTTCTGCAAGTATTTTGGTTTTTTATTATTTTGACAGCTGTTTCCAAGGCCATTTTAAAACTGTGGTTGTACCACTTTAAGACGACTTACTTATAAGATTTTAAAGATCAATTTGGAAGGTGTATAAATGGATTTATATACCTTCCAAATTTGCTGAGAAAATAATTGTAATAATAGATTCTTTATTATGTAGGGTACTTTGATATCTATTTTCCCCGCTCTTAATGTTAATGTGTTCTTTGACGTCACTGCTATGAATTATTTGGATGCGTTATATTGTTTAGGTTTTGTAAACATACTAAGGGGGAATAAATTATTTTTCCTTACTTTATTAATTAGTGTTACATTACGGTAATTCAATTGTTTATTGATTTCTAATTATTCAATTAAATTTAATCTATATGTAGTTAGCCATCTATATTAGTTAGCGCCTGTCTCAACACAGGAATTCCTAGTGAGACAAGCACAGCACATTACCAATGTAATTTAATTAATAAAGAGGTTAAATAAATAAATTAAAAATTACGAATCAAGTCAATAATTGAACCTAAAGTTAAATGGGTACCAATATAATTTTAGATTTTAAGGTAAGCCATTTTTAAAACTTTTTATCAGCTTTCCAAAACAGTTTTTAGTTTTCGGATACATTCAGAAATACTCCATTTATTTGGATTTTATTGCAAAACGGCAATATTTTGACCCTCTGACAAAATACGGTCGAGGCCTGAAGGGTTAATACTGGGTTTAGACCAGTGGTCACCAACTTTTTTGAGAAAAGGGCCGAATTTATTTCTTTGAAAGGGAGGCCGGATGAAAAAAAAAAAAATATTCCGATTAGAATATTAATTTACATGTGCTTTATTTTACTACAGAAAATAATTTATTTAAAATGTAGGAATATCTAATTCATATTTCAAAGTCTTCCAATTTTTTTATTTATTTGTTTGTGTAGTTTTACAGTTTTACATATACATATACACATACAGATTAAACTATTTATGTACATTTTTTTTTTCTATATAATATTACAGCGTTCACATAAAGTTATTAATATTTATACATAATAGCTAATAACATAATTTATGAACTTTTTGTTGTGTTGTGTGTAAGGTAGGTTAGTGAATGTGAAACTGTGGTTGGGTAATAATTAAAAAGGAAGAAAGTAATAATTAATTAATAATAATAAGTAATAATAATAATAGTATTCCTGGCTCATCAGCACAGTCAATCGATATGGATTGACAGGATAACTTTCGGTAAATTCGCATCGTTACCTAGCATGATTGGAGATCGCCAACGAATAAGTAAAAGTTCACAATGATGTTTAATGTATTCTTAATATATTCGACTTCAACTGTTGTTTATACGTTAGCAATCTGCAGTTGACCCAGGGAACGATGAGAAGTTACCGAAAGTTATCCAATCAATTTTCGATTGAGTGTGCTAGGGGGTCTTGTCGCCTTAAACACGGAAAACTCTGGTTATCTCAATAACTTAACTTTTTTTTACTTTGGGTCCACTACCCATACCTAATCAAATTTCGATTGACAAACTGAAATTTATTTATTTATTTAATTTCTACAGAGAAATAAACCATATACAGTAGTTACATGACACAATTAGAACCATAAGAAAATATTAGCAATCATTTTAGATAAAGAATAACAAATTAACTGTGGCATTTGATTGTGAAATGACATCAGAGATATGAGCAAGAGATAGGTACAAATATATCCAAATTCTATAGTATAAATAAGGTAAACTTAGATTGAATTAATATTGATCGAAAATATAAGATAGCATAGCCCTTTTGTATCTACTTTCCGTGCAGTTAAATATATCCGCTACATCAGCGTATCTATTACTAACTGCATGCAACCTAGGTACAAGCGAGTTTTTGGAATATGTAGTCCTGGTGTTGTTACATTTAAACAAGACTTTGGAACGAGTAGCTCTCGTAGGTATATGAAATTCAATGAGGTTAGTTAAATCGGGACTGTCTATACTACCATTTACAATTTTGAACATAAATAATAAGAAATGTAACTGCCGTGAATTCACAACCAAATAATAAACTTCTATAAAATGAATATGGGCCGGTATATCAGGCTTTGCTAAGGAGCACATTCCTCGCTCAACTTAAAGCGCCGAAAATGGCCGCTTAAGCCGTGGTAAGCGGCAGAATAGTTCCTTTGCTAGACGCTGTAACGCTATTGGCAAAAACACATCTGTCATCTGTCAGATTTCACATTGCTTCGGTTTTGATCTGCAAGTACGGACGCAATAAATTACATTGGAGGAATAAGTTATCAACATGGAATTTGAACTTTCTTCGAGTTATGACGATTTAGGCATTGTTTGACGTTAGGTTGTATGATAATAACCACAGAGTCCATAAATACTTACATGAATAGATTGGTTCGGCGTAGAAATGACTAAAATTATCATAGACTAAACGTTTAAAATTGGTCAACTCTAGGATTACGATTGATATACGGATTGTGTGCTAAGCCATGCCATGCCATGCTCCACATTCCGTCAAAGTCGAGCTCTAGACCAACTGATATACCGGCCCTATATCCTGTATGAATTATTTATACGCAGAAATCTGTAATTTTTGGAGGGCCGGATCAAAATCTTCGGCGGGCCGCATCCGGCCCGCGGGCTATATGTTGGTAACCACTGGTTTAGACAATGTTTTTTTCATTTGAAATATGTAGGTAATACACATATCTTGGCTTGAATGCCTCATTATTAAAATTTTGATAAATATATAATTTTTTACATATGCCAAATTAAAAGTTTTGAACTGAACTAATATATTATTATTAAATTAAATGAAACAATATAACTTTGTTAGAACCACTGATTTATTTAGTTAACGCCGACCGTTATATATTATATGTTTGCCCTGAGAAAGGAACGGTTGTTCCGAAACAGGTCGGTCTTAATTAAATAAATCAGTGATTCTAACAAACTTACATTGTTTCATTTAATTATAATGGATAGACACAAAGTAATAGCTAGTTTCAAAATTATAATATATTTTTTGCGTTCATGTTAGAAACATCAATTGAAAGAAAAGCAATATAGGATTGAGCATGCAACATTATTTTTGAACTTCATAGACAAATTAATTTGGTAAATGTTTACTACTCCGCTTACCGGATAATACGGAATTCGAATTTCGATACACGGATACGCACGGATAATACGGAGCGGAATATTTCCTTTGCCGCCATTTCTTTGGATTTGATATTTGCGATTTTTTTCAATCTAAATAAGCACGAATTACTTAGGTTACCCAGCCTAAGAACCTAATAACCTATTTTGTGCACGTAAATAGTTGTATATTGTAGTAATTGAAGTTGTATAAGTCCCGTTTCACTTGGCCAAACGTGGCTGTCAAATACTTCGCGTAAGTGAAATAATCTTATAAAATTGAAATATAAAATACATGTTTTTTCGTCTCCCCCGACATAAATACTCAATTTTCGTAATAATAAATCAAAATCTAACTGTTTGAACAAAAAATATTCCGTATTAACCAGTGGGCGGAGTATGAAACTATTAATAATTAATTTTAATAACCTAGAATACTTTCACATAAATAGATACCATAATGTTTTTTACTTAATTTACATAAACTCCGATCAGCCGCTGTGCAATGTTGCATTTTTATGGTTGTGACCTAGTAGTGTAGTGCTTTTATAATAATTTCGACTGTTGCAACTTACAAGGAATATACACAAACGTGGACCAGTTGCCTCTCTGGTGTGGGAAGTTTCTTACGCGTCCTCCGTGTTCCTCAGGATTATCTTCATGTTCTTCGATTTCTTCCTTCTTACTGAATATTGATGGAAGTGGGAGCCTGCAATTATATTGATAATTTAGTTGGTCGAATGGTTAAAAGCCTCTAGTTTCCGCCCAGGCGTCGCGGGTTCAATCCTCTGTTAGCTAAGCCCTTCATAATTGCACAAGCAACATTTTCCGCTTTTAATGATGGTAGTACAATATTAAACTTCAAAATGAAATAAAATCACCTTTTTACAGGATTAGTTGCGTTATTTTCCAACTTTATACGCTTTGCACAAGTTTCTGAGCTATCTTCCTCAGAACTGGATGAATAATCTGCCACTAGCAATAGCCCAGACATAACAAATCATTCTCAGAAAAATCTTGTTATCTAATCGTATTGTCAACATACTTCAGAAAAGCGTGTTATTCATATTCGCAGACTTAAAAATGAATGTTGAAAATATTTCGCTCGTTGAAGGCTGATAAAAGGAACGAGGCTTTCTTGAACTTTCTGTTTTGACTTTTTTGACAAGACAAGACGACAATCCATAAATAAACCAATCACTAGATTGATAACTTCGTGCTTTTACTATAGAGAAATTTTCGACACTATTTGACCATAGATATTGGATAAATATAGAGTATTTATCACTTTTTTTTTCGCCCCGACTTCTTGACGTCACACACACCATCGACTAGGATAGAGGAAACTAAAAAAAGGTGCGACCATAGACAATATAATTATCTTTCGGTACTTACCCAACTCATATGCCAAAAATATTATTTAAAAAAAAAAAAAAATTATTGGTTAAACAGAAAAATAAAAAACTCAGTTATATGTTTTGGTATTTTATTATAAGCACGTATAAACAGATAATACAAGAAAAACTAACCATCACACCAATTCCGAATATACGAAGGCGTTGTTTTAAAGGTAAACTCTTCTATTGAACAGATTATAACTTTTATCAGGTCTAAAATAAATTTACCATATTACCGAGGGTAGATATAACCAAGGTCCATAGAGACTTCGTTTGAACAAGATGTTTGATGCTCCAGTCCTGGAGTTCTGTGTTCTCTCAAGGATAGCTGCGCCACAGAGTGGTGGAACACGTCAACACCCCAGATGTACTGGCCTCCATATCCTGACGTGACACCACAAAGTTACTGTTCTACATACCTGCAACAAACAATCATGTGTCATCATTAAGATGCTAAATCAATACTTTTGGGTGTGCATCAAAATTAGTCAATTGAACTTCACAAAAAAGATTTAAGAAAACTTAAAACATTAGTAGAAACCTCATACTACGTTCGGTGGATAAAGTTCAACATCAAGCAAGCTAATCATCGCTATATTCATATTTTTACCTAGGTAATAATTTATAATAATATAGTAAAATGCAAATACATACCCAGACAGTCCTGTGAAGGAAACGAGTTTCTCTTTATAAACCCAGCACTAGTAGCCACCACCAGGAGTGTAGAAGAAATGAGACACTATATGTGTGACAATTTGGTGTTCAAAACAAACACAGGCATTGTATGATCGAGCTGAAAAGATTAATTAAAACAACTTTACTATCATGACACATCTGACAGATCAAAACACAACAAGATAAATGCATGAAAACAGGATTAAATTGTGCAAATGAATGTACCTTTGACATTATGAAATGGCTTGAATTATTCGTATTATGAAAAAAAAATTATATTTCATCACTCTTCTAGAAGTTCGGAATGAGCTTAGAATTTCATATAAATAATCAATATAAATATTTGTACCTGCATTTTGGTTACAATGCACCCTGTTTCACGAGGATATTGTCTCATTTTAGGAAGTTTAAAAGTAGACAAAATGTTATTTTATTACGCATTTTGCATTCGATCTGCCAATTCTCATCGAACATTCCCGAAACAGATTCTCCTTTCTTTCCCAGGACGGAAACTTATGCCGAATTGAATTTACGTCTACACAGCCTTTCACACTCAACGATATTTAGGAGGCATTTCACAAAAAATAACCCAAACATTTACGTTAGAACAGTCTGGAACAGCCGCGCGTGGCCGCGCGCCAAGCTGCGTCAAACATAAATACACCATAGAACAATACTGTTTATATATAAAATATACTCGTGTTCTATTGGTCGCAGCATGGTCGCTGCCTTCTTGTCGTCACACAGTCATAGATATTTCTCATCTTCGTTCCTGTTGAAATTTTGGATCGGAGTTATACCCCCCTGCGACAATCTGCGATAATCATAGACACAAAAAAACCATAGTAAAATAAACCACACCTGACAGTGTTGCCAGTTCGATTTTAAAAGTAATGGTACTTCCACACCGCAGCCAACCTTCCAACTTCGAACTTAGTTCGGAGTTGGAAGATTGGCCGATCGTGTGGTTGCTGCGGCCAACCTTCCAACTCCAAACTCCGAATTTCAACATGGCGGATGTCGAACAGCTGATTCGGCGCTTAATCTTATCAGTTGCCTACAATTATTACGTAGAAGTATATACACGACATTTTTTTCCAACAATTGTTATACCTCTCTCCCATAATAATATTTTCATTTTAATGGTACGCGGAACACGTGTCTTGATCGCCAGCGGTTCGCAGAATGATGTGTGCATAAATAAACCAATTCCGATGTGTGGCTGCGGCAGGCTGGTTCGTGTGAGTTGGCCGTCGCGATCGCCTCGGAGGCGATCCCGGGCCAACTCGAACTTCAACCTTCCAACTCGATCTTCCAACGCACGAACTACCCCTCCACACAATCGACCAAACGTTTGAAGTTGGAAGTTGGCCGCAGTCTGGACGTACCATAAAGCTATTAGGATGTCAATCGAAAAGGAGCTAAAAAAGAAAATGTTGTATTTCCGAAGTATTAAGACCTAAAAATAAATAATATATGTTCTATCCTTGTGGGTATTAATGGTATGCCTAAATCCTATAATAAATACCCTGTCTACCAAAATTCTTGTAAAAGTGTTATGAATTTTAAGATTCACGCAATAAATCACAAAAAAACGATAAATGCAACTTTGCTACATTACAACATAACAAATATTATATTCACTAAAGTTCCATCGCAATAAAATGAATATTGTAGCAAATAATTTCACAATGAGCCAGAACTCACTAGTATATATTATGTATATAGAAACCATTGCCTACATGCGCACATCAAATCTCTAAAGTTTCATTGTAATCGGATGTATGGTTTGGAAAGGCAAAGGGGAGAAACTTTATATTTTATTTATTAAGATAGAGCAAAAATCTCTCGACAAATAATGTATAAGTAGCATAGAAAACTTTGAATCTTTGCATTCAAACAAGATGTGTTTTTAGTAATTTTCGGATTATAATTTGCGATTTTTTCCTTTCGAGGGAACTTCATATAATTATTTTTTCGCTCGGCAAATCTATAGATATTATATTTTTAAAAAATAACAGAGTTTAAACACTTAAGACGGGTTGTATTAAAAAAAATTACAATTCGTCGAACTTTTAAAGTTAATTTTCTGGTTCTCTTCAAGTTCTATGATTATGTCATCAACCTTCTCTTTAGAATCCCAAAACAAATTTATAGAACATTACTGCTGCGCATTTGGGATTTTTTATACAGGTTTTCTGCTGGGGCATTTGTCCGTGCCAGAGGTGTGAAGTGTGAAGAAATAAGTTTTCTTTGATAGTCACTGCCACCCAGCAGAATACTGTTGTTGAAATGGCCAGCCTTTATTGATGAATTAAGTATTAAAAATGGTTTGATGGTGACTGGAACCGAGCCACTCTAATAATTAAATTGGAATCGCAAATCACGTCCATGAAGAAGACGCCAGTTCTGTTGTAGTATACTTCGGCATTTTCTCCATCTGAAACAAACTGACTTTTTCAGTTGGGGGAAATGGAATTGGAGGTACATAGTGAGGATCCTTCCTTTCTTGTCTACTACAAAATCATCAATAGTCTTCATATAGATTTTAAGAACTACTATCCATTATAGTACTACTATACTATAGTATGATATTCAGAGGTTCTTACTTGGTTGGTTTCATTACAGCATGCTTGCACTCTATAGCCCCAATGACCCTCGGGAACCGAGCCAAAATAAAAAAAAAACCCTTCAATTGCTTCAATTCATAATCAAAACTGAACTCGTGAAAAATTCGGATCACTTCAACAGCAGCTGTCAAAATTGTACTGACATCATAAATTAACCAATCACATTGACACTGTAGAAAACTTAGCTATCATCCACATCATAAGCCGCGTCGAGTAGCAATTAGTAAAGACGAAGTTTATCTATTTATACACGCGTTTTTGAGGGATGGTGAAATCGACAACATACTCTATTCAATAAAATCGTGAAATATCACTTGAAGACCGGTGCGCTAGGCGTAAACAAAATTGCGCAGCAAAACATGGTTCACATTCGACAGTTAAATTGGTGTTGCCAGCCTACAAATTTTTAAATTTATTTACTTGACAAACTGTAGTTATATGAAAATTACGCGGGTAGGGTCTATTTAGTGTTGGTTCATTTATGGTATATTTGGACAAGCCACAAACCACAAGCTTTGTACAGCTATAAAGTCGAAAAAATTATAAACATGGCTGTGTTTACAAACGTCAAAACTGGTCAAAACATAAGTGCGTAAAAATACTGGAAATATTTTTATTACCTCCAACATAGTATTCGTGTTTCACATTCCTTCCATTCTGAAATGGATAAATCAGGTCTGTATATTTCTTCAAAACTATCTGCATATTTGAATGCCACTGCATTTCAGACTTACGTAAACGTAAATCTTGTAATAATGATTAACTGTTTTGAAAAGTTGTTTTTATTTGACCACTCGTGTAAACTAATTCAATTGATAGTTTGAATTCTGCACATTTTATGCATGATTATTGATTACCATAGTCGGATACGGCAACAATTGTGGGTAGTAATAATATGTGATACAATAATTCATAACAATATGTCATCAATTCTATCGGACAGCATTATATTAAATTTATATTATAAACTTGAAACAGTTAAGCTATTGTGTAGGTATCACAGGTTGATAAGAAGTCTAACAAAAAATACTTTATTACTTACTAATTATTTTTCTATTTTTTTTTACTTAATTTTTCGACCAATAATGTTGACCTACTTTTGTATTTACCTTGATTATTATATTGATTTGGTATTTGCACGAAAATTCACTAATGAAATTTCATCGTAATATCTATTGGTCGCCCGCACTCATCATTGTATTTTTAAAAGTCTACCGCGGTGACAACTTTTGTGTATATCTCAACCGCCATTTCATACAAAAACTCACAGACCACCATTGCCGGGCTACTAAGCCTTCAAACATAGCGATTCACTCGGGGTGACCTATGGCAGGGGAGTTGGTTAATAAATAAATGGTTCCCGGGGCAGCGGTATGACTTGATACGCAATTTTTTTAGTGGAGTGAGAAATTATAGTTGTTTCTTGCAATACTTAGCTGAAATTAAAAGTTATTTCAATAATTTGTATTTATTAAAATTGAAGGGCAGTAGGAGAATTTAACCTTTTCTTAATTTCTGATCTATTAGCCGGCCTGCTGGAGTGTGCTGTTTGCCTTCAGACCTGTATCCATCCCGCCCAGTTGCCGTGTGGACATATTTTCTGCTTCCTATGTGTCAAGGTGAGTCACTGGTTTTATTACACGATACAACATTATCTCATCTCTTCTTCTGAAAAGATGCCTCCTGGCATCCCTGTCCTGTGCTACTTCTTTGTCCACAGCAGGCCAAGTCTTTCTACTTGTTGAAGCATGATATTATGTCGTTAATAAAGAGTAAGAATAGTACAGGGCCTAAATGGCTACCTTGCGGTAGTTATCACTTTTACAAATAGTTTTCTTTCACTCGAGATAGCTAGCGAACAATTTGCTTTGTATCCCCAAGGCATCTATATAATAACTGTAGATTAGCCCTCCCATGCCTTCTTTCAATCCAAAAGTAGCACCACCTATGAGTAATTTCATATAACAAACTACCCATTGATTCCGTCGCATCTCTTGCATGACGTAGTTGTTTTGCTATGAAGAAATTAAACATTTTTATTGAATGTTACTTTTCTCAATACGCTGCCTCAAATCTATATGTTACGTATATTTTTTTTTAAGTATTCATTTAACTGGTTAAATTGTTAATAATAAAGTCTACGACAGCCCATAAAAAATTCTAACTACCTCAATTTTGTGTTTTAAAAATGATCTTCACAAAGCTAGCCAATCCGTTGCCGCGAACTTGCTGGAAAACAAATTTGCTCCACGCAGACCAACAAAAGGTATTGTATCAAATGCCTTCGTGAAATCTGTATGTATACTGTCAAAATGATTTTTATATGATTTTTGTTTGTATACTGTCAAATTGGTAATATAATAAAATTTATAAGTTTTTTTTTTTCTTTTATAATACAACTTTGTGTATGAGGGTTTATTTGATCAAGATCAATAGTTCTGACAAAGGTTATTGAACCGGAGTTACAGACAGTCAGATGGAGTCACACCCGAAATTAGTATTTTGATCATAATTACTATGTTGCTTTCCAGTGATTTTAATAATGTTTCTAACGGTTGTTTATAAATTCAATTAATCCAGCAAAGGCTTCCTCATTTCTATGTACGGATACATATTAACATTATGATTTGCGGTCCGTGTTATTGAAAATGGATTTGATTGTATGTACCCTGGTCAGTCAAAAAGTAATGCCTCCTATTTTTATTCTCCTTTTAATTGTCAAGAAATTAACCGCTTGGACACATAAGCTTGTTTTCACGATAATTTAATGACGTATGCCCCGTACCTGAGTTATTAAAATACAATTTCACAGGTTGAAAACCACACTATTGACAGTTAAATGTCACTTCTCAATATAATCTCCATCCATTTCCGCAGTTTTGGTCCATCTTTTAACAAGGGCAAGTGGTAAAAAGCACAGTCCTGCTTTCTATATAAGCCATTGACGCACGGACCTTTTCACGGCCTCCGTGTGAATTTCACAATGAGCTTAACCACACTACCTTTACTGAGGGGAAGAATGCGTCACAATTCAAATTTATCGTGTAGTTATCCGGCGTTCACCACAAATGAAGTCATCGACTCCTGGGTGTTGCGTGGAGTCACTGCAGTCAACTGCCTACCGCTCCGCTTTTCGTCAGCCTACAGCGTTTGTCCTTCAGCTTCATTACAGCGACGAACCCATCATCTAACAGTGCTGAGATCCACTGTTGCATCACCGTACACATTTTTCAGTCTTACATGATTGCGAATGGGCGTTTCACCTTCTGCATTCAACAATTCAATCCCAGAACGCTGTCTAATACGAACATCGATGTCGGAAATTTTGCAAGCGACTGCAATGCTGCCACCTGTTGACGCAGAAAGTTACTACTACAGTAGATTGTAAAAGAAGGTTGGAGGTATAGCGCTAAATTCAAAATTTTCATTTAACTAACTTTATTTAAGTAGAAAAAAAATAGGAGGCAATAGTTTTTGACTGACCCTCGTAATTACTAAATAGGACTTCTAATGATTTTATTTTCCTGGCAGGGGGTTGCAAACCAGAGCAAGCGGTGTGCCATGTGTCGTCAGGAGATCCCGTGTGACTTTCTCGAGAACCCCAAACTAGTCTCCGCCTCTGATGATCCAGAACCCCCCGAGGAACCTGAGGAAGAAGGCTTCCAATGGTTCTACGAAGGAAGAAACGGCAAGTCATTTATCATTTTTATATATTAACTTGACCTGGCATGCGTTGCAATGCCATAAAATATATTTTCAAATAAATAAAAAAAATTGAGTGGGATATCTCATACACAACTTGTTTTATTTATATTTTGAAATCTAGTATCCTTATTGAAAGACTCGAGTATCCTTATTAAATGAATACAGTTTTCTGATTTTCAGTAAGTTCGTTTCTCTGTATACTTTTTTGATGGGGGTATCTGGATTATAATAAAAAAGTTTTTTTACAACTTTATTCTTTGTAAATCGCTTAAATATGCGATATATAACTACCGATGACAATTAAAAATAATAACATGAATACTGCTAAAGTTAAATATAATCTAAGGAAATGGCTATTGGATAATTATGATTTATACTGATGCCCCACTGAAGTCCTTGTATTCCAAAATGGAATTCACATTCCTAGGAAATGGAAAATAATTATTTTGTAATACCTGACATACCTACCTTTATCTATGAAACTATTGATGTACTTAATGATTATACTAATTTGTTCATACATTTATTTTTACTTGCTTATTATATGTATAAGGCTTATGCTGCTATTTATGTATGTAAACTTTTCTGTAATTTGACCAACTTATGTATTTATGAATCATCATATACCGTTTAAATTGTATCATGTTGTGACGGACGTACTGATGTAGTTTTGTTATTTTGTATTTGTTAGATTAAGATAATTAAGTATGTAACTGATATGTGTTTTCAATAAATAAATCGTCGGAGTGGGGAAAGCGGCGGGCAGCGAGAGTGTGTCTCAACTACGGGCAGCGTACTGCTGCCCGCTATATATAGGGCCCGCTAGGCCATTTTCAAGTCAGTCTCACTCTACCAGCCGACACGACACCATTTCTGCCCTGCCCGTTCTATCTCGCTCCGACTTTGCTTCTACTTGCCTCTTTCCTTCACTGACCATCGCTTTACCCTGGACCTCGGATTACCTCACACTCTTTGGACCAGACCCAGCTTTGTCAAAGGAACAGCCACTAGGACACTCGGACCAGCTCTACAGCGGCAAGCATTCTCCAAGCATTCTTCAAGCTATCGGGACCTCCAGCCTAATTATAGTTCTTATGTACCTGACCCGGTCTGGTACATATGTAATTGTATAAAATGTTGTCTCTATATCCCTGCTGACAAACTACATAAGTAGTTTAGCGGGTTTAATTGTAAATAAATAAAAAAATGTGTGTTTCCCCATAATTCTATAAAATAATTTAAATGGGATTGGATTCAATTATTGTATTTCTGGTAAAAATTATGAACAATGAAAACATGAAAAATGCTGAAAAACCACTAGGCAATATTTTGTCTGTCGATCCACCACTTGTATTGTCAATACTGAAAATATTATTGATCAAAGTTTACTATTTACCTTCTCCAAAATATTATTTGCATAATGTATTTGAATTAATTTTAAATTATGGTTTTCAGGCTGGTGGAAATACGACATTCGGACGAATAAAGAACTGGACGAAGCATTCCAAAGCGGGGTCAGAAGTTGCGAGCTCCTCATAGCCGGCTTCCTCTACATCATAGACTTCGACTCCATGCTCCAGCTGCGCCGCAACGATCCGTCCCGGCGAAGGCGAATCAAGCGAGACTCGGTGGCGATAGCGGTCAAGGGCGTGGCGGGGATTAAAAGCGCTCTCGGGGGCAGGGTCAAGACTCCCGAGAACGAATCAGCGGACGAGGTGACCCTCGTGCCCCCCACCAACACCCCCGCCAGCCTGTCCCACAGCGGGACCACCACCCCCAATCTCAGCGAGACGTTGAATCGGACCATTCAGCAGATCTGCTCTCTCAGTCTCCAAGATGTAGTCGGCTTGGTGGCTGAGAGCAGGAATGCAAACGACACCAATCACACGGAAGAATCTCCAAATAGATCAGACTAAACATAAGTCAATGATTTAAGGCTCGAATTATAAATATTAAAACGAAAGAGTATTCATTTAGGACACACTAGACAAGGCGCCCCCTAGTAAGTGTTGGCCAAAGAAATTTGCATCTCCTTATTCGGTGGAAATTGGCAGATGATTGGTTTCCACGAATTTCATCTGATAACCTTCTAGCCTAAGGCGCTCCGCTGACGAGGCAACTGAAAACAAACTAAAACCAGCTGGTTTCTATGTCTTGATCGGTCAAAAAGCTTGTTTAACCATAGACGAAGAACAATCAGCTAGCAACGGCCGGCCATGGCAATCAGCAGTGCGAGTCACCGCTTGCGTTACCATTGACAACGGGGTTTTGTGTGATTGTGTAGTGTGCGGGCCATCACATTGTCATACAAAGACAGTTGCCAGTTGGCAGTTTTCAGTTGCCTCAGTAAGCGGATCGCCTAAGGGTATCTAGTGTATTCTACCATAGGAATGGTAATAATAATAATTTGCATCCGTTTTTCTTGCAGAAATTGACTGACGGTTGACCGATTACCTTCTTAGGCTAGTAGGTATCTAGTGCATTCAACCATACGAATAGTGATAATAAGGGCTTGGAATTGCGGCGGCAAAAGTGCGAAAGCACAGTGCACTAAAAGTGATGAAATGTTTTTTTTAGAATGAAGTGCATATGCCTATATTATTTCAACAAAAGAGGAGATAAAAAGAATAGGGAAGAAATTACCTAACTATTCAGAACTAGTTACTAAGCATGTCTAAGTTGATAATGTTATTAAATTATTAACAATAATTTAAAAAAATCAAATTGATTACTGTTCAATTAAACAGTACTCGGGAAATAAAAGAGTCCAGAGTTTTTCCACTGCAATTTCAAGTCTTGCTGATGATAATTGTGTATTGTTCTATGAAGGCTTGGTGATTATTTTTAATGTATGATTATTGCCATACTTTTTGTGTTGTTAAATTATGAAAATTTTATTTTTATATGCTTTCTTCTTTTTAAGAATGTCAGATTCTTACTTATAAAGAAGTTTATTTATTAATTTTGGTAATGTACTTTATTGTGGGCATTATTCATTGTGTAAAGGTTAAATTGTCGTCTTTGAAATTACCTCTTTTGGAGGTATTTCGCCATCTCCGAATAAACTGTCGATTAGCACTACTCGTCGAATAACATATCGTCGGTCCAATGCCAAAGTCGCGAACCTGCATTTTAAACAGAGCCATACCCTCCTATTTATTTCTTATTACATATTATTATGTATAAACTACAGATTTATTTGCTGGTTTAGTAATAATTTAAATCGAATTATGATATCAATTCTAAACTTCAAACCTCAATATCGTCGAATGATGTTTTTGAGGATTGGCGACTTTGGCATTTACCCGATGATATATTATCCGTTTCACCACTGCTGAGTAACGCTACCCTTCAAGTAAATGCTTAACTATTTATTGGATAACCAACACCTCGGCTATATGTTACCCCAAGTGGTTCGCTAGGTTTGGTGACTTAGCAGGGGTGCAAGGCTTCATAGGGTGAGGTTTGTCCGGGTCCTGCCCACCAACTGCGTGGCAGGCCGGAACAGGAGACTTGTTGAGGGAGATCTTTTGAGCTCTGCAGCAGGACTCTCTCATGGCCTTGCACCGCAGTGGGAGGGATAGATTCGTATGTCCGTCACTCCTGGACACACTCACTCCCAGATTCCTACCCACTCATCCTTTTTCCTTAAAAAGACCCTCCATACCTACCCACACTCCTTTTTCCTTAAAAAGACCCTCCATACCTACCCACACTCCTTTTTCCTTAAAAAGACCCTCCATACCTACCCACACTCCTTTTTCCTTAAAAAGACCCTCCATACCTACCCACACTCCTTTTTCCTTAAAAAGACCCCCCACACAGCATCCCCAAAGATGGCAGAGGTCCTGAGGGGAATCATTTTCCTCTAGGCCTTCTGTGTGAAGCTAATGAAAAAAAAAATTCTGTTTAAATACTCGGCACTCAATTAACAAATTGAGAGCTACTTGACGGTGGTGAAATGGTCATTTTAATCCTATGATTAAAGTTACTTGACAAGTAGTTACTCAAAAGTTTACTTCCGTATGGTCAAATGCCACCTCAGTAGTATACATAAGTTTTTTTTTATCAGCTACAGAGAGCCGAGTTGGTCAAAAATAAAATCAGCAAAAATGATCTTCGAAATATTCATAGAAATTTCGGTAAATTTCTTCATTCATACATTCCTTGTACCCCTGAGGTGATTTGAAAAAACAATTACACTATAAATTATAATATTATAGGAGCTTTTATTAGCAACCTAATTCTGTCAAAAATTGTATTGCATTTACAGCTCATTTTTTTGTCATGGCACTACAATTGCTCGCAAATGAAACTTTCACTAAATAACATCATATATCTTTAGTTTATATTTAAAAAAAAATCTAAAGCACACCAGAAAACGTCTGCGCTTTGTACAATCATATTGTACAGTTGTATTGCAGTTAGTACAGATGTGCCAAGACCCCAAGACTATTAAATTGACATGTAAAAATAATCTTCTTAAAAAGGCTCTCAGAAATAAAATTGTCTCAATTTTTTTTTTTTTTTTGTGAATGCTAATCTCTATTGTATATATTTTTATATACCTTCATGTTTAAAAATAATTTGTAAAAATATTCTAAGGTTTAAGTTTTTTACAGAAATTGTAGTGTAACATTTTCATCAATTGGCCAATCAGCACCATTTTGTTTTTTTGACATTTATTTGACCGAAAAAGTCCCTCAGGGTCTTTACTTTTATACAACAAACCTCGCCCCATGAACCCGGGTATCCCTACTAAGTCACCGAACCACTTGGGGTGACGGTTATCCAATAAATGGCACTTGGGCCAGAGGTACGCATAACCACCTACCAAGTTGATTTGATGACTGTTTCTTTTGAATTTCTGTGAAACGCCCCAACCTAATGAACCTGCCTTTATTTTAGTTCCAAGTTTGGCAGGACATTTGCACTATTCTACTGTTTCAGTTTTCAATGATTTAACCTCTCCGGCCTCGTGCCTATTTTGTCAGAAGGTCGAAATATTTCCGCTTTAATAATAAATGGAATATTCGAAAATAAAAACTGTTTTTGAAAGGTGATAAAATTCGAAACATAATTTTTTTTTAAATGGCTCTCTTTACTTTTTTTCTAACTAAAATTCCTGATGAAAAAAAAGAACGCATATATATTTTATTAGACAAATATATTGTAAACGTTATCTTCACCTCACTTTTTTTTCATTTCATGTATAATTAATTAATAAAAAATTCCTAAAGTTTCATTAATTTTTTTCAAATTGCGATCCGAAACTTTGGTTTCATAAAGGTTTACATTTTAATTCTTTTGTGATTAACTTTTAGATTTTAATATAAAGATTGGTGTTTTCTCATTCTAACACTATTTAGGTCATAATTCTTTACTATGATACGATACTAAGGGAGACGCAAAGATTTCTGTAAGACCTATATGAGCTGTTCCCAAAAGCGAACAAGTTAGCCCGAGGGGTTAATCACTGTAATTTTTTTTTAGATTCTCATATTGATAAAACATTTATATCTGTTATTTTCTTTTTACTTTTAAAGATTTTCTTATCATTATGACTTCCAAGAATGTTTTTTTTTTTATGAAAACAGTTCAGTTGACAACTTAATGATAGATATATATTATTTGTAATCCAGTACTAATCTGTTGTTTATTTGTACGCAATTTTGGATTGTTGATCGATTATGTAAAATATGTTAAGCGGAATTTGTGCCCATTATCTTATTTGACAATCAATTCAATCAGGAATTGATAAAAATAAATAATATTGTACTTAATTTCTCTTCTTATTAACTGCCCGTAGCCAATAAGGTTGTCGCATTAATAATAAAATAATTTATTCCATTTCTAAAAAAATTATCAGGTTATTGAGCTTTCAAAATGAAAAGTGGTAAAATTTAAACAATTGTTTCTCATGTTTCGCATTGATGATTCAAATGGCAGTGCTGCCGCGCATGTACCGTGATGTCACACGCTTTTCGGCTAACCACAAACATCAAAGAGTTGATTTGGCATTACCCAAAAATTCTAAATTTTTTACCTCGGCATGCTCTAATAATTAATATGGTAAATTTGTAAATAACATGAAATTTCGCTGTCAGAGACCTCCTCATTTGGGAGTTGGAAGGGAAAAGAGGTGGGAAGAGGAAGGTTGGAAGGAATCCTTTTGTATTTACCTCCTCCTGGGTTAGTTATTATTATACTTAATTTACTTTCTTTTTTTTATAGAGATACCTCACAAGAGTCCCAACTGCTCCCTTCTGGAGCCAGTGAGACTATAGCATCCCCAATTGGAGTATGTTGTGAGGCTGAAGGTAAGTGGGGAAGGGAAAGAGATGGGGGAGAGGAAGGTGGGAAAGTACCTTATTAAGCAACGTTTCAATTCTGAATGGTGGTCTTACACCAGGGCGATACTGAGAATATCTTCCATTATACTGTTTTTTTTCTCAAATTATATACTTAATTTACTGATTTCTTCTCACAAATCTAATTTCTGCAATTTCATATTCACTGCATTTTGGTCACACACATTTTTGGCAGACACATACTTCAAAATATTTACATATATAATTATTATTAAAATGTTTTTTATTCTTTTGAAACTTTTAAACGTTATGTTTCTGGGGAAGTATGTTCCATAATCATAAATTTCATTTTGGTTTTTGTGAAAAATGCCATTGACCAAAACACAGCTGATGTGGAAATCCTACATTTCCAAAAATATAAACCCTACACTTCTACCAAATAATACAGGTTTGATGGCAAGTATAATAATTGGCATACCTCAAAATAACGCATATATTTATTATTACAAAAATACAGTGCAAGTAAAGAATACACAAAAAAATAAATGTATTATGATTTCAAATAAATTATAAAACAAACTTTATAAGTAATATTAAATGGTATATAGAATATCAATAGAATGTAAAACCAAATATTAAGTTCATAATGTGATTAATTTTATAACAATAATATATTCTTTAACTAAAAATACCAAGCACCAAATTGAATTAATATAAAATAAAATAAAATCCCTTTTTATTTTCGTAATAATATACACACAATATCATTATGTGTTAAGCAGGTAAATATTATATGTAAAAAGTAATATTACTAGAAAAAAGTTGGTAATTCTTTTTTTTTAACCAAACTCCTTGTTTTGCCTGGTCTGGAGTATAATCGCATCCCAATCTTAGTCCAATAGTTTTTTTTTTTTTGTTTTAATGGAGTTCTACGAATTAAACACAAAAACAATGAATATAAAAAAAATCCAATAGAGTCCTCTGTTATCTCGCAAGGATTGTGTTGTGGTATTCTTAATCTCGGCCGGATAGGACAACCGTTGAAATTACAATATTATCGAGTGGTGACCGCGGTCGGCAAAATGATGCAGATATAACTGTAAATTTGGATTACTGAACCTAACAAACCTAAGACAATGCAATTTTCAAAACCATAATTTTGAAAAAAAATTGATAGACTTGCCCCCTAACATGAAATCAAAGTATTTTTTCGACGAGTTAGGGACAAACCGGTTAAACATATCGTCACCCGAGTGCTTGATTTGCAAAATGACCATTAGCAAATTTTACAGGAGGAGGTTTTCTTTCTTTATTTCAATTAAACATTATGATAGATAGATTATTCGTAATCAAGTTATTTGCACGCCATTATAAATATGACTAGTAATTTGTAAGCAGATTTTTTTTTCAAGGATCGAATGGTGATATATTGCAATGTGAGTTTCCTGTATATTGTCAGATTCATTTATTGACAAATCACAGAAAGGGGGATGGACACGCCTCGTAGCGCAGCTTGGTTTGTTCCCCTTTCCCCGATTGGCTAGTCATCAATTTGAATGTCTATATCTATGGCATCGACACACAAAGAGATATTATAAGATTCTCGTCAAACATGATTATTGGATTGGAAAGATTTTGTCTGTGAAAGTAAAAGCTCTACATATTTGATTTTGTGTATGTCTAAAGATAAACAAATTTAAAACGTTAGTCCCCTCTGCCCCAGCATTGAATGAAGAAATCCTTCAATTTCTTTCACTGTATTTGCGGTACGCCCACAGTCCCGCCAAGACAGCTCCTGCTGCAGCAGCAGCTAAGGCAATGTCACCCACAATGTTAGATTGATCGTTTCTTTCCATTTGGTTTTGAGACATCCTTCCGGAATAATTTGAGGATTCTTCATCTTCATCTTCCTGTTCTCTATATTGCAGGGAAGAGTTCTGGCTCCATGGAAGTAACGACTGGTTATTGGAATATCCTTGGCCCTCTTCAGAGTTCAGATTCATTTGGTCGAGTTGGAAAGATAAATTTTCACAAGTAAGCTTGTTTAGACCGTGTACAAGTATATTAGTGATGATTTCTGGATTTATGGGGTAATATCTTTCAATAGCTCTGAAGATATTATCAATTTTTCTCAAGTAATCGTCTAGTATTTCATGTTTAACATTTTCCATTAAGTTGAGCTGACTGTACCAAAAATAGGGGATTTTCTTTCTTTCTACACAATCACGAAGTTTCTGAAGCATGTGCATGAACAAAAAGCTCAACCTTTTATCCCAGAAATTCGAAGGCTGCAGATCTGCTTGCCACAGAAACACGGTTGTTATATAATAGCTCTTGAGGCCGGGCATTTGATGCTTATCTCTCAGTTGCTTCATAAATCTGAGGGTACTTTTCAAATTGTTTGTCCCGCGCAATATTTCCTTTTCTTGCTCCAGGAATACGACTCGCCAGTGCCGATTGTCCTCTTCGCCGGCAACTCGTTTAGCAATCACGAACCATTCTTTGGGAGTGTACTTTGCGGCTATTTTCTGTTTACAAATTGGAGGCCACGTCGGATGTTCAAAGTAGAAATTAGGCACCAGGTCTACATCAAACTTAACGGCCCCGTTAGAGCAGCTCCGTACGTTTAGACAAAATGCTGGATTGGATTTTTGAAAGGTGAGATGGTATTCATTATAACCACATTTGAGGATGTTCTTGTCGAGTCCATTTAATATTTTTTGAATCATGCTTTCGAACCATCTGCGGAATTTATTTTGTAGTATGTAATTTTTATCATCCAACCATTTTTCAATACATTTATATTTTTCTTCATAATTTGGTTTTATCTTGAGGGCCTCGACTCCAGATGTCTTGATTTGAATGTATGCGGCGTGCGGGCTATTTTTTATTTCCACATCCAGCTCTTTGGGCAATTTCATGCAGATCATCATATCAAATTCATCGGCATCACCAATTTTAGTACCGTTGGCATGGCTTCCGGAGAATGAATGCTTCTTAAATAATGTGAAAAATGGTTGTTCCTCCATTATTTTTTTCCTAAATTCCTCAAAAACCTCACGAAATGCCCACAAATGCTTCTCTTTTTCCTCATCTCTGAAGTTAATATTACGACTGATTTTTTTCAAAGGTTCGTCAAAAAGACTGTATTTTTTTTCGACAAATGATTCCATTTTTTTTGCTCTCAAACGGACATAAAACCAAAACTATTAAAACACGAATATTCAACTTTCCACTAGACTGCGACCTGCAACTGCTACGCCATAAATAAACCAATCACCACTGCACTCAACTTCACAGGACACGGACAGGAAATGAAACACAGCGACCTTACCTACGCTTTATAAAGACTTACGACCACAACCATAAGTATACATATACAATGACCAATGACAGAACGAGAATACAGAACAGAACCAAACAGAAATTAGATAAACGGGATCCCCCAATTCGAAGTAAAATAAACACTCGACCTAGACTAGATTAATTTGAGTTTGAGCTAATCACTCTATTTTGTTCTTCTTATATCATAACATAATTAATTATGTATTTAATCTCTTACCTTTTCATCAGTAATCAGTATATAAACATGATAATAAAAGAAATTCATGACCCATATCGTATTTACTGCAAATGACAGCTGACAGCGCATGTACCTAACCTTTTCACTATTTACTAGTGATGGGCATCATGTCCATAAAATATAATCGCGTTTTCGAAATTCAGAATCCACGATGAAGCAAGAGCCTTAAGACGATAGACTTCGCTTTTCGGCCCATACAAAAAGGACGCCCGGGAAAAAACACTTTTCTACATCGAAAATTGCACAAAATGAATATATTTTTTTATACTGCCTTCTAGAGGATGAAAACTATGTCGGTATGTTTTCGAATTTTCGATGCGTTTCGTATTAACGTAAACATTCACTGTCAAACATGAAAAAGGGCTGCTAACTCCACTCTCATAAAGAATTATAAAAAGCTACCGACGTAGCTTCTTCTTTCTAAAAAATATATATTTTTTAAAATTTCAATTTCGTGAAAGTTTCGGTGTAGAAAAGTGTATTCTCCATAAACCCCTTTTCGAGCGATTTCTGTAGGTAAATTTGAGCGTTGTCTCATTCGCACATTTCGCATTCGCATGTATTGTAAGTGTGCGTGAGCTTATTGTGAGCGGGACAGAATGACAGACGCGAGTGTTCCGCGTGTCGTTCAAAGTCTAGCCTCTTAAGCCCTGGTCACACAGCTATAGGCGGGCTTGCCTATTGGGGCGTTCTGACGTTTCGATTTTTGTTGACCAAATTTTATTTTACGAAAAAAGTTGAGCAACATTTTGTTCACACGTTTCAATTTAAGTTGAACCGATTTTGACATTCAAAATGGCGTCAACTGAAATTGTTAGTGCGTGCGTCTATCTAATTTCTGATGTTCTGTGAGAGGAGCTGGAGATTATGAAAAAATATAAAAAACGTCATACTTGGGTGAGAAAATGGATCATGAGAAGGAGTGAATTAGGCGCATCCAACACAATTTTTTTCAAAATAATATTATTTACATTTCAAAAATAATATTCTATTTTTGTATACTTCTTGTTTTTGATCCGAAAGACAGGGATGGCTTTGGTACAGATCCATAAATCTGAACATTAAATCGTCCGACCATTTCAGATATTTTTTGGTTGAAACGGATTCCATGACGGTAGGAACTAGTACCGAATAAATGAAACGCCTAACGTTTACTTTTTCCCACGAGTAACTAAAAATGATAAGCGACTTGAAACATGTGTTCAGACGCGACGATTCGATATAAAACTCGAACGATTAGTAAAACCAAAATGGCGATAGTCATACTTGAACGACAAAAGTAGACGGGCTATCAACTTTCGCTAGCAACAAAAAAAGTTGATAACTTTGTTGACAAAGTGTTCACACGTGTCAATTAGCTTTCAACTGTCGAGTTGACCGACAAAAATCGCCCCGTGTGAACCGGCTATACGTGTTCACACGTGTCAATTAGCTTTCAACAAAAAAGTTGACCGACAAAAATCGCCCCGTGTGAACCGGCTAAAAAACAATGCAAACTTTTTATGCAATCCAAGCTTTTGCTTTTGGTAAAAATGATGCTTTTTTTTTCTTTTAGTTGGAAAATAAGAAAATTCACTCAATTTCAATATTTGAAACTAACTAACTAACAATAGGCAATTATTCATTTTTAATGAAGTACTTGTCTATTGTTGTTTTTTTTGTAATAGGCAATTCACCCAAAGTGCCAGTCCGCACAGCGATATTTCCCCATCCCATTATTATCCCCATGTGTCACAGAATTTTGCGAAAAAAAAACGTGCGGTGAAATATCTCTGTGCGGACAGGCCCTAAGAAGAGTGCTTTGTGCCATTGGGATAAAATGTAATTGAATTTTATCATAACGGGATTGGTTTATTTATGCTTCTCAGTGATAGGGTGTCACGGGATTGGTTTATTTACGCTTCTCAGTGATAGGGTGTCACGGGATTGGTTTATTTATGCTTCTCAGTGATAGGGTGTCATGGGATTGGTTTATTTATGCTTCTCAGTGAGAGGGTGTCACGGGATTGGTTTATTTACGCTTCTCAGTGATAGGGTGTCACGGGATTGGTTTATTTATGCTTCTCAGTGATAGGGTGTCATGGGATTGGTTTATTTATGCTTCTCAGTGATAGGGTGTCACGGGATTGGTTTATTTACGCTTCTCAGTGATAGGGTGTCACGGGATTGGTTTATTTATGCTTCTCAGTGATAGGGTGTCATGGGATTGGTTTATTTATGCTTCTCAGTAATAGGGTGTCACGGATTGTTTTATTTATGGGTGTCACATAGTGATGTAATGTGTACAAGTACCTACTAACTAAGTTCCCTTATTGTTTTTGTAGACCACCATTTTGTTTCATTATAAAAATTAATAACAATAATTGTGTAAAGCCACAATTACATTGAGCGAGTTTACAAGCTTCTAGCCGGCGAATTCACTAATGTAATCATATTTACTAACGAGCAGATTGTGAACAATACGAAGTTTACTAGCAGACAGTGAATTCGCCGGCTAGTAGCTTGTAAACTAGTCCCTTGTCATCGATGCTTCACTTCTAGATCGCTAATATAATATACTAGCAAGTTAAAGTCTAGGTTCCGAAGGTTATGTTTATTTTTTAATGTCTTCGGGAGGCGAAATAACTGTCATGTGTCAAAATAAACTTACGTTATCATATTTGATTTAAAAAATTATATTTAATTTTAAAATAAAATATATTAATCTTTCGTTTCAGATATGTAAGGCATTAATTATTTTATTGATAACAGAAGGGGGTCACCGTATAAAAAATATTTATATTTACGTAATTAGTAACAAGATATAAAAGTAGGCTTTTAAATATATTTTAAAGGGTAGTTGTGGGCGGCATTTTCTACTTTATCCGAGAAGATCATAGATTTTGAGGCCAAAACGTTGTAATGAAATATGCTATCGGTGAACAGGTACAAATAGATAAGTAAAAATAACAAACCCAATCACATTATACCTTTATAATGTAAGCCGGGATCACACCTGATCTATTTTATGCTAAATTCCATAGAATCTTATAAGAGAAAATGAAAACAGGCTTTTCTATGGAATAGAAATCCCAATTTGAATTGACTCCAACTTTAAATTGACAATAGATTATCAAAGAATAGATCAGGTGAGAATGCGCAACTTTTTTTTTTACCATAGCTACACACAGGTGGCCCAGAGGAAGTTAATTTCTCTCACGGCCTATGTCATCTTTGGGGATGCTGTGTGGAGGGTCATTTAAAGGAAAGGAAGTAGAGGAAGTTCTGGGAACGAAAAGGTAAAAATGTGGGATCAGTGGGTCCAAGAGTGACGGTCGTATGAATCCATCCCTAGCGGTGCGATGGGTCGAGAGAGTCCTACTAGAGGCCATTTTTTTATTTTACATTAGCTCCACACAGGGGGCCCTGAGGAAAACCATTTCCCTCAGGGCCTGTGTCATCTTTGGAGATGCTGTGTGGAGGGTAGGAATCTGGGGGTCGGTGTGTCCAGGAGAGACGGACGTATGAATCCACTTCTCCCACTGCGGTGCAAGGAGATGGGTCGAGAGAGAGTCCGGCTGGAGAGATCTAGGTTAGGTCTCCATCAACCAGTCTCTCCGGCCTGCCACACAGTATATAGTCATCCGTCGCCAAGACCTAGACAAACCTCACCCCATAAACCCGGGCACCCCTGCTAAATCACCAAACGTAGCGAGCCCACTGGGGTGACCTATGGCAGGGGCTTTGTTATCCAATAAATGGTTCCCGGGGCGGCGGTACACTTGTCAAATTTAAGACCAGACCAGCTTTACACTGCAACAGACATCCCCAGACTAGTAAAAATTTAATTAACTTTATGGCAGGTGTTTCGGCACCCCTAAAGAATCGATAAAATATTATAATATTCACAACCCCATTTGTCACACATCATCATATATTATGAAATATGTTTGTAGGTTAAAAATAATAAAACATATCCAATACTTTTCAATTTCTTTTTTAAATATTTTAATGTAATTATAAAATGATTCATTACATTTTTAGATTTGTAGTGAATTGTCGCAAGTATCCAGGACCCCTAGCACATACACATTATTAAAATTTTATCGGTACCTAACTTTTTTTTGTTCCCGAGCATGACTGCAGATTGTCAACTAAAAAACATGCACAAATATGCTAATTTAGTCGGTTGACCAAATACGCTTAATTTAGTCGGTTGACTAAATACGCTTAATTTAACCGATTGGCTATATATGCTTAATTTAGTCAGTTGACTAAATACGCTTAATTTAGTAAGTTGACTAAATACGCTTAATTTAACCGATTGGCTATATATGCTTAATTTAGTCAGTTGACTAAATACGCTTAATTTAGTAAGTTGACTAAATACGCTTAATTTAACCGATTGGCTATATATGCTTAATTTAGTCAGTTGACTAAATACGCTTAATTTAGTCAGTTGACTAAATACGCTTAATTTAGTAAGTTGACTAAATACGCTTAATTTAACCGATTGGCTATATATGCTTAATTTAGTCAGTTGACTAAATACGCTTAATTTAGTCAGTTGACTAAATACGCTTAATTTAACCGATTGGCTATATATGCTTAATTTAGTCAGTTGACTAAATACGCTTAATTTAGTAAGTTGACTAAATACGCTTAATTTAGTCAGTTGACTAAATACGCTTAATTTAACCGATTGGCTATATATGCTTAATTTAGTCAGTTGACTAAATACGCTTAATTTAGTAAGTTGACTAAATACGCTTAATTTAGTCAGTTGACTAAATACGCTTAATTTAACCGATTGGCTATATATGCTTAATTTAGTCAGTTGACTAAATACGCTTAATTTAGTCAGTTGACTAAATACGCTTAATTTAGTAAGTTGACTAAATACGCTTAATTTAACCGATTGGCTATATATGCTTAATTTAGTCAGTTGACTAAATACGCTTAATTTAGTAAGTTGACTAAATACGCTTAATTTAACCGATTGGCTATATATGCTTAATTTAGTCAGTTGACTAAATACGCTTAATTTAGTAAGTTGACTAAATACGCTTAATTTAACCGATTGGCTATATATGCTTAATTTAGTCAGTTGACTAAATACGCTTAATTTAGTAAGTTGACTAAATACGCTTAATTTAACCGATTGGCTATATATGCTTAATTTAGTCAGTTGACTAAATACGCTTAATTTAGTAAGTTGACTAAATACGCTTAATTTAACCGATTGGCTATATATGCTTAATTTAGTCAGTTGACTAAATACGCTTAATTTAGTAAGTTGACTAAATACGCTTAATTTAACCGATTGGCTATATATGCTTAATTTAGTCAGTTGACTAAATACGCTTAATTTAGTCAGTTGACTAAATACGCTTAATTTAGTAAGTTGACTAAATACGCTTAATTTAACCGATTGGCTATATATGCTTAATTTAGTCAGTTGACTAAATACGCTTAATTTAATCGGTTGGCTATATATCCTTACTTTAGTCGGTTGACTAAATACGCTTAATTTAGTCGGTTGCTTATATACGCTTAATTTAGTCGTTTAACTTAATTGGTTGACTAAGTACGGTTAATTTAATTGATTAGCTAAACACGCTTAATTTATTCGGTTGGCTCTATACGCTTAATTTAAAAGTAAAGAGTAAAAATGCTTCAATTTAATCAGTTGACTAAAAACGCTTAATTGAGTCGGTGTGAACTATTGTTTTTTCAATGGCGATCTGCAGACATGCTTGGGAACAAAAACAAGTTAGGTTGGAAAGAAAACAAATTACCGAGATAATCGATAAAATATTTCAGTATCAGCACATATCCAAAAGATTTTTACCAGTGATTTCTTTCCATATTTGGAGTAAAAAATGTGGATGTTATTTAGCTGTCTGATGACTTATTTTTTTTAAATCACACGTCGCCACTTATCACACTGCCATACGTCGCAATGGATATCATGGAATGCGCTCTCTGTCTAATCTGTACATCTGGAACGAGGCGGAGTGCGTACCTTCTGAAGAAAAAATAATTAATTACATTTTTCACTCCAGGAAGCTCAGGAGTGGCTGGATAAAATATTTCAGGTACATGCAAGTACATACTGAATAGATGCTATCTATGGTAGTCAAACCTTACATAACGTTAAAATCATTTATACAAAAGGCAATGGATAACAATATAAATTCTTTAATGTCATTACAGATATGACGACACATATTAATTGTTTTAAAAACATTATCACCAAAGAAAGTATTTACAAACTCTATAAAGATAACACTTTATAAGATTATGTAGTGTATACATAATATTATCAACATCAAAAACATTTGTATAAATTTTTAAATAATTTGTAATCAATATATATTATAAAAGTAAGTGCAAAATGTGCGTGCCGCTAAAACTCAGAAACGAGTCCCGGTATGATCAAGGGAGTTATACGGTGCGGTAGCTCTCTATCCCCCATCCATTTATTTATTTATTTATTTATATAATACATGTTACATAATTGTGACATTTACATAAAGTTGATATATTAAATCACCATACTAGGCGGCTGCCTGTATCATGGTGACCAATATAGTATAGTTACATTGTATGAAATATGAAGTCTAGTGTAAACATGGAATTAGTATAAATCATGTTAAATATTATATCCATGAATAAGGCTCCCGCTTTTACCTGAAGGGCGTGCTTTTGAAGATATTTATAGAACATTCGAGAGTATTCGAAGGCATTCCAGAACATCCCGGAACATTCTGGAATATTCAGAATTTTTTTTTATAGTTAATACCTCACAAGAGTCCCAACTGCTCCCGTCTGCTGCCAGTGAGACTATAGGATCCCCAATTGGGGTATGTTATGAGGCTGTAGGTTAAGTGGGAAGGGAAGGAGACGAGGAAGAGGAAGGTGGGGAAGTGCCTGGCTATTCAGATCTAGTCACTAAACAAGGCTTAAGCTATTTCAAGCAACGTTTCAATTCTGAATGGTGGTCTTACACCAGGGCGATACTAAGAGCATCTTCCACTCTGGAACGTGTCGCAAATATAGTATAGGAATGGTCTGGAATGTTCGGGAACATCCCAGATCATTGTGGAACATTCCAGAACACACTCGAATGTTGTGGAATGTTCTGGAACATTGTGGACCATTTGTGGCCTTTTTTGTAATGGTGTGGGATATAGGGCTACCACACAATATCATATTAACTACCTGAGCGAAGCTGGGTACCCAGCTGGTGTTTATTTAAAATGTAAACATTACCTAAGCAGTTTCAAAATATAACAAAATTTCAAAAAACTATGAAACAAAGGCCGCATTTATAATTTCCACGGTTACGGAACGGTGACGGCACAAAAAAGGCAATAAACAAACATTTTTCATTACAATAATGCTGCAGCTCTTTCTAAAACACTAAATGATAGCGAGATAAACAATGTACGTTAGGTAAAACGTATAAAAAAATAAAATCGAATTTTCCATGGGGCCTTTTCATATGTTTACAAATGTCTAAAAAATCTGGGTGGATTCATAGGCTCGAAACCGCAGAAAGCATTTCATACATTTCCGTATTAATATTTGGAGGTGTGATATTTATTAAATCTAATGGCCGAATCCATAACTCTGCAACCAGAAATCCTTATTGCTCTAATGCTTAAAATAAACTTTTAGAGCCGGGTCTAAGCTTCAATGCATTTTAAAAGACGTAAAACTGTTGGTATGAACCCATAGCAACCGATTTACTACCTAGCCACCCATGAGGTGATTTTTCACAAAAACGGCGCTATAAGGATTATCCAATTATTATTATTATTGTTATACAATATGTTGCCAGACACTGTGTATCATTTACAGATATCCTCTAAAAAGGTACTTGCTTATGATAAAGTTAATTTATTTTTGTACAGTGTTGGAGAGATTATGGACTTTGTAAGGCTGTTGGAAACATTGGCCAAAGAAGGAGAAAGAGCAAACATGGCATTTTTTTTTACATTAACTCCACACAGGAGGCCTTGAGGAAAATAATTTCCCTCAGGGCCTATGTCATCTTTGAAGATGCTGTGTGGAGGGTCTTTTTGAGGAGAGGAAGGAGTGGACATGGGTCTTGAAGAGACCCATGTTGTAGGAAGCAGGAAACACAGAGGCCGGCAAATCGTTCCACAGCCGAGCTGTTCAACACAAGAACGAGTCGTAGAAGCGACCCGTTCTCATGTGACAAATGTCAACCGTGTACATATATTGGGCGTGTTTCCCGACTATGCACCGGTGCTGAGGGGATCAATGACGCTACTTCCTCGGAGCATTTTCCATTGAAATACCGGTAGAACAAGGATAGCATTCCTACCTGACGCCAAATAAAAAATGGCATAATAACCCAAAAATTAATATGAAAATCACAAATCATTATCATCCGATTCTTTCTTATTGAAAAATATGGAACAAACAATTATCTTGTTTAAGTTATAATATACTATGTATATTTAAATAACTCAGTAGCACATGATGGAAATGACAATGCAAGTTGAAAACAGTCATATTGACCTAGAAATACTGAGTAAACTATACTATGACTACGCCGTGAGTTTGAGAGCATTTGCAGAGATAAAAAAAAAAGTTTTCTTCTATAAAGAAATAATTTTAAATTAAAAAATGTCTTTTTTTTTTATTTATTTTTTGTCTTTCACTCATTAAGGGTGGTGATCTTGGCCATATACAAATCTTTAATTGATAGTTTCAAACACTTAGCGCCTCCGCCCACTCAGGCAACTGAAAACTCTCAACTGCCAACTGTCTTTGTATGACAATGTGATGGCCCGCACACTACACAATCACACAAAACCCCGTTGTCAATGGCAACGCAAGCGGTGACTTGCGACCATCTTGCGACTGTCACGGCTGATTACCCTGGGCGGCCGTTGCTAGGTTGCGAGCTGTCAGCTGATTGTTCTTCATCTATGGTTAAACAAGCTTTTTGACCAATCAAGACAGAGAAAACAGCCGGTTTTAGTTGGTTTTCAGTTGCCTCAGTGGGCGGAGCGCCTTATTTAATTTACTTATATTTTGATTTCATCAGGTACTTTGATCTATTAAAAGTAAAAATAAGGCTGAAATACAGGTAGCTGGTAGTTACCTGGTGGTAACCGTGCCGACTGTCGATGACCAAAACGCACAGACCGTCAAAGCGGCAAAGCCAATGAAAGTTATGCTCTTGGGGCTTAGATATAAACAAAGGCAGAAGTACATAGTACAGGTGAACGGTTGTCGAAACTTTTATCTGTACGGTTTCATACTAATAATGATTCACGGCCTAAGAGTATGGATATTAGAGAGACGGCATGTGAAGTGTGCCCGCGCGCTCCAAGTGTGCCTTTTCGAGAATTCTACCCACATGGCTGACATTGGCTGTCACCATGTAAAATGGCTGCTGTCGGAACGTATTAAACGTCCAAAAACCAGCAGCCAATGTAAGCCGTTTGGGTAAAATTCTCGAAAAGGCACACTTGGAACGCGCGGGCACACTTCACATGCCGTCTCTCTAATATCCATACTCTTAGTTCACGGCACATCTCCTTTGTTTCTATTATCTATGATCACGAGGCATCACCAGTCACAGTTACAACGGGGACATTGTCTATGGGCTTTGGATCCTGACTGTGGTGTTTCTTCTGATGTCTCTTCAGCTCGTACATGGTCTTGGTGGTGTAGTCGCAGCGGTTGCAGGCAAAAGGCTTCTCGCCTGTGTGGATGCGGCGGTGCTCGCGCACATGCGTGGCCTGCGTACTGGCGTACGAGCACAGGTCACACTTGTAGGGCTTGTCACCTGAATGCGTGCGCCGGTGCGACGTGAGATGCGATGCTTGCGAACAAGAATACGCACACTCGCCGCAGCGATACGGCCGCTCGCCTGTGTGCACGCGCAAGTGCGTTTTCAGGTGGCGCCGCCAGCGAGTTGTGTAGTCGCACAGGTGGCACGCGAACGGCTTGTCCGTGGAATGCGAGCGCTTGTGCTCTGCCAGAGCGCTGAGATAAGCACCCGAGTAGTCACACTGGTTGCAAGCGTACGGCTTCTCGCCGGAGTGCATTCGAGCATGTGACTTGAGCTGGCTCGACATGCGGCACGTGAAGTCGCAGCCGTTCCAGCTGCATGCGTACGGCTTGGTCCCTGAATGGACGAGCTTGTGCACCTTGAGATGGTATTGGCGGCGGAAGGGGTGCTGGCACACGTCACACACGTGGGGCTTGACGCCCGTGTGCTTGAGGCGGTGATCCTGCAGATGTCCGAGCTGGGTGCTAGTGTAATCACACTCCTCGCAGGAGAAGGGCCGCTCCCCAGAGTGGGTTCGCTTGTGCGTGCGAAGGTTATTAAGGTGGTTGGTGGCATACTCGCAGACGTCGCAAGAATGGATCTTTCTTTGAAAGTGTCCATTTTTACTTTTTTTTTGTTTCGGACTTTTGTTAACAGTTTTTTTAAGGCTAGTGCTTCCAATTTCCAAGAGCGAAAGGGGAGCATCATCCTCCAGATCACCATCGCTCAGCGGCTCATCTTTGATTAAGAAGTCGGGGTCTTCTCTTTCCTCTTTGATTAAAGTGGAGTTCTGAAGTGAATCTGAAGTTGGTGCGTCAGCCTGTTCCATTTTGTTTATTCCATTCATTCCATTTTAAGTATATTCTGGTATGTCGCTGGATAAATTACTATCTGAAATAGATAACATTATATTAAAAATAAACAAATTTCTGTAAAGGGCTGTTAAAATAAATATTATTATTATAATCGGACTCTCAAAGATTTGAGGCTAGTAAGCGGTTAAATTAATTTACCGGTAAATATATTTTACAAGAGGAGAAGAGAAATGAATACCTTAGAAATATGAGAAGATTGAAGAAGTTTGTGCGCTCTTATCTCTGTCAGTCATTTCTCCTTTTGCACACTTCGCTCAGCACTCCTAGTCCCAATGCTGCGGCGGCACCTAGAACTAACAGACTATTTATATAACTCGGGTCAAGCGCCAGGGCCTGTACTTGGCCTGGAGAAGTCTGGGCTGGAGCACTAGCTGATGCTGAAGATGGACTTCCACTATTGGTGGAAGACAGAAGATTGGTACAGCTCAATTCAATCGTCTGGGTCTCGCATTGGCCAGGAGAAGCCTCGCCCGGGGTAGTCATAACTGAAGTAGCTGGAGTAGTTTTGTCCGGAGAGCTAGCTAACGCTGAAGACTGGCAATCACCATTGCAGGAAGGCGGAACATTTACACGATTCAATTCAATCGCCTGTGTCTGGCCTTGGTCGGGAGAAGTCTTGGTTGGAATAATCTTGACTGGAGGGCTAGCTGGTGCTGAAGACTGGCAACCACCGTTGCAGGAAGACGGAGGATTTTCACAACTCAGTTTAATCGTCTGGGTCTGTCCTTGGCCGGGAGAAATCTTGGTTGGAGTAGTCTTCTCCAGAAGGCTAGCTGGTGCTGAAGACAGGCAACCACCGTTGCAGGAAGACGGAGGATTTACACAACTCAGTTTAATCTTCTGGGTCTGTCCTTGGCCGGGGGAGGTTTTGACTGGAGTAGCCTTGACTGGAGGGCCAGCTGGTGCAGAAGACTGACTTCTACCATCGATGGAATCAATGGAAAGCCTCGAAAAATCTGATGAAATATTTACCACATCCATTCCAAGTATCTTAACAATTATTTGCGGATTATTTGGGTAATTCTTCTTAATATTTTTTAAGATATTGTCTATTTTAGTCACGCAGTCATTGAGCTGATTTTGTGTAGGTTTTTCAAGCAGATTCAACCTGTTGTCCCAAAAGTAAGGGATTTTCCCACTTTCCACGTAAGTCCGTATTTCTCGAAGCATGTGCATGAACAGGAAGCTGAGCGGATTATTCCAGAAATCGGGACTCTGTTGTTTATCTACTTCCCAAATAAACATCATGTTTATAAAATAACTTTTCAAGAATGGAATTTTGTGAACGTCTCTCAGCTGTTTCATGAATCTGATGGTGCTTTTCATTTGGTTGTTGCTGTACAAGATTTCGGACTCTTGAAGAGGTAAAACTATACGCCAACATTTGTGACGAACGTCTTCTTCGTTGTAAATGGGTTTAGCAATCACAAACCACTCTTGTGCTTTATACTTCTTGGCGTACTTCTGTTTAACAATGGGAGGCCAGGTAGGAAACTCAAAGATGAAATTAGGAACAAGGTCCAAGTCAAACTTGATGCTTGGATTGGTAATACCTTGTACTTGCATGGTAAAGGCTGGATTGGCTTTGGCATATTTCAGATTATATTGGTTCGTTCCGCAAGTAAGAACATTCTGCAATTGGTTCAATACTATTTGAATTAAACCTTCCATCCATTCACGGAATTTGTTCTGCATTATAAAATTTTTATTATCCAACCATTTTTCGATGCATTTATATTTGTCCCAGTTTTGTTTGTTCTTGAGTGGTTCCAGCCCGCCTGTTTTGAGTTGAACATAAGCGGGGTAAGTGGTGTTGAGGACTTGGACTTTCAGCTCGCTGGGCAGCTTCATGCATAGCATCATGTCGAATTCGTCGGGCGCCTTTATCTTGATGTTGTTGGAATAGCTTCCCGAATATTTAATTCCTTTATATAAAGTCAGGAATGGTTCGGCCTCCATCAGTTTCTTTCTGAATTCATCAAATACTTGCCGAAATGCTTCCAGATGGTCTGCTACGGAGCATTTCTTAATCGTCAGCTCTCTGCTGATGTCTTGAAGTATCGGATCAAATAGTTTGTAAGTATTCTTGTCAAAGGGCTCCATTTTTGCACAAAAACTCTAACAGTTAACACCGGTACAAGAACACGTTCTGTATTGTAGGAAATAAGGAATCCCCTTATTTACAGTAGTATCCAACTTTGTAGTAATTACTTGCAGAACTCTGTCTCACTCGGATAACAGCCACAGACTGGTATCTGTCCTTTCCACACACAGCCCCACACTCAGTAAGTAAGCACTCTTTATTAAGTAGTTGTGATTGTGAGTGTGAGTCACTTTACAATCTCTTAACCCCCCGGCTGCTCCATTCTTCATACATATTGAGTTTCGCAAAGGTTATTGAGTTATCTCTAAATATTTTAAAACTTTATCATTTTCGTGTTTCAAATGCATTCAGAAATGATTATTAGTTAATGAGGTAAATAATGAAGATTTTAAAAGTGCAAAATTTGTTTAGTACAAGAGTAGATAGCGATAGTAGCATAAACAGATATTTATTTTACTCACATTGTTAATAACAAGATTACCCAAAGAATACACAAAAGCTAAATATAATAAGCTAATAAATTGTAAAATACGTCGATATTAATTAAATTGTTGTACTATATTGACAATCGTTACTAACAATTTATGTTTACTACGGGTAGATTAACCCGTTTTGTTAAAGCCAACAGAGAATACCATACTTGATAAAGTAACATATTTATTTTTATCTTTAATTAAAGGCAATATCCGAAGACAAATTCAAAATATAAGATCGACACTGCAATTGCAGTGCTTCACACCATGCATAGGCATAATTCTTCAACACTGCAATTGCAGGGCTCCGACCCCTAGGGGTTAAGGACTTGAGAACAAATTTAATAGTTATATAGAGATTTACTATATTTAGATTGCTCATTAGTAGCTCAACACAGTTTGAGAAATTTATATTTGATAAAAAAAATAATTTTACACAAAGCCGAGTCTGTTAAAATAATATTTTAACAATTGTAATATTATGTACTGTATTTAGTGATAATATATCTAGTGATGTATTAGACCCATTTAATAACTTAACGAAATAATTTCAAATTCTTTCTTGCTCTCCGATAATATTAAAATTTATTTGAAAAAATACAATTTATTCAAATGAATAATCGATTTACATAAGGGGTATTTCTCCATCCTCTTATCTATATAATAACGTATATTAATAAATAAATACTCGCAATAGGTAGATCATTTGGCTTACTTATCCGATATATAGCCACTATTCATAGTTTCAAATACCGAATAGTAAACTCGGACTTTATAATTAAATAAACCGTAAATCGAGGATATATGTTCTCTTATGGATAAGCTATCAAAAGGATGGTGAAATAACTTTTAGACAATTTCGTTATTTATAAAGAAAAAAATCAAACAATTAACCTCTCGTTTGTCAGCTGTCAGATTAAGAAATAAAATGAGATTTTAACCCTTTTGTATAACACTTTCCGACCGGCTTCATACGATCGTGAGTTTGATTTGAAAAAATTCCGGACAGAAAATAAATCTGTTTTTGGGAACGGAACCGGAGTCGATTGAACGTGCGGGAGTTGCTTATGTGGGGTACCTGTAAGCACGCGTTTTTCGAGCAGTAAGTCGCATAGCCCTATGGGATCATAAATTATGAGCTTTACTAGTGTGGTCCATCAAATTTCGGACATTTTTTCTCGGTCGGAAAGGGATAAAAAAAACTGTACAAGGACAAGGTCAGAATCGCTTGCGCCAATATCATTTCAGACTTTGCTTTGTATTAGAGCACTCTAGCTTCTCAGAATGCTCTGATATTAATTTTCTGTGAAATACGGCCTTGACATCTTAACTGTGATCCGACATTCAAGATAATAACAAATCTAAATTTTACCCGTTAATTTTACTCGTCACGTTAGTACGATTAGTTGATCCCCCAACAGTTGGCCCTCAAAATTATAATTATTATAAAAATATAAATTTTTGAGCATTTTTAACCAATTTCAAACATAAAATCGACTCCAAAAATACCTTAAATAATAAGTTGGTATGGATACCAAACGAATTTATTTACAGTGTCAATTTTTTGTATTTATACACTGGTGTATACAGTATATAGACAAGTAGTTTTATCCTTGATGCATTTGCATGAAAATATGTTTTATAGTTTTGTTATTCGGCGGTACATCCTCTCTGCACACGTAGTTACATTTTGTGTAAATAGTTAAACCGTATTTTCCTTTAACCGCTTGGACACATAAGCTTGTTTTCACGATAATTTAACGTAGGTAGACATAGGAATGACGTATGTCCCGTACCTGAGTTATTAACTGACTGCATATTGTATTCAAGTATGCCGGGGGTCAACTGTTGGGGGATAAAGTGTCATGGAATCGATTAGTCGATATCAAGAATTTTTTAATAAACATTGTCCATCTCGACAAATAAAGAAAATTAGTTGGTTACATATTAGTATTTAAAGGGTTAGATAAATCACATTAGTATGCGTAAAGCAAAAGCATTCATACTTCATTCGGATAACAATAGAAACGCATAAATACATACTTTATCTACATATCAGTTTAAAGTTGTCAACAATAAAAAAAAAATTTACACAACAGACACCTACTTGGTTGTATAGATCTTTGAATGCTTTCGGTAGCGATATCTTT
The DNA here is from genome assembly GCA_951813805.1 of Limnephilus auricula. Taxonomy (NCBI): domain Eukaryota; kingdom Metazoa; phylum Arthropoda; class Insecta; order Trichoptera; family Limnephilidae; genus Limnephilus; species Limnephilus auricula. The sequence goes on from OX638396.1 coordinate 5,102,244, forward strand.
GGAAAACATTACTGAGAATCTTTTTTTTTTGTCTTGCTTGCCTTTTTATCGTTTAAAACCAAAAAGGTACAGCAAGTATAAGCTTTCAAATTATACCCGGGGTGCTAGCATGGTCGATCGATAAGGATCGGTAGAATAATTGTCAGTAACTTCTCATCGTTCTCTACGACAACTGCAGATTGCTAAAAAACTGAAAAATTATTTTTGTAATCAAAAGGTATATCAGATATCTAGTGTGGACAGGACCTACTTTATTTTTTTGATTTTAAATTTTAACGTATAGGTAATTAAAGAAATAAGTTTTGGTTCATTTTGGAAGCAACTTAGGAAGTTATTTATGGTTATTAAAAAAAAATTCTACCTTATCCTCAGTTTTAATATAATGAAAAATCGTAAAATATGCGTTTCTTTGTTCCGAAGTAAATAGGTAATTTGTAATTTAAATTTACCCCCATCAAAATTCTTTTTTAAAAAATACATATTTTTAATTTTATATTTCATCATATTTCTAAAAAAAATAGAGTAAAATAATTTTTTTAAATGTTTACATTTACTCGCAAATAATTGCCTGTAAAATCATGAAATATTAAAATCTTTAATAGCCTATTTTTTATAATTTAAAGCAAAAAAAATAAAATAGCACCTGTCCTGGTTAGATATTTTATATATGCCTATTGATTATAAAAATAATTTTTCAGTTTGGTTGGGTATTTTGATCTCAAATCCAAAATAAAATTTATATGAAACGGGCCAAAACGGTCTGTGCAAACGATCCTCTTAAGATTTATAATTATTGAAGCACAATTGACGGAACGGTAATTATTCAGAAAAGCGGGATACGGTTGAAAAGTTAATTTAATAAATTTAACCGGCAATTTTTAAGATCGGCAACAATCTCATAAGACAAAACAAATATTCATTTTATGTAATTGAAATTTAATGCAGTATTTTCCATCGCCTCGAATACAAAGAGTTGTCTTTTACACTAATTAAGGTGAATCAAAAATTTTCTTTCCTAAAAAATATTCCTATTAAGCGTGTCCAGTGATTTCGAAAGTTTACCATAAAATCGAATAAATTTTGAATAAAAATATATTTTCAGCTAAAACATCAAAAATGTTGTATTTTTCAATCTTAGCACTCCTAGCTCACTGAAAAGTCAAGATATGATACTATACCTAACCAATAAGTTATATAAATAAAAAATATCATATTTAAAAGAGTAGCATATTTGATTTTTTTTTTTAAATAGCAAGTTGGCACAGATTTTTAATATTATAATGTGTTGCTTCCATTAAGTATACCTATTGATAGCTATGCTTTGGTAAAACCGGTTTTAGACATACTATCAAAATTATATAAAATGGATATACATATGCATGAAAAAGATAGCAGTGCTTATTTATAATAATATATTGAACATACCTGTTATAAAAACCAGGACAAATGCAGTAAACAAGTTTCTGTAGATCTCCGGATTTATAAATTTGGGAAACGGGAATAAATTTTAAGTGAAACTACAGCAGGCGTTAACAGAAATTTTCATATGATGTCAATTAAAATTTAAATAATACAAAGGTAATTTTTTGTTATTGGTGGCCACGGTTGTTACGAATAATTTTTAGAAAAAAACTTTAGATTCGCCTTAATCACTATAAAAGGAAACTTTTTGCATCACGGCTAGAGGAAAAAAAAGCATTTTAATTTTTAATTGCGTAAAATTTCACTTCACTTCGCGAACCGATATGTCATTAAACCGCCGCCTACCGCTGTCATTTTGTTATGTTGGTATACCCGATATATTATCGCAACATAACGAGGAGCTAGAAATGACACTACTACGCATCTATGCAAATTAGGTAAGTACTAGTTTGGCGAAATTCTGGAAATAAAATACAGTAAAATGAATAAAGACCTTCAGGCACGTTTTTTTGCATTCATTTTTTTATGTTAAAAGCTTTACCTAAAAATCTGTTTTGAGCACTAGTTTGGCGAATACTGGAAATAAGGGGAGAGTAAGATGTTTCCGTGGCACCGCCATTTGACGATGGATTTCGATAAATCAACCCAAATAAATCGTATTTTTTTTATAAAAAAATACATTCACTTTTGTATCACAAACCATGTTACACAAACCTAGCGTAGCCGCTAAACTACTTGAAAACTGGGATGTTTTTCTTGCCTTGACGCGAGCAGGCGCTACGAAGGGGGCACTTTCTTTTGTATCACAAACCATGTTACACAAACCTAGCGTAGCCGCTAAACAACTTGAAAACTGGGATGTTTTTCTTGCCTTGACGCGAGCAGGCGCTACGAAGGGAGCACTTTCTTTTGTATCACAAACCATGTTACACAAACCTCCATGATTCCAGTGCCTCAGCTAGACTCTGAAGTGATTCTGATTAGAGGTTCGTTTACATTATATTATTTATTCCGTTTTTCACAATTACGCGCCTTTTCATGTATCCCACGAAGTCGGCTACAGTCGTATGCATACTCTTGTTTGTATCAGGGATACCAACATAACAGTAGTGACAGCGGCAGGCGGCGGTTTAATGACGTATCGGTTCGCGAAGTGAAGTGAAGAAAAATTTTACGCAATTGAAAATTAAAATGCTTTTTTTTCCTCTAGCCGTGATGCAAAAAGTTTCCTTTTATAGTGATTAAGGCGAATCTAAAGTTTTTTTCTAAAAATTATTCGTAGTAACCGTGGCCACCAATAACAAAAATTTACCAATACAAAAATAATAAAAGTACGCTTGACAAGTTTGGCGACAAATAATAATAATGAATGAAGCAAACGTCACATACCGGGTGTTGCCAGGTGTGGCCGACTTCGACTTGGACCAAGCTGTTCAATCATGAACCTGACCGAGCTATTCGAAGCCGCGGGGGGAGGGGGAATACGTATGAAAAATGCCTTTACCTACAATTTTTTTAATGATATTTCCATTCCCTCTCTCATCAAATATCCGAAAAATCATTAGCCATTATAATTGGATTAATAATATAAATTAAATAAAAACATTTCCAATCACTGCAAAAGTTTGTCATACAAGATGGCTGCAAGGCAATTCCCCCTGATCATAGATTTGGCTCCAACGTCATTCATACAAAATTGCTCTGTCCGGCTTTTTTTTTTTTTTTTTAAGTTATAAGTTCTGCTAGTTGCCGTGGCCGGCCGTTGCCAGTTTGCTCGGTTGCCATAGTTGCGCCAGTTTTGTTGTCAGTTTTCTATTTTTTTCTTGATTTGCAATTTGATGACGCCTAAGGCGCTCCGCTGACGAGGCAACTGAAACCAAACTAAAACCGGCTGGTTTCTATGTCTTGATTGGTCAAAAAGCTTGTTTAACCATAGACGAAGAACAATCAGCTGACAGCTGGCAACTAGCAACGGCCGGCCACGGCAATCAGCCGCGACAGTCGCAAGATGGTCGCAAGTCAACGTTTGCGTCACCATTGACAACGGGTTTTTGTGTGATTGTGAAGTGTGCGGGCCATCACATTGTCATACAAAGACAGTTGGCAGTTGAGAGTTTTCAGTTGCCTGAGTGGGCGGAGGCGCTTAATAACTCAGGTACGCGGCATACGTCATTCCTATGTCTACCTACGTTAAATTATCGTGAAAACAAGCTTATGTGTCCAAGCGGTTAAGCGCCATTCAGACGGTTCACTAATCGCTCATTTCCGCATTTCATTCGGCCTAGTTTACTCGGAATGAACATGAAATGAAACGAAAGTGTCGAATACTGCCGAATGAAAATGAATTTTCATTCGGCATCCTTGAAGTTTTCATTCGGCAGTATTCGACACTTTCGTTTCATTTCATGTTCAGACGTGTCATTCCGAGTAAACTAGGCCGAATGAAGTGCGGAAATGAGCGATTAGTGAACCGTCAGAATGGCGCTTTATCGCCTCCTACCCACACGAGTCGTGGCCAAAGTTGCCAGCCAATACAAGTAAATACTGCCAATATTTTCCAAGTTTGTATTGGAGTTGGACGTAATATTAATATTCTAGGGTATTTTGCTAAGTCTAGTAAAAATCACGAAACCTGTCTAAATTTAAACAAAACAAAGGGGTCATTTCAAATATATAACAATTATATATTTTTTTAAATAAAATAATTTTCTGAAAATAGGTAGGTACATAACTTTATAGCAAATCCGAGTTCTAGAGTTCGTTGAACCAGAATTTCTGACAGACACACAATTGAAATTAGTATTTTAGATGGTTTTTCATTGCGATTAGAATAAATTTTTCAGTTGGTAGACATTCAGATGTCAAAAAGGGTAAAGTTAACAATTAGAGAATAACTGCGCCTGCAAAAAAAACTTAATTTTTCTATACCTTCACATTTTTCTTTTTTTGTGCTGTCCTCTCTGTCAGTTCAAGTCATAGATTTCTTCTCTAGACGTCTATCAAAGTTTATTGGGAATTTTGAGGCTGGTTCCGCTTTACGGGAACTAAATTTATTAAAATGGCCAAAAGGATCGCTCAGAGTACCGTAAATTGGTCCGCGCTCTCCGAGCGCGTGCCGCCTCAAATTAAGAACAAATTCCTCTCCTTCAAGGCGAGATCCGATGGATATTTACGAAGGTAAACCCCTTTGAGCAATTTGACACGCCGATTATATAATATTAAAAAAATATATATTTTTCATGTTTCTTATGATTGTGTTTTTAGGGTTATGGCTAATCCTGCCGAGCTCCCAAAAATCGACTGGGCTACTTACAGGAAGCAAGTCCCCGTGGCTGGAATGGTAGATACTTTCCAGAAGCAGTATGAAAGTCTCCAGATTCCTTTTCCCCAGGACAACTTCACGAAGCTGGTAGATGCTCAGGAGGCTTCCACCAAGGCCCAGATCTCTGAGTTCGTCGTCAAGTCTAACGCCAAGATTGCCGAGTAAGTCATCGCCACCCATAGAGATATACTTAGAGACGCTATGTCATACATATTTCCCCAAAATTCGTGTTCAACCAATCCCGAAGAGGTGTAAATAAATCACTCGTTCTAACTGAGCCACCACATCGAAAGGCTCGGCCGTCAGACCCTCCGCGTCCTTTTAGTCAAGCCAATTGCTTGATCCTTTTCTACATTATTTTGACATATCACCCGTCAGCTGCGGTCGACAGTTTACATCTACTAAAGTGGTGAAATAGAGACTTGGTTGCCTGACCACCAACTCCGAAGAACATTTTTTTCCGCTCATGTCTAATCTAAATATATATCAATGTCGCCACCACAGAGATTATATCATGACAATATTGTGCAAGGTTAATCGAGAAGCAACTTTTCGAATCGTATTTAGTCCATGTTAGATTATTTGGGCAATAATATTAAAGAAATACATTCCATTATTTTAGATAAACAGTATAATTCCTGTATTTTCCAATTGTCAATAAAATATGTTTTGAAGAGTTGCTCCTCAGCCGTCCCATGTTCTAAAGTTAATTTGAAATAGTAAACTTTGGAATCGCTGGCCAAGCTCTATACGAATACGTCGAACGATGGCAATGGACATGAACATGGCCAACTGTCAAATTGCACGAAATTTTGAAACTTTGACCTAAAATTGAACTCTAATGCAGTATTTTCCATTCCCCCGGATGTAAATAGTTAGCAAAATCAGTGTTTTAAAAAATATATTTGTATTAGGTATTTTATTATATATATTATATTATACCATATTTGTATTAGGTATTATATTAGTATTCAAAAGATTACCGGTGAAATGAATCGGCAAAGCATTCTTATGTAGAAAAAAGACGGACTTTCAATAGTTGACTTTTGGTACTATAGCGACAAAAATAATGTCCTGGCCCCTTCAATGCTGCCCTAATACATTATTAGTTGCACTCTGTTCATGCTTGTAACCTTGTGAATATTCCAGGTTGAGCTTCAAATTCTAATTAAGCTAAATTGGGGAGATTACGGGGTATATATAGCTCAAACTATTTCTTATGAAGTTAGTCTAGCAGTTATTTTAACCGCTTGGGCACATAAGCTTGTTTTCATGACAATTTAACGTAGGTAGACAGCAATGACGTATGCCCCGCACCGGAGTTATTAATTTTAATTGGTGAACAGTTTTCCAGAGTGCTAGATACTCTGTAGTCGGGTGAAAGACCATAATAATTCAGAAGTGAAAAACTACATGAATTTTTTTTTAATGTGAACACTGTCAAGAGTCCCAACTGGTCCCAACCGCCAGGAGACAGTGATACTATGGCATCCCTAACTGGGGTATGTTGTGAGACTGAATGTAGTGTGGAGGGAAGTATCTGGCTATTCAGATCCTGGTGACCAGATCTGAAGAGCCAGTTACTTTCTAATACTCCCAACTCTCTTCAGGGTCATAACATACCCCAATTGGGGATGCTATAGTCTCACTGGTTTCAGACGGTTTAGAGCAGTTGGGAACATGCAGCATTCACATTAAAACGTCTCCGCTACTCAAGTAGTGCCAAATTTTTTATTGCATCTCTTTGCATTTCAGCCTTGAGAAGCAGATTGCCGTAATCGACGCTCTCATTCCCTACGACGAGATGACCATGGAAGACTTCCGCGATTCCCATCCCGAGCTGGCCCTCGACCCGCTCAACAAACCTACCTTCTGGCCCCATTACGAAGATGCTCAGCCCGGCCAGCACTACAAGGATCCTACCGCCAAGCACTAAACCACCTCCAGCAAGTCTCCAGCGCAACCAATTACAAGATTCTGTTCAGCTATTCCAAATAACTTATATCGCAGCTGAACTGAGTTTCATGAATTTACATGTCAGTCGAATAGTTTCATGAATGTATTTTAGCCGAGCAGAAATTCAAGAACCCTATATCTCCACCGAAGAGTTTCTTAAATTTACATCTCAGCCGAATAGTTTCAAGAATCTAACATCTCAGCTGAAGAGTTTCACAAATCTTAGAGCTTCATGAAGTTTCTCACCATTCTTCGACAATTTCGAATGCTCTTTGCAACCCTTCATACATCTTGCATGATGTTACTGAGTGATATAATTTCTCAAATTTTGGTGCGATTTCTGCATTCATGAACATTGATTTATTGTTTTAAAACATGTTTGCTTGTGCAGTGATGCAGGCTTGTGCTGGTATGAATTACAATGTAGATATTAAACATTAATAAAATCGTTATTTGATTATTTTTATCATTTTATTGCGGTTTTGTAAAAATGAATTTCCCTTATTATGAAGAGTAGGCCGAAAGAAAGATCAATAAATTGTCAAGTCTAAAATGAAGTCAGTAATGCAATATTTTGATTCATTTGAACTACCACCAACTAAATAAAAATCATCATGTAATTAACAATTGAAAAAAAGAACAACACTGAATTTCAAATGAAAGTTTGAAGTAACAGATACAGTGAAACCCTCTTAAGAAGTTCTCGTTTAAGATGTTTTCCTGCTTAAGAAGTTCGGTTTTTTCGGTCCCTTGAAGACCAAATGGCCCAATATTTCCCACTTATAAGGTTTTCCCGCCTAAGAAGTTTTTTTTTCCGGTCCCTTGGAAAACTTCTTAAGAGGGTTTCACTGTATTTTGCAGAGAATTATAGAGATTCTCTTTTGTGTTACATTTTTGTTTTATTGATAGTGGATCTTTATTTCGGCTTAAACTTCATGCGTAACCAGGTTGCTTATTTCATGGAAAAAGAAAAGCAAGGAGCTTTAGTGAGCATATCTGAATGGCCAGATATTTCCAAGCCTTCTTTCGCATCTTCCTCCCGCCCACTTCATTCAGCCTCAAAATATGAATACCCATAATTATATATATAAATTGGGATGCCATGCCCCTATGCCAGGATTCTGGTACCTGTTTTACGTCTACACTTCACCAATTTCAACTAGTCATACTTGTATTGGGCATCTTCATTCAAGTTTGGAGGTCTTTACCAACAATGTGCAAATCAATCGATAATAATAAAATTTTAAACTCTCATGTGTCGTAACGATGAGAAGTTAAAAAGCGATTTTAACCCCTATGTATAAAGAAACTGTACAAGGTCAGAATCGCTTGCGCCAATATCACTTTGTTTTTTATTACAGTACTCTAGCCTCTCGGAATGCTCCGATATTAATTTTCTATGGAGTACAGCCTTAACATTCAAGAGGTTAAAGGGTGTTAGAGAACCAGGATTTTAACCTGTTGCAGACAGATGTCAGTTGCATTGCAAATGGCCGTGCACTGTACACGGACGTCTCAACAGTTGTCCTGCAAACATCTATCTACCTGATGCACGGAGAATCGAAAAATCGAGCGTTTAAAAACTTAGGGAAAAACTAATAAATAAAATAAAATAGAGTTTGAAATTATTTAATCAAAAAGTCCTAACATAACGTAATAAAAATCAAATGGTCACAGTTTTATATATTTATTTTACCCTGAACATAGAAACTACATTAGCTTTAGAATCCATGGGAGAAGAGAAGCTAAGTCAGTTAGTCATAATAATGATATTCTGGTTTGAAAATTTTTAATCCAAACTCGTCAGAAACTGAACCAACTAAATAAAAAATTCTTACCCATGATGGTAGTACCAATACACATTCAAAGATTATCAAAAGTTATGAATCGGAAAGCTATCAAAAGAATATCCAAAATTGGCCTGCAACTTAAAATTAAATTCAACATTTTCATTTTCCGTCAATTTAATATTGTTCTGGAAATCTTTTTACGTTCCATAATTTGATATCAAAATATAAAATCAGTGGTTTAGTTTCAATGTTCAAAAGAGATCTAATTTATAAAAATGAAATAATGATTCATTGATCAGATAAATATGTAATTAACTACAAATGTTTTGATTAACCACTCGGGCCACGTAGTGCTGAATTTGTCACAAAATATCAAAAGCCACCGAGTCAGATTGTGCTATATCTGTCACCAACATCCTCGTAAAATTCATTTTATCTTATTTTCTATTATGTTCAGACCATAAACAGCTTTAGAAAGAGAACACTAAGTTTTCTCTTTGCATAAAATTAGAAATTGAATTTCAAGTGAGAGTATTCCAAAACAAATCTCTAATATAACAGATTCTGCCTATAAAAGATCATAGATTATTTATCATTGACAAAATTGTTGAAATAATAATTTTATTTTGTAAAAAAAAATAGTTCATCAATTTAAAGAAATGTGCATAATATTTAGAATAAAAGTAGATATTATTATTCTTGGTGGAATGCATTTTTGCAGCCAATTATTTTTAAGATAGACTCTATTGATCAGGATAATAAATTAAACAATAAGAACGCAAATTGCACAGTATTTTCTGTGCTACTGGCCACACTGGTGCTAGCACTGAAGATCCGCCACGTGCATAAGAAAACACTTATAAACCATAATACCACGGTAGAATTATCCTGCAAACCTGACACTCATTTAAAGACAACATTGCAAGTACTAACATAAACCTGGCGACAATAATTCTCCTGTGGAGTTTTGCATTACGGGGAAAAATCTGTAAACTAATTCTAACAGAGTAACAACACTCATTGCAGCACAACTGAAATGGAATCTTATTCCGTAATATTAATATTTAGGATCAAACGATCGTAGGAAATTTGAAATACTATATTACAAGATTAGTACAAACTACGGTAGCGATCACATTACCCTTTGTTGCAATCATCATCAGTGTGCGGAGCCGCGGTCAACTGTTTGCAACCGCTCGCCAGTCGCATTTCATTTAAATATCTATTAATGCTAAGGGACACTTGGAACAATCAGTGCTGGCGACTGGCTGGACTTTCCTTATCGCTCGCAATCAATCTGCACAGACAACGGCCAACTTCAAAACAAATGTCCTTCCTGCATTTACATTAAATAATTTGACATTATTTGCAATATAAAATAATCACTTTGTACAATGCCCAAATTGATGTTATACAAAGTGATTGTTTTAGATCATATTATTATGTAATGTCTTGTTGTATTCGTGCGACATCTGTTTAAAGTTTTGCGCTGTTGTGGATCACTTCAGTTTGTGGGATTTATCAGTTCTTAGGTAGGGGTGGCTGCGGGGGGTAGGAAGGGGGGGCGTAGCCGTTGTGTACGGGCGGGGGCTGCGCCATAGCGCTGGCATACTGCTGGTAGTAGGCCTGCGCCCCCTGCATGCCCACCGCGGGCGGCGGCATGCTGTACTGCGAAGCAGCATACTGGGGCGCCGCGTACTGCTGCACGGGGTAGCCGTTGGGCTGCGCCATGTTGGGCGGGGGCGGAGGGGGCTGCATGTGTGTGGGCGGAGCGCTCCTCAGCTGCATCTTAGAAGTGTTGGCGGAGCTATCCCAGCGGCTAGGGGCCGCAGGAGGCGCGGCGGGGGCCTGAGCGGGCGGATATCCGGAGGGGGCGCTGGACCCATAGGACGTAGTCCCCGACGAGTAGGAGTTGCTGTTGCCCCCGGAGTAGGAGGGCCGGGAGTCGGAGCGGCTGCTGCCCCCGCGGGACCCCCCTCGCCCGCCTCTGTCGCTGTAACCCCCGCGACCGCCTCCATAGCTGGAGCCACCTCTCCCGAAGTCTCGTCTGCCTCCGCCACCGAATCTACCTCTTCCTGCAATAGACCAAAGTATACCGTTTATATTTTATTTGTCTAATAAGACTATTAACTACAACCCACATAACAATATTGAATTGGGACAGTCGGTAATCGAGTAATCACAAAAAATATAATGCAAAGGTTATAGATCTAATAATGAGTTTTGCAAGTTCGAAAATATAAAGATAAACTCAAGGAATTAAAATTACCAACATTAAAAGAATAGATGGGGGTGACTTAATTGAGACTTAAAAAAATTATCTGGATATTTTGTTGCTCTAGCATTCAAGAAAGCTTCACCAACAATTTTTTTTTTTTTGATGCTTCAAATTTAATATAAATCAATAAACCTGCAAAACAGCTGTTTTCGATGCAAAGTTTAGATGATTTCTATTTAAATTTTATTGGAAAAGCTTTTGAAGGTTATAAGGTAATAAATCATTGAAGAAGAAGATAATACTAATAAACCTAAAGGAAAAATGAAAAGGTAACAGTCGCAACTGGGAATCAAACCCAGGATCTCTTGTCTTACCGGAACTTAGCGCCTTTACCAAATCGGCCAATGGGAAATATTCATCTTTAGGATCCTCATTTGGAGAGAAGAAAGGATCAACTTTAAAAACAACTAAAAAAATTTAAATCTTAAAAATAATAATAATAAATAGAGATAAAGCATCTCTTACCGCCCATATTACCCATTTCAAACAGCTTGGGGTTGACAGTCTGGTTGGCTTCTTGCAGCACGGCGATGAGGTCGCGGGCCTTGGGCGCGTTGGAGGTGGTGAACAGCGTGTACGCCGTGCCCGTTCGCTGCGAGCGGCCGGTACGCCCGATGCGGTGCACATAGTCCTCCGAGTTGTTCGGGTAGTCAAAGTTTATCACAAACTTCACGTCCTCCACGTCTGCCGAGGGACACAGTCACGATTAGTTGACAGAATTACAGAGATAAATAAAGCGATGCCAGATTCAGAATGAAGTGTTGATTTTGGTGGTAAACTTGCAATATTTTGAAATAAAACGTTTTAAGATTTAATCAAGCGGTTTTCAATTAATTGTGATTCGTAATGGCCTACTCCATTGGTTCTCAATGGGTATGAAATGTTATGCACCAAAGAAAGAGCTAGGATGTTCATAAAGCGGCGTCTCCTCCGACGAAAATGTTTACACACTTTGTGGATAGTTAAGTCGGGGCCACAATGTTTTTACTTTCCGTGGCCCATGGAAAATAAATAACGTTGTGGCCCTGCCCCATGTTTATGGTAATGTTTGAGGTATTGTTTGTGAAATTGATCGCAAGAGACCGGCCTTAACATCAACATGTTCAAGTCGCAACATAAGATTTAAAAAAAAAAAATTATTGAAAGAGGGTATGATTTATGAATAGTTTCCATTAGCATTTAGGCTATAGGCCCGTTGTGCTATATTCTATTTAACCTAATTCCTTTAACTGTAACCTGGTCCCTTATAAAGTTCACCAGGATTGTCATTGGATAAGTGGCTAAGTCTTCTGGTTCCACAATGTGTCTTCCCAGGTATCTGAGCCTATATCCCAACAGAGCAGGACATTGGCACCATAGGTGAATTGGAGTCTCATCATCCTCTTCACATTTCCTGCATCTATTGATGTTTTCCACTCCCAATATCTGCATGTGTCTCCTGAGATGGCGGTGTCCCGTTAGTAGTCCTACAGTGAAGCTCCCTCAGTGAATTTTTGTCCATATCGAGTAGTTCGTGTAGCGTCTGGTCCATTTATGAGTACTTTGGATTGCCTCATTCCAGGTGTCCTTTCACATTCCTTCCAGTGCTGGAATTTGACCCACCTTTCAATATGTAATTGGGTGTGGCAACCTACTACTCCTATGACCGGCTCGGATCTTTCCGCAGTCATTCAAAATACATTTTCCTCTATAAGTTTTTATTTTATTTCCTTGCTAGGTTGTTCAGTTTGACAAAATCGCCGTTTAGTTTTAGATGATCAATTTTAAGCAGTGTCTGTGATCTCTCAAACAGTTTTATATTGTGCAAGTTAACCATACAAATGCACGGCCCCTCTTAACTGCAGGATAGACAACAGTCTGCGGTAAGTACGCTTCCTTGTGTAATACTCACTTTGGTGTGACATTCAAACTGGCGTGGAGATCACAGGCTTGTATGACAGAGAGGAGAAGAATAAGTCCTTTTCTCTGACCCGTTGAGCGATGCAAAACCACGGCATCATCCAACAAATTGTTTCCAAAAAATTTTAAAAGTTTTTATTTCAACATATTGCGGTATTTTATGTTGTTATGGATACATCTATATATGTATGTTTATGGTAAGCATGCTTTTAAATGATTTTTATTAAGTAAACATGTGCCAAAATCAAAGGGGCAAATTTTATTAATGTTATGACGCGTTTGTTTCCTCTTGTCGGTATCGTTAAAAAGAAAATTTCTACGGTATATGTAGCCACTACAATGCAAAATCCCAGATTTTATTGCTTTATTTTTTTTTAATTAGCAAAGCAAACTTATCCATAAATGAAAGACGCAAATAATAAAAATCTATGCAATGGTTTTTTTCCCGTGTTTTGAAACTTTACAATTTATGTATTAAATCCACTTACTGAAAGATGAATTATTGCCTTCTTTAAAGAAATTAAAATAACAATGATGGCACAACTAAATCACATGACACATCGAATCGTACTCCTCCCCTGCTAAGGTTTATCTTCCGATCTCTAATATTTCAAACAGAAAAGCGGTAAAATAATGTACATTTTTAGCAATCAATAATGTAAAACTGTAAATAAAGATTAGTACCTACACACAAAACAAAGATGACTGGAGGGCCAGTAGAGAATGTTGCCAGAGGAAAAAATTAAATTTAACCCGTTGTTTCACTTGGAAATACAAAGTTAGGGTAGCTACTACTTGCAAAGTCTGTAACTTCCATAAATTTCCATTTAGCTTACTAGCTATCAGACTTTGACAGAGACCTTCCGCTTGCAGAGAATTTCGAAATAAAACTATAGATTTATTTAGTATAAAAATCAAATAAGCGCAGCCCGCCCCGTGTCCGCCACAGACAATCTTCTTTATATTAATAGATAGATGAAGAAAGCTGATATTTGATGTTATGTTTATATTTGAATTTATTATATTTTTAATTGTTATAATATTATTTTGTATGTAAAAAATTTACAATAACATTTATTGCTACTGGCACCTCTAATTAAGATGGCGCCGAGTGGAGGTTACCAATTTTGCAAGAAAATCAAATTTCAAATGTAATTTCCCAGCAAATTAAACAGAATTTAGTTTGTACAGAATTAATACAGAATACATAAAAGACTTTGCAAGTATGTAGTACCCTCAAATGCAGTCGATTTCTAGCTCGGAAAGACAAAGTACAGTTGACAGTTGCAACACTCTATACTGGAGAGACAGTCAACTGTTAAGTTGGTTAAACAAGGACAGCTAGATACAACGGAGGATTGAGGAAATAGTAAAGCAGTAAACCATAATGTACGATACCTTATAATGAACTGGTCGGGGCTGTAAAACAACGCCTGGGGGTGAATTAGGCCGAGAGGGGCTTTACTTTAATATGCAGTGAGGCTTATACGGCGCTAGGTTAGGTTAGGTCTCGGCTAATAGAGGCACCATGCACCCGCTGGCACTGTTCTACCCAACAGTCCGTGGCATGAGCCTCTGAAAAACAATAAACCAAAGGATTTAACTCGGGCCGAGATGGGGATTGCCCTGTCTGAAACGGCAACTATCGTAGCCCTTTTCGACCACTGCCCGCCGCGCCTTGCGCTTCCAGCTCTCACCAATCGCAACTTCCAATATTCACCACTTTTACGCGCAAATCTCACGCGGATTTGCACCGCAAAATCTTGCAACATTATTCTTGTACAAACTTGTATCAATTAATGCGCAATGCGAGGAACTCAACTCCCTCTTTTTAATGCTGGCCTTTTCAATGTTATCTATCCCATCATGCGGCAAGTTTTGTAACTTCCATTGTATATCATCGCTCACATTATAACACCGCGTATCTCAAAAAAAAACCTTTTTTTTCAAAAATATTTTAAAACTACGCTCGCGCCATGATTTGAATCGACAAACACATGTTTTGACCAATCACTGCTCCTTTTATACAAAGTTTTGTAACAAAATAATTGATACTTATCAATGATTAGTAGTAAATGTTTATATTTAGTAATAATAATAAAACCGCTTTCGGGGCTCTCATGAATATTTTGTGTTTTGCACTTTGAGTCCGGAAGCGTCCCGGGGTCAGAATTATTATAATTTTTTAATGCTCTTGTAAAAACTTTGATTTTTTATGAAAGTTAAATAAAATATTATATTTTTCTCGCATAAGAACCAGGGTTGTTGCGGATGCAAACATTTTGACATCCGCGGATGCGGATCATTAGAAGTTCACGGATGTGAAATTCAGGATTATTTAAAGATATTTCAATTTTAAGTACATAAATAAATGAAAATAGATTTAATTTTAATTACATTTTGAGAACCAATCTAAAACAGTTTTTAGTCTTACTTATTATCATTTTAAGTCTAAAGCTTTATAATGAAAAAAAGATTTAATTATGAAATTTAAAAATTGGTGAATTATATTTAATAAATAATAATTACAAAATAAGTCCAGATACTGTTTTTTATTACTGGCGGTGTTTTTATTTACTTTTTCACTTTATGTTTAAGTCCAAATATTCATCAACCATGCAAAAAAACTTGGATAAACACAGGAAACAATCACTGTAATTGATTCACATCAATAACTAAACCAAAACCTTTAGGTCTTGTCACCAATGTGCGCCTTCCTATTGGTCAGTTAGCGAGCAAACTTCGTGCTAGTTGCTATCTTCATTCAATCAAGATAGCAACTAGCAAACACGCGCCACTCTGGCTCCGCCCACTTTCTTTACATGTCGTTACTTGTGGCAGATATGAATCCGCAATCGTAAAAGCTCCGCATTAATTGATGCGAATGAAGATGTCTGAATTAATGCAAATATTCGTAACACCCCCGATAAGAACAACGCATATCTCATTATTTCTCAGCCTTTTTGTGCGTTATACTGCAAATGTCACTTAAAATACCTACCCATATGTTTTTAATGAAAAAAAATTTACTTTTCCAAATAACTGTTCCCTAAATAATAAATAATCCCTAGTAGACACATTTTTTTTTTCAAAGACGTGCCATTTTTATTTAATATACCAAACAGTTTTTTTGTTTCTCCTGAAAACCTGTATAAAATGAGATGCGCAATGTTATAATGTGAGCGACGATGTGTTTAATGATACTTCATGGTACATATAATATGCGATATCCGCGTACTGGGATAGCCGCCAATGGATCGCACATCCGACACAAACCGCGTAGAAAAGGTTAACCTTTATCTATCGCAGAAGGAGTAAAGTTGTATCAAAGACAGAACTTCTTTCTGTAATGCGGCTGTTTCAGCCTGTATGGATCAGATATTATTCATCCGTGGCTGTAGTTAAAATTTAAATTTCAAACTCATTCAAAAATATTCTGCTTTTTAGACTGGCCACAATAATATCTATTACTTTAGCAAAAGTACGCTTCAAATAGTGTGTGGTCCTATTTAACATTCTTGTTAAGTTAACTGACGGTTAAAATTTAAATTTAGCTCCCGATTTAGCTTTCTGTTGATTCAGACGGCTCTTATTATTTCAATTCTGTGCAATCGAATCAACTTAAATTCTATTTAGCATAATGTATAGATGTCAGCCATTAAAAGATTAATTTCTATAGTAACCGAAAAAGAAGCATCATCATAGACATATGAATATTACTAGACATGCCCTGAGTCATAAAAGCATTTTATTTCCCCCTCCCCATACCGGTTCCATTTGGAGCCAGCTGGACTCGCATACGGCTTCACGTGAATCTAGAAAATGTGACGTCATCATTCTTTTGCGAACTAGCGTAGAGCTCTCATCGGTACATTTTACGAAATAACACGGCAAAAATGGTGGCTTGTGCTATTAAAACATGTAAAAATAGAAGTGAAAAGAGAATAAACCTAATAGTCGTTTTACATTCCATAGGTAAGCACTATTTTACAACATTTTAAGGTTATTCAGATCTTATAACATATATTACGACATCGCGATGTATCTGGCGAGGCATTTCTCGAGTGTGCTCGTCGATGTTTACTGGGGTAAGTAAATTATGAAGCATTTGTAAAAGTGTCTTAACTAAATACAACAACAAAATATTCGAAAATAGCTACGAACTTTACTTTGCACTATTTGGACTTCGCAAGTTCGTTCAAAACGTGGCGAGCAATTCGCGCTCCCATGTAAAAAGGTCTATTCATTCAAAAGCAGATTTTACTTTTAAGAACTAAATGGTGATATTATAATGCGAGATGCCAATATACTGTAAGATTGATTTATTGACGAATCACAGTCAACTCACCACTTCGCGTCCCGCTACAGTTGGTGTTTACCCCTGGGATGTATGTTCTCGTCTAGTAATATTCATATGTCTATGAGCATAATGCTATTTCTCCGCACAGGTAGCCAGAGAGAATGGACCGCCACCCAAGAGTCTCTTGGCACACACTTCTCGTTGCATTCACATTCACTAATTGACTCATACATACTCTTCTGCTATATCGACTTTTGACATAATCTGAACCAAGTATTTGATTCACTCTATTGTCCCATATCTTCCTTAGGCATGCCTGACTTGTTCTTCCATTCACTTGTTCTGCGTCCGTCCGCTCTAATAATAGCCTAGTAAGCACATAAGTTTTACTCGAACGAGTAAGAACGAAGGCACGAGGCAAAACAGTTCGAGCCTCAGCATTTCTACAATGTGGAGAAACGGTGGCTCGCAGCTCAGCGCTACCAACTCACTCAATGTAACATACGCACTTTAGAGGCCGGCTCGAAGCAAGTAAGTACGGAAGAAAGCGAGCTATCAAGGCATGAGTTTTTCCGTCCACGTGGTGATACTCTATAGTAAAACCAGAAGGACAGAAACACATGTGTATCTAGTCTATCATTTGGTTGACCTCGCTTCTCAGTCAACTTCTTAATCCACCCACGTCTCAAGTGATTATTTATACAATATTAGTATGGCATTAACCCTCCCTTACGGTGCTAGAAAATCCCCCGAGCTCCGATGCTTGTCATTTTTAAATTGGATAAAAATGAATTGTTTCCACTTATTATTTATGTAAATCATTTTATTGTTAGTACATATTATGGACACTAGAGCATAAGTAAAATATTATGAATCAGTGCTTAAAACAAGGAAAGAACATTGGCCACGCATAAAAGAGCATAATACGTCCATTACTGCCAACAGTGCATCGTGGCACTGTGATCGAAATCTCGTACCCCTCTCGCTCACTACTGCAACACTTGGCATCAACGCATGCAGACATACATTATATTTTAACTATTTTTTCCCGTATTTTTGAAAAAATATTTTTTTCTGTTGCATTCGATAATTTAATAATAAAATCATATTGCTGAGGAACACCTAACGTATGAACTCTAGTATATTTACGGAGTTATTAAAATAATTATAGATATGTCAAATCAGTTGAGAGCACTGGCAAGGAAGGGTTAAGAATAACAATCACAACTTAAGGAATGTGACATTTAGGGCGACTTGCACCAACTATCGCTAATTTTATCTTAAATTGTATTTAACTAAACGAATTTAAAACGCTAAATACGTTTAACTCTAATGCGTTTAGTTGCGTCTTGCACCACGCAATTGGAGTGGCCATTTAGTTAAACGTCTTTAACGCGTCAGTAAAACAGTTACGACATTTGTTATTTGTATAATCAAAAAAATTTTTTTTCTCAAAAAACTTCAAAATGAGAATAACAATATCAAAACCAACCAAAATCAATTATAGAAAGCTAGAAAACTGATGAGGTTAAAACTGTTGTGAAGTAAGAATCTTGGGCTGAAATATTCAACGCAAA
Organism: Limnephilus auricula; assembly: GCA_951813805.1. NCBI lineage: Eukaryota > Metazoa > Arthropoda > Insecta > Trichoptera > Limnephilidae > Limnephilus > Limnephilus auricula. The sequence continues at coordinate 5,120,788 of OX638396.1, forward strand.
TAATAAAAATGTTCATAGAACTACAGAAAACCTAATAGTGTATCAAATAAATTTGTTATTGTTTTTACTTCTCTGACTATATCTTAGTAAACACCATTTTTATATCTACTTATAAAATCTATAATATCTTGGTCATCGTCAGAATACAAATACTAACCTAAAAAAAATTACAGTACTTCTTTGCTAAACGTATTTAACTCAGTTAAACAGCCAATTTTGGGTATTTAACTTTGACAGTTCTTTAAATGCATTTAACGATTTAAATTTTGTGGTGCAAGACGCCAAGTCGACTTAAATCAAATTATGTGTTTAAATTGATATTTAAACCAAATTTAACTTTTAGTGCAAGCCACCCTTAGAACATAATATTATATATCTAACACAACACATATATACATGTATGATATATACTTATGCTAATTATTAACGCATAATAATGATTAGTGAATACTGGAACTCGTAAAGGTTTAGCAAAGGAAGGCTTCAGGTGGTTTCACCCTTTATTCTCTACTGCCACGTATCTCTCCTCCAGACCTTTTAACCTGTCCGGTTCGCCAGTGGAAGCGCCCCGTGTTGCCGCCCTGAAAAATGATGAAAAATACCCGTCCGTGTCATGAAAAGTCACCCCTGGTAGCTACCTGGAAACCCTTTCATAATTCCAAAGCTAGCACCCGAGAGCTAGGAGGATGCTCCATACCCACTTCTCCAACACAGCGCCGGAGAGTGGATACATTTTTGGGGACTGTGCAAATTGGTTGATTCGATAGAGTATTTCACATTACACACAGAGTCAACACATTACCAATCAATGCATGTTAGTTGTGATGTCTTCTTGAATAGCAACCTTTAGCTGAAATATTCAAAAACACATCTGCATAAATACAATTCATTAATCTCTCATTGTGTAGGTACATATAAGCAAAATTGATACCGCACAGAAATTATTTACATCATTATGCATTTTACCACATCATTTTAGCATTAAAAATTTTGAAAATGAAAGATCAACCGTTTTGTCTTTCTCGATAATGATATGGTAGTGTTGAATTAACCATATCGGGGAGAGGTTAGAGCCAAATCAGTAATCGTAGGGAAGGTACGATAATTGCAGTTTCAGACATGAACAAATCACTTCTTAATCTCCGCCAACATTAAGAATATGGTTCATACTTAAAACTACTTAAAAATATATTAGTGGTAATGTGTCAAGTATGCAGCTTAAAGACATAACATTTAGTATCATTTTGAATAAGATTCAAGAATCTACTTAAATACTAATTGAAAGGTCACAGAAAGCAATTTGAATTTAGCAAGTCTTATAGATGTTTAATTTCCAAAGATATTTGCAATATAAAACAATGTACGATACAAGTATGACCTTTAGTGTAAAGTAAATCATTTGCACGTACAGGTGATGTTGAAATTTCACTTAGGACAGAGGCTTCAACCAATATGCACAGGCTTATAGTAACAAGGTATTCAGGCAGAGTTGTTGGGTGACTATCACTGGGGACGGAGCGGGGGGCGGCGCGGCACTTACCGAGTCCTCGGGCGGCGACGTCGGTGGCCACCAGGATGCCGTTGGAGGACTGGCGGAACTGGTGCAGCACGTAGTCGCGGTCCTGCTGGTTCTTGTCTCCGTGGATGCACAGCGCCTTAAAGCCCACGCGGCAGATGGAGCGCGTTATGTTGTCCACCTGTAAGCCGTAGAATAACAAATAGTGTTAAAAGTGTACATCATCTATACTTACCGATTTGATAAAAAAAACTGACGCCGCCAAAAATTTACACAAGAAAACAATCAAGCAAGTATTTGGGAGCTCCAGCCCAGAAGTGCCCCCCAAATTTTCATCCCATATCTGACCCCACTGCCTCATAAACTCTGGTCCTCCGTCAATAGGATAAGGTACTATCACAGCCGTTGTGCCCACATGATGCCATAGGTGGGGATTTGAAGAGTCAGCGGTGAGAGTGCGTTGCAAACCACTCAACATCCAATGAAATTATTTTTCTCAGGGCCTCCTGTACTGGAGATAATTAAAAAAAAAAAATTAAAAACTCACCCTCTTCTTTGTCTCGGCAAAGATGATGGTCTTGGTCTCCGGCTCAGCGGAGATCTCCTTGAGCAGGCTGATGAGGCGCTGCTCCTTCTGGAAGGGCTCGCACACGTCGACGATCTGCAGGATGTTGTGGTTGGCCGCCAGCGACAGGGAGCCGATGTTGATCTGGATGTACTCGTGCAGGAATTCCTCGGCCAGCATGCGCACTTCCTTGGGCCAGGTGGCAGACCACATCAGCACCTGGAATTATCATTGTTGAATATATATATTAACTTTTATTTTTCATCCTTGTTTGTTATATTTTTTATTTTTTTTTATAGAGAATACCTCACAAGAGTCCCAACTGCTACCGTCTGGAGCCAGTGAGACTATGGCATCCCCAATTGGGGTATGTTGTGAGGCTGAAGGTAAGTGGGGAAGGGAAGGAGACGGGGAAGAGGAAGGTGGGGAAGTACCTGGCTATTCAGATCTAGTCACTAAACACGGCTAAAGCCATTATTAAGCAACGTTTCAATTCTGAACGGTGGTCTTACACCAGGGCGATACTGAGAGTATCTTCCACTCTGTATATATCAATCTTGAAATATGATTGACTGAGCATAGTAAAGTCCTATCCAGGGTGTAACAAGGCGTACCCGAGAGATTTTAACCAGTGATTCCTGAGCTTATTTGGAGTAAAAAATGTAAAAGAAATTTTTGTCTCTGGTGACTTTTTTGATTTTTTCTAATTTTTTATCACGAAATTAAACAAACAAAAAATCTTTCTCATCTCGTCACTGATCACTCAGCCGAGCAACCACCCAGCCTCTAAACCTGCTCCCAACTGTCCAACACCTGTTTTTTTATGTTTTGGTAGAAAACAAAAAAACATGAAAAATGTCGCTGGAGACCAAAATTATATTTACATTTTTTACTCCAAATAAGCTCAGGAATCGCTGGTTAAAAATCTTTCGGGTACCTCCTGTTACACACGTATAGATAAGATTTAATTGACCATTTTGAATTTGGTCTGACTGTAAAAATTTGTTTATGATCCATTCTCTTTATTATACAAGCAAGCCTTGATTTTAGATTTTCAGGTCCAAAGTATTAATAATAATAATAATGTTCGGATAATTTATATAGCGCCGTTTTTGTGAGAAAATCACCTCAAGGGCGCTTTACAACTTAATCTATACATTCAACATTTGCGTTATAACTGTGACGTAAAACTAAAACTTATAACTAGTGACATAACATTAAGACTTATCTATAACTAGTGACTTAAAACTATACTTATTTAAATGACCGAGTGGGTATTTACTCGTGTTATGACTTACAACTATCTTAAAAACTACATACATTTACTGTCACTACATACATTTATTGTCATTTATTTTTGGGGTGTTAGGCCGTGTTGCGCTACCTCCTTCTTTAGCCTACGTTTCGGGCAGTGTTACAGCTGTCCAAAACGTTAACTAAAGAAGGAGGTAGAGCAACACGGCATAACACCCCAAAAAAAATCCTTAGTACTTCCGCTCACAGACAAGCTTACTCTGATTAGGTGGCTAAGGCGATCCGCTCACTGAGGCAACTGAAAACTGTCAACTGGCAACTATCTTTGTATGACAATGTGATGGCCCGCACACTTCACAATCACTTAAAAACCCGTTGTCAATGGGTCAATGGCTGCCAATATAATCATCTCTTCAACCCTTCGACATTGAAGAATACTTAAAAATTAAACATTCAACCAAGTTCGTTGAGACGAGTAATTTTTCATTTGTAGATGGCGCGTAACGAGTAACTCTTGATCGTTATTGGAAAATCAGAGCCCAGGCCCCTTATCACAAAGAAACACTTGTTGCACCAAGTGTCCTGCCTGAAGTAATTTTCCTACTAACCTGTCTGTCTGGGCGAATCTGCTCGATGATCTTCCTGATCTGCGGCTCGAATCCCATGTCCAGCATGCGGTCGGCCTCGTCCAGCACCAGGTAGGTGCAGCGCTGCAGGTTGGTGGTGCCGCGTTCCAGGAAATCAATGAGGCGGCCCGGCGTGGCGATCACAATCTCCACGCCCCGCTCCAGGGCACGCCCCTGCGGCCCCTTCTGCGCCCCCCCAAACACGCACGTGTTGCGCACCTGCATGTCCTGCCCAAAGTCATTGGCTACCTGTGGACAATAATTTATTATAGAAAATCTATTCAGGGATGCTCCGATTAAATTAACATTTTCAAAGCCAGCATAGGAAAAATATATTTTTTCATTATGACGTAAGAAATTTGACACTTTTTGCGAATCCAATATTTATAACATTTCTTTTGTGATATATTACAAAAATTACATGAAAACAATGTAGATAAAACTATCTTTCTGACTGTTGCATCCGAAACTGTTTGCTTCAGATGCATTTGGTAAAATGGACTGTAAATAATACGAAACGAAAAAACTAAATGAACGAAATGGTATAATATGTGTTGGGAACAAAAATGGGAAACAAGGAAAAGGAAACCAATCACTTACCTCTCGGGAACACGACACAAAACTTACAAGTAGGTACAGTTTATTTCACTAAGATACCTCGAGGTATTATTGCCTAACAATACAAACAAGTAAACACGATAGTCTACTTTTATATGATTCACAATTATATTAGCACAACAAAACGAAACTTGCTTCAAAACCTCTTGCTAGATTCCTCTTCCTGTTTCTGTTTTTCCGGAACAAAAGCCCTCCAATTTTCCAATCACTGTTCCAAGTTCAAAATTTCTTTCAGCAAGTGATGTGGTAAGGATGGGTAGAGGTAGGTACTGGGTAAAATGACATCCAGGTAGGAACCATGCATATTATCATTTCAAAACCAAACATTCCCCCCCCCGAGAAGAGATTGAAATCTCTTATCTACAATCGATAGTAAATCACACAGTTCCGAATATTGACAAAAAACAAATGTATTTTATGTAACAATCTATAATTAACAAAAATGACAAACAATTATTCAATCTTTGTGCAACAAACATCTTCAACGAAATTAAAAAAATCGAAACGTACGTCTACAATAAAGCTAAAATTAATTAATTAATCGAAGAACTATCTTTCATAGCAACCGACACCGCGGTAAATCGAACAAAATACAAGGAGAAAACAAACGAAAATAAAAGCAATGAATAAAATTAAAAATCAAATTACATATAAGTAAATTGTTTCAAAGTGGTAATGGATAAAGTTTAACAATAGGCCGACGAAATGTTCCTTGTGCAGTTTTAACTGTCACAACCCGTACGATTTGATCAGGACCAGGATGACATTCCTCAATACGGCCTAGTGGCCAGTGCATAGATGGATTTTTTCCATCATTTAATAACACCAAATCTCCAACATTAAGATTAGGTGATGACGTTATCCACTTTCCACGTTGTTGAAGGGTATGTAAATATTCCTTTCTCCATCGATTCCAAAATGCCTGAGTTATTTTTTGCAACAACTGCCAACGCGATAACCTATTCATAGGCACTTCAGACCAATCAGGTTCAGGTACCGATGTAAGAGGAGCCCCTATCAAAAAATGATCAGGCGTCAATGCTTCGAGTTCAGATGGATCAGACGACAATTGAGATAATGGACGAGAATTCAAAATGGCTTCTATTCGACTAAACAATGTTGTTAATTCCTCAAACGTGAGTACTTGTTCTCCTATTACTCGCTTTAGGTGGTATTTTGAGGATTTTATTCCTGCTTCATATATGCCTCCAAAGTGAGGTGCAGAAGCGGGATGAAAAGACCATTTAATTTGCCGCGTGGTTGCAGCAGATGTGAGGTGATCACGAGCTGATAAGTATTTGTTAGCACCGATGAAATTTGTACCGTTATCACTAATGATACAAGAACATAATCCCCTTCTAGCTATAAAGCGATCCAAAGCCGCTAAAAAGGCTTCGGAGGATAAATCAGATACAACTTCTAAGTGTACTGCCTTGATACTTAAACAGATAAATAAGCACAGATAAGCCTTCAAAACTTTGGCTCCTCTACGTCTGCTTTCCTTTATTGAGAATGGGCCACCAAAATCCACCCCAACATTGAGGAAAGGACGACCTTCGCGAAATCTAATTTGAGGCAAATCTCCCAACATAGGTTGCACACCAATAGGGTGAGCCTTAAAACAAGTTATGCATTTACTCAATCGCGACCGAATGACATTTCGAGCGGAAACAATCCAATATTTTGATTGTAAGATTGACAATAAAGTCCTAGGCCCCACATGCAAATAATTCTTATGATACGAGTCAATAATCAAGTTAGTGAGGTGACTTTTCTTGGGCAAAAGTATGGAGTGTTGGACAACAAAGGCGATATGGGCAAGTTGCAATCGCCCACCACCTCTGAATAAACCAACCGAATTCGAAAAAGGTATAATCTGTCGAACGTAAGACAATTTTTGACAAGTTTTGCCTGTAACTGGATGAAAATGCACAAATTGCACTTTCATAAACCACGATTTTAGGGTCGAACTAAGTTCTTTGGCAGTTAACTTACAGGCAATTTTGTGGGCTCTGAAACACAATATTAATTTCACAATAGCTTGTTGTAGTTTAGGCCCTTTCAAAAGTATATCATTCAACGATTGGTTAGAAGATGTTTTTGAACTTGCGTCAAAAACAACTCTAAGTTTTTTAATGGATAATGCAGTATCCTTAATTACACAATGATGAGGAATTAAATATCTCCCAGTCGAAACTGATGAACTTGTCACATCTATCATGTGGCCCAAAGATTCATATTCTCTCATGAAGTGAGTGCAATCAGATTTTATATCAGGATGCCGAGATAAATGGCGCTCAAGGTGTTGCAGACGAGATACTGCCGAATGATATGAACCACCAAGAGCCGATGTAACTTCCCTGAATGGAAGTGGAACAATGTACAGTCCTGCATCATCTCTATAATGCTGAGTTGAAAATATTTTATCACAAAGCAACTTTTGTGAAGATAACGGTGAAGGATGATTGGGAACGTCTTCAATTTCATTAGACGTCTTTATATTAGTTTCAATTGATGAGTCTAATATTGTCAAAAATGAATTAATGGGAGGAGATGCGCTGTGATCTACATTTCCCATTATAATCCAACCAAAAGCTGTGTTCAAAGCTATAGGTTCGTTCGCTTTTCCTACCACTCGCCCTGAACGAAGTACTGATGGAAACAACCCAGCACCCAATAAAATGTCTATTGCAGAGGGCTTATCAAAATTTAGATCAGCCAAAGTTAAATTTCTCAAATGATCCCAGTCTCCCCGACGAATGGGAGAACTAGGCATATGTGCACAAATGCTTGGTAACACAACGAAATACCCTTCAAAAAGTTCATTCGAACATAGAGGACGGATCCGACAATTGACCAGTCCCTTCTGCGCGATGGCCGACAACTGTCCAATTCCTCGAATAGAAATTTGTTTATTCGAACAGTCGAGGCCCAAACGAATTGCACAATCATTTGAAATAAAATTTGCCTGGCTTGCACAGTCCAATAATATACGAACCTTGTGAAAATTACCATTTTTATCACAAGCTTCTACGATAGCAGTAGCTAACAAAACTGATGATTGGCTAGAGCTCGATAAAACGTTGGGATTATCAAGCCTCTCCAAATGAGCTGTGGTTGCCGCGATGGCCGATACGACTGGGTTGATTGATTCTGGTGGCGAATCAAGTACCTCTTGTCTGGAAGTGTTATCGAAATTGTTGCTATTTGACTCCTGTACTTGCCTATTTACGTCATGAGAAAAATGCAACAAGGAATGGTGATTTTTATGACACCGAAAACAATTAAAACGCGACGAACAGTTTTTGACAAAATGTTTAGCCGATAGACAATTCTGACACAATTTATATTTCTTCATAATATTGAATCTAGCAGGTTGCTCTAGATTTAAAAATTGGTCACACTTTGAGAGGAAATGTCCACCTTTGCATAATAAACACACCGATTTTTGAGTGCTGACAAAAGAATTTAATACGCAATTTGGTTTCGCTTTTGGCGCTTCATTTTTCATGCCGTAGCCATGAACAGATTCATAAATTTTAGATTGCGATTCCAAAAATGACAACAACTGTGAAAACGATGGAATTTCTTCCGTGTGACCCATTAACTCGAAGTTAGTTCGTAGATCATCAGGAAATTTCTTTAAAACGATATGTAGTAATAAAAATGACCACTGATCAGTTGGAAAATCTAAGGCTTCTAATGCCTGAACATTTTCCTTCAAAACATTAACGACAGATCTAAGCGATTCCTTTTTTATTATGGGGCATGAAATAATGTTCTCTACGTGTCTGTCTGCAATTATCCGTTTGTTATGAAAACGATCTCTCAACAAATTGTAAGCAATGGGATAATTGATTGCGGAAACCGGAAGATGCTTTATAATTTTCAACGCATCACCCGATAGCGCCCCTAACAAATAATGCAGTTTATGTATGTCACTAAGAGAATTATTTTCATGAATTATTGCATCAAAGGTATTTATAAAGTTTACCCATTCAGTAATTCCACCTGAAAAGGTTGGCAAACTAATTTTTGGAAGTGAAAAACCGAGACTGTTGTCTGTTATTTTTCCAGAACTATCTTCCTTGGGTGGAAACAATGCTAGATGATTCGATTGGATTTCATAATACATGTCCATAAAACTCTTATATCTGTTTTCCATATCTGTTAAATCTACCTCTTTGCTTTTCGACGTTTCTAGAATTACATAGGATTCTACAAAATCATTCCTATATTTTTCAATATCCTTAAACCTAATCAGTAAGCCATTTCTATCTATCAAATTACCAGAAACAACTGCTCTGATCGACGAATCATGAATTTCACGAAGTCCTAGAATGGCTAATTTATTCCGGACAATAGCAGAAGCAGCCATTTTAAATGATATTAATCAATTAAAATCAATAAGTAAATTATTCTGATAATCAGACGATACGATAATTTAAAATATTAAAGTTTTCTATTTTGTAATCAAAGATTGAATAATAATTAATAATATTTTGCTTCGGGTAGGTACCGAGTGCAAGATATAGTACCTACTTGTGACCAATGTTCCAAATTATTTGAAATCATGAACAATGTTCCAAAGCTGAAAGTAGGTACCCAATATAAAATGAGATGCTAACAATATTTGAAAATAGAAGCAACAAACGAAAAATGCGAAATTTATTACGATTTTTCCCACGAAATTATCCCCTTTGAAGATGACAATATGCTTAATTCGAAGGCCGAAATGCCAGGAATATGAGGAACAAGGGAAAAAGGTTCTTGGAATAACACATACCAGCAACCAAATCCAACAAACTAATGAAAACACCGACGATATCCGGAACGATTGGACCAAAATGTTGCATCCGAAACTGTTTGCTTCAGATGCATTTGGTAAAATGGACTGTAAATAATACGAAACGAAAAAACTAAATGAACGAAATGGTATTTGTTGGAATTGGGTGATAATATGTGTTGGGAACAAAAATGGGAAACAAGGAAAAGGAAACCAATCACTTACCTCTCGGGAACACGACACAAAACTTACAAGTAGGTACAGTTTATTTCACTAAGATACCTCGAGGTATTATTGCCTAACAATACAAACAAGTAAACACGATAGTCTACTTTTATATGATTCACAATTATATTAGCACAACAAAACGAAACTTGCTTCAAAACCTCTTGCTAGATTCCTCTTCCTGTTTCTGTTTTTCCGGAACAAAAGCCCTCCAATTTTCCAATCACTGTTCCAAGTTCAAAATTTCTTTCAGCAAGTGATGTGGTAAGGATGGGTAGAGGTAGGTACTGGGTAAAATGACATCCAGGTAGGAACCATGCATATTATCATTTCAAAACCAAACACTGACAATACCTTAAATCTATTCTTTCAACAATAAATTTATATACAGTGAAACCCTCTTAAGAAGTTCTCCCTTAAGAAGTTTTCCTGCTTAAGAAGTTTGGTATTTTTGGTCCCATAAAGACTGAATGGTCCAATTTTTTCCATTTATAAGGTTTTCCCACCTTAGAATTTTTTTGTTTTCAGGTCCTTGTAAAACTTCTTAAGAGGGTTCCACTGTAAAAAAACAATGAAAGAATATAGAGTTTCTAAGCTGACTCCGTCCATATTTTGACGCGGCAGCCATTTTTTCGGCCATATTTCCTGGCCGCCGCATCATAGACAATTTATTAAAATTATTCCGAAAGGCTAGATGCTATACAGTATTTCGTTACGTCAAGAACGAGAATGTCCCAAGCGATTCTGACCTTGTTCTTGATACAATTTCTTTATACATCAGGGACAAAATCGCTTCCAAAATCGATAGTACACCGGAGTAAGTACGGCCAATGACAGTGTCTGAAAAGGCATTGCTGTAAAATATTTTTATATGAATTTTATACACCAATCTCTCCGTAAGGAATAGGAATATGTATAAAACATATATATATACACGTATGTGATACAAATCTTCCTTGTCTTTTGTGTGGAAGAATATTTTATCAATGGGACTGGAAGTGTACAAATTGTATTTTTTTGCAATGATTTATACGGAAGTGAAAACATATTTTTCTGTAATTTAATAAAATGCATAATTTTTTTTACACATAAAACGTCACTAAATGGCCCAACACTATCTTTAACTTCTGTTTAATTATAGATAATACATTCAGAGTTAGGGTGGGGTGTCAAATGTACAGTACCGTTAGATTTCATAGTTAGGTACCAAAAAAACATATCCGTTTAGTACAACTTCGTTTTAAGCGACCCATAAATAAACCACTCATAAATAAACGACCCATAAATAGACCTATTTTAATACTAATTCGTCCGGTTAGAATGACGCGCAGTGTTATGTTTACAAAACCGCCTTCCTCACCACCCTGCACCCCTCCTACTCCCGGTTACTCCCCACACCTATCCTTATTAGCACGCGTAAATCACACTCAGTGTTTATCATCTTTTGTGACAACCGCTCCACACAATGAGTTCCGTGAAGTCAAAATGTTTTTCAATTGAAGAAAAAAGTGCTAAATTACACCTTTTTTTATGAAAACTATGATATCGCTTATTCACAATGCTGTGCGAAGTTCTTACTATCGATCAAAAATTGGCCAAAACCAAACACAATTTACAGACTTTCTACTTTATTAACTACATATTTATTTGCATAGAATGTGCCCAAATATTATTATTGTATATTTTTGGATTAAATAGCATTATGTATGTTTGTTATGTGGAATGTATAAGTACCATTAAAGTTATAATTTGTATTAAATGTTTTATTTACCTTAAAAGAAATTTATCTATCTATAACTATTACATATTTCATAACAATAATTACAATAATATTAATATGTATCATATCATACAAGCTAAAATTATCCGATCGTTTTGTGGATCGTCCGGTTAGCATGACAAAGTATCCTTTGGTTTTAAGTTTTCCTATCAAAAGCCAGGAGTCAAAACCTCACATCTGTATGAATGATAATGGCAGGTAATCTAAATGCTCAAATCAGCCGTTGGCGCTGGTGTAGTTGGATATCATGTCAGCTATTATTCCTATGCAATAGCGAAAGTTTTTTTTACAAAAGTTTAATAATAATAGTAATTAAAATGTCTCAATGTTGTATTGTGACTCCATCCTCCTGGAGAATGTCTGGACTAGGGATGTTACGAACATTGCATTTTAAACATTCGCATCGACATTCGCATTCGCAACAATCGATGCGAATGTTTAGCGAATGCGAATGTGTGCAGATCATGTCGTGTCTCGCCCACTGTCCACGTGCCCTATATACAAGCACCTTAGAAATCGCCTCATGGGAGAAAAGGCTGCAAAATTGCTTTTTCCGAAATATAATATGCCTCTTTTGAACTTCGATTATTAAATTGCTTAATTACGATTATATCTTACTGTATAAGAATTGATTTATTTTTTTATTAAAACGATGCTTAATGTTGACTTAAGTTTTTTTTTTATGTGATTCCTTAACATTCGCATTCGCACATTCGCATTCTGAACATTCACATTCGCGAATGTGAAAAATATCACATTCGTAACATCCCTAGTCTGGACATAGGTTTCCAACTAATAAACAGTTAAGAAAAAAGTGGATTTTGCCTTATAAATACTTAAGTATAAACCATTATAAAATTCTCATATTTGCGATAAACATTATGTTTATCAGACTATGTGATGCCTCTGCAATCTGTTGTAATCGGTTCCACGACAGCTCAACAAAGTGGTATTTCAACACCCCTATAAAGTCATTAAGTGATTAAAAAAAATTAAAAAATAACCTAACTTAATGTAACCATTTAACCAAGTTTTTTTTTTCCTTTTAATGAATTTTTAAAGGAGTGATGAAGTTGCACATTGTTGAGTTGTCCGGTCACCATTATAATTGTAAGTATAGTAGGCGCCAAACTTTAAGATCGGCCTGAATGTGATACAGAAATCGTCACAATAAACGAGTTTAAGGTAAAATAAGTGGCATGCCTCCCCACCCACGCCTTTCTCTGTCGTCATTTTTTGTACGCATCTTTCACTTTCGCTAACGTTCATTGTAAAGTCAGTCAGTAACTGCCCGAGAATAGATCGAAGCAAGTTCAGGCAGGTCTTAATTTTTGGCATATACTATAATATTTAATATATTTGGCATGTCTAAATTGAACAAAAATATTTAGCTGTACTGTATATTTACCAAAAATATTATAATGCAGTTTTGAAAATGCTAATGTAGTTGTTATTATTTCGATGGTGCATTGTTCATTTTAATTTTTCTAATGAATTGTTAGTCCATTTTCATTATAAGAAAAAGCAAATAAGATTTCAGAAAAATGTTTTCGAAGTGTAATTATTTTTATAATAATAAAGTATTAAATAAGAAATATTCCATATTAACCATGAGGCGGAGTACGACAAGTTTATCAAAGATATAAACTCTGAGAGAACATTAATCATTTACAAAATCGGTAATAAATATTTTACGACAGTTGCGATATTGAAGGAAAATTTTACACAGTACAGTTACGAAAGTTAAATTTATGGATTGTTACCAGAAGTCGTTAAATATGCATTAGCCATCACTCTCCGTAAACAATGAACGAGTTATATTTAGCTGACGTCAATCATAATTTGCCAGTTCGAAATAAAGCATGCGTAATAAATGAGCATTGTTGAACAATTGTATTAGGAATATTATTACCTGTTGAATTTGTTGTGCTAATTCTCTAGTGGGAGCTAAAACTAGAACAATGGGTCCATCATCCCTCAAGAGTCTCGGTTGATTCATGATATGAACCATGGCAGGCAGCATGTAGGCTAGAGTCTTCCCGGAGCCGGTCTGCGCAATCCCCACCAGGTCCCTCCCCGAAAGGGCGATAGGCCACCCCTGAGCCTGGATCGGTGTCGGTCCGGAAAACCCTTGCTTCACAATCTCTCGCATAGCATAATCTGGAAAACCGCCTTCATTGAAGAAAATCATCGGTTTTGGCACATTGCTTCCTTTAACGGTAATTTCGTGCTGACCGCGATACGCATCCACCTCTTGCACAGACCGATTCTGAACGTTTACGTGGGGAACGTAAAAGTCTTTACTGAACGGCTGTAATGTTACGTTGTCCCATCGCATTTTTCTTAGATTTCCACCCGGCTGTTTTCCTTTCAGGCCGGGTTTGTTTCCCCAAGAACTACCGGATCCGCCATCTCTGGAAAATCCTCGGCCGCTATCACCGCCTCCTCGACTTCCACCGCGACTTCCGCCTCCTCTACTTCCTCTGCTAAAGCTGCCGCCGCTGCTGCTTCCCAGTCCGCCGCCTCGATCTCCGCCTCTTCTTTCGCGCTGATACCTAAAACAAACCAAAAGCGCAATTACGAGAAGCCCTCTTTCACCAAAATATTGCGCAAAATCACAGTGAAGAATACTAACATAATGCGATTACAACAATATCTTTTGTAAACTGGTAGACGATAAAAGCGATAACAAACAACCGATAGAAAACGACGATAGTTTGCATAAATCAAAATGGCTGTCGATACGACTGTCAACCAACTATGAGTTGTTGGGTATTTTTTTATATAGCCAGTTAGAAATTTTCGTTTGTAAGGCAATTCTTATTATTTAAAACCGAATTGTCTATGGAAAAAAAGGCGACTAGGCAACACTAATTCAAACAAGAGAAATGTCAAAATTAAAGAAAAAAAACAAATCCGAATCTGAAAATGGTCTGAAATATGGTCTGAAACTGAAACCTGCTGAACGCTGAAGCCTTGATCTGAAGAATTTCTTGATAATACGAATTGAAATAAACCTCGTTCCATCAAGATGGACGAGAATGAGGTATCTGATGAAGTGTGGACAGATTATCTGATATTTCTATTTAATGTTTCGACGCAGAGTTTCCTGTTATACTACTTCGTGTTTTTGTTGATGCCTTGTTTTATAACTTTACTCTACTGCATATACTTCGCATTGCAAGTCTACGTGCTTAAAGTGATGAGCGTTTTCTGAGGAAAAACTGCAAAAGCACCAAACGGCACCGCATGAAGGCACACTGACTGGAACCTAGATCTTGGATTGTTAATATCCTCACCTATTCTAAGCTAGCAATTGTACATAATTTATTATGTTATAGTTTAATTATCTACGTACACTAATTCTATGATTTTTCTGTGATATTTTATATTTTGGTATTAGGAAAAAATGTATAGAAAGTTTTATTTTTAAAATAAATATTGTATTGACGTAGACACACAGTGCTCTTTATTTTATTACACCCGTTTATCACAGATGTATACAATTTTTAAAATGCCTTGTTCACAAGATAGAATTATGCACTACAGTTCGATTTACTCGAGCTATTTATATCTGTGGGGGTGAAAATTTTCAGAACAAGTGTGTTGATTCTTGTTGTATGCTTAACCTGACTATCAAATTAAGAGAAGAATATTTATAAAGGTTTACTGCCGATTGTATCTCTATCTGGACAATGATCTGTGCAGGGAAAAGTTTTTTTGTTTTTTACATTAACTCCACACACGAGGCCCTGAGGAAAATAATTTCCCTCAGGGCCTATGTCATCTTTGAAGATGCTGTGAGGAGGGTCTTTTTGAGGAGAGGAAGGAGTGAACGTGGGTCTTGAAGAGACCCATGTTATAGGAAAGAGGAAACACAGAGGCCGGCAAATCGTTCCACAGCCGAGCTGTTGAACACAAGAACGAGTCGTAGAAGCGTCCCGTTCTCATGTGACAAATGTCAACTGTGTACATATGTTGGGCGCGCGTTTGGCGTGTTTCCCGACTATGCACCGGTGCCGAGGGGATCAATGACGCTAGCTCCTCGGAGCATCTTCCATTGAAATATCGGTAGAACAATATTGTTTGACGAAAATATCCACTGGAAGACGTACTTATCGAATAATGGATTTATTAAAATAAAGATACAGAAGCATTTGATGATTATTCCCTTATTTCAAACTTTATGACAGTATAATTTATAACACTTTTGAAACTAAAATAATCTTTAACGGCTGTTCTCCCAAATAGTTATGGACGGCTTACAAAAAACTGCATAAACTAAAACTTATGTTTTACTCATGTAAATATTTTTAAAAAATGCCAAGATTTTCACTTGAACTTAATCATAAAGCCCTGTTCAGATACAGCTACAAACCGCGAGCAGATATCTGTTGAACCGTGAGCGCTTATATTTTGTACCGTTCACACGACGCTATCAAATATTTCTTCCTATGGTAGGAGAGAGGGTCAGATGAATTTAGATAGCTCGATACGAGATACCATTTCTTTGTAGATTTTCTATTAGAGTTTTGATAAAAATAACCCCTCTCCTATTTTCGGCGGGATAGGGGGGCGCTTACCTGTTCGTATATCTCCTCAGGAGCGGTTATGGCGTAAGATGTGCATTGTACATTGTGCAACGGTCTGAAAGGATTGTATGGAGAGCAATATTTGGCATGCTATGAACTTTTGTAGTTTATGGCTGTGTCTGAACAGGGCTTCAATGAAAATTAATCCATGCAATTTTAATTGCTGATTTCCTTATTTTTAATATGAATTCTGCACAAGAGTCCAGTCTGGAGCCAGTCAGACTATGGTATCCCCAATTGGGGTATTTTGTGAGGCTGAATGTAGTGGGAAGGAGATGGGGAAGATGAAGGTGCTACCTGGCTATTCTAACTAACTAACTAACCATCACGCCGTTTCCCAGCAGGGGTAGGCAGAGAGGACGGACCGCCAAACAACTCGGTCTTGGCACACGCTCCTTGCCTCATTCACATTCATACATCTTCTCATACATACTCTTCTATTATTCTGACTCTTGACATGGCCCGACTCAAGTATCTGATTTACTTGATCGTGCCACGTCTTCCTTGGGCGTCCTCGGCTTCTTATACCGTTCACATTCGCGTCATAAATTCTCTTTACACTCCTTTCTTCATTAATTCGCTCAACATGCCCAAACCATCTAAGCGTCCCTTTCTTAATCTTACTTACTACGCTCACATCAGCCTTGCATTCTTTTCGGATCTCCACATTCCTCACACGATCATACATGGTTTTACCACACATACAAGATATCAGATCTGGCAAACAACCAAAAACTGGCTATTCAAACTGACCAAATATGTCTGAAGCCATTTCAAGCAAAGTTTCAGTTCTGAATACAGTTCAGGTCTTACACCAGGGCGATACTGTGCGTATCTTCTACTCTGGAACAAATAGCTATAAATAATAATAGTGAAATAACACAAATGAATTAAATACAATATATTTGTACACGGCGGGATTTGAACCTCTGATTTCCCGATTTCTAGCCTTACCCCTCGACCACAGAGGCTGTCAGGATTTGATCAACAGAATTGTTTATTACCTATTAAGTACTCAGGATATTAGGAATATTACTGCTTCTGGGAGTTAATATTGGTTGCCTACGACGAAATATTGAACAAACATTCCGATTGCAATAAAGGAGATAGGTATGTAATATTGACAAAACTTATGCTAAATTAAAACCAGTCAAAAACGATACTTAGTTTCGTTTTACTTAAAAATAGCAGCGAATTAAAGGTAATAAGATAACACTTATGATGTGATTCTATTGAATTGTTTTTCTCTTTTACCGTAATTATTTATGAACTGTGCAACAATTGCTTATTACCCTTTTTAAATAATCTTTAGAACTTCACACTCCCAAAAGGGATAATCTATGTAAATTTGAAATTAATAGATTACTTTGTTTTAACCAGGTTTATTGTTTAAAAAAACAACATTTCGTAAGCAATGCTTATTACTCGGTACTCGATTGGAAATTATTTTCCTCAAGGTGTCCTATGTAGAAATAAAGTTAAAAAAGTCCCTTTAATTAAGTTCACCAGGATTGCCATTAAGTGTTCCACAGCATGGTACATATTCAATTCTCCTGGAAACTGAGCCTTCTTCTTGAAAGGACACTGATACCATAGATAAATATGTGTTTCTTAATCGTTTTACACACACATTTCGCACCCTTTTGGTGCTTTCTACTCCCAACAGCAGCATGTCCTAAACAATACTTTTCTGAATCACGTCTCAGCAATGAACACTTCTCTGGAGATTTACGAGCGGAGAGTGGCGCAAAGAAGCATGCCGGACTGGCACTTGGGGCTGAGCAAGTTGAAAGATGCCTCGAGATCACAGAGATATGATGCCTTCAACATGAGGAGCATGGCCACCCAACTCCGGAACGAGACGGCCATTCAGACCAAATGGGACACATACAAAAATAATGACCGCCTACGAGACAGGTTCGTTCTATAAATATTTTTAATTTCAAAGGCAACCATTCCCAGGAAACAAATTACCTGACAATATTTGAATTCCTCCTACCATTACTATCTTCTTCTTCTTTCGTATTGTGGGGGTCAGAGGGGGACATCTAGATCTGCGAGCTAGTCTAGTCTCCTTCAACGGTAGCATTCTTCCAAACAAGTCCTCCATTGATATGCTCGGTGTAACTCTAAGTGACCAGCTCAGGTACGGGGGCTCCATCGAGGCCAGAGTTAAGTTGGCCTCTCAGAAACTGGGCGTACTGTACAGGGCCCGCAGATACTTTAATTGTACACAACTGCTAACCCTGTACAAATCGCAAGTGCGCCCCACTGTTGAATTTGGCAGCCATCTCTGGTCTGGAGCCCCGATGTACCTGAAAAACACCCTCGACTCTGTGCAGAAACGGGCGGTCCGCTTGATAGATTCTCCTGTCTTAACAAACGGATTGCAATCTTTGGAGCACAGGCGTCGGGTGGGAATGCTATCCTTGTTCTACCGGTATTTCAATGGAAGATGCTCCGAGGAGCTAGCATCATTGATCCCCTCGGCACCGGTGCATAGTCGGGAAACACGCCAAACGCGCGCCCAACATATGTACACAGTTGACATTTGTCACATGAGAACGGGACGCTTCTACGACTCGTTTTTGTGTTCAACAGCTCGGCTGTGGAACGATTTGCCGGCCTCTGTGTTTCCTCCTTCCTATAACATGGGTCTCTTCAAGACCCACGTTCACTCCTTCCTCTCCTCAAAAAGACCCTCCTCACAGCATCTTCAAAGATGACATAGGCCCTCAGGGAAATTATTTTCCTCAGGGCCTCCTGTGTGGAGTTAATATAAAAAAAAAAAAAAAAAAAGGACCTCAGGCGTTGCCCTGTAGATCTCAGAAATCCCACCAGGGAATAAATGGTGTGGGCATTTGTTGTTGTCCACATGTTCGGTGGTATTATTATTATAAGCGATAAATGTTGATTGTGCGATAATGGAGGACTTAGCTGGCAGAGGATTGAAGCTACAATAATTGAAGGAGTACCTGATGCTTTGGATTACCCACGTAATATCTTAAATATTAACATTATCTATTTTTATGTCTTGAAATTGTTTTAAACCACTTTTTGTAAAGGAAACTCCTGAAAGTCAGCCAATATTTCATTGGGGACGCAATACACCACCCTCCTCAAACATATATTTATATTTTTTTCATAATAAACTTGCAAAAACATCAATGAATGCGATCAGGAGCTTAGGTTAAAGACAACTATTTCAAAGTATTGGCAGGCGTAGTCCAGCGGTAGGGCGTTTGACTCCCATTCCGAAGGTCGCGGGTTCGAACCCGGCGTGTGCAAATAAATTTTATTTAATTGATTTGTGTTATTTCACAATTAATTATTTAAAATAATATATAGTATATTTGCGGCACGTTCCAGAGTGGAAGATACTCTTAGTATCGCCCTGGTGTAAGACCCTGGTGAAGATAATGTTGATAGTTCTCAGTTCAACGGCCGGCGTAGTCCAGGAGCAAGGCTTTGGACTCCCACTCCGAAGGTCGCGGGTTCGATCCCGAAGTGCGCAAATAAATTTTATTTGATTAATTTGTGTTATTTCACAATTAATTAATAAAAATATTATATACTATATTTGCGGCAAGTTCCAGAGTGGAAGATACTCTCAGTATCGCCCTGGTCTAAGACCACCATTCAGAATTGAAACGTTGCTTCAAATGGCTTTAGTCGTGTTTTGTGACTAGATCTGAATAGCCAGGTAGTTGCCCACCTTCCTCTTCCTCGCCTCCTTCCCTTCCCCACTTACCTTCAGCCTCATAACATACCCCAATTGGGGATGCCATAGTCCCACTGGCTCCAGAAGGGAGCAGTTGGGACTCTTGTGAGGTATTCACTATAAAAAAAACTACATTTTTATGTGCATAATTAAAATCGAAACTCCACTTTCGAAAGTCCATCGATCAGATGCTCTCAGGACTCTCAGAGTTGTAGAAATGATGATTTAAAAATATTAGTAATTTAATTAAAATACTAATAACTTTGTTCACATCTCTTTATTTTGATTCATAATCAGCATGTTTCGTGGACGATATAACTTCTTCGGGAATATCTGTGTTCTAAAATTTTTTTAATATAGATTAATTTTGTTAAGAAGGAAATGATAGAGGTGGGGGAGGGGAAATAGAAGGGAACTCTTACCCCTCACCGCTCCATTTATCCCCTTACCCAAAGTTGATCTATTTTTAATTTTTATCTTTAGTACATAATATTAATATATAATTCCTGAAGAAGTGGAATGAAGTGATGTAAAAGAGTAATTCGTTTTTTAATTAAATATATAATGTCCGGCCACTACACACAATCAAGTTTACCATCCAATTTGTATGATCAAGTTGGCAGGATCGAAATTTGATTCTGTCTTCAAGTACATTTGTCATGTAAATTGACATTCACTTGATTGCTTGATCAAATCTCAAGTGTATTGCAAAAAAAAAATCAATTGTTGACAATAATGAAAACGAAAAATCAACAGAATTTTCGATGTGGACATGTGGCGTGATGAACTGCAGGCGACTCTGGAACGAGTGGAGCAGGAGATGTTCACTCTGGGAGTGGAGAAGATCAACTCGGAGCGGTGCATGGATGCCCTGCACACTCCCTTCTCCGTCATCACGGAATGCCTCTCCAACAGGGACACACGACGCATTACAGAAACTACGCAGGATTATCTGGGCGAGGAATTGAAAAGGGTAAATCATTGGTAAATCTATGTACTGCATATATGTACAAGCAGTAGGTGGGCAAACGCATTCACTGACAAGACCTAGACAAACCTCACCTCATGAATCCGGGCGCATTAGTCACCAAACATAGCGAATCACTTGGGTTGACCTATGGAAGGGGTGATACAGGTTGAGGGAGACCTAACTTACACCTCTCAGCCAGACTCTTTCGACCCATCGCCTTGCACCGCAGTGGGAGGACTGGGTTCATACGTCTGTCACTCCTTGACACATTGACCCTTAGATTTCTACCAACTTATCATACCTTTTTCCTTCCCAGAACTTCCACTCCTTCCTTTCCCTTAAAAGACCCTCCACATAGCATCCCCAAAGATGGGAGCTCCTGTGGGGAGCTAATGTAAAAAAAAACTTTAATATTTATATCAGATACAAAGTTAGTTACAAAATAAGAAACAGTTTTGCATTAGCGCCATGCCGTATTTCATCTCATACTTGAAGTTGTTTCTACAGTACTTTAGTCATTTTCTATAACTGTTTTTTTTAATTTTTTTAGGAGTTATTGGTGGCTGAAACCAACAAGCAACACCTTGTGAATGTGTGTTGTGATGCCTGGGAAAAACTTTCTTATCTGGAGGCCATAAAGCGGAGATTACAAAACGAAATATCTAACAAGGAAAATACATTGCAACTTGAGGAGGAGCAGTTAAACATGGACAAAAACAGCGCTATGATCTCATACAAAATGGAACCTTTCAGAGTTCTACAAAAGTATTCATACAATCTAAATAATCTATTATCTGCTACCTATTAACATTTGTGGGAAATTTTATTGTTATAACGCTATCCTAAAGTGCTTTATATTAATGACAAATTAAAACACCTTGTTTTTACCACGATAATATTTATTTTAACAAATCGACATGTTTAGAGAACGATGTTCTCTTCCTCAGGACATAAAATGTACTAAAACTAAATAATCAAGTATACAAAGCTATGCGTGGGTAGAAATTGAAGTAGTGGGGGGAGAGAGGTGGTGAGGGGAGGTGCTTAGAAGATCAACAGGGAAGAGTGGGGAGGGGGAGAGGTGGAAAGGGGAGGTGCTTAGAACATCAAAGACAAAAAATTACAATGGAAATATGTTTAAAATAGGGTTATTCACAAAATTGATTTGATTATTAATAATATTTAAATTTCTATTGACATTTTTCCTTATTTCTAAAATTTCTAAAAGATCTAATTGAAAACCACTAACGTTAGTATGTAAAATTATAAAACCAGAATTTATATCAAATTAATGGTTAATCCCCTCACCACCTCTCTCCCCCCATTACTTCAATTTCTACCCACGCATAGCTTTGTATACTTGATTATTTAGTTTTAGTACATTTTATGTCCTGAGGAAGAGAACATCGTTCTCGAAACATATTGATAAATATTATTATGGTAAAAACAAAGTGTTTTAATTTGTCATTAATAAAACGGTGCCACAAAGTGAATTTGCAAAATTTGAAGAAGTGCTTTATATTAGTTTATATTTTTTGAACGGAAAAATAATGAAATTGAGGGAATTCATTTGAATAACCGATCATTAGGATATTCTTATTTCTACTATTAGAGAGCTTAAAGGTAGATAACGCTATCCACTATTTACTACAAATTAACGTTTGTGAGAAATTTTATTGTTATCTGATAAAACGCTACCCTAAAGTACTTTATATTAGTTTTTGTCGAGGAAATCACAGGAATTCATTTGAATAACCTATCATTAGGGCAGATATGTAGATTGTGATGAAATGTATGTTTATGTATAGAGAATTTATACCATGTTCGATAATAATATGTAATAGTTAAAATGTATGACTTTTCCGGAAACTATAGAACATATTATATATTATGTATTAGGTATTAGTGCCGTCCAATCAGGTTTTAGAAATTTAGGCACAATCAGGTTTTAAAAATAATTCACCAAAGTTTGGTAATTAAACATAACTTGATTGACTTCCGTAATATAGTACCAGACCGTCCGTGGTCGAGTGGTAAGACACTTGACTCCCATTCGGAAGGTCGCGGTTCGACCCGGCGTGCGCAAATAAATTTTATTTGATTAATTTGTGTTATTTCACAATTAATTAATAAAAAAATAATATATGTTATATTTGCGGCACGTTCCAGAGTGGAAGATACTCTCAGTATCGCCCTGGTGTAAGACCACCATTCAGAATTGAAACGTTGCTTAATAATGGCTTTAGCCGTGTTTAGTGACTAGATCTGAATAGCCAGGTACTTTCCCACCTTCCTCTTCCCCATCTCCTTCCCTTCCCTACTTACCTTCAGCCTCACAACATACTCCACAATTGGAGATGCCATAGTCTCACTGGCTCCAGAAGGGAGCAGTTGGGACTCTTGTGAGGTTTCTCTATAAAAAAATAAAAAAAACCATATTATGAGTACGAACCAAATTCATTTTTAGAAAATGAATTTTTTATCATGCAAACAGACAAAACCATTGGTCATAATAGACCCGATATAGTATTACATGACAAAATTTAAAAAAATAACATATATCATTGATGTAACTTTTTTTAATTTTTTTATTTTTATTCCAAATTTCTGTAATATGGAAAAATATATTTCTGAAAAAATAAGAAAATATACAGTTTTAGGAAATGAGTTTAAAATAATTTGGCATTCTCAGACTATAAAAATATTACCATTTATTATTTCGGCTACTGGCATTATTATACCTAGCTCTCTCATTCAAAATTTAGGCTATTTAAATTTATCTATTTCCTAGACATAAATATTGTTTCTTTTTATTTTGCTTAACAGTAAATATGTTTGTATAGCTCAATAACCGAAAATGGATGGCTGGATTTCACAAAAGACACCATCAATTTGGCCAACTCGATAATGGCGGAGTCCAAGTTCTTGAGGGAAAAAATGTTCCAAGCTCGTGAGAAATGTACCAACGACTTGAACGCCCAAAAGCAGGTGGTGGAACATGCTCTACGTAAGCGAATATTCGAAACCCAGAGGTCTAAAAATGAACTGGAGTGGCAAAGAATGAAAGTAAGGACCATCCTAAAATTAATGTATCAATATCCACTATTTACATCAACCCTAAAATCATCAGGAGCTGTCTTCATCTTGTATTTTATGATCGCCACAAAGTCATCATCTTTATCATCAATGCTATATTCCCTGTGATGTCCTGGCTTCTGGCTACCTCTTGAAAACATCTCTATTCTTGTCCGTCTCATTATTATGGGATGTTCGTCTCTATACCATTTAGCCTTTCAAATTTCATATCAATGTCAACATTTCTATGTTTTTCTCATTCTGTTATATTGTCATTCCATTGTATTTTTATTCCCATTCTGTTATATTGTCATTCCATTGAATTTTTATTCTCATTCTTGTTGTTAATCCATCGTATTTTTATTCTCATTCCGTTATATTGTCATTCCATTGTCTTTTTATTCTCTTTCTGTTATATTTTCATTCCATTGTCTTTTTATTCTCATTCTTATTTTATGTATAACTGTTATATGTATGGTTTCTTACTAATAATGTTCATGGCTCACCTCCCTTGATTCCGTCGGAGATTTACGGGTGTTTAGTTTTTAATTCGGCCATTTGATTTGATTAATATCGTACCTTCAAATATTAACACGTTTGCTTACTCATTTATTATTATTAAAAGCCCCGGGCTTTTGCAGAGATAATATATGTTAGACATTTACAAACTTATCAATGCATAAACACACATCAGTACAATCAATATTTATCATTTTACAAACATAATACATAAACATATCAGTTATATTCACAACTAATTATTTTTGCTTTGACGCAAGACGGAGAGGTTTTGAAAATATCAAAAGAAACTGTATATGTATTGGCAGTTCGGTGAAATCACGCTAGCGGTGAATGATATGAATAGTTAGTGCTATGTTTGTCACAGTGGAAAAGATAGTGGAGTCAAGTAGATTTAACAGGGTTTGCTGCGGTGAATTAAATTAATTAATTTTATTAAGTGCCAATGATTTAAAGCCTAGATTTCATATATATAGGTTTTATAAAAAAATATTTTATAATTAATATTAATTCATAAAAATAACCTACCTAAATCTGGGTAGTTAAACCCTCGAGTGGTTATGCTAACATTCATAGTGTCTGTAATGAACGTCTGGTCGTTTCAAGACTGTAAATGTGTAACAATTGCTGCCGGCTCTCGAGCACTTCTTTTGCTGATGATGATGATAGTAGTTGCGTAGATTTCCTTGCTGGCCTCCGTTCATCCAGTACTGTGAGTGGTACTGGATGTGCCTAGGTTTCTGGCTGAGCCTGGCGGTGTCCAAGAACTGGGCCGACTTTTCTTTGAGCAGGTAGGCACCAGTTGGTTTTGAGGCAGGACTTCGGCGGAGAGCAGCGGGCTGATGAGGTATTTCAAGGGGTATGAAATAAGAGACTTGTTTGTAGGCAAGTGGTGAACTTTTTTTTTTTTTTAAAAAGATAGACAAACATTCCCGGGTTATGAATAACCCAACAACATTTGAAAATCTCCTACTACCACCACTCTAAGCGGAAGATGTTGCTTGTGTTGTGATGGAGGACTTAGCCAGCCAAGGGATCGAACACGGAACGCCTGGGTGGGAGCCAAACGCGATGCCCCCACAACCACTGACCGGTCATACTGATATATTATTTTTAAAATCGCTGTTTATATCCTGTTTGTTGGACCGGGGAGCGTTACCGGCCCTTGTACAGGCAAAAGTGTGAGTTATTTTGTATAAGCTTGTATAAGCAGACGTAAAATGTTGCTAATTCATTTTGGCAGATCAGTCGACGAAAGCGGTCGATTGAATTGGGATTCTAAAATTAATTCTGTGGGTCACACAATACATAATTACAAGTAGGTATTTGTGTGATTGATGTTATTATGCATGAGACTACAACTAGATTTTTGTTTCTTTTATTTGAAAATGGTTTTTAGAAATATTTCAGTTTACAAGACAACTATTTGTCGTAATTTGGCCTTCAGGCGGACAGATTACGTTTCAAGGCGTAAATCATATTTTTCCAAGGTCCCCCGTAGGATAGCGTAATAAAATCCGTTTAGTTTTTTGGCTTACGAGATCTCTGGATTTTTAAAATCGGAAAAACATAAAAATATTATTGAAAACACCAATTTACATGAATATTAGTTATTTTAACTTCCCAGTGACAGCGTATGCAAAATAGTTTTTATTTTTGCTGCACTGGGAAGATGTACATTTTACACACAAATAACAGTTTATAATTTACATGTAGATATAGATCTAATTGGATTAAAAAGAGAAACAATGATTAAAATTGTAGATTCCTATAGGAAAATGATTTATCGTCGGCGGCATGGTACGGAAGCATTTCGATGTCAGAAATTTCTAGGAAATGACATAAAAAATTATGTGAAAAATGTGATCGGTTAGAGGATGCAGCCGACGATGAAAAAATGATAATAAAGAATTCGAGGGTGTGCACACATCTGTTACAGTGTGTTTTTCATACTTTGTGACAGTCTGCCCAGTGATCAAGTAATTACTCAACCTGTTCTTCCGTTGCAGATGAAAGACAGCATGTACAAGACGGCTTTGGAAGTGGCAGCGTTGCAGAATGCTCTGGAGGCGAAGGTGAATGTGGAGAAGCTGGTGGAGACGCGTGCGGAGAACAGGACCTACCGCCCGCGCCTTGAGCTGGTGCGGGATCGGGTGGTGGACGGGCTCGAAGAGGAGTCCAAACACGTACGGCAGACCATGGCACATCTTACTAATAAAATTAACCAGATGAAGTAAGTCCCAACCTTTATTAAAACAAAATAATTTTATTTTATTTTAAAAATAAAGACAAGCATTCCCGGGTTACGAATAACCTCACAATGTTTGAAAATCTCCTACGCGGAAAATGTTGTTTGTGTTGTGATGGAGGAAGCCAGCCGAGGAATTGAACACTGGACGTCTGGGTGGGACCCAAACGCGATGCCAACTCAGCCACCGACCGATTGAATGACCAAGTACTTCTGTACTTTCCTCTTTCCATCTCCTACCTCTTACTACTTTCATCAGCCGCACAATTATTTATTTATTTATATTAACTCCACAGGCCTCGACCCAATTTTGTCAGAAAGTCAAAATATTTCAACCCGGGCACCCCTGCTAAGTCACCAAACGTAGCGAACCACTTGGGGTGACCTACGGCAGGAGTGTTGGTTATCCAATAAATGGTTACCGGGGCGGTGGTACCCATAACTGCCTCCCAAACTGAATTGTCACTGCAGAATTGGTTATATAATCATTTTTTGTATATTTCAGAGCCACTTTCAATTCATCCGAGAAGCTTCTGTTCAACTTGGAGAAGGAATTGGATGACAAAAGTAACACTCTTGAGATAGACAAGCGCTGTATAGAGATCCGGGCCCCCCTGGCCATCTCCTACCGGACCCCCACGCAGCAGAATATCGATCTCATCAAGATGACAAGGGATCAAATCCCCATTTAGAATGGCTCCATTGTAAATTATTAACTTCTATTGGTTTAACCTTTTCAATGCTAGCAGTTTCAACCTAATCTATCACGCGGCATGTTTTGATACAGTGTACAATGTTTAGTGACACTTCATGGATCACATACGTGACACCTAGATTTTTATTTTATTTTACAAAGCTTCACACAGGAGGCCCTGAGGAAAAAAGAATCCCTCAGGGTTTATGTCATCTTGGGAGTGCTGTGTAGATGGTATTTTTAGGCAAAGAAAGGAGAGGAAGTTCTGGGAAGGAAAAAGGTATCAGGGATGGGTAGTAATCTGGAGGTCAATGTGTCCAGGAGTGACAGACATACGAATCCATCCCTTCCACTGCACTACAAGGCGATAAGTCGAGAGAGACCAGCTGGAAAGGTTAGGTCTACCTCAACCAGTTTCTACCGATCTGGCCTGCAACGCAGGTGGGCAAACGCATACGCCACTAAGACCTAGACAAACCTCACTCTATGAGTCCGGACACCCCTGCTAATTCACCAAACGTAGCTAACCACTTGGTGTGACCTATGGCAGAGGTGTTCGTAAAAAGTAAAGGTAAATCTTAGCATGTAGCATGTCTTAAATTTGCAAATATTAAATTATTTATGTTGTACAGTGAAACCCTTATATAAGGTTTCCACAAAAGAAGATTATGCACAAAGTTTTGTTTTTTAATGTCCCTTTAAGACGGGCCTTTAAAAATGGCCCTATTTATCCCACATATCGTCACCTTAAAGCAACAGTAAAAAATGCTGTTCTGAGATAATAAAACTTTTAGGTTTGCGTGAGTTCTAGCAGAATCAAATTAACTAATGTTGCAGATTAATGATATGGTATTAGAGAGGTAAATTATTTAACATCAACACAAAATTGTAATACTAAATAAATAAAATAAAAAATTCCTACTAATTTTGACAAATTATACGTCAATTTAGAAATACATATCTCAATACTGAGATTTACTTGTAACTCAGACATTTTTTTTTTTCAAAATATCCCAGTAATGTATCTTGTAGAGCTCACAATTTTACATCAAATTGCATACTTATCTCAAAAGTGTTTTTTGACGATATGAAGTTTTTACCAGACCTTAGAGAGGAAAACCTTTTAAGAGGGTTTCACTGCACGCGGGTACATTATATGCTCACACCATCGTAATATGTAAATAACATACGACAATCTCCTTGGTAGTGGTAAGCTTCTTGGATCTGAAGATTCCAGAAGTTGCAGGTTCAATACTCGGTGTGAGCAGATAAAATTTATTTATTTAGACTTTTAGAAACGGTCAATAGGTGTCCCATAAAAAATAAAATCAGTTATGTTCATCCGAGACACTATCTATGTAGGAAACTATTGAAAATGTAGCTGGTGTAATATAAGTTTTTCAAAAATTGTCAGGTAAACGAACCTGGGAATTTTGTCTATCTTTTTTATTATTAAAAATGAATTTGTAACTTTTAAACATAACAAGCATAGAAACAGGGTATTTTGCGCCCGACTTTTTTAAAATGTACCAGTTTAAAGATGCCCGTAACGGGGTAAAATTGACCCGGTTACAATTTATTAGGAGGAACAAGGTTAAATGGTTTTTAAATTATAATATTGTGATGGAATAAATTGTATCACAAATTCACAATTAGTATAATGAAACCAATTTATGACTTTTTTCCACTCCTTCATTTGACTGGATCAATTTGAAACAAATTTAAAGTTTTAAAAATTTGTAGAAGTATTTGAAGGAGTTTTATAGGCATTCTACAATATGATTTTTATCTGTTCATATGGATTCAGTATGAAAAAAAAAATAGGACGTGTTATATTCGGTACTGATTTTGGTACAGTTTAAGATGGTGAATTTTGGATGGAGATTTGGCATTTGTCATCTCTTGTTGTTTTATGTAACTAAATTATGTGGAAATGTTGCATGTTTATTTCGTTTTATATTTGAAATATTGATAAAAAGATTTTAACAAGTGTTTATTACTAATTGTGAACATGTATTTCTGTTTTGTATTGTGAATTTCGCATGAATTTTTGATGACGGAAATGGCAAAGGCAAATGACAGATGCTCCCGTATGATCTATGGTTGTGTTCAGGGTGTCACTATGTTTTGATGATTTAGTACCATCCCAAAATTTTATTTATTTTCTAATGGCAACTATGTGTATGAAATAAGCAAAGATTTTTTGTATTGGTCCCAATATTGTTTCTGTAAGAAGATCTGTATGAAAAACATCATCTTGTAAAAGGCACATTAAGGTTTTTAGCAAATCAATTATTGAAACACCGAAATAAGTATGTAGAAATATATTTTATTTCCACAGTACACTTAATGACTCGGAGAGTGCGTAGTGACATCACTACAATTAAATATATAAAACTAAAAATAATACTTAGAAATAAAAACAAATACAAAAATACTTCTGTAGGACTCTTAAAGCATTCATCGCTTCTCTGTAATGTAATTGCTTACAAAATAAAATACACATAAATAATACAATAATAATTGTGACCAACATACATGATACAAAATAAAATTATTCACAAATCTCACAAGTCCAAATACAAAAGTGTTGATATTAAATATTTGATCTAATCTCGATGAAATTACATATAAAATAATCTAGATTATTTGAAGGGCCTATTGTCAAATTTTGGTAAGCCACAAATCACTGCTTTTTCTTATTAACCACTTCACAGAGTTACTGATATGCATATTATATGTACATAGAATAAATATGTACATATTATATTGTACAGAATATGTACATAAAATAAAGGATAGTGTGAAAGTGGATAGTTGTAATCATAATTGTAACCGTACGATTGTTGAGTAATCGTAATTATAATTCTAATTGTACGATTACTGAACATCGTAATCACAATGTAATCATACAATTATTGACTTATTAATCATAGTTATAAATATGTATGTAGTTGTACAATTATAATAATTGTATTCAAATGATTATTGATCGAATATTTATTAATTTACAGATTTTCAAAAGAAAAGAAAAGAAAAATGTGACACTAAGAACATATTGGGTCGACACAATACAATATCTGGACATCTTACAATCCATTCTGAAATACAGGCTTCAGATGTTGCGATGCGTATGGCCAGTGTGATTCTGGAGCATCTATTTCCATAGAAAATGTATTGATTGTAAGTTGTCCAGATATCGTAATGTGTAGCTTACATAGCATACGTCGACCCAGCATGTTCTTACCTTTAGTGTACCCCATTCTAAGGCCACATTGTACATGGTGTTGTTAAAATGTAAATGTTAATTTAATTCCTATGCGCATGAAATATTAAATAGTATGTAGGTAACAATATCAATTGTGAAGCAAGAAAATACTTCATGATATGAATATAATTTGAATAGTATGATAATTCATTGATTATATAAAATAGTATCATTAGAATACGATAATCGATTGATCAATCGAATTCATAAACATACAATAGTTGATTTAAAATCAATACCATATAGTTATTCTGTCAATAATCGCATTCATAATAGGACATCGATATATCAACTCTAGATAAAGCGTGTTACAAATTCGGCCAAACAATTTAACTCACCAATGAGCAATTTTATAACTGATTCTGTCACCTCGCTTCGAAAGCATATCTTGGTGGTAAAATTTGGTCCTTGCAGACCAACAAAAGATAAAAAATAAAGCTTTTTGCAATCTTTTGTCTATGAAATAATGCACTTTCTTTTTTATAAATGTTTTCAAACACAATTTTTGGAACCAATAATTTTGGTTTCGGTGGTATTTTTAACATCCACACGCCCTGTCTAAATTTTGTTGGTCTATGTAAAAGTACGATGGTTGATTTAAAAATTGAAATCATTTCTGACAGTAATCGTAACAAAGTAAGAATACATACTCACAATATTAGAATTAAAGAATGGATGGTTATAGAATGACAATTTAATGTTTCGACAGCCCCGAGCTGAAGTACAAGGATATAAAAAAAGATTATCTATAAATAAATTACAAACAGCAGATGTTTTAGTAACCTATTCAGTTAAAGATGCAAAAGGTGACTGTCCTATGGAATTTAACTTATTAAGTATTAAAAACATGTACATATTGCGGCTTAATTACTGTATGACAATACGCCCTTCATTTGTATCGAATAAATATTTCCTAAGGATTTAAAACTTTGAGAGAGAAAGTTAGCTAGTTCTAGGAAGATTTCTGATATTTTAGAGCCTTGTCTGGCTGTATTTTTTAAAGGCACAAAAAATTTCGAGGCAAAACGTTTCCATTTACTAAAATTAAGCTTGAGCACGCTAGAGTTGTAAAATTACCCAATGTGATTTGTAAATAAGCTATGAAGTAGTGTTGTGAAACCATCGATGTAGAAAAACAATAGATAAGACGAATTAGTGATGTTATTAATTGACGTTCTAAGGAAATTGGCCTCACTGAGAAGTATTCATAATACGGATGGCCATCTTATTCCGTAGAACTGATCAATAACAACTTTACTTAGGTTATACTTAGATTTCAAATCACAGTCGCTTTCATCAATCAAACTGAGCGATCGCTAAGTTAAACTGTAACTCGAACATGCTTCGGTATCACCATCGCAACCAAACCCATTAAATTGGGCTAAAAAATCTATTTGTGTGAATGAATCTGTTAAACTACCAAAGTGATATCTGCATAATTTTTTGCTGACTAAAGTCATTACTTAATTACAAAATAAATAAAAAAAACATGTATGTATTCACAATCCAATAGTAAAATTTGTGTAAATAACATTATTATGTCTATTGGAATTGCTCGGACTCTCAGAGTCATGCATAAATTCAATGCAAAAATTCAATGCATAAATTTTAACTTAACTTAGCATTCTTTCAGTTTTGATCTGTGAAAGCGGCCGTAAGTCCCCCAAATAGATTCGCTTCGTTGTGGAGACTCAAATATGTTCCAAGTCATTAAAAACTCTATTTTTTTTATATAAAAGTCGTCCACTCGAGCGATGGAGATTCGGCAATTTGATTTAATTAATATAAATATATTAATACGGAAATATGTAAACTGCTTATTGCAGTTTAAAGCCAATGAATCCAACTAGATTTCACTATTTACACATACTTTTAGGTCGAAAAAAATTATAATTCATAAAAATCACCTACCCAAATTTGGGTAGTTACCGCTCGAGTAGTTAAAAGCATTATTAACTCGATAAGTAGTTGAAAATTAGATGATGTGCTTGTTAAAAGTTTCCAATGGCACTCGAAATACCAAATACAGTGTATCTACACTATCAAGTCACAAATAAAAAATGTATGCATTTTAAAACTTTCCTTAAAATTTTATTAGTGTTATATTTTGGTGGTTTTATGCCGTTTTACACTTCTTGCTTCTTTAGCCAACGTTTGGCCGTGAAAATTGCAAATCACACCTTTTAAAATGTTTAATAGCGGCGATCTCCATTAGGGTGATGCAGGGTACGGAACAAAATGGCAGTATCACTTTGGACCAATCAGAGTGACAGAACAATAGCGGCAATCTCCAACTATTACAGTGAAACCTCTTAAGATGTTTTCATGCTTAAGAAATTTTTCGGCCCCTTAAAGACTGTAATTGAAAATAACTAAATAATTTACCGTTTAATCGCAATAAAATATACACAGAGTGCAACTTATGGAAACCATTAATAACAAAAATTATGCTTTATGGTTTATAATACAGCAAAAGAATTAAAAAGACCTTTTGCGTATTGCTCAAAATGAAAATAATTAGAGATTGCCGTCTTTCAACAAGCCTCAATTGTAGTATGTATCCACAACAATATTTCGTGTAACAAAATCTAAAGCTTTCCACATCGATGTATGTATAAAGAATTTAATTATAAAACTTACAATGTATTAAAGATCTAAGGAATCATAAGCGTTACTAAGTAGCGTGGTCAATTTGTCTATATCCGCCGGCGTTAGTTGACTGTTTGAAGTGATCCTGATGGACGGTTCGGGACACTTGACTTCGGCCTCCCGGAGGTATGACGCCACGCAGAGAGCGAGTCCCCGCTCCAGGCAGTAGGCCGCCACCTGCTTCAGGGCGGTCTGTCTCTCCGCAGTAGAGAGGTGATCGGCCGCCAGGTAGAGGTGTTTGACGGGCGATAGAGCGTGACCGCCGACTCGGTAGTTTTTGAGACCGGATAGCGCACTGAAAAAATAGTTTCATTGTTTTTATGGGTAAATTAATAATTTCATAATGTTTAACATTCACACTGCCAACGGGGGTAACCAAAATCGCCATTATCAATTAAGTTAAATATAATATTCTTGTCTCAACAGACTGTGCAATAATTACAATAACATATTATCCAAAGTGAACATTTTCAATTACAAACTTTCCAAACATAAAAAATTCATAAAGGAGTATTTCTATGTTGTTTATTTAATAATGTTATGTTTCTATTGTGTATATTTGTGTAAAGGAAATGTATTCCATTTAACCTTTCATTGGCCGTACGTACTCCGGTGTACCATCGATTTTGTCCCTTATGTATAAAGAAATTGTATCAAGAACAAGGTCAGAATCGCTTGGGCCATTCTCGTTCTTGACGTAATGAAATACTGCATAGCGTCTAGCCTCTCGGAATAAATTTAATAAATTGTCTTTCATTGTTTTTTTATATAAATTCATTGTGGAGAGAATAGATTTCAGGTATTATCAGAAAGATCGTTTTATCTACATTATTTTCATGTAATTTTTGTAATATATCACAAAAGAAATGTTATAAATATTGGATTCGCAAGAAATGTCAAATTTCTTAAGTCGTAATGAAAAAATATATTTTATTTTTCACCAGATTTACAGGAACGGGTTTAGTTTTTCCCATAGGAAAAACTAAACCCTTTCATACACTTTTCCATATAAATGATCATCTAGTAAATCCACGTTATGCAAGTGTATTATATAAGTATAATTAATACAAAACAATACAAGAACAACACGTTAATCTACCAAACTATTAAATGGGAATATAATTCACCGTCTCCAGATATTTTCATATCAGAGGGTTCGGCTCTGTGGAATTCCTAATTTGACCGATAAATCCTACTGATCCCTCAATATAAATATTTAAAAAATCTTTCGTAATTCTACATGTATTTAAAATGACTGATTTTTGCATTTTTATATACAAATTCTTTGACAAATCTAATATGCCTAAATTTTTAATAAGAGAGCTAGGTATAATGCCAGTAGCCGAAATAACAAAAGGTAATATTTTTATAGTCTGAGAATGCCAAATTCTTTTAATTTCATTTCCTAAATCTGTATACTTTCTTATTTTTTCAGAAACAGATTTTTGAATATTACAGGAATTTGGAATAGCTACATCAATAATATAAGTTATTTTTTTAATTTTGTCAT
Source organism: Limnephilus auricula (assembly GCA_951813805.1). Taxonomy (NCBI): domain Eukaryota; kingdom Metazoa; phylum Arthropoda; class Insecta; order Trichoptera; family Limnephilidae; genus Limnephilus; species Limnephilus auricula. The sequence continues at coordinate 5,155,404 of OX638396.1, forward strand.
GTAAAACTATATCAGGTCTATTATGACCAATTGGTCTGTCTGTTAGTATAGTTTTATCATAGTAAATTTTAAAGAAATTATTTTCTAAAAATGAATTTGGTTCGTATTCATAATATGGTACTATATTATGACTTTCAAAACTGGCTTTCAAAAGGCTAATTTACATTTACATTCTATCTGACACTACACAATTCAAAATTAAAGGGAATACATTTCCTTTACATTTTTAATTCTATTATGATTTGATTTGTATGTACATCCTGTCATCTTATCCATTTATCTTAATGAATTGATAATATTTCGTTTTATGTAATTTTTCATTTTACATAATTTTTTGTTTTATATAATTTTTGGCTTCGTATTCCTTTCTTATAAATTTAATTATTTCTTATTCCTTATTATGCTGTCTTATTAGAAGTAAAATGTCAAGAATAAATCCATAATCAGTTTTATTTTGGCTGTTTTACTGAAAAAATTGTAAAAACTGAAAAAATGTAAAATGTCAATTTACCGAAAAAGAATGAATAAATAACTCTCCTATTTGGTCCTCTCATTTTAAAATCCAATCCGACTCTATTGAAATAATTCTGCATAAATTACTAAGAAATATTAACTATAAACTCGATCTACCTACAGAAACAATAATGGTAGATTCAGACTGGGTCGACGTACGTATGCATCGCTACGCCTAACAATATCTGGGCTACTTAGCAACCATAGATTTTCAATGAAAATTTATGTTTTAGAATCACATTGGCAACACGCATCGCGACGTGCGATGTCTGTGGCCATTTTCACATAAAATGTATGGTTGCTAAGCATTGTTTGGCGTAGCGATGCGTACGTACGTCGACCAGTCTGAATCTACCTTAAATTACAACCACTTTCCTAACTCAACCTATTCTTCTTTATTCTTTTTTATTTTATTTTCTTACTGTTTTCTATTTTTATATTTTCAATTTCCATTATAAATTTTCTACTATAATCTTTCATACTTTTAACATGTATAAATACTTATTATTTATTTATTTATTAAAAGAATTTTATACATAGTGTAGATATTGTGTTATTTTGCCCGCCATGCTAGGGATGTCTCTGTGTTATGCTAACACTAGACTAAATTCATATGTTAACACTAGACCTCACATAATAACTATATTCCATTGGTCACCATGAAACAGGCAGTCGCCTAGTGTGGTGATTTAATGTATCATATGTATTAAAATGTCGTAATGTATTATCATGTATTCTATAAATAAATAAAAATAAAAATAAAATAACTTGATGAACGAATTAAAATTATTAAAACTCTCAGAAGACTTGACTTTTATTTTTGAAATTGTGAATGGTATTATAGACAGCCCTGATTTATTAAGTTTAATTACCTTTTATATATCAACAACTATTCGATATATAAAAATTATTTTTAATTGCAACAACAATATCGGGACTGAGTCATTTATATACTCGCTTGTATGCAGACCTAGATTGCATGCAGTTGACAATACTGTCCCGGAAGTAGTAGATGTGTTCAACTGCATGGAATATAATAGTTACCAACAGGCTGTAATAACATGTCTCAATAAATTATGCTTATCTTAGTAAGTAAAAAGTATGTTTCTTTGTTTGTCCCATATGCATTCCTAAACCATACGCGAAAGTTTCTATGTATAATGATGAGCTCTGGCGTTATGAAATTATTTCCTACACCATGGAGGGGTGCGAGGGGAAAAGGGGATAGGTGGAGGCCCTGGAAACAGGAGGGGGGAAGACGGGAAGGTGGAAGGGGACGTGGGAGAGGAATGGGGACACATGGGAAAGGACACGCAGGGAGAAAAAATTGTGTAAAAAATGTGGTATTGAAACGCATGCAGGTTACTCGCTAGTATTAATATAAATAATTATCATCCGGCAGATTTTACACTTCAAAAAATAAAATAAAATAAAAATATGAATACAATGAAAGTTATTTATTTATTACCTCACATAAGAATAATGCAGATTTTAGTTTTTAAAAATTATTCCACTCAAAAGGCGTCCTTCTAGCCGCAAACATTCTTGCAATCTTCTTGCGGGAGTGTTGCGGGTTGTGTAAAATATGGTCTCCTGTGATTAAACGGGTTAAAAACTAAAATCCGCATAATTCGCATGTGAGATAATAAATAAATAACTTTCACTGTATTCATATTTTTTTTTAAAGTAAAAATCTACTGGCGGACACCCTGTATTTCTATAAAACTCATATAAATAACCTTGTAATTAATAAAAACATGCACAGTTTAATAATAATAATATTTGGATGGTTTGTATTGCTTCTTGGGATGTCGAAGGTTGGGGACAATATTTTGAAAAGCATAGTAAAACAATATTAATTATCATCAGTACACAATTGTTGATTATTCAATAATTATTATTTTTAACTATTTTCTCATGTGTTTTCCTATTGCACACAAAATATTATTGGTGTGACGTGGCCCTATCTTGGAATGGCATTATGGCATCAGGGAAATGTTATTAAAAATTATTAGGCCATAGCTGGTTGCATATGATTCTATTTTCACATTTACTTATGTTCTAAAAAGGTAAATATACGTCCTATTGAAATATTTTCCTTTAACCTGTCACGTGCCAGGCGTATTTGGAAAAACCGCGCGGAAATTACCTTCCTGACTTTTTGTCAAATATCCGTATAAAAACAAAGGAATAGTTTTCTGTTTATCAGATAATGTATATAATATCGTTACAAGTTTTCCCAAAATAGCTAACTTAAGCGAAAAAAAAAAAAAAATCTCCCATTCGGCAAACAAATATAAAAAAAAAAATATTTATACAAGTTTCAACTGATTTTATTGTTTCTACACAAACCTCAATATACATCCTACATTAAAACCAACAATTCAAAGGTGTTTTTGAAGAATTAATTACATTTATACTTCTTTAAAAAATTGACAGCTGGTAAACAAGGAAAAAATATGACAGCCGAATGTCATAGATAATTACTTTAAAAAGTATTCAGAGGGGTATTGGCGCAAGCGATTCTGACCTTCTTCTTCATACAGTTTCTTTATACATAAAGGTTAAAATCGCATAAAAAAAAATAAAAAAAATCAGTACCGCGCGCCGGCGCGTTTATGGCCCAGGACAGGTTAAAATATGTTAAACTAAGATAATTTACACAAGATTCAAACTGTAAAACAGAAATTGGTGAATAAATGATGAGAAATCATCATCTTTGCAAACTTTGACACCTCATATCTCAGATTAAGGTAAAGTGAAGTTAAAACCCTGTCCAACAAAAGTAACGATTTGTAAATAACATAAAATTCAATTGCAGGAGCAACCTCATTCCAATCTTTGGTAATTATATATATACAGGTTGTTAATGTACATACTTGACTTACTTTAACCAGGGATTCCGGACATTATTTGTAGTAAAAAAAGAAATGAAGTTTTGATTTCCGGTGACTTTTTAAAGTAAGTCAAGTGTGTCCCTTAAAACCCTGTAGGTATATTGTATAAATAGTTGGTACACAGAAACACCAGCAGAGACAGATGTAGGTAGGGGAGGAGAAAGATGTGACATACCTCAGCAGTTTAGAGGAGTTGTCTCTGAGTTTGGCCATCAAGGAGGGGTCAGATTCGATGAAGTCCAGAGCCGTGATGGCCGCCTGGGTCAGCAGAGGGGGCAAGGACGCGCTGAAGCAATAACCTGAACAGAACCACAACACAATAAACAATAATAATCAATAAACAATAGCAACAATCTTTAAACAACATAAGCAATTTCATTTTATGGATAGTTATGTTTGTTGTAATGCTACGACGACCTCCGTGGCTCTTTACTATGAATCCGGAGGACGCGAGTTCAAATCTCCATTGTATTATTTCACAATAATTCATTAAAAATAATATTTGCAGAGTGGAAGATACTTTACTGCCAGTAAAGACCACCATTTAGAATTAAAAAGTGACTTGAAATGGCATCACGCTCTACAATTAGTGTTTGGTGACTAGATCTTGAATAGACAGGTTCACTGCTCTTCCCCATATCCTTCCCTTTCCACTACCTTCGGCCTCACAACAAACCCTAAATGGGGATGCCATAGTCTCACTGGCTCCAGATGATTGGGACTCTTATGCGACATCCATATTCTTCTTCTTTCGTATGGTGGGGGGTCAGAGGGGGACATCTAGGTCTGCGAGCCAGTCCAAGGCCTCAGGCGTCGCCATGTGGACCTCATCAATCCCGCCGGGGAATGAATGGAGTGGGCATTCGTTGACCACATGTATGACATCCATATAAATATAATACACATTATTTTTAATGAAAAAAATCTATCTTATCAAGCGGCGCGTCTTTTTTTTTTTACAATAGCTTCACACAGGAGGCCCTGAAAAAAATAATTCTCCTCAGGGTTTACGCCATCTTTGGGGATGCTGTGTGGAGGGTTCTTTTAAGGAATCCAATAAATGGTTCCCGGGGCGGCGGAACCCATACCCGCCTACTTATGCGTCTTAAGACAATGTATAAGTATTAGTGAAATTTCATGGACCAAAGTTATTAACAATACACAAAATGTATTTATTCACATCATCCTGTAGATCAGACTGCGTAATAAAAATTAACATTTAAAATTTATGTAGAATTTTATTAATTCATCATTTTACTCTACAAATTTTAATGAAGTGGCCAATATTTAAGACATTGCTTCAAGGGCTGCCAACATTTCCTATTGAAGCTAACTATGTATAGCTTAACCTCTCGACTGCCGTTCGCCCACCGGTGGCCGCGGGTCGAAATTAAATTTTTTTTTTTTGAAGCGATTTTGTTCCTTATGTATAAAGAAGTTGTATGAAGAACAAGGTCAGAATCGCTTGCGCCGTTCTCGGTCTTGACATAGCAAAAATCCGCATAGCGCCAACCCATCTGAATAATTTATAATAAATATCTATGGTCAACTGGGCGTCACTTTTACAAACGGTTTTCAACTGTCATTTCATTTTCAAACAAGTATTTATGTCATTAATTCTTCGAAAACACCTTTGAATTGGTTTTTTTCATGTAGGGTGTCTATTCAGGTTTGTAGAGAAATAAAAAAAAATTATCATTTTCGTATGAATATATTATATTTACATTTTTTTGTCGAATGGGAAATATTTTCACATTTTTTTGTTAAAAATAGCTATTCTGGGAAAACTTGTAACGATATTATCATGAAATATATATGAATAATAAGGTACATTATCTGGCAAACAGAAAACAATCACAAAAAAAACAATTCCTTTGTTTTTATACGATATTTGAGCAAAAGCCGGGAAGATAATTTCGCGCGATTTTTTCCAAAAACACCTGGCATTCAAGAGGTTAAAGATATGCAGTATTACTAACCTAGTCCAGACAACCTCTGGTGTTCCACAATGAAGCTGCTACCAACGCAGAAGCCTCCAATGCTCCCGAATGAGTTCTCCAGGGAGCCCACGATGAGGTCCACCTCGCTAATAGGCACCTTGAAGTGCTCCGTCAGTCCCAGTCCCTTCTCTCCCAACACCTGAACCAATAAAGCAAATTCGTTAATGTACATCCTATTACAAATGAACCTTTTATAATCTTCCCAACATGCTTTTCATTTATATGCTTGGTGTAACTGACAATGTCCAAACTGCATCTATCTTAATTAGGGTCAAGGCGGCAACAGTGGTTATAGCGAAAACAGTGGCACAGTGACCGTTGTGTAGACAAAATTAGAGATAGCTTTCTGTCTCTCTCACTCCTCGGAAGGTCTCGAAATATGTTCATGCTACAACTGGTTTGTTTGCGTCGGCGATGTAAGTGGTGAGTGTACTGAGTAGTTTTTTGTTTCTAGACTTTGTATTTATTCACTTACATTTCGTTACACAAATGAATTGATATTTTAGCTATGATATACATTTAATTGACGTCATTTTGGCATGTAATGCACCTCGGCTCATGCAAAACTGTTGTGCGTGGTATAGATTAAATCCAAAATGGTGGTTTGTACACAGTGGTTTAGTGGCTTTTAACCTGTCATTGGCCGTACGTACTCCGGTGTACCATCGATTTTGGAAGCGATTTTGTCCCTTATGTATAAAGAAATTGTATGAAGAACAAGGTCAGAATCGCTTGGGCCATTCTCGTTCTTGACGTAACGAAATACTGCATAGCTTCTAGCCTCTCGGAATAATTTTAATAAATGGTCTAATTTGGACCGCTTTTATTTTTCTGCGATTGATATAGGTTATAAAATTGGACCACATTTAACAAACCTACAAATATGGGATAAAAGGTGAAATCTTGTGTATTCATTAGCTTTAAACCGCAGTAAACAGTTTACATGTTTCCATATTAATATTTTGAGGAATGATATTAATTAAATCGAATGGCCAAATCAAAAACTGAACACCAATCGCTCCAGTGGTTATAATCCGACCATGCTATAAACTGCACTCGTTTTCAATACAGGAGTTCCTAGTGAGACAGACTTTGCACACCTATTGTAATAGAATTAATAAAGATGAATAAAGAAAAAAAAAATCTAAGTGACCAGCTCAGGCACGGGGCTCCATCGAAGTCAGAGTCAAGTTAGCCTCTCATAAGGTTGACGTATTGTACAGAGCAGTATTGTTAGTGCAGATAGTACACAACCGCCGACCATGTACGAATCGTAAACACGTCCCACTGATGAATTTTGCAGCAGCCCAATAATACCATTGAATCTGGGCATAAATTGGTTCATTTGATAGATTTCCCTATAATTTGGAAGGCGGGAATGGGTACCGCCGCCCCGGGAACCATTTATTGGACAACCAACACTCTGCCATAGGTCACCCTAAGTGGTTCGCTACGTTTGGTGACTTAGCAGGAGTGCCCGGGTTCATGGGGTAAGGTTTGTCTAGGTATTGGCGGCGGATGATCTACACACACTGAACCCCAGATTCCTACCCAAACCCTCATACCCTTTTCCTTCCCAGAACTTCCTCTCCTTTCTTTCCTTAAAATACCCTCCACACAGCATCCCCAAAGATGATATAGGCCCTGAGGGAAATTATTTTCCTCAGAGCCTCCTGTGTGGACCTAATTTAAAAAAAAAATCTTAACAAATGGATTGCAATCTTTATAGCACAGTTTTTAGGTGGGAATGCTGTCCTCATTCTACAGGGAAGATGCTCCCAGAAGCTAGCGTCATTGATCCCTTCGGAACTGATGCATAATCGGGAAACATGCCAAATGTGCGCCCAACAAGTGCAAAAAAAAATTATGTGAATTTCTGGAATATTTTACATCAGAGAATAAAATTATATAACTTGAATGGCAGTTCAATGAAACACAATGCGGTGGATGCATTATTCAAAATCGACACAGAGTTATTGAATACAAAACAACGGTCATTATTTCATACCAAGGCCAGTTTTATTATATCAAAGGCTGCAATAGACAATGCAGACCATAGTTGAATATTAGAGGAGCTTTCAGAAAGTTACTCTGTCATTACTGTTACAAAACTCATTACATTTTTATATTCTCTAACATTCTCTGTATTTTATGATATTTCTGCCCAGACCCAAAGGGTGGATAGGCTATTTATTATCTATTATTATTCCTTTTAGATCCGGTTTAACCCCTCAGGCCTCGGCCGAATGTTGTCAGAGGGTCAAATAATGCCGTTTTGCAATAAAATACAAATAATTTGAATATTTCTAAATGTATCTGAAAACTAAAAACTGTTTTGCAAATTTTATAGTTAAAAATATAATTTTTAAATGGCTACCTTATGCTTTAAAACTAAAATTATTGATAATGAAAAAAAAAAATACACATATTTTATTAGATAAATGAAACATTATTGTCACTTCACTTTCTGTTGTTTAATGTAAAAATAATTAATAAAAAATTCCCAAAGATTCCTAATATTTTTTCAATTGCTTTCGGAATTTTTCGATTCATAATAATGTACATTTTCACTATTTTGCAGTCAAATTTTAGGTTTGAATATAAAGCGAGATATTTTCTCTTTCTAACACCGTTAAGATCATATTTCTAACCATGGTAGTAAGAGAGACACAACATTTCTATGAGACCTATATGAGTTGTTTTGAATTAAAAAAAATAAATTATTTAAACATTTTTATTTTTATGTAATTTCAAGATTGTAATGAGGATTTTTTTATTTATTTAAATCCTTGAAACAGAAGAAAGCACTAGACTAAAATTTTGGGCAATCCCAATATTAACCTGTCATTGGCCGTATGTACTCCGGTGTACCATCGATTTTGGAAGCGATTTTGTCCCTTATGTATAAAGAAATTGTATCAAGAACAAGGTCAGAATCGCTTAGGCAATTCTCATTCTTGACATAATGAAATACTGCATAGGGTCTAGCCTCTCGGAATAATTTTAATAAATTGTCTATGATGCGGCGGGCCTGAAAGATGGCCGACAAAATGGCCGCCGCATCAAAATATCATTGTTTTTGATACAAATTCATTGTGGAGAGAATAGATTTCAGGTATTATCAGAAAGATCGTTTATCTACATATTTTCATGTAATTTTTGTAATATATCACAAAGGAAATGTTATAAAAATTGGAATCGCAAGAAATGTCAAATTTCTTACGTCATAATCAAAAAATATTTTTTTCCTATGCTGGCTTTCAAAATGTAAATTGAGGAGCTGGATGCAAAAACAACTTATGATGAAAATTGTAATTTCGAGTAAAACGCGTTTAAAGTTTTATTCAAAGTTTTGCATGTAGCTCCGACTGATTAAAACCCACAAAAATAATATTTACTCAGCAGATAAAGAAGGGATTGGAGATAACAAAAAGGCGATGGGAGAAACTTTTTTATATGTGCATTCAAAAATTTTATGTTTATTTCAAATTATAAAATTTAAAAGCATATGTTCAAAACCTTTCAAAAATTGTTTTTTTTTAGTTTTCGGATGCGTTCAGAAATATTCCATTTATTTGGATTTTACTGCAAATCTGAAATATTTTGACCTTCCGACAAAATAGGCCCGAAGCCATAAATAGCGTTAAGTCATAAATCTTTAATTCATTTCTGTTACCTCCCGCTATTCTAATTTATATTTGCCAAATATCTCATAATGAACATCTCTAGCTGACAAAATCAGATAAATGTTACTATCCAAATTTGCATTTTTTATAACTCTTGACCTCCATCAAGAAAAATAATCAGTTTCATTAAACAGACACGGTCATTATTAGTTAGTAGCTGTGATTGTGAAATTTCAGCCCACGTGAAATAATTGGGTTTAAGAGGTTAAGTGGCCGTTAAACTGTAATCAAGGGAACTAAAACAGTTATTCACTATTATTATTATTGTATTTCTTTATTATTTTTTATCACACAATATGTACTTGTGACAACACACATATATACATGTAAAATGAATTATTTAAGTACTAACTAATAACTGAATTTATGTACACTCCTCTTCGATACACAAGCAAATGCTTCCAATGGAAGAGTAGTAAATAACTCTGAGATGTAAAATTATTAAAATGTATCATGTAAAACATATTGTTAAAAAAATAAATAAAAAAAATAAAATATATAATAATAAATTATTTGTAGCATACAGCATATTGCAGTATCCGTACAAAAAAAATGAAAATAAAAAATGTACAACTGTTACAAATCTAATTATTTTCGAGCGTAAATTGAGAGTTATTCAATTTCGAATACTTTCCCATTCCCGCATCGCGTCACCCTTTACTAATAAGGGAGGCGGTTATGGGTACTGCCGCTCGGGAACCATTTATTGGACGACCAACACCTCTGCCACAGGTCACCCCAAGTGGTTCGCTACGTTTGGTGACTTAGCAGGGGTGCCCGGGTTCATGGGGTTAGGTTTGTCCGGGACTTGGGACTGCCGACCATCTGCGTGGCAGGCCGGATCGGGAGGGACTGGTTGAGGGGACCTTTTGATCTCTCCAGCCTCTCGACCCATCGCCTTGCACCGCAGTGGGAGAGGGATGGCTTCACACGTCCATCACTCCTGGATATATTTATCACCAGATTGCTATCCACCCCTCAAACCTTTTTCCTTCCCAGGACTTCCTCTCCTTCCTTTCCCTTAAAAAACCATCCACACTTCGAAGATGACATAAGCCCTGAGGGAATTTTTCCCTCGGGGCCTCCTGTGTAGAGCTAATGTAAAAAAAAGGGGGAAACATTTACCCTGCTGCTCAGATGTGGTCCCTGGAAGGGATGTCACAGCTGGGATGACCGATATAATACCATGTGTGAACTCTAGAAATTTAAATTTGCGCCCCGGTCCGAATTGTGCATCTTTAAGGTGAATGTCAATAGAATTCATATTCTCCGCTTTCGTAGATGGCGCGTTTATAGTATTTTTACTTATAAACACTTTTTACAAGTTATGCTTTGAAATATGAAGTAAAATATATTGTTCGTAAAAGTACACAAGCAATATGAACAGTAATAAATAGTTTTGTTAATTAAAAAACTATAATCTTTCAAGAAAGGCCGACAAAAACAATATTGATTGAATCACCGATGAAATTGTGATTAAATTATATTATTTTTTTTTTAAATCACCATTCAGAATTGAAATGGCTTTAGTCGTGTTTGGTGACCAGATCTGAAAAGCCAGGTACTTCCCCATATTCCTCTTCCCCATCGCCTTCCCTTTCCTGTTTACCTTCAGCCTCACAACATACCCCAATTGGGGATGCCATAGTCTCACTGGCTCCAGATGGGAGCAGCTGGGACTCTTGTAAGGTGTTAACTGTAAATTTTTTTTTTAAAGTTCCGTGAAGCTAAAATGTTTTTAAATTGAAGAAAAAAGTGCTACATATCGTCGCTTCACTTCGTTTTCATCCAACAGACCAAAACGCGAATCGGGAGAAATGGCACTTTAAACTTTTTTTTACGATAGAAGCGCATACATTTTGGAGGACGTAAGACAAATTGCGTTTTGAAAATTCCTTAAATAATTGTTTATAATTTTTTTTTGAACGAGTATCTCATAAATAAAGGCTTTTTGAGAACATTTGCATATTTAATTCAATTTCACAAAAAATGGTCTGTTGGACAAAAACGAACTAGAGCAACGATATATTACACCGTTTAGAAGCCGCTGAATCAAATGTAACCCTCGAAGGAGTTCGACGTAATTTGTATTAAATGTTTTATTTACCTAAAAATAAATTTATCTATCTTTAACTATTATAATAAAAACAAGCTTAAATTATCCGGCCGTTTTGTGCGTCGTCCGGTTAGCAGGACAAAGTATCGTCGGTCCCTTGAGGGTCGTTAAATCCGGATTCAAGTGTACTTGCAAATTGATTGTACCAACTCCAAATAAAAACTAACCGTGTTTACCATAAAATAATTGTGGATTTTATTTAATTATCCCGCTACACAACAGCTTTTCAAATGAGCCTCGTTTAACACCAATATTCTAATTGACCGCTTGGATGCTGGTGAAATTGATGTCATGGGTTTTAAATGGTCCTACCAAATCAATCAATTAACCAATCATGACGTTTTTAAACTTTAAATATTGAATCTTTTTAAACATATAATTATGTACCTCATTTTAACTCTTGACAAAATACTTTATGAAGAAATCATATCAACGCCCCCAAAGAACAATGTCGGATCTGCTGAATATTAAAAATTGTTTCGTTGGCTTATTTTAATTTTGATGATTCAAAAGTCTGTATTTTCGGAATTTTGAATGAAATGCAAAATATATTTCTTGGTCTCAAAAACCAGTAAAAATGCAGAAACGAAACTTCAAACAGGTCTACCGCAAAACTACGTTCTTCGGGACCGTCTATATTGTTCCGTCTAAATTCAGAATTAATTTAACAAATCATATTGTTATTTTGTCAAATAAAATTCTGTAAACAAAGAAGGGCAGTCCGTCTGATAGACAATCCGTTGTCAGACCGATTGCCATTTCTTATGCACAGATGCAATGTAGGCATGCTGAGTCTGTTCTCCACGCATTTCAATGGAGTCTGCTCGAAGGAGCTAGCGTCATTGATTTCCTGTGATCGGTGAACATAAGGGAAACTCGATGGACACAAGCGGAACACCTACCCACAGGTTATATGCCTCAAGGGCGTTTACAAGGGCGACAATTTATTATATTTTTGAATTGATTTGATTGAAATCTGAATAGCAACAACTAAAGCCAACACTATAAATTGTAAGGTTATTGATTTCACTGAAGCAAACGCCAATCACCTACAAAACTTGCCAACATTGTTGACACAATCCATTATGATAATACTTATTCGAGTGTTGAAATTATTTTATGAAGGTTGTGAGAAACTTTCGGAATAACCTCAGTTAAAAGTAAATCTGTATCAAAAGGTTTAGTGAATGCATCTGAATAGCAAGGTTCTATCTACTTTCTATTCTTCATACCAAATGCACTAACCCAATAATATGACACGACCGTCGATATATCAAGTCTAGATACGGTGTCTTACAAATTTGTTTGAATAATTTGGCCCACCAACGAGTAATATCAAAATTTCTCATCTAATCCCGTCACCTCGCTTCGAAAGCATAATAGTTATCTTGGGAGACAAATTTGATCCTTTCAGACCAACAAAAGGCAATACGTGCTGCCATCTATTATTGACTGCGAGACAATGGACATTCTTTTTGATAAAAATGTTTTCCTAACCCAATTTTTGAAACCAATAATTTTGATTTGGATTTGGTCATTTTTAACATTTTCACGGCCTATCTAGATTGATACAACCGTCGATGGATACGACCCTGTCACTGGAAATTTTCGAAAACCTTTTTTAAAATTATTTTTATAAAAGTCTTACAAAACTGAGTATATTTCAGGATTGTAAGAAATTCCAAACTAACCTAACATAACTGAACATTTAGATTGCAATCAAAATGTTGGTTGAAATTACTTCAGTAACCGGCTCTGAATATTCATGTTTTTCCCAACCTTCATATACCCCATCCTCTCATAACGCTATTGAAATTGGGGATGCTATAGTCCCACCGGCCATTATATAAAAAATACATGTATTTTAAAAAACCTAGTTCTTGCCCTACTCAATACAAAATTAATAAAATGTTAACCTTTTCAGTGCTGGCACTTGTAACCTAATCTATCCCATGACGTGTCACGTTTTGACACACTGTATGTTTTAGTGAGACTTCATGAATCACATATGAGCCATCTGTGCATAGGGATAGACGGTAAACAGATAAAACAGAAGTGCAAATAAAAAGAACATGATAAAAATAATAGGTTAGGTTAGGTTTGTATTTCTTAATTTTTAATAGTGTTCTGTTATGTCATTGTTCTATTTTGTTATGGATATGAAATTGCGTATTGGAGGGCCGTCGACGGATCACATACACGCATCGATATAATTACTATGATTTAGCCCTCCCATACCTTATTTCAAACCAAAAGTAACACCACCTATGAGTAATTTCATAATACAAACTACCCATCGAATTCCGTCGCACCTCTTGCACGACGTAATTGTTTTGCTAGGAAGAAATCAAACATTTATATCGAATGTTATTTTTCTCGATATGCTGCCTCGAATCTATACATTACAAGTATATTTTTTTAAGTATTCATATAACTGATTAAATTGTTAATAATAAAGTCCGCGATAGCCCATACCTAAATATTTTTAACTGCCTTAATTTTGTGTTTTAAAAAGTGATCTTCACAAAGCTAGTGATTTCGTTGCCGCAAACTTACGACCAATAACCAACAAAAGGAACAAACCAATGCTTCGTGCGATCTTTTGATTGTGAGATAGTGCATTTTCTTTTTGATAAATGTTTGTAAATCAATTTTTTGGTTCCGGTGTCATTTTTAAGACCCACACGGCTTGTCTCGATATTTTTGGTCGAAGCATACACGCGATAATATTTAATATATACTTATAGGCAGCATGAATCAGTTTAAAGCAAGATAAACAACGAGTATCTCACCCCGATAGAGAGGCTCTCGTCCAATATGAGGCGCAGCTTGTACTTCTTGCGCAGTTCAACGAGTTGCGGCAGCGGACAGAGGGCGCCCGTATTGTAGAAGACTCCCTCGGTGACGATGAAGGCGCGCCGCTTGGCGATCTTGGCCGAGGCCGCAGCCAGCAGCTGATCCAGGTGGTTCATGTCGTTGTGGCGGTAATACTGGACGGTGCTGCGCGACGCGTCGAATCCCTTCTGTATCGAGAAGTTGACGCATTCATCACTGGAAAATAAAAATAAAATTGTATTTGAATGCAACGGCATCTTGGCAGAAACTTGTCATTATACATAATAACACGGAACAGAAATATGTTCAAAGTTACAATTTTACCTTACTTCTGGTTAAATTGATCATTTTAAATTTGGGAGGCAGGTATGGGTACCGCCGCCCTGGGAACCGTTTATTGGATAACCAACACCTATGCCATAGGTCACCCCAAATGGTTCGCTACGGTTGATAATTTAACAGGGGTCCCCGAGGGAGACCTTTTTACCTCTCCAGGAGGACTCTCTCGACCCATCGCCTTGCACCGAAGTTGAAATACTCGTATATATGATACGTCCATCACTCCTGGACACAATGACCCCCAGATTTCTGCACACCACTCACAACTTCCACACAGCATCCCAAGGATGACATAGGCCCTAGGGGGAATTATTTGCATCATAGCCTCCTGCGTTGAGATTATGTAAAAAAACAAAATTGTTGACTTGACTGGGACCTAGTTCAGTAACACATATACAAGGTTTGTTAAAAAAAATAAGGCGACTTTTTGTTTTTCTGGATAAATATTTATTTATTCATCAATATCTTGTCCCTTTCAAAGTAATCCTCCTCAGATATAATACACTTGTGCTAGCGCTTTTTCCAATTCTCAAGCACTTCCGATAAGCGCTTTTTTGTATTGCCTTAAGCTCTTCCGGCGATGCGGTCTTTATCTCCTCAATTGTGGCAAAACTCCGTCCTTTCATAAGGCTTTGCAGTTTTGGGCACAGGAAAAAATCACAGGGGGCCAAGTCCGAAGAATTCGGTGGCTGAGGCATGATTTTTCGAAAATCGAATGTACGTAGCCCGAGAAATTTGAAAACTCTGTTTTTTTTTTTTAACAGACCTTGTATCACTAACCAATAAACAATTATTCCATGAACAATAATTCCAGATCACCTTTATTTTATAATAATATCTGAGTGTTACTGGACGGAGCAAAAATAGTATTAAAAGAAACGATAGCTCTACAGTATACGGAGGACCATAGTGACCCCGCTTCCGGTGATACGTTATTTTTTCCTTCAGGTATGTGAATAAAGGTGGTAAATCAGATACTTGAGTCAGGCCATGTCAAGAGTCAGAATAATAGAAGAGTATGTATGAGAAGATGTATGAATGTGAATGAGGCAAGGAGTGTGTGCCAAGACCGATTTGTTTGGCGGTCCGTCCTCTCTGCCTACCCCTGCGGAGAAACGGCTTGATGGTTAGTTAGTTAGTTAGTTAGGTATGTGAATGTGAAAACAATGGTTAAAACTAAGGAGCAGTTGTTTCAAATAATGAAAATATTCTTTTAATTCACTTCAAACTAGATTGGCAATCACGTCTTCCATCATTTCAAATACCAAATGGGTTGTTTCAACTCCGATCACACTCCAATCCACGTTGAAAATTTCACTGAGTGTTCCCCGCCGAATCCTGCATTTATTCCGCAGAATTATTTATTTCGAAGACCGAGATATTTTTATGATGGCAACACTTATAAAATTTCTATGGATGCGCATGCGCACGCCGACCACGGCCGTCAGGATTTTACCGCTATTTTATTTCGTTGCGGTTGGAATATTTTTCTACGATATAAAACGTAAATGATTGAGAATGAGTGTTGTTTTTATTCGTATTCAGTCAATTACATACATAGTAAAGTTAATATGGTAACGTTCAATCGTATTATTTGTTTATTATTTAATTTTAGACCGATTTTCCGGAATGTGACCACTTCAGAGATGTAACCTGAAAGCAACGTGGGAAAAGTGCTAAAGAAAACATAAAAATATATGGAAAATGAATTCAACGTGCCCATATTTACAAGCTACGTTTAACAACATAAAACGTCGTACATTAGAGGTTACTTGTATTATTAATAATGAGTATTTTTTAAGTCCGAATTCCGATAATTACGTATCTACTAAAGTTTATTTGGTATCCTACAATCGTATAACTATATTTGCAACTAACATTATTAACAATGAATGACGGACATCTCATTTATTGTTATTATTTGATATAATATTAAGTTTGTCTGTTTTACTTATCAGGTACCAACGGATGAAGTAAAATATGTTATAATATTGATACTTGTTTTAGCAGCATTGCAGTATGGGAAAGAAATATATAACGGAGGATTGCAACTGAAATTATGACAAGTCTGTGTTTTGGATAAAGGCTATCTCCAAACAGAAACCAACTTATCTCATGCGAAAGATATGGGTACAAAGGAGCAATAATCACGAACAGATAATTTTAACATTGTTCTTAAGTCGCCAATTAAACATACAAGTGAAATGAATAAACAGTTTTTTTTACCCACATACAACTGTGTACAAATACTGACTTAAATATACGTGTACTTATTCTTATAACTTTTATGACGAGGAAGTTTTACGTGTATAAATAAACATTTGAATAAAGATATATATTGAGCACAAAAGGATTTTTATTATAAAATACTATTAATTTCGTATCTTGTACGAAATCGGGAGTTCCTCAGTTGTATCCATGTACATGAACCTATAGCTCCATGCAGCTCCGTGGTTTCAAGGTAAATAATCAGTAAAATAATTTGACGGGGATATGTCAATCAAAAAAAAGAGGTTTCTTATATATTGTAGATTCATAATGTAAGTATTACAGTTGACAATTATTGTGATACCATCGGTCAATAAGAGAAAACTTTTATTTTGTTCAATGTTTTCGCCAATTTTTACGTCATTTTCAATCTCTGAAACTGACGATTATCGACAACTATATACTTTGAGAGGATATCTAACTTCTTATAGAGAATTACTTTGAGAGGATATCTAACTTCTGAAGTTTTAACCATTGTGCATTCTTTACGTTATGTACAAAAATTGTCCAGCCATATTTAGTTAAAAATATTACAGACATTCCCGCCACGACCTGTCAGATCACAATATTGACGTCTGCGCATGCGCCATTCAAGCTTAATGGTTCGAACTCGGCTGATCACATTAAGGTGATGTCCAATCACATTTGTATGGAATTTTCGTTGAAATTTCGTCTGACGGAGGTTGAAACAACCCAATTTTGCGGTGATTGACGATTTGAAGGAAAATCTAACGTCAAATTTTCCGAAACAACTGGTCCTAAGCATTTCACTATTATTTAACCAACATTACATCATACTTGATTTCTTTTCATATGCCTCGGAAACCAACATCAATATCTACCGTTCTATTGTGAGAACTCCAACATGGAATCACAATTGTATACTTCCATTCGCCATATACAGAATTTGGGTAATGATTATAAGGATGTTGTTGAGATATTCAATTTATCAATCACTAAATATAAGCAGGTCTAAGTAGAATTTATATCGGAAAGCAGAACAACAAATCAGACATATTTAATTTATTTATTGTACTATTCCGAATCTACTATTTTTCCTTTTTGTATTGTAGATTATTGTGTTTTTGTGATATTATGTTCATTTAGATGTTCTTTGTGTTAAAAAAAAAAAAAAATATGTAGGTATGTAAAAGTAATAATGCTGAGCGTGAAATTTAAAAAAAAAACTTTATTTTGTCTTTCTTTAATTTTATCAAAAAAATTATAATCAATTTTTAAATTGCACAATTGCAAATTGTGTAAATCTGATATCAATGTTATTTTCACAGTTTATTCAAATTATTCTGAGAAATAGATAGGTAATAAAAACCAATTTTCTGGATAAGGTAAAATTTCACAATTTTCAAACAAAAAATGTTAATATGTACACACTAAAACTGTTTTATTACAAAACAACGATTTTTGTTTTAATATTTGATGGTTGAAATGATATTGTTAACAGACCATAAATTTCTTTATTATCTGACCCTGTAGAACAGAACTTTTCAATGCCTAATAAAAAATGACGAGACAAAAAATGCACAAAATACTACTTATAGAAACAATTTATAATTACACAAAACTGTGAACAAAATCTTATCTTGCAGAGTATGTAAACAATCTTGTCTATTATTTGACTTTCTGGGTATTAAATCGTGTTGTGCTTTCTAATTCTTTTCAATCAATGTTTCCGGAAATCTTGCAATATCCCATCATCACACGGTACCTTAACCTCTTGAATGCCAGGTGTTTTTGGAAAAAATCGCGCGAAATTATCTTCCCGGCTTTTGCTCAAATATCGTATAAAAACAAAGGAATTGTTTTTTTTTGTGATTGTTTTCTGTTTGCCAGATAATGTACCTTATTATTCATATATATTTCATGATAATATCGTTACAAGTTTTCCCAAAATAGCTATTTTTAACAAAAAAATGTGAAAATATTTCCCCTTCGACAAAAAAATGTAAATAAAATATATTCATACGAAAATGATAATTTTTTTTTATTTCTCTACAAACCTGTATAGACACCCTACATGAAAAAAACCAATTCAAAGGTGTTTTCGAAGAAGTAATGACATAAATACTGGTTTGAAAATGAAATGACAGTTGAAAACCGTTTGTAAAAGTGACGCCAAGTTGACCATAGATATTTATTATAAATTATTCAGATGGGTTGGCGCTATGCGGATTTTTGCTATGTCAAGACCGAGAACGGCGCAAGCGATTCTGACCTTGTTCTTCATACAACTTCTTTATACATAAGGAACAAAATCGCTTAAAAAAAAAAAAATTTTTTAATTTCGACCCGCGGCCACCGGTGGGCGAACGGCAGTCGAGAGGTTTTAAAAGTCAAACAGTCTATTCTGCTTTTGCACGATTTTGATATAACACGGTCAAGAATACTTAATCCGTTTTCAGAATTTCTCTACTCCGTGCACAAACCCCGTGCTCCTTATACAGGGTGTACGGGGGTAAAGTGCATTAACTTCGGGAGGTGCTTCTACATGATAGTTTAAGTAAAAAAGATTAATAACTTTAATTAGAAATTCCAACTTTTAGGGGTACTTTTTTGGTAAAAAGATAAAGTTAGTCCGGCGTTTGCGGCCCGCACTATTATTTTACGATACGGGTGAATCACAACCATCCAACGTCGCCACAATTGCGCCCGGCTGACTCACAGCAAATTTATCGGGTAAGTTTGTACCTTACACCAAGAATTTTTAATAGTCTTTTTGTATGGGAAAAAAAATTGGAAATTCGGAAAAAGTTGTTAATCGTTTTTACTCCGACCATAATGTGGAATCACCTCCCGAAGTTAATGCACTTTACCCCCGGACACCATGTATATTTCTGCTTTCAACCTTTTCGAATTATGTATAAACATATCACAAAACATAAATGTATATTTTGTACCATTGTTTCTTTGTCTGTACTTTTTTTGCATCACATATGTATTCTCTTTAAAAATTATCACGTAAGACCATGATAAATAAATAAATAAATATGCCACTCACTGCCGGCGAAGGGATACAAAGGAATAATGGGTATGAATAAACAATATGATAAACAAAGTATTTTCATTACGGAGTTATTGTTATACTCTTCTATTTTCTTACGGATATCCTGTGAAACGTATCCCCCATGTAAAAACCAAATTAAAGCGTGATACTATTGGCTTTTAATAGTATTGGCTGTGAGTATCTTAACTCTTATTAATTTAAATAAATTTACTTACGCGAAAATTAGATCTCCCCTTTTGGCGTAGGCCGGAATAGCACTGGCCACCGTGGAGAACCCGTACGAATAGACGCAAGCCTCCTCCACGCCCATGAAGTTTGCCAGCCGCTCTTCGAGTTCCAGATGCACGTCAATGGTTCCGTAGAAGCCGCGAGGACCGCACGACCCCACACCGTACTTGCGCAGAGCCGCAATCGAATTGTCACGCACTTTGTCCTCGCGGTCGAGGCAGAGGAAACTCGTGGCTCCCATGTTCAGTTCATTTTGGTTCAGTTTGCCCATGATGGGGGGCTTCTCGAGGATCACGTCTTCGTCGACGAGGGGCAGGGGCTTCCAATCGAGGAGTCTCTGGTCGTCCGTCGGCTTGGGCTTCTTTCTGATCACCTTCTTGGCTCGGCTGCGGTTCCATAGGAACAATAACACGCCCAAAACTATTTGAAAACCAATGGCTCCCGACCACCAGCCTGCCTGGAAGAAAAATGGATTTATTTAACTCATTTTCTTCCCATTGCGTTGATTAATTTTTGAGTTTTTCTAACGAGCTGCCATTGGGGTGGCATTTGGAGAAATGCTGTTGGGTTGTGGTAATTTTGCTAGAAAAAATAATATACAAAGTTTCTATATACAATTCACCAGTGACGGTTCTTCACGGGGGGACAATTGGGATGATCCTAAGCAAATATTCTCAAAACCTACTAACAAAAAAAATAAAATAGTAAATGCTTTGTCTCACTGAAATGGCCGAATTCTTTGAACTTAAAAGCAATTAACATTTCGACCCTTTGGAATAACAAGTTTCCATCTGTGGCGGCAGCGTCATGCGATACTGGGATCTATAGTTAGCTACTTTAGAGTTCATTATCAACCGACGCTATGGCAACAGATGGAACCTTGTTATACCAAAGGTCGATTTGCAGAAATATTATGTGAAAAATTATTTTGGATCGTTTTCAAGCTTGTTTTGATGAAATATCAAGACAACAGGCGACAGACGGCCGGTGTAGTCCAGCGGTAGGGCGTTTGACGAAGAGGGTTCGAACCCGGCGTGCGCAAATAAATTTTATTTAATTGATTTGTGTTATTTCACAATTAATTATTTAAAAATAATATATAGTATATTTGCGACACGTTCCAGAGTGGAAGATACTCTTAGTATCGCCCTGGTGTAAGACCACCATTCAGAATTGAAACGTTGCTTGAAATGGCTTTAGCCGTGTTTAGTGACTATATCTGAATAGCCAGGTACTTCCCCACCTTCCTCTTCCTTGTCTCCTTCCCTTCCCAACTTACCTTCAGCCTCATAACATACCCCAATTGGGGATGCCATAGTCCCATTGGCTCCAGACGGGAGCAGTTGGGACTCTTGTGAGGTATTCACTATTAAAAAAAAAAGAAGCTCTGCGCCATGTCTTGGAGCGTATTAGCGACTAGCGATGCGAATCGACAGAGTCCTTTGATGCATTTCTCAGTGTAATATACATCTTTTGTTTTGTTTGTTTGTTGTTTGTATCTTTAATTAGATGTACGCAAATTTTTTCATACATCTAGTAAGAAAAATATAACTAATACACTTTAATAACTCAGGTCCGGGGTGTACGTCATTCCTCTACCTACATTAAATTGTCGTGAAAACAAGCTTATTTGTCAAAAGCGGTTAAAAGACACAGTTACATTTTTTAAAAATTATATTTAAAAAAAAAACATTTAAGAAATCAAAAATTAATTTTCACATACAAAGCACGTGTCCTACGAAAAGTGCTAAGGCATTTGGTAGGTTACTATAAAGTTTTTCCCCTTTATAAATCATGCTGTTTTGTGTGCACGAAAGTTTTGTTTTGGGAAGCCTTAAATCTGTGCGTCTTATCGTAGGATAATTGTGAACATTTTCATGGTACATAATATTACTTTGCAGATAATTTGGGAGCTTATTATTTTTGAGTTAACCTATCATATATTATATTATGTTGTTTGGTTAATCTGCAGAAGAGAGTACGTGCTTGAGGATATTTCGAAGCATCCCTTTAAGCATTTAGGTATTAGGGTTACTGGAGCCAATATGTGACTAATGGCCTCCAACAACACGGTGGTGACCGCAGCCTTTCAGCAACAAGCGCCACTCCCCTGAGTGAGTACTGGACCTGAGCTCACTCAAGACTTGTACTTAATTGTTTTTTTTTATTTATTTTTTATTTATATATATATATATATATATTTTTTATCTATTCTACTCGTTTCTTTAGTTCAAATTTACTGTATAAATATGGGTTCCATGTCTAATCGGACTATGAGATCTCAATGTCTGAATTCCCATAGTAAATTTATTCAGACACGATACTTCCTCGCATGATAATTCATCACATCATAAGTCACCTTAACCTACCCTTCCATTTCCCCTCCCCCCCTCACCTAACTTGGTTAAAAACTCCAATTATCAGTTTTCGATGCTTCGAGACACGATGAATTATCATGTGAGGAAAAGTTTGTACTCAATATTCATACACTCAAAAAGTTTTCACTGGGTAGACCGGTCACCATAAATATGAATAACTATATGGAACTTGTGGGATTGCACTGTCCTCCCCACGTCGTGGAATAAAAAATTATTATTATTTTTTTTTTTACATTAGGTCCACACAGGAGGCCCTGAGGAAAATAATTTCCCTCAGGGCCTATGTCACCTTTGGGGATGCTGTGTGGAGGGTATTTTTAAGGAAAGGAAGGAGAGGAAGTTCTGGGAAGGAAAAAGGTATGAGGGTTGGGTAGGAATCTGGGGTTCAATGTGTCTAGATCATCCGCCGCCAAGACCTAGACAATGAACCCCATGAACCCGGGCACCCCTGCTAAGTCACCAAACGTAGCGAACCACTTGGGGGTGACCTATGGCAGAGGTGTTGGTTATCCAATAAATGGTTCCCGGGGCGGCGGTACCCATTCCCGCCTCCCAAATTATTATAAATTAATATTTCACTTATTATAAATTATTATTATTATAAATTAATATTTCACTTTTCTTTTGTTTGCGCTTTTATCTTTTATATAAAAGAAGTCATTTTGCTTAGCTGATAACGTAAGCTTAGAAGTATACAGGAATACTTGCAAGATTACATTTATTGATAATTTATCAGGGGAAAATATTGCATATTTGATAACCTATTGGTGAATATTTATGTATGTACGTATTATAATGTATATATGTCATGTATATGTATATTTTTATAAAGGAAGACGAACATTCCCAGGGTAACGAATAACCTAACTAACTACTACCACCACATTAAGTGGAAAATATTGCTTGTGTCGTGATAGATGACTTAGCCAGCCGAGGAATTGACAAACGACACCAGGGCGATACTTCACAGTATTTTCCACTCTGGAACGAGCCGCAAATATACTACATATTATTTTTAATTAATAAATTGTGAAATAAGACAAATTAATCAAATAAAATTTAATAATAACACTCCGGGTTCGAACCAGCGACCTTCGCATTCGGTTTGGGTGTCGAGAGCCTTACACTTCGACCGGCTGTCAAAATGAATATAATAATAACGAAACATTTATATAGCGCAGTTTTGTGTCGTTTCACTTCAAGTGCGCTTAACTATAACTATAACAAAAATGAATTGACATAAGCAAGAAAACGATTATTTGAAGAACATGATTTTTTTTTACATTAGCTCCAGACAGGAGGCATCTTAGGGGATGCTATGTGGAAGATTTTGTGAAAAGGAAGGAGAAAATGTTCTGGGAAGAATCTAAGGGTCAGTGTATGAAGAAGTGACAGACTACGAGTCCATCCCTCCCACTGCGGTGCGAGGCGATGTCTTGAGAGAGTCCGGCTGGAGGGGTCAAAAGGCCTCTCTCAACCGGTCACTCTCAAATACTTTGGGAGGTGGGAATGGATACCGCCGCCCCGGGAACCATTTATTGGATAACCAACCCCTCTGCCATAGGTCACCCCAAGTGGTTCACTACGTTTGGTGACTTAGCAGGAGTGCCCGGGTTCATGGGGTGAGGTTTGTCTAGGTCATGGCGGTGGATGATCTAGACACACTGAATCCCAGATTCCTACCCAATCCTCATACCGTTTTCCTTCCCAGAACTTTCCTTTCCTTAAAAATACCCTCCACACAGCATCCCCAAAGATTACATAAGTCATGATGGAAATTATTTTCCACAGGATCTCCTGTGTGGAGCTAATGTAAAAAAGAAAGGCTGTCTTGATCCGACCCACCATGCAGATGCATCCACCGCCAAGACCCGGACAAATCTCATCCCATGAACCCGGGCACACCTGCAATTTCACCAAACGTGGCGAACCACTTGGGGTGAACTGTGGCAGAGGTGTTAGTTATCCAATTGTATGTCATGTATGTACGTATGTAAGCATTGGTATGTTTATCACACCACTTCTTATCACAAACATGAGTCAAGAATCATGTGGAATTCAGCTGACGCATATGCCAATAAAAGATCAATTTTGAAGTCTGACAAATATCATTGCAAAGTCATACTTCCTTTTCCTTACTAATGTCGCCTTATCACTTAATACCTTGTTACAACAAACACTTTAGCTGAACTAAACTTTTTAACTCAGTAAATACACAAAAAAAATTTTTTTTTTAAACAATTTGGGAGGAGGGAATGGGTACCGCCGCCCCGGGAACCATTTATTGGATAACCAACACCTCTGCCTTAGGTCACCCCAAATGGTTCGCTACGTTTGGTGACTTAGCAGGGGTGCCCGGGTTCATGGGGTAAGGTTGGTGGATGATCTAGACACACTGAACCCCAGATTCCTACCCAACCCTCATACCTTTTTTCCTTCACAGAACTTCCTCTCCTTCCTTTCCTTAATACCCTCCACACAGCATCCCCAAAGATGACATAGGCCCTGAGGGAAATTATTTTCCTCAAGGCCTCCTTTGTGGACCTAATGTAAAAAAATATATAATATATTTTACTACTAGGAAAAGAGGTGTTGCAAAAATCAACTTGTAAAAAAATGAAGGTTTTTTTTACTAAAATACATCTTTTTTAAAATATCTTTTAACCGCTTGGGCACATAAGCTTGTTTTCACGACAATTTAACGTAGGCAGACATGGGAATGACGTATGCCCCGTACCTGAGTTATTAAAACAATATTTGGTTTGACTGAGGATTGAACCTTCCTACCCAGGAATTGAAGTCGACAACTCTACCAATGAGTTAAACCGATTGTATAAGATTGACATTTACTGCATAAATTAACTGCTGTAATGTCATAGAATTTCAGATAAATGAGTATAACTCTGCGTGTGTGTGCGTCATTGCCACCATGATAGAATGCATTGTCACCGACAACGAGTCTGTCTGCCGAGTTTCAGCTCGATCGGATGTCGGGAAGTGGGTTAATTTTCACTTCCAAGATTCCACTTCATTCAAGATCTGGTCACCAAACACGGCTAATACTATTTCAAATAACATTTCGATTCGTAAATGTGGTCTTTCACCAAGGCGATACTGAAAGAAGCAAAGCTAGCAGTCCACAATGGAGTGCTGGCACCTAGCCTGATGCATGGCAGTGACGCTTGAAACTGTCAGAGGAAGGATGAAAGTAGACTGAATGCTGAAGAAATGAGATCCCTGAGGCATTTGTATAGTAAAACCAGGTATGATTGTGTGAGAAATGTCGATATCCGCAAAGAATGCAAGGCTGATGTAAGCACAATGAGTAAGAAAGAAAGGGACCCACAGATGTTTTGGGCATGTAGAGTGAATGAATGAAAAAAGGAGTGAAAGGAGAATATTTGACATAAATTTGAATGGTAGAAGAAGTCGTGGACGCCCGAGAAAGACACGGCGTCATCAAGTGAACCAGATACATGAGTCGGGCCATGTCAAGAGTCAGAATGATAGAAGAGTATGTATGAATGTGATTGAGGCCAAGAGTGTGTGCCAAGACCAAGTTGTTTGGCGGTCCGTCCTCTCTGCCTAACCTGAAAGTATCTATCGCTTGATTGATATGGCAACGAAAGGGTTATAAGTATGAAATAAGATAACAACAACACACTGTGTCAAGATATTACTGCGTAGACATAATATAACAATTCAAGATATCAAAAAGATATAAGTATTCTAAGATGTAAAATAGTATTTATCAATGTCATAGATTAAATTCCACAAGGCCACTGATTACTGCTAAAATAATTAATGTTTCATAAAACCAGATTGATTTAAAATTCAGAAACGTTTAATGCAAGCATTAATTTAGAATTAATTAAAACGTCCCAAGTACACACACACACACTTTACACAATAACATACATTTAAACATCATACATTCTCACTATGGTAAGCAATCCATTGGTTACGAGGGGGTAATTTATATAACTGCCTTTATGCTTAATCAACAAAATAATGAAAGTGAATAAATATTGTAATCAATGTTTTTTTTTTGTTTCTTTAAATTTTCATTTCAGAAACAAGAAAATTACATTTTCACTTATTTAACTAGAAATAACTAAAATAAATAAATTTTAAATTACTTTAAAAATGTATTTATTCATGTGTAACTTAACGTAAAATGTTTTTATTTTAGTTATTTCTAGGTAATAACTCAGGAGCGGGGCATACGTCATTCTAATGTCTACCTACGTTAAATTGTCATAAAAACAAGCTTATGTGCCCAAGCGGTTAAATAAGACATCTAGCACTAAAATCATCAAAAAATATCAAAATGGTTATAATCTGCCATCTTGCGCTAAAATCGTAAAAAAACATCAAAATGGTATAAATCGCCGCCTTGCTCTAAATTTGTCAAATTTCTCTAAACTGCGATTAAAACTGCCTTGTGTTTTATTAAATACTAGCTGACCCGGCAAACTTCGTACCGCCTCAGAATCAATAAATGTTGTGTTTAATTTATTAGCTGAAATAAATTAAGTTTTTATTAAGTTAAAATAAATAGGTACCTACTCTAAGTTCAAAAAATGAAATTGAGCTGTTGACTAAGCACGAAATGTTCGGCACACTACACCATTGACAGTTCGATTGGATTCAAATTATGTCGACCAACGCACATTATTTGAAAAGCCGTTCCATACAAAATATATGAAAAAATTATTTTCCACATAATTATTTTTCCCGTGATTTTTTCCAATGTTTTAATAGTTATTCTGTTAACCGGGACGGAGACAAATCCAACAAATCAAAGATCATGAAAATCGGTCCAGCCGTTCTTCAGTTATAAATGATGTAACCAACCCGACTTTGTTTTATATATTAAGATTTTCACAATTTTGCTTAATCATTATAATTTTTTAATATTAGCGCGCTCCCTGTAATATAGGTATTTACATATCCCTTTCAAACCATCTTCTTCTTTTTGAACGCTTACTATGGAACCTTAATTAAAAAAACTAAAGGTAGGTAGATACTGGGTTTCAGAATCACACTGGCCACAACGAGTGGCTACTTAAGGGCTCGGTCAGAGTGAGGGGCTTGTGCGGCAGCGACAGCGGGCGCGAAATATCAATTGTATGTAAACGCCCATTGCGGCCACACTGCAGAAGGCGCGACAAGCGACTGGTATGGGCGATTTTACGAACTACCGCCACCGCGCAATGTTCACTCTGGCCGAAGTCTTAAAGCTTGCGATGATGATTTGTCCTGTACATGCCCATGAAGATTTCTATACAGGGTGTCCGGGGGTAAAATGCATTAACTTCGGAAGGTGATTCTACTAAATTCCAACTTATAGGGGTACTTTTTAGGTAAAACGATAAAATCAGTCTGTCGTATGCGGCAAGCACTAGGTACTATTTTATGCTGTTATGATACGGGTGACTCACAATAATCCAACGTTGCGGGCGGGCGCACGGAAATTTATCGGTTTGTACCTTACACTAAGGATTTTTAATATGTACGTCTTTTTGTATGGGAAAAAAAAGTTGGAATTTCGGAAAAAGTTGTTAATCTTTTTTACTCCTACCATCATGTAGAATCGCCCCCCGAAGTTAATGCACTTTATGCCCGGACACCCTGTATATAGTGCAAGTGAGCTCTAGCATTATGAAATTATTTCCTATACCATTCAACCGATTGCGATGAAACTTTAGTGAGATGTTAAGTGCACACTCGCGAATGTTTCTATATTTCTAATAGTGAGCACTGGCATTATGAAATTTGTATAAAATATTTACAATAAGTGGCGAGCGAGTTGTTTGAAAAATATATGTATTTCACTTAGTTTAGATGCAGGTAAGGGAGGAGTGAGAGGGGAATTTGGAAAAAGGAGGGGGAAGGTGAACGAAAGAGGGGGGTTCGCATTAGGGGGAATGAGGGAGGGGAGAAGGTTGAAGGGGAACTCAGGAGAGGGAGGGAAACGCGTGGTGTGGAAGTGGAAAAGGGGAAAGCGGAAGGGGAAAGGTGGAAGGGGAACTTGAAAAGGGATGCGGGGGAGGAACGGCGAAGAACGACAAAGAAACTTTTTTTGCTTTCTTATATTGTTTTTTTTTTTTTATGTAAATACTGCACAAGAGTCCAAACTGTTCTCAACTGTCCGGAGCCAGTGAGACTATGGCATACTGAGTTGGGGTATATTGTGAGACTGAGAATGGAGAAGCGAATGAAATATGGTCACCAAACACGGCTAAAACTATTTCAAGGAACGTTTCGATTCTGAAGGGTGTTCTTTCAGCAGGGCATTACTGAGAGTATTTAACACTCTGATAATACCAAAAGGGGGGATTTGAGAATTTGAGATCTCCCCATAAAATTTAAAGAATGGAAAGTAAGGATTTATAAACAGTCATTCATATTTTCATTTAATTTTTAAATTTCGGAACTGTACGAAATGATAACTGATTTGAAAATATTATCTACAGGTGGCGTTGAGGTACTTTTTCCAAGAACAGCAGTAACATCCGCAGTACAAACTGGCATATACTTGCCGCATTAAATTGACTATAATGTATAACGAATGCGGCACAATTTCACGATAGAACATGGTAACTTACATACAAATGTACCGTCCCAGATTTACAACACTGTTAATAAAAACACAATCAATTGAATATGATGTCTTAATTAGACTGCCGAAAACGTTCCGGAATGTATGTCCCCAAATAAGGAATAACGTCAGTGAAATAATTATCATGTAAATACATACCATGTCTAAAACATCCATAACGAAGAACATTTCTGTTTACTTTTAGATTAATTAACTGTTTATTGTAACTTTATATGTATTTTTATTATTAAAATGCAAATTTATAACGACACGAAAGATCTGTCAATGTAACTTGTCACGTTCCTTCTCAACGGCGGTCGGCGGCGGTCGCGGCGATTGTCAATTTTCCGAACTGCATGCCGCTTGCCGCTCAGCCCGGATCACGCCTTCTAGGGGTGGCCAGTCTGCTAAATTCTGACAGGATTACAGCTTGACACGGTTAAGTTTTCAATCGGCTAAGGTAGGAACTAACGAATGAGACGATAGTGCGATTGGAATTCGATTTGAACGACATCACGCACTTGCGCTGGTGGCAGGGGTGTAGAGGAATTAGGGGGTTCAACCCCCCCCCCCCTCCCATGGGGAAACAGTGAGAAACATTTTTTTTTTTAAAAGAAAGACAAACATTCCGGGTTACGAATAACCCAACAACATTTGAAAATCTCCTACTACCACCACACTAAGCGGAAGATGTCGCTTGTGTTGTGATGGAGGACTTAGCCAGCCGCGGAATCGAACACGGAACGCCTGGGTGGGACCCAAACGCGATGCCCATTCAACCACTGACCGGTGAACATGTTGGTTCATTTATGATAGGAAAAATACATTCCTGGAAAATACAACAATATTAATTGTATCCATCTCTTTTATCAATGAAACGTAAATAACAAGTTCCGGCGAGTAGAGGTCCCAAAAAAGATTCCAACCCCCCGTTATTCGAGCAATAAACTTCGAAATAATATTCGGTTTTTTAAAGTTTCGGAATTTGATATTTCGATTGCTCCCATCTCCCATGCATGCATCACTAGCTCCAAATAAACAAGACAAATTCCAAATATCTATGAATCTATCAATCTATGCAATAAACTGTCATCGCTGTCATCTGTCAATTTTTCACCAATTATTGTGCATGGAGCGTTTTGAAATGGTTTTGAATAACTTCTTATTTACAAGTAAATGATATCTCAGTAAAAATATTGTGCAAAAAATTAGCGCCTTTAGTCACGAGTGAGGATATGGCGTCTTCACAGGCAGGGTACGTTTATAATAATAATATATTAAATTTGATGGCCAGGTTTTTGTTTTTATTCGCTGTCGCGTTCCTAACTATTGCAACGTCCCTTTGGTGTAACTGGCGTGATGGGGTATATGTACATTCGAAAACGCCACTCGTATAGTACTGTATTAATATTTTATGCTGCCATTCGGCATTCCGCAAAATTCATAAATATGAATTGTAATAACTCTAAAAGTCTATGATGAATACCGTTTAACCATTCTTATCCTTAACTATCCTATTTTTATGTACACATAATGTTGTATATAATTGTGTCCCCGTCACTATTCTTAAAGAAATGGCGACATTTACGTTTTTATTATTCACTTTTCCTAAAATTTTTTTTTTTTCGGGCATTTCTCCATATTAAATTAGTTTGTAAAACTTTCACTGTTTTCAGGAGTTTTAAACTAATTTTTATAGTAAAAACCACTACTCTAAAGTCTTATGCATTTTGGGCTATGTTGGTATTACGAATATATTTAATAATTTGGCCGGTTTGTAGCCGAGTGGCCTAAAGCTTCGGGTTCCCGTCCAGGCATCGCGGGTTCAATTCTCTGCAAGTCCTTCATCATTGCGCAAGCAACAATTTCAGCTAGTGTAAAGAGAGTAGGGAGAATTCAAATATTTACCGGTTATTTGGCAATCGAGAATGCTTGTCTTCTTTAAAAAAATGTTTATGCTATGAATTCTTTTTTGGAACTAAGCAGATTTTATTCAGCAAGTACAATGACCCACCTTTCAGTATGTAGTCAGAAGAGGTGGGGCCTTTCTTCCACAGGGATACGGAAGTATCCATTACTCGTGTCCGTACACATCACTACTGAAATCACGATACTCGCATCACCACCAATCATTGATGAATTCTCGAAACATCAAAACTGGAATGCTTTCATAACCTCATTCACAACTAAACAGTCGTTGCTAAGCCCACGCATTGTTATTCAATGTCTGAGACAAGTGATGCCTTATTTAGCGCCTCCGCCCACTGAGGCAACTGCAAACTCTCAACTGCCAACTGTCTTTGTATGACAATATGATGGCCCGCACACTACACAATCACTCAAACACCCGTTGTCAATAGTAACGCAAGCGGTGACTTGCGACTTGCACTGCTGATTGCCCTGGCCGGCCGTTGCTAGTTGCTAGCTGTCAGCTGATTGTTCTTCGTCTATGGTTAAACAAGCTTTTTGACCAATCAAGACAGAGAAAACAGCCGGTTTTAGTTGGTTTTCAGTTGCCTCGTCAGCGGAGCGCCTTAACCTCTTGAAAGTCGGATGACATTTCCCCACATATGGCCAAATTCCATAGAAAATTAATATCAGAGCATTAAGAGAGGCTAGAGTACTCAAATAAAAAGAAACGTCTCGAATGATATTGGCGCAAGCGATTCTGATATTTTCCTTGTACAGTTTCTTTATACATAAGGGTTAAAATCACATTTATTTTTTAATATGTCATCTGTCACTCGCCCGCCGGTTAGGTTAAAGTCTGGAAGACTTTAAACGAGTCAGAACCACCTCTCCCGGATGGTCATGGGAAACTGGTGTCACCGATGAGTTTACAAAATGTCAGCAATCGGCCTGTGTGCGGACAACTGCGCAGATGTATGGCGATATACAAGATACTTGAATCGTCGAGTATCGCTGTGGAAGAAGGGCTAAGTGGATTAGTCCCAGTAATGCGGAACTTTTTTACAACCTAAGCAATGCGTACCATTTCAGTTGGCCAATAAAGATGCTCCATTTCACGGACCATATCTTTGAACTAATCGGTTTAAAAAGGTCTTACAAAATAATAATTTAAATTTTGCTTAATAATACCGGCAACTAATATTGTCAACAGATGTCTCTGTGGTTCCATTTATTTATCAATATTATGTATAGATTTCTGTTTTATCATCTCAACCATTTTTCTTTTATTTTTTCTCTTCAAAATTGCAAACTCATGGAACAACAACTTATGACCGAAGCGTCCTACTATTTTTAATATTATAAAAGGAAAGGATTTGATAATGTATGTTATTGACATAATAAACGGTGCCACAATAATTGTGATAAATAAAGAGAGAAGTTCCTAATTTGAACCAAATCATTACAATTCCTGCTCACATTTGTAGGACTTGAATTTGACTTGCACAATAACTATGATGACTGTTATAAGGACTGGAATTTGAGCCGAGTTTTGTATGGCACCAAGGTTTAATATGAATGCACTGTTTGTTTCCAGCGTTGTGTGCGACCTGTGCGGCACGCGGCTGCGCAACAAGGATGGGCTGACCAGCCACAACAAGCACATGCACGGGCGCCAGAAGGTGCTGGAGAACCACACCAAGTGCCAGGAGTGCTCGCTGGACCTCTACAAGGTGGACCGCCTGCGCGACCATCTCACCGCAGTCCACCAGATGCCCATGGAGTTTGAAACCAGGGCATTTCTCACTTTGGAAGGTAATTTATATTTATTCACTCAAGACAATATTAGCGACTCTTCAGGACCTTAATCTTGCCGGGGCGCTGCTCTACCACTGAGCTAATGGGATCCTATCCTATTCTGTCATATTTAATTATATCGTACTTCAAAGGTTTTCGACTAAGAACTACCAACATTGTCTTCATTTTCTTAACACTTACTTTTTTACCAATTGTTACCTTCTTAATTTTTTGTCTCGTTCTTTTTCATATTTTTGTTTAGATTTATCAGTACAGTAGAATTCGGGAATAACGACTTCGCTTATAACGGCTTATATTTATTACCCAAGCTAAGAGCGCAATTATTTATTATTTTTTAATCTTTAAGAGGATATAACTAGAGAATACCGGAAATTAGTCATTTTTAAATTAAATTCTAGACGTTTCGAAATTATTCACTCTTTTTTACAAAAAAAACATAAATTGATTTTGAAAGATTGTTATTTTATCTGGTACACGCAGTTTTAAAATTTTGAAAAACTAAGTGTATTTTTAATTATACCGTTGGTCGTTGGCAGATTTGTTCAATTTTCAAACGATAGATTCTATTAATAACTCGGGTCCTGGGCATACGTCATTCCTATGTCTACCTACGTTAAATTGTCGTGAAAACAAGCTTATATGCCCAAGCGGTTAAACAACACAAATTTAAAATCATACAATCATACAACAAAATAAATCAATACATAATCTAGTCAACACAGTTTTCGGAATTTTAATTTTAGTTAAATCAAAATCATTACAAAATAAATCCGAGAACGTGTTTTGTGACAAAAATACATCATTTCTATTTATTTAAGGTCTTACAAACTAAAATATTTAAAAAAAAATTTACACACTTACTTTGTGACATTATTGAAAAATCATAAATACGTATGATCACAAAATACTTACAAGAAGTACACAATATTTAATAATTTATCATCGTGCGTTTTGAGCATTTTTATTGCTTACTTGAATGTAATGAAATAAATCAATATAAAATTTTTTAGTTTAAAAACTTTGTTACGGGAAATAATCGATCTTTCTCATTGAAACCTCCCTGTACAGTTGCAAGCATTTTTAAACTTTTATTTCCAGCCGCTGGTCAATCACTCTTAATATTTTGTTTCAGATTTTCACATTTGGAAGATTAGTTACGAGAGGCAAAACAACTGTTCATACGTCATCAAGAAGAGATGCTCGAAACCTGGAGAGTTTCTGTACTTGTTCGACTGCAGCAGATCCGGAGTCTACAAGAACAGGAAGACCACCACCAAGAGATCGCTGAAAAGTCAGGGTACCAAAAAAATCGGCTTTTCCTGTACGTCCACCATCAAAGTAACAAAGCTGCAAGGCATTTACTGCGTACGCTTTTGTAAAACACATTACGGTCACACGACAGAGGTTGAACATGTCAATTTGTCCGTGGTCGACCGTCAGGAAATCGCCGATATGCTCTCTCAAGGTTTGACCATAGATGAAATCCTGGAAAAATACAAGGCATCAGTCGAAGGCGATCTCAAACGAATTCATCTGCTCAAAAGGAAAGACATCAGAAACATCGCCGCTACCAATAACATTGTTCTTAAGAGTAAAACAAAACCGAAGAAGGCTCCCAAGCCCAGTGAAGAGATTGAGGCTCAGATAATGGATGAGACAGAAATTTTAGAATTTACCAATAACCATGTCATGGAGAATAATCTGATTTTAATTTCTGAAGATGGCTACAATCAAACTTACTGCATCATTCCTAACATGAAGGAGGAAGACAATTTGAGTTAATGATATAAGTACAAAGATCTTATTCTTCTTCTTCTTCGATGGCGCTACAGCCCATATCGAGCTTTGGCCTCCCGCAACATTCGCCTCCAACTCCTCCTGTCCTCAGCGGCTGACTTCCAGTTTGTTATCTGGAGAAGCTGTGCTGCATCCCCTCTTACTTCTTAAGATCTTATTGGGCTGATAATTTAACTATGTATAAAGATGTTTGAGATATTAAAAATGTCCTCAGAATATTGATGTCTATGAATATTTAAGGTTGATTTCTTGAATATTCCATAATGAAAAACAATTACATATTGTTGTCTATGGATTTTAAATATGGCTGTCTACGATATATCTAGAATATCATAGATTTAAAAAGACCTATTTTAAGGCCCCGATTCCACCAAGCTGCTAACCGTGCGCGGTTATAGGTGCGTGATTCCTATTTTACATGAAGTTACATTGAACAATACCTTCTGATGCGGTTATGTCCCATGAGCCGCCGCGGCAGAAATATAATATGCGACTCGAATAGCAGCGAGCGACTAAGGCTTAGAACAGGCCTGGCCAACCCAAATTGCACCACAAGCCGCATTGACGACCTAAAATTTTTCAAGGGCCGTTGGGGGAGGGGGCAACTGATTAAAAAATTTATAAAATTATTTGTTATATCTTTTTAGTTCAGATTTTTGTTACAGCTTTTTGTTTAGCAAGTTAAAAAGGCAATTCTTTTGTATTTTAAGCACCGGTTTGCTACCTTATTACTTTATTTATTACACGTCCTGCTAAGCTTTTACATTCTAGTTTAATAGTTGAGTATCACAGTTATTTTAAATATGTACTTCAAAATTTAAAACACTGAAAAAAAAAAAATGTTACAACAAAAGCATATAACCACTCGAGCGCTTTTTGCCACATTATGGCACTATTTCCAAAACCACGGATTGCTTTGTTGCCAAAATGTGGCAAATTTGGAATTTTTTTTTAATAAAACCACTATATAATATATTGTACATTCAAAATATAACAAAATAAAAATTCTCTAGATTCTTTAAAATGTTTTAAGGTTAAAGATTTAATTACATTTTTTTTATAAATCCTAAAAATATATAACAATAGACAAAAGATAAGGGAATTCATTGACTACATAGAACTATAATCAGTTTGTATGCCTCCATATTCAAATTATGAGGTATGACTTTTTTAATGTGGGCGGAAAAATTTCCTTTAGCAATCTGAGAAAAAATATTTAAATTGCTCTGTCGCTCCAGTGGATAATAAAATAAAATACATTCGTAAAAATGATAAGAAGTCTCACATAAATAGATATTAAGTTGAATAAAAAATTGCAGAAATTAGAAATGTCTATTTATGTCTCGATATATAAAACAATTGAAATAAACAATATTTAAACTGATTATTTTTAAGGTGAAATTTATACATTATAAAGAAATAATCGTCTTCCCAACGACCGGTCAGTGGTTGTGTGGGCATCGCGTTTGGCTCCCACCCAGGCGTTCCGTGTTCGATCCCTCGGCTGGCTAAGTCCTCCATCACAACACAAGCAATATCTTCCGCTTAGTGTGGTGGTAGTAGGAGATTTTCAAATGTTGTTGGGTTATTCGTAACCCGGGAATGTTTGTCTTTCTTTTAAAAAGAAAAAAAAAACGGTTACTGAATTTTTTTTTTCTTCGAAATCATGTACGGCTGAAAAATAAATGTACTAATTAATAATATATCACTAAAATAAGTGCACCTGTTTAGCTGCGGATACGCATTGGTGCACTGATTGGTCCTTGTTATGCAATCGGACAAGTTGCAAGTCAGGAGCTCTACTAATTTCAAAAAAAAAAAAAGTTCATATATGACCGTGGGCCGCACGTAGGGCGCCGCAAGTCGGCCAGGGCTGGCTTAGAAGGTGCACCCAAGCTACTTCTTCAACATCCATTGCGAGACTCAAATGAAAACAGCTCCAACCACGTTGCAGGATTCAGTTGCGTTATTTCTTGTGGCTAGCAGCTTAGTGAAGTCTTGCCCTTAATATGCAATATTCAGTTTGGAAATTCACCCGCTACTAATACTATAAGAGGCGGTGCCAAACATTGACTTTAAATGGAATTGTATACCCATATTGTGTTCAATTCAACAATTAACTTGTTGAAAGCCAGCATAGGAAAAATATATTGTTTCAATACGACGTAAAATATTTGACAGTTCTCACCTTTCTCACGAACTCAATTTTTACAACATTTCTTTTGTGATATATTACACAAATTACATCAAAATAATGTAGATAAAACGAACTTCCTAATAATCACTTAAATCTATGCTTTCCACAATGGATTTATATAAAAAAAACAATTTAAAAATATAGACTTCTAATACGACTCCGTTCATATTATCAAGCGGCAGCCATTTTGTGCGCTATCTTTGATGCCCGGCGCGTCGTTTTGAATTAATTTGAATTATTCAGAGTGGCTATACGCTATCCAGTATTTCGTTACGTCAAGAACGAGAATGGCCCAGGCGATTCTGACCTTGTTCTTCATACAATTTCTTTATACGTAAGGGACAAAATCGCTTCAAAAATCCGGACCCGCCGGGGGGACTGTGGCCTGCGACGGGTTAATGTACAAAATGAAAGTTTAGTTATTAGCTTACATAACTACAATCAAAGTTTATGAATTTGCCCTTTATCAAAGCATTTTGACTCAAGGTCTTTGTAAGACGAAGCTTCTCTCAAATCTGAGATGAACTACTACTGAAAATATACAAGATATATTATTTGAAATAATATAATTTACTATGCAGGCTTTTACTTTTTCCGGTTTTAATTTTTTAAATTTTTTTAGGGTAATGTGCAATTTTGTTTTTTGAGGATTATATTTTGGTTTCTGCTTTACCCTTTAGCCTTAATGACTCTTTCTTAGTCTTGAAGCTGCCAAATTTTTATATATTTATAAAAAAAAACTATTTTTCAATTCATTACATTTTTTCCCTATTTGTCTTTTTTTTTCTACAAAAATCAAACAAACTTTCCCACCGAAGGGTCTGTGTGAATACCTAAATTGTATTATTATTCACACTGTTGCTACAGTAAAAAACCTAATGAAGGAACTCACTAATTTGTAAAAAAAAAAAACAAATTAATATATTTATATAAACATACATATAAAATGTACATCATAATAAATAAATGTAACTGATTAAAAAAAAAAAAAAAGTATACCCACGCACTGACTTTTGCCTATGTGGGATTTTTTTTGTTCTTATGCATTATACAGTGGTGCCTCACACAACGAACTTAATTCGTTCCAGGAGCAAGTTCGTTATGCGAAAAGTTCGTTATGTGAAACGCGTTTTCCCATAACAATACATGTTAAAAAAAATAATTCGTTCTGTAGCATAAAATATGGTAAGATGACATAAAAAAAAGATAATTTTTTTGTTATTATTTTTATTTAGATACATCTAAAAACATAATGAAAAAAACACACATTTTTTAATTTTAAGAAATAATCGAATCTTGCACATCTTCATCCATTTTCCGCTTTTTGGCCGATGGTGCAGTGAAAAACCTGTCCAAAGTCGTTTGTTTCTCTCTTTTCTTCAACATCTGCCGGAAATAACGGACAAGAGTATCGGAGTACAGGTCGTTGATCCTGTTTGCTTCAGCGGAATCCGGATAGTGGGCATTGGTAAACTCCTGAACTGCTTTCCATTTGACCAGGATGTTCTTGATGTCAGCAGTTGGAATTGGTTGATTGTTTGATACCCATCATATAAAAAAAATGTTGAGTTTATCTTAAAAGGACGACTGCCGTGATACGTGTGCGATTCAATTCGTAATGAAGAACGATTGCTGCGATACGTGCGTAAGTTAAGCATACTACGCAGTGACTAACGAGTCTAACGACTGCCTGCGCGGGAGGATGCAATTAATCGGCAGTGATCGTAGAAGATCGGGCGACTTCGTTGTAATGATGAACGATTGCTGCGACACGTGCGTAAGTTAAGCGTACTGCTCAGTGACTAACGACTGCCTGCGCGGAAGGATGCAATAAATCGGCAGTGATCGTGTGAAGTGGGCGACTTCGTTGTGTGAAGCGAAGTTCGTTGTGTGAAGCGAAGTTCGTTGTATGAATCGTGAAATGAACGAAAAGGAAGTTCGTTGTGTGCAGCGTTCGCTGTGCGAGGCGTTCGTTATGCGAGGCACCACTGTATTTTATACACAATGTATTATATTTTTAATTTAATTATACTTATTTTGTATGTAACAAAAAAATTATTAATAAAGAAAAAAAACTTCTAAAATCCATGAATATAATCAACTGAGCAATAATTAGAATCATAAGGAAACCAAACCTACATCCGACGGCAACGTCTATTTGTTTGTCAAATTACTATGTAGATAACAATAAACTATTTGTTATCAGAAGTGCATAAAACCATCATTTATATATTTAACTAGCTGACCCGCCAACGCGTTGCTGGCTAACGAAACACAACGCCATCTACTGGATGGTTACCTAATCTAGATAACCAAGTGTTGTATCAATAAATTAACTCACACCGCCATCTGTCAGAAACTTATGGAACTTACAAATAATTGTGCCGTAAAAAACATTTAATTCGCAATAATAAATATTAAGGTCAATAATCGAGATAAAAACTATCATATCTTTTATGTTGGACCGAATTACACACATTAAGCCAAATTTCATCAAAATCGGTTAAGTGGTTTCGGAGTTTACCTCGGACGAACATTGTGACACGAGATTTTTATATATAAAGATATATCACTCACAAAACACAAATTCAAACTAATCTTAAAATTCTTACGGTTAACTTTTCTAAAGTTAGCATGGTTTTCTTACACAAAATACATACTATTACCTATGTTCTACATATCGATTGTCTGGTTGATTAGTCATTGTATGCTATAAACATTTTACATATAAAATATGACATCGAGAAGTGTAACGCTATGGTACATTAGTATGACATTTTGAAATTTCCTACATAGTAACCCAGTTTTTTTTTTCTTTTTGTTTATTTCACTGCAAGTTTTTCTGCATTATAATTGATTTATTTATTTTATTTATTTATATTTAAACGCCCAAAGGGCTTTTACATACATAAAGCAATACATGTTTCGATTAATTACAGTGAAGAGTTAGAAGTGAATAAAATAAAGGTAAGTAACAGAAAATATAAAGACACATAATATAGGTTAGATAAAATATGAGTTGACAAAATGTAGGTAATACAGAATATAAATAAAGTAAAAATAGAAAGCCTGCCAATATCCTCCAAATCAATAATAATAGGAATTAATAAAAATGTATAAAATTGGTATTTACAATAGTTTATGAATTAAGTAAAAATAGTTCGCACATACGGCGTTTAAAGTTTGCCAAATTCAAATTATTGTCAAATACATCAATATTGTTTAAATATTGGTTACCAAGACTATGTAATCGTTGTATTGGGGAATGCAATTTATAGTTAGAATGAGATGATTTGGTGGTGTTTATGAGTAATCTGAGTATTGTACCAGATAGAGGGTACACTTATATAACTGCATACTCATCTCAAATTTCGATTTTTCAACTGAATTATCTATATATAAAAGAAACTGATAATCATGTAACACAAAATAATATGAATTTGATTCTCTAAAAAAATCAACGATCTAAAAATAATATAAAACAATTTTTTACCATCCCTTGATACTGTAAACAATATATCTTATGTCTCAACATAAATTAAGGGCCAGGTTTCACGATTACATTTTGTGAATTTATTCAGTAATGAGTGGACATTCGAGGAGAGAGGTCGCGCGCTCTCATTGCAGTTCCGTCCGCTGAACGAAAATATTATCCATGTATTAGAAGGAATGAATGGGGAAATGAGTATTATACAAGCAATCAACCAGCCAGTAGAAATTAAATAATTTATTATTTTATCATATAAAAATGAATGTCGTGTACACGCCCTTGAAGGTATACATAGAGCAAGTGGGCTCTAGCGTTGTGAAATTATTTCCTATATAATTTTATTTTTTTTAGTTAATACCTTAGAAGAGTCCCAACTGCTCTTGTCTGGAGCCAGTGGTATGTTATGAGGATGAAGGTAAGTGGGGAAGGGAAGGAGACGAGGAAGAGGAAGGTGGGGAAGTACCTGGCTATTCAGATCTAGTCACTAAATACGGCTAAAGCCATTTCAAGCAACATTTCAATTCTGAATGGTGGTCTTACACCAGGTTGATACTAAGAGTATCTTCCACTTTGGAACGTGCCGCAAATATACTATATATTATTTTAAATAATTAATTGTGAAATAACACAAATCAATTAAATAAAATTTAATGCGCACGCCGGGTTCGAACCCGCGACCTTCGGAATGGAAGTCCAACGCCCTACCGCTGGACTGTGCCGGCCGATTTATCCGATTGTGATGAAACTTTGGTGAGTTGTTATGTGCACACCCGCCAATGTTTCTATAAATAATAGTGAGCTCTGACGTCATGAAATTTGTAAAAAAAAATAATTAAAAAAATTCATGTTTCTTTGATTGTCCCTTATTCGGTACCTAAAGCATTCATCTGATTGCGATGAAACTTTGGCGGATTTGTCATGTACATGCCCTTGAAGGTTTCTATATATATTATAGTGCAAGTGAGCTCTAGCGTTATGAATTTATTTCCTGTACTATTTATCCGATTGTGATGAAACTTTGGTGAGTTGTTAAATGCACACCTTTGAATGTTTCTGTAAATAAAAGTAAGCTCTGGCTTTGTGAAATTTGTACATAAAAAATATAAAAATGAATGTTTCTTTGTTTATTCCTTATACGGTACCTAAAGCATTACTCCGATTGCAAAGAAACTTTGGTGATTTGTTGTGCACATACTACAATGGTTTCTACATGTAGTGCTGAGCTCTGGCGTTATAAAATTATTTCCTATACCATTCATTCGATTGCGCTGAAACATTAAGTGATTTGTTGTGCACACGCCCGCGAAGGTTTCTATATACATATAATGGTGAGCTCTGACGTCATGAGATTTGTAGAAATAATTACAATAGATGGCGTTGTTTGAAAAATTATTTATTTAGGAAAGTATATTCAAATAGTTTAGCGGCAGGGAGTGAAGGCGTGAGGAGGAGTGGAATCCGAGAGGGGGGAGCGGAACGAAGGAGAGGTGGGGTTCGCGGGAGTGATGACGAGGGAGCGGGGAAGGGGACGCAGGAAGAAAACTGGGGCGGGAACGGAGACGCTTGGAAAAGAGAAGTGAGACGGAGGGGTGCAAGAGATAAATTTAGAGAATCCATGTTTCTCACACCAACAGGTGGGAAGTGTATGTATTACATAGAGTTTGGCAGCAGGAAGGGAAGGAGGGTGGTGGGAGGGGAACGAGACGACAGTTGATTCCTCTGACAATTGTACCTTCGAACAGTTGATCCCCTAAAAGATATTTAATAATATTTTTCCTATTTCTTTAATTAAGGAACAGCCTCAGGAGCACTTATGCTTCAAGAATTATTCAGGATCGTCTACCGCGATAGAATCCTTGTTCTACCGGTATTTCAGATATGGAAGATGCTCCGAGGAACTAACGTCATTGATCCCCTCGGCACCGGTGCATAGTCGGGAAACACGCCAAACGCTCGCCCAACATACATGGACGATATTTCTCACATGAGAATGGGTCGCTTCTGTCACTCGTTCTTGAGTTCAACAGCTCGGCTGTGAAACAATTTGCCGGCCTCTGTGTTTCCTCCTTCCTACAATAAGGGTTTCTTCAAGACAATTTTCCTCAGGGCCTCCTGTGCGAAATTATATACAAAAAAAAAAAGATTCAACTATTATTGTTGAGAGGTTTAAAAATTCCGTACGACTAACACTGTTTAACACAAGTACTAAAGATAAAATTAATATCATTCTAAAATCCACAAGTCTTGGCAATTTTTGTAGGATATTATGCTGAATATTTGCATACCAAGTTTGCATTTAGTTGATTTTATATAATTTTTTATTAAAATCTGTGTTTTTTTCCTTTAGGTGCGTCATTCTACTTTTTGTTCATCTAAGCTAATATTTTGAAATACATTCTTTCTTGAGTACGAAAAAATTTGTCTAAATAAACTTTCAAAAACAAAACCATCTTTTGTCATTTCTATCGCACTTACTTAAAAATATTTGTCGCAACTTTATTTTACGATCTCCCTTTATTCTCACCCATTGTTTTCCGGTAATATTATAAATACAGTTATTACCATTATATAAACCATACAATCCATGTCAAAACGCCATTAGATTCTAAGTCACATTGAGTAAAAAACTAAGACGTCAAAAAAGGTCCAGGGCGTAAAAGATTTTTCTATGTATCCATTCCATTGCTAATATGATTTTTAGTCTGTCAAGCTGTGTCCATTATCTAGTAAATAAATTTAAATTTTGTAAAGCAAGTGTATTTTTATTTCGTACTTTATTAAAATGCTGAATGATTTATCAATTTGGTGTCTATCTTACCCGAGTCTTCTCCAAACAGAGGGCTGAAAGTGCAGGTGGCTAGCGGCCCGTGCAAGTAGCAAAAATACCTAACTGCAATCTAAGAGTTTGATTCCCCCGCCTTAACTCCCTCTTATAATTTACATAATCACTAACTTTGTTTTTTATAATGTAAATAAAAATAATAATAAAAAGCGGGGTTTCCATTTTAAAACATGGTTTCATTTTTAAAACCCTGCCCTGATGGTTGATAGTGCCAATATAATACATAATATTGATTGCAGTTAAACCCTCTTAAGAAGTTTTCCAAGGGACCGGAAAAAAAAAACTTCTTAGGCGGGAAAACCTTAGAAGTGGGAAAAATTGGGCCATTTGGTCTTCAAGGGATTGAAAAAACCAAACTTCTTAAGCGAGAACTTCTTAAGAGGGTTTCACTGTATCCACAATAATAAACATAATTCGGTACACTAGGGCTAGTTGTGCTGTGTATATTTAAGTTTGTATTGTGTAATTTTACTGATACAACTAGAATGAACTTTTTGATGATTTTTTTACAATGTGTCGGTAGATAATCTGTTTAAGAAGTTATTCTACCTTAAACTTTTAAATTTTAAATATAAAAGAATTTATCCACATTGGCTGATTTCATTTTTGTTGAATATGTTTGTTTCGTCGAAACTGCTTCTGAATTACAGCTTCAGATGCACTTGATAAAATATTTTAAACTGTAAATAGGTAATAATGAAAACTGAACGAAATGGTGTTTGCTGGAACTGGGTGATAATATCGCTTGCTGAGGGTTGGTTTGTACTATGTCCACAAAAACTCGTATTGAAAAAACGAGGTTTGAAGTTTAAAAAAATTCTATTTTTGTTTCCTTTACTTCAAACTAAATGTTATAAATAATAATATAAAATACAAGGTAAAAGAAAAACATAATGGGTTG
The DNA here is from genome assembly GCA_951813805.1 of Limnephilus auricula. Classification (NCBI taxonomy): domain Eukaryota; kingdom Metazoa; phylum Arthropoda; class Insecta; order Trichoptera; family Limnephilidae; genus Limnephilus; species Limnephilus auricula. Next base: position 5,199,243 of record OX638396.1, read on the forward strand.
AATTTTTATTTGAATAAAAGTATAATCAAGTACGTAAAAGGTCACTTTTTTTAAACAAAATAGCAAAAAAATGAATGTTTGTTTGTACCTTGACCATATAATGTTGGTTTATACTATATTCATACTCTTTGCGGAGATAGACCAAACCAACATTATATAATTTATTCATTACAACATTTCATCCTATGGCACATCAAACAATAATAATTTAACATTCACATACACAAGGTTTTAATAAATAATAATAAAATAAAAAATATTAAAAATTCTTCATTAGAAATTAGATAATTTGGTATTGTCGTATGAATAAATAAAATGTATGGAGTACATAAGGTTTTCATAAATAATAGTAAAAAATTAATATTGGCCAATGGACATAGTCAATCCAATACTCATTTTTTTGTAATTACTGTGGAGATAGAACAAGAAGTGATGTTCAAAATGTAAGTTCCCGCTGGAAATTTTCTTTTTTTTATGTGCATTTAGTAGATAAAAATATGATTAATATTACTGCATTCAGTTTTAAAAAAAAAATGGAGATAGTACAAACCTACCCCCAGCAAGCGATAAGTGTTGGGAAGAGTAGGGAAGCAAGGAAGAAGGAAACCAATCACTTACGTCTAGGAGAATGATACTCAACCTTTTTTTTCTTCGGGCCGTATACATATATTTGTAAGGCGCTCTGCTCACTGAGGCAACTGAAAACTGTCAACTGGCAACTGTCTTTGTATGACAATGTGATGGCCCGCACACTACAAAATCACTCAACAACCCGTTCTCAATGGTAACGCAAGCGGTGACCTTCGACTCGCACTGCTGATTGCCGCGGCCGGCCGTTGCTAGTTGCCAGCTGTCAACTGATTGTTCTTCGTCTATGGTTAAACAAGCTTTTTGACCAATCAAGACATAGAAACCGTTTGGTTTCAGTTGCCTCGTCAGCGGAGCGCCTTAAGTTACGCGGGCCGCAACCCTATACTGGTATGACGAAAAAATCATGAAACCCCCCTTTTTTTAGAAAAATTACCATTTTAGACCATAATGACAATCATCTTCGGGTGTCACTACTATCTGGATGTCAAAGTCGAAAAGAACCTCAACATACACGAAATTAAGAATATATAGTTAAAATAGTTATTTGTGTTGTTGTGGCAATAATACCTCAAGGTATCAAGGTGGAACAAACTATATTTGTGATTGTGTTGTGTGCTCCTAGAGAAACCATACTCAACCAAGCTTTTAAGTGCGGCGCTAAACATATTTATTATCAGAAACATGATTAAAAAAATCTAAGAAATTAAGAATGCCAGATTTTTAAAGTCATGTTTCTGATTATGTTCGGGGCCGTACTGAAAAGCTTGGCGGGCTGCAGGTTGAGTATGTTTGCTCTAATCCCAACGATCAGGAGCCAGTGGGACTATGGCATTCCCCGCATATCTTGTGAGGCTGAAAGGGAAGGAGATGAAGAGGAAGGTTGCCAAGTACCTGGTTATTCAGATCTGGTCACCAAACATGGCTAAAGCCATTTCAAGCAATGTTTTGTTCAGTATCTGTGTACCACGTAGAGGAGGATATACATAATAATTATTATATTATAAAATGAAAAGGTTTCATGTTTCTTAGAACAAATTTATTTTAAAAAAAACTTTAGCTAGGTAATTAATATCTACTATCAACAATATTATTATTATTTTTGGAATAATATCTTTGGAATGAATTCTTAGGTAAAGCAAAATGGAGAGCTGGGGGGCTAGCATGGTCGATCGATAAGGGTCGGTAGGATAATTATCGGTAACTTCTCATCGTTCCCTAGGACAACTGCAGATCACAAACGAATAGGTGACAGTTCACAATGAATGAGTGTCCTTAATATATTCGATATCAACTGTCGTTTGCATGTTAGCGATTTGCAGTTGTCCTAGGGAACGATGAGAAGTTACCGACAATTATCCTACCGATCCTTATCGATCGACCATGCTAGCACCCCTGACCTATACAGATATTTTATGGATAAATGACATAATAATGATATAAATCAAGTTTTTGTGATAAATACATTAAAATACTAATAAATATAACAATATTTCTTGGTTAGAACCACTAATATATTTTATTTCATTATCAACAACAAATATTATCTTATAGTTCCTATCTTAGACGTGTTCCCTTTCACTGTCTGTTCTATCTCCTCCCCCCACTCTTCACTAATCCCTAGCTAAACCCCCACCCCTACCACAACATTTAGTAATACATTGTGCTTACCTACTGTTTTGTAATGTCAAGTTATTTGTATTGTTTGCCCTGAGAAAGGAACGGTGGTTCTGATACCGGTTGGCGTAAATAAAATATATAAGTGGTTCTAACAAAGAAATATTATTTCATTTATTAATAATCGATAACCACAAAGTTAAATAAAATACTGCGTATTTAAAAATTTGGATAGCGGCTTATACAACAAAACTGGAGGATTATTATACTGTTAAATATTATGGCACTTTCTGAGTACAATTCTCTATGGCCAAAGAAGGTTGTATAAAAAATATCAAACCTTATGATTTTGTACAATCTTACTATCTGTGATTAAAAATAGCTATATTATTGCACATCAAACCTTGTAAAATACTAGTTATTTTAAATATTCATTTCCTTTTGAGATAATGAACACTACGTCAGTCATTCTCAGTAAAAAAACTGGCAACACTAATAATAAAAATTAATAACTTTACAAAACAATGTGCAAAATGGAGGTTATGAAAAATCAAAGTCCAATAATATTTTTAAACACTTTGCATGCATCAAAATATAAAATAAGTCGGTTCCCCTTAATTGGGACATATTGGGACCCAAACATTCTGTCCCAATATAAGTTTTATAAATTTAAGGGAAGCAAAAAAAAATATTATGTATTGAGCTTTTTTATATGTGTAGATATTACTTTTATTTTGAGTTCTCTCAAATGTGTTTTCAATCTTTTGATAAATATATTTAGATGCAGAAAAATAATTACTAATTTTAGGTACAAATATCGTCACTGGGCTCATAATACCTTCAATGTTATGTTTTTTATTTATTTTTCATTAGAGTGAAAAAATACATTCTTAAGCAGGTTTCACTGCTAGTGAGACTACGGTATCTCCAATTGGGGTATGTTTTGAAGCTGAAGGTAGTGGGGAGGGGAAGGAGATTTGGAAGTACCTGGCTATTTAAATCTGGTCTTCATATACGGCTAAGGCCATTTCAAGCAAAATTTAAATTCTGAATAGTAGTCTTACTACACTCTGGGACGTGTTGCAAATATAACAATTATTTTAAATGAATAAATTGTGAAATAACACAATTCCATCAAATAAAATTTACAAAAAGAAACAAGTTCTTTGTTTAAAACCACTTTTATTTATATATGCGTCGACCGGTTTCAATTGATCTCAACCTTCTTCAGGACAATATACTTATAAACTGTATTGTAAAAGTATGGAGGAAGGAACTTGTAAAATAATAACGCATCTTCAGGAAACTTAAAAGGACTTGTGTTTTTATTTGCACTATTCCCAATTACATTGTGAATATCAGGAAGCCCAAACTACCCAAGACGGACCAAGGAGTTTATTTGTTTACTTGTCAAGAAGCTATTGTTGAGAGAGAAATAAAACCTAAAAAACAGGCTATTTATTAAGTTACTCCTTGCTCTAAGAGGAATTTGCCCTTACTGACATCTACGGATAATTCTTCCAACTAATTATTCTAGTTCTCACAAAAAACATACAAAATCTATTTGGAGAGGTGTGAGTCCTCGCAACTATTTAATCTAAACATAATTTATTTATATAAAATTATACATGTATAAACATATTATTTTCCTGAAGAAGATTAAGATCAACCGAAAACGGTCGACGTACGTATAAATAAATATAGTGATTTTTAAACAAAGAACTTGTTTCATTTTGTATAATGTCAAGCCACAAAGTGTTTGCTTTCTTTGAAGAATAAAATTAACTTTCCCATGCTGGGATTTGCATTGCTATTCGAGTGCCTTAACCCTCGACCACAAAGGCTGTCTGTCACATGAAGGGAGACTTCCATTTATTTTTATGTGTTGTGTACATCAATAATCATTATTAATAAATAAATATTATTTGGAGGTCCACCTTCATTTTCCTGCTTCAAAATTGGTTTAGTAACTCTCCTCTAAAATATAATATTTCACATTATTAATTACTTGTAATCCCTGCCCTCTCCCGCGTCTCATACTGCACGCCCGCCTTTCTTAACTAAAATTCCTTTACTGAGACACGTTTTGCATCAAGTTCAGAATGAAATTTGTCCCAATTAAACGGAATGACCAGATAACCGAAGTAAATTAGTATGTAGTAGTTTCTATATTTGGTTTCTGTTCCTTGGGTTTTGTCCCATAAAACCGGCTATCCTGATATGCCGGCACCTATTAAACAGAATCGACTATATTTATTTACATCTGTACAAAAAAAGTAAAATCGTGTGAGGATAGATTTAATTTTCAAACCCATAGCTTAAATATAATAAGTCAGCATTCTAATCCATTTTAGCCTCAGACCGATGACATTTGCCAACATGATTATAGAAAATGAATTACAAAGAATTCCGAGAAGCTAGAAAACTGAAATTAAAAGCAACTTCTGGAATGATATTAAGTGATTCTGACCTTGTCCTTGTACAGTTTTTTTATACATAAGGGTTAAAATCGCATTAAAGCATTTAAACTCTCATCTGTCGGCGGGCGAGCGTCAAATGAGAGGTTAATGTACCTATCCATTTTCTAATTTATATACACAATATAAAAATACAATCTGTAATCTTAATAAAATCATAAAATTATGATAATAATATCTCACAAGGAACCTTAGGATTAGAAGTTTTAACAACTTAATAAATTATATTAAAAATACGTAATCTTGTAGGTAATAATTTTATAATAATATGATTGGTCTTACTATTCTTCTTATTATTCTATACTTTTTAATGAGCATGCAAAATAAATATTGTCAAATAAAGGCAAATTAGCTCCACACAGGAGGATCTGAGGAAAAAAATCGCTCAAGGCCTATTGCCACCTTTGGGGATTCTGTGTGGAGGGCTTTTTTTATAAAAGAAATAAAATCAATTCACAAAAAGAATATTTCTTTACACTTAAGTTGTTTGAACATCACATTAGTGCCATTTTGATTTTTTACATTCAAATGGTTCTCCCAGCCAGTGATGCCAGCCAGTCTAGGAAAATTTCTCCACATATCAGGGAGAAAAAACTTTTAAAGGGAAAATGCACAAGAATCCAGGGAAATTTTGACTACATAAGGCCATAATTCTGGGGAAATTTCAACTATTCTAAGAAATGATTGTGTAATTACACGTCTCCTCTGATGATGGACATAACTTTTTAACTTATTGAGTTAAACCTCAAATTATATTAGTTTAATTAATGAAGACAATATTAGCGAAAGTCAATCGAAAATCCGAAACAGAAAAATCAGAAAAAGATACAGATACATCTGGGGCACGAACCGAGTATCTTTTTCTGATTTTTCTGTTTCGGATTTTCGATTGACTTTCGCTAATATTATCTTCATTAATTGAATCATGATTATCTTTTGGCAGTGAAAATCTGAAATCATATCTATTCTAGGGAAATTTCGAAGTATTCTGGGAAATTGTCGAAATGTTTAAAATATTCTGAAAAACAATTCAATGTGGCGCTGAATTACGATTTGTGGCGACATCAAATGTGACAGTAGGTTAATTTTCATGCTTATTCAATGTGACATTTAAATGCACATGTAAATCTGTGCATCTGTAATGGTCTTTGGCCTAAATGAGTCTAGCGCACATCTTAAGACATCTAAAATAACATTTTAAAGATAAAACATAAATCACACTTAACCAAACTATTTACAATACGGTACAAAATACAATCTTTGGCTAAAAATAGTTAGTTCTTTTTGGTTTTAACACTTTGCGTACCCGTCTTCGTACACCGGTACCCTTTTGGTTTTAACACTGTGTGTGCACTTCTACTACGATGGGAACCTTTTGCTTTTAACACTTTGTGCAACTTCTTCGTTCACCGGAAACTGTTTGGTTTTAACACTTTGCGTACACTTCTTCGTTCACCGGGAACTTCTTCTCAAGATGAGAGTTTCCTGAATTGGTCGAGGGTTGGCAGAATGTCCGGCTGCCCATTGTGGTCCTCCGCACAATGGGCTTCCGACGAAATCGGTTGAAGAACTTCTTGTACGCTGAACGGTACTGTCTATTGGTCGCCGCGTAGATTAGCGGGTTGATCACGCAGGACGCCCACGCTAGGATAGACGCTATAACGTGTAGGACGGGATAGCGGATGTCGTCATCTGCCACATTCATTATTAAAAGTGGCAGGAAGCACGCTACGAATGTGAGGAAGATGCTGAGCATTAGTGTCGTCAGGCGGCTGTCTTCCCTTTCTCGTGCTGATTTACAAGCTTCCTTTACGCTCAGTTGGCTGGAAAATATTTATTTATATGTCAATAGTTGTATTTATGGTTATAATAATAATCATCAGTACACATGGGTAGATTCTTTCGTTAACAGTAGAGAATTAAATGAATCTACTCAAATTTAAAGAAAAAAAAATAGTACCTTACTGACCAAAACACCCACACTTCAAGGACAAAAAACTCAAATCTATTGAACATCCCAAAATTAAATATGTACATCTTTTAGCCAGAAAAAACTTAAATTGCATGCTAAATATAAAGCGGGCGACAAACGCAGCGTTAAAAGCGCTAGCATTATTGAGCGTGACCTACGCCGCTTATATTTTCTACCGACACACTACTATCAAAAACTAATAATGACCTAATAAAAGTAAAGCATTGGTTAGACACAAATCTCCTCACACTTAACATCGACAAAACACAATATATGACATTTTCCATCCGCAATCATAATGTACCCAACAACTGCCCTAAACCACAATTTACATTCACTCAATTTACACACTCCCAAAACCACACCTAATATAAATTGCAAGTTTTCTATCCTTATCATCAAATGTAGTTAAATATTTGGGAATAATAATAATAATACGCGAGAAGGGGGACAGCGGGAGAGGGGAGGGGGAACGCGTTGAAGGTGAAAGGAGAATATGGGAGGGGACACGGGAAGGGAAGAAGAGGCGGAAGGGGAACGGGAATGAATGGGAAAGGACACGCAAGGAGAAACAACTTCTTTATTTAAGTGGCATTGCAATCCATGACCGATTTCAGCCAGTGCTTTATAAAAATGATATTTTTTATTTAATTACCTGTGAGCTTCCAGTTTGACCTTGGACTGTCGAACCTTCCAGTAAATACAGGAATAGGATAATAAAATAACAAGGCAAGGGAATGCGAATCCAACAATGAAGAAGAAAGTTTTAGGGGAGTGGTTGTTCTTCTTCAAGATGGTGCAGGAAAAGGTTCTCTCGTCCAATCCCAGCTTGCCCCAAATTCCCAGCAACGGAGGCATCTGGAATATATCAAAAATTCATATAACACACTTTGATTGGGCGAAAACAAGGTTCCCTTTCGAGAAAATGGAATTGGTTTTAAATTGATATCTTTGAAAGTAATAAGTACATTCGAATGAATTTTTTTTATATTGTGCTCACCATAATCCCAAATATAAAAGCATAGACCACAATTATAACCTACTTTGGAATTGGACTCCATAAACTGAAGTTAAAGTCAGTGTTGGGACATTCAGTGATGTTTAATTACATTACAAAAAAAATCTTTTTCGCTTTGGTTATTACAAAAAAAAAAACAATTTATGCACCTCCAGGGCCAAATAGTAAGAGCTTCCTTTTGATAAAATATTCTTCCACTTATAAATATTGTTTTCGAAGAAGTAATGACATAAATACTTGTTTGAAAATGAAATGACAGTTGAAAACCGTTTGTAAGCGCCTCCGCCCACTGAGGCAACTGCAAACTCTCAATTGCCAACTGTCTTTGTATGACAATGTGATGGCCCGCACACTTCACAATCACACAAAACCCCGTTGTCAATGGTAACGCAAGCGGTGACTCGCGACTGTCACTGCTGATTGCCCTGGGCGGCCGTTAGCCCGTTAGTAGTTGCCAGCTGTCGACTGATTGTTCTTCGTCTATGGTTAAACAAGCTTTTTGACCAATCAAGACAGAGAAAACAGCCGGTTTTAGTTGGTTTTCAGTTGCCTCGTCAGCGGAGCGCCTAAAAGTGACGCCAAGTTGACTATAGATATTTATTATAAATTATTCAAATGGGTTGGCGCTATGCGGATTTTTGCTATGTCAAGACCGAGAACGGCGCAAGCGATTCTGACCTTGTTCTTCATACCATTTCTTTATACATAAGGGACAAAATCGATTAAAAAAATTTTTTTTTTTAAATTTCGACTTGCGGCCACCGGTGGGCGAACGGCATTCGAGAGGATAAAAAGTATAATTTATGTAACAACTCTTATGTGATTACATGACAGTTGATCACCCGACAGTTGGCCCCCCGGCATACATAAATACAATACGCAGTCAGTTTAGGGAAAATACAGTATACCTATTTACATAAAGTATAACTAAGTTTCCCTGAAGGGGTGTGCAGAGAGGATGTATCGTTGAAGAACAAAAGTATGAAACATATCATTCAAATGCATCAAGGATAAAACTACAAGTGTATATACTGTACTAGCTGAGCCGGCAAACTTCGTACCGCCTTAGAATCAATAAATGTTGTGTTTAATTTATTAGCTGTTCGAATTGATTCAAATTATGTCGACCAACGCACATTATTTGAAAAGCCGTTCCATACAAAATATATGAAAAAAATTATTTTCTTCATATTTTTTTTTCCCGTGATTTTTCTTGATGTTTTAATAGTTATTCTGTTAATTGGGATGGAGACAAATCCAACAAATCAAAGATCATAAAAATCGGTCCAGCCATTCTTGAGTTATAAATGGTGTAACTAACTCGACTTTGTTTTATATATTACAAGATTTACCAGCGAATAAGTACAAAAAATCGACACTATAAAAAAATTTGCTTGATATTCAATCCAACTTATTATTAAAGGTATTTTTGAAGTCGATTTTAGATTTGAAACAGTATTTAACTAATTATTTGGGAGGCGGGAATGGGTACCGCCGCCCCGGGAACCATTTATTGGATAACCAACACCCCTGCCATAGGTCACCACAAGTGGTTCGCTAAGTTTGGTGACTTAGCAGGGGTGCCCGGGTTCATGGGTTGATGTTTGTCTAGGTCTTGGCGATGGAAGATCTGGACACACTGACCCCCAGATTCCTCCAGAACCTAACCCTCATACCTTTTTCCATCCCACAACTTCCTCTCCTTTCCTTTCCTTAAAAATACCCTCCACACAGCATCCCCAAAGATGATATAAGCCCTGAGTTAAATTATTTTCCTCAGGGCCTCCTGTGTGGAGCTAATGTAAAAAAAATAATATACTGCACAAAAAGTTATAATTTTATAATAATAATTTCAGGGGATCAGCTGTCGAGGATCAACTGTTGAATCACCCTTTTTTACTTCAAAGATGATAGCTTATTTCATGGGAATGAAAGACAAATAAAAAAGGAAGAAGGATTACCATCAATCCGAAAGCAATGGCCCAAATCAGGACTAATTGCAGGCAGATGTTCTTCGTAGAATAGATCGTACTATACATGTCATAGTACGCTATCAGGATATATCTGAAAACAAAATATTACAAATAAAATTAGTATTCTATCATATATCGATATAAGACATACATAGGGCCGGTATATCAGTTGGTCTCAGCGCCGGTTCTACGAAATCTGGCGCCCTGTGCAGGAAGTACCGATGGCGCCCCCCCCCCCCCCCAACATTTTTTTTAAATTCAGATAAAAAATTTATATACATATAAAAAAAAAAAAAAATTATGCAATACGTTTAAAATAAATTAATATCCCGCCAACAAGAATCAAGAGTAACTTTTCCAAGTGACCTGGCGGTAGCTATCTATGACACTGGACAAAATAATAACATCATAACAAAATATAATATAAAACATGAGGCAGTTTAGTTCAGAAATAATAATATTCTGATCAGTTTGTTTAACATGGTGCCAAATCGCGCGCGAATGGCAACATAAATAAACCAATAACGCGGCGAAAGCGACGAACTATCATCAAAGAGCAACTTGTAATCAACGAAGGGAGATCCGTAGGAGAAGCGATTAATGAACCAATCACAATGTTTGTTGAATTTCGAACGATACAATGGTCGTAAGAGCAACAAGGAAAAATAGGTCTTACGTTCGTATGAAATATATTGTATTTGGAAAAAAATTCCTTGACGTAAGTCAAATCCGTATTTCGTTAAATTTTAACCATCGATGCGCGCGCATTAGGTTCACGCATATGGAAAGTGAGTGTTGCCAGCGCGAACTAATAATTCCGTATTACGAGTAATTTTTAAACGATTCGGGGAATATTTTAATTAAATTTTAAAACAATATTTATTTTATCACGGCGCCCCTTCGTAGTGGGCGCCAGGTTTTTTGCACGTTTTTGAACGTATGGCAGATCCGGCGCTGGTTGGTCTAAAGCTCGGCTTTGAAGGAATGGGAGCTCAGCATGGCTTAGCACACAATCCGTATATCAGTCGTAATCCTAGAGTTGAACAATTGTAAACGTTTAGTCTATGATCATTTTAGTAATTTCTATGCCGAACCAATCTATTTATGTAAGTATCTATGGACTCTATGGTTTTATCAAACAACCAAACGTCAAACGATGTCTAAATCGTCATCACTCGAAGAAAGTTCGAATTCCATGTTGATAGGTAAACTTATTCCTCCAATGTAATTTATTGCGTCCGTACGTAGTATATGTACGTAGCAGATCGAAACCGAAGCAATGTGAAATCTAACAGATGACAGATGTGCTTTTGCCAATAGCGCTATAGCGTCTAGCAAAGGAACTATTCTGGGGCTTACCACGGCTTAAGCGGCCGATTTCGGCGGTTTAAGTTGAGCGAGGAATGTGCTCCTTAGCAGATTTTGATATAGATAGTTTAATAGGCATAAAAATCGCCTGCCAAACGGAGTCTATAAACGGTCGATTTTCACCCAATGGTTTTGTACCAATTTATTTGTTAATAATTTTATAAGAAAGAAAAAAAGGGAAGCTGTCACAGATAATCTTAGACATAAAATTATATTTAAAAGGTGAAAAAGTCAGTGGTTGAGTGGGCTTCGCGTTTGGGTCCCACCCAGACGTTCCGTGTTCAATTCCTCGGCTAAGTCCTCCATCACAACACAAGCAACATCTTTAGCTTAGTGTGGTGGTAGTAGGAGATTTTCAAATGTTGTTGGGTTATTCGTAACTCGTAACCCGGGAATGTTTGACTTTCTTTTTGAAAAAAAAAATATATATATGTATATAAATTCGTACATTTCTAATGAAAAAATAAATTTTTAATAATTTACGCTTATATTTTTTATAAAGTAATTAACTATTTTATTATAATTCTACTCAAGGGAAACATATTTTTTGGTATTCATAATATAAACGGATTCGTAGTAAAGATTAATTAAAAATAGTGATTTAGAAAAGCTTCACCTTAACCCTTTGAGTGCGGTATGCCGATGTATCGGCGAGACACGTTATGCCCATGAGTGCGGTTAGTCGGCGTGTCTATACAGGATGTTAAGAATCGTACTTGACTTACTTTAACCAGTGAGTCCTGACATTATTTAAAGTAAAAAATGTAAATGAAATTTTGGTCTCCGGTGACATTTTTGAAGTTTTTATTTTTCTACAAAAACATAAAAAATTAGTAGGTATTAAGAAGTTAGGGGCGGGGATAGGGGTTGGTTGGTAATTTTTTTTCGATTTTGAAGAAAAAAATTTAGAAAAAAATAAAACATTTAAAAAAGTCACCGGAGACCAAAATTTCATTTACATTTTTTATTTCAAATAATGTCAGGAATCACTGGTTAAATTAAGTCAAGTAAACTAGTGAATATACATTCTACCTCACATACAGAAGCCAAAAAACAAGTAACCTCTAGCGACTGATTTTTTTCAAATTCGACCTAAAAAATTCCAACTTTGGACTCGATTTACTCGAAAACGAAAACTCAAATAAAAAAAAAAACATTATTATCAGAAGAAGCAAAAGAAGGTCACCAATGCGATGGAGTGACCAAGTATCACTAGCGTCAGGTGCGTCGGTGTCCGCAGTTCTCCAATTGGTGTTGAGGTCACTATCCTCAGCAACAAGGAACCGACTTGAGGAGAAGAACATAACAATAGTTGTAAAAATGATAACTACTAAAATAGAATGCGGAAAATCCATCCGGTCAACAATGAATTAATTAATTACGATGGAGAAAGCACACGGAAAGGTGACACCGATCAAACACTCATAACCTAATGGCCAGTCACTATTATAACATTATCACGGTCCACTGAAGATCGATACCAGTAGAAGTGTAATAATATACCTACAATATTTTTTACATTAACTCCAAACAGGGGGCCTTCAGGAAAAAACATTTAAGATGATAGACTTCGCTTTTCGGCCCATACAAAAAGGACGCCCGGGAAAAAACACTTTTCTACATCGAAAATTGCACAAAATGAATATATTTTTTTTTATACTGCCTTCTAGAGGGTGAAAACTATGTCGGTATGTTTTCGAATTTTCGATGCGTTTCGTATTAACGTAAACATTCACTGTCAAACATGTACGATTTATCAAAAAATATTATTTAAGGAAAAAGTACTGCTAACTCAACTCTCATAAAGAATTATAAAATTATAAAAGCTACCGACGTAGCTTCTTCTTTCTAAAAAATATATATTTTTAAAAATTTCTATTTCGTGAAAGTTTTGGTGTAGAAAAGTGTATTCTCCATAAACCCCTTTTCGAGCGATTTCTGTAGGTAAATTTGAGCGTTGTCTCATTCGCACATTTCGCATTCGCATGTATTGTAAGTGTGCGTGAGCTTATTGTGAGCGGGACAGAATGACAGACGCGGGTGTTCCGCGTGTGGTTCAAAGTCTAGCCTCTAAGTGATTGTTCAGCATTCTTTTTTGACTTTTGATTTATTGGCATACAAAGCTCCGGGCCAAAAAGGCTTCCTTCTCTTTCTTCTTGAGTTTAAATAAGGGTTATAGGAAAAAATAGATTTTATTTACAAAACGTAGTTTTGGATTTGAGGCCAAAGTACCCAACCAAATTGAAAAATTATTTTTCTAATAAAAAGGTATGTCAAAGGTCTAGCTCGAACAGGAGCTACTTTTTTTTGCCATCCTAGTCCAGGGGCAAGGCTTTGGACTTCCATTCCGAAGGTCGCGGGTTCGAACCCGGCGTGCACAAATAAATTTATTTGATTAATTTGTGTTATTTCATAAATAATTAATTAAAAATAATATATACTATATTTGCGGCACGTTCCAGAGTGGAAGATACTCTCAGTATCTCAGTTTAAGACCGCCGTTCAGAATTGAAACGTTGCTTGAAATGGCTTCCCCACCTTTCTCTCCCCATCTCCTTCCCTTCCCCGCCTTCCTTCAGGCTCACAACATACCACAATTGGGGATGCCATAGGCTCACTGACTCCAGACGGGAGCAGTTAGGACTGTTGTGAGGTGTTTTTTTTTTTAAATATTTTCACAATCAATAATAGTATATTTTTTCGCACGGAAGATCGAATGCAACCGACCTGATTTTAATAAGTGGAGGGTGTGTGCAAAGGACACGCGTAGATAGCGAAAGAGCGAGCATGCCGGTTAAACACGTCACATTTTTTAACCATTACGTGGTTAAACACATACGAAAGAGCGAGTATGCCGTTTTTTTTTTTTAATTTTATAAAGAATATCTCACAAGAGTCCCAACTGCTCCCGTCTGGATCCAGTGAGACCTTGACATCCCCAATTGGGGTATGTTGTGAGGCTGAAGGTAAGTGGATAAGGGAAGGAGATGGGGAAGAGGAAGGTAGGGGAGTACCTGGCTATTCAGATCTAGTCACTAAACACGGCTAAAGCCATTATTAACGTTTCAATTCTGAATGGTGGTCTTCCACCAGGGCGATACTGAGAGTATCTTCCACTCGGTTAAACACGTATGTATGAATGTAAACTATGTATGAATCCATCCCTCCCACTGCGGCGCTAGTTGTCTAGATTGACAACATACATGTCCAATTGGACATTCAATTTGTCTGTTTAGACAATTTTTTGTCCAATTATACATTTATTTAATCCATTTTGACACCTTTTTTTTCCAATTTGACATTCATATGGTCCATTTGGACAATTTTTTCTCCAATTGTTCAAATAAAATGGATATAATAGACAATTTTTTGTCCAATTATACATTTATTTAATCCATTTTGACACCTTTTTTTCCAATTTGACATTCATATTGTCCATTTGGACAATTTTTTCTCCAATTGTTCAAATAAAATGGATATAATAGACAATTTTTTGTCCAATTATACATTTATTTAATCCATTTTGACACCTTTTTTTCCAATTTAACATTAATATTGTCCATTTGGACAATTTTTTCTCCAATTGTTCAAATAAAATGGATATAATAGACAATTTTTTGTCCAATTATACATTTATTTAATCCATTTTGACACCTTTTTTTCCAATTTGACATTAATATTGTCCATTTGGACAATTTTTTCTCCAATTGTTCAAATAAAATGGATATCTAATTCACAATTTATTGTCGTCGAGAGAGTCGAAAGAGAGCTGAAAGGGCGAAAGTGTCTTCCTCAGTAGAAGGGCAGATGCATCCACCGCCAAGACCTGGATAATTGTCAAGCCATAAACCGGGCACCGCCTGCTAAATGACCAAACTTAGCGAACCATATGGCAGAAGGTTGGTTCCCGGGGCGTCGGAACTCATGCACGCCTCCTAAATTATACCGATTTGAAAGAATCTCACGATTCCCAATTTATGAATTATCTACAAATAAGATGTTTCACTCCACGGATTGTTCGCGCAATAACAATTGACTAGCAGTTAAAAACCCGCTCCGCAAGTTTTTTTCAGGCGGCGCGCGGTGGGTTAAAGTTTAACTCATTAATTTAAAAATAAACTTACTTTTTACTTTATATTATTTGTCGAGTGTGGACAAAATCAATGTCAAAAAGTTGTCTAGATTGACAACATACATGTCCAATTGGACATTCAATTTGTCTATTTAGACAATTTTTTGTCCAATTATACATTTATTTTATCCATTTTTACACCTTTTGGTTCCAATTTGACATTCATAATGTCCATTTGGACAATTTTTTGTCCAATTGTCCAAATAGAAATGGATATCTATTGACAATTTCTTAACGTTTATAGTTAAAAAAGCTATGGCGTTATAAAATTAGCGACTGTAAGGTTGAATTTTAAGAAACCTACTTTGAGTACATCTCTGACGCCGCGCCTTATGTCAAACCATCTTCGACATTCATTTTGTCCAATTCAATTTGTCTGTAAAGACAATTTTTTGTCCAATTATACATTTATTTTATCCATTTTGACACCTTTTTTTTCCAATTTGACATTCATATGTTTTATTATTTGAACTTTTTTTTGTCCAATTGTCCAAATAGAAATGGATATCTAATTCACATTTTTTTTTACGTTTATAATAGTTAAAAAAGCTATGGCGTTAATAAATTAGCGACTGTAAGGATGAATTTTAAGAATCCGACTTTGAGTACATCTCTGACGCCGCGCCTTATGACAAACCATCTTCGACATTCATTTGTCTAAAGTCTAAATGGACATTCATTTGTCCAATTTGACGTTTGTTTTGCACAATCAGGCCACCGTAACAGTCGCTAATTTCATAACGCCAGAGCTTATAATTTTATATAGAAACCACCCCTAACATGCACACGTCCCAAGTACACAAACATTTTACACGACAACACTATAACATACATTTAAACACCATCCACATTAACTATGGTAAACAATCCATTGATTACGAGGGGGGCCACTTATATAATTGCCTTCCAGACAACATTAAAAACGAAAATAGACTAAATAGTTTAAAAAAAAAAAAATCATTTTAATTCTTAATAAACAAAATAGTGTAACAGAATAATATTGTATTACCTATAGAGTAATGTAAAATGTATTTTATTGAAGAAGAAGATAGCAATAATAATCTTTTTTTATATATGAAAATGAACAAGACACAGAAAAATAATAAAAGATAATGGTCGCAACTGGTACATGACTCATAATATGACGTCGTGGCCGAATTGGTTAAAGCCTATGTCCCGGTTAGACGTGAGGTTCTGGGTTCGTGTCCCAGTTGCGACAATTATCTTTTATTATTTTGACCTTTTATTATCTTTTTATTTTTATTTTTATTATTATCGACCATTATATTTTCATTATTATATATTAAACAATTTGATTATTATTATTATTTTGTGTGCAGCACGTAGCAAACACAACGCCGTTCTTCCATGGAGCTACGTTCAAGCGACGCGATCGCCGCTCGTCTGTTTTTTCCATAGTATTATTAGTGTTTCAAAACGCCGCCAGGCGCTACACTAGCAAACTTGTATGACAGGAAGCGGTAGCGTCGCTTGTGAGTAGCTACGTGGAAGAACGGCGTAATAATAGTACGGAAGGTACAGACGAGCGGCGATCGCGTCGCTTGAAAGTAGCTCCATGGAAGTACGGCGTTGTGTTAAAAAAATTCACATACACCGGTGTCTTTGAATAAATATTAAAAAATGTTTTTAATCAGCGAAGTTTCCGAGTTAAAACTTAATTAGGAATTAATTGAAACGAAATGATCCTAATAAAAAGCTGAAATAATTGTCCCGAAAGCTCGGCGCGCATTTCGTCACAGTGTGTGTACCTAATCATTTTTAATGCGTCCTTAATAGTTTTAATGGAATGATCAATTAACTAGACGACATCTGTTGAAGGAAGTCTAAACTAATCATGGCCCGGATGTTAGCTCTCGGCTCTAGGCTCTCGGTTAGTGGAAAATTAATAATTAAAAACCCTTATTTTTCTATGTCGGCTGTTACCTCTGGCGCCTAGGCAATTATAGCATTATTATTGACATAGTAGATGTTATTTTGTAATGGGTTTATAATATAATATTATGTCACGGAGGACAGAACCGCGCACTTTCATTATATATTTTAGAGATTTTTAGAGGACACTCGATGCCACTACTCGTGTTTAAAATTGCATAAGTATCGAGTATTCTCAACTTTTGCTGAATCTGATCAAAGAATTTAACAGAATTTTTGAAGATTTTCGCAAAATGCATGAAATGGAATTCCCAATTTTCAACAATCCATTCACTTTTGGTGCTGCACAGGCACCAATTCAATTGCAAATGGAAATGATAGATCTCCAATCCGACATTATTGTTAAGAATAAATTTAAGGAAGCTAATGTTACTACATCTTATACGCAGTTTTTCAAGGGTTTGAATAATTATACAAATATAAGATAGCATGCAGCACGTATCCTGTGTAAGTTCGGTAGAACCTATTTATGCGAGCAGATGTTTTCCGTTTTGAAAATAAATAAGAACAAACATCGCTTAAGGCTTACGGATATAGCCGGTTCACACGGGGCGATTTTTGTCGGTCAACTTTTTTATTGAAAGCTAATTGACACGTGTGAACACTTTGTCAACAAAGTTATCAACTTTTTTTGTTGCTAGCGAAAGTTGATAGCCCGTCTACTTTTGTCGTTCAAGTATGACTATCGCCATTTTGGTTTTACTAATCGTTCGAGTTTTACATCGAATCGTCGCGTCTGAACACATGTTTCAAGTCGCTTATCATTTTTAGTTACTCGCGGGAAAAAGTAAACGTCAGGCGTTTCATTTATTCGGTACTAGTTCCTACCGTCATGGAATCCGTTTCAACCAAAAAATATCTGAAATGGTCGGACGATTTAATGTTCTGATTTATGGATCTGTACCAAAGCCATCCCTGTCTTTCGGATCAAAAACAAGAAGTATACAAAAATAGAATATTATTTTTGAAATGTAAATAATATTATTTTTTTAAAAATTGTGTTGGATGCGCCTAATTCACTCCTTCTCATGATCCATTTTCTCACCCAAGTACAACGTTTTTTATATTTTTTCATAATCTCCAGCTCCTCTCACAGAACATCAGAAATTAGATAGACGCACGCACTAACAATTTCAGTTGACGCCATTTTGAATGTCAAAATCGGTTCAACTTAAATTGAAACGTGTGAACAAAATGTTGCTCAACTTTTTTCGTAAAATAAAAGTTGGTCAACAAAAATCGAAACGTCAGAACGCCCCAATACGGATGAACATCTCCAATCGATTTAAAATAACTAGCACGAATATGACACCCGACATCAATGAGCTTATCTAAAACAAGAGAAGTCAGGTTACTGTTTTACCCTCCTAATTAACTTAATGAAAATTTATAATAACTAGGTATCTAACTAACTAAATAAAGATTTTTACAATTCAGTATGGGTTTTAATTTTGAATTTTAAGTCTGGCCCTTTACACACGCTAAATCTTATAAATTACAGAATATTAACAATATGAGGAAAAGTGTGCATAGAATATGAAGCATGTGAAAAAAGCGCGTTAAAATTTAATTTTCTGGCATAAAATAATTAATGTTTGCCATAAATATAATCTTATAATGTTCGAAATATATTTTTCCTACTTTGTCCATAAATATAATTGTTATTTTCCGTTTCGTTATTCGAAATTCTTCGCCATTTGAGACAATTTAAAGTTTATGTCATAATATCATAATAACGCCGTCAACTTGTTATTGTGTTCCAATGTGTAATAAGAGAATTCACAATAAAAATGGCTTTGGGAATTTATCTCTGGATCATCATTTAGAATGTATCTGTCAATATTTTGTTTCGCCGTAAATATATTTGTCACAAATATTTTTTCAGACAGATCTGTATTATTTTTATTCTTGCCCATTTTACTTTTGAAGCAGAAAACAGCAATCAATCGAGTATTTTTTTAAATTAATTCATTATTATGTTCTTGATTAAGATTTATCATAAATGTATAAATACATAATAAAGTATTGTTAAATTTCAATATAATTATAATTGCGGATGGGTAATAATTGTCGATAATATTTAATAGGTTCACCGAACAGAGATAATATTATTCTTTGTCTGCTTTAGAAATGGCGCCACTATCAGATGATGTACAAATAATTATATTATTATTGCGATACTTGATTGCGTTGACATTATGGCCGGGCTAAGCCGCTCAAAAAGAAGAATAAGAACAGATATTGTTGAAGGGAGCGCGCTAATATTAAAAACGATAAAATTCATTCATAAAATTCACGATTTAATTATTATTTAATAATCTCGTGTTAAAAAGAGCATTTAAAGAAACATTGTGAATTTTTTTTATACATAGGGGAAGAGACGGCATAGTCGCAGAGATCTCATAGTGGTCATTTTTCCAAAACTAGCCACAATATGGCTCCACCAATACTGTTATCAGATTGGTCTGCGTTTATGCCGTTCGGTTAGGTGCAAGCTAGTCCCTCTGCAAGGTTTTGCCGAACGTCATGCTGAAAGATTTGAGTTTTTAAATTACAAAACTATTTATTCATATTCATATTGCTTGTGTACGTGGGCAAACAATTATATTTTTTAAATATTTCAAAGCGGATTAAGGGGTCGCTCTGCCAATTTCTACTGATTTCTTACATGTTTTCCTTAAACGTTTGAAGTTTTTAAGTTCTTAAAAAAATATATGTTATTCTTTAAGATAGTATCTATTGAAATTCCCTCGATAGAAATAAATCGCAAAGTATGCTCCGAAAATTATTATTTACACTTTTCGTTGTTTGTTTTTGGGGTGTTATGTCGTGTTTCGCTACCTCCTTCTTTAGCCGATGTTTCTCACAGCGTTGCAGTGTCCATCATCAGGGCAGATCCGGCAGATCCGACATCGACACTGCAACGCTGTCCGAAACGTCGGCTAAAGAGGGAGGTAGCGCAACACGGCAAACACCCCCAAAACAAACAACGAAAATGCTTTTGGCCGTGAAAATCGAAAAACGTATATTATTTACACGTTTGTTTCTGTTATTTTACAAGTTATGTGTATGAAAAATTGCACAATGTTTCTTTAAATGCTACAGCACACAGCCCCCACGTGATTTTTGCTCTTTTTCAAATGAGTGGACTTTTATTAAACATTTTCACAATTTTCGCATGAATTTTATGGTTATTAATATTAGCACACTCGCTCCCACGTTCGTATTGTCGTGTCTCTCCATCTTCTTCTTTTTGAGCGGGGTAGCGCGGCCTTAAAAAGCGTTTATACGTAAAATAATTATACGAGCGCCACCTATGAAAGAGTAGATTATGAATTCTTTTGACAATCTAAGTTTCGCACCAACGAGTTTTATCGTAATATTAAAAATTATTTTCGATTTCAAAATGCAATAAAGTGGATTAGTTTCCTAACCCGAGTTCTAATTATCTAATTAAATAGGTTTTTCATTTAGCTCAGCGCGAGTCTTCGACGCGTAACAATTAATTACTCAAGTCCGCTGAAAGTGATTAATAAAATCGATAGGCACAGTCTAATAATAAATCCCCACACAATGGTATTACTGTTTCAACTGTGGTAATGGTTAGACTGGGCACTTACCATGATTTAACGACGCACATGGGGCCTCTTTGCGCATTAGGCGGTAATAAAACGCACTGCAGCAAATACAATGCCATAAAAAATCAAAAACCCGGTATTTTAAATTACGGTGATCCACCAGCCCTTGGAAAATTCGAAATCGGAATCCCCGCCTCTTTTTGGGAGAGATTTAAAAATAATGAGAAAACTTTTTTGGGAAGGTTGGAGGAAATATTTGAGAATTGTTATTTACGGGTTGATTTCGTAAAGGCCTGTAAAAAACATCAACTCCTTTCTTACGCATTGTTTATTATATATAATAACAAGGAAATTTAAAATCGATTTCATGGAACCAAGCGACGTAGAGTCTGCAGACGTCCGTTCGACACCTTAATGGATGCGTTAACTGATACAATACGCACATAGTATTTATGCCGACAGGCATAAGGTTTAATTCTCGATAATTCTTTGAACTCCGCCCGTTTTGATTCATGCCGAAAAAAAACATAATTGTAGTGTTTTGTTTTATTTTGTGAAATTGTGGGACAAATGTGGGATAAAAAACTTAATTTGCCATATTAAATAATAAAACTTTATCCGAAAAGGTATTCATTAGTAGGAGATTTGGCACTTCAAAGTATTTTTTACAGCCCCGATATTAAACTTTTTCCAGACTTGCGAAAAGAGTTTAAAAAATACTCAATTACTACTTATTTAATTGAAGCATCTATAATATTTCCAAACGATTTGATTTAAAAGCCAAAAACACATGATTTTGCATTAATACGCATGACTTTATCTTAAGAGGAAATCCGGTGGAAGAGAAATTTGAACAATACGTATTTTACCAAATTGTTGCTGTCACTGTCGCTTTTAGACCCCCGAATACTGAGCGAAAGGGACAACTGCACGTCAGGCTGATAATACTTTAAACAATCGAGGTTTTGTATTTCCCATTTTTCTCCAAAACCAAATTTCCAAAACTGGACCGATTTATAAGATTTTTTTTACTAGCTGTATTGGGAGAAAATATTCTACGTCTTAACGTTTTGCTTTTTAAAAAAATGCATTGTCTAGTTTGTATACTGAACGTCTGTTAATGGCATTTATGCTATAAGAAGTAACTAATCAAAAAAGCAAAATGTACGAACACGCTAGGGGTCGATATCTATTTGAATTAAAAATTATTTGCAGTAGTGTCGAAATCCAGAGAGATAATTGGGGAATACGTTTGTATGGACAAAACGATGCCTGGTTTCCTCTTAAGGCGTACTTAGTAAGCGTTCAAAAAGAAAAGGTACTTTATACGATGGTTTTTTTTCACATGTTTCTAGCTTTCACCCTTCAAGTGTGTTCTAGGCCATTGTTTCAAATAATGGAGAGAGGAAATATGAATTTATGTATTCATTTTATTCAAATAGCCAAATTTAAAAATTATATGGAAGATTGGAGTCGAGTTCAGACTTAGGCGGTCTGCTCACGAAGCAACTGAAAAAAAACAGTTTGCAACTAAACTCGCTATCCTGTGTACGTCAATGTGATGGTCCGCACACTACACAACTTATTAAAAACCAGTTGTCAATGGCAACGCAAGCTTTTTTTAATCAGAAATCATCAGTGTGATGGTCCGCACACTACACAACTTCTCAAAAAACCCGTTGTCAATGGCAACGCAAGCTTTTTTAATCAGAAATCGTCACAGTAGGCGAGTTTCAGGACAGAAAAGTGACACCCCCCCCCGTACTCGTACTTTTATTCTTTATTTCATCTTTTCTCCATTTCTTTTCTTTTCTGTTTCTCTTATTAATTTTTATTTTCTGTTTATTTTTCAAACCTATTTATTAATTAATTTTAATATTTCTTTTAAGAAATTTATAAGACAGATTAAATTCCTGCCACTTCGGAACAGCCTCATAGTGAGGTGGCTATACCTAAAACAATGTACTTAAAGGTATCTAGGTTAATAAATAATAAATAAATACAAATAAAACTATAAGTGCATTACAAAGAAAGGTCATAAGAGAGTTCTTAGCCGTAAGACACTTTGAAGATAATAAAAGAAGAAAGAAAAAAATAGTTATAGTAAGTTTTACAAAATAATATCACAAACCTGTTGACTGTAATGGCCACCATAGATAGCAGCGAGACGGCCACATTCCCGTAGAAGATGACTGGGAACAGTTGGCACAGCGCGTCCCCGAACTCCCAACTCTCATGCAGGTAGCGTGAGGCGGTCAGCGGCAGGTTGAGCGAGCAGAACAGCAGGTCTGACATGCACAGCGACAGGATGAAGGTGGTAGTGGCGTGGCCGCGCAACTTGGGACACGTCAGCAGCGCCACGGTGGTGATCAGGTTTCCTGGGAAAACAACATATTATAAGTCATTGATTCAGGTTGAGTGGGCAGAACAGCAGGTCTGACATGCACAGCGACAGGATGAAGGTGGTAGTGGCGTGGCCGCGCAACTTGGGACACGTCAGCAGCGCCACGGTGGTGATCAGGTTTCCTGGGAACACAACATTCTACATAAGTCATTGGTTCAGGTTGAGTGGGTAAAACAGCAAGTATGACATTCACAGAGATAGGATGAAGGTGGTAGTGGCGTGGGACATAACATACTACATAAGTCATTGATTCAGGTTGAGTGGGCAGTACAGCAGATTTGACACGCACAGCGACAGGATGAAGGCGGTAGTGGTGTGGCCACCTAACTTGAGATACGTCGGCAGCGCCACAGTGGTGATCAGGTTTGGACACAACATACTACATAAGTCATTGATTCAGGTTGAGTGGGCAGAAAAGCAGGTTTGACATGCACAGCGACAGTATGAATGTGGTGTGGCCACGCAACTTGGGACACGTCGGCAGCGCCACGGTGGTGATCAGGTTTGGACACAACATACTACATAAGTCATTGATTCAGGTTGAGAGAGTAGAACAAATGTTTTTTTTTTTTTAGTTATTTATTTTATACACTTTACAAATATAAGACAAAAAGTCCCGATACTAATGTACTGGACCGTTGTGCTTTCTGATTTTATTTTATAGCATGTTTGATATGTTGTAGATACGTGTAAATAATGGTTGTAATTGGCTTATGGTGAGCAATCGAATATATCTTTATTCACTATCTCAAAACACAGTATTTGGAGATGTGTGACTAATAAACTGGACGATCGCTATATATATGTTTTACAAAATATTTGTCATCTCCATCGATAGATCTTGTTAGTCGATGGTCATACAGCTTCAATAATAATCAATTTAACATTGCTGTGAAAAGTAGAAAATCTGTAGATGTTTTTTTTATTCTTATCTTAATGTATAAAAAATGAATGTTTCTTTGTTTGTCTCTCATGGGCAACCTAAACCATTCTTTCGATTGCAATGAAACTTTGATGATTTGTTGCGCATATGGCCGTGAAGGTTTCTATATATATATATAGTGCTGCACTCTAGCGTTATGAAATTATTTCCTATACCATTCATCCGATTGCGATGAATCTTTGGTGAGTTATTGTGTGCACGCCCTTTGAAGTTTTCTATATATATATATATACGGATGAGCTCTGGTATTATGAAATTTTTGCAAAAAATTCCAATAGGTGGCGCGCAAGTTGTTTTAAAAATTAGTGAATTTCATGTATTTTAGCGGCAGGGAGGGAAGTCGGGAGGTGAAGGGGAATCCGTAAACGGGGACGAATTGGAAAGGACACACTGGGAGAAACAATTTCTGTAAAGTGACATTCAACGCTAGTTGATAATAATTATGAACTGTCTTGATTTCATTTCGATGCCCTGAACGATATAACGATTTCGGCATTACTATCAAAATACACAGTACCTTACCAGACGAAGTAGACATATTGATCTGTACCTTGAAAGTTGAAATTAACGAATTTATCATCATTCTAATGCGAAAATTGTACCTACTTATTTTTACTGTTACCATAACTAATAAATATGATATAATCATTAAAGAAGAATTGAATACTAATAAATCTAAACGAAACATGATAAAGAACAAGGCACAAAAAATAAAAAGGAAACGGTTACAACTGGATATCGAACCCAGGATCTCTGTCTTATCGGGACAACGCCTTAAACCATTCGGCCATTGGGACCTATTTAATTTATGTCATTTTTTTCGCTCTCATATTTCAAATTATTGAAATTTACAATCACATATATAAGTCGTCTCAAAGTTGTCATACCACAGTTTGAAAATTGCCTTGTAACCCGAAACAGCTGTCACAATAATAAAAAAAACTAAAATATGTGCAGAATTTAATAATTATTTTTTTTAATGACAATACAAATTAAAATACAATATTAAGTAAATTAAAAATACAAAGTGAAGTATTTTATTCTCAGTCCTCCTCACTAGGTATTCCTTTTCCGAGGTGGACGGCAGCTTGTTGTGTGGTGTTGATCAGGATTTCCTCATCATTGTTGTTGGCTTTTGTTGGTTTCCACGAAATATAAATAAATAAAGCAAAAAGTGTTGTTTATTATCTTGCGTTGTTTTAAAAAGTGTTTATTATCTGTAGGTTGCGTTGGGGTTACTTAATAATTAATTACATTATTAAGAGGCTAGACTTTGAACGACACGCGGAACACCCGCGTCTGTCATTCTGTCCCGCTCACAATAAACTCACGGACACTTACAATAAATGCGAATGCGAAATGTGCGAATGAGACAACGCTCAAATTTACCTACAGAAATCGCTCGAAAAGGGGTTTATGGAGAATACACTTTTCTACACCGAAACTTTCACGAAATTGAAATTTTAAAAAATATATATTTTTTAGAAAGAAGAAGCTACGTCGGTAGCTTTTTATAATTTTATAATTCTTTATGAGAGTTGAGTTAGCAGCACTTTTTCCTTAAATAATATTTTTTGATAAATCGTACATGTTTGACAGTGAATGTTTACGTTAATACGAAACGCATCGAAAATTCGAAAACATACCGACATAGTTTTCATCCTCTAGAAGGCAGTATAAAAAAAATATATTCATTTTGTGCAATTTTCGATGTAGAAAAGTGTTTTTTCCCGGGCGTCCTTTTTGTATGGGCCGAAAAGCGAAGTCTATCGTCTTAAGTTTAATTTAAACAAAGCTTTTTTTAACTTTTTGGCTTTTTCGGTTTCGTACAAGACGTGGGAGAAGGAAGATTAATTTTTATGAACGGCTTTTGGGACAATCGTTGATGACATGCATACGATCTCTCCCTGGGACTAGTATCTTTGATGGCCGCCGCGGTCGAGTGGCAAGGCTCCCAATTCGAAGGTCACGGGATCGAACCCGGCGTGCACAAATAAATTTTATTTGATTTATTTGTGTTATTACTTATTACACAATTAATTACGTAAAAATAATGTATAGTAATTTGCGGCAAGTTCCAGAGTGGAAGATACTCTCAGTATCGCCCTGGTGTAAGACCACCATTCAGAATTGAAACGTTGATTGAAATGACTTTAGCCGTGTTTGGTGACCAGATCTGAATAGCCAAGTTCATCCCCACTTTACTCTTCCCCATCTCCTTCCCCTCCCCACTACCTTCAGCCTCACAAAATACCCCAATTGGGGATGCCATAGACTCACTGGCTCCAGACGGCGGCAGTTGTCTTGTGCAGTGACTATTGGTTATAGGTAGGAACTTCATTCTCGACAATCGTAAAATAAACTCCCAAAAGTCAACGGTTGTTTATCAAAGTACTTAATTATCTATGATCTACAGAGATCTTTGATAAGAAACTAAAATAATCTCAGAGTTCAAAGCCAAAGGGGTAACAAGTGTATTTCCTATTCTGATGGAAGATATAAAAAAGTCAATTAAAGAGAGACGCGGGAGCTAAAACAGACCACTTTTTTCCATATCACTTCTGTATAACTTCTTCTCTATATCTCTATATCCCAAGTGGTTAAATTGACGTAATGGCCGGCAGTCCCTAATCCATTAGCGACTATCTTTGGACGCGAAGGGCGAAGTTTGATGGGATTTGTGGTTTAATGGGGAATACAGGAAGTTCATTATTGTATTCTCCATAAAAGAAAGAGATGAAAGCAGGGGGTATCCAAGTTGCTAACCCCAAATTTAACTTGTTGAAGGCCAGCATACAAAAAATATTTTTTTTCAATACGACGTAAAATATTTGACAGTTCTCACCTTTCTTACGAATTCAATTTTTATAACATTTCTTTTGTGATATTTTTAAAAAATTACATCAAAATAATGTAGATAAAACGAACTTCCTAATAATCACTCAAATCTATGCTTTCCACAATGGATTTATATTAAAAAAAAAACAATGAATAAATATAGACTTCGAATATGACAGCGTTCATATTATCAAGCGGCAGCCATTTTGTCCGCCATCTTTGGTGCCCGGCGCGTCATAGGCAATTAATTTGAATATTTCGGAGTGGCTAAATGCTATCCAGTATTTCGTTATGTCAAGAGCGAGACCTTGTTCTTCATACAATTTCTTTATACATAAGGAGCAAAATCGCTTCAAAAATCCGGACCCGCCGGGGGGACTGCGGCCTGCAAGAGGTTTGGTTAGGGCATAAAGTACTGAGTTAATTTTTTTATGTTTTTTCTGATTTCCAGAGGTAAAAGCGAAATATTTTTTTAGTCGTAAATAGTGTAGATATTTTTATTAAATATATTTTTTTTAAATAGATAATCGGTTATAATGTAGATTTTATTATTGGTATCGCACCGGTACATGAGGGATGTCCATTCAGATTCTAAACTTTGCTTGAAATGGTTTTGAATCGTATATTATACTCGTATATTTTTAATTTATTTAATATGGTGCTACGTTGGCTTTGTTTAGTGACTAGATCTATATATCCAGGTACCAGGAGCGATCCGTGAGTTTTAAGTGAGCTAGAGTGCCAAGATTGAAAAAACGACGTTATTGATGTTGTAGGTGAAAATTATTTTTTTTTTTCAAAATTTCAACTTTTTGTGTGAAGATCTTTTGGTGTATGGATGCGGCGCATCCCCAAACTGAAAGAATCCTGAAGATCTTCATACAAAAAATTTAAATTTTGAAAAAAAAAATCTTTTTCAGCTACAACCACATCAGTAACGTCGATTTTTTCAATCTTGCAAGCACTCTGGCTCACTGAAAACTCACCGACCGCCACTGCCAGGTACCTCTTTCCCTTCCCCTCCCACCAATCCTTCATTATCACAACAATTCCCAAAGTAAAAAGCAAAGAAATTCGAAGAAAAAATCTTTTAATATAAACAAGTAAAAATACGAACGCAATACTTTTCATCTGGAAAATCGACGAAAATTATTTAATGACACTAATGAAACCAATGTCGCCAATGAGTTAGTACACTCTGGTTCTCTTACTTACTCTGGTTCTTTTAATTGTAGGTATATAGAGAAATTGTGTTTAAAAAACAATCAGAAATTTGGTCTCTTGTCAGAGAGAAATCAATTTTCTAAATTTGAAATTTGAGGCCTGAATGGATAGACATTGCATCACGAAAAACGCTCAAGTCGAATTTATTGTGTTTTTCTTTATTATTTTGTATACTATTATTTGTACAGAGAAGGTCAGAAAATCCAATTTCATGAAACAAATATTTCCGTAGGTGACTATACTCAATTCTATGTTGAGATCAAATGTACATTATTATAAAATAAAATCGCCGACTTTTACACAGATATTCTGTACATTGTGCTAACAACGGTGTAATAAAATACATAAAGACGAACCACCGGCACCCTTATGACCGCTAACATTAGGGGGTTATAAGTTGTAACTGCTCCCTTTTGGTAATAAACAGAACAATAACAGAAAGAGAGGTTGCATCGGAGCTCCCAGTGGCTGGGGTCAATCCCAATCATACCAGGGGTGTTACGGATATTCGCATCCGCATCCGCATATACGGATTATTCACATTAATTTAGACATTTTCATCCGCATCAATTAATGCGGAGCTTTTACGGATGCGGATTCATATCTGCAACAAGTAACGACATGTAAAGAAAGTGGGCGGGGAGATAGTGGCGCGTGCCTCGCGCTTAGTTGGTAATAGCTGTCTTCGTTGAATTAAGATAGCAACTAGCACGAAGTTCGCTCGCTAACTGACCATTAGGAAGGTGCACATTGGTGACGAGCTCCTACAGGTTTTGTTTTAGTTATCGATGTGATTCCCATTGTGAATCAATTACAGTGATTGTTTAGTGAGTTTATCCAAGTTTTTTGGATGGTTGATGAATATTTCGATTTAAATATTAAGTGAAAAATTAAATAAAAATGCCGCCAGTAATAAAAAGCAGTATCTGGACTTATTTTGTATTACTATTTTTTAAATATAATTCACCAATTTTTTAATTTAATAATTAAATAAGAAGCTTTAGACTTATGCTAATAAGTAGGTAAGACTAAAAACTGTTTTAGTTTTGTTCTCAAAATATGATTAAAATTAAATCGATTTTCATTTATTTATGTAAATATGTTTAAAAACGCAAATTTTGACATCCGAAATATGTTTAAAAATCCTGAAATCCGTATCCGCGGATGATAACTTCTAATATCTCTTTTAATTCATGTCTCTTCTGATACATAACTTTTTTAAATAGATATACTTATTAATCTTATTATGAACAGAAAACTGTAAACCAATCAATTTACATTAAACTAGCTGACCTGGCAAACTTCTTACCTCAGAATTAATATAAGTTGTGTTTAATTTATTAGCTGAAATAAATTAAGTTTTTATTAAGTTAAAATAAATATTCTAAGTTCAAAAAATTAAATTGAGCTGTTGACTAAGCACGAAATGTTCGGCACACTACACCATTGACAGTTCGAATTGATTCAAATTATGTTGAACAACGCACATTATTTGAAAAACCGTTCCATACAAAATATATTATGAAAAAAATAATTTTCTTCATAATTATTTTTCCCTTGACTTTTTCCGATGTTTTAATAGTTATTCTGTTAATCGGGACGGAGACAAATCCAACAAATCAAAGATCATAAAAATCTGTTCAGCCGTTCTTGAGTTATAAATGGTGTAACTAACCCGACTTTGTTTTATATATTAAGAAGAATAAGATAAACGCCCGGGTTGTCGGCACTGAAACTGAATAATCCGCATCTGCGGATCATACCTTTACTACAACTAACAATGTAGTGTCAGCAAAACATGAAACTTGTATAACAACTAATAAAAACAGTAATGCGATGCTATACTAATTGAAACGGTGCGTAGAGCTGAAGGTCGTGGCTAGGTATTTGATCAGATACTATAAATTGAGATTAATTAGGATGTCAACTTCCAGAAAATTACCGAAAGCGGGCAGTGTCGTTGTCATAAAAAAGTGTACCTACCTATCAAGCAGTGAGTGACGCAGCAGCCAATAAGGAAGTTGAGTCCTTTTTAAAAAAAATTTTTATCAATGTTCACATGCAAACTTAAATACTGAACTAGTATTTTTTTTTAGTTTTTTTTTTATTTTAATTTTTATTGTTATTTTTTAAATTTAAAAACACGAAATGTCGTTTTTCAACGAAACTTGCAACCGTTCCTAACATAGCTGAAAAATGATATTTTGTGCTTTTAAATTTAAAAAATTACCATTAAAATGCACTTTTTTCGAAATTCCGGTAACTGAATTGATTAGTACGGCGCTCCGCCCACTCAGGCAACTGAAAACCAACTAAAACCGGCTGTTTCTCTGTCTTGATTGGTCAAAAAGCTTGGTTAACCATAGAAGAAGAACAATCAGCTGACAGTTGGCAACTATCAATAGCCGCCCAGGGCAACCAGTAGAGCAAGTCGCAAGTCACCGCTTGCGTTACCATTGACAACGGGGTTTTGTGTGATTGTGTATGTGCGGGCCATCACATTGTCATACAAAGACAGTTGGCAGTTGAGAGTTTTCAGTTGCCTGAGTGGGCGGAGGCGCTTATAGTTAATATCTAACTACTACAACTTTTTAAATTTATTTTTTTCGTCCATATAAGGCGTGTCCCGGTTTTCTAAATATTTTCCCTTATTTTTCACACAATCACGAACTCTCACAAATGACGTCACGAACTCTCCCGCACAGTATTATACTCTTTCCGGCGTTTTCGCGGGCTTTAATAAAGTTCAAACTTGTAGAATTAATTTAATTATAAAAACTAAAAAAAAAAAAAACTGGTATTTAAGTTTGCATGTCATCTACATGAACAAATTTTTTATAAGTCAAAATGTTTTTCACTCAACTTCCCTATTATACAAATAAAAAAACATATTTCTTCAAACACGGCAAACTTATTGTGGTGTTACCATTTTAATTCAAAATTAATACAATACTTAGTTTTAACCAACTTTGTTTCGTAAGCAATGCTTATTTCATCAGGGTTTAATTCTTAGTACATCCTGATGAAATATTTTTCTCTGGTGGCTTATTGCGGGTTTGAGGATCGCAATCCTGATGAAGTACGAAACATGTTGGTTTTAACGAGGTTAAAACTTATCTAGTATTCTATTAATTTCGAAAAAAACATATTCAACAAAAATCATTTGCTGCATGTGAAAATTTTACTATAATAAACCTGGACACTGGAGTGTTGGTAAGTCAAAACTTAGTTGGATGGACTGTACTGTGAGTTTTCAGATATTGTCATTGAGCATAGCTAAAACCATTACAACCAACCTTTCAATTTTGTATAGTGGTCTCTCACCAAGTTTCTCTCTCAATTTGGGAGTCGGATATGGGTAACGCCGCCCCGCAAATCATTTACTGGATAGTCATAGGTCACCTCAAGTGGTTCGCTACAATTGGTGATTATTGGTGATTTAGCACGGATGCCCGGGTTCATGAGGTGAGGTTTGTCTATGTCATGGCAGCTGATGCGTCTGCCCACCTACTGCGTGGCGGACCGGATCGGGGGAGTATGGTTGAGGGAAACCTTTTGAACTCTCCATCCGGACTCTCTCGACGCATCGCTTAGCACCGCAGTGGGAGGGATGGATTATATGCCCATCACTCCTGGACACACCGACCACCAGATTCCTACCTACCTCTCATACCTATTTCGTTCTCAGAACCCTACCACACACCATCTCTTAAGATGACACAGCCTCCCAGGAAAGTTTTTTCTTAAGGTCCTAAGAGTCTCCTGTGTGGAGAAGGTAAAGTTTAAAGAATAAGAAACTGAAAGGATCTTCAATTTCAGAGGGAAGTGCAAGTAACTATTTTTAAATATATTCAAATTCTACAATATAATATACCTACCAACAATAATTTGTTTTTTAAATAATATGTCTTCTTTATCCACTGGAGCGATAGAGCAATTTAATTTTTTTTTTCGGATTGCTAAAAGAAATTATTCCGCCCACATTAAAAAAATTATATCTCTGAATTTGAATACACAGACATACAAACTGATTAAAGTTCTTTATACCCAATGAATTCTGTCTATTATATTAAAGTTCTTTATACCCAATGAATTTTGTCTATTTTCGCATATTCGTAGGATTTATAAAAAATATTTTTTATTTATTTATTTTTTTATTTTTTTATTTGTGAAAATTTTAATTATAACATTATAAATATATTTTATTTAACATTTATATTAAATTACTACTCTTCCATTTAAAGCATTTGCTTGTGTATGGAAGAGGAGTGTACATAGGTGATGTTATTAATTATTACTTAGATATTTAATTTTACATGCTATGCGCATATATGTATATGCGTGCTATAGTTGGTACATGTTATGATGGAAAATAATAAAGATATACAATAATTTTTTTTGTTATAAAGTTGAATTTATATTTAATAGAAAATATTAATTAAAAATAATAAATATATATATTTTTTTATATGTAATAAATATATATATTTGTGATGTGTGTATTTTGAAAAAAGAGAGAATGTTATGGAGAATAAAAGATATTTGCAAGAATTAATTTAATTTAGGTTTTTTTTTTTTTTTTAAGATTGTCTTTAAAATGTTTCTTGATAGAGTGCAACATTTGAATTTTATCATTAATGCTTCTGATTTCTTCCGGTAGTTGATTGAAATAGGTTCTTCCCTGGTAAGTATAATGGTGTTGTGCAAATGTGGTATTTAATTTTGGGCATAAAAAAATATATTTAAGACGAGTTCGGTTTTCAGTTAAAAATTGATATTTGTGTTTTTCTTTTATAATTTGAATTAATGAATTTTTAATATATAAATCTTTAAATGTAGGTACTTGAAATTCGTCAAACAATCGTTCCGTTGGGTAGTCCAAAGGTTTTTTTAATATAATTTTAATTATTGTTCTTTGTACAATTTCTATTGGAAGAAGGTTAGATTTATATGCGGATCCCCAACTTATAATGGCGTATTGTAAAGTGGATTGAACTAAGGCATAGTAGATTAAATATAGATTTTTTATCGATAGAAAATTTCTGATTCTTAAAAATACATATATAAATTTTCTAATTTTTTTTACAACTTCACATATTTGTTCTTTCCATTTTAAATTTTTGTCGATAATTACTCCTAAATATTTGATTGTGTTTGTGGTTCTTAATATTGAGCAGTTTTGTAAACAGTAATTTTTATTGTGCGTTTTAGAGTTGTCATGAATGATAATGTTAAAGTTTTTAGGGGTATCATTTGTCTGTATTGCAAATGGAATTACATATGTTTTATCAGTATTTAGTGATAGTAAATTAATGTCGAAGAAATTCTTAAGAGTATTTATGTCTTCAGTGGCTTTTAATATTACATTTTCCCAAGTTTTTTCGCTTATTATTAGTACCGTATCGTCGGCATACGAAGTAATTTGGCCGTGTAGGGGTTGAAAAAAAATGTCGTTAACATATATGGTAAAAAGAATTGGTCCGAGCACTGTACCTTGCGGAATTCCAAAGTCTGATGTGTCTTTATCGCTATTAATCTGATTTATTTTTACTACTTGTTGTCGATTTTTTAGGTAGCTTGAAATCCATTTAATCGCGTTGTATTTTATACCAATATTATTTAATTTTTTCATTAGAATCTTATGGGATATGCTATCGAAGGCTTTTCTAAGATCAATAAATATACCTGCACATTTTTTACCATTATCTAATGATTCGTAAATATATGAAGTTACACTGGAAATAGCGTCTTGTGTGCTAAGTGATTTTATAAAACCAAACTGATTTTTGTGAAGTATTTTATTATTATCTAGGAAATTTACCAATTGTTTTTTTACTATTTTTTCAAAGATTTTTCCTATATTAGAAATTAGACAAATTGGGCGATAATTTGTTACTAGATGTGGATCTCCAGATTTGTAAATAGGTGAGATTATTGTATTCTTATAGTTCATTGGAAATATTCCATTTGTTAAACTTAAGTTTATTAAATGAGTGATGGGTTTTATTAAATAATATTTCATAGATTTTAACAAGTCTGCCGTAATAGAATCAAAACCGGGAGAAGAACCTCCTTTCATATTATCTATTATTTTTATGATTTCACATTCTGTTGTTTTTTCAAACGTTGAGAGTATATTACTTTCCTGTAAGTTTTCATTTATATGGTTTTCAGGGTTTGAAAGTTTTTGTATACTTTTCGCAAGATTTTTTCCAACATTAGCAAAAAAGGAATTAAATACGTTTGCGCATTGCTTAGGCTGTATATTGGCGTCTATAATTTTGTTATCCTGCTCAATGTATTTTATGTTTTGTGTTTTTTTTGTATTGCCTAAGGCTAAATTAACTGTTTTCCACATTTGTTTATGGTTATTTTCAGAAGATAATATTTTATTTTTAAAATAGTCTTCTTTACTTTTTTTAATATAGGTTGTTAATTTATTTTTATATTTTTTGTAGAAAATATAGGCTTTTTCATTTTGGGGATTTTTTAAAGTTGTTTTGTAAAGTTTTTCTTTGTTTCTGATAGATATTATAAGACCTTGGGTAATCCAAGGTTTTAAACATGGTAATTTTGATTTTATGTGAGTTGTTATTTCAGTTGTTGAATTTTTAATGTGTTCTGATAGTAAACTTTCGAAGTTAGTCGAGCATATTTCGGTATCGT
This sequence comes from Limnephilus auricula, assembly GCA_951813805.1. Taxonomy (NCBI): domain Eukaryota; kingdom Metazoa; phylum Arthropoda; class Insecta; order Trichoptera; family Limnephilidae; genus Limnephilus; species Limnephilus auricula. Next base: position 5,233,994 of record OX638396.1, read on the forward strand.
CACTGTTTAAGACATTGCTCCAATTCTCCTTTTTTAACTTTTCAGAGAGAATGGCCATATTTATGGTGGATTTTTTATTTATTATATTATGTTTTTTATGTTTAATATTGTTATTATACAGAAGTAAGCATGCATGATGATCGGTTATGTCGGTTTTCCAAACAATTGATTTTAATTTATGAAGGTCTTTAATATTTACGTTTGTCCAGATATGATCTAAACAAGTTGGAGTATGTTTTTTTATTTCTCGAGTATTTTTATTTATGCAAGATATGAAATTTTGTTCAGTCATACAATTAATGTATTCATTTTTGTTATTGTTTTCTATTTTTTCATTAATGTTTAAATTAAAATCACCTACAATAAAGCAAAGTTTATTTTTGAATTTCGATAATATGTATTTGAGGTCATTAATAAAAGGAATAATACTCGAGCCGTGCGTTCTATATATAGCTATTAGATGGTACATTGATTTGCCGAGTTTAAAATGTATTTCGATGCAGTTTACTAAGTGTATTGGGTGTTCAATTATTTTAACAATACTAAATTTATTATTCGCAAATATTATTAGTCCACTATTTTTGTTGATGTCTATGTTGGTAGAGATATAATTGTATTCAGGTATGTGATAAGGCGGTGACTCAGCGGTCGTAAATGTTTCGGATAACACTATGAAGTCCGGTTTTTTAATTAAATTATTTATTTTTAGAATTAGTTCTTCAAAATTTTTTTGAATACTACGTATGTTTAGGTGCATAATAAATATATCATTGATGTTTTTAGAAATAATTTTGTTGCATGAGTCAGTGGATATACATTCATATTCTTGAATTTTAATATTTCTTTCTAATTCGTTATTAATGAAATCATCCATTTAATGCTTTTTTGGTTGTATTTTGCAAAATTAATTTTAAGATTTTTATTCAATGTCGTAGTTTATTCTTTCTTTGGCTAATTTAAGCATGTAAGATCGGAACTTACATGTTTCGCTATTTGTCCGGTGGTCTATTTCATTCATTTTGCTGTTTAGGGAGTTTGCTTCTTTCTTCTTGTTAGCTGAGTAGCAGTTAGCACATTTAGGTGGAAGTTCCAGGGATTTACATTCGGAGATGGGATGATCTTCTGCACAGTGTTTGCATGTGGGTTTTTCCATTTTATAGTAGCACTTTTGAGCTGTGTGTCCAAATTTTTGGCAGTGGAAACATTGGGTAAGAGGATTACAGTCTTCTACATAAATTCTCATAAATCCAAGATGAATTTTTTGTTTATTTATAAGATGTAATCTCATTTCAGCGTTTGTTTGGATAATAAAGTTGTTATTGTTTGTTTTTTTGTTTGTAATTATGGCTTTAACTTTTAGTATTTGTGTGTTTGGGTATTTTTCGGAAATCATTTTTATGTCGCTATTTTGCTCAATAATGTCTTCAAGGAATTCATTTTCGGTATAGTCCTTATCAATACCTTTGAATATTACGCACGGTTCCGTTTTTAGAAGTTCCTCGGCTGTTATGGTTTTGTCGAATTCATTTATCTTGTCTTTTAACTTTCTTGCTTCTTCTTTTTCGGGGCATGTTATTATAAGTTTGTTTTTTGTTTTTTTAATATCGCATACTCGGATACCCAATTGTGATATTTTAATTTTCTGTATTTTTTCTTTTATTTTTTCAGTGTTTCCTTCTTTTAAGCTTTTTATTATTATTGGAAATCTTTTTTCGTGTGTCTGTGGTATTAAGTTTTTTACAGCAGAAGAGTATGAAAATATGGGGTTTTGTTGTATTTCGTTTTTTTTTTGAAGTTCACATTTTTCTTTTAATGTTGCTAATTCAATGGCCATATGTGAAATCATTTCCATAATGTTGCTGGTTCCTTTCATCATTTTTGATTTTGTTTCTTTGGTGAGTTTAGTACCATTTTCTTCTATGATTGAGAGTAGATCGGCTATATTTTGTTTAGCCTTTGTAATATAGGCGTGCGGATCAACCGCTTCCTCCATTTTCTGAAGTTAAGATTATTTTATTTTTTCACTTATTTCAATATTTTTCTTAAAATTAATTTGCTTTGGTTTGAAGGTGTTATTTTTACTATTTCACCGCTCACTCACGTCCAACACCGCTTGAGGTTTCGGTATTATACGGTATTATAAAATCGTTAACTTTAAAACATTTTAAAGAGTCTAGCTAATATTTGCCACATTGTGGCAGAAAAGCAATCCGAGGCTTTGGAAATAGTGCCATAATGTGGTAAAAAGCGTTCGAGTGGTTAATGGGGTTTGAACCCAAGGCGTTTTAACCCCCGAACTTTAAGGTTGAGAGCCAAAAAGCTGATCAAAGAGATCTAAAATGTGAACCATTCTGACTTACAGGCAGTATGTTTTAAAACTTGAAAATACGCAATTAACCCTTTCAAACCGTGTTAATATTTGAAAAATTTTGACATTTTTTTCTCCCTGTCTAGAGCAAATAAAAAATTGCTGTTTTCGTTTTCAAATTGTTGATAGCCATTTTTATATTTTGAAATGTGATTTTTGTGTTTAATATTTTTTTTTATTGCAAATTACGAAGGTATTTTTCAAATGAAATTTTAAATTAAAGTTTAAATTTAAAGGTACCCATTCTTTAATTTTTGCGTAATTTTTTGAAATCAACTAATATGCTACACTTTTGGTATACGTGTTATTAACCCTTTCAAACCGTGTTAATATTTGAAAAATTTTGACATTTTTTTCTCCCTATCTAGAGCAAATAAAAAATTGCTGTTTTCGTTTTCAAATTGTTGATAGCCATTTTTATATTTTGAAATGTGATTTTTGTGTTTAATATTTTTTTTATTGCAAATTACGAAGGTATTTTTCAAATGAAATTTTAAATTAAAGTTTAAATTTAAAGGTACCCATTCTTTAATTTTTGCGTAATTTTTTGAAATCAACTAATATGCTACACTTTTGGTATACGTGTACACCATAATACGATCTGTAATTATGGTGACCAGAATGTTCAGTGGAAACTTTTTAAGTGTGTGAATATTGAGTACAAACTTTTCATCGGATGTATTAACATTTTATAATATAATAAAACATAATAGGAATTATCCTCACATGATAAATCATTATGTCTCGAAGCGCCGAAAACTGATAATTGGGGTTTTTAACCTTAGGTTAGGTTATGTGGGTTATTGTGAGTTATGATGTGATGAATTATCATGTGAGGAAGTATCGTGTCTGAATAAATTTACTATGGGAATTCAGACGCTGAGATCTCATAGTCCGATTAGACATGGAACCGTAATTATATGTGGAACACGCTCTGTTTCAAATTAAAGAAGCAATACAATCTAACATCTATATCGTATAAAAAAAAGGTCCTTTTTTATAACTCCACTAATTGATTTCAAGCATCAAATATGTTGTACCACTGTCATTTTTGTCTGAGAGGGTTAATGTATTGTTTGCCTTATCCATAGACAGACATTAGTAATTGTGTTGAGGCTCTTCAAGAATAATAAATCCTTGTTAGAAACTGGTTTATAAATAATATTTACGTGTTAGCAATATATTATACCCCTGGGTCTCACGACCGACTGTAACTATCTAGGAATTGAATCTGAGAGCTTAGAGGTCTACGTTAACCATGTTCCAAAATAACAAACAAACAAAAAAGGTCTAACAAAAGGTCCTTGCGGAACTCCATATTGTTGACTCAGCCCGACAACATCCTCGTAATGTAGGTACCTACTAGGATTTTAAAAAATATTTTTTGTTTATATTAGTATTTTAGTTTGTAGTTTTTTCGTTTATTTCATTTCCGCGTATTCCCATATCAAACAAATAAAAAATATTCTCATGGATTTCATCATTGGTACCGCATAATTAACTTTTGTTCATCTCATCGCAGCATCTGTTCTTCACGTGTTTTATTTATGACGATGACCAACGGAGAATCATTTGCGTTGGCTAATTGTATTTAAATAAGTACAGCAAAGTATTTCACAAGTTACATGTGACAGTAATAATGAAGCGCAGTTGGTGCGTGCAATATTGCTTCCATACTGACATTATTGGAACCAACGCAAATCAGAGCTAATATTGGAACTCTTGCTGAAGCAAATTTGAAAAATACTAACTAAGTAGAACCTTAGGTCTAAGAACTACATTAGGTCCACATATTTAGGTTCATCTACTTTAGGTATTTCAGTTTAAAGTTAGTTTAAATTTTGAGTCACAATCGAGCCTTCATCAAATACACAAAATCCCATTTATTTAAGACGACAGGACTTGGCTCAATAGTTCTTTGTTTCCGGTGATTGACGGCTATACTAAAACTAAACGCAGAAAACCACATTAAATTATACTGCAATACCCACCTCCATGATTATAGGTAGGTAGGTATTATTAATGTTTAATTATGTTCTACCGCGAAGTTACTAATTTTCAAACGTACAAAATTAAAAAAAAAAAAAAAAAGTGTTTAATATATTTTTAATCATCGTAAATTCGTTTGTGTGTTATCGTGCATCTAGAATGAGACGGAGGGCTTGGACGGAGGTGTGATGGAAAAATATTTTTATTGTTTTTAATTGAAACAAAATATCATCAGACAGCAAATTGACATCTACATTATTACTTCAAATATGCTCATATTACTATTATATATACATATTAATCCATCTTTTCATTTTATTTCAAAGTCAAAGGTTCCTCCCTCAGGATACAAAGTATACTTTGGTTTTGAAAAACATTGATAATTTTTTTTTAATAAAAATAGAGGTGTTAACAAAAAAATATTATTTACATTCAATTTCAAATGACGCCGCAAAATAATTTTGCAATAAAATTATTGATGAAGTGAAAATAATTATCTTTATAAGCAACTAATTTATTAAAAACTATCATGTTTCAAAACCCTCTCCCGCGAAGCCCCCCTACTTAATTCCCCATCCGACCCCCCGCATACCTCTCCCCCAGCCTCTTTCTCTGCCACTTAACTCCATAAAACACAACCACTTTTCCAACACCTCGCATGACCTATTTCATTTTATTAATGCAAATTTCATAATGCCAGAGCTCACCAGTATATATAGAAATATTCACGGGCATGGTCACAACAATTCAAAAAAAATTAATAGCAATTGGATGAAATTTTAATCGCAATCGCATACGATTGCCGCGATAGCGGTTATAGGAAAGTGAGCTCTGGCTTTATGAAATTTTTTTCCTATACTCTTTTCCAGAGCTCACTTTCCTATAACCATCCCGGGAATGGGCACATCTTATTCCCAAAGTTTCATTGCAATCGGATGAATGGTATGGCCGCGTATAACATACGAACACACAAACAAACAAATTATATTTACATAATTTTTATTTATTAGACATATTTTTATTTACACCTAAAGATAAACACACACTTTTGATTTGAAATTCACATAACTAACCTTTCCTGGGGTCAATGAAGTTGTCCACATTTTCACTACTCTAATGTTCGAATTGCGTTTTATTCATCAGCCTTCTAGATTCCAGGACTAGTCAAATAATATATGATGTTTTTTTTTATTCTTGGTGGTTCTCACTCATCCGAAGAATTTAATTCACGTCACATCCAATTTATTAGCGGCTTCTGTATTTTCCCCCAACCAAGAATGCAATTCGATGATTCTTTAATTAAGCAATCAACAGTTCAAGGAAAACAGTTAACGATGATTACTATTGACTATCTTTAAATCACTCTATAAAAACATGTTTAATACGGTCATCAAAATTTAAAAGAGTCTGAATTGTGTGAAAACGAACAAATTCAAACGACAGAACAAAAAATAGAATTCTACAACAGGCCCTTTCGGAACAGAACTTTCGGTAACTTCTCATCGTTCTCTGGGATAACTGCAGATCGCTAATGTATAAACAACAATTGATGTCGAATATATTAAGGACACTTAGTCATTGCGAACTGTCACTTATTCGTTGGCGGTCTGCAGTCATGCTAGGGAACGATGAGAAGTTACCGAAAGTTATCCTATCAATCGTTATTGATCGAGTTGCTAGGGGCCCAGATAGGCCACAATAAGGAAGTTGAGTCCTTTTTTTATTTTTTTTATCAATGTTCACATGCAAACTTAAATACTAGTATTTTTTTTTTTTTAAAGTTCGTTTTCATAATTAAATTAATTCTACAAGTTTGAATTTTATTAAGCCCGCGAAAACGCCGGCAAGAGTATAATACCGTGCGGGAGAGTTCGTGACGTCACCCGGTCCTTGATTGTGTGAAATATATGGTAAAATATTTATTAAATCGTTTCACGCTTAATATGGACGATTTTTTTTTTTTAAGTTGTAGTAGTTAGATATTAACTAGTACTAATCAATTCATTTACCGGAATTTCGAAAAAAGTGCATTTTAATGGTAATTTTTTAAATTTAAAAACACGAAATGTCATTTTTTAACGAAACTTGCAACAGTTCCTAACGTAGCGGTTGGTGAAAAATAACATTTCGTGTTTTTAAATTTAAAAAATTACCATTAAAATTCACTTTTTTCGAAATTCCATTAACTTATTATCGCATAACGTTATAGCGACAGATGGAATCTTGTTATTCCAAAGGATCGAAATGCTACTCCCCACCCTGACGTCACATTAATTTTAACTTAATAAATAATAAAACATTTTGAATAAGTTTTTTTTGCTTAGCTGCGTGGTAGGCCGGATCGGGAGAGACCGGTTTGGAAAGACCCTTTGACCTCTGCACAGCTAGTCTCTCGACCCATCGTCTTGCACCGCAGCGGAAGGGGTGGATTGATACGTCCGTCACCCTAGATTCATACGTAAACTGACCCCTAGATTCATACCCACCCCTCATACTGTTTACTTCCTAGAATCAGTGCCGAATTTTTACTTTTCATAAGTAAAGGCCACTTCATTTGTGCCGCCCCTTCCCCCTTCCTAGAAGTTGCTACCTATAGTAATCACTTACCAAAGCGAGCGACCGAGCGCCGCCCCCTGAAGTCTGCCGCCCCTAGGCCGCGGCCTACACGGCCTGTTGACAAATCCGGAACTGCGTAGAACTTCCATTCGCTGAAAATCCCTTCCAAACAGAATCCCCAAAGATGACACATAGCTTTTTGCACCACAACAAAGCACCACAAAGAGAATTTTTTCCTCAGGGCCGCCTGTGAAGTTTGTAAAAAAATCTCAAGTAAAGAAAAACCAAAACAACTCACCAATAACACCGACCACGATGAAAAGGACTGCGCATATGAATGCTATGATGGTGGCCGGCCGAGGGAAGGTGACATGCTGTGACCTCGATGCTATGGCGAGGTCATAGGCTGAGTCCACGGCCAGGTCAAACACCGAGTCCACCGTCACTGGAGACTCCATCGTGAAGGACTCTATAGAGTCCATCGTGGGAGCTGGAGGGCTGAGTTAGCCCGAGCGGGAGGAAGAAGTCACATCTTCAGGAAATGGCCTACCAAAAGAAATGAAAGGTTATTGTATTATTTATTTTTTACATTAGCTCCACACGGGAGGCCTTGGGGCTTGGGGCTTGGGGCTGAGGCAACCACTAAAGATTTTAGGTGACCTAAAGAAATAAATGTACGGAACAAATAAAACTGCAATGTATTTGCATTAAGAGGGTATTACCAGAGAATACCGGAAATTAGTCGTTTTTAAATCAAATTCTAGACGTATTGACTCTTTTTTACAAAAAAACATAAATTGATTTTGAAAGATTGTTATTTTATCTGGTACACGCAGTTTTAAAAATTTGAAAAACTAAGTGTGTTTTTAAGATACTTAGGTTATACCTTTGGTCGTTGGCAGATTTGTTCAATGTTCAAACGATAGATTCTATTAAACAACACAAATTTCAAATCATATAATCATAGAAAAAAATAAATCAATGCATAATATAGTCAACACAGTTTTCAGCATTTTAACTTTAGTTAAATTAAAATCATTAAAAAATAAATCCGAGAACGTGTTTTGAGACAAAAATACCTCAGTTTTTCTATTTATTTAAGGTCTTACAAACTAAAATATTTCTTTTTTTTTTACACATTTTTTTTGTTTAGACATTATTGAAAAATCATAAATACTTATGATCAAAAAATACTTACAAGAAGTACACGATATTTATTAATAATTTATCATAGGGCGTTTTGAGAAATTTTATTGCTTACTTGAATGTAGGTATATATTAACGCAAGTTTTGAGTGAAATAAATCGGTACTAAATTTTTTATTAAAAAAAAACCAATACGGGGAATAATCGATCTTTCTCATTGGAACCTCCCTGTACAGTTGCAAGCATTTTAAAACTTTTATACTCAGCCGCTGGTCAATCGCTCTTAATATGATTTTTGAGGAGTAAAATACATTTTACATTATTAGTCCTTTTGCTAATTCTATTTTTATTTTCTTTGAAATTATTTTTATTTTTAAATACATATCTCATAGTTTGCAGTATGAATAATTTACGGATATTAAATATTTTAGTTTCTTTGTATTTATAATACAGTCGAGAATGTTTATTTTTTGTTTAAGTGTAATGGTACTTCCACACCGCAACCAACCTTCCAACTGCGAACTTAGTTCGGAGTTGGAAGGTTGGCCGATCGTGTGGTTGCTGCGGCCAACCTTCCAACTCCAAACTCCGAATTTCAACATGGCGGATGTCGAACAGCTGATTCGGCGCTTATCAGTTGCCTACAATTATTACGTAGAAGTATACACACGGCATGTTTTCAAACAATTGTTATACCACTCTCCCGTAATAATATTTTCATTTTAATGGTACGCGGAACACGTGTCTTGATCGCCAGCGGTTCGCAGAATGTTATGTGCACAAATATACCAATCCCGATGTGTGGCTGCGGTTCTGGTAAGGTAAGGTTCTGGTAAGTTCTGGTTGCTGGTTCGTGTAAGTTGGCCGTCACGATCGCCTCGGAGGCGATCCCGGGCCAACTCGCACTCCAACCTTACAACTCGATCCACCAACGCACGAACTACCCCTCCACACAATCATCCAAACGTTTGAAGTTGGAAGTTGGCCGCAGTCTGGACGTAGCGCAAAGACATACGCCGAAAAGGCATTGGCACAGACTTATCAGCGGAAGCGGATTATTAGAGGTTCACAATGTTCACATCCGCGGCTGCGGATTTCAGGATTTTTAAAAAGATAATTCAATTTTAAGCGCATAAATAAATGAAAATCGATTTAATTTTAATTAATCGTATATTGAGAAGAAAACCAAAACAGTTTTTAGTCTTACTTATTAGCATTTTAATCCTAGAGTTGTGTGATGAAAAAATTTCTTTAATAATTAAATTTAAAAATTGGTGAATAAAATTGAATAAATAGTAATACTGCATCCTTCTCAGCCTCCAACCCGTATTTTAGTAAATCATATATTAACCTAGCTCTACTAAACAGTTGTTCGCTGGGAACACTGGCTGGTGGAGGTAATAAATATATGTGTGCAAATCTGGAGAGAGTTATAAGTTCACCACTTTCAACCAATTTTGTGGATTTTCATGCAAATCTACCCTTTTTTATTAAATAAATAACTAAATCCTTTCGGAAAAGAGCATCGGGGAAACTGTTGTCAGGTTCTTAGTTTCTCTAGGGGGTTTTCTAGAGGGTTTTTAGTGGGATACAATCGATTTAGCGGGAAAAAAATTCTTTCTACTTAAATAAAATATTTGAATGGATATTTCGAAGCTCCATAACTCTTGATAGAAACAACGTTTGAAGGTTGAAAAAGGCTTTAAGGCGCTGCACTACGTTGTGTAAATTCGGGACCAGGCCGCTAACCATAAAACTCCTTATAATAATAATGTTTGGATGATTTTTATAGCGCCATTTTCGTGAGAAAATCACCTCAAGGGCGCTTCCTTATGTAAATACTATTTACAAATAGGGACAAGGTTTAAATTCACGTTTAACACCAGGCGCCTGTTTTGATTTATTCAAGAAAAAACATGGCAAGCGGGTTTTCTTTTATTTTGAGAAGTTCAGGCAAGTATTTAAATGTTTTACGATCACTTTCGAAACAATTTAATAACTATACATAATAAATATAACAACTACATAAGAAAAAACTATTTTATGTCTGTACGTTTTGCTTTTTTTTAAATACATTGTCTAGTTTGTATACTGAACGTCTTTTGACTGCGTTTAAACCAGTCAATTTCATTGATTTTTGGAAAGTCATAACTTCTATAAAAATTAACTTATAAAAAAAAAAGTACCGACACACTAGTATTTTATGTAAAAACAATACTTTCTCTAGGGTTAAAATCCAGAGAGATAAATAGGGAATACGTTTATATGGAAAAATCACCGCCAAGTATCCCCTTAAGTTTAAAATAAAATCTGACATGTATAAGGGTTTGCAGACGTATTTCATTCCGTCAGAGTTCACCATTCGAGAGTTATTGATGCTCCGAAAGACAAATTTCTGTTTTATAGTGAAGTTGAGCGTGCAATGTGTGGTTTATATCAATTTGGCGGGTTGATTGATCAACTTTCCACTTGAATTGGTAGCTTAACTATAATGGCTGGTGTCATTCCAATAACCGTACACAGAAAACAACACACTTGACACATTTCCCATTTTTACTCTAATAAGTGGGTCACGTGACACAGAATAATGAGACTTTGTGTTTTGAAATACGACAAAAAACGTGATGAGATTAGAGGAAGTTATTAACCTGCACGAAATCAATTAATTACAGGTTATTAAAAATGTTGTTAAAAACAACATTTTCTAAGTTGTCCATATTTTTTAATTTTAATTATCTATTCTTCTAATATATAAAACAAAGTCGCGTTAGTTACACCATTTATAACTCAAAAACGGCTGGACCATTATGATATTTGATTTGTTGGATTTGTCTCCGTCCCAAATAGCAAAATAACGAGCTCTGGCTTTATAAATTGTGCATAAAAATTTTGAGATAGGTCAAACGCGAGTACTTTGAAAAATGTATTTTATGGAGTTTAGTGGCAGGGAAAAAAGGCGGGAGGGGATGGGGGATCCGGGAGGAGCGGAGGGAAATTAAGGAGAGGGGGTTCGCGGGAGGGGAGTCGAAGGCTGCAAGTATTTTAAACGAACGAATAACCCTAATATATAACCCTAATTAATAAAGTAAGTAAAATTATTTTTTATTCCCAACTTCTCAGTATGTTCACAATACCTAAAAATTATAAGCGCCTCCGCCCACTGAGGCAACTGAAAACTCTCAACTGCCAACTGTCTTTGTATGACAATGTGATGGCCCGCACACTACACAATCACTCAAACACCCGTTGTCAATGGTAACGCAAGCGGTGACTTGCGACTTGCACTGCTGATTGCCCTGGCCGGCCGTTGATAGTTGCCAGCTGTCAGCTGATTGTTCTTCGTCTATGGTTAAACAATATTTTTGACCAATCAAGACAGAGAAAACGTTTTCAGTTGCCTCGTCAGCGGAACGCCTTACAGATTTAAATAAGTCAACTTAGTCAACAGCAGTCACGTCACTACTAAACAATTAAGAACACATTAATGTGGTGAAAACAGATTTCAAAGTACTCCACAAAATAGAGAAGGGGAACGGGGTGTATGCATGGGATAGGACATGCAAGGGGGGAGGGGCAGAGGCAGGGGTAGTAGCGGTAGGGGATAGCAAGGAGTAAATTTAGAAAATCCATGCTTCTCACACGGAGAGCTATGAGGCCTGCTCGCGCGTCGGAAAACCTTCGGAATAATTCATGTATAAACCAGAGAGAAAAACAAAAAAAGTGCCTATCCAAAAGCATTTCAATAAACAGAATAAAAGCACAAACACATTAAAGGTAGATACAGACAGGGTCGAAATACGTACTCTACGCTACGCCTCAAAATATCTGGCCCCCTAGCACACTCGATCGATAACGATTGATAGGATAACTTTCGGTTACTTCTCATCGTTCCCTAGGACAACTGCAGGTCGCTAACGTGAGAACAACAGTTGATGTCGAATGTATTACGGACACTTAGTCATTGTGAACTGTCACTTATTCGTTGGCGATTTGCAGTCATGCTAGGGAACGGTGAGAAGTTACCGAAAGTTATCGATACAATCCTTATCGATCGAGTGTGCTAGGGGTCCTAAGGCCCTAGCACACTCGCTCTATAACGATCGATAGGATAACTATCGGTAACTTCTCATCGTTCCCTAGGACAATTGCACATCGCTAACGTACAAACAATAGTTGATGTCGAATATGTTAAGGACACTTAGTCATTGTGAACTGTCACTTATTCGTTGGCGATCTGTAGTCATGCTAGGGAACGATGAGAAGTTACCAATAATTATCCTATCGATCGTTATAGAGCGAGCGTGCTAGGGCCTCTGGACTACTAAGCAACCATACATTTTCTATGCAAATAGATTTTTCAGAATCACACTAGCCACACGCGTCGCAACGTGCGGCCAGTGTGATTCTGAAAATGATATTTCCATAGAAAATGTATGGTTGCGAAGTAGTCCAGATATTGTTACGCGTAGCGTAGCGTCCGTACGTCGACCCAGTATGTATCTACCTTATTTCTTTGAGTGGCAATACAACGCATGGCGGATATCCGCTAGTAAATAAATAAATATACACATTCAAACAATTGAAAAATAATATATATACCTTAAATCGAATCACACAGATTATAATTGTTCACAATATTAAAAAAAAATATCACAAACTATTAATTGAACTTACAAAACATAATTTACGTACACAAAGAAACGGAGATCATAATTTGTAACACGTACCTACATAATATTGAGTGATGAAAATTAAAACAATATTTTGAAATGTATATATATCACAATAACATTGTAATTGAATGGAACAATGAACCGCCGCACAGTAATATAAATAATAAATACGTCGCACAACTCCGCGACCACCCGTTGGATGGACTTGGTGACAATTTATGGCTGGATTGTTCTAATAAACGTTCCCGGGAGTCCTGCACTGGTCGCCGGTAGAACAGGCAGCGCCATGCGCGGCGGTTTTACTAATACTAAAGCTAAAGCAAGCATTACTATGACAGACTGTACAAAGCTATAATAATATATCTAAACCGGAGGTTCTCAAACTCATGAGACGATAATATTTTTTAATAGATTTGTTATTTATTTTTTATAGTGAATATCTACCTCACAAGAGTCCCAACTGCTTCCATCTGGAGCCAGTGGGACTATGGCATCCCCAATTGGGGTATGTTGTGAGGCTAAAGGTAAGTGGGGAAGGGAAAGTGACGAGGAAGAGGACGGCTAAAGCCATTTCAAGCAACGTTTCAATTCTGAATGGTGGTCTTACACCAGGGCGATACTTAAGAGTATCTTCCACTCTGAAACGTGCCCCAAATATACTGTATATTATTTTTAAATAATTAATTGTGAAATGACACAAATCAATTAAATAAAATTTATTTGCGCACGCCGGGTTCGAACCCGCGACCTTCGGAATGGGAGTCAAACGCCCTACCGCTGGACTACATAAACTAGATGAACCGGCCACGCGTTGCTGTGGCTAACGAAACACTACGCTATCGCCCTTCGTTCACGCAGCTACTTACAAGCGATTAAATCGCCGCTACCTGTCATACTATTTTGCTAGTGCTGCTCCAAGCAGCGTTAACAAACACTAATAATAGTATGGAAGGTACAGACGAGCGGCGATCGCGTCGCTTGAAGGGAAATACAATATTGGATTAAATCACCGGTATAATATTGTGTTTATATGCCTTTCTTGGAAAAAATAAGTTGACAAACCCATTTATTCATATTGCGTATTTAAGAGAGCCAACAAACAATTAATATTAATATTTTACAGCATAACTTGCATATAGGGTTTTGTCTTAAAATTATTAAATTACCGCCATCTATGAACGAGCAGATTATAAAATATTTTAAGTTTACCCTTAAGATGAAACCCGGTAGTGGAGAAATTTGAAAAATAGATTTTACTAACATTTTGCTGTCACTTTTGCTCTTACATACACAGGATATTGAGCGAAAGGGACAATGCACCTCGGGCTACTAATACCTAACCAAAATCGAGGTTTTGTATTCCCCACTTTTTTCCTGCAAAAGTTGACTGATTTTCAATTATTTTTTTACCAACTACATAAGAAAAAACTATTCTATGTCTGTACGTTTTGCTTTTTTAAAAAAAACATTGTCTAGTTTTGTATACTGAACGTCTTTTGACGGCGTTTAAACCAGTCAATTTTATTGGTTTTTGGAATGTCATAACTTCTATAAAAAGTAACTTATCAAAAAAACAAATTTACCGACACGCTAGTAGTTGATATCTATTTTATGTAAAAACCATATTTTCTCTAGGGTTAAAATCCAGAGAGATAAATAGGGAATACGTTTGTATGGAAAAATCACTGCCCTTTAAATGTCCCATAACTATACAGTTTACCCTTCTTAGTTTTTGTTAATCGAAGAAGTAAAAAGAAAACTAGCCCAATAACCTATTTTCACAATATACAAAACATGGCGTAAACAAAATACGTTAAATTATCCGCATATTAATTTCAACGAAATAGCAATTTAAATAAATTGTTTCGCATTTCCGAAGACTGAAATAGACGCTCCTTATTGATATTAAACTGACACGACCAGAATCAATTTTCACAATACCTACACAAAGCATTTTGTAAAGGTTTTTAAAAAACTTTATACTCGACAACTAGGCAAGTAATTTTTGCTATTTTCGTCACTCTAAAAGAGTTGATCTGGAATCCGAAACAGTTTGGGAATTTCTGTTCTACATTATTTAAATGGGATATTACATAAAAGATACCATACTGGTCGTTAGTAATGTGGGTGCCGGTTCATAGCAGAGCAAGTGCGGTATATAATTAGTTACATCAAACCGTCTTTGGACGATCCACCCAGATTCTATTGAAAAAAATAAAAAATTTTAAACTATAAATTCTTTCTCTCTCTCTCTCTCTCTCTCTGGTTTCAATCCTGGGATTGGATTGCAGCAATTTCCTTTTTTTTTTTTTTGCTTTCACTCTTCCCTATAAATTAAAAACATAATATTCCCGTTGAAAATATAAATTAAATGAAAAATCGAAAATATAATAAAGCTGTCCGAAGTAAAATTGGTATCTGATGCTATTTTATTTATAAAAACTATTAATTCCCTTGTTGATAAACCCGCATAACTGCAACTGATTTCATTTCATATTCCTAGTAGTCATGAGAACTAAACAGCTCGGGCACAAAATATTTAAAGCTTTTACGATAATTTCTAACGAATAAAATTTTCCACATTATACCATAAATCGTAACCGAAAATGGGTTCGTTTGAATTTTAAAGCACTTTTTATAGGCCTGATACATTATTTTTTTCTGAGCTTATAAAAGACTAATCAACAATTTAACCTGCTATTTCAAAGGCAGGTGTTCCACTCGCAGTATTTAATTAAAGCATCTAAAATATGTCTTTGGCGATCTAATTTTCAAACCAAAATGACATGATTTTACATTGCTTAATAGTGCATCACTTTAATGCAGAACCACCAAATTTTGTCTCCTTAATTGTAAATCAAGTATATTAATACGGTAATGCCCATACGGTTCAAATTACGGAACCCGACTCCGAGTAAATCTCCAACGACGGCAACGACACACTGTATGGAAACCGTTCTGACCCGTCCGTGAACGTGCCATTATCCACGGAGCTGCAGCGCCGGATCTGCCATACGTTCAAAAACGTGCAAAAAACCTGGCGCCAACTTCGAAGGGGCGCCGTGATAAAATAAATATTGTTTTAAAATTTAATTAAAATATTCCCCGAATCGTTTGAAAATTACTCGTAATACGGAATTATTAGTATGCGCTGGCAACACTCACTTTCCATATGCGTGAACCTAATGCGCACGCATCGATGGTTAAAATTTAACGAAATACGGATTTGACTTACGTCAAGGAATTTTTTTCCAAATACCATATATTTCATACGAACGTAAGACCTATTTTTCCTTCTTGTCTCTTACGACCATTGTATCCTTCGCAATTCAACAAACATTGTGATTGGTTCATTGATCGCTGCTCGCGAAGGAAATCCTTCGTTACAATTTATGCCATGGTTGTTCGTTGGCGTTCGCCGCGTTATTTTATGTTCGCGCGCGATTTGGCACCATACAGCTGGTATTTTAGGTTATAATTCGATTTATATTCATGCATTTAAAGATAAAAAGTAATCCAATTAAACAAACTGATCGGAATATTATTATTTCCGAACTTAAACTGCCTCCTGTTTTATATTATATTTTGTTATGATGTTCTTATTTTGTCCAGTGTCATAGATAATTGCCTGGTAACTTGGAAAAGTTACTCTTGATTCTTGTTGGCGGGATATTAATTTATTTTGAACGTATTGCAGAATTTTTTTTTTTTTTTTATAGATATGTATATCTATATATGTATATAATTTTTTATCTAAATTTTAAAAAAAATTTGGGGGGGGGGCGCCATCGGTACTTCCTGCACAGGGCGCCAGATTTCGTAGAACCGGCGCTGCGGAGCTGCTGCCGTAATATGCACACTTATCACTCGCTCACATGCGATTTGCAAACGGAAGTGGCGCCATCTATATTTAAGGAAAAAAGTATGAAGAAGAAGAAACATTTTTCGCTTTCATTCAATAATAAGAAGATTTATGTTGGGGTGAAGAGTGTTTCTCTCATTATTCACGGTCTTAATGTAAGAATGTCTACTATTATATATCTACCTATTAAATATAAGTATTCTATGGTTTAATGTTAATAGTAGTTAGTTTTTCAAAAGGATGATGCCTTATAAATAGTCACCAACACTTAAACTGAGCGAAGCAGAACGAAAAGCCGCCTGCAGTTTTAGTTGATTTTTAGAATCATATTAGAATTCGAACACAGTTTACAATAAATTGTTTTGTAATCTTTTTGTGTATTTATTCTGGGTATTTAAATGTACTTATTTGTACAATAAATAAATAATATATATTTTTTAAATAATTATTTGACCCTCACAATTATAACATTTTTGTAACTTATATCCTCATAAAGCGGCGTGGCTTGATTTGGATAAGAACGCATCTTCGGACAATTGGCGATTGTTCGTTTGGGTTCCTACTGCTACTGCTACTGCTACTGGTACACTGGCGGAATGATCCACTTCGAACAAGGACCTTCTTTTATCATTTAATAACGCGATGAAAGGAAAAGAAGTAACACAATGCATAATGCCCTGCAAGACCCAGGAACGTGCTTGAACGACCGACAGAAACTGATCACAAAGACGACAGATGTTGCACAAGGAAGCTGATAATGATAAACGAATTATTGAATAAATTAGTCATTTCGGACATCGACATTTTTTTGTACCTCCAATTTTTATTAACTATAAGTTTAAAAACTATGAAAAAAAAAATTTAAATAAATAAAAAATACATGTACATTTACATTTTTAGGCAGCACCGCACTAGTTGTTCAGATGCATTGTACATATAGTTTTGTATCGCTGATCAAAGAACCGGTGGATTTGCATCCATTGTTTTAGCCACAGGTTTTTTTTTATATTTGTCTAGTGTGTAGTTAGAAGTAAGATTGTAGAAATTATTGAAATTTGTACAGCGCCCTTGAGGTGATTTTTCACAAAAACGGCGCTATACAAGTCATCCAATTATTATTATTTATTATTATTATTATTTAAGTTTATTACCTCTTAGAAAACATTTTTTTCTATTCAATTTTTATAAGACCAGCTCACTTTTTATAACTTTCGAAAGTTATTCCCATCAATGTTATATATCATTGAAGAAGAAGATAACAATAATAATCTAAATTAAAATATGAAAATGAACAAGACACTCTCAGAAAAATAAAAGATAGTCTCAGTTGCGACCTCTATCTTTTAATTATTATGTGTCTTGTTCATTTCCGATTATCTTTTTTTTTATGACGGCCGTCCGTGGTCGAGTGGTAGGACTCTTGACTCCCAATCGGAAGGTCGCGGGTTCGAACCCGGCGTGCGCAAATAAATTTTATTTGATTATTTTGTGTTATTTCACAATTAATTAATAAAAATAATATATACTATATTTGCGGCACGTTCCAGAGTGGAATATACTCTCAGTATCGCCCTGGTGTAAGACCACCATTCAGAATAGAAACGTTGCTTAATAATGGCTTTGGCCGTGTTTGGTGACTAGATCTGAATAGCCAGGTACTTCCCCACTTTCCTCTTCCCCATCTCCTTCCCTTCCCCACTTACCTTCACAATTGGGGATGCCATAGTCTCACTGGCTCCAGACGGGAGAAGTTGGGACTCTTGTGAGGTATTCTCTATAAAAAATAAAATTTCAAACTATAAATTAGATTATTAGTGTCATCTTCTTCAAAGATTTTTTTATATTTATTTTTAAAGAAACGTAGTGGAAGCGTCCATCTGCCCCCCTTGCATACTCGATCGATTAGAATTGAGGATGAGAATAATTTGTTGTATACGTACAAAATTACGTATACAAACAAATTATTCTTACATGTTCCCATACATTGAAACCCTGTTAATTTGTTTGTAAGAACTTCAGTCCCGTTTTTACGAATAAAATGATCGTATTTTAGAATAAGTTTTTCTTCGTGTATGGTCACATAAAACGGAGACCACCAGACCACACAGTGAAGCAGGCAATGTCTATGGAGCTTCATCGACAATCATTCAGAGGAAGACCAAATAACTCCTGGACGACTCAATGCTCCAAAATCCTACGTAGAAACGGCCTGGATGAAAGCGATATCCAGAACCGAAAAAGCTACAACCTGAGAACGATAAGAGCCGACCCCAACAGCCTACCTAGGCAACGAGCAGCGCCGGATCTGCCATACGTTCAAAAACGTGCAAAAAACCTGGCGCCAACTCCGAAGGGGCGCCGTGATAAAATAAATATTGTTTTAAAATTTAATTAAAATATTCCCCAAATCGTTTAAAAATTACTCGTAATACGGAATTATTAGTATGCGCTGGCAACACTCACTTCCCATATGCGTGAACCTAATGCGCGCGCATCTCGATGGTTAAAGTTTAACGAAATACGGATTTGACTTACGTCAAGGAATTTTTTTCCAAATACGATATATTTCATACGAACGTAAGACCTATTTTTCCTTCTTGTCTCTTACGACCGTTGTATCGTTCGAAATTCAACAAACATTGTGATTGGTTCATTGATCGTTGCTCGCGAAGGATTCCCTTCGTTAATGCTTCGTTACAATTTATGCCTTCGTTGTTCGTTTCGCGCGCGATTTGGCACCATACAGTATACAGCTCTGTCAAGTCAAGGTAAGAATTTTAGGTTATAATTCGATTTATATTCATGCATTTAAAGATAAAAAGGAATCCAATTAAACAAACTGATCGGAGTATTATTATTTCTGAACTTAAACTGCCTCCTGTTTTATATTATATTTTGTTATGATGTTCTTATTTTGTCCAGTGTCATAGATATTGCCTGGTCACTTGGAAAAGTTACTCTTGATTCTTGTTGGCGGGATATTAATTTATTTTGAACGTATTGCATATATATATATATTTTTTTATAGATATGTATATCTATATATGTATATAAATTTTTTATCTAATTTAAAAAAAATTGTTGGGGGGGGGGGGCGCCATCGTTACTTCCTGCACAGGGCGCCAGATGTCGTAGAACCGGCGCTGGCAACGAGTTTGGACATTGCAAGGAAGAAGAAGAAGACTACAAGTTTTTCTGCATAATAATTCATTTGGTGGTGTTTATGAGTAATCTGAAGGCATTAGATTTGTATTGTACCAGATAGATAGTATACTTTTACATATAACTGCATACCTAATCAACTCAAATTTCGATTTTTCGGAGATGTCTGACCAATCAACTATACAAAAAAAAAACATGGCTTCTTGTTTATCTTAACCACCTGCAGAGGTAAGTATTGCAAGCTGAAGGTACCTGTTTATTTTAATAGCTGTCAAATAGTCCTACTAAAGTATAATAAAAATATTGATAATAGAAGACCGACGCAAATCATGTCCTTCAAAATGGCACTAATTTTTACGACCGCATTGTCCACCTACACAGGTCAGTAGCTAATTTAAGGAAACATATTTATAGGTACCTAAGTATAACATTATATATATATATTTATTATTTGATAAATTTACATTTTTATTAATTGGGCCTCACTGAGTGCTATACCCGTGCTGGGGTACCCATTTTACAATTTAATAAATAGATAAAATGAAATGATACGCCGAAATAAATAAAAATAAAACTAAGATGAAATAAAATAGAATACAATAAAAGTCTGTAATAATTCATATTTTTTAAATCGGAAAATATTATAAGGTATGGTTGAATATAATGAAGTATGTATTGTAATGGTTTAATGTATTATTCATTTATATATTTTTTTTATGGATATATGTATATAATATTATAAGGTATAACCTTTTTTGTTCTAATGTATCTTTTAATTTTGTATCTGAAATGTTTATTGGTTTCCTTAATTTTTGTGTCGAGTGAAAATTGGTGAATTCTTTACTTCTCAATTTAAGAGGCGGGTATGGGCCCTGCCGCCTCGGAAACCATTTATCGGATAACCAACACCTCTGCCATAGGTCACCCCAAGTGTTTCGATAAATTTTGTGACTTAGCAGGGGTGCCCGGGTTCACGGGGCAAAGTTTTTCTTGATTTGTCTAGGTCTAGGTGTTTGCGGATGCTTTTGCCTACCTACTACGTAGCTGGCCGGATCGGGAGAGACTGATCGAGGGAGAATTATTGACCTCTCCAGTCTCCAGCAGGACTCTCTCGACCTATCGCCTTGCACACAGTGGGAGGGATGGGTTCATACATTCTTCATATTTTTTCATACTCCTGAATTCATTGATTGGGTTCATACTCCTGCATTCATTGACCCCCTAGAGTCCTGCCCACCCCACATATCTATTTTCTCTCCAGAACTTCCTCTCCTTCCTTTCCCTAAGAATATCCTGCACACAGCATCACTAAAGCTTTTTTTCCTCAGGGCCTCCTGTAAGTGTATATAAAAAAAACTGGGCTGTCGTAAATATGAGTTCTCGCATGGCTATTTTGAAATTAATTGATATTTAAATTTGAAACTTTTGAAATCATCATAATTTTATTTAACGATATTACAGAAAACAGTCATTAAAAAGTGGGTATTTTTTTCCGCAAATCTTCACGTCCGTTTTATGTCTTTATTATCTGTAATGTCAATGAATAAAAGTGTATTTTTTATCGCGCCCCGACGAGATATCTCTCCCAAGACAGGATGGTCTGTCAACTGTCAATATGAACAGCGATTATGTTCGCATAAAAAATACAGACGACAAATACAAAAAACATAAACGACAAAAAATGTACAGAAGTTATTTTGTGTTTGGCCAATAATTCAAACATCAAGACTGTGTATGCAGATATATAGAAGGAATTGAATGCTTAACTTTTAGATCGACTTTACAAAGGTTATAATAATCCGTGAAAAATTACGTGATATTATAAATCTAATAAAAAAAAAAAAACTGTTCTCTTGTTAAAATACTTCATTGTAGGTAGGTACGTACCTTTAATATATTATTCTTCACACAATCAATTCCAATTCTGAAAACAACACAAATCACAGACAACCGAAAATAGTAGATATCTGCCTATGTTTTGTGATAATGCTAAGGCGCTCCGCCACTGAGGCAACTGAAAACCAACTAAAACCGTCTGTTTCTCTGTCTTGATTGGTCAAAAAGCTTGGTTAACCATAGAAGAAGAACAATCAGCTGACAGTTGGCAACTATCAATGGCCGCCCAGGGCAACCAGTAGAGCAAGTCGCAAGTCACCGCTTGCGTTACCATTGACAACGGGGTTTTGTGTGATAGTGTATGTGCGGGCCATCACATTGTCATACAAAGACAGTTGGCAGTTGAGAGTTTTCAGTTGCCTGAGTGGGCGGAGGCGCTAACACCGCCCTTTTCTGGCACAGACAAATCACGGGATTTTATAATTATAATTTAAATAATTTTTGTTAAAATATTATATTAAAGGTAAGTGCCTACATTTGTCACACAATCAGTTCTAATATTTAAAATGATACTTAAAATCGCTGGTCTTAATTATTTGTCACACAATCAGTTCTAATATTTAAAATGATACTTAAAATAAGCTTTTTATAAAAAATATTTGTACAAAAAATTTAAAATTAAAAAAAATAATAAAACAACAACATTGCAAGATTCAACTCGAACCAAATGCTATCTAGAAATCTAGATAGTGTCATCATATATAAAGATAGCAGCCAATAAAAATGTGTGTCAAAAAATGAAGATAATGTTGGTGGTTCTCAGTTGAAGTATGTATGATACAGTTAAATATGATCGAATCGGAAAGGGATATATTGGAGCAGTGGTCAGCGCAATGGCCTGGAAAGCCGAAAGTCCTGGGTTCGAGTCTCAGATGTATCCGTATCTTTGTCATATTTTCGATTGAGTTTCACTAATATTATCTTCAGTAATAAAAATACAATAATACCATTATTAATAATGGCATTATATCTATCTCTCTCATTAAAAATTTAGGCGTATTAGATTTGTCAAAGAATTTGTATATAAATGTAGGATTACGAAAGATTTTTTAAATATTTATATTGAGGAATCAGTAGGATTTATCGGTCAAATTAGGAATTCCACCGAGCCGAACCCTCTGATATGAAAATATCTGGAGTCGGTGAATTATTTTCCCATTTAATAGTCTGGTAGGTTAACACGTTGTTCTTGTATTGTTTTGTATTAATTATACTTATATAATACGCTTGCATAGCGTGGATTTACTAGATGATCATTTATATGGAAAAGTGTGTGAAAGGGTTTAGTTTTTCCTATGGTGAAAACTAAACCCGGACCTAAAAGTCTGATGCGTAATATAAAAAAAATAGTTAATCGTATACTTACAGGAATACCGAAATAAAATCTTTGATTTTTGCTGCACAAGTTATATCAGAAGACCTTGTGTCAGCCCTTAGGTTAATAATAATAATATAATTGGAGAATTTGTAGAGCGCCAATTTTTGTGAGACATCACCTCAATGAATTAATAATAAGTACCTAATAAAATTAGCGCCCATGAGGTGATTTTTACAAAAATGGCGCTATACAAATCATCAAAATATTATTATTATTATAAGTGCGCCCAGGACTGTACTAATAATATAATTAAGTAGTTTTTATTACATATTTTGAAAACAAAACAGATCGTAAAGTTTTTTATGACATATTAGTATCGTGTTGGTAGCAGAAAAAGTTTAGTATATTTTTTAATAGCAAAATCCCCTTTTTACACGCAAGCTCTGTTTACAGTTACCTACTACATATAATATTTTTTTATTATTATTAACTTAATGTGCTAAACCTCAAATTATAATATTTTAAATGATATTATGAAGACTGTAACAGAAAAATCAGTAAAAGATACGGATACATTTGGTACTCGAACCCAGGACCTTCGGCTTTCCGGGCCACACTCTGATTTTTTTGTTTCAGATTTTCGAATCAGTTTCAGTAATATTGCCTTCATTTTTTTTTATTATTGTTACAGATTGTAGCTCTACCGAGGTAAGAAGTGGTGTGATATTAAAAACAGGCTTTTTTAATTTGAAGCCAGTGAGACTATGGCTTCCCTAATTGATACGTTGTTGAGGCTGAGGATAAGTGGGGGAAGGAGATGGGAAGAACAAGATGGGGATGTGCCTGGCTATTCAGATCTAGTCACCAAACACAGTTTAAGCCATTTCAAGCGACGTTTCAATTCTGAATGTTCGTTTTACACCAGGGCGATACTGAGACAATCTTCCACCCTGGAACCAGTGGCGGCTTGTGACTTTTGGTGTGCTAGAGTGCTAATATTAACGAAAATGGCACTATTGATGGCGTTGTAGCCGAAAAAAAAAAAAAAAAAAATATATATATATATATATTTTTGAAAATTTGTATTCTGTATGAAGATTTTCAGGAAATTCGTGCGGCGAAACTGAAATTTAATGAAAATCTTCATACAAAAAACTGATTTTCGAAAAAAAAAAAATTAAAAATATTTTTCGGCTACAACAACATTAATAATGCCATTTTTTTCTTCATATTAGCACTCTAATACATATAACAGTCACGAGCCGCCACTGCCTGGAACGTGGGGCAAATGTACTATACATTATTTGAAATGATTAAATTCTGAAAACACAAATCAAAAAAAAAAAAAAACGAGTGTGCTTTAGACCACACGACTAAAATAAATACTACTTTAGCTCCATCTATATGTGTGTCCATATATGTTTATATTTATAAAATATAAGTATATGTTATATACGTAGATATATATTAATTTTCTACAAATCTTTATTTAAATTTATTATCATTTGCCTCGCCCGATCAAGCCGCGCGCATCGATGTCCGCTCCCCTCCGCGTTTGGCGCGTAACTGGTATTTCAAAATAGTGACTGAAATATTTCATGCACTGGCTATGAGAGAAAGAGAGAAAGAAATGTGCGCGCGCACTGCTCTCTCTTTTCAACGCATTTCAATTTACGTTACACATTCGCTAGCTTACCCCCCAAGTCAAGAAACTTTAAAAAGAACTATATTAAGTTTAAAAAAGAATAAAAAATACACGGTAATACCTTTATTTTTTAAATCGTTACATATATACCACAAAATCTATTGTCGACGACGTCCCAGACGGCACAGATAACTTCAAAAATTCTTTTTGAGATTCCAAATCAACATAATTTCATTTTACTCACATCTAAACTTACAAACAATTATATTCTATCGGTAGTTTAGGTATTTAGCACGAATTTGACATATTATTATACAGAACACAGCTATCCTTGGCAGGAGTATAGAACTGGTTATTAGCAACTTCTCGAGTAGAGCATGTGGAATGGGTCCCAGGCGTGACGGTCTTGAAGAGCCCTGACTCAGTTTTCCCAGTAGAGAGTGTGGTGTACGTTTCACTCAGACTATATAACGCAGGACTCAATATACAAACAGGGGTCAACAAACGGCGGTTTATTAAAAAAAAAAAAATAATTTTATTTATCATTAACGCACTAATGGGCTTTTACATATTTATACAGTTTCTATGATTCAGTGAATACAGAACAAAAAAAGTTTTAAAGGTTTAGATAACAGAAAAAATACAAAAATTGGTATAACACGATGTACGTGTAGAGGTGTTATTAATTAAATGTATATATTAATTAATCTCTATAAAAAAGACTCAATATTACAAATATTCAAAGATAAGACATTAAAAAATAATAAAGTTAACTCATCGTTAAGACGTAAATATAATATCCAAATTCCATTATTTTCTACTCAACAAATGCAAAATAATTATGTATACAAAGGGATAACTTACTTCAATAGCCTTCCCGAAGAAGTAAAAAAAATAAGAGATTTAGCATTATTCCAGAAAAAGATCAAACTATTCTTAAAAAACTGTATGCAATAAAATCATGTAACCTTAATCCTGTAAATCAAACCATCAAATATTGTATAATGTCTTCCTTAATCTAGTCCTTAAGATATTATATTAATTATGGACTAAAAATTGTATATTCTTACATAACTCCTACACCAAGCTCAAGAGCCAGTTCTCTTAATTGGTGTAGAAACCAAAAAAATGATGTTTTCACCTTTTTGTTATACCTTTTTATTATATTTTTGTTTTTATTTAGTTATTCTATTGTTAAACAATGATTAAAATTTGTAAAATTGTTGTGTGTAAGAGGTGAAATAAATTTAAATAATGTAAAAAAAAAAATATATATATATAATTTAAGAGAAAGAAAAAACAACAGTTTTTTTAACTTAACTAAATAACAAAGTAAAGGTAAACACACATTACCGCTTTATCTAGTAATACTTGAATAACTAGTAAGTATGACATTTTGATTAAAAATAATTATAAAAACATTTGTGTCGGAAAAGTTCCGATATATATAATATACAAGGGCGTAGCTATAGCACTCACATCCGGAGGGGGGGGGGGGGGGTTGATCCTGTCTGGTGGCAAGAGTGATTGGGGTGGAATTTATTCGAATTTTTTTGAAACCTCTCCTTTTTAAATTCTTGTGAATACCACACAAGAGCTCCAACTGCTCCCGTCTGGAGCTAATGAGACAGATAATTATAGTATGTTGTGAGACTGAAGGTAGTGGGGAGTGGAAGGAGATGTGAAAGACGAAGGTGGGGAAGTACCTGGCTATTCAAATCTGGTCACCGAACACGGATATAGCCGTTTCAAGCAACGTTTCAATTCGGTGGGAATCTCCATTTTGGAACGTGCCGCAAATAATTGTAAAGAACACAAATTAATAAAATATATTTTATATTCGCACGTCGGCATTTGAACCCGCGACCTTCTGAGAGATTATTATTTAGATTGTTATTTCCGTAACCGTTCGTGCATTAGACACAGATCCTATAATAAGATGTACAGCGCCCTTGAGGTGATTTCTCACAAAAACGGCGCTCTACAAATTATCCAATTATTATTTATTTACGCACCAGACTTTTAAGTCCTGGTTTAGTTTTCCCCGTAGGAAAAACTAAACCCTTTCATACACTTTTCCATAAAAAAGATCAGTAAATCCACGCTATGCAAGTGTATTATATAAGTATAATTAATACAAAACAATACAAGAACAACGTATTATCCTAACAGACTATTAAATGGGAAAATAATTAACCGATTCCAGATATTTTCATATCAGAGGGTTCGGCTCGATGGAATTCCTAATTTGACCAATAAATCCTACTGATCCCTCAATATAAATATTTAAAAAATCTTTCGTAATCCTACATGTATTTAATTATTATTACAGTCGATAAACGACGATAGTCGCCACTCTTCTATGTTATCTACTACTTACCTGACATCTGTAGAGACACCTCAAAACTACATATATACCAACGACATTGTTGAAGGATGTTGATACTACATATATAATCATGTATACCACACCAACTAGATATTATTTTCTTGGCTGAAATCGAGAAAAAAAGGTTTAGTTCCACACAAAGATATGAAGATAAAGAGATGCTTTGTTTGAAGCCGAATCAAAACAGTTGAAATGGTTTCAAGTGGTTCTGTGTCTTGCTTTATTCAACTGAAATACGAATACTAAATTAATACTTAATGTGTGTACCTACCGAATAACATTTTTATCAAGACTTCCGTATAAGTAACAGATTAATAATTAAGACTGCTGTCATATTTCAAAGAATTAAAACAATTCATCATTCATTAATTTCCAAGTTCTGTGAAAGTTCTATTCAAGCTCTGTTATTATTTCAGTTCTGTCAAGCAACTGGCCCATAATTTTTTATTTATTTATTTTATACACTTTAGAAATATAAGACAAAAAGTCCCGATAAACTACTTTTTAGTAGTTTGTCTAACGGGTTCTTAACATTAAAAATCTTATTATAGTCATTTAATAGTTACATTTTTACAATTATATATATAAAATAAAAATAAACTTTTTATAGAAGTATAGATAAAAGAAAAATTATGAAAATATAAATAACAATATTAAAGTCTTTAGAATAATATGTCATTGTAAGCTAATACAAATTCATTAAAAAAATTGGCGTATTTTGATTTTGTCAGAGGCTAAAAATATTCCCGCTTTGCAATAAAATCCAAATAAATGGAACATTTGTTAACGTATTCCAAAACTAAAAACTGTTTTCGAAAGGTGATGAAATAGGCTTTCAAATTTTTATATTAAAAATTAAACGTATTTTTATAAATATAAATTTTCTTTGCGAAAACTTTAAAATTTTTTAAAAATGGCTCACTTTACTTTTTTTTCTAACTAAAATTACTGATAATGAAAAAACATAAAACACATACTTATTTCATTAGATAAATGAATAATAAACCTTACTATCACCTCACTTTTTTTCGTTTCATGTAAAAAAAATTCTTAAAAAATTCACAAAGTTCCATAATTTTTTTTCAAATTGCTATCGGAAACTTTGGTTTCAGAAAGGGGTAAATTTTTTTTTTTTTGTGGTTTTCTTTTGGATTTGAATATATAGTTTGTTGTATTCTCTTTCCAATACCATTTAGATCACATTTCTGACTATGATAGTAAGGGAAAAACGACGATTTCTGTGAGACCTATGTGAGCTGGGACAAATATGGTCTCCTGTGATTAAACGGGTTAATTAAAAGACAAAATAACTTTGTTTTCATCACTTTTTATTTATACACAATCTACATGTTTCGTGAACGATGTTCACCTCATCAGGAACAAATGTATACTAAACTTAAAAATTAAATATAGATTACATATGGGAGGAAAGGCTAGAAGGAAGGGGAAGGGGTAAGGGTGGGGGAAGTTAATTACAATTAGGAATTTCAAAGTCATTAGCAGGGAAAGACCGGTTAAGTGGGAAAAGGTTCAAAAGAGGGTTTATAAAAATTTTCTGCTTATTTATTATGTCTGCTTTATTATTTACATTTTTTCTAATTTCTATTATCTCTAAATTATTTATCTGTGATGCCTTGTAACCCGTGTGTAATACTTTAATCCCAAGGTTTTTGTCAAAATTTGTTATTTTGTCTTTTAATTAAAATAAATAATGACATCACAAAGTGAAAACCTTTCCGAAGAAGTTTTCTTCGAAAAAAAAAAAAACAAATTCATTCTTTCCGTAAGACAAGTCTTCAGTAAATTCACCAATTGTTTGTTTTGGACACAGTTTTTAATTTCAGCAGGTAACATATTTAAACAACTGGGAATCATGTAATTTAACGTTCTTTGTCCATATTTATTTGTATGCTTAGGTACAATTAGTCCTTCATTAAAATTAAAACGAGTATTATGGTTGTGTTCCAGCCTGTTTATATATAAAGGGTTATTTATGTGCTGAAATATAATTTTGTACCACAGAATTGCTCTCACTAAAAGAATTTTGAGACTCTGATAAAAGTATGGAATATTTTGCCTTTTTTGTATACATTTTTTTCAGCTAATAATTTAACAAATGAATTTTGCACTGATTGAACATGATCTATATTTGTTTTACAAGAATATCCCCAAGCTGTTATTCCACACCTTATAACAGATTCAGCTAGAGATAATGATATAATAACTAGGGATGCTTCTATACGCACTTCTGCCGATATGATACCGATACTGATGCAGACAGTGAAGATTTCAAAAGGTGTAAAAAATTGTTTGTTTAGATTAGAAACAGACGAACTTACATGTATAATATATATATATTTTTTTTTTTTTTAAAGAAAGACACACATTCCCGGGTTACGAATAACCCAACAACATTTGAAAATCTCCTACTACCACCACACTAAGCGGAAGATGTTGCTTGTGTTGTGATGGAGGACTTAGCCAGCCGAGGAATCGAACACGAAACGCCTGGGTGGGACCCAAACGCGGTGCCCACTCAAACACTGACCGGTCAGTGTTTAGAATTTAGAATGTTAGAACGAAATTAACGTTATTCAGGAAACACAACATCCTTAAATTTTTTGTTAATTTCAATTTAAGATTTCATAAGTTTATTTTATATTTTTATAGAGAATAGCATTTGACCGAAAATTAGAAGGACACGGGTTCGAGTCCCGTCGGCGTCGTGTATCTTTTCTCGGGAGGTTTTTTCAATGTGGATGAGTGTTTCAGGTGCTTATAATAATTGTTACCCTTTGTGCTATGCATAAAAATCTTGTCTTAAACATTAGTTTATCAATTAAAAAATAAAAATCATAAAGTATTTAATTATGTCAGGTGAAAGAGGTGTTTATTTTCACTATCTATCCAATGTTGCCAGCTTCAGGAAGTTGCCTGATCTTACTCATAGTCTAAATTCACACTTTGCAGTACCTACCTACCACCACCTACAACCCAGTAGGAAATAATGTAAAATGGCGGTAAAATAAACGACATTAATTTCTAGAATAATTCCTGGAAATGTTTCGTCACTAAACATACAAACAGAAGATGATAACAGTTACTAGTATCAATGGACGATAATGTGTTGTGTGTTCTTGACTCATATTTCATTCAGTCACAAAACTAGAAATCAGAGATAATAATATGTTATAATACGTTTTGTGTACAATATTATGCACCGTCCTGTGTGCGGTGTGGTCACGTGTGGTGTGCTGTGAAGATGCTTTTGATTTCGGTAATTTTCTTTAGAAAAGGTTTTTTCCTTAACAATGTTTTTTTTTCAAGCAAAAGGGTAACTTTTTAACACATACTGCATCAGAATATACACCTTGGGGCTGTGGAAAAACTTCAACTCTAAAAAGAATGGACGTAGGTACAATACTACCCAGGTATTACAGCCTGGGGTGGAGCAAACACTGCCGGCATTGCTCCGATTTTGAAAGCGCAAAAACTAATTATAAAGATTATTCTAAAACTACCAATCACAAGCAGATCGGATGAAATCTTTAGGAAAATTTATGTTTTGGACATTGGGATCCGCACCTCACTGAGGCAACAGAAAACTGTCAACTGGCAACTGTCTTTGTATGACAATGTGGTGGCCCGCACACTTCACAATCACTCAAAAACTCGTCGTCAATGGTAACGCAAGCGGTAACTCGCGACTCGCACTGCTGATTGCCGTGGCCGGCCGTTGCTAGTTGCCAGCTGTCAGCTGATTGTTCTTCGTCTATGGCTAAACAAGCTTTTTGACCAATCAAGACATAGAAACCAGCCGGTTTTAGTTTGGTTTCAGATGCGTCGTCAGCGGAGTGCCTAAGCCAAATACGTACCAGCAATCACAGAACTGCTTTTGACATTGTCCAAACTGGTCGAGATACCAGAACCAAAAGGCATAATCTCTTACAACAATTAAAACAATTTTTGGCCAAAGACATTTTAGGTACTTTCAACAAAGCTGTACAATGCATTTCCACTGGCCATACCATTCATCCGATTGCGATGAAACTTTAGGAATATGGTGTGTGCATACCCGGGATGGTTATAGGATAGTGAGCTCTGGCGTTATGAAATTATTTCCTATGCTATTCATCCGACTGCGGTTAAAATTGTCATCCGATTGATATTAATTTTATTTTATTTGTTTTGAATATTTCTATATATGTGTACTGGCAAGCTCTGGCGTTATTAAATTTGCATACAAAATTAATTAGGTCAAGCAAGTGTTGGAATAATGGTTGTATTTTAAGGAGTTAAGCGGCAGGGAAAAAGGGTTGGGGGAGAGGTATGCGGGAGGGTCGGATGGGGAATTAGGGAGAGGGGCTTCGCGAGAGGTGGGACGAGGGAGAGGGGAAGGCGGAGAAGGTGGAAGCGGAATGCGTAGTTTTAGTTAGTCAACTCATATTAACTCAACTATCTTAACTGTGTGGCAACGATTAGTCTATAATATCCTACTATTAATTAATAAATTCAAATATTAAATGTTACCAGATTAAATTTAATGTTGAATAATGTTAGTAATAATAGTACAGATCATTGCTATCCTACTAGATTTAATCTATTTTCGGTCCAGATCCATAGCATAGTAATAAAATAATTATTGTGTACAAGCTTCTGCCCGCGACTTTGTCTGCGTAGGATTAGTACTTCGAGTAATTTATTTTCTTTTCCTAGGTCCCATCCGCGTTTATACCAAAATATTTAATTTATTTATTTAAAATATGTATAAATCTTGATTCGATTCAAAGTATTACGCGAGTACTTCAAATAAATTCAGTAATTTAAATATTTTCCAAAATAGAATTTTGATTTAACAATCATTGTTTTGCAAAATGTCATTCTCAAATTTTGACGTTTTCTATTAAACTATAATTATTATTTTCAATATATTTAAAATAAATAGCTAGCTTCATAAATTATAGCCTATATGTTATTCTGATGTATGAGCTAAATTATTGTAAAGTTTCATTAAAATCCATTCATTAAATTTCGATTTAAAGAGGAACAAACATACATACATCCATACAAACTTTCACGTTTATAATATTAGTAGGTAAGAAGATAAGATAAGATGCTGCGTGCACCCTTTTGTTGTACGGAAATTTATGATGCTTAATAAATTAAATATTTTTGAAGTAGGTACGTAAGTACCCGTTTAACCAAAATGCTTTCAGAACTGTTTTAAATTTGACCGAATTGTATTTTGAGTATGCGGGATTCAAACTATCAAAGAGAGCGTGTCATTGTAAGAAATTGGTCGATGGCGCATGTTGGTACATAAATTATCAATTTACTATTGTTATTGTTCGACACTTATCCCATATTTGGATGCAGCTAAATTACTTATAAAAAAGGTTATGTTATATATTATGTTATATTATTACATGCTTAAGATGATAGACTTCGCTTTTCGGCCCATACAAAAAGGACGCCCGGGAAAAAACACTTTTCTACATCTAAAATTGCACAAAATGAATATATTTTTTTATACTGCCTTTTAGAGGGTGAAAACTATGTCGGTATGTTTTCGAATTTTCGATGCGTTTCGTATTAACGTAAACATTCACTGTCAAACATGTACGATTTATCAAAAAATATTATTTAAGGAAAAAGTGCTGGTAACTCAACTCTCATAAAGAATTTTAAAATTATAAAAAGCTTCCGACGTAGCTTCTTCTTTCTAAAAAATATATATTTTTTAAAATTTCAATTTTGTGAAAGTTTCGGTGTAGAAAAGTGTATTCTCCATAAACCCCCTTTCGAGCGATTTCTGTAGGTAAATTTGAGCGTTGTCTCATTCGCACATTTCGCATTCGCATGTATTGTAAGTGTGCGTGAACTTATTGTGAGCGGGACAGACTGACAGACGCGGGTGTTCCGCGTGTGGTTCAAAGTCTAGCCTCTTAAATAAAGCAGAGTAATAACAAGATCCTCCAATAAATGTCAGATTTCAACAAATAATTTCAGTAAATGATTTCAATAAACGATATCCACGGGTTGACTTGTTTTACAGAATTTGAACAACTCACCAAATTACAAAGTTAAAATTCAAGTTCTGGGAAGGTTCTATTGAAGATCTGTTATTATCCTGTGAAGCTACAGGCCCTTGATGAAATAATAACAGAACCTAAATTTTGTCTGAAATTTGATGAATTGTTCAAATTCTGTGAAAGAACCCGTCCTAAGTGTTTTCAATTTACTGGCTTGTAATGCAAGCCGTAATTATTATTGAACTCCTTTAACCACTCGAGCGCTTTTTGCCACAATATGGCAGTATTTCCACAACCACGGATTGCTTTGTTGCCAAAATGTGGCAATTTTTTTTTTTCTTTTTATTAAAGCGACTATATAATATATTGTACATTCAAAATATTAACAAAATAAATATTCTCTCGATTATTTGAAATGTTTTAAAGCTAACGATTTAAT
Organism: Limnephilus auricula; assembly: GCA_951813805.1. Lineage (NCBI taxonomy): Eukaryota > Metazoa > Arthropoda > Insecta > Trichoptera > Limnephilidae > Limnephilus > Limnephilus auricula. Next base: position 5,267,468 of record OX638396.1, read on the forward strand.
TGTATTTTTTTTATAAATCCGACGAATATGTGATAATGGAAAAAGTATAGGTGAATTCATTGGCTATATAGAACTATAATCCGTTTGTATGTCTCCATATTCAAATTCGGAGGTATGATTTTTTTAATGTGGGTGGAAAAATTTCCTTTAGCAATCCGATAAAAAATATTTCAATTGCTCTGTCGCTCCAGTGGTTATGATTACACTTAAAGCTGCATACGCCAGCAGCGTTTCGCGCCGTTTGCGGTTGCTTCGTTCTTAGTTTTCTGCTGTAATAAAAACAAAATGGCGCTGAATGGCCATTTGATGACAATATGAATTTCTGTGAAACAACCCGTCCTTAGGAAGGTGATTATTTGTAAAAAAGCTTGAAAGTTCGTCGTAGGGGACTACCTCATTGGGCCTTGACAACTAGGCTTTATCGATAATGTCGTTAACTCCCGAGCAGGACTACAGATCGCTAACTTACAAAAAACAGTTTACGTCGACTAAATTAAGAACGTTTAGTCGTTGTCAAATGCTGTTAATTCGTTGACGATCTACAATCATGCTCGGGAACAATGACAAGTTAACTACATAATCGATACGATTGTACCACCCCAGCCAGGAGCAATCCTGTCCTGGTAAGACCGGTACACCCGGGGGCACTGATTTGCTAGGACTAGGAACAAGTGCTCTGAGGATAGGAAGGAGGTTGGAGTTTAATCGACCGGTATACATGGCAACCTAATAAGCCAATATTAGAATTTAGGATGGGCAGGAATAAAGAATGGATTGAGCGTTATGATTTTGTATTTCCTTTCATTATGCCTTCCTTCTTCTTGCCTCTTCTCAGCTCTTCTTGGATCTTCCTGTCCCTTCTTACCTTTTCTTGTATCTTATTTTCTATTCCTGCTTCTTCTTGTCTCTTCTGGGATCCTTTCGTCTCTCCTTGGCCCTTTTTATTAATTCTTGTCTCTTCTTGCTTCTTCTTGATTCTTCTCATCTAATCTGGGCTCTGCTTGACTCTTCTTGCTATTTCTTGTATCTTAATGTTTCTTCTTGGCTCTTCATGCATCTTGGATCTTCTCGTCTCTTATTGCCTTTACTATGACAAGTTAACGACATAATCGATAAAATATTTATCGATCGACAGTAGATATTAGACATCATGAGATAAGGAAAATAATACAGTCGAAGAGCAATTCAAACGCAGGGATTTCTGATAAAAATATTTACACAGACAATCTGATACGTAGTATAGTCCAACCAACGCAACGTAAAGTAAATAAATAAAATAAAAATTGTCACAGAAGGCGTGGCGGGATTACCGAAAAAACTGATAAGCCGTCAAATCGAGGGTAAATAAATAATATATATATCAGCCACATTAATGTTTACGTAATAAAGTTTTACAATATCTAATAACTTATCAAATTTATTCATTGAAGACAATAAAAGATAGAAAAAAGATTCGGTCGCATCTGAGAATTAAGGGTGATTTTTCCATTTAAACGTTTTCCCTATTTATCTCTCTGGATTTTAACCCTAGAGAAAATATTGTTTTTACATAAAATAGATATCAACTATTAGCGTGTCGGTACTTTTTGTTTTTTTTATTAGTTACTTTTTATGGAAGTTATGACCTTCCAAAAATCAATAAAATTGACTGGCTTAAACGCCGTCAAAAGAAGTTCAGTATACAAACTAGACAATGTTGTTTTTAAAAAAAGCAAAACGTACATACGTATAGTTAGTAAAAAAAATGTAGTTGGTAAAAAAAAATGAAAATCAGTCCACTTTTGGAGGAGAAAAGTGGGGAATACAAAACCTCGATTTTAGTTAGGTATTATTAGCCCAAGGTGCATTGTCCCTTTCGCTAAATATACGGTGGATATTATAAGCAATTTATTGTATTACGCCATGTTCTAAAGTTTCTGTTGCATGGTTTCGGTTTTCTCCTTATTATATTTTTGGTTTTTGTTTTTAATGTCCACTCAGAATGATTCCTATTATTTCTGAACCTATTTTATACCATATTTTAGTTTTAGTGTTCTTATTTTGTCCGTAGCATTGTTACTGTCTATTAATATTGTCCTGTGCTATAACAACACTGTTATTGTCAATTTTCGTTTTATTGTCTTTGCTTTGAATACTCGTATATTACTTTGTATACTGTATATTCTTTGCTTTGTATACTCGTATATTACTTTGTAAACTGTACATTCTTTGCTTTGTATACTCGTATATTACTTTGTATACTGTATATTATTTGCTTTGTATACTCGTATATTACTTTGTATATTGTATGTTATTTGCTGTGAATACTCGTATATTACTTTGTATATTGTATATTCTTTGCTTTGTATACTTGTATAATACCTTGTATACTGTATATTCTTTGCTTTGTATACTCGTATATTACTTTGTATACTGTATATTCTTTGTTTTGTATACTCGTATATTACTGTGTATACTGTATATTATTAGCTTTGTATACTCCTATATTACTTTGTATACTGTATATTCTTTGCTTTGTATACTCGTATATTAATTTACATACTACATATACTTTGCTTTGTATGCTCGTATATTACTTTGTTAACTGTATATTCTTTGTTTTGTATACTCGTATATTACTTTGTATACTGTATATTCTTTGCTTTGTATACTCGTATATTACTTTGTATATTGTATATTCTTTGCTTTGTATACTCGTATATTACTTTGTATACTGTATATCCTTTATTTCATATTATTTTATCAATATTTTGTAAGTACTCGTAAGGAGCACTGTAGGATTATTTTTAAGTTTGTGATAGTTAAGCGCATTTGAAATGAAATAACACAAAACTGCGCTATACAAATGTTACGTTATTAATATTATTATTGTTATTGCTGAAGCATTGCTTTGACCACTGAGCTAATTCGACCTGAACTAATATTCCGTCATTTTTAACTGCATCATACTTCTATTAAGAACTAACAACATTGTCATCTCAGAACATCTATCTCAGACAGTGGCGGTTCGTGGTCTTTTCAACAGGGGGTTCAGAAATTCCAACGACTCCAAAGTTCCAAAGAATGGACAGTTACCTCGAGAGTGTTTTTTTAATAGTACACAACTGCTAACCCTCTACAAATCGCAAGTGCGCCCCATGATTGAATTCGGTAGCCACCTCTGGTCTGGAGCCCCAAAGTACCTGAAAAACACCCTCGACTCTGTGCAGAAACGGGCGGTCCGTCTGATAGATTCTCCCGTCTTAACAAACAGATTGCAATCTTTAGAGCAAAGGCGTCGGGTGGGAATGCTATCCTTGTTCTACCGGTATTTCAATGGAAGATGCTCCGAGTAACTAGGTGCATAGTCGGGAAACACGCCAAACGCGCGCTCAACATATTATGTACATGGTTGACATTTGTCACATGAGAACGGGTCGGTTCTACGACTAGTTCTTTAGTTCAACAGCTCGGCTGTGGAATGATTTGCCGGCCTCTGTGTTTCCTCCTTCCTACAACATGGGTCACTTTAAGACCCATGTTCACTCCTTCCTCTCTTCAAAAAGACCCTCCACCCAGCATCTTTAAATATGACATAGGCCCAGGGAAATTATTTTCAATTAATACCTATAAAAAAGAAATTCAAGAGAAGATATAGGCAAAAACTTGATTTAATGAGAACTCAGGACGCGGAGGTCCTTTATTTTTAATTTCCAACCTTTTTTCATAAGTATTAGCATTATTTTTTATATACACAAATCTGTATTCCGCCATTGTGTAAAACAAATTATGACAGAATATTCGCGACAATCAACAAACGCAAACGCTTTCAATTGGAAATTCGAAACAATACCTACTGGAGAATGAAGAACACAAAATTGCATAACTAGCGACGACATGCGGCGTTTGCCGAAGCTTTCGTAAATATAACCAAGGGATATAACGACTTATCTAAAAAAAAAAACGAAAACAGAAGTCAAAATCGGTTTACTTCAATAGTAGATTCACAAATGCCATTGACAAACGGTTGGAGAAATGCAGAAACAAGAAAATAAAAATTTACAAAAATGACTACAAGATTGATATGACTAAAAGATAAATACCGTAATATAACGTAAAAAAATAACATCTAACTTGCATCCCTATGGTGCAAAGGTCAACCGTTAGCCGGTCAGTCTGCGGACATCTCGGGCTCGGGCATCATCGGTGAGACTCGTCTATGTTCGCTGTATGTATGGCATTCGCAGGTCACGTGACATCATGAATCGCGATCACACGCGGCGACGCGGCGCACACTTTTGTCCTTATTTTGGTAAGAAATTCCTAGTTTTGTACAAATCACCGCCAGAGGGATTGTACCGAATAGGATTCTTTAGTATGGGAAGTTTTGTGCGGATTTCAAGACGCACAAAATGGGATAGATACCTACCGTATTTTACGGTGGCGCGGGTTTTGAGACGGAATTTTAGTGGCGCGCAATCTATGATGTGCTTATATTATTACAAAACAAGTTTGTTTTATTTTCTCATCTTTTTGATGGGGGTTCGCCGCACAAACGCACTTTAGAGAAAACCGCCACTGATCTCAGATCTGGGTCAAGTGAAATTAGAACCCTAAAAAAACCAAAGTGACGATTTGACTTATAAAATTTTGCAGTAGGACAAAGGAACGAACTATTTTTTAAATCCATAAATTTAGAGTCACCGACTGCAAATTTAATTGTGTCATGGCAAGGAAGATAACTAAAATAATATTAAACACCTGTATTGTTATAATGATAAACGCTTACGAAGAAGCAGTAATGCAATATTGCAAACAAAGGAAAAGAAAATGCGAAGATCGGATTTCTAAGAAAATGAGTTACAGTTTTACCTATAATTTCTTACTAATGCGATAGTGAATTAATATCGCGGCACACCTTTTAGGTGACGCTCTGTTGACGTTGAAAAATTGCAATTAGCTTTGCAAAGAAAACTTTCATTGTTATATCAAGCACGTGCATTATAACTCGATGTAATTATATTAATAACCCTTCAAAAATTTGGCATATTTTGTGAGATGTTGTTAAAAATATTTCCGCTTTGCACTAAAATCCAAATAATGGAATATTTGTGACGTGTCCGAAAACTAAAAACTGTTTTCGAAATATGATGAAACAGGCTTTCAAATGTTATCATTTGAAATTAGCATGTACATATTTAAATATAAAAATTATGAATCGAAATTTTTTTAAATGGCTCGCTTTACGTATTTTCTAACTTAAATTAATGATAATGAAAAAAAATAAAAGCACGTACAAATTTTATTAGAAAAATAAATTATAAACGTTATTGTCACCTCACTTTTTTCGATCGGAATCTTTGGCTTCATAAAGGTGTGCATTTGAATTATTTTGTGGTTAACTTTTAGATTTGAATATACAAGGTGTCCGGAAACTCGTTGTACAAGCAGGAAACTGGTGAATCTACATCACATTTAAAGTAGATTTTGTGTTGAAACTTTTTTTGATTTGAGCTTTCGTTTTCGAATAAATCGAGACCAAAGTTTGAATTTTTTAGGTCAAATCTGAATGTCGAATGGTCAAAATGGCTGTTACGGGGTTAATATATTTTAAAGTGTGTAGAAGCATCGACACTACTTAAACGTTTTTTTAACCCTATAGTTGCTGATTTTTTTTGTTTTTTTTTAATTTTCCAAATACTCAGATCGAAAATTTGGGTTTTCTATGTGATATAGACTCACCAGCGAGTACTACGAGTTTCCGGACACCGTTTATAGCGTGTTGTATTTTATTTCCAATACCGTTTAAATCATCTTTCTCACTATTCTAGTAAGGGAGACACAACAATTTTTATGAGAGCTATGTAAGCCGGGACAAATATGGTCTCCTTTATTTTAAAGAAATACTAATAAGATTTCAGAAGAACTCTTCCTTCGGGAAAATAAATACAGAATGTTATTTTTCTAACTTAACTCGTAGGGGCAGTTGTTTGATCGACCCGACCGTCGGATTAATTGGACGATCATTGCAATTTTTAATATTCCGACATTTGAACAATCATTGGCTATCAGTGAAATCATCATTTTAGATTAAGGGGACATACATTAATTACGAGAGCTGTTTTAAAAAAAAATTAGACCCTTCCCCCCCACCCTTGGTGATATTAAGTGAGATTTAGTGGGACCCCCCCCCCCCCCCTCACGTGAGATTTTTTTTCTTACTCTCGAAATAAATGTTTTTCATAATAGACATTTTTCCACGGGCAAAATGGGACACTTCACAAGAAGTGAAACAATTTTTTTTATTTTTTATAATCTCTATAATAATATATACTTTTTTAAAGTTGACGTAAGATTTTTATTGACCCTCCCCCCTCGGTATAATGAGATTGGGTCAGATTTTACTAAAACCCCCCCTAATTTTTTGCTCACGTAATCAATGTATGCCCCCTAATCGTTACTATTAATCGGTTTACATCAAGAATAAATAAAAATATGCATTGAATAAATTGAAGCTTTTCCTATCGTTAAGCTTGAGCAGAATTAAATGATTTATTTATTAATGAAAATATAAGCGCAATAACAGTTTCCATTGATAACTTTTTTCTTCCTTATAAAATTATTCACAAAATAAATAAAATCCACTTTTTTATTCCTTTTACTTATATTCGTGGGGATATAAAACACTTATTTTCTGGCTCAGTCCGTTTCAGCTTTTGATCAAATTTTTATCATGACCGAGAATCAAATGTAATAATTTAAAAAAAACTGAACATATTTTGTAAATTTACATCATGACGGTATAATACTTTAAGAGGGTATTACCAGAGAATATCGGAAATTAGTCATTTTTAAATCAAATTCTAGATGTATTGACTCATTTTTACAAAAAAACATAAATTAATTTTGAGAGATTGGTTTTTTATCTGGTACACGCAGTTTTAAAATTTTGAAAAACTAAGTGTATTTTAAATATACTTACTAAGGTTATACCGTTGGTCGTTGGCAGATTTGTTCAATTTTCAAACGATATCTATTACAACACAAATTTCAAATCATATAATCATACAACCAAATAATTTCATATATAATCTAGTCAACACAAGTACGTTTTTAGATTTTCACGGCCAAAAGCATTTTCGTTGTTTGTTTTTGGGGTGTTATGTGCTACCTCCTTCTTTATTGTGCTACCTCCTTATCGCTACTTATTGTGCTACCTCCTTCTTTAGCCGACGTTTCGGACAGCGTTGCAGTGTCCATCATCAGGGCAAATCCGGCAGATCCGACGATGTGAAATTGTCGGATCTGCCGGATCTGCCCTGATGATGGACACCGAAACGTCGGCTAAAGAAGGAGGTAGCACAAAACTGCATAACACCCCAAAAACAAACAACGAAAATAGTCAACACAGTTTTAAGAATTTTAATTTTAGTTCAACTAAAATTTTGTGACAAAAATAGTTTTTCTATTTATTTAAGGTCTTACAAACAAATGTATTTCAATTTTTTTTTTACACACTTATTTTGTTTAGACATTATTGAAAAATCATAAATAAAATACTTACAAGAAGTACACGATATTTAATAATTTATCATCGTGCGTTTTGAACATTTTTATTGCTTACTTGAATGTAGGTAGGTATATTAAAGCAAATTTTGAATTAAATAAATCGATATTATTTTTTTTTTTAATTTTGATACGGGGAATAATCGATCTTTCTCATTGGAACCTCCATGTACAGTTGCAAGCATTTTTAAACTTTTATTCTCAGCTGCTGGTCAATCGCTCTTAACAATGAATCGAAGAACAGAAACAAGTACTTATTGCTTATAATATTACATAATATATTAATATTTAACGACACTGTGCAATATTATGAATTATCTACCTAATATTATCAATTAGCGTATGGCTTACATTGAACCCTTATGCAATTAAAAGGTTAATACTGAAAGATAAGCAAGTTTATCAAATGCATTACAGTATCTATGTATTTATATAGTAAGTACAAACGGTTAGAATTAAAGCATGGACTCTCTCCTAGAACGTTTAACAAAATTAGCCACCACACATTGAAACACCGTTAATTTGTTCGTAAGAACTTCAGTCCCGTTTTTAACCGTTTTTACGAATAAAATGATCGTATTTTAGAATAACATTTTTCTGCATGTAGGTGCAACGAACTGGTGATTTCATGACCCATCCCTCGACCGCAAATTACTCGGTGAAAATAGTAGGATATCCGCTATCTGAAACTAAAACCGCGCCTATCCATAAATACTTGCGGTCACCTTGTAATAAATATCACTTTCATAAATATAAGAAAAATTTGCATCCGGGTTCGTAGAGATATAAATAACTATGTAGGTAATTGGATATTGTAGGTAACCTACAGTATCCTTTCAGTTTATCATGGTAGTGAATAGACAAAAAATCCACTTTGCAGTGTTTACACACACGGAGAAAAATGTTATTTGAAAAAACGATAATTTTAATAGTAAAAACGGTCAAAAACGGGACTGAAGTTCTTACGAACAAATTAACAGTGTTTCAATGTTTATTGGCGGTAAAATACGTACGAAATTACGTATAGGTACCAACAAATTATTCTTACATGTTCCCGCCATATAACATTGAAACCCTGTTAATTTGTTCGTAAAAACTTCAGTCCCGTTTTTACTATTAAAATGATCGTTTTTTCTATTAAAATGATCGTTTTTTCAAATAACATTTTTCTCCGTGCAGGGGGTTGATTGGTGAAAAGATAATTTATTTTTTTATTAAGACTACCGAATACATTATAATACAAGTTGTAAGATATGTTCAAAAAATTACCTGGTTATAGTTAGTTACCTGTTACGTAAGTCCGTAGAAAAAATGTCAATTTCGCCTGAGTTGTGAATGGGTTTTAAAACTTAATTAATTGTGATGAAACTGATGATCAGAATCAAACATAGGATGACTAATAATAATAAAAAGAAAGAATGTGGGTAGAGAAGCAGATACATTTTAAAATCAAGAATTATATGCTCACTAATTGTCTGTGTGAATTATTTGAGTGATTAAAGTTTAATAAAAAATTTGGTGTAAGTAGTTTAAAATAATTTATAACACGCCAAGATATTTAATAAATTGGTTTTGTATAAACAACCAAATAACCAAAACCTAATTTTTCGCAAATGTAAGGAATCATGAAAATTGTCTAATTGTATTAATTTTTCGCAGTGGATTTAAGTTGTGATTGCGCGAGTAATTGGTGAGTTATTTGCTGCATTAGTTTGTGGGCTTCTATATGAAAAAGGGAAGTGTGTCTGGTACGCCTCATTGGAACATTTAAACCAATGACGGAAAGTAATTCGGGACTATCTATTTTATTATTTAGCAGGTAGAAACAATAGATCCGACATCGCGTCTTTTTTGTAATGTTAATATATTATTTGTAGTTTTGTTGTATTTATTTAGTAAATGTTTCGAAAATTTATTATGTATACTTTCTATATAAATCTATGTATACCTTATATTGAGGAATCCATATTATGGGCGCGTACTCCAGTGGACTTCTGACCGATGAACAAAACAACATTTCTAGAGTCTTTTATATTATTTTTTCTAAGTACTTTTGAAAGCTTTACATATCGCTTGCTGAGGGTTGGTTTGTACTATGTCCACAAAAACGAGGTTTGACATTCAAAAAATATCTTTTTTTGTTTCCTTTACTTCAAACTAATTTTAATTAAAAAAGTATTTGGCAATGGACATAGTTCTCCAACCCTCATTCTTTTTAATTACTATGGAGATAGAATAAAAAAAGGGATGTTCAAAATGTAAGATTCCTCTGAAATTTTGTTTTTTTTTTGTGTAGGGATATAGTAGATAAAAATATGATTAATATTACTGCATTCACAGTTAAAAAAAAAAAAACAAAAATGGACATAGTACAAACCAACCCTCAGCAAGCGATATTCTTAATAAGAAACATAGCATCTTCTAGGATTTTCAGTCTAAACTGTGGCCCTCAATTTGTAGACAACAATACTGACAAATAATATATTGTTATCTACATTAAGAACCATTGAACAGCGGCTGAGAATTAAAATTCCAAAATGCTTGCAACTTTACAGGTAGGTTCCGATGAGACTAAAAATTAAATATCGATGTATTTCATTCAAAACTTGCTTATAACCTACATTTAAGTAAGCAATAAAAATGCTCAAAACGCATGATGATAAATTATTAAATATCGTTTACTTCTTGTAAGTATTTTTTGATCATAAATATTTACGATTTTTCAATAATGTCTAAACAAAATAAGAGTGTACAAAAAAATCTGAAATATTTTATTTTGTAGCACATTAAATAAATAGAAAAAACTGAGGTATTTTCATCACACAACACGATTGTGTTCTCCGATTTATTTTTTAATGATTTTAATTGAGCTAAAATTAAAATTCTGAAAACTGTGTTCACTAGATTATGTATTGATTTATTTTGCTGTATGATTTGAAATTTGTGTTGTACAATACAATATTTCGTTAGAAAATTTAACAAATCGGCCAACGATCAACGGTATAACCTTACAGCCTTACTAAAAAAAAACACTCCGCGGCCGTTAAACGGTGTTTCTGTTGCACGTTGTGTAAAGTCTGTACATATTTTAAAACAAAACGTTACTAATAATAATAACAAATCGAAAATAATCGAACAAAATCGAACAAATATATGAATTTTTCGGTTGGTCACCCTGAAAATTAGTCCAATTGCGCATGTGCAGTCCGCCATATTCTTTTCTAACACGGGCGGCAAATTACAGTTTGACATATGAGGTTTCACGTGCAATTTGTACAATCTTTTTACGGATAATTTCTAACCCAATCACCAATTCACTATAATAATAGTATTATTCAACATAATTACTATTATTTGTGTTATTTTTGTCAGTTTTGGTCCGTTAATAACGTCATGTTCGTAATTTAATTCTGTGAACATAAAAAATATAGGTTATTAATTATAAAATTTTGTTTTTCCGATTGAGTTTAATAAAACTTCCATAAAAGTAATGTTATTTAATAACAAAAATGTATGGTGCGTGTGTAAAAAAAAACAAATTATAGGAATCAAGGTCTAAGTTTTACAAAAATAACTTCAAAATGTCAGATATTTTCCGTTATTCTTGGGGAATTATTAATTTATTTTTTTATAATTTTTAATTGTATGAACGAGATAAAAAGTGAAGTGATAGTTTTGTTGCAAATTCATTAAATAACAGGACTGTGTTTTTTTTATTTCAAATATTCAAAAAATTTCGACGTTTTAGTAGAAAATGTTTGGTGTAATTTTTTTTTTCAATTTTTTTCACATTTGAAGTTTAAAATACTGCAATTTGTAAACACTAAAGTATATTTTAAAATACAAAAATCTAAGACATTTAAAATACCTTAGAAAAAATTTGAAAAATACAAATAAAACAGATATGTACAACAGTTAGGCGCTCCGCCCACTGAGGCAACTGAAAACCAACTAAAACCGGCTGTTTTCTCTGTCTTGATTGGTCAAAAAGCTTGTTTAACCATAGATGAAGAACAATCAGCTGACAACTGGCAACTATCAATGGCCGGCCAGAGCAACCAGCAGAGCAAGTCGCAAGTCACCGCTTGCGTTACCATTGACAACGGGGTTTTGTGTGATTGTGAAGTGTGCGGGCCATCACATTGTCATACAAAGACAGTTGGCAGTTGAGAGTTTTCAGTTGCCTCAGTGGGCGGAGGCGCTTAAACTACCCTCTTTGGCCGTGTAAGCGATGTACATATCTTTCCATGAACAATTTTTTGTCAGTTTTTAATTAGTAAGGTTTTTTCATGCACGGTCGTTTAACAATTGTTAAATTTTTTTAGAAAGTTTTTTAGTAAGGCTGTTAGCGTATTAAAAATAAACGTAGTTTATCAAAATTTAAAAAGTGCGTTTACCAGATAAAATAACAATCTTTCAAAATCAATTCATGTTTTTTTGTAAAAAAGAGTCAATACGTCTAGAATTCGGTTTAAAAGGGACAAATTTCCGGTATTGCGCGCTACTAAGTAATGCAAAAGCCTGTGTTTTTGTTTTGGTTTGAATATTAGTTCGTTTAAAAATATTTTTAAAGTATAATTAAATACTGCGAATAGAACACACATTTGCCTTTAAAACAATCGAGTATTTTTTTAATCAGGATTTTTATAAGTCGAGAATCAGGCGTATAAAAACTGCTTTAAAGTAGAAAACCTCTTACGAACTCCTTTTCTGTTATGGCTTTATTCATAGACATAATATGAATATTGCTTTATTGTATTATGTGGAAAATTAAATTCTTTCGAAAACATATAAACATTTGTGCCTTAAATTCTAAATAAAAAGGTAATATCTAACATGGCCACCATCTTGAACCGGAACCGGAACGTAAACAACAAATTTGCAGGAGGTGAAATGCAAAATGGTCTAGTTAAACCAGGACACAGGTAGTGATGCAGGTATTGCAGGTGCGATCGTAATTTTATTTGTATTTTCTGTCTTCCCAGAAAACCTCAAACTCTTGAAGCTATAAAAATGGCTATGTCCTGTGGTTTTACTCTCCTTGACTCTGTGACTCCCTGTGGATATCACATAGCGTTTCCCCATTATATCCATTAAGCTAATGCAGATATGATGCTGAGAAGTATATATTTTCTATTCACTTAAATAACACAAAACCTTTACAATCTATGTCTATGTTTAAACATGTAATATTGATTACCGTGTAACTACATTTAGATAGGTACAAACATACAAAATTCTCGAGTCTTTTAAAATAAACATCTACTTTTGCCACAAACCTTCTCATAAACCTTATATCAACAATAAACGGTGGCAAATGTAAAATCATGCAATGTCCAGCGTTTTAAATGTAGTGTCATCCGCGTGCAAAGTCGTACCTTCTCCAAGCATGAACTTTCTAATTAAAGTGTGTTTATCGGAAGTGACCTGCCAGGTTCTGTATCCGTTTGTTAATAATAAAATTAGATAGGGCCTAAGAAATCATAATAAATTGTACAGCGCCCTTGAAGTGATTTTTCACAAAAACGGCGTTCTACAAATTATCCAATTATCATTTATTAGGTTGAAGTGTGAGACACTTTCAAATTGGCTAGTAGGTAATAGTGACAAAACACATTTAAATGCCAATTTTCAGTCCGTTTCAGCTTTTGAAGAATAAGGAAGTTGAGTGAAAAATATTTTGACTTATCTTCTTACTGTTACTATTTATTTATTTAGTAATATTATAAACGCGAAAGTTTGTATGGATGTATGTATGTTTGTTACTCTTTACGCAAAATTTACTGAATGGATTTTAATGAAACTTTACAATAATATAGCTCATACATCAGAATAACATATAGGGTATAATTTATAAACCTAGCTATTTATTTTCAATATGTTGAAAATAATAATTTATTGTTTAAAAGAAAATGTCAAAATTTGAGAATGACATTTTGCAAAACAATGATTGTTAAATCAAAATTCTATTTTAGAAAATATTTAAGTTAGTGAATTTATTTGAAGTACTCGCCTAATACTGTGAATCGAATCAAGAATTATACATATTTTTAATAAATAGGTTAAGAATTTTGGTATAAACGTAGATGGGACCTAGGAAAAGAAAATAGATTACTCGAAGTACTAATCCTATGCAGACGAAGTCGCGGGCAGAAGTTGTAAAAAATATGTTCATGTATATGACATGCAAACATAAATACTAGTTTTCATAATTAAATTAATTCTACAAGTTTGAATTTTATTAAAGCCCGCCACAACGCCCGGTAAGACGCGAGATACCGTGTGACGTCGTCTCACGTCATCTGGTCCCCGTTTGTGTGAAATATAAGGGTAATTATTTACAAAACCTAACTAACCAAACCTAACTAACAAAACCTGGGCGTTTTCGCGGGCTTAATAAACTTCAAACTTGTAGAATTAATTTAATTATGAAAACGAACTTTAAAAAAAAATTTCTAGTATTTAAGTTTGCATGTGAACATTGATAAAAAAGAAGAAAAAAAAAGGACTCAACTTCCCTATTACGTATGACGCCAAGCGTACATGGTCAAATTTAGATCGTTGAGGCGGGCTTTGAAAAATTCAAACAATTCATTAAAATAATGTCCAGAGTTCCTTATTGTGGTCACTGATCAGCATTACAGCCTAGACGTGGGCAAAATTGAATGAATGATTTGAATGAATCAATTCAATCTTGTAACACAATCTGATTCTCATTTTCAGAAGGAATTAAATCTTCATTCCTTACAGATTTTTTAAACGGCACCATATTTTCATTTCTATTTATTTTCCATTCAAAGAATATTTTATGTCAACGATTTACATATTTTAATGCTTCGTAGAAATTCTATTTAATATTATTCTGTATGTTTACTGCTCGGATAAGTTACCTATAAGCGCGCGCCGCGAAGATACCGGAGGTAATGTGCTATATTATATTATATTATATTATATACTATATTATATTATCAATTCATTGCTGCATTAACTGTAAACCTCATCATAATTATTATATTATCAGTAAATGTACTTCATTACCCATATAATCTGCATACTTCACCCGCCATAACACAGGGACATCCCTAGCATGGCGGGCGAAATAACACAATATGTACACTATGTATAAAATTCTTTAATAAATAAATAAATATGCATTGTACTACCTCTATCACGTATAGTATATCCCGCGCCGAAAACCCATAGGTCAGAGAGTCCCCACACCTCCAGCCCAGGCGACAAAACGTTGCGAGTCGAACGAAGTAGTTCCGAGTTCCGAGCAACGCACCTCTCTTTTACAGTCCCATATGTCCCACTCATTCATTGAATTAATAAATGTATTCCTTATTCAGTTGTGTCGTCATAGTCCTACAAGTCTGTCCGGACCGAAGCGGTCAAACCCAATCTCTGTGTCACTTCTGTTCCACTAATTCAACGAATGAGCAAATTAGTATGATCGCCTCTTTTCAAATCCCGCTCCCATGATCGAGTATGTACTGTAGACGTGGGCAAAATTGAATGAATGATTTGAATGAATCAATTCAGTCTTGTAACACACTCGATCTGATTCTCATTTTCAGAAATAATTAAATCTTCATTCCTTACAGATTTTTTAAACGGCACCATATTTTTATTTCTATTTATTTTACATTAAAAAAATATTTTATGTTAACGATTTACATATTTTAATGCTTCGTAGAAATTTTATTTAATATTATTCTGTATGTTTACTGCGCGGATAAGTTACCTATAAGCGCGCGCCGCGAAGATAACGGAGGTAATGTGCTATATGCATTGTACTACCTCTATCACGTATATTATATCCCGCGCCGAAAACCCATAGGTCAGAGAGTCCCCACACCTCCAGCCCAGGCAACAAAACGTTGCGAGTCGAACGAAGTAGTTCCGAGTTCCGAGCAACGCACCTCTCTTTTACAGTCCCATATGTCCCACTCGAATTAGTATGATCGCCTCTTTTCCAATCCCGCTCCCATGATCGAGTATGTACTGCCTCTGTTGAAGTGAGTCGTTAGGTTCGCGGAACGCAAGTAAATTAGGTCACAGCAAGTCAAAAGACACTTGCTAGTCGGAAGTTCCTAATCCAATCCTTAACGACCGCTGCGAATCGGTTCGTCGTTAGTCCCCGCGCAGCGGAACCGTCAATTTAGTTCCCAGTCACAAGTCCCAGGCAAGACACAAGACACTGCTCAAAAGATACAATTCATTCTCAATGCCTGCCGCAAATCCGTTTGGGAGTGCAGTGCGATTTCCCCGTGGGCCGAGGCGTCAATTTAGTTACATCGTAGGTCGAAAACTTCCGATTTCGAGCCCTGCGTAAATTGGGTAGAATGCGTTTTATATTCGATCACACGAAGCGGAACTATTTTAAGTTTAAAATAAATATAATAAAATTAGTAAAACTGTTTAATTTGATGATTTATTTGATTTATTATATTCTGGATATAACTACTTATAAAAATACATTTTTCTATCGGTTTTGCTGTCATAACATCACATTAAAAAAATCAAAACCCCGTCGTCGTGGTTTTCGTCGATCAGTGTCTAATTTTTTTTATTTTATTATTATATATATCTATATATAAATATATATACATATATATTATTTTTTTTTGGGAATTTTATGAATTAAAGGATCGAATGAAAGGAATCAGATCAAAAGGCCGAGGGAATCAGACTGAATCGATTCACTACTGTGAATAAATCTGCCCATGTTAAGCCTGTCTGCGGTTGGCGGTTATCACCAGAGCAATATTTTGAATAAATAAAGTTGCAATTTTTTAATATTATTTTTACGCAGAAGATTAAAAATAATTTTAAAGCTTCACAATGCCACTCAAAGGAAGAAAGTGTTTTCTTCAAATCTTTTATTGAAGTGATTTTGGATACCTACACAATATTTTTTTGTTTTCCGTCTGGTGCGTACACAAATAAATCAGAACGTTTTCCGACGTGTGAGCACGTCATATCACAGCTGTCCGTGTGAGACTGTGAGAATCATGGATTTTCCAAATTACTCCCTTTACCTTTAGTATGTCTCCTTTGCGATCCTTCCCGAGTTCTCCTTCCACCATCCCCCTCCCTCATCATCCCTCTCCATCGTTACTCTCCCCAATACCGGATTCCTCAACCCTAAGTTGTATGAAATACAAACATTTTTCAAACAACTCGCACACCACCCATTGTAATTTTTTATACAAAATTTCATAACGTCAGTGCTTACCACTATATATAGAAACCTTCGCGGACAACAATAATAATAAATAATGTTTGGCTAATTTATATAGCGCCGTCTTCGTGAAAATCACCTCAAGGGCGCTGTACAAATAAACTAATATTTATAATTATAACTAATGACTTACATCTAAGACTTTTAGCTAGTGTCTTACGACAAGACTTATAACTACTGACTTAACTAGTGACTTACATTTATATTTACACCTGTGACTTAAAGGTAGAGATTTACAACTAACATACTTATATTTAAAATTACGTAATTTGGATTTTGCCAGGGTTGTCACTGATAACAATAATAAACTAACAAAACTCTGTAAGTATAGGCACACACAAGTAACATAGAAGTTAGTTAATTCTACTAGACCAGTGGTTCCCAAACTCTTTGGCCCACGGACCACTTTTCATAGTAAAAATTTGCCCATGGACCCCCGCGGAAGGGAATACGTGATCCTGAAGGTTCCCGGGGACCCCTGGGGGTCTGTACTTTGGGAACCACTGGCCTACGTTGATAGGTAAAGCCAAGACATCATTTTTGTTCTTTACTATCCAAACCAGATAAATTTTCGTAGACACCCACGTCCCACATACAACCTGTGGACCTCCATTTTTTTATCACGCCAACGTAGACCCCCATCGAGTGTCCCGTGGAGCCTTGGGGGTCCACCTGGACCACTTTGGGAATCACTGTACTAGACGAAGCAGTTTGGGGATTTTACACATACATATTATATCTATACTATTTTTAATATTTTTTAGCGCCAGAAGAAGAAGGAAGTTCTTTATAATACATTACAATTTTAGACACGGTTGTAAAAATAATCTTAATGGGTTAGCTGAATTTATAGGCAAGTGTATATTCGTGGACATCGGCAATTATTAGAGTACAATTAAACAGTTTAAAAAATTGCAATGTTTCAATAGAATGACGAATTTATGGAAATGAGTGTCTGAAAAGATGCGTTTTTTGTTTTGATCTGAATTCCGTTGGGCTTGTTATGCATCTCAATTTCATAGGAAGTTTGTTCCAATCTTCAGGGCCCGATACTTCGAATGCACGATCACCAAACTTAGTGTTCGGATTTCGCTTAGGTTCTTTTAAGCTTCCAATTGCAGATGTTGTCGCTGATCGAAGAGTTGACTGCCTTAGACCAATATTTTCCGGAATTCATGGTTCAGAGATATAGGTTGGAACCAATCCATTGGCAGCTTTAAACAATAACAACAAATCATTAAAGTTTCATCGCAATCGGATGAATGGTCTAGGAAGGCATACGGGACCAACAAAGAAACATTCTATAAACATTTTCATTGATTAACAACCTATTTTTCCTTCGTTTTTCAATTAGTTAATCATTTAATGAATATTTCACCACTCCAATATTGACACTAGATAAGTGTTATTATTCTAGACGAGGGCACTAACTCTGGAGGTGATTCTACATTATGATGGAAGTAAAAAAAGATAAAAATATGTGGCGAGCGCTCAAGGCAAATTTATTTATTTCGTGTGATCGCTCGAGTGGTTAAGTAACAGACGAGGGGTGATAGTCCTAACCCTGGGAACCTTGAGAGTATCAGGGTTGGAGAGTGTCGGATGAACCATCCCTGTCGGATCACCGACACATAGAATTTAAACTAGAGGGAGAGACAAGCAGAACGGGGACCGACACATATAGGAACCCAAAAGCAACCGACTGGACTCGGTATTCAGAGAAGCTAATGGTAATATCCCCAGCAAAATACTGTTGCCCCGAAGAAATTGAGGACGCAGTAAACATACTGACGGACTCAATGATAAGGGCATACGAAAATAGCTGCCCTCTGAAGACAAGAACCAGGGACAAAACACCGTGGTGGTGCAGAAGACTGCAGGAGCTACGAAAGCTAGTTAGGCAAGCCTTCAACAGAGCCAAAGAATCTGGAAACTGGGATACTCACAAGCAATGCCAGAAACAGTACAAGAAAGGGTAACCGACGAGTTCATCGAAAATCAATTCATCGAAGGGAAATTTACAAAATACACAAAAAAGGTTAGGTTAGGTTGAATTTTAGTTTCGTCGTGAACCACAAGAAAGCAATCCAGAAAACCAAACCTACCCATCCCTCATACCTTTTTCCTTCTCGTATGCCTTCGTATGTAAGACGACAAAGGCCCCAAGAAAAATTATTTTCCTCTGGGTTTCCTGTGTAGGGCTACTGTAAAAAAAACACTTAGAAACGTGGATGATACAAGCACGCAGATTGCAGGTATTTTTTTTACTTGTCATTTCCCGTTGAGTGTTTCTTATGCTCAAAATACGTATTATTTGTTTTATAAAGGCGAACGTAGTCATAAACATTCAATATGCAATGGATGCGTCATTGGCAAAACAATAAAACCGGCCAGGTGTTTACCGCCATTACTAATGGTATAATGCCAAAACCTCGACAGTAGATATACTATATTATAATAATATATATATATACTATATTTGCGGCACGTTCCAGAGTGTAAGATACTCTCAGTATCGCCCTGGTGTAAGACGTTGCTTAATAATGGCTTCAGCCGCGTTTAGTGAGTAGAACAACAACAAGTCATACAGGTCTAATCGAAATCTTTGTCTCCCTTACTACCATAGTTAGAAATATGTATGTCGAAACGGCGGTAGAAAGAGAAAACACCACGCCTTGTATTCAAATCTAAAAATTAACCACAAAATAATTAAATTTTACATCTTTATAAAATCAAAGTTTCCGACAGCAATTTGAAAAAAAAACAACATTTTATTAATTACTTTTTCATGAAACGACAAAAACGTGAGTTGACATTAAGGTTTATTTTTTTTGTGTCAGTAATTTAAGTTAGAAAACACCGAAGGTGAGACATTATTAAAACCTTTTTTTTTATGCTTACCAGAAATTATATAAATAAAAAAATTTATATTTAAAAAATTATTTAAGAAGTATAGTATTTTCACCTTCCAACAAAATAAGGTCGAGGCCTAAGGATTAACATTACAATGATGGCAATCAACGATCTCCAATAGCAGAGAACATCAAAATAGTAAGAACAAAAAAATTGAATTTGGCATTCTCAGACTATAAAAATATTACCATTTGTTATTTCGGCTACTGGCATTATACCTAGCTCTCTCATTAAAAATTTAGGCATATTAGATTTGTCAAAGAATTTGTACATAAAAATGCAAAAGTCAGTCATTTAAATACATGTAGGATTTTTTAAATATTTATATTTAAGGAATCAGTGGGATTTATCGGTCAAATTAGGAATTCCACCGAGCCGAACCCTCTGATATGAAAATATCTGGAGTCGGTGAATTATTTTCCCATTTAATAGTCTGGTAGGTTAACGTGTTGTTCTTGTATTGTTTTGTATTAATTATACTTATATAATGCACTTGCATAGCGTGGATTTACTAGATGATCATTTTTATGGAAAAGTGTGTGAAAGGGTTTAGTTTTTAAGAAAGTCTGGTGCGTTAATATAAATATAATATGTGATCTTGATATAGTATATGGTATTGGGGTATGGTATTATTAGTTGGGGTAGTTCCCCAAATACTTGCCTGAAGCCTTTAGAAAAGATTCAATACCTAATTCTGAAGGCTATTCTCAAAGTCTCGCTGAGGACTAAATGTTTTAGTTATTAAAAAAAAAACCTATAGATATATAACACAAATCAGTAAAAAAAATACTTGCTCCCGCCGCTCTCGAGATTTGAATCCGGGACCTCCGAAATCAAGCCAAGGATCGTAACTACTCAACCACGTAAGCCATCGTTTCATCGGCCAGGCATTATTCTCGGATCATCTCAATCCGTAATTGTGTAACACAAGGTTTTAGCACACATACGCCTTAGGGATCTAAATTCATTATTGTTAAATTAATTATTAATAAAGGTTTACGATCAAGTGACGGTAGTCATTTAAACAAATTTAACAGGATAACCCCTGGGTTCGGCCGCCCGTGTGCACAGCACACATCGAACATAACATACCGGCCACATACATGCCGACCCTGTGCACAATTATAAAACACTCGATGCAAGTTCCTACCTAGTTTCTGAGAAAGTTAATAATAACATAAATAAAGTATAAATTTACCAACGACATCCGTAATTTACACCTAAATATATTACGAACACACCTAATTTCTTTATTATTTCTTATCAGTCAGGTGGAAATAATTTCATAATTTGTTTATAACTTCACAATTTTATGTTAGAACTACAAAGCGTATCCGTAAAACTACGATTGTGAACTGATTACGATATGATACGTTTTTAGATTTTCACGGCCAAAAGCATTTTCGTTGATTGTTTTTGGGGTGTTATGCCGTGTTGTGCTACCTCCTTCTTTAGCCGACGTTTCGGACAGCGTTGCAGTGTCCATCATCAGGGCAGATCCGGCAGATCCGTCGACGGATCTGCCGGATCTGCCCTGATGATGGACACTGCAACGCTGTCCGAAACGTCGGCTAAAGAAGGAGGTAGCACAACACGGCAAAACACACCCCAAAAACAATCAACGAAAATGATTACGATATCTTCAAGCTGAACAACATTCATAGATACACCATATAGCCAGTAAATAAGGTTTTATGTCGGAACTAATTCCCCGGAAGCTGAATTTTTCATAGATGATAAAACACCTTTAGATATGTTTAAAAACAAAAGTCCCCGGTTTTCCCTCTTATGCTTCCCCCCCCTTGAGTATATTTTGAAAATCCTTTCGGAAAACGTTCATATCTCCTTAATCACTGTATGAAATTAGACTATTTTTTTCAGTTGCTTATTAGTTATTCTAAAAAACAGTTTCTTTTCAATTTTGCGATAAAAGTCATACATTCTTTACAATTTATTAATAAAGTATCAATAAATATCAGTTTTTAAAATAGTATTTCTGCAAATATTTGCTTATAACTTTTTTCTGAGCCTTTTAAAGAAGAAATAGTTCCAACAAAACTTGAAAATAAAATTCTAGCTTTCCCCAATTTATACGATTGTGACACTCTCCATTTCTTTCAATAGTTTGTCAGAATGTAAAATAACATATAGTATACATTGTGTAGAATACGGATAGATATTGGGGATCCAATTGCAATATTTACAGCAGCAAACCGGTTGTGTAATTTATCTTAAATTATTAATGGTTGGTTTAGCAATAATAAGGGTATAATATGCGGCGAAATTGAATGCATCAACCCTCTGCGATTTATTCCGCATAGAATTATAATCCCTTACCTTACACAATACATCCACGATGACACGCTGTATTCCTTCATCCCCTTTATTCATGAACCCGAAATATCCTGTACAAGAGCTCTTCGAGAACAATTTTGAAACCGCGGGTGAAGGGGAAGATGTGTGATGTTTTTTGGTTCCATGATAACTCAGAATCAACTCAACTCAACATCATCTCTTTGAAAAGTCATTAAAAACTATGAATTTTTTTTTAAATCGCTCATAACCTAACCTAACGTAACCTATTTTTTAAATATAGATATTTTGGTTACATGTCTAATCGGACTATGAGATCTCAGCGTCTGAATTCCCATAGTAAATTTATTCAGACACGATACTTCCTCACATGATAATTCATCATATCATAACTCACATTAACCTAATCTAACCTAAACTAACCTAACCTAACCTTACCTAAACTAACCTTACCTCACCTTACCTAACCTAAGGTTAAAAACCCCAATTATCAGTTTTCGACGCTTCGAGACATGATGAATTATCATGTGAGGAATTAACATCGGATGAAAAGTTTGTACTCAATATTCATACACTTAAAAAGTTTCCACTGAACATTCTGGTCACCAGGTATTTTATCACTTTTCAAAGAAGGTGTTGAGTTGAATTCATTATGAGTTATCCGGTGACTGTTTTTTGCATTAGCTCCACACATAAGGCCCTCAGGAAAACAATTTCATCTTTGGGGAAGCTGTGTGGAGGGTCGATTTAGGGAAAAGAAGGAGAGGAAGTTCTGGAAAGGGAAAGGGTATGAGGGGTGGAGAGGAATCTAGGATTAAATTTGTCCAGATATTTACTTAAATAAAATAGTAGTACCTAGGTACCAAGTACCAACCCTGTTTAGATATTGTTTATTAAAATGGGAAAATTTTGGAATAGGGTTGCTCCCCTTTGAATTTGAATGCACGCCACAGAACCGTTAAAATAGGGTAATTCCTACAAGTATATTATCGAAACTAACCACAACAAATAACTTTATATAAACAAACATTCAATTAATAATAATAACGGTTAATTAAGTAGTTATAAGTTTAAAATACGATAAATGACGTCAGACTAATGAGACAAAACGTAAATATTTGGATTCCATGTAAAAGCAATAGTAGGATATTGCTAAGTTTTTTTTTTTTTTTAATGTTTCTTTATTCTTTGAATAGTAAATATATAACAATTGTGGAATTTATGGCCGCCATACTAGGCACATGCTTGTGTTATGGTGGTCGATTTTTTAAACAGTGGATATAGAATATAAAAGAACATAAAATAATGTAAAGGAAAGTAAGAAGAACTATATTATAATACAAAATGAAACATAATCAAAGCATATGAAGGAATGTAAATGAAAAAAAAATAATAATAAAAGAGTGTTTGGAAGAATACAGCAGAGATGAAAGAGTATAAAAAGTATAGTAGATGTAAAACTATAAAGAGGATGAAATATTAATTATATATAAAAGCAAAATTAGCACTGTAGAGTGGGCAAATAGCAACGGATTATTACAATGACTATATTTTATATGTGCACGTAAAGTTATAATGGTAAGTACAAATTTATGTACAAATGACTTCTTATTGAAACTCCGGCTAATAATAATGCCGAGATTGTTATTGCTACATTTTGTAGTGATGCACCAAATAATTCGATCATATCAGAGGTGTCAAACATTTTAAACTAACAATATAAAATAATATTTAAACTTTCGGCTAGTAAAAAGTTAATTACAAATGAAAATTTTTAATCGGTGTTACAGATAGCTATGTTATTTAAAGAAATTCTTCAGAAAAATTCCCCAAACAAATTCTCTATAGAACTTCTTCAAAGGAGCTCCCTAAAGAAATTCTTTAAATAAATTCTTTAAAGAAATTTCGACCCTTTCCGGATATCCATTTTTGGACACCGGCTGAAAATTGAGTAACGGTTACTTGGTCGAAGGTAACGGTACTAGATCTTTTGATGTCCATATTTAATTCATTGAATATTTTGGGTGCAATGTAAGAGTATTGTCTCTGTGAAAAGGTGGTTCTTGTTGTAGGAATTATGCATTTTTCATGTGTTGAGTAGCGTGTAGTGTTGGTAAACTTTCGGTACGACTGGAATCGCATACGGATATTTTTTAGAAAAACCTTTTTTGGTTCACCTTTATTAATATAATACAACTATTTGCATTCGGGCGATAGAAAATAACTGCATTTAGAATTTTAATACAAAATGTCATAGAATACGATACGATACGATTTTACCAACCCAGCCAGGAGCAATCCTGTCCCGGTGAGACCGGTACACCAGGGGGCACTTATTTATTAGGACTGGAACACATGCTCTTAGGATGGGAAGGAGGTTGGAGTTTAATCGACCGGTATACATGGCAACCCAGAAAGCCAGTATTGGACTTTAGGACGGGCAGGAATAAAGGAATGAAATGAACGTTAATTTTATTCCTTTTTTTATGCTTCTACTCGGCTCTTCTTGGATCTTCTCGTTTCTTCTTAATTCTTCTTGCCTCTTCTTGCATCTTCTTGACTCTTCTTTCTACTTCTTGGATGCTTTTGCCTCTTCCTGTCTCTTATTCTTGGCTCTTTTTGTCTCTGCTTATCTCTTCTTGGATCTTCTCTTCTCTTCTTGACTCTTCTTGGATGTTCTCGTCTCTTCTTGGTTCTTCTTCTCTCTTCTTGCCCATTCTTTGCTTATCATAACTTGGCTTTGTTATCATTGCATCTTCTTTCAAATTCTCACACATTGTTGGTTCGTCTTGGTTTTTCCTTTTTCTTGTGTCTAATTGTTCCTTCTTCTTTCTTCTAGTCTCGTTTTGTCTCTTCTTGTCTCTTCTTGTCCCTTCTTATCTCTTCTCGCTCCTTCTCGGCTCTTCTTGGTGTTTCTTACAACCAACTTCTTCTCTCTACTTCTCGGCTTTTCTCAATTTAAATATATTATATTTATAATGGACATAAATTATTATCGTAAATGGCTGTCAGATTTGCTCCAAACTTTCATTTTAGGCAATTGAAATTGCCACCCCGAATGGAAATAGTTGTCTTTTATAGTAATTAAGATGAAACAAAAGGTTTTTCAGTTTACTATAAGCACCTACATATTGAAATAAAAACAAAAATGAACAATATTTTCTTAGCTTACAAATAAATAAATAATAGGTTACAAGGTAAGGTACCTACCTACCTAAATTTAAAAATAAAGTAAATCCTAAAGTTGATAGCTTAGTACGATTTTAAAAAAACGTTACCTGTATCGGTAGACAGAACCTAGTATATTTTTTAATTTAAAAAAAACTTGTATCAGGAGTTTCTGGGTGACAAAATTTCATGAAAATGTTATACTATATGTATCTATAAATGTCTGAAAAAATAGTAACACTATTTTGTTATTGAGGCAGCGGTCTAAAAAACGTAAACAAAATTTGATGTATTTGCAATACTTTCAAAATCATCAGATTGATAATTAATTTTTGGACTTCTATAGAAATCAACATCCTTCAGTTTCTAAGTCTCGTATGTGTACGTGTGTACTATGGCATAACATATAACGAATAAGCATAAAAAATATATTTTATAAACAGATTAGTATAATATCTGGCTTAGGTACTTACCAAGTTAAACTTTTGTAAACTGAACTTTCAAAGTTTATGCTGAATGAAAACACTGTTTTTAAATTATTTAAAACTGTGCGTAAACATTTTTAAATGACCCAACTGCAGTTAATTTATTTATTATTATTATAGATAGCAAAATTCACACTTTTGCGATAAATGTACGAAGAATATGAAATGGAAGAATATGAAAGAAGGAAAGATATAACGCGACGAACCGGCGACAAATTCTCCGATGAACTAAATTCTAAATTTGTATGACAGAAAATAATGCTTCACTTTGTGTTTTGAATGGGGCGGGTCGAGTCTCAATTTCAGTAGGCGCATAAAATATGTTTTACTCATCACAAAAGCATTGGATTCGCGAAAAACAACAAAGAATGGTACGACTTTTTGATCTAAGAGCGTTTTTAGTCTGCAGTAAACAGTGTAAACACCCCGCCAAGTTTGGCGAGAAATATTCAGGGGTTGTTAGAACAAAGTTTGCGGTCTAGCATTATTTTATTTACATGATTTACGAAACATCGTTATTTGAAAATAATATTCAAGTTCACGTTGGAGTATATTTTCATCGGCACTGTGCATATCGAATGATTTGATTAATTTATTTTTATAACAGAACCTGTAGATACAGCAGGTTCCTAGTTCTGAGAAATTATGAAATAGTAATTAGTAATAGTACAACATTTATAAGAATATATGATGGCCTCCGCGGTCGAGAGGTGAGGCTCTCGACTAGCAGTTCGAAGGTCGCGGGCTCAAATCCCGACGTCGGAAAATATTTTTTATTTGGAAATTTGCGTTATTTCACAATTAATTAGTTAAAAATAATATATAGTATATTTGCGGCACGTTCCAGAGTGGAAGATAATCTCAGTATCGCCCTGATGTAACCACCATTCAGAAATAAAATTTTGCTTGAAATGGCTTTAGCCGTGTAGTGGCCAGATTTGAATAGCTAGGTACTTCCTCACCTTCATCTACCCCATCTCCTTCCCCTCCGCACTACCTTCAAGCTCACAACAAACTCCAGACGGGAGCAGTTTGGATTCTTGTGCGGTTTTTACATTTTAAAATGCGTATTTACAAATTACTAAATCGCTAACGTCCGAATTATATGCGTTTCTGGAGAGCAGCAGAGTTGACGAGATAAGTCATTCATCCAAAAAAAAAATTGTGAAATAACGTCCTCGAAATGAATATATGCATCTGTAGCTCGGTGTAGGCTTATTGAAAAAGTATCGATATTTTTGGCTGATATATTTTGAACCGATATATCGATACAAAATATCCAATATCGAAAATTGTATCAAAAACGATATTTTTTCAATTTCGGGGGGGCGCCTGATTAAAATAATGTACATTGTGTAAATATACACTTTCATTTTTACACATTGTGTACATATACACTTTGATTTTAAAAACTTACAATCTAAACATTTGACCGATATATCGATATTTTTTCCTCGATATATCGACGTCGATACTTTTTTCCACTTTCGACATCCCTAGCTCGGTGCCTTCTTTTTTAATAGTTATAATACTGAATTTTGACTAAGGATTGCATCTTTCTTGCAGCTTATTATGGAATCAAGTTGCAAGATGAATATAGTTGCGTTGATCTAGAAAACCAGCAAAAAGAAGTTGTGCAAGTTAGATGAGATAAAGTCATCAACTATATTTCCTATACACCATATTATAATTCGCTTACAAATACCTATTAATACCTATTAATTACCTCCAACCTATGAATTGTAAGTTCCTCCCGCCCTGAAACGTGTTTTGTAACTTATAGGGATTGCTCCGGCAAGAAATAAAAACAATAAATAAAAAAAACATTTGAATTAGAAGCACTACTAATGTTTTTAGAGAAATGAGCCAGTCATGTATGTACATACTTGGTCGAAGACATCAAGCCATATCGATCAACGTTTTTGATATTATTTTTTGTTTTAATTGAAAAGCCCTGCCTAGACAAGCACAGCTGCCCGGGTCCCATAGTTCTTCAATACTTCGATTGTCCCGCTCAAAAAACTGCTAAAAAAACGTTTATATTATTGCAACTCTTCGTATATTTTTCGGCGATTCATTTTGTAACACAATAAAAATTATTTAATAGGTACCTACCTACCTAACGTTTCTGTTTGAAATCATATAAAGTTTGCAACAAAAAAAATTAAATAGGTACCTACCTATCGTTTCTTTCGAAAAGCATGTCATTCCACAAAATAATCAACCAAACAATATAGAAGTTTCGTAATATTTTGTGGGTAGCAAAAATAGTGCAAAAAGAGGAGCACCTACCGATCCACTTCATTAGTCAATAGTCTTACTTTTTTACATTAGCTCTTCAATAAAATAATTTTACGTAGGACTTCTTTAGTATCATTTCAACTTACCTCATCTTTATGTTAAGAGGAAACCCGGTCGCCGAGAAATTTGAATAATAGGTATTTTACCAAACTGTTGCTGTCTCTGTCGCTTTTATTTCCCTGAATTCTGGGCGAGATTAAGGTTTTTTATACGTTGTCTAGTTTGTACACTGAACGTCTGTTGATGGCGTCCAAACCAGACAATTTTAACGATCTTTGGAGGACCTAACTCCTATAAGGCTAGCTTTACACTTGTAAGTTTTTTCGTAAGTTTACGACTTCTGGCCAATGGGCATATTGTATTTTGAAAATCCTATGTGCCCTTTGGCCAGAAGTCGTAAATTTACGAAAAAACTTACAAGTGTAAAGCTAGCCTAAGAAGTACCTATTTATCGACACGCGGTCGATATCTACATATTAAAGAATATTTGCACTCGTGTCAAAATCCAGAGAGGAAATTGGGGAATACGTTTGTATGAAAAAAACGCCGCCTGGTTTCCTCTTAAGTTAGTTACAAATACATATAAATGTACTTATAATTGTTATATCATTGCAATATTGTATTATTTACAGGATATCATTGTTTGCTTTGTTATTTATAGAGTTCTTCATTTATATGTTCTATTCTTTGCTGTTTTTGACACAAACATTAGAGATGTATTTTACTTACACAATTCTGTGTTGAAGTAAGTCAAGTATGTTCCTTAACACCCTGTATATTTCTTAGGCATTCTAATATTAATTTTGCTATATTATTTACTTACAGGACCGACCTGGGTCAAACGGCGCCTTTGTTCCTTGGGTCCCTGGCGCCTTGGCAAATAGGCGCCCGGAGAAGGCTGCTTCAACTGTGCATGCACATGACCCGCCCTGTTTACACATGTCATGTTTACTATCCTTTGCTGATTTATACACTCTCGGGCTCTTCATGCAATTCTATTTTCTTATGTTATAGTTTATATCTCGTACTATAAGTAATACTATGTAAAAGCCGAAAGGTGTTAATAATACAAATAAATAAATAAATACTTATTTAGTTTTCTTCAAGGAACTCAGTACAGTTTTGGCACATTTTCTATTATAAATATTAGAGCATAAATAAACCAATCCTATTATGCTCAATTGAAAGATCTGTGCATAAATAAACCAATCCCGATTAAATGGATCTGTGATTTTTGTCACCAGCTTTCAAGATTGGAATTATTGTAGCTTACTTTGGAGAAATATTACCCATACACCTTAGTGCGTCCGCTGACGAGGCAACTGAAAAAAAATCAGTTTGCAACTAAACTCGCTATCCTGTGTATGTCAATATGATGGCCCGCACACCACACAATTTCTCAAAAACCCGTTGTCAATGGCAACGGAAGAAGTGACTCGAAACTCGCCGTGATTATTGTCGTGGACGGCAACGCGCCAGTTCCTGGTTGCCAAGGATACGCCAGTTTTGTTGTCAGTTTTCGAGGTGACAGCTGAAATGTTCGTCGTCTATGGTGAAACAAGCTGAGATAATGGCTGAAATCGTAAAATTAACATGCGCATAAGAGAAGTTTGGCTGACAACCATAGCAAGGCGCAGTTGTATGGCGCTCCGCTGACGAGGCAACTGAAAGCCAACTAAAACCGGCTGTTTTCTCTGTCTTGATTGGTCAAAAAGCTTGTTTAACCATAGACGAAGAACAATCAGCTGACATCTGGCAACTAGCAACGGCCGGCCAGGGCAATCAGCAGTGCAAGTCGCAAGTCACCGCTTGCGTTATCATTGACAACGGGTGATTGTGTAGTGTGCGGGCCATCACATTGTCATACAAAGACAGTTGGCAGTTGAGAGTTTTCAGTTGCCTCAGTGGGCGGAGGCGCTAACTGGTTTATTTATGATTGTAACCATAGCAACAACCAGTTATAGTTTGGTTTCAGTTTCTCCGGTGAGCGGACCACCTTAGAGATAGGGCTCTGTCCTTTCTTGGTGCCATAAATATAATGCTTGGTGCATTAGGACGAGTAAAAAAAATTACATCATTTTATCTTTTACTAGCAAAATTTCCAGTACCGCCATAAAAATACTTTATGTGACCGGCTATATACACACTCAATAGCCTAAAAATATCACGTGTCAAATTTAAAAAGAAAATATTTTTTAGGGTTATGTTTTATGGTTTGACGTTTGACGTTTAATCGCTTACATCTAAATAATTTATTTGTTTATTGCTTTATATATTTTATTATTTACAAGCAATAATGGCAGAAAATTGGATAGACGGTATCGATGATATCGAAGATTTGGTTTTATCACAGGACATAACTCCCAAGGAGCGATACAGTAGCAAGAAATCTGTCACAGTTAGATCGAGAAAGAACCAAAATATCGAAAATGATTGTAATTTTAGAGAGAAAAATGTATTGGAGAGCGTTATTCCAGGTATTTACTTGAAGAAAATCTTTATTTATCATTTATGCAGAGTTTTAAATCATTTTTAACTTCATAACAAATGATTATTGAGTAATTCGCAGCTTTTTGAAATAACCGGCATTCGAGTGTGAAAAGAAAACGTTATATGAAAAATTAGATAATTTTTTCATCATTTCGGATGTGCGATTTTATTGTTTTGCAGTAGAGCTGTTTTAAATTTTGTTTCTGCATTTTGACTGTTTTTGAGATTAAGAAATAATAGTGTTGTTTTGGTATTTTGCATTTCATTCAAATTTCTGAAAATATAGACTTATCTTAAATCATCAAAAGGAAATTTAAATAACCCATCAACACAATTTTGGTAAAATTTTAGTACTCCGCTTACTTTTGTATGGATTTGATATTTGAGAAATTTTGTTTCAATCTAAATACGCATGCATTACTTAAGTTTACCCAAACTAAGAATCTAATAACCTGTTTTGTGCACGTAAATTTTTGTTTCTTGAAGTAATTGTTGAAATGAAGGCCGCTTCACTTGGGCAAACATGCAAGGGGGGCCCAGGGGGGGGGGGGGGGGGTCATGACCCCCCCCCCTGGGCTGGGTCCAAGACCTAGATGGACCATTAATTAAAATTGTTAAACATAATGTTTTTATATATTTTTTGCCACAATATAGATTTTATTTAAGTGCTTTCAATATTTAATTAATACAATATAATACTTTGTTTGACGGCAAACAAATAACTTCTTGTGATTTGACCACGACTATGTGACCTTCCCTGGCGCCAAAGCTGGATCCGCTTTATATTTTTGGTCTAAAATGCATATTTTTCGTCTCCCCCCCGACATAAATACTCACTTTTCGTAATAATGAAGCTAAATCTAACTATTTAAATAAGAAATATTCCGTATTAACCGGTAAGCGAGTAATATATATTTAATACAATTTTTAGCAGATCCGACATTGTTCTTTGGGACCGTCGATTTGATCATTTCATTATTTTGTATTTTGTGATATACTGCCCTAATTTATTATACTATGGAAGATAAAGGTAATGTAATAAAAAAATAAGTCAACAAATAAATGACGGAGGGCATAACAAATGGTCTTCTTTAAAGTTATGTAGAAGTATTTCCTATAAATATTTACAAACGCCACACTTTTATATATTTTTTATTTTTTTATTTATTTATTTCAATTTATTTCACCTCTTACACACAACAATTTTACATTTTAATCATTGTTTAACAATAGAATAACAATAGAATAACTAAATAAAAACAAAAATATAATAAAAAGGTATAACAAAAAGGTGAAAACATCATTTTTTTGGTTTCTACACCAATTAAGAGAACTGGCTCTTGAGCTTGGTGTAGGAGTTATGTAAGAATATACAATTTTTAGTCCATAATTAATATAATATCTTAAGGACTAGATTAAGGAAGACATTATACAATATTTGATGGTTTGATTTACAGGATTAAGGTTACATGGTTTTATTGCATACAGTTTTTTAAGAATAGTTTGATCTTTTTCTGGAATAATGCTAAATCTCTTATTTTTTTTACTTCTTCATATATTTATTTATGTTAAGGGACATGCACAAAATAGGTTATTAAGTTCTTTGTTTGGGTTATTTAAATAATTTGTGCATATTTACATTGAAATGAAACTTTTCGCAAACGTCACTTACACTAAAAAAATTTAAAATCGCTGAACAAGATCGTTTTACGTTTTCGTTTGTTTTAAGGGTAGTTTTGAACTTTGATTGAATAAAACTGGAACTTTGTTGCATCTTTTAGATTAATTTCACCATTATAAGATCCTTTATTAATACTCTTACGAAGGCCGTGTATTAACTCACACAGTGTATGAGTGTCCATTAGAGGCACATCATTGGCTGAACGATAGCAGGCAACAGTGCTCGTGTTCAAATCTTGTCCAAATGGCTACATTTTGACCAAAACTATAGGAAATTTTCGAAGTTATATTTTTTTGTTAATTATTATCATGGCGAAACTTGAATGTGGTATTCAGCCGCAACAACAAACCAAAGAAGTTCTTACTAATGTGATGGAACATTTCAAAACTTATACCTGATTAGAATAAAAAAATTCTGTTCAAACGAATGTGATAAGAAAATTTTATATTTCGTACAACATTGTGATACTAAAAAATATTGTGACCACTTAACCACGAGGGTGGATATTTGGCATTTCTACAGCCGATCTGCATCTGGAATGCAATGCCTTTACTCATTGTTTGAAATTGGTACCCTTAAATAAATTAATACATTTTTAGAGTAGTTAATATGAACCATCGATAAACCCGAGGATCTTAAAATGATGAAACTACTCTACCATATCTCCTGATGTAAATAATTGTTTCTTGTAGTAATTATGTTGAAATGAAGTGTAATTTTTATAATCTGTGCCTAACCTGTCATTGGCCGTACATACTCCGGTGTACCATCGATTTTGTCCCTTATGTATAAAGAAATTGTATGAAGAACAAGGTCAGAATCGCTTGGGCCATTCTCGTTCTTGACGTAATGAAATACATACTGCATAGCGTCTAGCCTCTCCGAATAATTCAAATTAATTCACGATGACGCGCCGGGCATCAAAGATGGCCAACAAAATGGCCGCCGCGTGATAAAATGAACGGAGTCGTAGTCGGAGTCTATATTTTTTCATTGTTTTTGATATAAATGTTATAAAAATTGAGTTCGTAAGAAAGGTCCTATGCTGGCTTTCAAAAGGTTAAAAGTACGGCGGGTAAATTACGTTTACTCGTACTTCAATGAATCCATTTGATTATTATAGGAACACAGACAATCTACGTGAAGACCTGGGGCTGCGCTCACAACAGCTCTGACTCGGAGTACATGGCCGGGCAGCTGGCGGCCTACGGGTACAAGCTGACTCAACAGAAGTGGGATGCGGATCTATGGCTGCTCAACTCCTGCACCGTCAAAAATCCCGCTGAAGATCACTTTAGGTTTGTATTATTAATATTACTAACTAACTTTTGGCATACACTCCTTACGTCATTTACATTCATACATCTTCTCATACATGCTCTTCTTTTATTCCGACTCTTGACACGGCCCGACTCAAGTATCTGGTTCACTTGATCGTGCCATGTCTTCCTCGGGACGCTTTTTCAAATCAACAACTCCCAGAGAACTCGGACCCAAATGCATCTACCCAGCGCTCGGCATTGTCGCTTCCCGGCACCCGCGTCCCCCCGTGTCCACGTAACCCACGCAAAATTCTCGATGTGTTGTCCAAGTCCACATGCGGGTCCTTGTGCAGGTCCGGACCCGCATTTCTGAGTCCGAGTTCGGGGCCGGAACCATGCATCTCGGCACCCAACACGACTCTCAGTAGGTACCTAGTTCGTATCAAGAACTTGGAACCTGGAATCACTCTTTGAACTCGAGTACTTTTAAAAGGAACCACTCCCCGGAGGCTTCCAGCAAAACACGGAACCTACTCATCGCTAATGTGGACTGCTAGTTTCGCTTCTTTGGACAGTTTTTTGTTAACGCCAACGGCATTCAGTCCTCCGTTAATGGAGTTACCTGCATTTACCCTTCTTCCAATATGTCTATCAGCCTTCCTTAATCTACTAATATTACAAGAAATTGAAAAACAGTACTCTCTGAGTAATCTGCCACTCGATTATCTGACAACTATCATAATTTGCACTTATTTTAGTCCGCCTTGTGCTTATTTATTATACCTTTGCTTTACCTTTGCTCTCGCTGACCATTTTCTGTATTAATTACATGTTAGTATTGTTATTGGACCATTTATTGGACAACCATAGATCACCACAAATGGTTCGCTGTGTTTCGTGACTTAGCAGGGGTGTCCGGGTTCATGGGGTGAGGTTTGTCTAGGTCTTGGCGGCGGATGTGTCTGGTCACTTGTTGCGTGACAGGCCGGATCGGGTTGAGGGAGATCAGTTGGCCTCTCCAGTTGGTCTCTCCCGGAACATCAACTTGCACCGCAGTGGTAGTGCACGGGATTGGTAGGTCCGTCATTCCTAGACACACTAACCCCAGATTACTACCCATCCCTCGTACCTTTTTCCTTACCAAAACTTCCTCTTCGTCCTTTCTAAAAAGACCCTTCACACAGGCATCCTTCGGGCCTCCTGTGTGGAGTGTATGTAAAATAAAAAAGATTCTATGAAATAGATTTTTCATAGAATCTATTAGCCGCTTGACCGTGTCGGAACCCCTTTACCTTGCATCAATTGGGGAATTCATGATTTTTTGGTATGTTGGATATTAATGAAAAAAAAAGCTTTCGACCTCGGCCGACCTCCAGATCTTTATCAAAAATTAAAAAAACTGCAATTTTAATATTTTTTTAGCGTCTGCCAATTTTGACCCTGAAAAACTAATTTTTCAATAAAGTTTTTCATGCGTTTTTCTTGTTACAATTTACAATTAAAACAGTTTCTGTGAACTTTGTGAGATACAGCTAACTCTGTTAAAAAAAATATGAGTGTAAAACAGTGATAGAAATGTTAAAATAATTATAGTTCTTTTCAGGAATGAGATAGAGCTGGGGCGCACGCGGGGGCGCCACGTGGTGGTGGCGGGATGCGTGCCGCAGGGCATGCCCCGGGCCGAGTACCTCAAGGGACTGAGCATCGTTGGTGTCCAGCAGATTGACCGCATCGTGGAGGTTGTAGAGGAGACTCTCAAAGGTTCTAACTATTTCATTTAACGATTTCTTTCAATCTTCCTACCATTATACATATATTATCTAATAGTTTTTGTACTTATGTTTATACTTTTAAGCAGTGGCGGTTTTCTCTAAAGTGCGGTTGTGCGGTGAACCCCCATTAAAAAGATGATAAAATAAAACAATATAAATAAAACAATAGTTGTATAGTAATATAAGCGCATCACAGATAGCTCGACATTAAAATTCTGTCTTTAAAACTCGCGCCACCGAAAAATACGGTATCTATTCCCATTTTGTGCGCGTTGCGATCCGCACACATTTGTCCATGCGAAAAAATCATAGCCGATACGAATCGCTGTGCAGGTAGAATGGACAAAACTACGCAGCTTGGTGCGCTGATCACGAGTCAAGATCTCACGTGACCTCCGAACTTTGACGAGTTTCGCCGAAACGAAGCCCAAGACTGTCGCAGGATGACCGGCTGACGGTCGACTTTTGCACCGACGGATGCAAGTTAAATGTTATATATTATGGTATTTAACTTTGTAGTCATTTTTGTACATTTTTATTTTCTTGTTTCTGCATTTCTCCAACCGTTTACTAATGGCATTTGTAAATCTACTATTGAAATGGACCGATTTTGACTTCTGTTTTCGTATTTTTTTTATAGATAAGTTGTTATATCCCTTAGTTACGAGTAACTAAAGTTTCGGCAAACAACGTCGCTAGTTGTTATGCAGTTTTGGGTTGAGCTTTCCCAGTATTGTTTCGGCTTTCAAATTGAAAGTGGTTGCATTTATCGGTTGTCGCGAATATTCTGTCCTAATCTTTTCACACAATGACGGAATACAGTGTTATACTATACAAAAAATAACGCTAATGCTTATGAAAAAAGTTTGGAAATTAAATATAATTATTTTTTGTATACGCGTATAATGGATTTTTTGTGTAAATGAAAAAAGCTCATTTTATTTCGTGCCACCTTTATTTGTGTTTCTTGTTTTTTTTTATGTTTTAAAATATCAATTCTATTATATTCTACATTCTACGCAATTTTTCTTATTGAAAAAAACAATAATAATTAGCAACGTACATTGAGTGTTGTAAAAACCATTAAACAATTTAAATCCTCTAAAACTTTTTTTGGTCGTTTAATAATTGTGTCGAGGAGTATCAAGTTATTTAAAAACAATAGTACCTATTTATGTACCCCTCCACTAACTTTATTTAATTTGTATGACAAGAGTAAATTTTGATTAGACAATATATCTTCTCTTGAATTTCTGAACCCCCCGTTAAAAAGACCACGAACCGCCACTGCTTTTAAGTTTATTTATGATTTAATGGGGCAACAGACCTTGCTATAAAAGCTCAAGCGTTATTTAGCTTGGTGTATTCCGGCATATCTGTTGCCGTACATTCCCAATGGAAATGTATGACGAGCGATATGCTGAAGTAGGCCAAGCCAAATAACGCTTGAGCATTTATAGCTAGGTCTGTTGGCCCCATTATACTTTTTTAGACTATACTTGTAACTTTTTATACCTACCTTTTATTATTTAATACTGTTTTACTTTTACTTATACTCTTCTTTAGTTATTTTATACTTTATACTTTTTTACACATTATTGGGCTATATGTGTTTAACCACTTGGACACATAAGCTTGTTTTCACGATAATTTAACGTAGGTAGACATAGGAATGACGTATGTCCCGTACCTGAGTTATTAAATAAATAAATAATTAATTATTTAACTTTATCGTATATTGGACATTCAGTGTATGTAAACACAACAGTTTACATTAGTTGTTTTGAGAAGCTTTATAGATTTTTTACTGTAATTAATCAGCAGTTCAAATTTCTCATCCATTTGAGCGATAGCGTATTTTTAAAAAAATATCTTGAACGATAGACATTTGCGGGCGTTTAAGTTGAGATTCCAATCCTACCTCGGAATATTAATACAGAAAGATATAAACTGCTTACTGTGGTTTAACTTTAATGAATCCACAATATTTTACAGTTTAACCCATATTTTTAGGTTATATAAAAAAAAAATAAAAACATAAAAATTTGCCTGAATTCCGTTTGTTAGTTATCAGAAGAAATTACCATTACTTGTATTTATTTGGGGCAATATTAAATATATAACTACTTCTGTAGGTTGTCTATGGTCTATGCTAATAATATCTAAAGCTTTTGACGACCGTCCGTGGTCGAGTGGTAAGACACTTGACTCCCAGTCGGAAGGTTGCGGGTTCAAACCCGGCGTGCGCAAATAAATTTTATTTGATTAATTTGTGTTATTTCACAATTAATTAATAAAAATAATATATATTATATTTGCGGCACGTTCCAGAGTGGAAGATACTCTCAGTATCGCCCTGGTGTAAGACCACCATTCAGAATTGAAACGTTGCTTAATAATGGCTCTAGCCGTGTTTAGTGACTAGATCTGAATAGCCAGGTACTTTCCCACCTTCCTCTTCCCCATCTCCTTCCCTTCCCCACTTACCTTCAGCCTCACAACATACTCCAATTGGGGATGCCATAGTCTCACTGGCTCTTGTGAGGTTTCTCTATAAAAAAAATAAAAAATGCTGGGAATGTCTATAGTGGCAGACATTTAAAAAATGCAACTTTCGTCTATGACTGCATGATGCAAAACATTGTCTGGAATATTTCATGAGAGGAACTTTATTGACATCTTTTGGAATTCTATAAGAACTTAATCTAGCTACCAACTAACTATATTAGCTGATTGCGAGAAGTTTGGACCGCTTTTATTTTTCTGCGATTGATATCGGTCCAAAATTGGACCTCATTTTCCTACCATTCGTAAAACATTTATTGTAATTATTTGAAACATTTTCATGGTCAGCAATTTATTCTATCAAATAATTGATGTATTTGCATCTGTGGTTATCAAACAGACCATAGAGAACATAAAAACATAGAACAATATTCAATATAAATATTAAAAATATCCACTGGTGACAATTCCAAATCTTCAAATCACTAAAGCACAAATTTCGCGCCTTTATT
Organism: Limnephilus auricula; assembly: GCA_951813805.1. NCBI lineage: Eukaryota > Metazoa > Arthropoda > Insecta > Trichoptera > Limnephilidae > Limnephilus > Limnephilus auricula. The sequence continues at coordinate 5,305,659 of OX638396.1, forward strand.
AAAGTCAAAGATTTTTAAAATATTTTTTCATTCAATTTAAAAAATATATGATAATTAGTAAAATATAGGTGAATTCATTAGCTGTAAAGCACTATAATTTGTTTATATGTTTACATACACAAATGTGGAGCAATGATTTTTTTAATGTGGGCGGGAAATTTTCAAAATTAATTTTCGCAAGTGGTGAACATTCAAGGCGATTTTTTATAATTCTCTGTGTTGCTCTAATGGTTAAGATAAATTAATTTTAATTCATAAAAATCACCTACCTACTGTTACCCATATTTATGTGCTATCCAAATTTGGTAGCAATCGCTCCAGAGGTTATGCGACAGGTTATGGAGATTATTATTTTTTTTTGTTCCTGTTGGCGATAATTCCTTTAAGGTCTAATGTAGAGAAGAAAAAAATTGATTATTCCATTATATTCTTCTCTCTTCTCCAGGTCACACGGTCCGCCTATTCGGTAAAAAGAAGAACGAAGAGGGCAAGAAGGCGGGCGGGGCGTCGCTCCTGCTGCCGAAGGTGCGTAAGAACCCGCTGGTGGAGATCATCGCCATCAACACGGGCTGCCTGAACCAGTGCACCTACTGCAAGACCAAACATGCTCGCGGCGAACTCGGATCCTACCCGCCCGAGGAGATCGTGGAACGGGCCAAGCAGTCCTTCGAGGAGGGAGTGTGCGAGATATGGCTGACCAGCGAGGATACAGGTAAATAAATTAATTACAATTGATACAGATAGAAACAGACAACATTAAATTAATTGATACAGATAGAAACACAGTCTATTTAGCTCTAAGCCAAATATGCATTTGGTGCAAGTCTGAAGAGTTATTAGCTCTTGGTATTGATTGGCCCGGTGAAAAACCATCATTCAGAATTAAAATGGTTTTAGCCGTGTTGATCTGGTGACCAGAAATGAATAGCCGTGTACTAGGGTGGTCCAGGCCCATATAGTAAAAAAAATATATTCAAATATAGGTGTCGCCACCCCCTTGATTTGTTACACCTACCATTCCTATTATGCATAAAAAATTTCAGCCCCCTATCTTATATACAAGGGGGTGCTCATCGAATTAGAAGTTTCTGACAAAAGTTCAGGATTTTAAGTAAAACACGTAATTTAAGGTTTAACTATATTACAAGTATTTTAATCAAATAAGTATATAAAGTATTTAAATGTGAACAAAATTTGGTAACAAAGCAATAATTAACATAATATTAGTCGCAATCTTTCAAAACTATGTTTATTAACTCCTTTTTGGATGTTTCACTACAAACGATTTTTCTGTTTTGTTCAACGATGTGAAGTAAAAATTACTTTTCTTTCTCATTCTTAGTGAGATCGTGTTGTAATCTTCAAATAGTTTAACACCTCTCTCCGTTGTATCATTAAAAACACGCAAATTTTTGACGCAACTTTTGCCTTGACGATAATCAACATTGTCATTCCAAGTCTCAGGAGGTAATTGCAAGAAAGAGTCCTTGATATCAAGAACTAAGAGCGTTTTCAACGTTCTTTGTGTTGCAAAAGCTTCTAATGTAACCTCTGAGGCAAGTTTAGCAGAATCACCTCGTACTGAACAATTACCTCCATTAGAATTCATTTTTTGAACGATGGTCTGTTTCTCAGCATCAGACAGCTTGTCAGAAAACAAGGCAAATGCAACTAGTTCATCTGACAAATACTATAAGTGACGCTCTAAGACACCCAGCTGCTATACTGGTTTTGGAATCAATGGCTTCGTACAATTTTAAGTTCTTCCAAAGTAGTAAGTCATTTACTGGTGCATCTGCTGCCAAAGGGGCTTCGATCCAAACTTGAGTGTAGATGAGCACACCAAAACTAACAAATCGAACAATTTGTTTTTCTTCTCTCTTGGTTAGTTTAAATGCTTGTAAATTATTTCGAAAGAGAAAAACCTTCAAAGCATACAGCAATTGCACCATCCAACGAGCATGATGAACCCGTCCTGTATCTTCGTGTATCTTCTCACATGGTTTGTTCAAAACAATCATGGTGAGCTTTATTAGCTCTTCGTAATCATCACGAACTTGATTCTCTCCAGATAGAGGAGTTGTAAGACTCTCAAGAGTATTTTCAGCGAACTGTTCAGCGTTCTTATAGAGGTCAAGACAATCGTGGTGCTCCTTCGGTAATGTTTCCCAAATATCGCTGAATCTTTTGAAAAGTGGGGAATTGGAGAGCTTGATGGCCCAAAACACAGAGTAAATATTTTTGAAAGCATTATTTCAAATACGTGATGACGACAAGCAAACCACAAAAGATCACGTCCTGTCTTTTCTTCTAAAAGAATTCAAGTTCCTTTTTGGAACCGGTGTTAGGAGCAGTAGTGTCAAAACTCTTAGCCCAGATTTTATTTGTGACATTCTACTTTTGCATTGTGTCAAAAACAGCATCAGATATTTGTTCTCCCGTTCCTGCAGCGTTTTAGGTAGTCCTAACAGTTTTTCACAACCATTACCAGAGACAAGAATCGGAAGGCGCTCTACTTTCTTATTGCCAGTTATATTGGGCATTAGTTTGCCGTCCCAATGAATTACTAATGGATAATCAATAACAAATCTTCAACAGCAGCCAGTTCTTATGAAACTTAATCAGTTTTTCAATGCAGTGATTTTGTTGTCTGGTCGGAACACTAGATTTACCCCTATAAGTTCTTGAATGAGTATACATGCGCGGAATCTTTCACATTTTTTTATTTATTTAATATGCATTGATAACGGGGTAAAACATGCCGAAGAGTAGGGAACTTGGTTAAGCCTCATCAATGGCTCAATATCTCAAACCCCAAGTAGAAAAATTTCGTCTTTTTTTCGAGTAGGTGAACACATTTTTTTACACTGATTCACGTCACAATCTATTAAATAAGTATCAAAACTGTTTTAATTTGCCTATAAAACTCTTCAGTAGTTTATTTTAATATTTATTTAATAGTTTAACACACGAAACTGTCCTGTAACAAAAAGTAAAAATTAAGCATTTTACACAAAAAATTCAAAAACAAAACTCGATTGAGCACCCTTTCTACTTGTGCTATCACGCTGAAATTTTACTATGTTATTACTATGAATACATGTAACAAAATCATAGGGTGGCCGAATGGAAATTACTAAAAAAAAATTTTGGTCCACCTTACCGTGTACTTCCCTACCGTATACCCCTCATCCTTACAATATATCCCAATTGGGGATGCCATAGTCTCACTGGCTGTGGTTGAAAGGAAGCAGTTGGAGTCTTTGCGGTATTCAAATAAATAAAAAAAAACGAGTGTGCTTTAGACCATACGACTGAAGTAAAACTTCTAGAGAGAAATAAAATGTGCACGCGCACTGAGAAAGAAAATGTATGCACGCACTGCTCTCTCTTGCTCCTGCCCGTTTGCCTCGCCTGACTACACTTTTCGTAACTCTTTCATCACGCATTAGCCAGCTTACCCCCCAAGTGAAGCGTGTGTAAAGAAGTTTTACTTAAAAAACGGCAAAAATGACGTAAAATGAATGAGTCGCAATGGCCCAGTTGATTAAGGCACTGTGTCCTGGTAACACAAGAGATCAAGGGTTAGATTCCTAGCTACCTTTTTATTTTTCTGTGTCTTGTTCAGTTTCACTTTTTGTTAAGATTTATTAGTATTATCTTCTTCTTCAATGATACAATAAAACTCTTGATTAAGTCACAATATTCTCGTACAGAGTTGTGACAAATTCAGTAAGTAGACCCTTTCACCCTTCTGATTCTATGATCTATTTAATAGTATCTATCAAAACATACAGAATAAAATAGTTCAGAATCACCCTTCTGTGCTGAATTGTGCGTGGTCGGTGATATGAACCCCTTTCTTGTAAACATTTAAACTTTCCGGAAAATCTCCCTTTTCACCAAGTACTCACCAGGCGGTCTGTGCATCGATTACGTAAATGCGTAACATACGAGTTGTTAACAAGTTAATTGTTGTTATATATGTAAATTTTGGTAGTTGCGTATTTACCAAAATAAATAAATAATTCAATTATTATAAAAGATGAATATTTTATCTCCAGGAACGTATGGCCGAGACATCGGTACATCGCTACCCTCGCTGCTGGAGGAGCTGGTGAAGGTGATCCCTGAAGGTTGCCGTCTCCGACTGGGCATGACCAACCCTCCCTACATCCTGGAGCACCTGCAGAGCATGGCCAACATCTTCCAGCATCCACGGGTTTACAAGTAACACCTGCTTTATAATCATTTCTTTTAACTAGCACAATTGAACGGTCAGTGGCCATTTTGGTATTGCGTCTGGTCCGTCGTGAGTTCAATTCTTTGGTTGGGTCAAGTCCTCCATCACGAAACAAGTAACATTTTTCGCTTACTGCAGTGGTAGTAAGAGATTTTCAAATTATTGTCAGGTTTTTCGTAACCCAGGAATGTTTGCCTTTCTATAAAAAAAAATTATATTTATGTGCATTAACCTCTTGTAGGCCGCAGTCCCCCCGGCGGGTCCGGATTTTTGAAGCGACCTTATGTATAAAGAAATTGTATGAAGAACAAGGTCAGAATCGCTTGGGCTATTCTCGTTCTTGACATTACGAGTTACTGGATATAATTGCTAAAGACGCTCCGGGCACCAAATATGGCGGACAAAATGGCTGCTGCTTGATAATATGATAGCTGTCACATTCAAAGTCTATATTTATTCATTGTTTTTTTTAAATATAAATCTATTGTGGAAAGCATAGATTTGAGTGATTTTTAGGAAGTTCGTTTTATCTACATTATTTTGATGTAATTTTTGTAATATATCACAAAAGAAATGTTATAAAAATTGAATTCTTTAGAAAGGTGAGAACTGTCAAATATTTTACGTCGTATTGAAAAAATATATTTTTTGTATGCTGGCCTTCAACAAGTTAAATCATCTAGGTAGATTACATTGACATTAGCCGCAATGGATAAAAACAAGTTCGTTATAAAACATTTTAATTGAATGAAGAATTTAACTAGCGCGTAGATCAAAGCAGAGTTAATTGAAGTTAATAGGGAGTGTAAAATAATATTTTTATTGTGACCTAATTTACAGGCACCATTGATGTCATTGCAAACGGACTTAATCCCTCCGGTCTGAACAACCAAATATCGGTGACCGAAAACTTAACAAAGTGGCACTTCATCACTCCAAAAGTCATTAACCTGTCCGTACGTACTCCGGTGTACCATCGATTTTGGAAGCGATTTTGTCCCTTATGTATAAAGAAATTGTATGAAGAACAAGGTCAGAATCGTTTGGGCCATTCTCGTTCTTGACGTAACGAAATACTGGATAGCGTCTATCCTCTCCGAATAATTCAAATTAATTCACGGTGACGCGCCGGGCATCAAAGATGGCGGACAAAATGGCTGCCGCTTGATAATATGTACGGAGTCGTATTCGAAGTCTATATGTTTTCATTGTTTTTGATATAAATCCATTATGGAAAGCATAGATTTGAGTGGTTATTAGGAAGATCGTTTTATCTACATTATTTTGAAGTAATTTTTGTAATATATCACAAAAGAAATGTTATAAAAATTGAGTTCGTAAGAAAGGTGAGAACTGTCAAATATTTTACCTCGTATTTAAAAATATATTTTTCCTACGCTGGCTTTCAACAGGTTAAATGTGATGTTAAATGGGTTAACTTAGGTTAGGTTATGATTTATTTTTATTTTTATCGTCACTTTTAATGACAAGGGGTGCTGAAATGTCACTTTGTGAGATGGAACCAAAAGAAATCATATCAAACATATACCCACTTGACTTTTTCGTTCATACAAACCTTGACCGGGAGAAATGTTTGGCAGTTTTCTTTTTTATAGAATTATTTTAAATTATACAAGAGCATCTATGGTAAACTTTTAAATACAATGAGAAAGCCCGGTGTTCTCTCTATCGCACATCCCATAGAAAAGAGTGTCAATATTTTCGGTTTGATTTTTTATCTCCGAAAAGTAAAGTGATTGTGATCATCTATGCCCCCCGTAAACCGTATTTAAGTTAGGTCACTCCATCTTTGCGAGATGTCGCTAGTCTCTCTTTTCGACGTAATCGCTTGTTCATCATTCATCATTTGTTTTCGCTCTCCTGTAAAATTTTCTTTCTTTTGACTTACAACACTTTTCTATAGGTGTGCGAATATTTCTAACCATAACATGTCATTTGGTGACAGATATAGCACTGCGTGACGCGAGTGGTTAATTGTATTTATTTATTTCATTATTTTACTAAAATGACTTTTATCATTGTCTTAGTTTTAATATTAATTTATTTTGTTGTTTTTGTAGATTTCTTCATGTTCCTGTGCAGTCGGGGAGTGACCAAGTTCTGTCTGATATGAAGAGAGAGTACACTAGATCTGAATTTGAACAAGTAGTGAATTATTTGCGGGATCGGTGAGTGATATGAACATGCTAAAGGTTTAGTTTTGACAAAAATAAGCAGTTATTAAATATACATAGATACATATTGAATTCATGAAAAAAATAATTTCACTAGAATGATTTGATTGCTGTTCATCCACAGTATTAACTCTCTTACTGACGAAATAAAGGTAAATTCGTGTTAAACGTCGCCACGACAATATGTTTTGCACAGTACAAAAATAAATTGTCTTTACTCCGAACCACTTGTGATTGATAAATTGACATTGTGAGACTGAAAGTACTGGGGACGGTAATGAGGTGGGGAGAGGAAGGTGGGAAAGTATTGTTGGCTATTGATGGCTATTCAGATCTGGTCACCAAATACAACTAAAGCCAAGTTTCAAGCAATGTTTCAATTCAGAATTATGGTCTTCCGGCAGGGTGATACTGAGGGTTTCTTCCTCCCTGGAAATATACTATATATATTTTTTAATTAATTAATTGTAAAATATTTAACACAAATTAACCAGTCCTGTGCCTTATTATACGCGCCGGCGTGCGTGGTACTATTTATTTTAACTAGTACATAAGTAGAATTCTGGGTAAAAAAATTATTTTTAACATCGTTCTAAAATAGTCTACGAAGATCGCATTTGCGACATCTATTATTGTAATAGATAAAGCATTTCAATAGCTTCGTTTTAAGACTAAAATAAGAAACATGGAAGCTACAAATATTTAAAAAAAAAAATTGACAAATCATGAGATAATTGGCTTTTTTTTTAATCCGAAAAGCAATCGTAAACATTTAAAATGGCGCATATATAAGCCGAAAATCGCTCCAGTGGTTATATGATGTATCTACATGTAAAAGCTTTTAAGGCATAAATATAAAAAAATATTTTTCACAAAAGGTTGCTTGGACAAGATGGATTAACTTCAAAAATATAAATAATAAAATAATGTTTAATTTTCTCATTCCAGAGTGCAAGGAATGACAATAGCGACAGACATAATCTGCGGCTTCCCGACCGAAACCGAGAAAGACTTTGAAGAGACCATGACACTCTGCGACCAGTACAAGTTCCCCAGTCTCTTCATCAACCAGTTCTTCCCGCGGCCGGGTACTCCCGCCGCCAAAATGCAACGAATTCCCGCCAACGAGGTTAAAAAACGGACAAAGCAACTCACAGAACTATTCAATTCTTATACCACCTACGATAATAGATTAGGCGAAATCCAAGAAGTGTTAGTAACAGATATTTCTCACGATACAAAGTTTTTCGTTAGTCATAATATAAATTACGAGCAGGTTTTAGTACCACGGTGGGAAAACGTCATGGGGAAGATTTTAACGGTGAAAATAGTTAAAGTTTCCAAGTTTTGCATGTTTGGCGAGCCGCTTGAAGATAAGATCACGAGTCCAGGAGTCAGCCAGCCCCTGAAGCAGGGTCAGGTCTCCGGGTGTCGCTTGGAACTGAAGGAGATAACTTTAAAGAACAGTAACGGGTTTATAAGTGTTGGAGTGAAATGTGCCCTGTTTGTTCTTTGCTTTGCTTTCATGATAAAGTTGGCGAGCAATGTTGTGTGATATTTGTACAAATTTAGCTAGTAAATAAAAAAATAAAAATGAATTTTGTTTTGTTACTCACTACAAAGTGTACATAATGGTTACTGCTGTAACTTCGAGCTTGTCTCAAAAATCTTTAAATAAAATCTCCGGGTTCAACAAAACACTTCGGACTTTATTTGTTATAGATAACAAATGCTCGGATGACTTATTTAGCAGGCGGTAGGAATGATACTGGGCCTCGACCTTGACGATGCAACCGTATTTATTATAGTGTCACATAAATATTTTGTGACTAGTGCAGTTCTTGCCTATTTGGATGTTTTGTCTATGGTATTTCTTTTGGAGACTGGTAATTTTTTTTGTGAAGAAAAATTGTTTTTTGTCGATGGTCACTTCCTCCCAGGGCAGCCGTTGGGCCCGGCTTCCTTGTGAGTTGGTCACTCGCCAAAATGGTGTTTTAATCGACATAAATAATGTAGATCGTGTTTTGTTTGAGCTTAAAATAAGCGCAGGGTGTTTTTTTGGTATCACGAGCAGTTCGTGTACTGTATCATTTTGAGTGGCAATGTGAATTCCACTTTTTCATGTGTTGGCAGTCAGCCATTTTGTGGAAACCTTATATGGAACAGTGATTTGATGAGAGATTGGTCCTTGTTGTGACTGGATTATTATGTCCTATTGACCCCGCGTCACGAAGCCACGGACTGCGGATACTTTTGGCCGAGTTCCGTAAGTCTTGTAGACTGGTTGGGCCACGTGCCTTTCGGATGGAGATTGCAGAGTCAACCTCGACTGGAAACTTCCTTGGAGGCGTAGCGGCTTCCTTCCCTTTTAGAAGGAAGACCTAGGATCCTTGAATTTCGCGCCGTCCCCGGTTGATGGAGCCGGAAGACTCGACCCCGGACTGATACTCTCTGCGAACCACCCTTGCGCCGGTGTTTTTGTTTTTCTACAACGTACGGCTTCGTTAGATAGTGGTAGCGTTTCCCGGAGTCCATCTGGTATGTTTTTGTTTCTTGTTTACTTGTTGTTACACTGTTGTAACTTTGCTCCCTCCTGTTTGATTTACTTTTTAATATAGTTTTGTAAAGTACATCTTTTTTTATTTAATAACCATCCCCTACTTGACAGAGAGGCTACAAATCCCATAATTCTGAGTTGAGTTCTGCTCTGCCACGGTATACATTTCATTGTTTTATTGATGTTTAATGCAAGCAATTCGGCACTTTAGTAATGGAGATGTTACATTTCGTATTAAATGTAACAAAACTGTCGCCGCCTTATCTGCCCATAATCCAGAGCTGTCTTCTCATAAATACATTTCATTCAATAGTCTCAATCCCTGCGTTATTGACAGCTATATGCCGGATAACCTCTTAAACTAATGTCTAGGATATCACAGTTACGAACCGGTTTCATCCAATTTTCAAAACTCTTCTGGTAGTAAATCTTCTAGTGAATGATAATTTGTAAAGTGCCTGTGGCCGCCTGGCTTTGTTTTGTTATACAAGTCTACAGTTTTATTCCGAGATTGACGAAATTTTGCACACTTGATTTTCAAAACAAAAGTAAGGTGGAGTTACATGAGATTTCTAAAAAAAAACCCACACCCACATCGCCCTTTCCCACTTCAAACAGAATTTTGATATTTGAAAAAATTTTGCACATTTGTCATTCAAAATAAGTGGAAAATTACTGTTTTCTTGTAGACTTTGCGTAAAGCCCGGGCAACGCCTGAGATTTCAGCTACTTGAAAAATACAAAACAATATGATGTCTTATTTAATTTATTTAAATAGTTATTTCAAAGCTCGATTGTTCATGATAGAAATGTTGCGTTAACATTAGAAATTGTAGACAGAAAACGGCTTGCAAATTTAATGACACCTCATCGTTTGGGAGTTTCAGAGATGAACTGATATTTAAAATTTTTATATATGTTAGATATAAGTACATATTTCCAAAGAATATAATTTGCTCCATTGTCTCTGGGCTCATAAGTATGTAAGGTTTTGAAATTCAATACCTTAACCTAATTCCTATTGCATAACTCAATATGGGAGAAAAGTCGGTACGATATTGTTCTTAGAAAACAGGTTATGTGAGTATTAGGTTTCCTGGAACAATAGCAAGTAATGTATACAGTTTTTAGACAAGTAGGCCACAGAAGTCCTTATAAAAGGACGCCACCAGGATTCTTGGCCCTTTAAGAGGGAAAGTCCATCAAAGGTTGGTTGTGCTGACCTGCAGAATAACAATTAATAATAATAATTATATACGTAATATTAGTTTTGAGAGGCAGCCATGGCTACATACGCCCAGCCGTGTAATAAGAGACAGAAGACAGTGCGGGAGCCCGTGAGGAGTGTTGAGGTTACGGAGTACTTCCCAGGTAAGTAAAATAAAAGTTAATTGTAATTAATATAACATGCAGTATGTTGTAAATACAGTGAAACCTATATCTAAAACCATATCCTAGAAATAGAAAAAGTACAAGAAAGATTTTTGCATTACCTTTATATGAGGGAATATACGTACTATCCATTCCTGTATCCATCCTTGTTCTTAACAAAGATGCTCGATTTCAACACATTAGAAGCCCGCAGAAAAATATTTTTAGGTAAACACTTTTTTAAGCTAATCTCTGGTATCATACTCAATCCGCCTACGTTAAAAGAGGTTAATTTTTACATCCCTAACAAGTATACTCGTGGGAAATCCCATGCACTTATTTATGCTCCGAAAGTGAGAACTTCTGCCTATCAGAACGCGCCAATAAACAGAGCGACTCAACTGCTTAACGATTCTGCATTGACCATCGACATTTTCAATGTCACTTACAGACAGTTCAGCAACTACCTTTTAGCACATGTCACTAAGTAGTAAAACTGCCCTTATTACTTTGTAATTTATAATCTTCTCCATGATATATTGGTGTATAACTGTTTTATGGAGAACATGAAAAAATAAATAAATAAATCTATCGTTTTTGAAAGGTACTATTGAAATAAACTGTGAATGCTGATGTATGGAAAAAAGCTACATTCATATTTGTAAGGATGCAATACGACTTTTAAATTCTGGTAAATTTAACCACTGCACAAGTAGAAAATATTCACATTGAAAGGAGAGAAATTACTTACTATAGTGAAACCCTCTTAAGAAGTTTTCCAAGGGACCGGGGAAAAAAACTTCTTAGGCGGGAAAACCTTATAAGTGGGATAAATTAGGCCATTTGGTCTTCAAGGGACCGAAAAAACCAAACTTCTTAAGCAGGAAAACATCTTAAGCGAAAACGTCTAAAGAGGGTTTCACTGTATTAGTTACTAGTAGCTCTATTCTATTTGGCTGGTTTTATCTTAAACTTTATATAATTATATTAGTTGCAGTACTTTTAGCGAAATAGCGAAAAAGAGCGGATTATGGATGCGGATGTGCAGAATAGGAATAAATGCGATAGATAGATGCTTACGCGATGAGGGTCGATTATTGACTGAATAATGTGGGTAATGGAAAGAATGACATATCTATAGGAGGAGGGTTGGAATGAAATGTAAAAATACTAACTACAGGTACAGCGGTTTATGATGTACAGATGTATGCAGGTAAGTGTAGCTATGTATTGTGTAAATACCCAACCAGTACCAGATAGAGGGTACACTTTTACATATACATGACTGCATATCCTTCCAATTGACCCAGAAAACATTAAAATTTTATTTAATTCACCATTTACAAGTTTTTCTGCATTATAATTGATTTGGTGGTGTTTATAAGTAATCTGAGTATTGTACCAGATAGAGGATACACGTTTACCTATAACTCAACTCAAATTTAGATATTTTGGAGATGTCTGCCTAATCAACTAGACGATCTATATGTATAAATACAAAGTTTTCTGCAACATCCAATAATTTCACAACTATAAGTTTTTTAACAATAATTAGCTAATGAATTAGTAATATTTAAAGGTATAAATAAGATAGAGTACAAAGGCGACACGGCTGCCTACGACGAGACGCTATGCTATCGCTACTTCAACGCCAGCGAGAGGGTGCACGGTCGTACAATGGAGGATTGGATCCGCCCGGCGGTGTCACTCACAGCTTTCAAATACAATGGTGAGAATGTGACATTATTATTATTATTGATTCGGAGTCAATTCACATAGCTCAGTACGTCTTCCATACACCGGAGCGTTTTTGGCAATTGCGCGTTCGCTGGCCAAAATGTGTCCAATTCGAAGAGATATTTTAGAACATTTATTGGAATTATTTCAAAAGTTACCGCGCGTCGTTTATTTCGATTAATCATAAAGGTAACTTAGGATATTTTTACTTTTCAGCAATAGATGTCTCTCATTTCTTCTGAATTATTTATATATTTTTTCTTACAATCATTGATCATGTGTTACGTATAAAAAATTCATGTTCGAATTAAAATTTATATCTATATAAGTTATATTACTTAATATTCTCCCATACGCCAATTAAAAAATAAATTATACGCAGAATTCATGCATTTATAAATTTAATGATTTGTTATAATCTCTTATGAATCTTGACAATATTGGATAAACACTTGGGGTTCGCTTCGGTTGGAGACTTCAACTTCATCAACACTCCTGTTCACAATTGAAGTTGACTTTGTTTTTCCTCTTTCATATAATCTGGATCTCTTCAAGACCCGCATTAGTAAATTACCTCCTGCAGCTCCTACCACATATAGTTCCCTTGACTTCACATTGCGCAAGACAGGGCGCCATTTAAACTATATTTTTAATCTTTCTTCTTTCTAAGGAATGGATTCCTATGGAAAGCCTACATTCCATCGAAGCTGGGATGACCACAGCCAGTCCCTTGAGAATTATAAGCGATACTTGAAGGCGGGTTTTGAGTTCTGCACGAAGCTGGGCATCAAGCACTGGAGCGCGTATGACAGGGACCTGATTCCGGAGATGGACACCTTTGAGGAGAATGTGATCAGTACTGATGAGATCACCGAGTTTCTTCAGGAGATGCAGCAGAGAACTGGAATTAAGCCACTGTGGATTGCGCCAGACTTGCACGCAAGTCCCAAGTAAGATTTACATCACTGTATCATAACTATAACCATACTTTGCTCACATTGACACGTTGCTCGCTAAACTGAGAACTCCAACTTGGAGACAATCATAGTCACTGGCAGCGGTAGGCAGAAGAAGCAGAGGAAGGTCACCAATGCACTGGATGACCAATTACTGGCATCTGGTAGATCGGTGTCCGTCCATCCACGCAGCGCAGGACCACGAGGAGTGAAGGAGTCTTGTCTACCATGGAAAACGGAGTAAGGGTACGATCCTCAGCAATGAGGAACCGACTTGAGATAACTCATAACTATCAATAGAAAAAGCTTTGGCATCATAAAATTTACACAACTTTCTCTGATGTCTGTTCTTACAAATTATTGTTTGATAATTTATTCAATGCAGACAAATTAAAAGCAAACAGAACAGGGACAACACAACTTCTGAGATTTTTCTGCCCCTTTACGGCCACTACCCATGGCTCTATCCTACTGATATGCTTGGAATGAACCATCTATGGGTCAGAAGGGATGTGCACATTGCTTCACACTGATTCGAAACATCGACTACATGGAGGGCATTCATTTATATGTTCCCGATCTCCTTCACCGTAATTATAGACTGTTTTATCTCCCGGCCTGCAGGACTAACTTGCCAATGGCCATCCAGTGGGGAGAGCTATCTTGTTGTTAAATAGAATCTCTTGGACATTGACAATTTAACATCAATGAAGCTGAGTTTAAACGCAGGCTTTGTTGCAGTTCGTATAAAACCTGCTGTTTAAATGTCTTATTTGTTTTTTTTTTACTTGTATGGTAATTCATTTTATATTCTTGGTTTATCAGAATGAAGTAATGAAAAGTCCAGCTTCACTTTATAATATATTAGATACACAACACACATACGACCTGTCACAGATAACTCCCCAAGCATAATGAACTATGTATTGCATTTCTGACCTTTTGGCTTGCTAATTGATTTCATTATCATGTTTCAAGGTATGCCTCTGGTTCAGCAACCAGCTACGATTCAAACATCATGATGCAAGCAGCCCAACAGGTGAAGCGATGTCTGGAGACCTCTCACAAACTGAATTCTGAATGCTTCCTTATCTGGGCTGGCAGGGAGGGCTGCAACAGTCTCCTCAACACCGACATCCCAAAAGAGATGAAACACTTTGCCCGTTTGTTGAAAATGACATCAGACTTCAAGGAGAGGCTCGGCTACAGGGGGCAGTTGCTGCTTCAGCCTTGGAAGAAATCTGACTCGGAGAATATGCTGTTTAATCATTCTTGCGAAACCGATGGCAAGATTAATGACTTAATCAATCTCAATGATGGCAGAGGAATGCGCCATTATACTTGGGATGTGACCAGCGGACTCTGCTTTTTGAAGCACTATAATTTGGACCGCCATTACAAGATCTGTACGAAGCCTGGCTACCAATTCTATCTAAGTTCAACGTGAGTAAAGTTATTTATTCATTTATGGTACAAATACCTTAATAACTCAGGTACGGGACATACGTCATTCCTATGTCTACCTACGTTAAATTATCGTGAAAACAAGCTTATGTGTCCAAGCGGTTAAAATACAAAATATACACAAAACAATACAGTGTAAACATATTTATGATTTAGAATTACCTACCTCAAATTTACAATTTTGGAAAAAATGCATACTAATAACTGCTTTCAAAATATATGTGAAATGCTTTTTTGTAAGTTCTTTCGGTGCTATTAAAAATATCTGCTACTTCTGCATATTGGTTACCTAAGCTGTGAATGCATGGTACGTATAAGGGAGTTCATAAACGAAGTGGTATTGAAATGATTGATGCAGTGAAGGATATTTTTAATTGGTGTGACTCTATGAGGAAAGTGAAATGAAATCAATTATACAGATCTGTCAATAATATTATCATATAACAAATTTATATCTTTTAGTTGTATTTTTTATACTATGGCGTGCAAAATAGCTTATTATTAATTTTTCTGTCTATAGATACAACATTACCGGATCCATTGAAATTACTTCGAATGATCAGTTGGATGTTAAGAACGCCACGTTGATGATGAAAAATATAATTGAACAGGTAAGGTTAGAACTACACCTGATGAAGCGACAAAACCTCTTCCTCTACCCAACTCTAATGCCTGTTCGGACTAGGCAAGTAATTTAGTCGAGTAGCGAGTAACACGCCACTTGACTGACCAAAATGCTACTACTAAATACTAAATTTATGGTGTTTGGACACATTTAGTTGCTAAATTACTCGCTACTCGACTAAACTACCAGCCTAGTCCGTAGGGGCTATAAGGTCCAGTTGTTTTGCGGAAAATCACATGTGAAAAAGTCATCAAATGACCATTCAGTGCCATTTTGTTTTTTTTACAGTTCCTGCTAAATTCCAATTCTAAGTCCGTTTCAGCATTTGAGATCAGCAGAAGAGCCAACTATCATGTTGTTAAGTTTGTCAGCTTATTACAATTTGAAAGAAAGCTGGAATGCACCAAGGATCGCCGCTTAAAGGGTACCTTTCAAATGTCGAAAATACAAAATGGAGCTGAATGACCATTTGATGACAATGTTACATTTGAATTTTTGCGAAACAATTGGGGCTTATGCCTTGTTGTGACCTGACAAGTAGTAAGTCGAGTAACTCGCTACTTGACTCACCAAAAAGTGTTCGCATTGCTGTCAAGTAGAGTTCATTAGTAAGCGACGCGTCGCGACATGACGGGCTGCAACGCAATAAAGTAAATACGCTAATTAAACTGTTGGTAATGCTTATTTGAGAAGAGGTGGGAGAATAAATTAGTGAAATGAAAATAAATAAACTATGGTCACGAAAATAGATTAATAGCTGCAAAAATAAAGAATTTTAGAGTAGCATTTTCGCTCCAACGGGAAGACATATTGCGCGTGTCTGCGTCTACGAATGAACTGACTCTACTCTCCGAAAAAATAGAACCAAATGGATTCAATCTACTAAAGACCTGACCAGCCTACTCTACTAAAATTGTGGTGTTCAGACACGTTTATGTAGTTACTAATATCGACTAAAATACTCTCTCAGTCAGAACAAGGCATTAGGGTTGTAACACCTATGATAACAAATATTATGTTATTGTGGAGTATTTAACCGCTTGGACACATAAGCTTGTTTTCACGATAATTTAACGTAGGTAGACATAGGAATGACGTATGGCCCGTACCTGAGTTATTAATATTTATAACGAAGATAATTTTGGCAGAGTAATATTGTTTCAGGGAGGTATTCAACCTGGAGGAATCAGCATTCGAGTGGTCCCCAACAGGGACTGTGTGGATGCGAAGGACTTGTTCTTGGCTTACATCTCTTGTGTAGACACGCTGGCCAGAGGACTGAGGATTGCTACCAAGATGTTGACTGACCAAACATTCACTAAGAACTTGCAGGTAACAAACTCCATATTGAACAGGGACCAATGCAGAATTATTAATTTGTGGGAATCATCGATTGCATAGTTTAGGTAATAATATCAGTAATTGGCGTCATTTTAAATATTTTGACATTTGCCACCTCAAAAATGGATCGTCTTAAACCATAGTGAACTAGATACGTTTTTAGATGTTCACGGGCAAAAGCATTTTTGTTGTTTGTTTTTGGGGTGTTATGCCGTGTTGCGCTACCTCCTTCTTTAGCCGACGTTTCGGACACTGCAACGCTGTCCGAAACGTCGGCTAAAGAAGGATGTAGCGCAACACGGCATAACATCCCAAAAACAAACAACAAAAATGCTTTTGCCCGTGAACATCTAAAAACGTATCTTATTCCTGTTTAGTTTCTTGGAGCCATTTTAAAAAAAGGGGCCAGTTTTTACACAGAATTTGGAACAATTCGTCCAAATTCAAAGTTAATATTCAAGTTCTGTGAAAGTTCCACTTAATCTGTGTTAAAAAAGTAAGTATAGTCTTCAAAAAAAAATTTTTTTCGGCCTTAAATGTTTTTAAATTTTTTTTCAAGATCCTTTCCAATTTAAAGTTAATATATGTAATTGTATTTTCCAGCAACGTTACATATCGTATTACAGCGGTTTTGGCTCCCGTCTCAGCAATGGTGAAGCAAGTCTAGAAGAGTGTGAAGAACAAGTTAGGTGAGTCAAAATCAATCACCGTCTACTAAGAAACCCGAAACTTTTTTCTGATATGATTGTAGCTTTTCACGGCCAAAAGTATTTTTTAATTTTATTTTTGGGGTGTTATGCCGTGTTGCAATTTCCATATTCCTTTTCTTTTTTCCAACCTTTCTACTATATAACATCCAATTTTACAATTTTGGAGGTGTATGTGGGTACCGCTGCCCCGGGAACCATTTATTGGATAACCAACACCCCTGCCCATAGGTCACCAAACTAAAATTAAAAAAAATATTTCTTTGCAGAGTTACGGTTCTTTTGATAAAAAAATTCTACCTACAACCTTTACTTTATCTTTCATGTTTATCCTCCTCAATTAACACTCTTTCCTCCACAGCATATTGCAGATTGACTGCAGTCATAAAAAGTGGTGTCATAAAAATAATATAATGATAAATTGTGACTCTTACAGAAAACTTCAAAACCAATGCCCCGAAAATGTGACTACCTCGAAACAAGGACATTGGGACTTGGCCTTTAAAAACTTTATCCACAAAACTATTATATAGGTTTTTAAACCGAATAATAGTGAATTTAAACTTTAAAAATAAGCAAATTGTAAATGCAATTGAATTTAGGTCAGATCAAAATCACTTTCTAATAGAATGTTTAGTAAAATAAAACTGTTGGTTTGTAATAAAATTGCTACTTATTTTAATGATTTATATATGATTATTTTCAAAATAAAATATTTTAACAAAAATATTATGGTGTTTATTTTTTTTTTTTTTTTTTAAGGCGGAGACGGTTTACAAGCAGTTCTCGTGAGCACTTAGGCCATAGGCCCATTGTGCTATCTCCCATTTTACCTCAATCCTTTAGTAACAAACCAGTCCCTTTAATAAAGTTCACCAGCGTTGTTATTGGATATGTGGCTATGTCTTCTGGTTCTACTGTATGTCTCCCCAGGTATCTGAGCCTAGTTCCCACCAGGGCAGGACATTGGCACCATAGGTGAATTGGAGTCTCTTCATCCTCTTCACATTTTCTGCATATATTAGTGTTTTCCACTCCCAATATCTGCATGTGTTTCCTGAGATGGCAGTGTCCCGTTAATAGTCCTACCAGTTCTCTCAGCGAGTTTCTGTCCATATCGAGTAGTTTCCTGGTTCGTCTAGGGTCCGGTCCTTTTATGAGAACTTTGGATTGTCTCATTCCGGGTGCCCTCTCCCATTCTTTGCAGTGCTGGGATTTGACCCACCTATCGATATGTAGTTTTGTGTGGCAAGCTGCTACTCCTACGGCCGGCTCGGATCCTACAAGTGGTGCTTTCGCCCCTTTCCTTGCTAGTTCGTCAGCCCGCTCGTTGCCCTCAATACCTTTATGTCCTGGTACCCAAATCAGGGTTATTTTATTGATGTTAGCGAGTTCTGTGAGAATAGTCTTGCATTCCATCACCAGTCTAGAGTCGCATCGGTTACTTCCCAGTGCCATTAGGGCAGCCTGGCTATCAGAACATATGCTTATGTTCTTATTCCTGTACCCGATGCGTATATTCTCCTGTGCGCAGGCCAAGATGGCTTTCATCTCAGCTTGAAACACAGTACAGTGTGTTCCTAGAGGTATACTGAGTTCCCTCTTGGATCCCTGCAGACAGACCCCGGCCCCTGTTCCTTCCTCCATCTTGGACCCATCTGTGAACCAGATTAGTTCCTGTTTGAAGGTTGGACCTGGAACCGTGTCCCATTCCTCCCTTGTGGGATAGATCACCCCGAACTGCTGTCTGAAGAAGTAGTCGGCTTGTTTGCCGTCTTGCTTCATTCCAGCTGATACCAACATACAGATAACCAACACTCCTGCTGTAGTTCACCCCAAGTGGTGCTTAAGCAGAGGTGCCCAGGTTCATTGGGTTAGGTTTAGGTCTTGGCGGCAGATGCTTTTGTTCACCTACAGCGTGTAGGGCTAGATTGGGAGAGACTGGTTGAGGGAGACCTATCCTAGACCTCTCCAGCCAGACTCTCTCGACGCATCGCCTTGCACGGGATGGATTAATACTATGAGGGCTGTTTTTCCTCAAGGCCTCCTGTGTGGAGATAATGTAAAAAAAAAACAAAATTAAAAAAATAATAACTAATTTGAAAACTAATAAATGAGACACAATAATAAGGGACACTTAGATGGTTGAACATGTAGAGTGGATGAACAGAGAAAGAAGATACTATAATATCACCCTGGTGAGAAATCATAATTAGAAAATGAAGCATTACTTGAAAATACTTCGTGATCGCCGTTATCCACTCGAGCGCTTTTTGCCACATTTTGGCACTATTTCCAAAACCTCGGATTGCTTTGTTGCAAAATGTGTCAAATTTTCAAAAAAAAATTTTTATTGAAAAGACTATATAATATATTGTACATTCAAAATATAACAAAATAAATATTCTCTAGATTCTTTAAAATGTTTTAAGGTTAAAGATTTAATTATATATTTTTTCATAAATCCTACAAATATGTGATAATAGACAAAAGATAGGGGAATTCATTGGCTATATAGAACTATAATCAGTTTGCATGTCTCCATATTCAAATTCGGAGGTATGATTTTTTTTAATGTGGGCGGAAAATTATCCTTTAGCAATCCGAGAAAAAATATTTTAATTGCTCTGTCGCTCCAGTGGATATACAAAGGTAAAAGGTCACGCCAGCTATTTTTATTAGCTAGATCTGAATTTCTACGTAGGTTTCAACCTCCCCATTTTTCGTGATCCTCACAAAATTTAATTTCCTTGATCCTCTCAAAATTGGGGTTAGCATATTCCTACTAGCTTCAGGCAGCGAGACTCTTTCGTAGTATTCAAAAGAAAAAAACAAATATTTCATAGTATTTTTTTTAATCTGCAATATATTATTTTTGTGTCATAATTAATATTACAAAACACACAGTGACAAATTATTTTCAATATCACTAAGGACGTCCGCAGACAAGAGACTTCAGTTGCTCTGCAACAGCTGGCATAAAAATCTATAAGGGTATAATATGGAGGTGGGCAGACAGCAGACTTAAAATTTGTATGAATTTTTTATTAGTTTTCCAACTGTAGCTGCAACTAAAGTCTCTCGTCTGCAGATGCCATTAGTCCTAGAGAAGCTTCTAACACTATACCAGTGTTTCCAAAACTGTGGCAACAGAATAATTCAACGACTGAATTAAATAGAATTTTAATTATTTTTAACACAAAACCAGTAATTTCCGTTAGTATTTTATTTAACCTCTGATTTATCGTAAGCCCGCCGGCAGGAGGGTGACAGATGACAGATTAAAAAATAAAATGCGGTTTTAACCCTTATGTATAAAGAAACTGCACAAGGACAAGGTCTGAATCGCTTGCACCAATATCATTCCAGACATTTCTTTTTATTTGAGCACTCTAACCTCTCTTAATGCTCTGATATTAATTTTCTATGGAATTTGGCCGTATGTGGGGAAATGTCATCAGACATTCAAGAGGTTAAAAGTGTGCAAAATCGGTTAACACAAGTTTGTAAATTTGGAAAACACTGCTCTGGTACAACAGCCACAAATCCCCTCCATTTGTGTATTTAATATTAACAATAATTATTACAATTAAAATTTCAAACAATCATCATTGTGGTTTACATAACACAAATTAAATTAATCACTCAATACGGCACGGTACTATAATACATAAGTCAGTGAGTGACAGATAGGAGACATTGGATGGCTTTAACGGGTTTCTTTAGGTAAGATTTTTGTAGGTAAGTCAATATAAGATTATTATTTATAAAACTGATTGAAGTTGATAATAGAAGAAGTCAGTGACTCACATTTTGTTAATTTTTTAAAAATATATCGTCTATGTAAATACAATACCGCATAGGAGCCAAATATTTCGGTCACATCTAGGACTCAAACCCAGGATCTACTCCCCGCCGGGGCGAGCTCTACCAACTGAGCTAATGTGTCCCTTTCCGATTCAAACATATTTAACTGTATACATCGACTGAGAACTATCATTTTAACTTCATTTTCTTAATGCATATTTTTATTGGCTGCTATCTTTATGTATGATTGCAAGATTTAAACCCGAACTAAATGCTATTTAGATAGTGTCTTGGATAAATTTAACCACTCGAACGCTTTTTGCCACATTATGGCACTATTTCCAAAACCTCGGATTGCTTTGTTGCCACAATGTGGCAAATATTCTCTAGATTCTTAAAAATGTTTTAACCTCTCGTAGGCCGCAGTCCCTCCGGCGGGTCCGGATGTTTGAAGCGATTTTGCCCCCTATGTATGACGAACAAGGTTAGAATCGCTTGGGCCATTCTCGTTCTTGACATTACGAATTACTGGATAGCATTTAGCCACTCCGAATAATTCATATTAATTGCTAAAGACCCGCCGGGCACCAAAGATGGCGCACAAAATGGCTGCCGTTTGATAATATGAACGCTGTCATATTCGAAGTCTATATTTATTCATTGTTTTTGATAAAAGATTGAAAAAGGTGAATTCATTGGCTATTTAGAACTATAATCAGTTTGTATGTCTCCATATTCAAATTCGAAGACATGATTTTTTTATTGTGGGCGGAAAAATTTCCTTTAGCAATCCGAGAAAAAAGTTTTAAGTTGCTCTGTCGCTCCAGTAGTTATCCATTTTTATTTAATATGCGACATCTATTGACTTTTCTGCAAGTCTAGGATGAATATTTATTTTTATTTTTAACTAAATGAGTAAAACCACATATTGTAATTTAATTAATGAAGATAATGTTGGTAGTTCTCAGACGAAGAATGATACCATTAAATATGACCGAATCGGATAGGAACACATTAGCTCAGTTGGTAGAGCTCCGCCCCAACAAGGCGCAGGTCCTGGGTTCGAGTCCCAGATGTGACCGTATCTCATTCTATTTTTCCGTTTCAGATTTTCGATTGAATTTCACTAATATTGTCTTCATTAATTAAAAAATATTTTCATTCAAATGCATCATAGATAAAACTACTTCTCTATATTGCTGTATATAGCATCGTATAATATCGACACTGTAAATAAATTTGTTTGATTTCTATACCAAATTTTGAAGTCAATTTTAGGTTTGAAATTGTTAAATATTGCAAAAAAAATTATAAACCTATAATAATTATAATTTAGGAGGGTTAATTGTCGGGGGATCAACGCTCGGGTAACCGTTTTTTTTTTTTTTTTGCATTTACGGTTGAACAGCACAAACTGTATTAATTGGTACTTTCAAATTTATAAATTGACCAATTGACAGCTTGTACATGGTTAAAGTCAATGAAATATGAATGAACCATCCCCAGTACAAAAGTAAGCAAGAGTGAGTATATCCCGGCAAATTTTTTGTCCCTGATCATTTTTACAAATAGTTCTTCTGCGGTATTTGACTTACTCCGACAATATACAGTGAAACCCTATTAAGAAGTTCTCGCTTAAGATGTTTTCCTGCTTAAGAAGTTTATTTTTTCGGTCCCTTGAAGACTAAACGGCCCAATTTTTCCCACTTACAAGGTTTTCCCGCCTAAGAAGTTTTTTTTTCCGTATCTTGGAAGACTTCTTAAGAGGGTTTTACTGTAGTAACTCGATTAATTTAAAACTTGATTTATTTTTCATTTGCAGTGAGTGTTTTTTTCCACATTTTTATTACAATTACCACGCATTACAGTAATAATAATCCTAAAACAATGACTGGCATCTTCAAAATATTGATCCCAATGCTTTAAACACAATAATAATATTAGTATACTATCAAACAATTCATCAAATACATAATAATATAATATTCCTTTCAGGCAAAATTCACCAACCCCGAAAACAGTTTTGAGATATGTACCATGTATGAAAGTAGAATCAGATTGGTACGTTATGTATTAAAGTTAACCGCTTGGACACATAAGCTTGTTTTCACGATAATTTAACGTAGGTAGACATAGGAATGACTTATGGCACGTACCTGAGTTATTAATAATTTACCTTATAAAGTTATATATTGTATCTACCTGCATAACAACTAAAAAGCATACAAATAAGATTCTATCTCAACTCATCTCCTTCCCCTTGTCATCTTCAGGTTAGGGATCTATCGCCTTGACAAGGCACCTTCTTGCGTCCCGGTCCTGCGCTGCTTGTCGGCCCGTGCCGGACATCTCGTTCATGTTTAACGTGCGAATGTTTAACCCTTTAGTCTTTTAAATATATATTAACCTACTAGCCCCAATGACGGTGAAGTTTTTTATTATTTGAAATACTAATAATAATAATAATTTGATAATTTGTAGAGCGCCATTTTTGTGAGAAATCACCCCAAAGGCGCTGCTAAAGCATTAAACTCCACAAAAAGTTCTTACACTTTCTGCAATATATCAGTAGAAATTGAATATTTTTAATGCATAACCCTTGTTAATCTAAAAAAATATTTTGATACTGTAAAATGTATTTAGTCAAAAAGAAAGAGAAATAAAGAAATTTGTAACTTCAAACACTCATACAGTGAAACCCTCTTAAGAAGTTCTCCCTTAAGATGTATTCCTGCTTAAGAAGTTTGGTTTTTTCGGTCCCTTGAAGACCAAATGGCCCAATTTATCCCACTTATAAGGTTTTCCCGCCTAAGAAGTTTTTTTTCCGGTCCCTTGGAAAACTTCTTAAAAGGGTTTCACTGTATCTCAAAACCAATTTTTTTTGACTTAACAAATTTTTTTTTGAAAAGTATCTTGATTGATCATTGATGGTTCGTGATCGACTAGACAGGACTATCACGGGGTGATATACGGATTTGTACACTGCCAATATTGTCTCGATACTTACTTCCAACACAAAAATTTCAATATCTCAAAACTGTTTCAGGATTTGTGGTTTTCGACTAAATGGAGACAATATACATAAAGTGGTGCAAATTTTTATAAATATTTCGTATACTTTGGTGTTATACGACTCATTATTCTTAGAACTATTCTAATATTTGAGATTGATGATTCCGGGTTGTTATTTTCAGCCTCAAAGTTTAGGCCATAGTTGTTTTTAATTAATGCCAACGCACAGATCTCTCGGCAATCTAACTATACACCATTACTTAACTGACCTTTGCATTCAAAGCCAGCCACTAGAGCCACTTCCTACTGAGACCGTCACTATGCTGTTTTTATATTAGTTAATTTGGGACATCTCAAGAAACATAATAAATATAACATTGATTACAATTTTTTTTAAATTTTTTATATTACAATGTTTTTATAAGCGTAATTTTTATTCATGGAACAGCAATATTCACCTGTATTTTTCTCTCATTCTAAAATATGACATACTATGTAAATAAAGAACACTTTTTCGTGACACGCTTATAGGTTGCGTAATTTATTAAAACTGACCCAACAACAGAAAAATTGCGTATTGGTGCATATGCATACACATCTGACAATATGCCGTCGCGAAAAGTCACAGAGTGTTACATTGTCTATATATTAAATATGTCTATGCTGCACATGTAGTAGAATTGACATTTTGTTTGTTATTGTTCTGTCGTTGTGACTGATTCTATATATTCAGTGAAACCCTCTTAAGAAGTTTTCCTGCTTAAGAAGTTTGGTTTTTACGGTCCCTTGAAGACCAAATGGCACAATTTATCCCACTTATAAGGTTTTCCCGCCTAAGAAGTCTTTTTTCCCGGTCCGTAGGAAAACTTCTTAAGAGGGGTTTCACTGTACTTCATTACAATGTTTATTTCTACTGCATGTGCAACATAGACAATAGACATTGACAATAGACAACTAATTCATATCTAGATAACGTAACATTACACAGCATTTTGTCTTGCTTATGTGCTCTTGTTCGTTTTAGCAAAAAAGCGACAAAAAGTGTATAAGACAAGTTTGAAACATGCTAAAATGGCTTTAGTCGTGTTTAGTGCCCAGCTCTGAAGAGCCAGCTTTCCCAATCTCATTCACTTCAGCCTTACAACATACCCCAATTGGGGATGGCATAGTGCAACTGGCTTCGGACAGTCGCTACACTTGTATGGTATTCACATTTAAAAAAAAAATTGTATTTATATAGGAAAGTACTGTGTTCGCAAGTACTGTCAATTCTTACTGCAACACCTATAAATAATGTGAACACGAAATTTTAAAAAATGCATAAAATTTTAACAGCAAAAGTATATTATTTTCAATACATTATAAGCCTTGTACATTTTGAGATTTTGATTCATATTTCATTGTTAAAATTCAGTGCCATAAAGTCAAATGCACCGTCCTCCATTTTGGATAAGTACATAATGAGAAAAGTCAAAATATTATTTTGTCAAAACCATAGACAAAAAAATTATGCCATACTAGACTAGAATAGAAGTTATCTATTATGATACTACAGATATTGAGAGACCCACCTCGGAATGTACAAGTTTAAGCGGAAAAATTCTTCTATTAAGATATTCTAAAGAGTGGCCTATTAAACATTGTGCGAAGTAGAAACTCAATTTCTCGTACAGACCGAGGTGTTCTCTAATCAAATCAACTATATAATCCATAACTAGAGTTACGGGATGATAGTTTGATTATAAGTTTACTAACATTAATGACAACATGTTTCTTATTATAATATGTACTTACAATATATTCATTTTACAGTAGAACCTCATCTAACATCCAAGAATCTTAGCCATAAAGCGAAACACTCCCAAATGAATCAATTAAATAAATGACAACATGTTCCATGCCGAAAAAGAATCACATTGTTATAAGCTCTGAAGTGTGATTCCGTATCTTTTGCAACAGCGTAACTTGTATTAAATCGGCCGTACTCTTAAATGCAGTAACCAGCTAAACACTGGTGTTAAGACACCAACTCTTAAAAGTAGTTACCCTAACGCCAGAGATTTTCCGGGTAATCCTCGTTAAGAGATGTCAACTGCAGGAAAATTTGCGAATCGAATGTCATAGCGTACAAACATCAAAATAATATGACAAACGGATAGTCATTTATGAATGCCTATTAATCAGTTTTAATAACTAATAAATAGTATGTAATTCATGTTAAGTAGGTAATTCATCTATTTAACACATGGCAGGCGTAGACAAGCCATTGAAAATCACAAAAGAAACAGAATCACCCTTCAGGACAGAAAACATTCCTATGTTCGAAATGAAATTATTGATGTTCTCAAAAATTACCCTAAAAGAATATAATTCTTGCGAGCTCTGGAAAGAAACCACTCGTCACAGGAGGTGCTTTTTAAGTGAGGTTCCAATGTAATTAAGTATGTTTTTTGCACAAATCTGTTTAAAAATATCGACAAAAAGACAGCCATTACAAATTGACATACTTAACTATGCATTCGTGGGTGTCACCAATGTAAACATCGGAGAGACCAAGGCGAAAAAAGATGTTTGGACCAATTGATTCTTAACAATAAAATGTACAAATATAAAAAGTTAATTAAAATAAAGTAACCAAACTTGAATACTAATAGTGATAGATACTTTCAGTATCACCCTGGCGAAAGATCACCATTCGGAATCGAAATGTTGCTTGAAATTACTTTAACTGTGTTTAGTGAGCAAGGTACTTCTCAAATTTCCTCTACCCCTTTCCAGTCCATTCGACTATACTACTACCCCTATTGGGGATGCCATAGTCCCACTCGTTGCTGGACAGCTAGGACTCTTGTGCGGTATTCACATGATATACTGTTTTGTAGTAGTTAACGTAACATTTCATTATTATTAATGCGAAACTGCTAGCACACATTTTTATCATAAAAACTGAAGAAAAGAAAGTTTGAAGAAACCGAAATGAAATTATTTTGAAAAATATAAAGTATTTGGTTATTATTTTGGCCACCTGCAGAGATAAGTATGTCAAACTGTAGACTAAACGAATAGGGACAAAATAAAGTCTCAAATCAAGTCAGTAAATCACTTTCAATATAAAATTATAAAAAAAATAGTTAATAAAGAAATGTAGATATCAGGCTTATTTTTCTAAGGCAAGCACACTTAAAGAATAGTTCATTGATGACAAAAAATTGACCTGTAGCATTGTATATTATTCTTAGTGGGTATTTCACCATCTCTAAGTAATCTGTCGATTAGCACTATGCAAAAATCTATTTTTACTGCCATGAATCCTATGACTAAAGTTACTTAACGGTTTACTCAGAGATGGTGAAATTCCCCACGTTTAACAACAGATAAAACTGCATTTTAAATTCTGAACCCTTCGGACATTGAATAAAAAAACTTGTAAAGAATTTTTTCGTCCATTTTGTGTTTTGTAAATCTGTAAAAAAATGTTACATTCATAAAACAAATACAATTATTATTATACAATTTGTGACTGAGCGTATCTACACTCAACCATAACCTACTAACCTTCCTGATACACAGCGTCAGGAAGGAATTATATAAATCTGGAAAATACTTAGTAATCATCGGCCGGTTCGGTGCCGAAATACCGGTCGCCAAAGTTTCCAATTCCTGGTAACACGTAGAATTTTTCATTTATCTCGGGATCGAGGGCTGATGTGACGATTTTCACCTGAAAAGAACAGATTTATAGGTTATACATTGTTACTATCCATTCTTGAAAATTTTACAAATTATTTATGAGAACCATTGTGAAATTGTGCGTTTGTAACCCGTGTGAAGGTCAATGGACGAGTATCGGTACACATGTCATGCGTGAGACGCTGTACAAATTCAAGAATCTAATGTCCACTAATACCCTGATCCTTAGAATTCTCCGGGTTACTGACCATTAGCTGCCTCTCACCTGGATGAAGAAAAATTTCCCAGACAGCTTACACTGCGGCAAATTCAACAGAAGGCGCTGGAGTTTGGATTGAATCATTGGAGTTCAACGTAGGCCAAACTCATCAGCCAGATTTTTTATTATACACGGTGTAACATCACATACTTGAAGGATTTTGTTACTTGTAGATGTTGTTTTGCTGCCTGATGATATATTTTCAAAATTAAAAACAAAAAATATTTTTTTTAAATTAATTTTTTTTTTCTATTGAGTGAATTTCATATAATTACCATTTGGGCATGACAATGTACAGATATCACTTTCAAAAATAACATATATTTTTTTAGGTACTTAAAAACTGAAAGTGTTCAAGAGAATGTTATAAATAAAACGATTTTTGTTTGTTGGTTGTTTACCTTGGGGAAGGCGTAGGCTATAGAGTGCACGCCGATCTCGGCCATGAGCAACGACACGATGCTGATTCTCTCCTCCGGCACGTCATGATCGAGTAGGACGCGGATGGCCATCATGGCAGCGGCACCCGTGGCCACTGTGGCGTCCATCAGGATCACGCGATAGTCCTTGATGTCCTTGGGCAGGCGCAGGTAGTAGAGCTGCAATGTTAAATGCAAATAAATTAAATTAAACCATGCTGTACACATTTGCAAGTAATGCAGGTTAGCTCAGATAGAAAAGATTTCTCTATCTCTATCTGAGCTATCTTCTTCTTTAGCAGGATTACTCTCCTTTTGGAGATTGGCTAACATCGGGACAATCTTCATCCAGCATAATTAGTCGCTTAACCTTGCCGTTGCCAACAAATTTTATTTGATTAATTTGTGTTACTTCACAATTAATAAAATAAAAATTATATATAGTATATTTGCGGCACCTTCCAAAGTGGAAGATACTTTCAGTATCGCCCTGGTGTAGGACCATTCAGAATTGAAACTTCGCTTGAAATGGATTTAGCCATGTTTGGTGACCAGATCTGAATAATCTGATCCTCACCGTCCTCTTCTCCTACCCACTACCTTCAGCCTCACAACATACCATAATTGGGGATGCCATAGTCTCACTGGCTCCAGACGGGAGCAGTTGGGACTCTTGAGCAGTATTCATATAAAAAAATATATTAAAAAAATATGCGATTGGCAATAACTTTTAAACTATTGAAAAAATTTTCAAATAATTATTTTCAAGCAGTTTTTTAGAGGCAGGTGCGTGTCTCCTATGTTGAGGAGAAGAATGGGCCTCCGGTTGATTGAGGTTAATACCGGTGTGTCATGATATCTCCGTGCGTGCTGGTCGGAATAATAAACGCTGGAGGATAATGATGAGATGTATTTACCATATTTACAATCGTAGTAATATTATCCCGACCGAACCGCAGATTGGATAGTTGTGTTATTAGGCCGCTGGCCTGTTGCCGCGAAGACTGAGTAAGATCGACTGACCTGATTTGGCTTGCTCTAGCCCTTATATAGGGCCGAGCCTGGTACAAGAACGGCAGGCGGAATCGTGCACACGCTGGAAGATTCCCGAAATTTCAGCGCAGCGCTACGTATTGTGTGCCGTAGAACCGAGCTCTTTCCAGAAGGTGGTCAGTAGGCGCGCAGTACTAGATAGGCCGCTACGTAAGTAGGTGAATCGCTACAGTTTTATTTTAGGTACAAAAGAGTTGAATAAGAATTTTTGTTCTAGAATCTAAAAAAATACCAAATTAGGAGCACAATATTAGACGGTTTTCCTATATAAGTTAACATTTTCCAATTACTTGATAACCTTATAAAGGAGTTGAAGTATGGTATTGTAAGTGAAGGTTCCTAACCTCAGGTTCCCCGGTGGCCTGGTTGGTCTGAATGAGGATCTTGCCTATGCGGATGTCTTTGCAGACGTCACACACGGCCTGTTCCATGGTCTCCCCGGCGCGCAGGATGGACACTCCGCATATTCTCTGGCAGCTACTTCTCTTACCTGAAAACAAAAAAAAATTAAACATAATATTATCATACAAACAAGTTATTCACTCAAATTAACTGGTCTTTGTATTTTTTGTTAAAACACAACTTTCTTTTATCGAGATTAATTTTCAGTGCTCAGATGAATTATGCCGTGTTCCGTTTCCTCATTCTTTAATCAATGTTTAGGACAGTGTTACAGTGTCCATCATCAAGGCAGACATTGTTCACTGTAATGATCAGATAGGCCTCAGTCATAGAAAAAAGAAGAACACAAGAAATTCTCTGTGGGCGTATTCCGTGATCCAAAAATCTGAGCATGGTTAAAACTCATAAGCAGAGCTGTGTTTCATTTACGAAATTGAAAAATAGGATGGCAATATAGAATGTCAGGCAAGTGTAAGAGAGAAATGGGCTAGAATAAAAAGTTACTAAGCAAGTTTCCATTCCAATCTATACGGAGGACATTTCTAGTGTTTTTTTTTAAAGTTTTTTGCAAAAATCAATGTTTTTGAATTACACAAACAAATTTTTGTGTGCGGTCAAAAATAAATTTCAAATGACGAATTAACCGCTTGGACACATAAGCTTGTTTTCACGATAATTTAACGTAGGTAGACATAGGAATGACGTATGTCACGTACCTGAGTTATTAACAAATTTCGAATTAAAAAATCATTTTGTATGTATTTGAAAAAAAATTTCAGTGACATGCTACTTCTGAGGATGTGGTCTGATCATGTGGATTTGTGTGTTGATGGATTACAAACCTTGGTAGACAAACTCCTGCGGTGTGTCCACCTCAACGTCGTGGAAGGGAAGCAACGAGAGGGCGTACTCTATGACCAGGCGGATCAGGCGCTTTGAGTAGAAGATGAACTCATCTCGGGGCGTCTCCTTGTTTCGGATGAAGGTGTGGAGACCACGCACCTGGAGAAGACCACCAATTTTAATCAGAGGGTATTTATAGAATTTTGCAATAAACAGACCTAAGGTCAGGTTGTTTAAAAAAAATTTGAACAATAATTCATCAAATATTTGAACTTAATTTTCTCATTCTGTTAATTTTAAATTCTTTAAAGAATTCATCCTAAGATAATACATATAACTCAAGTGCTACTTGACAAATATTGGTATACATAAAAAACCAAATTATGTAGGTATTCATTCGCATATTCATATACGATTGTGATTCTAAGGACGGATGGTTTCACAGAAATTCAAATGTAACGTTGTCATCAAATAGCCATTCAGCGTCGTTTTGTTTTTTTAAGTTGAGAGGACCTTGTTATATGTAGATTCTAAGTCCGTTTCAGCTTTTGAACAAATTGTATCAGCAGAAGAGGTCAACCATTAAGTTTGTCAGCTTATTACAATTCGGTAGAAAGCTGAAACGCACTTAGAATCAGCGTTTAACGGGGGACCTTTCACATTGTACATTGAAAAATGAAATTTTTTGGTCATGATTTGTTCTGTCTTGTTTATTTTTTTCTCTCCTTTTCTTTTCCCTTTATTTGTAATTATTCATATTTGTACATACTTATATGTTTTCTCTGGTTGCTTGTTCTACTTAACCTGTTTTTTTTTAATACTGTATTGTACATAAAACTGGTATTTTTATATCAAAATACCTATGTAAAATTGTACCTGTTACCTCCCACTTATTTTAAGTTCCTCTCACCTTAAAGTGAGTTTTGTAATTATAGAAAGAGATAAAAACAATAAAAATAATAAAAGCAGGAAGGATTGGAATTGAATCAAAATATGAAAAGGAATGTGCCAGTATTGAATGACTTCCTTATTAACATTTGGCACAAACACAAGACGGATATTGCTCAGTTATTCCTAGTAGTTTTCTCAGAATTGTCTATTTTAAAGATATCAATGAGTGTTGGACATTATGTACATATGTATATATTATATTTATTTTCCCGCCTAATATTATATTTCTTTGTGTATTAGTAAATTGGTTGCACGAGTCATACCTGTGGAGTGAATTGCTTAGTTATTCCTAGTAGTTTTCTTAGAATTATCCCTTTTAAAATGACATCCATGAATATTGGACATTATGTACATGCATTATATACTTATTTTCCCGCCTAATATCATATTTCTTTGTGTATTAGTAAATTGATTGCACGAGTCATACCTGTGCAGTGAATTGCTAAGTTATTCCTAGTAGTTTTCTTAGAATTATCCCTTTAAAAATGACATCCATGAGTGTTGGACATTATGTACATACATTATATATTTATTTTCCCGCCTAATATTATATTTCTTTGTGTATTAGTAAATTGATTGCACGAGTCATACCTGTGGAGTGAATTGCTTAGTTATTCCTAGTAGTTTTCTTAGAATTATCCCTTTAAAAATGACATCCATGAGTGTTTGACATTATGTACATATATTATATATTTATTTTCCTGCCTAATATTATATTTCTTTGTGTATTAGTAAATAGATTGCACGAGTCATACAGTCATACCTGTGGAGTGGGTGGCAAAAGATAAATGGAGTCAGGAAGTGGTTGTCCCATGTGGGCGTGTGCTAGCTCCTCCCTCAGCTTAAACCCTCGCTGCAATTAAAACACAAATCAATTCAAATAACTTATTACATATTACAGATTGCGGTTAGTATTATCAAACCAGCTACAAGATAATGGGAACTGTGCACTTTATTATTCTTGGAACTACTCCAAACTGAACTTGGCAAGATGAATGTCTAATTGCAAAGTTATTGAATAAACATTGCCTACACAATATGTTGATGTTAGGATATATCCATTGTGTAGAAAATGGCTGAATCTCCAGTGAAATCAAACACATCATTTTACTTTAGACGACTTCACAGAAATATTGTTAAATTTATCACAGAGTTATTTTAGTGTAATATTGCCCATTAGATGACACAAATAATATGTCCACTACATCGTACTATAATGTGTAGGCCTAGATTGGTAAATACATATTCTCAGTAGCATTGCCCCGGTGAAAGGCCACCATTCGGAAATCGAAACATTGCTTGATTTGAAAAAAGTATTTATTATTTAATTCAGCGGAATAGAGCAGCACTTGCAATGCTCTGTCAAATAAAGAAAAATAAATGACAACGCACATCCCATAGAAAGGTGTCGTAAGTCAAATTTTCTTATTTTATCTCTGAAAAGTAAAGTGATTGTAATTATCTATGCCTCGCAAAAACTGTATTTAAGTTAGATCACTCCAATAGTACGTAATACAAAAAAAGAAATTGCATATACATGTACAATTAGCATTTGTATTATGGGCTCTACACACGGTGCTGCGAACAGCCGGCTGTTAGCAGCTGGTTATTGTCTCCTGTCTCCCTTTTCCTCGTGCGAACCCGTAACATTCTGTTTCACGTTGTCTTCTGTCTCTTTTATTAACACAACAAATTCAATATCACCATCTCATTTCCTCGGTTGGTACTAACGGCAGACGGTTTCTTACAATTTGCAGTCAACGTGAAACAGAGTGTTACGGGTTCGCATGGGAAAAAAAGAGACGGGATACATTCTCCAACCTTTGATTTTTAGCCAGCTGCCAAAAGCTGCTGTTCGCAGCATGGTGTGTAGATAGTATTAGTGAGGTTTGAGAGAAATTCTCCATAAAATAAAGTGGTGCTCTATGTCACTAAAATACACCCGGGATAGATTTTCCGTAAGCGCTGCCTCGTTCGTTCCGGCTACTTTGTAGCGCATCAAAGCAGAAAACCCATGAACGCTTCCTTCTGCAAATGTCTGTGAAGCACTGCTTCATCAGGGGAGGCCGAACCGAGCCCGTTATTATTAATAATAACCCACGAATATTATTTTTTTTTATATGAATACCGGTCAAGAGTCCCAACTACCTCCGTCTAGAGCCAGTGAGACTATGGCATCCCCAATTGGCGTGTGTAGTGAGGCTGAAGGTAATGGGGAGGGAAAGGAGATGGGGAAGAGGAAGGTGGGAAAGTACCTGGCTATGAAGATCTGGTCACCAAATATGGCTAAAGCCATTTAAAGCAAATTTTCAATTTTGAATGGTGGTCTTACACCAGAGCGATACTGAGAATATCTTCCACTCTGGAACGTGCCGCAAAAATAATATACAGTGGTGCCTCGCATAACGAACGCCTCGCACAGCGAACGCTGCACACAACGAACTTCCTTTTCGTTCATTTCACGATTCATACAACGAACTTCGCTTCACACAACGAACTTCGCTTCACACAACGAAGTCGCCCACTTCACACGATCACTGCCGATTTATTGCATCCTTCCGCGCAGGCAGTCGTTAGTCACTGAGCAGTACGCTTAACTTACGCACGTGTCGCAGCAATCGTTCATCATTACAACGAAGTCGCCCGATCTTCTACGATCACTGCCGATTAATTGCATCCTCCCGCGCAGGCAGTCGTTAGACTCGTTAGTCACTGCGTAGTACGCTTAACTTACGCACGTATCGCAGCAATCGTTCTTCATTACGAATTAAATCGCACACGTATCACGGCAGTCGTCCTTTTAAGATAAACTCAACATTTTTTTTATATGATGGGTTCTAAAAAAAGCAGGAAGGTGATTTCTCTTGAAATGAAACAGGAAATAATTAGAAGGAGTGAATGTGGGGTAAAACAGTGTGACCTCGTCAAAGAGTTTGGCCTCAACAAGACCACCATTTAAAAATAATAACAAAAAATTTATCTTTTTTTTATGTCATCTTACCATATTTTATGCTACAGAACGAATTATTTTTTTTAACATGTATTGTTATGGGAAAACGCGTTTCACATAACGAACTTTTTGCATAACGAACTTGCTCTGGAACGAATTAAGTTCGTTGTGTGAGGCACCACTGTATATAATAACTTTACCAGCATGAGTTGCGTGTGCACGTGCTGCACGATGAGCTGTATGGCGACGCAGTTCTCCCCGCCGCGTGGCACGATGATGTCTGCATGGGCCATGGAGGGCGCAATGTAGTTGCAGTACGCCGGCTTGACCATCTGCATGTACTGCTTCAGGACGCCGTCGAGCTCGCGGCCGCGCTGCGATATGTCCCTGAGATCAGATTATGGACGTCAAGAGAAAACAAATTTCAAGTTGTTGTAGACATAGACAACAATTTTTAATTAAACACAATAATGGATAAACAAACCATCTTTGCTGTATTATTTTGTTTTACTTATATCATTTTGTGTTACATATTTTTGTGAACGAAATTCAAATAACGATATTTGCTAGATTATCATCGAAGTTAATTTGAACGCAAGCAATTCCTGCCCGAAACTATGCAACTTTTGTTACCTACGTGTTATTGGACTGACCCCACGGTGTTTAAAAATTCACACTAGTGCGCATGCGCGGGTCTCGGGTTCCGAACGAAACGCAAGGAAAGAACGAAAATACTCAAAGGGACAATACGGTTTATACCCCAACGGCGCAGTAGATTCTGTGCAATTAGAAATGCACTCTTATTTTATGGTTCGTGAGCTAATCGGCCGTCAGCTGGCGGTGTGTGGTCCGTGTATGGTCGCCGGCTCGCTTTAATTTGTTATATTTTATTTCTGCAACATGTTAATTGCTATTATGTTTAATAAATTTTTAAATTTTGGTGAAGACTGTCCCCAATGTCCCCCGAACCGCCACTGCATTAAGGTATATATTTTTTTATTTTCTCTATTGTTGAAAATAGTATGAACTAATGACACAATGATCCATTTTTTTCATCTCGCTTTGTTGTTAGTTAATATTTTTATTTTTTCTACAAATTTCCTCCATTTATCATTATTATTTCGAATTTTATTATTTTGCATTTACTTAACTGTTTGATAATGATCAATATTTATGCGTGTTACTTTTATTAAATTGTGAAATTATTAACCCCGATACAGGCGAACGAATTATAAATGGTTTAAAAATTTTTGTAAATTCTTTCACAATCAGTTTGACTGAAATAATCAAATACAACTATAACCACTCGAGCGCTTTTTGCCACATTATGGCACTATTTCCAAAACCTCGGATTGCTTTTTTTGTCAAAATGCGGCATATTTTCAAAAAAATTTTTTTTTATTAAAACGACTATATAATATATTGTTCATTCAAAATATAACAAAATAAATATTCTCTAGTTTCTTTAAAATGTTTTAAGGTTAAAGATTTAATTATATTTTAATACGCTCCCTCCCCCCAGGATAGATGGAATTCTGGCCGATGAACATAACAGTGGCCCGCTTGTAATTTTGCCGCGTCAATTTGGCCCGACTATTAAAAAGGTTGGGCAGCCTTGTGCTAAACAATGTATTTTAATTGTGAAGAAACAATAAATAAACCTATTTGAGAGACGGGTACCGCCGCCCCGGGAACCATTTATTGGACGACAAACGTCTCTGCCACAGGTCACCCCAAGTGGTTCGCTGCATTTGGTGACTTAGCAGGGGTGCCCGGGTTCATGGGGTTAGGTTTGTCCGGGGCTTGGGAGCGGATGCGTCTGCCGACCATCTGCGTGGCAGGCTGAATTGGGAGAGACTGGTTGAGGGAGACCTTTTGATCTCTCCAGCCGGACACTCTCGACCCATCGCTATGCACCGCAGTGGGAGGGATGGCTTCACACGTCCATCACTCCTGGACATATTTATCCCCAGATTCCTATCCACCCCTCAAACCTTTTTCCTTCCCAGGACTTCCTCTCCTTCCTTTCCCTTAAAAAACCCTCCACACAGCATCTTCAAAGATGACATAGGCTCTAAGGAAATTTTTCCCTCAGGGCCTCCTGTGTGGAGCTAATGTAAAAAAAAAAAAAAAAATCATCCAAATATCATCGTTATTAGATTGTAAATTAAAAATAATTTGATAGGAAAGAATAATAAAATTTATAAATCAATTTAAAAAAGTGTAAATGTATTCACCTCCGCAAACGGCGCGCTAATCTGATATCCGCATCCGTATCCACAAACACCTTCATGTCCAGCAGTTTCAGCACGTCCGGGTGGTAAAAGGCCAGGATGCCCTCGAATATTATCACATTGGCTCCATACATTGTTTTCTGAAAGAACAGAATTAATTCAACAACTTGAAATACATTACAAAGACTTGGAGGTTATTCATAAACTACAAAAAAGAAGAGCAATGAAAAATGGGAGAACAAAAAAAATCTATTAGTACCTACTCAAAGCTATAATACATAATTTAGTAGAAATAGATAGGTACCTAATACATAATATTATTGGTTTGTCTGTCAATTTTAAATTAAATGGCAACATTTTAATAGATTGGTCACAAAAGTGTTCCGTTTTCAAATTGCTAAAATTATGTAATCAAAAGAATGCAAGTAGTGAAGAAAATTTTTTTATGTGTCAGGCAAAGATCTTAACAAAAATACAATATATTTTAGGCAATATGAATACATATTATGTACTTACAGTTCGATTTTCTCTGGAGTGTGTGACATAATTGTATATGGGAACCTCTACTTTTTTCCCCTCCTTGAGTCTCTGAAGGACTGAAGCCAGAAGCTCCATATCAAATGCATCGGGGTGGTCAAAATTATACTCATTTTTCAATGCCTGTATGTGCTGTGCTTCGTTGAGAACCTATAAGGAGAAAAATAATTAAATATTCCATATAATGTTATATACGAGGTTAGTAGTACATTTTAACCCTCCATTCAAACAAAAATAACCTCTGACAAATTGTTTCTTAACAAAACAATGACAGCCTTACTAAAAAAAAAAACACTCCGCGGCTGTTTAACGGTGTTTCTGTAGCATGTTGTGTAAAGTCTGTACATTTCGTTTTTCAAATTCTTACTAAACAGAATATATGGTTTTGATCTGACAACGTCGTATTTTACCAGCCTTACTAATAAACTTTCTGAAAAATTTTTACAATGGTCAAACAACCATGTATGAAGAATCCTTACTAATTAAGAACTGACAAAAAATTGTTCATGGAAAGATATGTACATTGCTTACACGGCCAAGGAGGGTAGTTTATCTGTTGTATATATTTGTTCCATTTGTAATTTTCAACAAATTTCGAATTTTTTTTAATGTTGTATACATTTATTATTTTTTGAGATGTCGTAAAAACAAATACCATTTTAGAACCAAAATTTAATTACCTTTAGGATTTTCATATAAAATATACTAAAGTGTTTAAAAACTATAGTATTTTAAGCTTCAAACATCAAGTTGAAAAAAAAAACTTACTTACCCCAAACATTTTCTATTAAAACATTGATATATTTGGAAAAATTTAAAATTCAAAAAGCACAGTCCTTTTATTTAATGATTTTGAAATAAATCTGTCACCTCACTTTTTACTCCTTCACACAATAAAAAAAATATAAAAAAATCTTGAAATTCGCTTTTCATTCCCAAAAATTTACAATAAAAAACTCACGTTTGAATACATTGCTTGCACATTTTAAGACATTCATTTCTTTGATACGTTTACTAAAATATGTATTAGATATTTTAGTCACCAATAAACATCACTTTGAAGAATTTATAATAATATAAAGATCTTAAAATGCAAATTATTTCTGAATATAACCTATAGAAACATTTTCTGACAGTTCAATTTAGAACACACGATTTTTGTGTCACAATTTGACTTAAACTAACGAAAAACAACACAAATTAATAGTAAATATTATATTGAGTACATGAATATAAGTGCGAATTAGTCATAAGGATTGAAATCATTAACTACAACATCATCTTAATCACACACACATTCGCGACCGACTTTTTTTCGTAGAGTGCGCATTCGCGGCTATTTTTTTTCAGCGGGAAAGCAATGCGCAGGCGCATCAATCACACCACCTAGCAGATTATTATGAAAACTCCAATTTAAACAAGTAATATACAGCGTTGCCAAATCTAAAGATTCACAAAAACACCGTTTAACGGCCGCGGAGTGTTTTTTTTAGTAAGGCCGTGAATGTTTGACAAACATGTAGCAATTTCATATCCAGTCCGAGTTTTCCCCAAAGATGGAATAGGCCCCGAGGGAAATTGTTTTCCTCAAGGTCTCCTACGTAAAGCCAATGTAAAAAAAAATTTCAAAATGCGTAAATAAAATTAAGAAACCACTTTTATCAGGAAGTGAACAAAACTAATTGGAATTTGTATTTCCATATAATGTAAATAATAATACATATGTAATAGATAGGTAGGTCATAGATTATTGTAAATAAGTAGAAATGGCGATATTAATTGACAATGGCATGATAAGATAAGCTATAATTTTATTTTACTTACAACTTACAACAGAGGATTAACATAAAAAAATTACAAAGTAACCGTTCAAAAACAGCGTCAAACAAAATGTGAGAATAAAACAATGAGTATGTAAAACAAAAACAATAAAGTTTGGGTCAAGTGAAAAGAAGGTATTTGATAAATTTGGTAAAGTTTGAAGGGCGGGCCCTTGAAGAAGTCACCCGAACAAAGCTGTTCGGAACATTTTGGTGATTTTACAGGAATTGAGAAAAACAGTTTATTTTATCTAATTTTTCTACCACGTTGCATTTTTTAACGTGCCGTCAGTGTTGCCAAATCGAATTTTAAAATAAAATCAGAAATCACCCGAAAAGGAGCTAAAATCTTGTAAAGCCTAAGTCGGAACCGAAAATTTACCACCCTGGAGGAGGAGATATATGGGTGCCTAGAAAAATTCTGAGAAAAATAAACTGATTCTTTTGAATTTTCGTGTATCCCGAGGGGGGCTAGAGTAATTCTGAGGTAAAAACCAAGTTTTCAATAAGAAAATAAGTGGTTCGTAAAGTAAATAACTCTTAAATTGTCAATTTTCGTGCATGAGTTTTGTATTAAAAAAAAGAGCTAGATTATCTGAAAGGAGCTAAGAAGCTAAACCACTTTTTTTGGAGCTGACGGCCTTATTTTAAAGCTAAATCTAGCTCTAAAGGAGCTGAGTTGGCAACACTGCCTGACGTTGCTCCGTCAGTTGGTAGTATTTGGAACCACCGAATTCACCAAAATGTGCATAATGTAGCGCACAACAATGTTGCATAATCAACTCAAAACAGCCCAAAGTGTGCCATTCATCGGTGTTCGAGTGACGTCCTCAATTAACAAAACACTATCAGCGAGACAAACACGCGAATTAAGGAAGGTCAGGGTCAGATAGCATTTTAATTTTACATATTTACACATTTTTCTTATCAGCGCCATCGAGTGCATAAAAACAGCACTCAACGGGTTATCTGCTTATGTAAATACAACAAAACTTTTATATAATATTGTCACCAAAGTTAAACTGAACATTTGGCTTTGGTTTTGTCCAGAATTAGATAGAATTTAAAGCATTGCCATTTTGGAGGTACTAAAATCGATGA
The DNA here is from genome assembly GCA_951813805.1 of Limnephilus auricula. NCBI lineage: Eukaryota > Metazoa > Arthropoda > Insecta > Trichoptera > Limnephilidae > Limnephilus > Limnephilus auricula. The sequence continues at coordinate 5,345,933 of OX638396.1, forward strand.
TAAAATTAAAGGCGGCAAAAAAATGGCTCACAGAAGCATAGCAATTCTTTTATTCATTCATTCTATTCCCCCTTGCTACTGAGATAACACTCTAAATCTTTAAAATATACATATTATTGAAATTTGTACAGCGCCCTTGAGGTGATTTTTCACAAAAACGGCGCTATACAAGTCATCCAATTATTATTATTATTATTATTATATTTACTAGAAGCAGCTGAATAAATTTGGCCTTTAACGCCGTCCGTTCATGGAGCTACTTACAAGCGACTCGATGGCCGCTCGTCAGTACCCTCCATACTATTTTGTTAGTGTTCATACACACCGCACGTGCTTTAAATAGTATGCCGGGTACCAACGACCAGCCATCGCGTCGCTTGTAAGTAGCTCCATATACGGACGACATTAGAATAAAATAAAGTTATCGGTACAAATAATGCAGGAAATAACACAGTAGAGCATAATAATATATTACACAATTTATATGCAAGGTAAAAACATTTTGACCCTGAGGTGTCAGATTGAATCTTACCTTGTAAAAGGAATCCATACTGACTATAGTCACCCAGGGAACATCGAGGGACTCAATGATTCTCTCCGCAACGGTTGTTTTCCCCGAAGCACTGGCACCACAGATTCCTTAGAAAGAAAGGTATTAAATAAAGAATCGTTTTTGTTATAAGAAATTTTATTTCTTCTTCTTTACACGGTTGGAGATGGTGGCTAAAAATAGAGCCTTTCGGTCATTCCATGACATCCGATATTGCATCATCAATGTGCCTCTTAGGAACAGGAAGAGTGAAGACTCTTCTTCAAAGAACACTCTGGTTTCATTCAATCATTTCACATTCACAAAATGTAGAATCATTAATTCCCCATCATGTGGTTGTACATTGTCCAAGCATTTAGAGAGAGAGAGAGAGAGAAAGAGCCCTGGCAACTTTACAGCGGGATCAACAAATTTTTATGCATAAGTCTGTCACTGGGATTGCTGAGAATTGACTAAGATTGAAATAGTCTGTCAAAAATGGTTAGATTAAGTATATTCATTACGACTGTTAACACATCATTCACAGATTTAAGGTTCGAGTTTCGGGTTCGCATTTGTCCGTAATAACAGGTGTATCGGCTCACCGATGACGAAGGGCTCCACCTGCTGTCCGGCAGAGTTGTACCACGGGGGGCGGCCCGCCGTGTAGATGGTCCTACGGTCGGCGTGCATGATGTTCTCCGAGGCGGTGCGCTTGCTGCTCACCTGGCTCAGGGAGGTGGTACGCGGCCGGCGAGAACGCGGGGACTTCAGGGCCCCCGATCCTTGACAAAAAACAAATATATTAATGATTTATTACATGATACATCTATCCGGTGGCCTGCCCCAGATATATAGGGTTTTTCAATAAGACGCTCAATTTTAAAATGTAAGTAAAAAAAAATTTGTGTATGACATATACACACAATTTTTATTTATTTATTTGAAAATATATTTTATGGCAATAAGTATGGAATATAACGTCGTTCAAATGTGCAACGCGACTTTGCTTGGTGGCATGTATTCGGGAGGTCCAATTTTCAATGAGTTTGTCACATAAATCTGGCTGAATTTTCTGGATGGCGTTTGTTATATTGACTTTGAGGGCGTCAATTGTTTGCGGTTTATTCGCTTAGACCTGCGATTTAAGATGGAATTCCCAAAGGAAGAAATCTAAAGGCGTTAAATCGCACAATCTCAGTTGCCGTCGCCGTATAGATTTATTAAATACTGTAATATATCTTAATTAGTCTATGATTAGTTCTCACATTACTTTAATTGTCTATGGGCTCTTCGGGTCACATGGTCTCATTTCCGATATGAGCCGAATGTAGATGAACAGTTATTATAATTCTAGAGCTTTGCAGACAAAACCTAGCTTTCAGTCAGAAAGGATGTTAGTCCCACGAAATATAATAATAAATTACGATACAATAAACAGTCCCTGTGATTCAAAGAACCTAAGTCTTTCAATAAGCTTCCTGTAGTACTGGAGAACACTGATCTCAGTAATTACAAATAACTAATGTCTCTGGAGAGAACATACGGAGATATTACACATACGGTCATCAAATCTAGATGAAGAACGAGAGAGAGTACGTTCCACGGATCAAACTGCCAAAAATGGGAGAATTTTAAGTGTGGCAATTCTGGGGAAAGCAATTTGTAACATGTTTTTGTTATTATTTTCCTGTGATATGAAAATGAAATTTTGATACATAGTTAAGCTAGTCTATATTATGTTATTTTAATTATTATTTTATATTAACTGACGCATGCCGGGATGCGTTGGAATGCCACTTAAATAAAGAAATTGTTTCACCCTGCGTGTCTTTCCCATTCGTCCCCATTCCCCTTCCGCCACCTCCTCCCCACCATTGTCACGTTCCCCTCTTGCGTTCCCTTTTCACCTTCCCTGCGTTCCCCCTCCCTTATCCCGCTCTCCCCCTTCTTCCGAACTTTCCCCCTCACGAATTCCCCTTTCACCTTCTCCGCCTTCCCCCTCCCGCAAACCACCCTTCCTTCATTCCCCTCCGCCCTTCCCGGATTCCCCCTTCCCCTCCCGTCTTTTTTCCCTGCCTCTAAACTCCATAAAATACACTCATTTTTTAAACAACTCGCGTGTGCCCTATTGCAATTTTTTTTTACAAAAGTCAAATCCAGAACTCACCGATATAGAAATATTGCTATATAGAAACCTTCACGGGCATGTCCACAACAACACACCAAATTTTTATCGCAATCGTATAGTATAAGTATAGGAAATATCTCTAAATAAATCAAACGAGTCAATTGTCAAACGTACGAAGCTAAATTAGTCATTAAGTTTTCTGAAATTAATCAATTTTCTTAATTTTTCTTTCCGTAACAACCTTCTATAAAGTATGAGAAAACTTTTAAAAAAAAATTTAATGAAATAGGTAAAGTCGTTCTGAAGTTATGGCGTGACCAAGGGAAACAGAGATTCATTTTTATATATATAGATAGATAGAAGATAGATGATAGATAGAACATTGAATTACATACATGCTTCAAATGTAAAAAATTAAAAATAACTGGAATTTTGCATTATTTGTAGGTACTGTGTTCGAATTAAGAAACTATGAAGACTTAAAATAATCAATGCTTACTTTCGGCAGTGGCTTATTGGATTAAAATGACACTGAAACAGGAAATAATAATTCACCTAATAAAAGTGCTTTACGAATTTAAAAAATATTTTACCTGCTGATGCAAATAAAACTATTAAAACTTTTGCAAGGTTAATAATATCAACAGACGATGAATACAAATTAAGTACTAACAAAAACTATAAGAACATACTGAGTCAAATGCTCAATTAGGCATACCTAATAGTCATTCTCCATTCTTCATCAGAGTGGTGGAATATGTGTTGTGGACATAAACCTGCATGTGTATGTACATGTTTAATTGGAAGAGCCATTATGCCGAAGTTAAGACAACTACTTATCAAATAATAATCCACTCTGCTCCTATTATGTGAACAATGGAGGAGATTCAATTGTTTAACAGACCATCGACATTGAATGCACAATACTGGCCTTTGTGGTTGTTAAATTGCCACGGTTTATTGGTCTATTTTTTTTTTTTACATTAGCTCCACACGGGATTCCCCGAGGAAAATCATTTCCCTCAGGGCCTCCTATGTCATCTTTGAGGATGTGTGGAGGTTTTTTTAAGAAAAGGAGGGGAAGTTCTGGGAAGGAAAAAGGTATGAGGGATCAGTAGGAATCAGGTTCAGTGTGTCCAGATGATCCACCACCAAGACCTAGACAAACCTCACCCCCATGAACCCGCCCCACCTCCCTTTACTAAGTCACCAAATGTAGCGAACCACTTGGTTATAGCTATGGCAGAGGTGTTGGTCATCCAATAAATGATTCCAGGACGGCGGTATCCATTCCCGCCTCTCAAATTTCTGGGAAGTGTGAAAACCAGACCATTGCTACACCAATACTAAACGCAGAAAACCACATTAAGAGGATTAATGCTTGCAACACGCTACCACTTCTACGTACATGAACACACACTTCACCACAAACTATACATCTGTCCTGATGATGGACACTGTAAGGCAGTCCGAAACTATGGAGGAGGAGGCTATAAATTAATCCCTATACTTTTGGCCGTGAAAATCTAAAATCATATCCGGGGCAGTACTTGTATGCATAGTTTAACAATTGTACACTTACAGGTAATACAGTGAAAGATGTGAAGCTAAAAATAACATTATTTAATAGTGCTTGTATCAACAGTTGTAAATAAGCTATTTTAAAATTGTCACAATGAGCTTGTCTCCTACAACGAAATTTCATCAATCGTTATTTTCAAATGTTTCATATTAGTTAGAGAATGCTCAGAACGACACTTTTAGAAATTCAAGAAAATAAAATATAAGCTGTCAAAATGCTATCCAAGAAAAGCAAGTGACAAGTGCGGAAATAATGCAAACTGCCATCCGAATTAGGTATAAATCGAACTGTGTGTGATGTCACGAAACACAATTGCATACATTTTACCAATAAGCTCACAACTTTGTCATTTTTGGAAATATCGAAAAACTACATAATTTTACAGTCGTTATTAACCCTTAACGAGTCATCTGTCGTAAGCCCGCCGCTGGCGGGTGACAGCTAAAGGTTAAAAACATAAAATACGATTTTAACCCTTCTGTATACAGAAACTGTACAAGGAAAGTTCAGAATCACTTGCGCCAATATCATTCCAGACTTTGCTTTTTATTAGAAGACTCTAGCTCCTCGGAACGCTCTGATATAAATTTTTCTATGAAATACGGCCTTAACCTCTTAACTATCATCCGAAATTCAAGAGGTTAAGGCCTCGGATATATTCTGTCAGAATATTAGAAAATTTCCGCATTGCAATAAATTCAAAATAAATGGAATATTTCTGAATATATCCGAAAACTAAAAACTGTTTCAGAAAGTTGAACAAATATTGTACCCATTCAAATGTTATTATTAGAAATAAACATAATTTTATAATATTAAAATTTTTAAAGCAAACATGAAGGCATTTTAAAAATGGCTCACCTTACGTTTTTTCTAATTAAAATTACTGGTAATGAAAAACAATAATAACACACATATTTTATTAGACAAAAGTATTCTAAACGTTATTATCATTTGATTAAAAAAAAATTATTGACAAAAAATTCATAAATTTTTTTCAATTTGCAGTCAGAAACTTTTGTTTCACAGAGGTGCACATTTTAATTTATTCTAGGGTTAACTTCTCTTTTCGATTCAAAGAGAAAATTCTTTCTAATACCCTTTAGATCCTATTTCTCACCATGAGAGGAAGGGAGATACAATGATTTATATGAGACTTATGTGAGCTGTTCCCAAATAACGAACAAATACTCATTAAAAATATATATATATCCCAGGAGAAAACCTCATTGCAAGTCAAAATTAAGTTAATCAAATAAGATTTATTAAAAATGCAAAAAAAATAGTATCATCATCAAACATATTAATTTCGTTGTCTAGTCTGTGTGTTAATTAGTTCTGCCTGAAATTTGGTTCAATGAACTCAAATTTGATTAGAATTAAAGTGTCATTTTAAAATTTGGATATTATTATTTGAAAAATTGAGATAAGTAATAAACTATCTACCTATAATTATTATAATATTTTGAACAGAAAATTATTCCCGGAATATTTTACGGATCTGCGCTGGTAGTTTTCTAAGAGTATTGGGGACATCTAGCTTTTTCTGTCCCAATGAATGGGCCTAGTGTCCGGCATGATGTGCTAACAACTGTCTCTGAACATGTTTACCAAAAAATAAGCACATACAACTCTGACCGTTCATTAGCAAGAATTCCGTTATAATTTACCCGAATAATAAAAAAATTATATAAATTTATCACCCAAAATTGTTGTCGTAGCCAAAAAAAATTGAAAGACCTGTTTTCTCCAATAAATAAAGAGTCACAAAAATGTCACTAGTAAATCAGAAGACATTTAAATAACAACTACATTTATCAAACTGATTTCTCTGAAAAGGTGAAATTAAAACTATGTATTTTTAATAAATGGATATTTCAAAGCTCCATGACTCATCATGGAAATGACTTTGCAAATTAAAAATTGTTGTGTTGGATTTTTTCTGCAAATCTCTCACGAATTCCATCTATTTAGGAGGTAGGTGTGGGTACCGCCACTCAGGGAACCACTTATTGGATAATCAAACACCTTTGCCGTAGGTCACCCCAAATGTTTTGCTAAGTTTGGTGACTTAGTAGGGGTGCTGGGGTTCATGGGGTGAGGTTTGTCCGGATCTTGATGGCGGTTGCGTTTGTCCAACAACCGCGTGGCACGCCGGATCGGAAGACTGGTTGAGGGACACTTTTTCACCTCTCCAGCAGGACTCTCTCTAAACCTCGCTTTGCACCGCAGTAGGAGGGGTAGATTCTTACGTCCGTCACTCCTCGACATACTGACTCCCAGATTAGCTATCCATCCCTTATATATTTTTCCTTCCCAGAACTTCCTTTCCTAAAAAGACCCACCACACACGTTCCCCAAGGATGACATAGGCCCTGAGGGGAATTATTTTCCTCAAGGCCTCCTGCAAGGAGCTCATGTAAACAAAAAAAAAATACAATTTGGTTTGAGCTCTAGGAATATTATTAGTGTCCTCATACCTGAGGACGGGGGTCTGTTGGATCTCGTGTTGGGGACTGTGGTGGGGGAGGCTGGAGCCCCCGTGAGGAACTCATCGTCCTCACGCAGAAAAACCGATTCATACCGTGCTGCCAACTCTGTCACGTCGCTGAAAATATATCAAAACACAAATTAGCCCTGACGTGAAAAAATAGCCTTATGTGATAAAGTGAGTTCTGAGATATGAGCTGTTAAATATTTCATTTGAATAGCATATTACAAACGTTGAAAGCCAAATAAATTTATAAGTAATAAGACAGTTCATAGTTCGAGATCCACTTGGGTCTCCAGTCTAGCGCACGGTCCAACCTCCGCCCGCATGGCGTCAAGGACCGAGTACATCCCTACAACCACATTCCACCACCTTTTATCACCTCTATCCACGATATTTGCCACCTTTTAATTCACCACATCATTTCAACCAAATTTTTTAACCGCTTGAGCACATAAGCTTGTTTTCACGACAATTTAACGTAGGTAGACATAGGAATGACGTATGCCCCGCACCTGAGTTATTAAACACAAATTATAAACAAAACTTACACTTTTCAAATTACACCGAATCTATTAATTATCACAACTTCAACTCCCCACATACACGACGTTTAATTTTAGACCAAATCTGATTATTTAAAATTCTTAATAACGGCCTGGACTCGCCAGAGCTAACCAACTATATAAATATTCATATTCCGACGAGATCAACACGGCAATCAAAACTATTTCATTTGCTTACATGTAGAACTAACATTAGAAAAAATTTACCAATTCTCCATATACATGCGCAATATAACACAAAATTTCTAAACATTTTTAGCAATACACTTCAGAAATATCGATTAGAAGTAATGTGTACAATCGAAAATTAATACGAGAGTGTGGAATGTATCGGAAGCATCTCCTATCCTTATCCGATATTCCTCTCCTCGTCACCTAAAATTAATTTTAAGTTATAATAAAACTCCATCTCCAATCAACTCAACATAGGAGACATTTTTTGGCTTGACTTCATTTTAATAACTCAGGTACGTTAGTTGAAAAACAGCTTATGTGCCCAAGCGGTTAACAATGTATACATTTATCTCTATATTTTATGTATAAGCTGTTTGTCTCTTGCAAATAAATAAATAAATTTCACCGGAGGACCGGGAAGATCCGTGATCTTCACCACCAGTTGACTACAACTTCATCATCAAGTCTCCGCCTGAGCGTGTCGAGCACAGATTCATATCCCGCGTGATGTAACCTAGTGTTATGTATCCATTGTGATACATACATTACTACTGTCTGCATAATAAACACAAAGATAATCCTCCATATCATATTTCATTGCATCTCTCTGTTATCATCCACAGTCTTAGTGGGGACATCAGTTTTCTTTCAAATTGGTATAGATCACATGGGTATTTTCTATTAGTAGGTTAGAATGATGAATTAACTGTTTTTTTGTGTTAAAAAGCATAAATATATGATATTTTATACTGTAAAATGGGGTGACTTCTTCGAAATTGAATAGCTTTATCACAAAATCATTTGTATCTGATAATTTTCTATTATATTTATTGCACCTGTTCAAACTATCGAAATGTACATGATGTCCGGGGGTAAAGTGCATTCACTTCGGGAGGTAATTCTACATGATAGTATAAGTAAAAAAAATTTATAACATTTTTAGAAATTCCAACTTTTAGGGGTAATTTTTTTGTAAAAAGATAAAATTCGTCGAGCCAATCACAACCATCCAACGTCGTGACACATGTTTCCGGCAGGCGCACACCAAATTTATCGGGTAAGTTTGTACCTTACACTAAAGATTTTTAATAGGTACGTCTTTTTGTATGAGAAAAAAATGATAGAATTTCAGAAAAAGTTGTTAATCTTTTTTACACCTGAAAACATGAAGAATCACCCCCCGAAGTTAATGCACTTTATCCCTGGACGCCCTGTATAACGATACACACTAATATACTCTGCAATATAAAAGACACAAAACCATTATAATCAGTGTGAAAATATCTAAAAATACGGCTACACAATAATTCAATCATCGACACGTTTGAATATAAATAGAAACCTACTAATTTGATGCTACTTTTCGAAGCGTCATTGTATCAACGTTTCCTGAAAAAAAAAACATTAAAAAAAAAGTAATTTCTGAGCGGTGGCGAGAATTAAACAAGTATTCACAATGACCAAAGTTGCCCCTTATTACAGTACGTTGTTTTTAATGCTTTTAGAACGGTGTTTATAGGTCATTAGAAACCAGTTTCAAGGTGAACGAGAGTGTATAGGTTTAATATAATATAAAAAATATTTAAAAAACGTAATAATATATACACAATATTTAACAAGGATTCTTTGTTATTAAACAGTTATTGAGCAGAGAATACAAACGGTATATTCACCTGTCAAGTTTTCCAATATTTCGTAGAAATATTTGCCTATGCATTGTGTTTAGTAGTTTAGTAATGGGAAATATTAAATAAAAAAAAACTTTTTTTAAACAGAAAATATTACTTCGCAGCCTAATAACAATCTATTTTTGATCAGATAGAGGTATGAAACTCCACAAGTATCTTGATTTTGCAACGGATACAAAGCACTGTTGATTCTTGGATACTATTGCGTGAAAATATTGCACGAGTTCATATTTATGTTATCAAATATATGCAGATTAAATATGACTTATCAATCGTCGATAATAAGTAATGATATAAAATTAAATTCACGGGGAATCATTACATTAATAAAATTACGCATAATTTGTGCAACATTGTCTTATCATAACTTGCAGTAACTGTATTATTATATGACTGGATAACTCCAGTAATTATTATTAACTGTTGCAAACAATAATTTTATTATTATTATTATATGATTAGTTAAGCGATTTTTATTTTTATTTTAAAAACAGTCAACAGTGATTAAAAAAAAAGTATACTAATTTTGACAGTATCAACTCAAGGGTGTTTCGGTATTGTTATATAAGATGATATGTGTATGTGACATCTGAGACAGCATTTTGATTTGTGAGTATTAATACATCTTTAATTTCATAGAGAAAACATACAGTTAAATTTAATGTCTTGTCTGTTGAAAGAAATGTGATTTAATATAATTTTATTGCTGTTTGTTGTGAAGTTGTCAAAGTAATTCGTGTATGAATGGTGAATGAAAATAAAGGACAGCTGAAATTATTAAAATATAAAACCAAAAGAGTATATATTCAGTAGGTAAGTCTAATGACGTTTTATTTATTTTCGGCATTTTTTAATTTTTTTTTTTAATTCCGACGGAGTAGGTAGGTTTAGTTGTGTAATAAATTTTGAAAAGTTGAATGAGAATAAAAAAATAATAAGTGATAAATCATGTTTGAATGCACAAAATAAGGCGCAGGTAAAGTAAAGTGCTGACGGAACGCGGTCAAAACATTAAATCTAAATGTATCTAAAAATAGATCCGAAAGAGAACAATGATCTCGAATAGGTTAAGCCCGCGTGATATTTCAGTTAGCAGTCGGAATAAATGATGAAATATAAAATATGCACAAATTCTCTATTTACCAAGTGGTAGATAAAGGATAACATACCTGCGCGGCGAACCAAAACATTGCAAAAAATCAAACCACGCTCGTGATTTTTTTAACGATTTTCAACAGCGTGCTGAAAATGCCAGACATATGGAAAGCGAATTATTTTCGGAGATTTTAAAGTTTATTTACCTGTCGGAGCTCGCCGAACTCAAAGTTTCACAGTGATTAACCTGAGCTGCCATCTCATACTTCGGAGAACCTGCACTTGAAAGCGAGACAAACACCAAAAATCAACTTTGATTTTTTTAAATACTCATAAATTTTAACAAGAAAAACCACTTTTGTATTGGAACTGTGTTCCGGAATTCGTAAACAATGTGAAATTTTATTATAAATTTACTACACGACGTCCACACAATTTTCAAAGTTTGGCCAAGCTTCTATGGCGGATCGAGGACCGACCTGTCACAAATAAAAATTGCTGTTTATGGAATATTTCTACTTTCCAGCCATAGAAAAGTAATATTTTTTAACATTTCTATTTTAATAGAGGTTTAAAACACATGCGTAGCGACTGCAAAACTGTCAACGTTAAAAGTATTCCACTTACTTCACTCCCAAATACTAATAATAATAATTGGATAACTTGTAGAGCGCCGTTTTTGTGAGGAGCCTTAAGGGCGCAATGTTTTCAAAAATATATTATATACAGGCAAATGATGACACAATGTAAATAATATATTTGTGCATACTGATGGAACCAATGTTGCAAACAAGTTTTTCGAATAGTTTGGAAATCCACCCGCAATTCCCCTCTCTGCAAATGCCCAAAGATGCTGGATGCGTAATGACGTATATCAATTTCGTATACATTCAGACTCACGATTCAATTCGACAATCTTCTTTTTAAGATTTTATTTATTTCTTTAAGCTTTCAAACAAAATCATAATGGGATATACGTTTTTAGATTTTCACGGCCATTTTCGTTGTTTGTTTTTGGGGTGTTATGCCGTGTTGCGCTACCTCCTTCTTTAGCTGACGTTTCGGACAGCGTTGCAGTGTCCATCATCAGTGCAGATCCGGCAGATCCAACGATGTGTCGGAAAAAAAATTATAATGATTATTTAATTCATTTTTGATCCACCCAGTACACCACCATATAAGCAAGAGTTTCAATGACTCACCTTTAATAGATTTATAACTAACTTAATGTGCGTTTGGGGCATTACTGTTGTTAAGACAGTGCAAAAATAGTTCAGCCGGAAAAACATTACGATTATCTACATTGAGAATTAATTGTATTTTAGCTTCTTGCAATTAATTAATTATACAAACTAACTTAGTACCTACGGCGTCAATCCGTTAAAAAAAAGGGTTCCATGTCGTCGTAATATGGGATCTCACCATCTGAGTTCTCACAATAAATTTACTCATAAGCGTCATAACTTATCACAGTAACGATTCAGAACAAACTACCTCAGAATACACTTTTTATTATGTAATTTCTTAGTGTCGTTTAGTACGTTGGTAATATGCACTTACGTCAATGGCAAAGTATGTTAAATTTTATATTCTTAAAATTACAATTCTTAGTTTTAATCGATTTTAATCACAACCGCTCTTATGTATTACCATGATGAATTATGACAATCTCTACGGCCGTATTCATAGATTAACATTACGAAAATTCATATTACTAAAAAGTTGCCACTGAGTAGACCGGTCACCAAAAAGAAGTTCACACTTACTAAATATTTTACACAATTTTTCTATACGGAGCCATAGCTGCAGCCATACTATATTATGAAGCAATCAAGTAAGAACTCTTTTTATTGTTTATGAATTATGATGTTTACATCACGAACTGTCATTTTGTTGACATCTGGACGCGGGAACGTTATTGGTTTTTTCTTAGTTTTGATAACAATGTTGCTAATAATTGAATGATATCCTGCAACTTTACTCGACCTAGGTAAGTGTTTTATTATTTACATTTGGATATTCGTAATTATCTGGAATATTTTTGGAGAAAGTATTGTCATGGTCACTCACGGTTAAAATGAATCAGTATTGCGCTATCCCAAGTTCAATAACATTGAGTTGACACCATTATTTCACCTTTCTTTGTTCTTAAAAAAAGTTCCATTTCAATTCGTTATATATTTTCTACATGCCAAGCTGCCATGTCTAATGTCGATAAATACTGATATGACCCTGGGTCATTTTCCAATAACATTTTACCTATCTTTATTATAACGCATTAAAAAAACAATCCCCTGATTCAACTTAATGACAATAATAAACCACCATTTCGGTGGCAGGAGAGGGATAATAGTGCAATTTAATAGTTATTACCTTTCGTTTACCTATAATTTATAATAAAATATGTTTATAGGCGGTCTCTTCTACCTTTCTTTAATTAAACCCGACCTAAGAACTAAATAACCTATTTTGTTAAATGGGTTTTAAGAATGTCCTTGGTTTGGTTTTCTTAAAAAGAAACATTGTTTTTGGTAAAATTATGCGCATTATGTGTGGTAGTCGTAAGTAAAATTTAACTCTTTTTATTTTCAAAATGATTGACTACAATGAAATTGTAATGTACTGTTACTTTATCGGTAGTACTGATCACGATAATCCTCTTGTTTACTCCTTGATAAGGGGGTTAATATCTCCCTTATCTTCTTAGAATCCTTTTGGTACTTTAATAATAGACTCGTAGGTACTTCGTACATTTTACACATTTATTGGTAGATAATAATAATACAGATACAACTATTTCTAGTATTTAAGGCTGACTGCGAACTGCCGAAGAAGTGTCGCTCTGCACTCGGGACTGCTCGGTTATATTAAAACCTTCGGGTAACTCCGCCGACACTCGGCAAGACCCGAAACTAATACACTGCAGAAATATTAGTTATTCAGACACTCTTATAATGTTAATCAGTATTCTACGTCAATCAATCTTATCAATAATACTTGCCTATTTATTATAGCGCCATTCTTGGAAAATATCACGTCAAGGGCGCTTATCGGTATCTTATATCAATCAAGTTAGTAAAACATATTTTTTCTTACATCTTTATTTTATCATACAATAATTTCATTAGCTTACGATAAATTATTCAAGATTAAGATTAAATTCCAACAGTTGGGGAACCCTTGTTGTAAGTTTAAAATGAATTATTCATTAAAATTAAATTACTATAGTTGGGGAACCTTTTGTAGTAAAGCTAAAATATCCGCTTTAATCTCTTGTATTTTTGAAGCGATTTTGCCCCTTATGTATAAAGAAATTGTATGAAGAACAAGGTCAGAATCGCTTGGGCCATTCTCGTTCTTGACATAACGAGTTACTGGATAGCATTTAGCCATTTCGAATAATTCATATTAATTGCGAATGACACGCCGGGCACCAAAGATGGCGGACAAAATGGCTGCCGCTTAATAATATGTACGCTGTCTTATTCAAAGTCTATATTTATTCATTGTTTTTTATATTAATCCATTGTGGAAAGCATAGATTTGAGTGATTATTAGGAAGTTAGTTTTATCTACATTATTTTGATGTAATTTTGATATTATAACACAAAAGAAATGTTATAAAAATTGAATTCGTAAGAAAGGTGAGAACTGTCAAATATTTTACGTCGTATTGAAAAAATATATTTTTTGTATCCTGGCTTTCAACAAGTTAATCCATCTCTCACTGAAATTGTTAAACGTAAACGTTTTTAAACATTACTACACTTTATTTTTACTGCCAAATAGGTTAGTCTGTTGCCATGTACCAAGAGAAATAAAAGAAACGCATTATTTATTTATTAGTGCACATTAGTGTTATACACCCCTTGACGGGATTTTTTTTATTTTTAATATGAATACTACACAAAAGTCCCAACTGCTCCCATCTGGAGCCAGTGAGACTATGGCATCCCCAAATAGGGTATGTTGAGAGGCGGAAGGTAGTGGGGACGGGAGGAGATAGGGAAGAGGAACACCAAACACGGCTAAAGCCATTTAAAGCAACGTTTCCATTCTGAATGGTTGTCTAACACCAGGGTGATACTGAGAGTATCTTCCACTCTGGAACGTGATGAGAATATACTATATATTATTTTTAATTAATTAATTGTGAAATAACATAAATTAATCAAGTAAAATTTATTTGCGCACGGCGGGTTCAAACAAGTTTTACCCTTCAACCACGCCGGCTGTCAACACATTACATGCTAATAAAGGCTGACCCCTTTTGGAAAAAGTACCAACATTGCTAAACGATTTTTTATTGTATCAAAAAAATCTACTTATTTTTATGTAATCCAACCTAATTCATATTCAGTTCTTACTTACACAATAACATCGATTTTTATTTATCAGGTTTCCTAGCGTGCTTACAATAACTTAGATCTTGTTTCACTGTTGTAAAATGCTGATAGCTTCTGACAATTACTCTCTGAACGAGCGTAAAACATCAAATATTATCATCCACATTCTGAATATGAACATGCCGTTCTACCGCTGCGCTATTAGCGTTCTTCCTCGGTCCACACTTTCTCATACTGCTGGGATGTTCGCAGGTTGTGGCTAGATCGTCACCACTGTGCATTGTTTCAATAACGTTAAACTCATCCGAATTAGATTTGACGATAACATCGTCCATGTCTATTTCCTCGATGGTGTACTGTCGCGTAATTTTGATTTCTTCGAATTGCGTTTCTTCCGGATGACTAGGGGGCTGGCAGCAAAGTTCCATGTCTAGCCCCATCTCCTCTCCGTCTTGGAGGGTCTGCGGGAGGTGCTGGTTGAGGGTCTCCGGGAGTAGGAGACTGGTGACACCACCGGCTACGAGTAGCACGCCCATTATAATGAGCGGGAGCACCATCATGTCACCACCCTGAAACAAATAGAAAATATATGAAAAAACATTTTGAATTAGTACTGTATTACATTTTACATACATAAAGGAAACCACGGTCAATCACAATTCGCAATCTCCCGTCTTTTCAACTTCTATTTATCCCTTGTCCCCCGTCCACACGTTTCAAAAATGTTTGCAATTTAAATTAACCGCATGGGCACATAAGCTTGTTTTCACGACAATTTAACGTAGTTAGACATAGGAATGACGTATGCCCCGTACCTGATTTATTAAGGGAGACAGGCATTCAACAGTGCACTTGTGAGGACTCTGATGCTAGTGATGCATGGAACTGGCAGAGGAAATATTTATGAAAGTATTCTGAATGAAGCCATTATTGGCGCCGCCGCCCCCGAAACCATTTATTTTAACCAACATATCTGTCACAGGTCACCCCAAGTGGTTCGCTTTATTTTAGGAGGGGTGCCTGGGTTCACGGTGTAAGATTAGTCCAGGTCTAGGCGGCCGGTTGAAGGAGACCCTTTGATCTCTTCAGCTCAGTGGGAGGGATGGATTCCTACATCCGTCACTCCTAAACATACAAACCTTCAGATACCCATTCTTCATACCTTTTTCTTTACTGGATCTTGTCTTTCTTCCTTTCCGTAACTTCTCAAGTGCCAAAAGTACCCATTGGACACGAAAAAATTGTAACCGTTGTGCGCCGGCATATTCAATTGGTAATCTGAAAACAATACTTTCTGTTTGTGGGATTTTTACCCTCGACACAGTAGAGATGTCTTAGGAAGCGAGAACTTGGCATTTCGAAGGTTAAGACTGAGACCCTCCGTATAGCATCCATACAGATTATAGGCCCTGAGGAAAATTATTTTCATCAGGGCCTCCTGTGTGGAATTAATGTAAAACAAAAATATCCCTTAGGTTTATTTGTAGTAAGACCAAGTAAGCTACACTTGTAAGTTCAAGAGAGAATGAATAAACTAGCTATTGTAGATTCGAACTCACCAGATAGTTGACTAGAGGTATGAAGATAGGTCCGAGCATGCCCACCACAGAGCTGATGCTCATTCCGAGTCCTCGCACCACGGTGGGGTAGAGCTCCGAGGCCATCAGCGGCAACACCACGAATGAGGAAGAGATACCCATCTTTCCCACGCAGTACAGGGTTAACGTTACCATGGGTTCTGGAAATTTTAGTTTATTTCTTTACTAGCTGATGACCTTATTGAAAGACCTGTAGTTAGTTATATTTAACCTAGTTATTAGTTTTCCTATTATTTTGAATGTCAAATACCGTTTTGCACCAAGAACGTTGCCAGACACGCAGTGCCTCCCACCACCATGCTCAGGCACAGCGTCCAGCGCCGGCCCAGCCGCTCCATGGCCGGCCACAGGAACAGATACGTCGGCAGTTCCACCGCTCCGGCCAGGAAAAAGTTGAGGAATTCATCGCCCCCCAGCACGGGCGCGTAGTAGGACAGGCCCACGTACACGCTGGTGTTGGTGAACCAGATGAATGTGATGATCAGCGTCTTCCGGCGGAGATTAGGCGTCCGGAAAAGATCCATGACTCCGTATTGGTAG
Source organism: Limnephilus auricula (assembly GCA_951813805.1). Lineage (NCBI taxonomy): Eukaryota > Metazoa > Arthropoda > Insecta > Trichoptera > Limnephilidae > Limnephilus > Limnephilus auricula. Next base: position 5,362,673 of record OX638396.1, read on the forward strand.
TCCTTGTACTTCTCCAGGTCTTGCTTCTTTTTCTCTATCTCGTAGCGGGCTTTCAGGTGGGTCATGTAATTGGCTGGCAGGGTCTTTCCGTTGATTCTAAAAATAGTAATGCACTATTTTTTGTATTTCTTGGGCGTTATTAACTATGTAACAATTTCTAAACATTTTATTTTGAAGTGTTTTAATTCACATCATTTTTATTTATCTGCTACCGGTTTCGACACATTCACTAGCAATCTGAGATTGATGAACACGGATGTGTCGAATAAAAATGAAGTTATAAATGTACATGAGAATTAAAACTCTTCAAAACAAAATGCACTATTCGAATAATACAATATTCTTGTTATATTAACCTTTAAGTACCTACGTGCCGTTTTAGTTACGTAAGTACCGACGTGAGGTCTTCCAGACCACCATAGTTTTAATATTAATATAAAAAATTACTGTATTTTTCTAAAAGCATTGCTTTTAAATATTGTTTATATATCTATAATTGCTTAAAATTTTAAGATTTACACACCTATTAATAATTATAAGCATTAAAATCACAATGGTCGATTTTTTGGAAAAAAAACTGGACTTTTACCTTAGTCTTATTTTATTTTAATTAAACTTTTTTTTTTTCTCAAAAAGAAACTATTCTTAAAGTTAAAACTAGTTAAACTATGAAAACAACGAAAACATAAATAATCAGCAGTCTTATGAAAAACTACAAGGAGTCAAGTTGTAGGAACTATCAAATATTACAAAAAGTCTTGGCACACAGGCTTGCTGTATTGAAGGCACACATGATTTGTGAAAGTGTCACATTTGAAAGCAGTCTTGCGTTTTACCTTTGAGAGAGATACATAACAGAGTTTTCTGGGTTGTTTACCCTCCATTTCATTTTCTCCCCTTACATTTTCCGGTACATCTAGCCCAAGAACTCTTTTTAACGACGAGCGCAATTCCCTTGGTAGATATCTGTTCAGAAAACACAAATATTTTCAATTGAAGTTACCCGTTTCATGTTCGAAGGGCCTGGCTAATTCACTGTTATGTTTGACTGAAAATAAAAGACGAAAATCATATAATCTGAAAAGAGTCATAACCAAAAAAAGTTACATAAGTACCGACGATTGGTCTGACAGACCACTCGCGATCTTATAACAGTCATAACTTACCGAAATCGCACACGCCGACACTACCACTTTCCACGAGCGCTGTCGGGCAACTACTCGAGGGGTAGAGAGAAGCACGGAGTAATACTACTACCCCAACATAGGTAACTAGACTTTTCCAACGGTCCAGGTGTCTGTGAGACCACACGTCGGTACTTAAGGGTTAACCACTAGAGTGATAGCTACCCAAATTTGGGTTACCAAAAACGTTACAATAATTTTTTTTAAATTTTAATTTAAAAATGTGTTTATAAATTTTACGATCTTTTTAATTAATTTTAAAAAAAGGGATAAATGGTGAAATATCAGTTGAATCATTGACATTAACCCCACAAAAATTAGGCGTATTTTGTCAGAAGGAAAAAATATTTCCGCTTTGCAGTAAAATCCAAATTAATGAAATTTTTAAATTTTTAAAATTTATTTATTTTATAATTCTAAACATATCCGAAAACTAAAAACTGTTTAGGTTATGAAATACATTTACAAATGTTATTATTAGATATGAAAATTTAATTTTTGAAATAAAATTTTTAGTACAAACATAAAAAGTTTAAAATATGGCTCACCATACGTTTTTTCCAACAAAAATTACTGTTATTGAAAAATAAAATAAAAACGCATACATATTTTACTAAGCAAATATATTATGAACTTTATCGTCAGAGAAAGGATGAAAGTAGACTGAATGCTGTAGAAATGAGATCCCTGAGGTGTATGTGTGATAAAACCATGTATGATTGTGTGAAAAATGTGGAGATCCGTAAAGAATGCGGGACGCTTAGTTGGTTTGGGCATGTAGAGCGAATGAATGGAGAAGGAGTGTAAAGAGAATATATGACACAAATATGAATGGTAGAAGAAGTCGAGGACGCCCGAGGAAGACATGGCACGATCAAGTGAATCAGATACTTGAGACGGGTCATTTTAAGAGTCAGAATAATAGAAGAGTATGTATGAGACGATGTATGAATGTGAATGAGGCAAGTAGTGTATGTCAAGATCGAGTTGTTGAGCGGTCCGTCCTCTTTGCCTACACGTGATCAGGCAATTCAATAAATGGTGACCAATAACAATAAAAAGATTACCTGGCCATCTTGTGCAAAATGACCTGGGCCTCTGCAAAGCGTCCGTTGGCCAGCAGCCAGCGGGGACTCTCAGGCAGCGCCTTCCAGAAGCAGAAGAGCGCCACGAAGGGCAGCGTGGTGGCGAGGGCCAGGCGGCGCCACTCGCGCACCAGGTACACCACTGCCGCCAGCAGCACCAGACCCACTGAGTAGGCGATGTTGGACACAATGGTGCACAGGGTGCGGTGCTTGGGGCCCACCAGCTCGATGGCTAAAAATCAACAATAATTTTTATTTTTTTAAAAATTTTTTTTTTTTTAATTTTTTTTTTTAAACTTTTTTAAATAATAACTCAGATACGGGCCATACGTCATTCCTATGTCTACCTACGTTAAATTATCGTGAAAACAAGCTTATGTGTCCAAGCGGTTAAAGAGTTAAACCTCAAATTATAATATTTTAATTAATGAGGATAATATTAGCGAAAGTCAATCGAAAATCCGAAACTGAAAAATCAGAAAAAGATATGGATACATCTGGGACTCGAACCCAGGACCTCTGGCAATCCGGGCCAACGCGCTATCCACTGCGCCAACGTATCCCTATCCTTATGTGATAAAATTTATCCTGACACTATCTAGAGGGCATTTAGTTCGATTTGAATCATGCAATCATACATAAAGATAGCAGCCAATAAAATATGCGTTAAGAAAAATGAAAATAATGTTGGTGGTTCTCAGTCGAAGTATGATACAGTTAAAAATGACCGAAACGGATAGGGATACGTTGGCGCAGTGGATAGCGCGTTGGCCCGGATTGCCATAGGTCCTGGGTTCGAGTCTCAGATGTATATGTATCTTTTTCTGATTTTTCTGTTTCGGATTTTCAATTGACTTTCTCTAATATTATCTTCATTAATAAAATATAATAATTTTCTTATTCGAAATACCACTCCGGATGCTCTAGACCAGGGGTGCCCGACCCAAGCGACCTTTAATGCTAGAAGGCATAAACTGACTATACACGCGTCTATGTGTGTCCTTTGCACACTTAAATTGAAAGTAGATCAATTGCATTCGATCTTCGCAACAAAGCAAAAATAAATAAAGTAGCAGTGGTTGAGTGGGCATCGCGTTTGGGTCCCACCCAGGCGTTCCGTGTTCGATTCCTTGGCTGGCTAAGTGCTCCGTCACAACACAAGCAACATCTTCCGCTTAGTGTGGTGGTAGTAGGAGATTTTCAAATGTTGTTGGGTTATTCGTAACCCGGGAATGGTTGTCTTTCTTTTTTTTTAAAAAAGAGCTCAAATCCGTACTAGATATTTGATATAAACTTTTATTTTTTATTTATATTTTTATTTTTAACTTTTTAACTTAAAGAGTTAAACCTCAAATTATAATATTTTAATTAATGAAGATAATATTAGCGAAAGTCAATCGAAAATCTGAAACAGAAAAAGATACGGATACATCTGGGACTCGAACCCAGGTCCTCCGGCAAAGCGCGTCGGCCCGGATTGCCGGAGGACCTGGGTTCGAGTCCCAGATGTATCCGTATCTTTTTCTGATTTTTCTGTTTCAGATTTTCGATTGACTTTCGCTAATATTATCTTTTATTTTTTAGTTTGGTTGGGTATTTTGATCTTAAATACAAAATTAAGATTTGTATGAAACGGCCCGCGCAAACATTCCTCTTAACTTGTTGAAAGCCAGCATACAAAAAATATATTTTTTCAATACGACATAAAATATTTGACATTTCTCACCTTTCTTACGAACTCAATTTTTATAACATTTCTTTTGTGATGTATTACAAAAATGACATTAAAATAATGTAGATAAAACAATCCTCCTAATAATCACTCAAATCTATGCTTACCACAATGGATTTATATAAAAAAACAATGAAAAAATATAGACTTTGAATACGACTCCGTTCATATTATCAAGCGTCGGCCATTTTGTCGGCCATCTTTGATGCCCGGCGCGTCATCGTGAATTAATTTGAATTATTCGGAGAGGCTAGACGCTATCCAGTATTTCGTTACGTCAAGAATGAGAATGGCCCAAGCGATTCTGACCTTGTTCTTCATACAATTTCTTTATACATAAGGGACAAAATCGCTTGAAAAATCCGGACCCGCCGGGGGGACTGCGGCCAATTACAGGTTAAGAAAAGATTTCTTTAAGTGAAAATAATTTTTGATGAAATCATTTAAAAAATTACGTGCATTAAAATACTAACACGCGTAATGACAGTGAAAGAGTTCTGCCCTCATCCATTTGTTCTTTTTTTATCGAGGAAACAGTGAAAATGTTAATTAGACGACTATAAAAAAATGGTACTTACCTAAAACATATGGTGTTGCCAGTATAGCGGGCACTGTGAATCCCACCCCTACGCGGTATATTGCCCACGTGACATAGTTCTGGGCGAAGGCAGTGGCGACCCCGAACACGCACTGGATAAAGAGGTAAATGAAGAAAGAGGGCCTCCGACCCAGCGTGTCCTGGAGATATCCAAATATATAATTCCCTACCAGACCCCCCACTCCCAGCAGGATCAGCGCCAGGGTGCCGTAGAAGTCCTTCTGGCATGTTAAGTCCCACTGGAAAATTTTCATTAATCCTTCAAAAATAGGGCGTATTTTGTCAGAAGGTAAAAATTAGAGATGCATCTGATACCGATATATCGGCGATAAGTGGATTTTCCCATATATCAGAACGGGCGATATTAATTTGCCGATACACTGATGCATTTTGAATTTCGCGCTATAGATAATCCATGTTTAAATGCTCCACAATTCTGAATTCACAAATTATTTCAGAATCAATGACGCCACAACCAAGTATAAGTTCTGAGCCATCTACGAGATGTGGGATATGGAGCATTTGTGAGAGGTTGAAGAAGATGAGCCTCTCTCTCTTTTAAGCACCGATTCTCTCAAAGAAGAACTAGAGATACATGTATCTGAGAGCACCCAATATATCAAGAGAAACAGATCTTCTCGTTTTCTGGCACAGTGTTGTTCTGTATCCCAATTTGCCAGGTATAGACATAAAATTGATAAATTGCAAGTTGTAACTTACTTCCATAATGACGGTGTTCTCGTACAACGTCTTGTTGTACTTCCAGCCGTGCTTGCAGCTCACCACGTCCCTCACAGCGGGAAGGTTGTCACTGATATCCTCCAGAGAAGTGTAGTTCTCCAGGAGTTGTTTGTAGTCGAGGTCGTACATCTGACACTCGGAGAAACGCATCTCCCCATCACGATACTCCTTAGGAATACTGCAAAAAAAATATATTATAGTGGGTTTGGAGCAGACCATTTTTTGTAGTGGGTTTGGAGCAGACCATTTTTTATAGTGGGTTTGGAGCAGACAATTTTTTTTGGTGGGTTTGGAGCAGACCAATTTTAATGGTGGGTTTGGAGCAGACAATTTTTTTGTTATTGCTTTGATCCAGTACTCCATGCTCCAAATATATACATAAATCTTATTCCCCTTGTCATTTTTGGGTTTGTGTCTCCATGCGTCCCTTGTCCTGCGTACTTAAGCGGCCTCCGTCTATAGAGTGGAAGGTACTCTTAGTTTCGTCCCGCTGTGAGACCCCCCGTATTACTGACGGCCGACATGGTCGATGGGTAAGGCTCTCGGCTCCCAATCTGAAATGTCGCAGGTTCGAACCCGGCATGAGAAAACAAATTTTATTTGATAAATTTGTGTTATTACACAATTAATTTGTTAAAAATAATATATAGTATATTTGCGGGATTTGTGTAAGACCACCATTCAGAATTGAAAAGTTGCTTGAAATGGCTTTAGCCGTGTTTGGTAACCAGATCTGAATAGCCAGGTACTTCTCTACCTTCCTCTTCCCATCTCCTTCCCCTCCCCACAACCTTCAGCCTCACAACTTCAGGCTCCAGACGGGAGCAGTTTGGGACTCTTGTGCAGTATTCATATAAAAAAAAATCAAATTACTGAAATGCTAAATCAGTCCATGAATACAGGTAAATGGCAGATATTACCGTACATTTTTGCTGGTAATTTGTATTACAAAAATCGTTTATTGTGAAACCACAACCTTCAACGCTAGAAGGCATAAACTGAATATACACGCGCATATGTGTGTCCTTTGCACTCACCCTCCACTTAAAATCAGTTCAGTTGCATTCGATATTCCGCGAAATCTGCAGAAAAAATATGCGTGTTGGAATTGATTGCGGAAATAAATTCCTAGTGCGTCATGCGCCTGGCACTTTTCAAGCAATAAATTAAAACCCCTTTCGAGAGTCCGAGGTCTAATAACAAGAAAGTTCTAATTTCACAAAATATAATATAAATGTAAATTAATTTAAGAGAATGATTTTTTTTTCTTTTTTTTTTATGAATACCAAAATCCAAAACATCTGCAGGTTGGGAATGCCTGATTTAGAATAACATTTAGTTTTGGCGAAAAATATTAATCTCTGAATTCTTATGGGGAATAAAACTTTTAGTATTGAATTCAAATCATTTATCTCATTTCATATTCTTCCCCTTGTCCTATTTAAGCCACTACTGGCGCCCCCAGGTGTCCCCATCTTGCGCTACTTCGACAGCCTACGTCTCTAGAAGGACATATTTACCATATACAAATAAAATCACCTACCTTATATTTTTAACAAGCTGCATATTATCGTCCCATCGCTCCAACTCGGGAATCCGGCACCAGTGATCAGGTCTGGCCGCCATGAAGAGCTGGGCGTAGGCGTGGAAACCACACGGCAAAACGGCCGGCAGTAACACCAAATAGATGACCAGCTTCTGGTACCGGCCAAATTCTCCAACGTCCGCCAAGATAGAGTCAAAATCCATCACTAAATTTCTTCAAATCTCTCAACCGAAAATTCTCATTTGAATTCTATTTGTCCCAATCTTTTAATCGAAAATCCTCACTTGATTTCTATTTGTTCAAATCTTCCAATCGAAAATTCTCATTTGATTTCTATTTGTCCAAATCTTTCCATCGAAAATTCTCTTTTGAATTCTCTGTGTCAGTTCTTTTTCTAGTCACATGTTTGTCTGGTTTGGTTGGTGATGGCCTCTGTGATGTGATGACACAGAGTGACTGATGTTCATATGTAAATCCTTTGGAGTCCTTAGAATGAATAATTGAATAGAATGGCATAATTCAATTAAGATACTCTGGGACTATTAATTGGTAAAAATTGTCAGGGCAAATTGGCCCCGGGAGGAAATTGTGAATGATTGTATGTAGTAATCAGGAAACGGAATTATGAAGTAAGGTCGAACAGAAAGCACTATCCATTAATGAAGCCGCCATTTAAAATCTTTATTTTGTAGCAAGTACTCGGTTTATTGTATTTGTTACTAGTTGAAGTTCCCGGCGTTGCCAGAGTTTTTAGAAATCAGACTTAGACAGTGACCTTCCTCTTGTTTTGAAAGTCTAGTGTGCAAAATTTCAACAACCTCGGAATAAAACTGTAGATTTGTATAGAAATCAAACAACCATTGCTTGTTTTTATTTTACTTTTTATTAACAACCATTTAAAAATAATGAAATAAAAGAAGTTTATTCACAGCCCTCTTATTCCGAGGCGTTGTATAGTTTGTTGTACAGGTATTAACATCATGATTCCTCTTATTTATTTTTTATTTTTTAATTTTTTTTACATTAGGTCCACACAGGAGGCTCTGAGGAAAATAATTTCCCTCAGGGCCTATGTCATCTTTGGGGATGCTGTGTGGAGGGTATTTTTAAGTAAAGGAAATTCTGGGAAGGAAAAAGGTATGCGGGTTGGGTAGGAATCTGGGGTTCAGTGTGTCTAGATCATCCGCCGCCAAGACCTAGATAAACCTTACCCCATGATCCCGGGCACCCCTGCTAAGTCACCAAACGTAGTAAACCACTTGGGGTGACCTATGGCAGAGGTGTTGGTTATCCAATAAATGGTTCCCGGGGTGGCGGTACCCATTCCCGCCTCCCAAATTATTTTTACTTTATGTCTGCTAATTTCCACAAAATAAGAAATAAAAATCTTTGTGTTCATTGACTGTAGGTAGGTAGTATTGGTGTTTTTTATTTATATATATTTTTTTTTTATACTGAATACCTCACAAACGTCCCAACTGCTCCCGTCTGTAGCCAGTAAGACTATGGCATCCCCAATTGGGGTATGTTATGAGGCTGAAGGTAAGTGGGAAAGGGAAGGACGCGAGGAAGAGGAAGGTGGAGAAGTATCTGGCTATTCAGATCTAGTCACTAAACACGGCTAAAGCCATTATTAAGCAACGTTTCAATTCTGAATGGTGGTCTTACACCAGGGCGATACTAAGAGTATCTTCCACTCTGGTACTCATATATTTTAAATGGATAGATTGCATATAAACTCAAGGAGTTTTTACATTCATGATTGGGTGGGTTGGAATTTATTTACTTATTAATGCCCTTTTTAGGGACTTTACACACATTAGGGACATAGGAATACATAGTAAAATTAGGCCCCTTTTTGCAAATAACCCTCTGGTTTTGAAAATAAAATAAAATATCAAACGCATTAAGCCGGGCGACCGAAGTGGCTCAGTAGCAGGTGTACTGAATTGAGCGGTAAGCTCCCCGGGCCGTTTTAAAAGTGTCGGCGACCAAAGTGGCTGAGTGGTTGGGGTCTTCTTTGGAACAGGAAATCGGGCAATATGGGTATCAAACTATGCGTATCAACATACACAATCCGAATTTCACAATGAAAAATTGATCAGTAAGCTCCTTTGCCCCTTTTACCGAGGAAGGCTCATTCTGAACGGCCCCGGGCACATTGTGCAGGCAAACACTCCTTGCTTCATCCACATCCAAACATTGTTTATTTTTCTTTGAATATTTAATTTAAAAAAAAATTGTACTATGCGTATCAACATACACAACCCGAATGGCACAATGAAAAATTGATCAGTAAGCTCCTTGGCCCCTTTTATCGAGAAAGGCTCATTCTGAACGGCCCCGGGCACATTGTGCAGGCAAACACTCCTTGCTTCATCCACATCCAAACATTGTTTATTTTTCTTTGAATATTTAATTTTAAAAAAAATTGTAGGAACACATTTCTTTCCTTCATCCACATTCAAACATCAAATCGCTTAGTACTTTTACCAATTAGTTGCCTGCAACGGGCAAAAGCTAGTTATAAGTATTTTGCATAACTGAAAACTCAGTAACAATCTTTGTATTTATTTAGTGATAAATTAAAGATATCTACCGACTCGGCGTAATGATTTTCCTCTTATTAGAATTCTGCGTAATTTAGGAATAAATATGATAGTCAGTCCCAGAATTGTAACTTATTTATCTTATTTTTGCTTAATTTATGATTTACTAATTTAATGTCTTAAAATATTATTAAATAGCAAAGACCAACTCCTACACATTTCGATTGAAAAATATTTTTATAGCAACACTATTGAAACAGTAGATAAAATTTTAATTTATTTTATTTAGTATAAAAATTTTATAAACAATAAATTATTTAAAAAAAAAGTATAAATTCTTGCTGTCTGATAAACCAACTATAAGTATATTTTGTAGACAACAAACTATAAACATATTATACAAAAAAAAATTAAATCAAAGTATTAGAGAGTTATATAAACATAAAAACATACATAATAAGTTTACTAATAAAAGATTTTTTAATTTTACACAACTGTTAAACAACCGTTTACCATACAAAAATTGTTGTAAAGAATAGTATTATGTATTTTTAAATCACTCTTTTATACGTTTAACCACTTGAGCGCTTTACGCCACATTATGGCACTATTTCCAATACCTCGGATTACTCTGTTGCCAAAAAGTGGCAAATTTTGTATTCAAAATATAACAAAATAAATATTCTCTAGATTCTTTAAAATGTTTTAAGGTTAAAGATTTAATTATATATTTTTTATAAATCCTACAAATATGTGATAATGGACAAAAGATAGGGGAATTCGTTGGCTACAAAGAACTATAATCAGTTTGTATGTCTCCATATTCAAATTCGGAGGTATGATTTTTTTAATTTGGGTGGAAAAATTTCCCTAAGCAATCCGGGAAAAAATATTTAAATTGCTCTGTCGCTCCAGTGGTTATGAGTTTTTTTTTGCATTGGGTACATGAAATGTTTACAAATAATGTTAGTAATAATTAATAGCTGCGTACAATAATTACTTGCATTACAAAGGTTTACAATTTGATAAAAAATAGTTAACAATAAATTATCAGAAATTATATTTTAACATTAAAAAGTTGTTAAGGTGTGTTTTATACATCGAGTTAGTTATTTTAAAAATGTCGAAATCATTTGTTATATTATTAGTTAAACATTGAAAGATTGAATTCAATTGAATTTAAAATTTCTAAATTATTAATTCATCCTTAAAATGTGTTAAAGCCTTCTGACTTATATTAGAAACACGTAAATATAAAAGTTCAGAAGCAGCTTAGAACTAATAGCTAACTAATAAAGCTTTGCATTGAAAGTGCATCTTGGAATCTCTTGCTAAAAAGAACCTAATATGAATAGGATTATATTCCTGCTGCTTAAGAGCTCCGTTGAAACTGTTAAGTTATAAGAAAGAATGAAACGTCAGTTGATGGTATATCAGTTATAGAATTAGGAGTCCTTCCTCAGGCTGTGATACCAGTCAGGGTCCCCCTTGGTCCTCGACTCGGGTCTGCCCCCCTTGTTGTTGTAGTGGAATTCCGTGACGCCCCAGCCCTGTACTCCATTAACGGTGAACTTGGCGAAGCGTTCCACCATGCGCGCATCCCAGTGCGGACTCACGTAGTGCACAGATTGGTGAACCACGTCCACCTGGATTAAAATGACAATTTAAATCTTAGTTAAATACAAATTTTAGATTATCTAATGCAGTTGTTATCTTCCAATAGTAAATTGCAAATAATGTATTGATGTTTTCGACCAAATATATCAAGACAAGTTGTGTGCGTCTTAAAAATGACACCACAACCAAAAATATTGGTATTTTTATAAGAAAAACTCTCTTTTTAACTTTTGAAGGTTATTCCCATCAATGCAATATATCATTGAAGAAGAAGATAACAATAATAATCTAATTTTTTAAAATATGAAAATGAACAAGACACAGAAAAATAATAAAAGATAACGGTCGCAACTGGGATTCGAACCCAGAACCTTACGTCTTACCGGGACATACACCTCTACCAATTGGGCTACTGCGATCTATTATGAGACTGTCGCAATTTATTGTCAACTTCATATTTCAAATTTCAGAATTAACAATATTATCTTCGACTAATGTTTTTTTTTTTTCCATATTATTTATCCGAGATATATTTATATATTTATCTGAGACACTATCTAGGTAACAAATACATTCTTTGAATACTTGTTTCCAGTAATAAGGGTAGCTGCCAATAACATGGAAAAAAAAAACATATTTTTATGGAACACCACATTTTATAAAAGTCTAAATGAATATTCGTATTTTTATAAGAAAAACTCTCTTTTTAACTTTTGAAGGTTTTTCCATCAATGTAATACTGCGATCTATTATGAGACTGTCGTAATACTTTTATAAAAATCAATAGGTGTTTCATAAAAATAAAATCAGATATATTTATCCGAGACACTATCTAGGTAACAAATACATTCTTTGAAAACTTGTTTCCAATAATAAAGGTAGCTGCCAATAATATGAAAAAAAAAAAAAACATTAGTCGAAGATAATATTGTTAATTCTGAAATTTGAAATATGAAGTTGACAATTGCGACAGTCTCGTAATAGATCGCAGTAGCCCAATTGGTAGAGGTGTATGTCCCGGTAAGACGTAAGGTTCTGGGTTCGAGTCCCAGTTGCGACTGTTATCTTTTATTATTTTTCTGTGTCTTGTTCATTTTCATATTTTAAAAAATTAGATTATTATTGTTATCTTCTTCTTCAATGATAAAAATATCACGCGCGAAAATATATACATCACGCGTCTTTTTCATTCGGTTGGCCATTTTTTTTGGAGTTGTACCCATCTGGACACAGGGTTAAAAATCTTCACCATAATAATAAAAGCAAAAAAATTAGATAACTTAGAAGCACTTGAAATTTTAAAAATCCCTATAGAATAACGTTAGTATATTGAATAACTAAATTAATTTATCTTTTAGTTCTATTCTAGATATAATTCCAGTAAACCGCCCCGTACTTGCCAGAAATCCCGTAAAAACCCCTTCCCCTTTGTTCAACTTTTTTATATATCTGTCAATATTTTGTATTATAGGTTACTTTTAATATTCTCCTGACGAAGCAAGGGTCTTCCGAAGAATAATATAAAACTAATTTATGTATTTTTATTGTGATTGATGTGTAGTTTACCTGTACGGTGTATTCATCTTGGCCCGCCTTGAATCTAAAGGCATAGTCTGTTGGGGCAGTGCCATTCTCGCCGTGCTTGTAGAGCTCCAGGTCGCACCACTCCACCGGCACGTTCTGGCCCCCGTGCTCTGGAGTCCACAGGAATCCTAGCTCCAAGCTAAAACCATCATCACAAATATCAGACACAAACATGTGGTCTAGGGACTTTCAATAAGGACGCTCCATTTTAAAATGTAAATAAAACAAGTCGTGTGTGAGATATCCACTTAATTTTTTTATTATTTGAAAATATATTTTACTAGCTTCTGCCCGCGATTTCGTCTGCACAGGATTAGTACCTCGAGTAGCCTATTTTCTTTTCCTGGGTCCCACCTACATTTGTTTATACCAAAATTCTTAACCTATTTATTTAAAATATCCATAATTCTTGATTCTATTCAAAGCATTAGGCGACTACTTCAAATGAATTCACAAATTTAAATATCTTCTAATAAAGAATTTTGATTTAACAATCATTGTTTTGCAAAATGTCATTCTCAAATTTTGACATTTTCTATTAAACAATAATTATTAATTATTGTAATATATGGAAAATAGCTAGCTTTATAAAATATAGCCTATATCTTATTCTGATGTATGAGCTATTTTATTGTAAAGTTTCATTAAAATCCAAACAGTAGTTTTTGCTTGAAAGAGTAAGAAACACACATACATCCATACAAACTTTCGCGTTTATAATAAAAAATATTAGTAAGATAGTAAGATGGCAATGAGTGTAGAATATAACGTCGTTCAAATGTCCGCTGCGGCTTTGCTTAATGGCTGGTATTTGGAAGGTCCAATTTTCAATGATGACAATCGCATAATTCTGGCTGAATTTGCTCGATGGTTTGTTATTTTGACTTTGAGGGCGTCAATTGTTTGCGGTTTAAGAAAGCCCCAAAGGAAGAAGTATAAAGGCGTTAAATCACACGATCTCGGTGGCCTCCTATGTTGAGTTCATGTAAAAAAATAACAGGTATTTCCTCACCTTCCTCTTCCCCATCTCCTTCCCCGTTGAACTACCTTCAGCCTCTCACAACATAGTTTTAGTGAACATATTTTTCTACCTGAAAAGTTTAACTTACGCTGAACCCGTGCAAGGTTGGCAGACTACCCCGATTGAGATCTTGGTTTTGTCCTCCAAAAAGATGTGGTGGAAACCGTAGCGATGCATCAACTCCCAATCCCTCTTGTTACCTGGAAAGATCAAACCAAACTATGAAGATAGATTCATGTCAAGAAATCTAACCCCTCATGCTAATTTGTTTGCTTTTGGGAACAACTCATATAGGTCTCAAAGAAGTCGTTGTGTCTCCCTTACTGTCATGGTGAGAAGTGTGATCTAAACCACAGGTTTTCAAACTTATTTCGACCACCGCCCACTTTGAGATTCAAAAAATCTAGTGCCCCCATATTTTTTAACTTACCTTTTCATTACCATCTATTATTATGTATCATAGCGAGCGACAGAGCAATTTAAAACTTTTTTCTCAGATTGCTAAAGGAAATTTTTCCGCCCACATTAAAAAAAATCATACCTCCGAATTTGAATATGGAGACATACAAGCTGATTATAGTTCTATGTAGCCAATTAATTCGTCTATATTTTGTCTATCATCACATATTTGTAGGATTATAAAATAAATATATTTAAATCATTAACTTTAAAACATTTTAAAGAATCTAGAGAATATTTGCCATAAATTGGCAACAAAGCAATCTGTGGTTTTGGAAATGGTGCCATATTGTGGCAAAAGGCGCTCGGGTGGTTAAAAACAGTTACATATTGAAAATATAATTTTTAAACATGCATTATTATGTGGATAGGATAGATAACCCGGTTCATAAAATAAATATTGCAAGTGACTCTAGTTTTTTCGTCTATACGAGTCTCCAAGCTTACAAGACTAAAATCGCATCTCAAGAATTTTGGGTAGGGATGGTGTAGCCATTATCGACTGAAAATTTTTGTATGAAAAAAAAAATCAGAAATCACAAACAATTTTCTTCACTGAACTTAACCATGGATTACGTACATGAAATATAAAGCCACACCCATACATATGTAAGTGACTCTAATTTAACCGTCTACATGGATTCCAAGCATTCAAGTAGTATTTTTTTTTTTTACAGTAACTCCACACAGGAGACCCCGAGGAAAATAATTTCCCTCAGGGCCTATGTCATCTTTGAAGATGCTGTGAGGAGGGTCTTTTTGAGGAGAGGAAAGAGTGAACATGGGTCTTGAAGAGACCCATGTTGTAGGAAGGAGGAAACACAGAGGCCGGCAAATCCTTCCACAGCCGAGCTGTTGAACACAAGAACGAGTTGTAGAAGCGTCCCGTCTCATGTGACAAATGTCAACCGTGTACATATGTTGGGCACACGTTTGGCGTGTTTCCCGACTATGCACCGGTGCCGAGGGGATCAATGACGCTAGTTCCTCGGAGCATCTTAAGTAAATCGCATCTCAAGTGGTGTCGTTTCTAGATTCCGTCGGATTTTTATGAAAAGAATTTGTCTGCCGTTGTTAGATTTCCTTGATGCCCCCTAATTTTCTTTGAGTCTTCTACTGCCTCCCCGAAAGCCTCCAGCGCCCATAAGGGGGCGTTATCGCTCACTTTGAGAAAGTCTGATCTAAAGAGACAACAAAAAGTGTGGTGACATAACATTTATAATACATTTGTCTAATAAAATGTGTCTACCACACTTTTACATTTATAGATACTACTTTATTACTTGTCTGAATCCTTCACACAGTCAATTAATTACAACTTTGAAAATGACACTTAAATTCAAAGCAAATTTGAGTTCATTGAACCGGATTTCGCGCAGGACCAACATGCAGCACAGACAATTGAAATTAGTATGTTGTTTGATAATTAATAAAAATGCCTTACCGTAACTGTGGTCCCTGAAAGAGTCCAAACTAACTTCAAATGATTCATTTTCAATATTAAATTTAGCCTTCATGTTTCCAAACTGTTCGTAGTGAGATTGGTGTGCTCTGAAAACCAAAAAAATAAATCAGTCTAATCCTAATGTGCTGTTATTTCTTCGGCAGTCTGGAACGGAATAGTTCCTATAAATTTGTTGCGGCAGACGGTGACTCTGTGAGAATGTTGAGGGATCACTATTGGCTTATGAGGAACCAATACTACCGATTCAAGTTCGCCGCATCGTTCACTTTCCACATTGTGAATGTTGACATCCAGTTGTGAAGGGGTCGCTTTTATGACATTTTTTTTTTTTTTTAAACCATTTCCAACATTCCGGTTGTACAACAAAGCATTAGGGAGATAATTAATGATAATAAAGTAGAAGATAATAATATTTGGATGATTTATATTGCACTGTTTTTGTAAAAAATCACCTTAAGATATATAACATAATATATCATCGTTGCATATTTAATATGAACAATGTGACAATTTTTACAAAAATTATTTAAATTTACATTTATTTTTTTTCTCTTTTTCTCCTTCTACAATATGAGCCATGTAAAAATATCAAATATTTAAGGCGATAGAAAATAAATCATGTGAGGACAATCAAAACAGTACATAAAAAAAAAAAACAAAAAGTCATATCCTCTGCATACCACTACACAATTCAATTGCCTTGGTATGTACATAATATTAACATCATTTTGTGACGCCTAGCTGTCAAATTTGAATAAATTTAAAATAAATATTTTGACACTATTATGGTATTTAAAATTATGACGAAAACTCTATATAGAATATGAACCATGTGAGAAAAACTGTACATAAAATATGAAGCATGTGAGAAAAACACGTTAAAATTCAATTTTCGGGCATAAAATAATTATTGTTTGCCATAAATGTATTTTTATAATGAACGAAATATATTTTTTCTACTTTATCCATGTCCATAAATAGAATTGTTATTTTCCGTTTCGTTATTTTTTTAAACAGTTTTTATCGATTTTCTCAGAATGTACTCAGTATCACATGCTTCATATTCTATATGCAACAACAATATTTTATATAAATAATATGTACATTTGTTGATGATGTGCCGGCTTCTGTCTTTCCTTAAACTAGTATATAGGCTCTGAGGTTTCTTCTGTGTAGAGTTGGATTGATTTGAAAAGACTGCATACTTAAACTTCTTCGTCCAGGAAAACTGTGTATTTACAGTACATAGTTCTAAATCCTTGAAAAGACTGTGTACTTACACTTCTAAGTCCTTGAAGTACTTCTTGGACCAGGGCTCCCTGGCAATGGCCCGAGTGATGCAGCGAGCATCCAGGTCCGTGTCGTAATCAAAGTACTTGCTGGTGGCCGTCCATTCCGCTTCGAAAGACACCTCAATTATTTTGGAGGGATCTGACTGATACCTGATAGTAAACAACATTAAAATAGCATCACAAACATTATTAGTCATAGAAGTAACGACATGTCAATACCTTGGACTGCTTAGAGACCATTAAAAAAAAAACAGCTTCAATATCTTTAACCCTCAATTTTTCATTAACAATCAAATCTAATCAGGTTTTGATTATGCATATTTTTACCAAATTAGGAAAATATTTAATAAAATGTATATACGGCAAAAATAAAACATGCCCTCCAAATATGAGACATGCCTGTTTGTCACCAGACCGATGATAAAAGAAGGACAAGTTATTCAAAGAGTTATTCGACAATGAATTATTTAAATTCTACAAGAGTCGGATCATGTCAAGAATGAGGATAAAACTATCTATGAGAAGAAGTATGAATGTTAATGTATGGATATGAATACCATTTGGTAATATACAGGGTGTGATGGTAGGAGTAAAAAAGATAAATTTTAACCCGTTTATGTTCCTGATGGTTATCTTCGCAACCGACAGCATAGACTGTTTTATCTCCCGGCCTGCAGGACTAACTTGCCAATGGTCATGCCGGTCGGGAGAGCAATCTTGCTGTTGAACAGAATTAATTCGGTTATCGACATATTTAGCGTTAGTGAAGCTGCCTTTAAAAGGCAAGCTCTCTTATTGCTTGTATAGTTTGTATCCTTACCTGTTATGTTTAATTATGTAAACTCTTAGGCGATCCGCTCACTGAGGCAACTGAAAATTGTCAACTGCCAACTGTCTTTGTATGACAATGTGATGGCCCGCACACTACGCAATCACTCAAAAACCCGTTGTCAATGGTAACGCAAGCGGTGACTCACTACTCGCACTGCTGATTGCCGTGGCCGGCCGTTGCTAGTTGCCAGCTGTCAGCTGATTGTTCTACGTCTATGGTTAAACAAGCTTTTTGACCAATCAAGACATAGAAACCAGCCGGTTTTAGTTTGGTTTCAGTTGCTTCATCAGCGGAGCGCCTTACAATTGTATTTTAAAAATGCATTACAATTTAAAATTTTTAAATAAATTGAATTGAATTATGCACTTAAAACTTACCACATCTTTCCATTGTATGAGATATTCCATTTCTTCATTGGTTCCACGGGAGTCAGCATGAGTCCCTCTGCCCCAAACTCATCCACATGAGCTCCAAACAACATTGTATCGGGGATCTTCGCACCGCACAGCACTCCCTTCCCGGGAACCTGTGGAAATATTCACACAAAATAATTAATTAAATCTTACAGAAGTTTATTTATTAGCTATTTCCTGATGATTTAATTTCATAACTTTATGACGAACAGATATATTTAAAATGATAGTATTTATTTACGAACAATAATGTAGAAGACTCCGGCAATAACTCCCATGGGTCTTCTCTCGCACCCGGCCACAACGTAGAATCCTTGTTCATTGGCTCCTATAAAGAATGCCGCATCAAATGCCTGAAAAATAAAAACCATTGTAATAAAATATTAGCAACATATATCTTTTGAATATTCTTTGACTTTCTAGATTAACACTTCCACACCGGACTGGGGCTACACATCTACACTAACTATAGTTTTACCCCGTATCTGAGTGATTTTTTAAACCACATACTCAATAATTTAGGTAATCCTAGAAACATTATTCAGTTATCGATCTGCATTTAAAAAACGTATATAACATTACTACTTTTTTAGATATTAAATAAATTATATCGAATTCTGGCGAAATATTTAATTCCCCCGCCCCACCTCATATTGTGGGATTGCCTGAAATTTCCCCGTTCGTATCCCCACCATATACCAGACTTCAAGTAACTAACCCGCACTTGTAGCCGATCGGTAAATGTTGCATTTTAATAGAAAGGGCTGTATCGTAGTAAGTAAGTCACGCTAACTTCCTTATTGTCGATTTTATCATTTTACCTTAACAGTTTGCGCAACAAACTAGCCACATTCGCGGACGGTAATCGCCAATCGCCAGTCGAGAATCGGAAATATAAATAGGAGTGATGCTCCCTATCTGCCCGCCTTCTCTGTTTTCTATGAAAAAATATACATTATGGTCTATATTCATTAAAATATTAATGATAACTTTATTTATCGAACGATTTACATAATTATCACTAGAATGTGTTGAATAGACATTTCTTTAAGTATTACAAAAAAATTACATAAAATTTTGTCATTAGCTCCCATTAATAAGCAAAACAAATTGGGGCCCCGAGTGACCCCCCTTCGGATCTTGTGTGATTTTTTTCTTTACGGTACGAAAAGGTTAATGGTATACTTAAAAGAATTCATAATCTACTCTTTCGTAGATGGAGCATATTTAATTATTTTAGGAGAAAACACTTTTTGCAAGTTACGTTTTAAAATTTAAAATATTAAGATGAGTCCGTACATACAAAACATGAAAATCAGTTCAGTTTCAGTTTCAGTGCCGACATCCCGGGTTTATTATAATTTTATTTTATTACATGGTTTTCTTTTACCTGCCTCACTAGACAAAGTCTGTTCCGAGGCGGGTAAATAACATAATATATTTATTGGAAAGAGATATGCATTAAAAGAGATATCTATATAACCCACTCGAGCGGATCACGCGTAATAAATAAATTTGCCTTGAGTGCTCGCTACGTTTGAAAATTAATTTTGAAAATTTTCTTCCCACATTAAAAAAATCATTACTCCACATTTGTGATGTAAACATATAAACAAATTATTGTGCTATACAGCCAATGAATTCACCTATATTTAAATAATCACCCTAAATTTGTAGGATTTATAAAAAAATTATTAAAAAATCATAAACATTCCAAAAGGATATATTTTCTGGGTTTTCTAGTTAAAATCGTAAACTTTAATTTTGTGTTTACATTAAATATTTTCTATGGAGTTTCTTGTAAATAGTCTAATTAATAGTTCTCAATAGTTGAAATGATTCCTAAGAAATTTTTTTCGTAAGAACTTTTGTTTGTGAAAGAACAAATTTGATTATGTATGATAATTTGCATATTTTTTTGTTAGTATATTAATATGGAGATCCCATTTTAGTTTATGGTCAACAGTTACGAGTAGATATTTAATATTATCCGAGCAATCAATTTTGTCACAAACACAGCATGTGTTATTTGAGGAAGTATCTGTGCATGGGTGCAGGTGTAGTTGTGGATGGTTATGTGTTTAACCAGCCTTTGTTTTACTGAAAGTTAGGTATTTTTTTTTAGAAATGTTGAGTGTTAGTAGATTATTTTGTAGCTATTTATTTACTTCATTTATCCCTGTTTCTGTGTTTTTGAAGACCTTTTCCCATCTCCGTTAGATCGTTTATGTAGATTAGGAATAGTATGGGACCTAAGACGCTGCCTTGCGGCACTCCATACTTGATGTCTACTTTATCACTGCAGTGTTTATTTATTTTTACTATTTGTTGTCTATTTTTAATGTAACTGACAAACCATTTTAGTGGTGGACCGGTTATGCCGATATTTTTAAGTTTTGGTGCAGTAAGTTGTGAAATGGTGTTGAATGCTTGTCGAATAGCTAGGTCTAAAGGATACCCCTATTTTATTTGATCCGCCATCTATGCTTTTCAATGTGTGGTTGGTTAGCTCTGATAGAGGGTCTTCTGTACCGAGTTGAATACCATAATGTACCATATTAATAAATAGTTTTGTCCGGCATACAAATACAATATTGTATCAGTGATTTAATCCAATATTGTATTTGTAGAGTTGTTCATCATTGAGTAAAAACAATGCAATTCTTCGAATAGTAAATTTGCGAATTAATGGCAGCTTCTTACAGCTTGCTGGTAAATATTATTTTTATTTTAACTTAATGAGTTAAACCTCAAAATGTAATATTTAATCACTGAAGATAATATTAGCAACTCTCAATCGAAAATTTGAAACAGAAAAATCAGTAAAAGATAGGGTCGCATCTCGGAATTTATTTAAGTATTATGGATTAAATTACTGATTAAATCACTGTACAATCGAGATTAGGAAGATTATTCGTACAAATAATATCTATCTCATGTTAGCAACATAATATTTTCAGTCAAAGCACAATATGAGTCATTAAAAGTTCTTATCAAAAGCCAAATACAGGTATATGTATTACACTATAACAGTACAAATACCACATGCATAAATCAGGTTGGCCTATTATGTAAAGTTGAATCTTAGTAGAAAACTGTGAAGATTTAGCAGAACTATGGCTCTCGTTCAGCTGTAAATTAATTCTTCTTTTGTTTTCATTTTCAGATTTAATTTGACAACAAACAAGCAGAGGGGACAAGTGAAGAAGAAGCCATGGAGGACTCAAACGCAAGTAATAGTAACGCACCGGTCGTGACGCATTCCTCCCTCTTTTCCCTGATGCAGAACCATTTGGATTCCGCAGTCAAGAAAGTAGAAATATCCCCCCCACAACCCAACAATGGGTCTTCCCTCATGGCCTTCGCTAATCAATACCTCGCCAGCCAACTCTCAAAGAGTCCATCAAACAACCTGACCATCAACCCTTCAGAAGGCAAGTTCGTCATTCCAAACTTTTCAAATATCAAAGGAACGAAGAACGGCGGCCTCGAGAACCTCGTTTCTAAGCTGCACATCCGATCCTCCCCTATTAATATTCCACAAAGAAACATAGACGAAAGAAACAAAGGCAGTTTATCGTTTAGCGCCGGCTCAAGCGAAAAAGAAGCATTTAAAAAACCGACGCCGGAACACGAAGATGATTGGGTTATTGATCTTTCTCACACAATCATTAAAACTGAAGCTGTAACTAAAGCAACAACTCCCAACATTGAAGCACTTGAAGAAATCTTAACAATGGAATTTATTGACTGTGATTTGGAGATAGCTCCACCGATAGTGGATGACACCCCGAGATTGCCGTGCTTATTTTACGACACAAACGCTTTTGTCCCAACGAAATCGAGGAAAAGAGCTTCGTACAAGAAGATGTCGACAATGGGAAAGGTCATCTGCATGAACCCTAAAGACTTGCATAAACCTCACATAGATTTTAAATATTATGACGCTTTGGACTTAAAAGTATTTAAATTTGATGTGCCTTCACCGGATGAAATTATTTTAGAAAACTTGAAAACGAAAAAGGGAATTTTGGGACGGAGAACATTTTTGGAACCTTGATATTGTATTATAAATACGTGTAATGTTTTGTCTTACGAGGGTCATTCATAAAATAAGGTTCCCATATATTTTTTAAATGTACAGCTTTATTATTACATCATTTTAAAGCTTTAAAACTTACTTTATTTTTCTACATAATCGCCGTTTCTGTCTAAACACTTTTGCAGACGATGCTCCAACTTTTGTATCCCCAAGTCATAAAATTCTTCCAAATTGAATAACCCCTTCCTTAACTTCATCATCAATTCAGAAGCGTATTCGACCCAAGTGTTCTTTTAATTTTGGTAAAAGTGGTAATCACTAGGGGCTAGGTCCAGACGGTGCATGGGGTAAAACAGTCCAGCCAAAATCTGTCAGCAGTTCTTGAGTTTGATTTGAGATATGAGGTCGAGCGTTGTCATGAAGAAGCCTCACACCACTGAATAATCTTCCTATCCGGCAGTTCTGGATCGCACGTCTCAGTTTTCTTAATGTGTCGCAATATCTATCGGAGTTTATTGTTGTTCCATGAGGCAAAAAGTCGATCAACAGCAGGTCTTTTCTGTCCCAAAAGACGGTTGCCATGACTTTCCCAGCAGACTGCATTTGTTTAAACTTCTTTGGCTTCGGTGAAGTTGAATGACGCCATTCACGTGATTGCTGCTTGGTTTCGGGGGTGAAGTGAAACACCCATGTTTCGTCGCCTGTAACAATGGAATCCAAGAATTCTTCCTTTTGTCTTCACACTGTTGAAAAAACTGCAACTTCACACTCAACACGTTTCTGCTTGTGGTTTTCTGTGAGCATTCGTGGTACCCACACACCTTTCGATAGCCTAATTTTTCAGTTAAAATTTTGTGAATTGCGGTGTTGGAATTCCCAGGAATACGAGGAGCAAGTTTGTTAATGGTAATCCTCCGATCCTCAAGCATTATGCTCTCAATTTTTTCGACGATTCCGTCTGAAACTGAAGGCCTTCCACTCCGGTCTTCATCGTGAATTTCCGTGCGACCTTCACTAAATTCTCTACATCATTAGCGAACATGATGGACAGATATGCACTTTTCCCCATAAACTTCGATTAACTGACGATGAATGTCAATAGGCGGAGTTCCTTTTGCATGTAAAAAACGTATCACAGCGCGAATTTCGCATCTGGCGGAAACAGCGATAGGAAGCTCCATCTGCGATGGCTGCCAGGCCGGCACCGAGCGGTGTAGCGTGGCGGGAGCGGCAGGGATAGAGAGTGGAGGAGTTGATGAGTCACCCAGTGTTGCCAGATTTCTCCCAGCGCACCGCTATCTATATTGACAGCATAGGGAACCTTACTTTACGAATTACCCTCGTATCTCATGTCTTGATTTTAAATTAATTTTATGGCTTTTCCAATTTCTTCATTGAGCAATAATATTTTGATTCATTTTATTAATTATTATTTAATTTTTATTTATAATGTTGATGGTGATAATAAATTGTTTTTGTGTGTATTCCCAACCAAAACTTTTCTTTATTATTCAATTTGTATATGTATTAGTGGTTTTATTGATTTTTTATAATATGACATGTACCTATTGTAATAAAGTACAAATTTGTAATATAAAAACTAGAACAAAAAATGTATTTGGCAATTCTTTTTATTGAAATCCTTTCCCCACTTTTGAGATTTTTTTAACCTCTTGTTCGCCATGGTATCCTTTGGAGACCATTAAAAAATCATTACTCGTTCAGCGGCCGAGTTGGCATCGCGTTTGGCTCCCACACAGGTGTTGTGTGTTCAATTACTCGGCTGGCTAAGTCTTCCATCACGACACAAGCGACATTTCCGCTTACTGTGGTGGTAGTAGGAGATTTTCAAACATTATCAATTTATTCGTAACCAGAAAAATGTTTGTCTTTCCTAAAAAGATTAAAACTTCTTTGAATATAACTAAACTAGCTATTCTGGAGAAACTACATATTGTTGGTTGGTATTTTAGAAAATATATAAACAAATTATCTGGTAAGATGATACTATTTACAAAAAACATCATTTTGTAAAAAACAAATACCTTAATTGTTACGACTATGTTGCAATTCATCTATTATTAATTCAGTTAGCATTTCTGCACAAAATATTTCTAACAATATTTTTTTTATTATATATGGCTTTTACGAACAACTCTTTATAGGCAAAAGTGTGGTAAATTGCGCCAGCAATGTAATCTGTTTTAAATTACACTTCATCATTCGAAAATTATAAAGCAAGACAGAAAACAACCGCACTTTCTATACAATTTGAACATTCTCATTGAATTATGAATTTGTACTACTTCCTTGTGCAAAATGTCTCATAACTTTGTCTCTTTCTCATAAAGCGGGCGACATACGCGAAGCTCACATCAAAAGATACTGCGTTATAAAGTATCTTTTTTACCGACACACTACGTTATAAAATATTTCTTCCTACGGCAGGAGAAGGGGTCAATTGAAATCGGAAGCAGTCGAGAGAATATCATTTCTTTGTACTGGATATGTCAACTTGACAGCTCCGTGCATGCTCCGTGTATTCAAAATGACCCTCTCTCCTGTTTACGGTGAAGGGGGGGTCGCATAACTTTTCTGATATCGTGATCGTAGCGGTCACGAAAAGTAACGCCGATTAGCGAAGATTCAAACCGCGGTCACAGCACATCATCTTTTTACGTGTGGCGGGTCTCTATGGAATTGTATGGCGAGCGCTATTGTGTTATAAGTATCTTTTTGATGTGAGCTGCGAGTAAGTTAATGGATAATAATGTGCAAATACTAAAAAAATTGTCATGTCAACAGCTGATGCCATGGTTTTTATATTATGGGTGTGATAGGTTTTGTAGGTTAATTTGAGTAGGTATAAATTTAATTTAGCAACTCACCTTTTCGTGATCTGACAGGCGTTGTGCCACATCCATTTCCTCAGGTTTATTGTGAGACTTAACGCCTTGGCCGGTGCTACCTTTGGATTGCGACTCTTCTTCCTTGTTTTGGTTAACCCACTGGAAGGCAAGATATACAAGTTAAAACAAAATGAAAATAGACATGTTGACAATCTGTTACAAAGCGGGAATGAAATTTCAACCAAATATGTAGTGACTTTTGTATTTTAGCTTCATTAAACACTTGAAATACTTCAACCCATAAAATAAGTTTTTTTTTTTAAACATTAATACATCTATTTTCAATTTTTGACCTAGTTGTGCCATCTCTAGACCCGGGTAGTAGACGATTTCAGAGAAATGCGTTAGTGCCACTAAAAATTGATTCATTTGACAATGAGTCTTCCGCGTTTCAGCTCATTCGGATGTTGGGGAAGTGGATTAATTTCAATTTCCAAGAGTCATTCAAGAAAACAACATCGAAATTGAAATAGATGTATTTAAAAAGGTGGTAGCCATAGAATTCTCAAACACCATATTATCTTACTAATATTATAAACGCGAAAGTTTGTATGGATGTATGTATGTTTGTTACTCTTTCACACAAAATTTACTGAATGGATTTTAATGAAACTTTACAATAATATAGCTCATACATCAGAATAACATATAGGGTATAATTTAAAAAGCTAGCTATTTATTTTTAATATATTGAAAAAAATAAATTATTGTTTAATAGAAAATGTCAAAATTTGAGAATGACATTTTGCAAAACAATGATTGTTAAATCAAAATTCTATTTTAGAAAATATTTAAATTAGTGAATTTATTTGAAGTACTCGCCTAATATTTTGAATCATGTAATGTAATGTACATATTTTAAATAAATAAGTTAAGAATTTTGGTATACACGTAGATGGGACCTAGGAAAAGAATATAGATTACTCAAAGTACTACTCCTACGCAGACGAAATCGCGGGCAGAAGCTAGTGCATTCATAAACACGAACAGGTCTTTTTTTTTTTTTTTTCTTTTTTTTTTTTTTTTAGGAATCCTGCCGTTTTTACAGATACACACAGTATACAGAAAACCAACGCACACAAATCGATACATAATCTACATGCTGATTCGCATCACCACCCAGCGCAGAAGAGAGGTCTTATCCATACTTTGGTGACCCGAGCGACCAGAATATGCGAAGAAACAAAATTTGGAACAGAACTTATAAAGCTGACCGATGCACTGGAGCGCAACGGTTACCCGACAAGGCAGACAAGGCAAATTATAAGAGCCAAATCTACACCGAAGGAAGACAGAGTTGAACAAGAGTCAAAAGGCTGTGCTTTCCTTCCTTTCGTTCACAATGTGACAGACAGAATTGCCAGGATGTTGAGAAAAGAAAGCATCAAGACTGTCTTTGGAACCACAACCAAAATCCAAGACCTACTGAGGTCTGGAAAAACTAAGTTTCCTCTGGAAGCAGACGGAGTGTATAAACTCAGCTGTTCCGGATGTGACAAGGTTTATGTAGGCCAAACAGAGCGGACGATTTCCAAGAGGATAGCAGAACACTTTCGTGCTTGTAAACTTGGCCATCCTGATAAATCGGCAATCGCCGAGCACTTAAAAAATCTCAATCATACCTTTCTAAAAACATCAATCAAAAAGTAAATCAACTCTGACAGTTATTATTTATGTTATCTTAGATATTAAAGTGACATTTTTGTTGCAACATTACATAACAAAAACCAGTGGCGATTTCATGCTTTTAGAAATCATTGGGCACTTTTATAATTTCTACGGCAGTGGAAAATGTTGATAGTTATGCTGTGCCGTCATATGCCATTTTGATGTCCATGGTACGCCGTCGTGCCATGCCGTTGCCGTGATAATTATAAAAGCATCCTTTGGATTTACCATTATCAGTAAAAAACAGTTTGCTTTTGTACCGTGGCATTTTGGAATGTCTTCACAGGTAATTGTGAGATTGAAGATTTTTAAACCATCCAGATTACTACTCAGAGTTTTTTTTACTAACAATCAAAGCATAATCGCAGATGAGTAATAGACTTTTAATTATTAACTATTGAGTGGAAAAATGCGCCGAGTTCCTATCCAGGAACCCAGGTGTAGTGGGTTTAATATTTAATCCTTTTTGTTTAGTCCTATGTCATTCCACAAGCAACATTTTCTACTTTAATGATGACAGTAAGGCGCTCCGCTGACGAGGCAACTGAAACCAAACTAAAACTGGCTGGTTTCTATGTCTTGATCGGTCAAAAAGCTTGTTTAACCATAGACGAAGAACAATCAGCTGACAACTAGCAAAGGCCGGCCATGGCAATTAGCAGTGCAAGTCGCGAGTCACTGCTTTCGTTACCATTGACAACGGGTTTTTGAGTGATGGTGTAGTGTGCGGGCCATCACATTGTCATACAACGACAGTTGCCAGTTGAGAGTTTTCAGTTGCCTCAGTGGGCGGATCGCCTAAATGCTTCCGCTCACAGGCAACTGAAAAAAAACAGTTTTCAACTCAACTCGCTATCCTGTGTATGTCAATGTGATGATCCGCACACTACACAATTTCTCAAAAACCCATTGTCAACGACAACGCAAACAGCCACTTGCAACTAGCCATGCTAGTTGCCGCTGCCGGCCGTTGCCAGTTTGTTTGATTGCCATGCCAGCGCCAATATGACAGCGACAGATGATTGTTTTGACAGCTGAATTGATCCTCGTCTATGAGCGACAGATGACTGATTTGACAGCTGAATTTTTCCTCGTCTATAGTTAAACAAGCTGAGATAATGACTGAAATTGTAAAATTGGGTAGCGTCTGTTGTAATGACTGTTTGCGATGCCGTTGACAACGGGTTTTTGAAAAGTTGAGTAGTGTGCGGACCATCACAAAGGATAGCATGTTGAGTTGCAAACTGTTTTTTTTTTCAGTTGTCCCGTGAGCGAAAGCACTAAAAGGAATTCAAATATTTCCAGATTATTCATAGCCAGAGGGAATGTTTATGTCTTTAAAAATAAAAGAAAAACGATAATAAAAGGCCTTCAGTTTTTAATACTGTGATATTTTAACATGCACTAGCTCCCCTTTCTCGCGAACCCCCCCTCACACATTCCGCTTCCACCTTCTCCGCTTTCCTCTTTCCCCCCTCCTGCAAAGCTCCCCTCCTTAATTCCCCATCCGACCCTTCCGCTTACTTCTCCCCGCAGCCTTTTTTCCCTGCCGCTTAACTCCATAAAATACACCCATTTTTCCAACAACTCGCTTGACCTATTTAATTTTTAATGCAAATTTCATTATCAAGTTCACAACAATTAAAAAAAAATTAATAGCAATCGGATGAAATTTTAATCACAATCGTATGATTAGTATGGGATATAATTTCATAACGCCAGAGCTCACTAACCTATAACCATCCCGGGTATGCGCACATCATATTCCCAAAGTTTCAACGCAATCGGATGAACGGTAAGGTAAGAACACACAAACAGACATTAATTTTTATATTATAGATTGGAATATGAAGCAAAAGAAAGCTACACATACACAAGAATATTTTCAATTTTTCTTTCCCTGCTGCTTGTTGAATCTACATCGTTTGATTTTAGTCTTCATTTCCATTTTTATATTGTGCAATTCAATAATAAATAATACCTTTTCACAACATATTTAATGTACTTAAGTAAAAATTATTGTGTATTGTAATTGTTGTATTTTATTTAGCTTTAAATTTTTACTTACCCTTCTGTAGCAGTACATCATCAGGAATAAAACATATTTGACAGGGTACCACTTCCCCTTTTGAGTGTATACACCGAAAATAGGTGCCGGATCTTTGATTCTGAGGAAAAGACAAGCAACCACAACGAATATTGCGCAACAAACCGTAAGGCACACCATATTAAACAGTTTTAAAGATTTTCAATAACAATAATTATTATTCTCCGCCAATCAAGTTAAAAAGCTATACACATTACCGGCACCAGCAATGCAGTAATATGAAAAACAAATTATTAAAACAATATGAGATAGTGTGTTATCTGTTAGTTCCATATCACATACACACTCTGATTGAGGGCTTATCAAAAAGATATCACTTTGTAAATGACACCTATTATGTGATCAACTTTTCAGAAGTAATATTTTTGTTGTCTGTTGTGACCATAGAATAAGGAATATAACACTAGAAGTGCATTCCGTTCAAATTTGAATGGAAACAAATGTGCTACTGACTTAGTTCCTTCTGGTTCTATACCATTTAGTATGCGGTCCATCTTTCTTATGGTAGATACATACAAGGGCGGATCCAAGAAGGGGGTCATGACCCCCCCCTGGGCTGGGTCCAGGACCTAGGTTGACCACTAATTCTTCTTCTTCTTCTTCTCATGCCCTGTCCGTTCAACGGACGTTGGCTATCATGTTGGCTATGCGGACTTTGTTTACTGCGGCCCGGAACAGCTCTACAGTAGACTGGCCAAACCACTGTCTCAAGTTTTTCAGCCACGATGTCCTCCTTCGTCCAGGGCCCCGTCTTCCGGCAATCTTTCCCTGCATTATGAGATGCAAGATCTCGTACTTCTCCGGATGTCTCATCACGTGTCCTAGATATTGAAGTTTTCGGATTTTTATTGTTTTAATAACTTCTTTTTCTTTATTCATCCGAACCATAACATCTTCATTCATAACTCTGTCCATCCAGCTTATTTTTAGTATTCTTCTGTAGATCCACATCTCGAATGCCTCAAGACGCCTTACCAGTTCTTCAGGAAGTGTCCAGGCTTCCATTCCATAAAATAATACTGAAAACATAAAATACTGAAAAAATTTAAATTGTTAAACATTAATATTATTTAGGTATTTTTAAGTACAGTATGTAATATTATTTAGGTATTTTTAAGTACAGTACTTACATTTATTGATAAAATACCTACTTTTTACTTTTATCTATTATTATCAAAATTAAATTATAACTTCTTTTGACTTCACCACGGCTATGTGACCCCCCCTGCCGCCAAAGCTGGATCCGCCCTTGGATACATACTGGGTCGACGTACATACGCATCGCCTCGCCTAACAATATCTGGGTTACCTAGCAACTTACTGGGCTACTTATTTTCTATGAAAATGTATGTTTTAGAATCACATTGGCCACGCGAGAAAGGGGAGAGCGGGAGAGGGTAGGGGGAAAGGGAACGCTGGAGGGGAAGGGGACGCGGGAGGGGAAGAGGAAGAGGAGTCGGAAGGGGAACAGGGACGAATGGGAAATGACACGAAAGGAGAAACAATGTATTTATTTAATTGTCATTGCAACGCATGCCGGATATCAGCTAGTAGTTTATATTTTCAGTGACATTAGAAACATGGTGAAACACAGTTTTGTATGGAAATATAGGCCGAAATTAAGCCTGTAATTGGAATACGAAACATGCCCACAAGGCACTTCTTGTTTTATTCTTAATTCTATGGATGTGATCCAGGTACTTAGGGTTAAAGGTTAATATACCTAGATGTGTGAATTTAATGAGTCAATCTGCTGCAGACAGACAATCATACATTGTGAGCTGTTGACGACAAAGTATGCTAACTTTACGGCACAACAATATGATCCCATATCAAATAATGATAATCATGTGTCACTATGAAGCAAGCATGAAGACAAAAACACTACATTATCAATTTATTGTTTCTCAACAATCACGTAGCACTATATCAGCATTCTATTTTTATTATTTGTTTAAAAGAATATAAAATATTCACAGGTTACTTATCCTCCTCCGTCCCAGCGTCTTCTGTGGGCGACATAAAAAAAGTGATGTGATTCCTGGATTATTATAAGATTCAAATGAGTTGCTAGAGACCCAATATCTCCTACAAGAGACATTCGATTCTGGAAAAACTGAGCATTAAAAATATATTTTTTTAATAAAATTAATTTATGTAGTTTTTTAGAAATACAATTTAAAAAACAAAAAATTAATTCGAAACTGTTTTTTCTCTGGGTCCGATGAGATTATGACAGCAGGTGTAGTCCAGGGGCAAAGCTTTGGAATCTCATTCCGAAGGTCGCGGGTTCTAACCCGGCGTGCGTAAATACATTTTATTAGATTAATTTGTGTTATTTCACAATTAATTAATTAAAAATAATGTACACTATATTTGCGGCACGTTCCAGAGTGGAAGATACTATCAGTATCGCCCTGGTGTAAGACCAGCATTCAGAATTGAAACGTTGCTTGAAATGGCTTTAGCCGTGTTTAGTGACTAGATCTGAATAGCCAGGTACTCCCCCACCTTCCTCTCCCCATCTCCTTCCCTTCCCCGTTTACCTTCAGCCTCACAACATACCCCAATTGGGGATGCCATAGTCTCACTGGCTCCGACGGGATTGGGACTCTTGTTAGGTGTTCACCATAAAAAAAAAAACCGACAATATGTTTAATCCTCTATTAGTACCAATATTATAGATGGAAATTATTGCTTGTACAAAGATGGCAAACTTATAAAGCAAAGGATTGAACTTGCGACGCTTGGGTGGGAACCA
Organism: Limnephilus auricula; assembly: GCA_951813805.1. Classification (NCBI taxonomy): domain Eukaryota; kingdom Metazoa; phylum Arthropoda; class Insecta; order Trichoptera; family Limnephilidae; genus Limnephilus; species Limnephilus auricula. The sequence continues at coordinate 5,394,278 of OX638396.1, forward strand.
GACGCTGTGGACCACTCAGTCTGTAGATCCAAAGATCTACATATAAAACTGTACATTTTTGTACTTCTTCTGTTATATTTATATGGGGTGGTGCAAAACTACCTTTACATCCATTGGGAATGTATGGCGAGCAATATGCTGAAATAGGCCAAGCCAAATAACGCTTGCGCCTTTAACGCTAGGTGTGTCACTAGCATTGTTTTAAATTTGATTCAATTTTTTATTTTTATTTTGTGAATAAAAAACATTGCTTGGAAAATTTTATATGAAATAATTGCACAGCTGAATAAATAACAAAAATCATCAAATCTTATTTTGAAAACCAACGGTCAATTGTTTTAATGCAGCATGCAAATGGACAATATTTTAAGGTGCGGATCACACCCACAGTAAATTGTCTGATTGTACGTTTTCGGCAAGAAGGGTCAGTAAATCAAGTACATCGCACATGAAATATTCAATATGTACGGGAGAGTGTGCAAAAAGGAGACGCTCCGCTCAACATGGGCTATCGCGGAGGTTTATTCTGAGGATTTTGGCATTTGTAAATAAGAGAGAGAACACCCCCCAACTGAAAACAATTGATTGTTTCAAGTGAAGTCTGTGCCATAACACCTGAAACTTTGCAAAAGGTGATAAAAAAAATGTGTTGGAAAGAGCACGAATATGCGAAGTAGAAAACGGCCACAATCTGCGAAACATAATCTTTATGTTTAGGTCAACAAAATTTCATATTTGAATTTACTCCGAAATAAAAAATAACGAATTTGAACCATAAAGGTAACTTTGCACCACCGTATAACAGATAAAATAAAGAGAATTATATATTTATATTTGATTTAAAAATGCAGACTCTAAGATATCGACATAATTACTGCCCTTTATGTTATTAACATTCTTAAAAGGTTCGAGCCTTCGCTGAAAGTGTTGCTATGTACCCACAGTCTATGGGATGGTAAAACAGAGTGCTGTTGCACGTCCAGATGTCATTTACTGTAAACATGTAAATGCTTTTTTTGTTGGGTTGATCGTTTGATTATAAAATGGCCGGTTCCCTAAGTACTTTCTCTTTTTCTGTAAAATAAACGAATAGCAAACAAGGCTTATTGACTTTCGTTTTCTTGAATGGGGAACCGGTCTATAAAAGAGTAATTTGTCGCATGTTTTAAGGTGTTGAAGTGTCCTATCATGTAAACCTAAATTGTGAATAAAAAACTCAGTCAATCTCTTGGAGTGTTTATTATTTGAATAAATCTTAACTTTAAAAAAACAAAAATTGTTTTGAAGATGAGTGGAAAAGGAGGCCGACTCATGTTCAAGTATCAAGTCCGGCCATCTAAAATTATTTATGTATTAAATTACTTATTTTAAAATCTAGATTTTTTTTAAATTAAGCGTCTTGACTTGGTGCTTCATCATCCTTTTTGTTCGTTCTTCTTCTTCTTCTTTTTGAATTAAGTTTTTTTTGCATGGGAGGATCGAACATATCAACTTTGTGCTCCTTCAGGCGGTGCAGCTTCATGGTGACGCGGTGAGCAAAACTTATCCCACAGTCCGGGCACGAGTACGGCATTTCCCCTGAAACATAACCAAACAACTACCTTAAACCTTCCCCTTACAGTTCCAAAACATCCATCCGCCCCAAGACAACACGCCAGCCTTACCGTACAAAATTCAAGCTATTTACACATTTCTAACAAAACCAGCCCTGATGTATGGCAGTAAAACCAAGCATGAGCGACATGAGTGTGTGAAAAATGTGGAGTTTTGCAAAGAACGTAAGCGTAATAAGTAAGATAAGGAGGAAACCCGGTCGCCGAGAAATCTGAATAATAGGTATTTTACCAAACTGTTGCTGTCACGATCGCTCTTAGTCCCCCGAATACTGAGCGATAGAGACAACTGCACCTCAGGCTGATAATGAATATATATTAGGGATGTTATGGAGCTCCGTAACCGTAACCGAAACTATCGGATATCTGAAATAAAAAAATATTTGTAACCGTAACCAAAACCGATATAAAAATTTCGGATAGTTTCGAATAAAGGCGGAGTCTAAATGATAGGTTACGACAGGTTTTTGCACTAAATTACTTATTAAATTACTTTTGGTTAAGTATAATTAACCTTTGCTCAATTTCGACTATTAAAACTACAATTAAGGTTTAAGTTTATTAATAAACATTTTGGAACAGTTTCATTAATTACAAAATTCATTATGAACTGTTTTTGTTATTATGTACATACATACTTAGATTACAGTAAAAGTGTACCAAGGTTTTATTACAATATTATTTTTGTTTAGTATTATTTTGTTTTTATATTTTTAAGTACATACCTACATATCACTTAAAGTGGCTAAAATAATAGTTATTTATTTAACTAATTGTAAAAACATGCTAATATAGACTAGAAATAAAAGTCAAATCTTGCTATTTGTATTTTACTTTTATAATTTTAAAAATCTAATATCCGTAACCAAAATTATCCAAAAGTAGCGGATAGTCCGAAATAATTTCATATCCGTATCCGTATCCGAAACCGTTATAATATTATTCCTATATCCGTATCCGCATCCAGATCCGAAATTTCATATCCATAACATCCCTAATATAATAATATTATAAAAGAAAGTAAGTACAAAAAAAAGTGCGGACCACAAAAACTCAGAAACGAGTCCCGGTACGATCAAGGGAGTTATATGGTGTGGTAGATCTCTATCCCCCCTCCAGGATGAGGATTCTCGTTTTTACCTAAAGGGCGTGCTTTTAAAGATATAAGGGATGGAAGTTTCACCCTCTAGAAATTTCAAGAACAGTCTTCCGGAAAGTTCTATAAGGTTTGATAAAACTCTAGAAAGTTCTGGAAGGAGTGGCGGAATAGCATCCCGGAACATTCTGACAGTTGTGGAATGTTCGGGAATAGGGAATCAGGAACATCATTGTGGAATATTCCAGAATACTCTTGAATGTTGTCCTGAGCGAAGCCAGGTACCCCAGCTAGTACCTAAATAAAATTATCAAAACTGAGGTTTTGTTTTAAAGTTTTTTTTTTGCTAACTGTATTAGAAGAAAATATTTTATGTCTATACGTTTTGCTTTTTTAAAAAATACATTGTCCAGTTTATATACTGATGGGAGTTCAAACAACACGTCCTAGATCGCTAGTATCTAGGTCGCGTTGGTTCAAACCAGGCAATTTTAAAGATTTTTGTCGGGTCCTAACTCCTATAAGAAGTAACTTAAAGCAAAACGTACCGACACGCTAGTGGTCGATATATTTATTATCTTAACCTTTCATTGGCCGTACGTAGTCCGGTGTACCATCGGTTTTGGAAGCGATTTTGTCCCTTATGTATAAAGAAATTGTATCAAGAACAAGGTCAGAATCGCTTGGGCCATTCTCGTTCTCGACGTAACGAAATACTGCATAGCGTCTAGCCTCTCGGAAAATTTTTAATAAAGTGTCGATGACTAGGCGGGCAAGAAAGATGGCCGACAAATTGCTGCCGCGTTAAAATATGGACAGAGTTGGTTTAGAAACTCTATATTCTTTCATTGTTTTTGATATAACTTCATTGTGGAAAGAATAGATTTCAGGTATTATCAGAAAGATCGTTTTATCTACATTATTTTCATGTAATTTTTGTAATATATCACAAAAGAAATATTATAAATATTGGATTCGCAAGAAATGTCAAATTTATTACGTCGTAATGAAAAAATATATTTTTCCTGTGCTGGCTTTCAAAAGGTTAAAAAAAATTGCAGTAGTGTTAAAATCCAGGAGTACATTTGTATGGACAAAATGCCACCAGGTTTCCTCTTAAGAAAGAGATGATTAAATGTGATTTTTTCACAAAAACCACGTTATAAAGATTATCCAATTAATATTATTACTTTGATTTAGGCATGTACAGAGAGTGAATGAATGAAGAAAGGAGTTTGGAGAATATATGACACAAATGTGATTTGTTGAAGAAGACAGAGACATCCGAGGAAGATTTTGTACAATCATGACCAAATACTTGAGTCAGACCATGTCAAGAGTCAAAATAACAGAAGGGTATGTATAAATGTGAATGACACAAGGAGTGTGTGCCAACACCGAGTTGTTGGGCGGTCCATCCTCTCTGCCCATCCTATAGTTTTAACAAAATTAAAATTACGTTTGTAATTTTTTTAATTTCACGGGCTACGAATGGGTGAGGACCGCCAATGCTTTTAAAATCTGGAAAATTTAGCTGGACTAAGAATTGAGAGCGGTATTCATAGATAAAAAAGGAGAGAAAGTTCTGGTAAGGAAAAGGTATGCGGGATGGTTATGAATCTGGGGGTCAGTGAGTCGGTGCAGGGCGATGTGTCGAGAGAGTCCAAAGGTTGGAAAGGTCAAAGGTAAGAGTTACACAGTACATGTGCATACCTGTGTGTGTGCGCAGATGGACTAGCATGTTGGGCTGCCTGTTGAACTTCCTGTCGCAGTAAGGACAGCTGATTAAATCTTGATTTTCGCAGTGTACAGAGCGCATGTGGCGAGAAAGTCCTTTTTGGAATTTAAATTTACTTTCACATAATGTGCATTTGTGTTGTGGAGCATTGGGCTGGTGGGTTAGTTTGTGTGCCCGGAGAGAAGAGGGTCCAGAAAGTATTTTCCCACACTGGTCACACTCTTTAGGTTTCCGTGGGTGTGTGTGTGATCTCAGGTGCTGCTTGAATATTACTTTTAAAATCTTTCCACAAATTTGACACAAATAAATTTGTCTCTGTAATGAAAAAAAAGTTGTTAGTAATTCACAACGGCGGTTTGTGGGGTTGAAAAGTGGGGAAGCACAAACGTATGTTTTTAGTATTATGTATACCTATATAGGTACCGACATACCTCATTAGCGGAAGATCAAATTAACACATTGTAATATCAATAATATTTCTTTTGGTCTCTCGAACACGGTCTTTTCAAATATTCACCTCCGCAATAGTAAAAACTATAATAATAATGTGCATTAAACTATATCACTAACACAGTGGTTCTTAACCTGGGGTTCGATCGAACCCCAGCGTTGGCCTGCGGTGCGAGGCCATGGGTTAAGATAGTCTGGCTGGAGAGGTCTAGGTTAAGTCTCCCTCAACCAGTCTCTCCTGATCCGGCCCGCCACGCAGTAAAGTGGGCAAATGCATTCGCCACCAAGACCTAGACAAACCTCACCCCATGAACCCGGGCACCCCTGCTAAGTCACCAAACGTAGCGAAACACGTGGGGTGACCTATGGCAGGGGTGTTGGTTACCCAATAAATGGTTCCCGGGGCGCGGCCTCCCAAATTGAAATAATTGCATTACAACCTAAAAAAAGTTATTCAATATACACCGCAAATATCAGCAAAAGAGAGAAAGGGTGTTGACAATAGAACCCAACTAAAGTAAAAAATAAAAAAAATCAAATTACTTACTTTTTGCCGCCTTCCTTTGTTAGTTTGCACATGAGACTTCTGATGGATTAAAGAGTCTTTTTCTTTAAAACAAATCATAGGACACTTCTTGCAGAGGTATTCCTCTTCCTTTTCATCTGCAAAACAAATTTATTTTAATGCCATCTACATATTGTGTGGCAACGTAAATATTATTGGTGCAATGTATATATATATACTAGTCCCAGGAAGAGATCATATAGTCGCATTAATTTGTAGACTGAGTAACTCCAAATTTTTTGAAATTACGTTTTTAATGCCATCTGGTGTTAAAATTAGTCCCGCATAGACTAGTAAAAGTCGCAAATTTTTAAAAAATATAACTTTTTAGATAAACACAAATTAGGAAACTGCGTAACACAATGGTGCCATTTTTACTCGCGAATTCTTCGAAACTCCTTCATTCAGTATTCAGTATTGGCCGGTAAGTCGTGTGCGCCGGTTGTGTTGTTGACTGGGGAGTTTTATTTACGGCGTAATAGTTTTACCGTGAAATTAACTGAGGTAAGTTTATTAATCAATTTTTAACATTTGATAACCTTAATTTTGGTTGTGAAGTAATTCATAAAATAAATATCGCAGTTCCATATTGTTGTGTTTTATTTTTTTTTTGTAAAATTCCTATCTCCCAAGTCTTCTGCTAGTTGTTCATAAAACTGTTTGCAGAAAAGTACCTATGTGCCTTTGTAAAATACGTACCTCCATTCTCGGTTTTTATGTAAACTTCCTAACTCCGATTTGAAAAAGAAAAACCTTAACCGCTTGGGCACATAAGCTTGTTTTCACGACAATTTAACGTAGGTAGATTAAACTAAACATAAACATATATTAAATTAAACCTGACTGCTCTGTACTCACTGTTAAAACTAATGTAAAATACCTCGGTGTAATTATAGATAGTAACATAAAATGGAAACTACAGATCAATGCAACAGTAGAAAGATTAAGAAAATTATTGTACATTTTTCTTAGAATCCGAAACATATTAAATTTTAAACTATTAAGAATCATTTATTTTTCACTGATTCAATCTGTATTACAATATGGAATTGTTGGCTGGGGTGGTGCATTCAAAACTTCTCTCTTGCCTTTAGAAATCATCCAAAGAATATTAATAAAAATAATTTAAAAAAAACCATATGATTACCCCACCATAAGATTATTTCAAGAATTTAAAGTCCCTTCACTACACATTATTTATAAAAAAAATTCACTTTTACAAATACACAAAGATTGTTTCAACAACGATACCTCAATATCTATTTCAAACAGCAAAAGACCAAGTATTCTTGGCTCTATAACTATCCCGCGTTGTAATACCACCACAGCCCAACAATTTTATAAATATTTTGGAGTCAAATGGTTTAACCAATTACCCCTTAACTTAAGATTGGAAACAAACTATAAAAAATTCAAAAGGTTAATTAAAACAATATATCAATAACATATTACAATCATTGTGACTGTGACTTTGGAAATCCCTTTACTTTTATACTCTTTTTTATTTTCTCTCTTCTTCTTCTTTTATATCTTTTCTTTACTCAATTCTGTTTCACGTATAATGTATGATATACATATATAAAAAAATTAAATATTATAATTTTCATTATCCTTACTACACATTTTAAAAATATATGTTGAATTGTTTTTCGCTGCTCCACCTTTTTTACACGAGCATTGCTCAAAAAAAAGGTGAAACACGATATTTAAAAAAAATGTATTAAAAATATATATATACAATGTATAATAACTGTATTTGTAAAAAAAAAATAAAAAAATAAAAAAAATAGGAATAACTTATGCCCCGCACCTGAGTTATTAACTTATAAAAGTTAAATGATTGAAAATAAATTTCGAAATATATTAAATGGTCGATACATAAATTAAAACAATAACTTGTCTTTCATTTTTTTTCACTACGAGGTTTTTAGTGCCTCCTGTAAAATTTGACATTTGGTGGTTACGCATTCTACGAATTAATGCGACGATATGTGACGTCACAGTTCTAGTATAGTATCGTCTGTCTTTTTTGGCAACAGGATTACAGTGTCCAAAATGTTGGTTAAAGAAGGCATAATACTCCAAAAATAAATCACGATAATACTTATATAAGAACTGCATTCAGTAAAATGAAATCCCTCTTCTGCAATGACAATATAAATTTAAAACTAAGGCAGAGAATGTTAAAATGTTATATGTGGTCGGTCTTGCTGTATGGATGTGAGATATGGACTTTGAAAGTAAATACCATGAACAGGTTAGAGGCTTTTGAAATGTGACTTCACCGGAGAATGCTCAAAGTCCCATGGACCGACATGATCACCAACACAGAAATTCTCAAGAGGGCAAGAGCAGATAGAGAACTGCTCACATTAGTAAAAGTCAGGAAAATTTTATATCTGGGTCACACACTTCGAGGGGAAAAATATCACTTGTTCCAATTAATATTAAAAGGCAAGATGGAGGGTCGCCGAGGGCCTGGTAGGAGACAAATGTCTTGGCTGCGAAATGTAGGGGAGTGGACCGGTATTAGAAGTGTGGAGGAGTTATTCAGGGCAGCGCAAGATATGGATATATTTACCAGAGTGATCGCCAACGTCGGGAGGACCTGATAGGGCACAAGAAGAAGAAGAAGAATACTTTTGGCCGTGAATATCTCAAATCATATACAATATGGTTTATTATGAAGAGTAAATTAAAAAAGGCTTTACAGAGGCACAAAAGAAGGTCGAGTGAATTGCACAAATCTGTACCTGAATTCTGTAAACTGAAGGAAGAACGACTCACTATCTGAATACGGTGGACGTAAAATTCAACAAATTCTTCGAAACCAACAAAGAATTTGCAAAGTTTTTAGGGCTACATCCTCACTGCATCAACGGTACTCTTGCAATGAATTAGATAAGGAAACCTATAGGTACTGTTGTTATTATTCTGTCTCATAAAGATTCCTAAATGAGCCGATACAGCATTGGTACAGCTATACAGGGGGCCTAGTCTCGATCTTTCGGTTTCACAAACAAGCACGTTTGCCGTTTAACCTTTCTTGACGGTGCTGTCAACTAAGCGGTCACGGTTTGTATTTACTGAAATATCTTTGTAAATATACTAAAAATAGAGTGAACATTTTAGGAATTCCTCCACAATACATTTATGTATTGGATTAAATAAATACATTACACTAATATTTACTGAGTGTACAGCATCGGAGAGCGAGAAAGTTTTTAGCACGGTCAGAGGAGGGTTAATACGGATTCGTGACGTAGCTAAACCCGCGTTACGGGCGCTGTGAGAGATATAGACTAGGCCCCCTGATTGCTAGTCAAGACCCTTGCCCCTCAACCAAAGAGCCTTCATATGTTGTAGTCTAACAGCAAGACCGACTACAATATAGGACTTGGCGCTCAATTTGAAGTGTCATGTGATCAAGTCAGTGCCATCGAGCAACTACAGTTTGTAAATGACGGCGATTATTGTTGATACTCATTGTAACTGCTGATTTGTGTGTTGTTTTACCATAAGAATATTAAATAAACAGAGTGATCAGACTATTATAAACGGCGAAGTTTACTTAGATACAGCACTGACTTTGTAATTTACTTTTATGCGCAGGGCCTTAGAGCACTCGTTTTGTCAATTCCTACCGACCCATGGGATGACAGTCTCATACTACAGCATACAGCCGTTATTATGAGTAACATTTTTTACAATTCCGACCCTATGTGTCTGTATAATATTTATACCGCGATTGTTAGTAAATAAATTTTTTAAATATATGTAATACATAATATATGTTTACCTTCAGTCTCAAAGTTTGTCGCAATGTCAATGGCTTCATTCTCTCCAGGAGAAAGGATTTCGTTTAATTTAATATCAGCTTCACTCAGTGGTTCAATAACTATTTCATCTTCATAATGGTATTCTTCTAAATTAACATTGAATTCACTCATTGGTTCAAAAACAAATTCATCTTCAAAAGAATGGATTTCTTCAAGTTTAATATTGTCTTCACTCTTTGGTTGAATAACAATTTCATCTTCGGAATGGTATTCTTTTAAATTAATATTGAATTCACTCATTGGTTCAACAGCGAGTTCATCTTCATTTAATGAATATGAGGAAGGGTCTTCTTTTTTTATAACGGTCATTTTAAGAAATATCTCATTACTCCTTAGACACATTTGTTGAAACTTATCAATATAGTCCAGGTGATGTTTACAACGTAAACACACAAACTGGAACTGATCAGTTTCAAATACAGTCACAGGACAGCATCTGTTTACCATCTCATTAATTCCCGAGTCTCCCCATATTGGTGTAGCTAAGGAAGTTATTTCTCTGAGACATAATCGACATTTGCACGGCACCGTCACAAGATCTATTTTTTCTTTCATCAGGGGAACTTCCTGCAAAGTGTACATATTATTAATTAGGATGGCGTAAAGACCAGAAGACCATAAGGTCGTATACCGACTGGCGTAATATAACAAGCCTTACCTCCATCAGCATTGTTTCAAACACACAGTGATTCCTAGTACGAAATATCAGATATGTCGACAACTTTTTACTTTTTTAATAATATGTAATAAAATCATTATAGCAACTATAACTGAAATACATCTTAAACACACTGTACAGTGGTATATAAATTAGATAAATACAATAGAAAATAATTTATAATAGTAGGTAATATGTAAAGAATAAAAATGCATTGTGAGGTTTTTCATAACCTGCTTCACTAGGGTTAGCCGGTGTTAAGGCAGTCATTTTACAAATTATTGTATAACACCTATGAACATACACTTTTAATAAAATATCTTCACCGAATGTTTTGGTTCAATTGATAACAATGTTTTGTTCAATTGTGTTATTTAAAATTTTTTGGCAAGGACTCTATTTTAGGTCATTTTTTAACATATGAGTATAATTAAACCCTTGCCCCGAATAATGTTGAATCCAAAAATATACATGTTTTTAAAAAGATTGAAAAAACGATTCCAGGTATTTTTATTACATTTTATATCTTTAATATACAAAACAAAGTCGGGTTAGTTACACCATTTATAACTCAAGAACGGCTGGACCGGTTTTCATGATCTTTGATTTGTTGGATTTGTCTCCGTCCCGATTAACAGAATAACTATTAAAACATTGAAAAAAATCATGGCAAAAATAATTATTACAAAAATAATTTTTTTCATATATTTTGTATGGAACGGCTTTTCAAATAATGTGCGTTGGTCGACATAATTTGAATCAATTCGAACAGCTAATAAATTTAACACAACATTTATTGATTCTGAGGCAGTACGAAGTTTGCCGGGTCAGCTAGTTTAAAATAAAATAAACATGAAAAGTGGTAAAGAAAAGCTTATAAATTAGGACCAGTTGTTTCGGAAAATTTCGCATGTGAATTTCCTTCAAATCATCATTCACCGAAAAATTGGGTTGTTTCAACCTCCGTCAGAAGTAATTTCAACAAAAATTTCATAGAAATGTTTAAAAAAATGAAAAGATTCTTTTTCATTTCAAATTTGACACGCAATCACGTCTTCCTTCATTTCAAATACAAAATGGGTTGTGTCAACTCCAAAATAACATTTGATAAATTTGAAAATTTCACTCAATGTTCCCCGCCGAATCACAATTTTGACGTCTGCGCATGCGCCTCCCAATGAACGTTAAACGTTTGAATTCGGCTGATCACATTTAAAAAATTTCACATCACATTTCTACGGTATTTTCGTTGAAATTTCTTCTGACGGAAGTTGAAACAACCCAATTTTTCCGTGAATGACGATTTGAAGGAAATTCACACTTGAAATTTTCTGTAACAACTGGTCCTATGATATTTTCGTTGAAATTTCTTCTGACGGAGGTTGAAACAAACCAATTTTTCGGTGAATGACGGTTTAAAGGAAATTCATATGTGAAATTTTCCGAAACAACTGGCCCTTAGTATTCCATCAACAACTCAACATAGATAGTTTTTTTTTGTATACAACATTATTCGGGGCAAGGGCTCAATTATATAAATCAACTAAATTACAAAGCGGGTAATAGGTATATTCTAATAACTTACCTGTACATTAGTGTGGGCCGATTTTTTTTTCTTCAGAATTCTATTTGACGCTATTGATGAAAAGTTGTCTTTGTATCTAAAACATCAAAAAAATATAGTTTAATAACTCAGGTGCGGGGCATACGTTATTTCTATGTCTACCTACGTTAAATTGTCGTAAAAACAAGCTTATGTGCCCAAGCGATTAAAAAAAAACATATCCTAAGGCTTCACGGGCCATTTGAAGTTTCAGAAAATATCAAAATATTCCCATGTTTTCGGTCTCTTTACAAAATATTCTGGAACAGTTTAATGATGTTCATTTATGAGATCTAGTACTATCATTAATTATTTTTGTAGTAATATGGGACTAAAGCACGTCCGCTCGCAGTCCCCGACTGTATTTGAGTTAGTCGACCAACTGCAAGAAAACATGTTCATCCGCAGTGTTGATATACCGACTATGAAACAATTGGAAAAGTCTATGTAGAGAAAGAGAAAAGATCTGGGTTTCTTCTGGCAATATCAGGAAGACAACGACTGCTGGAATTTGCTTTAAAAATATCAAGCAAGTATTTTTGATCGGTGCTTAAGAGGGTATTACCAGAGAATATATTAGAAATTAGTCATTTTTAAATCAAATTCTAGACATTTTGACTTTTTTTTACAAAAAAAAAAAATTGATTTTGGAAGATTGTTATTTTATCTGGTAAACGCATTTTTTAAATTTTGAAAAACTAAGTTTAGTTTGTTATACCAGTCAGTTATAAGTTAATCCAAAAGATACCACATCCGTATAAATTGAGTCTCAATTATTTACATACTTCAAAAGTATGTGCAACAAATTATCCGCTACAAAGATTATTTGCTGACGTGAACGACCAAGTATCCTATACATCAACTTACTATAAACTATAAAATAATAGAAAACCTAATTTTTTATCTATTTACCAATTTCTGATTTTGAGGTTGAATCTTTTGTTAAGTATTTTAGTTTAACATTTTTAAAATAAAAAAATATTTAAATATGACATATACTTAACAATTTAGAACATACCTAAACATGCATATAGAACATTATACAATTAGTTAAGGCATAATGATTCATTGTACAAAATACTAACTAATGCAATTCTGTGCTCTGGCAAAGAACATTCTATTTAAATATTTTCCATTAAAATATGAAGAACTAAAATATTTTACAAAAGATTGAACCTTAAATAAAAAAATTGTTAAATGGATCTCAGTTCTTTGGAAAAATTTGTCACCTCAGAACATGGAAAGGCGAAGTTAGAACTATATTCAACCAAAGTGCGAACTACAAAGCGTCTCAGAAACAGACAATACAATGGGACAAAATAACAACAAAAGTGATTTTAGCACCTTACATCACGTAAATAAAACGCAACTTGATTTTGGAACCACTTCTCGCAATTATCTACTGACTATCGGAAATAGAACACAGATGGTTTTGAAAATTATTTTTATCAGAAATGAGCAAAAAAATGTTTTTATATTCAAAGGTCATTTTTGAAAAAAAAAGTGTAAATTAAATTATAACAAAACTTACCCGGCAATGCCAGTTTCCAAGGCTTTGGAAATAGATTTTTCTCCCAAAGTACGCATTCTGAAAAATAAAACAAAAGCTGTCACCTTTGTTACAAAATAATATATAAATAAATAGACAATTTATTTTTATAATAAATATTACGCATTATGTAATAGTAAATAATATTATATTCATAAAATAAAAATTTCATTTTTTTTCTTACCTTATACAGTCCATCATGCGTTTATGATTTTTGAGAAATAGTCTATTCTTAGAAATACGACCCTTTTTTTGCTTATTTCCCATTTTCGCAAAACAATATTGTTATTTACGATAAATATTATTCATGAGAAATCACATAACGGAGGAGTACACGTCCGTCTACCGAGCTCTCCGTGCAGCAACTGAAAAGCAGATAGCTTATAATAATTAGTTTTATAATTAAAACACATAAGCAACAGTTGTGAAAATATTTAATAAATCACGGTGTATATAAAAAAGAGCGAAAATCTCGTAAGGGCTGTGTGGCATTGTGAATTTTTTCATATATATAACTTGTAAAATAACAGAAACAAATGTTTAAATAATAATTTTCGGAGCATACTTTGCGATTTATTTCTATCGAGGGAATTTCAAATAATTACCGTTTCGGCGAGGGAAATGTATAGATACTATCTTAAAGAATAACATATATTTTGTTAAGAACTTAAAAACTTCAAATGTTTAAGGAAAACATGTTAGAAATCGGTAGAAATTCGGAGAGCCACCTCTTAATCCACTGATAGGACCCAGTCGTTTATTTCTTTCTTACCCATTGTATCTTAGGTATATACAGGGTGTATCGGCATGTACCCGACAAACTTTAACCAGCGATTCCTGATCATATTTAGAGTAAAAATTGTTATGACGACTTTGCTCTCCGGAAACATTTTTTTCAATAAAAAAAAAAAAAAAAAAATTCCACACTCCGTCACTGTCCATAACTTGGCGCTACCCTCTCCCCGCGACTTACTCTATCACGCATTCTATTAGTGGTTAGTATTATTTCGGGAGTTCTCATGTGTGTGAGTGTTCGGCCGAGTTGTTTTATATGTTTTATGCATTAAAAAAGGATTGTTTTTAAAACTATACATTCTTTGTACCTACAAATTAGTGGAAATAAAGTTAAGTGTGTCAAGCTGAACGTTTTGTTTCGATTTGCATATGAAAAATGTGCATAATTATTATTGTTACAAAAATATTTATTTTCTGGTACTGGAGTGTGTAATACGGTAATGTAAATGAGACAAGGAGTGTGTGCCAAGACCGAGTTGTTTGGGTCCCTCCTCTCTGCCTACCCCTGCGGAAATGGCGTGATGGTTACAGCGCCGGATCTGCCATGCGTTCAAAAACGTGCAAAAAACCTGGCGCCAACTCCGAAGGGGCGCCGTGATAAAATAAATATTGTTTTAAAATTTAATTAAAATTATCCCCGAATCGTTTAAAAATTCTAATCATACGTCAATTAATTAATACGTCAATCATACGTCATTTAAAAATTACTCGTAATACGGAATTATTAGTACGCGCTAGCAACACTCACTTTCCATATGCGTGAACCTAATGCGCGCGCATCGATGGTTAAAATTTAACGAAATACGGATTTGACTTACGTCAAGGAATTTTTTTCCAAATACGATATATTTCATATGAACCTAAGACCTATTTTTCCTTCTTGTCTCTTACGACCATTGTATCGTTAGAAATTCAACAAACATTGTGATTGGTTCATTGATCGCTGCTCGTGAAGGATACCCTTCGTTACAATTTATGCCTTCTACCGCAATTCGCGTGCAATTTGGCACCATACAGCTGTGTCAAGTCAAGGTAAGAATTTTAGGTTATAATTCGATTTATATTCATGCATTTAAAGATAAAAAGGAAACCTCAATTATTATTTCTGAACTTAAACTGCCTCCTGTTTTATATTATATTTTGTTATGATGTTCTTATTTTGTCCAGTGTCATAGATATTGCCTGGTCACTTGGAAAAGTTACTCTTGATTCTTGTTGGCGGGATATTAATTTATTTTGAACGTATTGCATAAAATTATTATTTTTTTTTATAGATATCTATATATGTATATAAATTTTTATCTAATTTTAAAAAAATTGTTGGGGGGGGCGCCATCGGTACTTCCTGCACAGGGCGCCAGATTTCGTAGAACCGGCGCTGGATGGTTAGTTAGTTAGTTATAAATTTTAATATTTATTTGTAATATAATTTGTAAGCGTATTTCATCACCTATCAAAAACAGTTTTTAGTTTTCGGCTATGTTTAGAAATATTTCATTTACTGAGCTATAATTGCAAAGCGGAAATAACACAATTTTTTTATCAAACTGACAGTTCATTAGTACAAAAAGCTACATAAAGGCGATAGACCCGAGTGGTTAAGGATGAGGCGCGATATTTACAAAAAAAAACAATTCAGTGTGTAAATATTGACGTTTTGACATACACTTTGGAAAAGAAGTGGGAAAGCAAAATCTAAGACTACAATTTTTCCACAGCATTTCTAAATATGTGCACAATTACTATAGGAACAAGACAGCACAAAGGCGTTTCATAAAGTTTAATATAATGCAAATAAACAATAATTTAGGTATGTGCGTTACACTACATCGAGAACATAAATAAACCAAAATAACATTGAGAATAGCATAAATAAACCCATAATAAACCACTCACACAATAAATATATACATATATATATAATTGACACTCGATGTTGTGACAGTGACATTCGAGATAATGTTGCCAATGTTCTAAACATAAATAAATGGTTCTAAATTACCCGCCCACAGTAGATGTTCAAATCGGTGCTATGTCTGAAGAATTCGGCCGTAGAGATTGTCATAATTCATCATGGTAATAAATAAGAACGATTGTCATGAGAACTGATAATTGTAATTTTAAGAATGTTAATATTTAACATATTTTGCCATTGACGTAAGTGCATATTATAACATTTATTATATATTATAACATTTATAATATGAAATTACATAATGAAAAGTACATTCTGAGGTAGCTTGTTTTGAATCCTTACTGAGATGCTGATGAATTATCATGTGAGGAAGTATTGTTTATGAGTCAATTTATTATGAGAACTCAGATGGTGAGATCCCATGTTGCGACATGGTGCCATATAACAAATAAATATATGCATATTAGGTAGGGAGTGTGGTTTATTTATGGGTAAGTACACTAGATGTACACTAGGTACTAGTCATGGAAGTAAGAAAGTAGGTAGCTTCTTTTGGCTTCCATGTTAGCACCATTCACCACTATCAAAAATAGTGTCACATCGAGGGTGTTTTTATACAGTTGGCAGTGTTGGCACCACTATCAGCTAGTGGACGGTGTCACATCGGGATTGGTTTATTTATGGCCACACTGGGGGTGCCATTATTTATGGAGGGTGCTTTTACTAATTTTCTACAGGGCCATAAACATGGAATTGTATATTTATGGCCACAAACCTAAAGCCTTTACTACACGATGGGCCGCTGTGTGGAGGGGTAGTGGCGTGGGTTTGCCCATAATGGCGGTGGGATGGCCTGAGATGGCGGAGTGGACGATGGAGTGGGCCACTGATAGCAGTGGGATGGCTTCGTGAGTTGTTTTCCGGATAGTGGCCCACTATTCAACTACTCAGTGCCTTTTTTTAAATTTAATTTAAATTAACTTCATAATAACATTATTAAATTAAATTTAAAAATAAAATAAATGGAGTTCTATGAATTAAACACAAAAACAACAAATACAATGAAACCCTCTTAAGAAGTTCTCGCTTAAGATGTTTTCCTGCTTAAGAAGTTGGGTTTTTTCAGTCCCTTGAAGACCAAATGGCCCAATTTTTCCCGCTTATAAGGTTTTTCTGCCTAAGAAGTATTTTTTTCCCGGTCCCTTGGAAAACTTCTTAAGAGGGTTTCACTGTACTTAGCGCCTGTTTGACTTTGAATGGGAGTCGACGTTCTAGCTTGTTCCGGAACTACGTAAATACTACTGAATTCAAAGTATTTTAACCAGACCCATCTTGGGGGTTGAATTTTTTAAACTGCCAAAAATACATACGAGTATGATGTTCAAATGATTATTGATGTTTTTTCTTGTTAACCCAATGTTCAAATGGTGATTAATTGAATTAATTTTTCTATGAAATTTCTTTAATAACCATTTTAAAACAATTTGTATGCAAAATTATTATGATATTTAACAATGGCGACACAAAGATACAATAATACCCAATTGTATTGTCTATATCAGCGTTTCCCAATTTTTTTTCGCCCCGGAACCCTTATCGATCATACTTTTCTAGGCGGAACTCTATTTTTATAAGAAAAAGATGTAGTTATAATACTTTCATGTTTACCTTGAAAAGAAAGATCAAAAGTTTTGTGTAAAACTTACTTTAATGTGAAGAGTGATATTTTTTTACATTTTTTGTTAAAATAGCATTGAAATCAGGCTTTATGTCAGACAGCTGAATACGCAGATCTGGAGCTGCATCCAGTCTGTTTCTGTATTTGTTTTTTGTGTAAGCGTAAGCCGAAAAACCAGTTTCACACCGGAAAGTGGTCACAAACCGTAACAAAACTGTGATAGCCTTCTCGACGACTTCTGGATATTCGTTTTTAAGTCCAATCCAAAACTCATCCAGATTAGTTTTTTCTGAATTAAACTTTTGTAAGGAAAAAGAACATTTGATATCTATCAAAGTCTCGTACTCTGTTGCTGTAAGAGTCGACGGTTTCTTGTGAACTAGGAATGGATTCTGTACCCAGTCAATGTCCTGCAGGTTTTTTTTAGGAAAATACTCTTCCAGAGATTTGTTGAGGGCCATCAAATGTTCGTAAATGCATTTTTCAGTATCTGAGGTTACTTGCAACTCATTTTTTTCCAGAAACTTGTTTAAAAGAGAAAAACATTGGTACTGTTTCTGTTCAACACATTCGCAAATTATACATACGTTAAATCTGGACGGAGCGCGGAACCCTTGTGATGCTTCTACGGAACCCCAGGGTTCCACGGAACACCTTTTGGGAAACGCTGGTCTATATAGTATTTGTTAAAGTATTGTGTTGGTACCTACCTACTTACGCCAGAAAATATTATTCTTACCTCTACATAAACAAGACAGTATATTTTTGGGGTTGCCCGTAGGTACCCAAACACAAATAATATATTATATTATATATAATTATTGCTTATATATTATATAAGCAATAATTATTAGCCTGAAACACTCATCCACATTGAAAAAATATCCCGAGAAAAGATACATGACGCCGACGGGACTCTAACCCGTGTCCTTCTGATTTCCGGTCAACTGCTCTAACCACTGAGCTACGTCAGCTTATCTCTTTCACTTGGCTTATAATAATAATAATAATTTTTTATTGATTTCTTACACTATTACAAATTTAAATTTATTACATGTAAGAAATAGTGTCATACAAATATATTACAAAAAATAGTTTATATGTAAAAGAAATTTCAAAGAATGTAGCAATTTCAAAAAATAAAAAAATTGCAGGCAGTGGTGATGATTTCGTCAATGTGGAGAGACTCTTTCACTCTTTCGTCCTCTTATCTCTTACTACTAAGCCGACGTCGCTTAGTGGTTAGAGCAGTTGACCAGAAATCAGAAGGACACGGGCTCGAGTCCCGTCGGCGTCATGTATCTTTTCTTGGGAGATTTTTTCAATGTGGATGAGTGTTTCAGGCTAATAATTATTGCTTATAATAATTTTTACCCTTTGTTCTATGCATAAAAATCTTGTCTAAAACATTAGTTTATCAATTAAAAAATAATAATATATATAATGTTTATGAATATCAAAAAAAATATTTTAAAAGTTAAAATATTTTAATAAATATTTAAAAAATGTTAAACAGTTACAATTATTACATATCTGAAGACATTTTACATTGAATTAATGTCAGTTCAGGAAATCCAGATCTCGAGGTGAATGAAGAGATAATAATCAGGCTTTGTTATTGATCGAAGACATGTATTATCTCATGTGCGGCAGTTTGTTAGGAATGCCAACGCCAGATTGTGGAATGAACGACGCTTTTAATCGAGAATTGGAACTTGAACGTGCATATGGTCGAGATGCATTGAACCAATCAGTTTGAAAGAATGTACCACTGTTGCCCTCAACAGAAGGAAATATAATATGACACGTTAATGAAGGCAATTGATGATGGAATTGGTGGCGCCCGGTGGAACTGGGAAGACTTTCCTCATGTCATTGATTTTGGCCACTGTTCGTGCGAGATCTGAAATTGCTGTAGCAGTGGCTTCTTATAGAAGAACAGCCACGTTGCTAAAAGGATGTCGAACGGCTCCTTCAGTTTTGAAGTTGCCGTTAAACCTTCTAAAGGACTGTTAAACACTTGTACATGATTGCGAAACACTCGGCAATGGCGAAAGTTTTGGTAGCAAGAAAAATCATCACCTGGGATGAATGCACAATGGCTCACAAACGCGCATTGGAAGCACTCAATAGAACTATGAAAGATCTGCGCAATGACTCAAGATGTTTTGGAGGCGCAATGATTCTACTATCTGGTGATTTCCATCAAACACTACCAGTCATTCCAAGATTGACCGCTGCCGATGAAATATCGCTTGCCTCAAATCATCGACTTTATGGCGCTATGTGAAGAATCTTTAGTTGACGACAAAAATGCTAAACGATGCAATTGCTGATTATCGGTAACGGCCGTGTTCCTGTTGAAAAAAAGAAAGGATTGATTTCATTTCCATCGAATTTTTTGCAATTCCGTGTCACCGAAGGACGACCTCATCAACAAAGTATCCCCGAACATCATTGCTAACCATAAAAATTCACAATTGGTTGAATGAACGAGCAATTCTTACGGCAAAGAACCAAGATGTGGATAACTTAAACTTCACAATTCAAAATCAAATCGTTGGTCCATTGCATTCCTTCAAATATATGGACTGTGTAACATAAAGATGAAGCAACCAAATATCCAACTGGATTTTTAAACTCATCGGATCTGCCTGGCTTGCCACCGCACAATTTACAACTGAAGGATGGCTCAGTAATCGTAATGCTTTGAAATCTTAACCAACCAAAACTATATAACGGAAAGCGTTTGGTGGTGAGAAAACTCATGGGCAATGTGATTCACGCGACGATAATCAAAGAAACGTTCAAAGGTGAGGAAGTTCTCATTCATAGAATCCCGAAGATCCCAACCGATAAGCCGTTCAAGTTTAAAAGAATTCATTTTCCGATTTGTCTTGCATTCGCCATGACGATCAACAAGTCACGAGGCCAATTCTTGAGTGTTTGTGGCCTGAACCTAGAAAATTGATGTTTCTCTAACGCTCAATTGTTCGTAACATGTTCACATGTCGGCAAACCATCAACTTTGTTCGTTCTCGCACCTGACAAAAAAACGAAAAATGTCTTTCATCTTAGAAGGTGCATTAATGAAGGGAATCGACCCGAGAGCAACCCATCCAGCAAACAGTTTAACAGAAAGTAGTGCAACAATTCTACGCGAATCATTTCGACTAGCAGTGAAAAACCCGCTCTGTGGGTTTTTGCTAATAGGCCCTACGGGCGGCTTTTCGTTCTGCTTCGCCCAGTTTAATTGTTGGTGACTATAAAGCATCACCCTTTTGCAAAACTAACTACTATTAACATTAAACTACAGAATACTTATATTTAATAGGTAGATATATAATAGTAGACATTCTTACATTAAGACCGTAAATAATGAGAGGAACACTCTTCACTTCAACATAAATCTTCTTCATATTTTTTCAAATATAGTATTATAGATGGCGCCACTTCCGTTTGCAAAAACGCATGTGAGCGAGTGATAAGTGTGCATATTACAACAGCAGCTCCGTGGAAAAAGGCACGTTCACGGACGGGTCAGAATGGTTTCCATACAGTGTGGCATTGGAGATTTACTCGGAGTCGGATTCCTTAATTTCAACCGTACGGGCATTACCGTATTAATATACTTCGATTCGCTTCAATAAAGCAAATTCCTTTCTACCAAGTGAATTGCATTCATTTCAATATAATTAAAATGCTTTTCATTTTGATTTTTTGAACTTATTAATTTGTATTTATTTTAACTTAATAAAAACTTAATTTAATTCAGCTAATAATTAAATACAACATTTATTGATTCTGAGGCGGTACGAATTTTGCCGGGTCAGCTAGTATTATAATAAAAAACATATAAATATTTGAAAAAGGGGAGTTCTCAAAGAAGTTTATGAATAGGTATAAATATATTTTTATTTTTATAGTCAATAACTCAGAGTACTAACTGCTCCCGTCTGGAGCCAGTGAGACTATGGCATCCCCAATTGACACTGAAGGTAAGTGGGGAAGGAAAGGCGATAGGGAAGAGGAAGGTGGGGAATATTCAGATCAGGGGTATTCAGATCTGAATGTCCGGTAATTCCCCAGCTTCCTCTTCCCCATCTCCATCCCCTCCTCACTTCCTTAAGCCTTCCAACACACCCCATGTAGCCTCACTGGCTCAAGACGGTGGGGGCATTTTTTTTCAATTTAACTATTGTTCACCTCCGACAACTAAAATTGTCGTTTCTTATTGTAATTGTGGAATCAATCAATCAAATATGCCTACCAATTGAATGGTGTAGATAAAATGCACTCTATTTACCAAATTGAAAATAGCGACAATGCTCGAGTTATTTGAAATAAGTATATAAGATTGTGAAAAGAGTGAAATTCTTTATAAGAATCCAGAAATCTCTCAAACAATTTGTTGCACTGTATTTAAAATAAGACAGGCACTTGATATCACAACGAAATTGGGTCATACTTTCAAATACTAAAATTCAATCAAATCAAAATAAATAAAATGCCATTAAAAAAAAGCAAGTAAATCGTTACAAAATAAAGACTTCAACCAATTGGCACAATATTGATATAAACATATACAACATTCTACTATTTACAATATTCTGGATAGCCGCTTACATGTCCGTCCAGAATAACATCAGAAGTTGAACTGACGCCATCGGACAGCAAATGAACGTTGCCATTGTATGGATGCGCAACGCGCATGCGTTGGCCATTTTATCGGCCACGCGATGGCCCATTGTGTAGAAAAATCTTTAAATTGAAAATTTGCATGTACCAAGTTTTTTCGTAAAATGCTGTTATTTTCAGAAAGAAGCTGTTTTTATCTTATTACTGACACACAACTTTTGTTCGTTCACCTAATAATATTTATGACCACACTTTGAAGCCAGTTATTAAATAAAATAGACAAAATTCATGTTAAAAATTTAATAATATTTTTTGTGTAAAATAATCGAATAACAAAAACTATGCTCATTGCCTTTCGTTCTATTGAAAGGGGAACCGGGCTGTAATGCAAGTTTTAAGGTAGTAGTGTCCCTATCATGTAAACCTAATTTGTGAATAAAAAAACTCGGTAGTCAATCTCTTGGGAGTGTTTATAATTTGAATATATCTTAACTTTTAAAAAACAAAAATTGTTTTGATGATGAGTGGAAAAAGGGGCTGATTCATGTTCAAATACGAAGTCCGGCCATCTAAAATTACTTATCTTAATATCTAGATTAAAAAAATTAAGCATCTTGACTTGGTGCTTCATCATCCTTTTTGTTTGTTTTTCTTCTTCTTTTTGTATTAAGATTTTTTTTGGTGGAAGGATGGAACATATCGACTTTGTGCTCCTTCAGGCGGTGCAGCTTCATGGTGACACGGTGAGCAAAACTTATCCCACAGTCCGGGCACGAGTACGGCATTTCCCCTGAAACATAAACAAACAACTACCTTGAACATTCCCTGTACAGTTCCAAAACATCCATCCGCTCCAAGACAACATGCCAGCCTTACCGTAAGAATATTCAAGCTATTTACAAATTTCTAACAATAAATTTTCCAAAACGAATCTAGCAGCCAACAATGGAGTGCTGATAACCAGCCCTGATTTTTGGTAGTGGGGCATGGAACCAGCAGAGGAAGGATGAAATTAGATTGAATGCTGTATGTGAGTAAAACCAAGCATGAGCATATGAAAAATGTGGAGTTTCGCAAAGAACGTAAGTGTAATAAGTAAGATAAGGAGGAAAACCGGTCGCCGAGAAATTTGAACAATAGGTATTTTACCAAACTGTTGCTGTCACAATCGCTCTTAGTCTCCCCGAATACTGAGCGATAGGGACAACTGCACCTTGGGCTGATAATACCTAAATAAAATTATCAAAATTGAAGTTTTGTATTCCCCATTTTTCTCCTCCAAAATTTTAAAGATTTTTTTTGCGGAAAATATTCTTATTCTATTGATTTTTTTATATAAAATATTCTATGTCTATACGTTTTCTTTTAAAAAAAATACATTGTCTAGTTTGTATACTGATGGAGATCACACCAGGCAATTTTAAAGATTTTTGTAGGGTCTGTTACGGGGTTTCTCTGGTCGCCAATTGTCAGCTCCAGCTACCCCAAACAAGCCCCAAAGCCAGCTCAAACGGGAGCAACGGGCACCCTCTATCTCAGGCGTGGGTCGTAAATGAATGCTTACAGAACTCCATCCTCCTCGGTCACCTGGGGAATTAATACTCTACGAGATTCTCCTGCCGGAGCAGATTGACAACAAGATACGTTTACATAGATTCATGTATTGACAATTCAGAACACAGTATACAGGTTATTTCAGTACAGGGCTATACAAGAATGCATGTTACACAAACCTAGCTAAAGTGTTTATACCTCGTGATCTCTGCATCGAAACTCTCTGAGTTATGGTTTTACGCGGGGCCCTATCGTATTTTTACAGACACATTGAAAGAAAGGGAAATCTGGTGTTCAGCTTACATGTGTGGGGGCGAAGGCCTCCGCTTCCAGCACGTTCGGCAGTCTTCCTGGGGTCCGCGAACCATTATAACACCGATGTTTGACAAAACCGATTCTACATTCCAATGCGGACTAATAGTAACATCGTGGCTTAGAAATCAATTCGGCTCATTTTGCGGGAGCCCGAAACAGAGCGTGGTTCTCGACCGTGTTTACGTGCGTCTCAGCCAGAGAGCAACCTTCAACTCGTGTGCGTGCGTCCGAGGCAAGGAGCAGCTTTCAACTGGCGGCCGGTCGGGACGCCGCGGGGAGTAGGAGAGGGGAAGTAGGGGATGCAGGAAACGGTGGGGAACGGGACCGCTGTCGCAAGTTCCAACCGGACTGTTGCTAGGTTTGATTCCACAAACTATAGGGCGTTCCATAACAGGTCTTAACTCTTATTTTATTTTTTTTATTTAATGACAATACAAATTAAAATTAAAATACAATATTAAGTAAATTAAGAATACAAAGTGAAGTATTTTATCCTCAGTTCTCCTCACTAGGTATTCCTGTACCGAGGCGAATTGTAGGTTGTTGTATGGTGTTGATCATGATTTCCTCATCATTGTTGTTGGTTTCCACGAAATATAAATAAATAAAGCAAAAAGTGTTTATGTTTATTATCTGTAGGTTGCGTTGGGGTTACTTAATAATTTTAATTAGTTGCTCTCATAGACATATTATGTATAGACCTGTCCTAAGTGATAAAAGCATATTATTTCCCCCTCCTTAATTCTGGGTTAATAACCGGCCGGGCTGGCGTATAGGTTCGCGTGAATCTAGAAAATGTGACGTCATCATTCTTGTGCGGACTAGCGTCGAGCTCTCATCGGTACATTTTACGAAATAACACGGCAAAAATGGTAACTTGTGCTATTAAATTTACATGTAAAAATAGAAGTGAAAAAGAGTATAAACCCAATTGTCAATTACCTTCCATATGTAGGCATTGTTTGTCTTTATTTTAAGTTTATTCACATCATATAATATGATCAGTTTTATCACACCGAGAGACATGAAGCGTAAGCAACCGAAATTCCCGGTCCTGTCGTGTGCACGTTGCTGTTTACTGGGATAAGTAAGTTATGAAACATTTGTAAAAGTGTCTTAACTAAACACGGTAACAAAATATTCGACTCTCAAAACAAGCAAACCTTTCTTCACTTTATATGGATTACACAAGTTTGTTCAAACCGGGCGAACAATTCCCGCTCCCATGTAAAAAGGTCTATTCATTCAAAAGCAGATTTTACTTTTAAGAGCTAAATGGTGATATTATAATGCGTGATGCCTATATACTGTCATATTGAAGTATTAACGAATCACACATCGTTACAGTCAACTCATCTCTCTGCGCCCCACTACAGTTGGTTTTTAACCCTCTCCCTGATTCTCTGGTCTATGAATATTCATATGTCTGTGGTTGCTCTCTAAGAAGTAACTTATTAAAAAGACACGCTAGTGGTCGATATCTTTATTATCTAAAAAAATTTGCACTAGTGTGAAAATCTAGAGAGGAAATTTAGGAATACGTTTGTATGGACAAAATGCCGCCAGGTTACCTCTTAAGAAAGGGATGATTAAATGTGATTTTTCACAAAAACCGCATTATACTAGACGTGGGCAAAATCGAATGACTGAAATAAATTAATCAATCTTGTGACACACTTGATCTAATTCTCAATTTCAAAAGGAATTGATTCTTCATTCCTTACACCCTAAATAATAAATTTTTAATTTGCATTTATTTTACTGTTAAATTATTTCAATGAATGTTGTGTACCGTAAACGATTTAAATATTATAATATTTGGAAGGTATTTAAATATTATTCTATAGGCTGGGCGCCGCATAGTTGCCGTAGGCGGTAGTAGGAGATTTTCAAATGTTGTTGGGTTATTCGTAACCCGGGAATGTTTGTCTTTCTTTTTAAAAAAGAAAAAAGTATTGTGCAGGACTCCGAAGGAAAAATCACGTAAAGAATCCCGCCCCGCGCGGGCCGTAATTCATAAAATAAAAACCTGGGAACAAGCGAAAAACAGCCGAAACAGTTCCGAGCGACCGCGATGCGTTACTTTCCAAGATGCAATCAGTGGACACAGTCACAGTCCCGAGGTCCGACTGGGTCCGACCTACCTAGTCTGTCGCTACCGAGTTTGTACGGAGCGCTCTATAGATCTCTGTTTCACTTATTCAGAATCAAAACAATATTGTCTTTTTCAGTTGTGACATCTTAAGTAAAAAGTCCGATATCGATCTAATACGCTCTCATTCCCGATTACGTACCGAATCTCGTTTCACAGTCACACCAAGTCCCATTTCTACCCAAGTCACTGCAAGGCAAGACACGAGACACTGGTCAAAAGTTACTTACTATTCATTCTCAATGCCTGTCGCAAATCCGTCGTGAGTGCGATTTGATTTCCCCTTTGGCCGAGCCGACAATTTCATTACATCGTAGGTCGAAAACTTCCGATTTCGAGCCCAAAGTCAAAGTGATATTGGAATACAAGTACCTAAATACTTACACCTACGTAAGTTGGGTAAGATGTGCGTTTATATTAGATCACATGAAGTGTATTTTAAGTTAATAAATAAAATAAAAATAGTAAAACTGTTTAATTTGAAGATTTATTTGCTAGCCTAATATAAATACATTTTCCTATCGGTTTTTGTTGTCATAATATCACACATTACAAAACCCCGTCGTTTTCGTTGATTAGTACAGTTTTTCAGAAAGACAATTAAAATTTAGGGCTACTTTATAAATGAGGGGTATCTTTGCCTAGTCCATTTTATTTTTATAAAACTGCTCACAGAGTACTTTATTTTAAAGAATACATCAAAATTTCATATATGGTACATATTCAGAAGGGTTCTTCTCTGGTAATGCTGAATACTTTAAACTGGTCCTAAATTCAGATAACATCAGTTTGGCACCATTTTAGTGAACGTTGGCATTTCAGAGAGATAGTGATTTCTCAAAAAATTACGTTGTATCTAAAAAACTATATAAGGTGGGCTTCTAATATTCTATCAGGTTTCTTATTGACATCTTGGGATATGCATGTACATAGTACATACACGTTTTTCATTTTTTGGGGGTTACTTTGCCTACAGTAGGGTTGTCAAAAAGTTTAATATAAAATCAAGAATTATTTTTAAGCTTTCCCATCTACAACTTTAATCACTATTTTACTTATAAATTGAAAGTAACAATTGGTGAGGTTGCGAAATTACGCACCACGCACGCAATTAAAAAAAAATAACATTTGATTTTAACAATCACTACTGGAAACAACTATTTAAGTCGAGGGAGAAAACACGCACAAAATCGGTTGTTAGGTTCTAGTTTGGGTTTTTTAAATTAATAAGTTATGCTAAACTTTGTAAAATTTTCTTTGACTGAGAATAAACGGATCTTTATTGCATTCTTTTCAATCTCCCCCTACATAAACAGTTGCTTCAAAAAAACTAAAACAAAACAAATGATGGAATCTATTAGGGAAGCAAATAAAGGAAACATAAATTTGATCAATTCAATCAATTATCAAAAAGGAGCCAATGGTATGCGAAGGTTGCACTAAAATATTTCATTGGGTGTGTATACCTGAAATTCATAGACTTCGTGTTCCAGAAGATGATGAGTCAGATATATTTGTCTGTCACTTTTGTAAGATTCTCAGTGACGAGATATGTATCCAAATATTTCGTCAATATTATGTTTATGTGGGAATCAGACTGAATCGATTCACTACTGTGAATAAAACTGCCCATGTCTACATTATACAAATTATCCAATTATTATTATTTATTTTCCACATTTTATTACATTGATTTAGGCATGTACTTAAGAGTGAATGAACGGAGAAAGGAGTGCTTGGAGAATGTATGACACAAATGTGAAGAATATATGACACCTTTGTTGAAGAAGTCAGGGACGTCCGAGGAAGATATTGCACAATCATGACCAAATACTTGAGTCGGGCCATGTCAAGAGTCAAAATAACAGAAGGGTATGTATGAATGTAAATGAAGCAAGGAGTGTGTGCCAAGACTGAGTTGTCTGGCGGTCCATCCTCTCTGCCCACTCTGCAGGAAAACGGCATTATAGTTAGTTCTCTGTAGAAAAGCTTTTGAAAATAGATGTAATAGTTATAACAAAATTAAGTGTGTAATTTTGAAAAATTTACAGGCTTGAATGGGTGAGAGCCGCCAATGCTTGGAAAATATGGAAAATTTAGAGGGAGGCCTTCCTACGAAGCTGGACTAAGAATAGAGAGCGGTATTCATATAAAAAAGGAGAGGAAGGAAAAAGGTATGAGGGATAGTTAGGAATCTGGGGGTCAATGTGTCGGTGCAGGGCGATGGGTCGAGAGAGTCCAAAGGTTGGAGAGGTCAAAGGTAAGAGTTACACAGTACATGTGCATACCTGTGTGCGTGCGCAGATGGACTAGCATGTTGGGCTGCCTGTTGAACTTCCTGTCGCAAGAAGGACAGCTGATTAACTCTTGATTTTGACAGTGAGCAGAGCGCATGTGGCGATTAAGTCCATCTTGGCGTTTGAATTTACTTTCACATAATGTGCATTTGTGTTGTGGCGCATTGGGCTGGTGGGTTAGTTTGTGTTCCCGGAGAGAATTGGGTCCAGAAAGTATTTTCCCACACTGGTCACATTCTTCAGGTTTCCGTGGGTGTGTGTGTGATCTCAAGTGACACCTGAATATTACTTTTAAAATCTTTCCACAAATTTGACATAAATTAATTTGGCCCTGTAATGAAAAAAGGTTCTTAGTAACTCACAACCAGGGGCGGTTTGTGGGGTTGAAAAGTGGGGAAGCACAAACATGTGTTTTTAGTATTATGTATACCTACATAGGTATAAACATATATATATATATATATATATATATATATATAAAATAATAAAGGCATCGTTAGCGGAAGATCAAATCAGCATGACAATATTTCGTGGCAGCAAAATAATCAGTGGTCGTAATATTATTGGGAAAAAAATTTCTTTTGGGCTCTCGAACACAGTCTTTTCAAATATTCACCTCTGCAAAAGTACAACCTGTTATACATATATATTCGACCGGTCAGTAGCTGAGTGGGCATCGCATTTGGGTCCCACTCGGGAGTCGCGTGTTCCATTCCTGTTCCCTTCCTTATCTGCTACCCGACTCGGAACAGATATTGTCTAGTGAGTCGGGTAGCACACATGAACTGTAAATATACTTTAATGTTAATAAACGCCCGGGTTACCGGCATTGAAAAAAAAAAAAAATCCTCGGCTGGCTAAGTTCTCCATCGCAACACAAGCAACATCTACCGCTTACTGTGGTGGTAGTAGGAGATTTTCAAATATTGTCAGGTTATTCGTAACCAGGGAATGTTTGTCTTTCTTTTTAAAATAAAAAAAAATCAAACAATAATAACAATGTGCATTAAACTATAACACTAACAAGTTTATTTATTAATTTATTTATTGGTAAGAGACAAACAGCTTAAACATAAAATATAAAGATAAATATATACATTGTTAAATGAAGTCAAGCCAAAAAAGTCTCCTATGTTAAAGTTGAATGGAGATGGAGTTTTGTTACATACAATTAGTTTTGGGTGAGAAGGAGAGGAAGAGGAACATAGGATGAGGATAGGAGATGCTCCGAATACATTCCACACTCTTTTATTAATTTTCGATCATACGTGTTACTTCTAATCGATATTTGTGAAGTGTATTGTTAAATATGTCAATATTTTGAAATTTTGTGTTATATTGTGCACATATACGGGGAATTGGTGAATTTTTTCTAAAGTTAGTTCTATGTGTAGGCAAATGAAACAAATGGGATTGCCGTGTTGATCTTGTCGGAATATGAATATTTATTAAGTTGGTTAGTTCTGGCGAGTCCAGGCCATTATTAAGAATTTTAAATAATAAGATTTGGTCAAAAATTAAACGTCGTGTATGAAGGGAGTCGAAGTTATGGTAATTAATAGATTCGGTGTAATTTGAGAAGTTTATGTTTTTTTTTAAATTTATGTGTTTAAAAAATTTTTTTTGAATTCTTTCGATTCTTTCAATGTGAGCTTGGTAAAAAGGAGTCCAAATCGATGTGCAGTGTTCTAAGTGGGGACGGATGAACGCTGTGTAAAGGGAATATAGAGTCTTAAGGTTGCGGAAAGGTTTCGTTATTCGAATGATAAATCCTAGCATTTTGTTGGCTTTGTTAATGATTTCATCAGTGTGTTGTATAAAGTTTAATTTAACATCCAGTACTACCCCAAGGTCCCTGATAGATTCTACTTCTTTGATATATGTCCCGTTTAATGAAATGAAATGGGATGTACACATTGTTAATGTTTGTAAACGTCTACGAGCTATCGTGGGTAGGATTTAGAAAATAAAATATTTCGTGCCTATAAGTACTTTAAAGTTAATTTACTTATCTCTGGCTGAATCCACTATACGTTATGGAATTACTTCTTGGGGACATTCTTGTAAAACTAATATAAGATATATTCAAACATTACAAAACTCCCTTATAAAATTGTTAATCCATAAATATGCCAATCAACACAGAAGTAACATTAAATTAATCTACAAGTCTCTGAATGTTTTACCTGTCAAAGGATTATTGTTTTATAATATTGTAAGTCAACATGTTATATTGTCTGATTCATTGTATAGGGAAATGGTTTGCCATAAACATAATACAAGATTCACTCAAAATGAAGGATTGGTGGTTCCGAAATGTACAAATAAATATGGTGAAAGAACTTTAAACTATATTGTACCCAAAATATTTAATCAACTACCGATGACAATTAAAAATAATAACATGTATACTGCTAAAGTTAAATATAATCTAAGGAAATGGCTATTGGATAATAATGATTTATACTGATGCCCCACTGTAGTCCTTGTATTCCAATATGGAATTCACATTCCTAGGAAATGGAAAAATAATTATTTTGTAATACCTGACATACCTACCTTTATCTATGAAAATATTGATGTACTTAATGATTATACTAATTTGTTCATATATTTATTTTTACTTGTTCATTATATGTATAAGGCTTATGCTGCTATTTATGTATGTAAACTTTTCTGTAATTTGACCAACTTATATATTTATGAATCACCATATACCGTTTAAATTGTATCATGTAATTGTATAAAATGTTGTCTCTATGTCCCTGCTGACAAACTACATAAGTAGTTTAGCGGGTTTAATTGTAAATAAAAAATAAATAAAAAAATGTATACATAAAGGGAATTTTTTTTGTTAGGTGTAAATGTTATTTTATTGCATTTTGAGGTATTCACTACAAGTTTGTTTAATTCACAGTAGTCAAAAAGACGATTATCTGCTATGGGGGGTGGGTAGGAATCTGGGGGTCAATGTGTCCAGGACTGACGGAAGTATGAATCCATCCCTCCACCACTGCGGTGCGAGGCCATGTGTCGTGAGAGTCTGGCTGGAGAGGTCTAGGTTAGGTCTCCCTCAACCAGTCTCTCCCGATCCGGCCCGCCGCCAAGACCTAGACAAACCTGACCCCGTGATCCCGGGCACCCCTACTAAGTCACCAAACGTTGCGAACCACAGGTGGTGACCTATGGCAGGGGTCATGGTTACCTAATAAATGGTTCCCGGGTAGCGTCCTCCCAAATTGAAATGATTGCATTAAAACCCAAAAAAAGTTATTTAATATACACCGCAAATAGCAGCAAAAGAGAGGAAGGGTGTTGACAATAGTCAGGGTTGGGCAAAATACATGCTTTGCTGTAAATAAAATACAAATTACAAAATACTTTCAAGTCGTGTATTTAAAATACGAACTACAAAATACTTTCGAGTTGTGTATTTGAAATGCAAAATACAGTATTTTAACCATTTTTATTTAAAATCCAAAATCATTTTAGAACTTTTGATTGCAATAAATTGTTGTAAGTACCCTTATCTAAGAGTGCGTTTCCATAAAAGCAAAACTGAGCAGAGCGAAGCAGAGGCGTGCAAAAATTGACTAATCATATTGCTCAAAAGACACGTCTTATCTCCGCTCTACTTCATAGACTAGTAAAATTTTGTGGTATAGGAAGGACCCAGGTGTTAGGTAATGTAAATAGAAACTAATCCAGCCCAGCCTATTTATCAGTAAAATAAGAATTTCCTTTTATGAACACTAGATTTTGAAATGCATCATCAGAAAAACAGTTTCTTGTTGGGGATTGAAAGAAACCTGCAAAAGAAAATAATCATTCTTCAGGCCCTGATGAACACAAACTTATGTTAAATTGCATGAACACTTTTTTAGAACCAAATAGTAAGCTCATTAATTTTATCGTTTAGAAAGCTGACTATCTCTAACTCCATTGTTGATGTCTGTGATTGATCAGGTAATTTGTTGTAGTTTTTTTGTAATTTGCCTCCAAGGCATTAATTGCAAGATTTTGAATTCTTTGCCTCTCGTCTGATGCCAACGCATTTTGTAACTAGGGTGGTAACATGACGCCAATATGGCTCCATTTATTTCAGGCTACAGATTAAAAAAACTTATCGAATTTTCTTTCCAGGCACTCTTTTAGTTGTGGTACAATAAAGTGGCCAACTCTATAGATTAATATATTTTGCTCTGGATTCTAGTGTTTTTAGTCAACTTTTTTTTTTAGCTTATTTTTCATTATCATAAGATGGCTAAATGTATTTGTGTGAAAATGTATTTTGAAACCATGAGTATTTGAAATACTAATTACAAAATACTTCAGCATCAGGTATTTGAAATACAAAATACAAATTACATTTTTAGGAAGTAATTGAAATACAAATATCAAATAAGTATTTGTATTTCAAATATGTATTTCAATTACAAGTAATTCAAATACTGCCCAACCCTGGCAATAGTAACTAACTAAAGAAAAAAAAAACAACAAACCAAATTATGTACTTACTTTTTCCGGCCTTTCTTTGTTAGTTTGCACATGAGACTTCTGATGGATTAAAAAGTCTTTTTCTTTAAAACAAATCATAGGACACTTCTTGCAGAGGTATTCCTCTTCCTTTTCATCTGCAAAACAAATAAGAGTTTTAATGCCATCTACATATCTATTAAAGTCATAGACATATTATGTATAGACCTGCCCTAAGTGATAAAAGCGTATTATTTCCCTCTCCTTAATTCTGGGTTCCATGGAACCGGCTGGGCTGGCATATAGGTTCGCGTGAATCTAGAAAATGTGACGTCATCATTCTTGTGCGGACTAGCATCGAGCTCTCATCGGTATATTTTACGAAATAACACGGCAAAAATGGTAACTTGTTCTATTAAAACGTGTAAAAATAGAAGTGAAAAAGAGTATAAACCCAATTGTCGTATTACCTTCCATAGGTAGGCATTATCTGTCTTTATTTTAAGCTTATTCACATCATATAATATGATCAGTTTTATCACACAGAGAAAAATGAAGCGTTGGCAACCGAAATTCCCGGTCCCGTCGTGTGCACGTTGCTGTTTACTGGGATAAGTAAATTATGAAACATTTGTAAAAGTGCCTTAACTAAACACG
Organism: Limnephilus auricula; assembly: GCA_951813805.1. Classification (NCBI taxonomy): domain Eukaryota; kingdom Metazoa; phylum Arthropoda; class Insecta; order Trichoptera; family Limnephilidae; genus Limnephilus; species Limnephilus auricula. The sequence goes on from OX638396.1 coordinate 5,427,866, forward strand.
GTAACAAAATACTCTCTACGTCTCTCAAAACAAGCGAACCTTTCTTCCCTTTATATGGATTACACAAGTTTGTTCAAACCGGGTGAACAATTCGCGCTCCCATGTGAAAAGGTCTATTCATTAAAAAGCAGATTTTACTTTTAAGAACTAAATGGTGATATTATAATGCGAGATGCCTATATACTGTCATATTGAAGTATTAACGAATCACACATCGTTACAGTCAACTCATCCCTCTGCGCCCCGCTACAGTTGGTTTTTACCCCTCTCCCTAATTCTCTAGTCTATGAATATATGTCTATGATTAAAGTGCTATATAGCCAATGAATTAACCTGTATTTTATGGTTGATCTCATAAGTAGGATTTATAAAATAATATAAAAAAATCGTAAAGTTTATAATCGTGCGGATCCTGCATGTTGATACTTTGAAACTGCCTTCAGAGGTACTTATTCGAGTCAATATAGAATATATTCGATTTATGTATGTTGTTATACTTGATAATGAAAGGTACATCGAGCGAGTTGCACAAATCTGTACCTGAATTAGCCTGTAGAAAGAGCATCTGAATACGGTGGACGTTTCAACAAATTCTTCAAAACCAACAAGGAGTTTGCAAAGTTTTTAGCGCTACATCTTCTCTGCATCAACGGTACTCTTGCAATGAATTAGATAAGGAAACCTATAGGTACTGTTGTTATTATTCTGTCTCGTTATAAAGATTCCTAAATGAGCCGATACAGCATTGGTACAGCTATAGTGATTGTTGTCAAGACCCTTGCCCCTCGACCACGGAGGCCATTAAACCAGAGCCTTCGTATGTTGTAGTCTAACAGCAAGAACGACTACAATATAGGACTTGGCGCTCAACTTGAAGTGTCATGTGATCAAGTCAGCATCTATCTACAGTTTGCAAATGACGGCGATTATTGTTGATACTCATTGTAATTATTGACTTTTTTATTTATTATTTGGGCATGATGTGAACATTTGTTATTGGATTGTAACATAACTATTATGCTATTTTGTTTTCTTTAATGCATGTAAAGTTATTAATCTGTAAATGTTCCTAATAAAATAAAATAAAAAATAAATAAAGTAACTGCTGATTTGTGTGTTATTTTACCGCAAGTATATTAAATAAACAGAGTCGAGCGTAGGGAGTGTGATGAACGTATGTCTTGCGGTATGAAAGAGACATGCGTGCATGAGTGAGACAGCATGAGTAAGGCATAAAAGGTTAGTTTGTTGTCCATTCGTCCTCTTTGCCTTCAGACTTCCTAAGAAGGAACCCTGTACATAATCTCTTAATAAACGTTATCGTCTACCTACGATTTATTATTGGAGTACCACCCCAAAGGAATCTGGATCCATACACAGGAGTCCAGAACTCAATGTGAAACCGGCCACGGTCATCACATTTGGCGCAGCCGAAAAAAGGAACCACGGAGCAGCCAAATTATCACATTTGGCGCAGCCGAAAAAAGGAACCACGGAGCAGCCAAATTATCACATTTGGCGCAGCCGAAAAAAGGAACCACGGAGCAGCCAAATTATCACATTTGGCGCAGCCGAAAAAAGGAACCACGGAGCAGCCTAATTCTCACATTTGGGCAGCCGAAAAAGACCGAGATTGAAGCTACAGGGGTCAACGAGTGATCGGGTCAGATCACGACTCCACATCATTGCGGAGCAAGGAGGAAGCAAGAGCAGCAGCATCCTAGAAATATCAAGGCGGGATATGGTGATTTAGTGCCGAGAACCTGGAGGAGTATTCGCGTAAGGCGTGGATTCAGAAGTCTGGGTCTTCAAGAGAAGACCAAGTACCGGGCGCAGACCTCAAGGAAGGCGCCTTAGAAGGACGACCGGGGTTCAGGAGCAGAAGACGGTTCGCGGAAGGGCGAGATCGGACAGCATCAGAGTCGTGAGTTGAGTGCTGTTTCTTAAATTTTCTGTTTTTTTTCATTGATTGCATCTGTGTGAAGATAGAAGGAGGAGAACTGCCCAGGTTTTGTCATTTGAGGGACCAGCTGGAGACATTCGTCTTACAGTACGAGCAGTTCATCCTAGTCAATGATGACAAAATAACGTAGGATGTAAAAAAGAGAGCGGTTTTTATATCCCATTTGCACACAGAGACAATAAATTTATTAATAAATTTGTGTTTTCCAAAAAAAATTACAGATTTCACGGTAGAAAATTTATTGTTATTACTCGAAAATCATATAGGTACTAAAAGAAATGTGTTCAAGGAACGTGAAATTTTTTTCGCTGCGAAACAAAAGATTTCGGAATCAGTTAATGACTTCATAGCGCGTTTACGAAATCTAGTTAGATTTTGCAAATTCGAAGACAGACTTGAACATAATTTAAAAGATGTTTTTATTACCGGTCTTCGAATTGGTCGTATTAAAGAAAAATTATTTGTCGAGGCTGAAAACTTTTCATTAAAAAAGGTTTTAGAATGTGCTATTGCAATGGATTCGTTCGATGTAATTAATAAGCAAATTAAAACGGAAAGTGTAGATATGATTTCTAAAAATAGACAGATCGATTTGTCACAAAAAAAAAATACGGCGGGTAGACATTTTTCTAGACCTACGGACAAGAATGTTACATCGTTCAGACCGAAATCATTAGACCGAACGAAGTGTAAACATTGTGGTAATTATCACGAATCAGTTAATTGTAAATTTAAAAACGTGATTTATTATAAATGCAAAGGCAAAGGTCACATAAGTAAAATATGTCGCGGTTTAAAGTATAAAGATATTTCTTCAGTGTTTGTAAATACGCAGGAACTGTTGTGTATAAATGAAGTGCATTGTGAGCCAATTTTGTGCAAAATCTTAGTGAATAATGTTGAACTAAATGGTTTACTGGATACAGGTGCAGCAGTCTCGATTTTAAAAGAGATAGATTATGTTAAACACTTCAATAAGTTGGATTTAAAACCAAAGGATTTAACCTTGACGGGTTACGCTAACTGTAAGTTAAATTTATTGGGTTGTATTTTATTAACAGTTGATTATAACGGGTATAGGGAAATGTTAGAATTTTGCGTAGTAAAAAATGGAACAACTACTGTTCTAGGTCGTGACTTTATCAAAAAGTTTAATATTGGATTTACGGGGTTACAATCTACTTCATCCCAGGAGGGAAGTGAAATTTTTTCTCAAAATGTAGTTGAGAATGATAGAAGTGAAGTAGATAAATTAATTCGAAAATTCCCGGAGGTTTTTTCGGATAAACTGGGTAGATTCAATAAAAATAAAATACATCTGAAACTAAAAGAGAATGCGGAACCAAAATTCTGCAATCCGAGAAATATACCGTTTGCTTTAAAAGCAAAGGTTGAAACGGAATTAGGCCGTTTACAATCGGAAGGTATTTTAGTTCCGGTAAATTATAGTAAGTTTGCATCACCAATTGTTCCCATAGTAAAAGGTAACGGGGAAATTAGGATTTGTGGTGATTATAAGGCAACAATTAATCCGCAGCTAGTGGTAGATATATATCCCATGCCACGGATAGAATGGTTGTTTTCACAAATGGCTGGTGGAATAATTTTTTCCAAGATTGACTTGCGGCAAGCCTACCTACAATTAGAACTAGATGAGGAAAGTCAAGAATTCACAACTATATCCACTCATTTAGGATTGTTTAAATTCACGAGATTAATGTTTGGAATTAATAGCGCTCCTGCTATTTTTTGTAAAACGATAGCTTCGTGTTTACAGGGTTTGAAAAAAACAGCTGTATTTTTAGATGATATAATAGTAACGGGAGAAACAGTAGACGAACATAATGAGAATTTAAGTGCAGTGCTAAACAGGTTAAAAGACTGTGGATTTAGCGTAAATATTCACAAGTGTATTTTTAATGCATCATCAGTAACTTTTCTAGGGTTTGAAGTTTCAAAAGAAGGAATCAAACCATTGAAAGATAAAACTATCGCTATTAGCAAGGTATCGCAACCTAAAGATATAACTGAATTACGAAGTTTCTTGGGGTTAGTGAACTTTTACAGGTCATTTGTGCCTAATATGTCAGTGCTATTAGATCCGTTACATAGATTATTGAGGAAAAACATACATTTTGAGTTTAATCAGGATTGCTTGGAAGCTTTTAATAAAATAAAGGAAATTTTATGTGATGATAGAGTGCTAGCTCATTTTGACCCGGAAGTATAATTGAAGGTTGTTACGGATGCATCAACAAAAGGGTTGGGAGTGACACTTTTGCATTGTTACGATAATAATTTACAGAGACCGATTTCTTTTGTTTCTCGAAAATTAACTGAAGCGGAAAAGAAATATTCTATATTGGACCTCGAAGCAACAGCTATTGTGTTTGCGTTAAAAATTTTTTTTGAGTATATTTATGGAAGGGAGTTCATTTTAGAAATAGATAATGAACCGTTATGTAGAATTTTTGGTGATAAGAAAGGTATCCCAGTATTAGCGTGTAACAGACTTCAACGCTATGGGGTGATTCTTTCGTCATTCAATTATAAGGTACAGTACGTGAAGTCGGCATTGAATTGTTCGGATTATTTGTCACGCGTTCCTGTCGAGGAACCGGTTCACGTAGAGAATGACTTTGATACTCAAATTCTAAGTTTATTAAAAAATAACAGAGATATACCAATAGATGTCGAGGAGATTAAATCGGAATCAAATATGGATAAAATTTTATTGGAAATTAAACATTATCTCACAACAGGGTGGCCAAATAAAATTAACAAGGATGATTCAAAATGGATTTACTGGAGTAAACGGAATGAATTATCTATAATTGATGATTGTTTTTTTTGGAATAATAGGCTAATAATCCCAGTAAGTTTAAGAGAAAATTTTTTAAACTTATTGCATAGATCTCATCTGGGCATAGCTAAGATGAAAGGGTTAGCCAGGGGGTATTTTTGGTGGCCAGGGATAGATGGAGAAATTGAACTTTTAGCGAGAGGATGCGAAATTTGTTCAGAGGTTCACCATCTCAACCAAAAAGCGAATTGACTCCGTGGCCCATAACTGAAGAGATATGGAGTAGGGTTCATATTGATTATGCAGGTCCCATTGCAAATAAATATTTTTTTGTGATTATTGACTCAACCTCAAAATGGTTAGACTGTGTGGAGGTAAATTCTCCAAATTCGTATACACTTCGTGTATATATTTGTTCCATTTGGCATAAAAGGTTTGTTTGTTGTCCATTCGTCCTCTTTGCCTTCAGACTTCCTAAGAAGGAACCCTGTACATAATCTCTTAATAAACGTTATCGTCTACCTACGATTTATTATTGGTGTACCACCCCAAAGAAATCTGGATCCATACACAGGAGTCCAGAACTCAATGTGAAACCAGCCACGGTCATCACAGGGAGTGTGGCGAACCCATCGCTCAGGGAGTGGAGACACGACCTGCAATAGCCATCCCAAGCTAAGGTGTTAGCTACCGTGCTCAGGCTGAATGACCTGGGGAACAGTGTTACGAACTGTGCCTCCGAGAAACAGGGTCGCATCTCGGAGTATTTAGACCTTACCCCAGCCCTCGGGGCTCTGCTGGGGTAGACCTTCCATTTCCCTAGACAGTCGTGGGACGAAAATTGAACCATTAAAAACTAGGGGCTTTGGGGAACCTAGGAGATCTAAGGCCACTTTCATGATCTCTTTCCCTGTGGGGCCTTCAGGGAACCAAGGGGGAGTGTGAACTCTTCCGTCGTTAGGCCTTCAGGGAACCAGGGAGGAGCAGAGTGGAGAGATGACATCCTCCCTCTCGTGGGGCCTTCAGGGAACCAAGCAGGAGTGGAGAGGAGAGATGAGGCCCTCTTCCCTCATGGGGCCTACAGGGAAACAAGGTGGGGTGGACTCTTCCCTCTTGGGGCCTTCGGGGAACCGAAGGGGAGTGGACTCTCCGTCGTGGGACCTTCAAGGAATCAAGCCCTCTTCCCTTATGGGGCCTTCAGGGAACCAAGGTGGGGTGGACTCTTCCCTTGTGGGGCCTTCATGGAACCAAAGGGGAGAGGACTCTCCGTCATGGAGCCTTCAGGTAACTAAGGAATGGAGAGGAGATATTAGACCCTCTTCCCTCATGGGGCATACAACCAAGGTGTGGTGGACTCTTCCTTCTTGGGGCCTTCAGGGAACCAAAGGGGAGTGGACTCTCCGTCTTGGGACCTTCAGGGAACCAAGGAGCGGAGAGGAGAGATGAGGCCCTCTTCCCTCATGGAGCCTTCGGGGAACCAAGGTGGGGTGGACTCTTCCCTTGTAGGGCCTTCTTGGAACCAAAGGGGAGTGGACTCTCCATTGAGGAGCCTTTGGGCAACTAAGGAGTGGAGATATTAGACCCTCTTCCCTCCTGGGGCCTACAGGGAACCAAGGTGGGGTGGACTCTTCCCTTGTGGGGCCTTCGTGGAACCAAAGGGGAGTGGACTCTCCATTGTGGAGCCTTTGGGCAACTAAGGAGTGGAGATATTAGACCCTCTTCCCTCATGGGGCCTACAGGGAACCAAGGTGGGGTGGACTCTTCCCTTGTGGGGCCTTCGTGGAACCAAAGGGGAGTGGACTCTCCATTGTGGAGCCTTTGGGCAACTAAGGAGTGGAGATATTAGACCCTCTTCCCTCATGGGGCCTACAGGGAACCAAGGTGGGGTGGACTCTTCCCTTGTAAGGCCTTCGTGGAACCAAAGGGGAGTGGACTCTCCATTGTGGAGCCTTTGGGCATCTAAGGAGAGGAGATATTAGACCCTCTTCCCTCATGGGGCCTACAGGGAACCAAGGTGGGGTGGACTCTTCCCTTGTGGGGCCTTCGTGGAACCAAAGGGGAGTGGACTCTCCATTGTGGAGCCTTTGGGCAACTAAGGAGTGGAGATATTAGACCCTCTTCCCTCATGGGACCTACAGGGAACCAAGGTGGGGTGGACTCTTCCCTTGTGGGGCCTTCGTGGAACCAAAGGGGAGTGGACTCTCCATTGTGGAGCCTTTGGGCATCTAAGGAGAGGAGATATTAGACCCTCTTCCCTCATGGGGCCTACAGGGAACCAAGGTGGGGTGAACTTTTCCCTTGTGGGGCCTTCGTGGAACCAAAGGGGAGTGGACTCTCCATTGTGGAGCCTTTGGGCAACTAAGGAGAGGAGATATTAGACCCTCTTCCCTCAAGGGGCCTACAGGGAACCAAGGTGGGGTGGACTCTTCCCTTGTGGGGCCTTCGTGGAACCAAAGGAGAGTGGACTCTCCATCAAGGATCTAGGGAGTGGAGAAGAGATATTAAGCCCTCTTCCCTCGTGGGGCCTTCTGGGTGACAAGGTGGGGTGGACTCTTCCTTTGTGGGGCCTTCAGGGAACCAAGGGGGAGTGGACTCTCCGTCGTGGAGCCTTTAGTGAACTAAGGAGTGGAGGGGAGATATTAGGCCCTCTTCCCTCATGGGGCCTTCGAGAAACCAAGGGGGTAGACTCTTCCCTTATTGGGCCTTCAGGGAACCAAGGGGGAGTGGAGAGGAGATATTAGACCTGGGAAACTCACTGTGGAAACAGAGGATATGGCCTCCTATCCAATGATAACCCTGGTGAATTTTATAAAAGGGGCTGGGTTACTGTAAAAGGAATGAGGTACCTTCAGTCTCCAAGTTTGTAGCAATGTCAATGGCTTCCTCCTCTCCAGGAAAATGGATTTCTTTTAATTTAATATCAGCTTCACTCATTGGTTCAATAACAAATTCATCTTCAAAAGAATGGAATTCTTCAAATTTATTATCGTCTTCACTCATTGGTTCAATATCAAGTTCATCTTCATTTAATGCATATGAGAAAGGGTCTTCTTTTTTTATAACGGTCATTTTAAGAAATATCTCATTACTCCTTAGACACATTTGGTGAAACTTATCAATATAGTCCAGGTGATGTTTACAACGTAAACACACAAACTGGAACTGATCAGTTTCAAAGACAGTCACAGGACAGCATCTGTTTACCATCTCATTAATTCCCGAGTCTCCCCATATTGGTGTGGCTAAGGAAGTTATTTCTCTGAGACATAATCGACATTTGCACGGCACCGTCACAAGGTCTATTTTTTCTCTCGTCAGGGTATCTTCCTGTAAAGTGAACATAATATTATTAATTAGGATGGAGTAAAGACCAGAAGACCATAAGGTCGTATATCGACTGGTGTAATATAAAAAGCCTTACCAATATCAGATTTGTTCCAAACACACAGCGATTCCTAGTACAAAATAGCAGATTTTTTTTTTTTTTGATAATAATAAAATCTTTATAGCAACTATAACTGAAATACACTATTTTAAGGTAATTTTTTTAACATATGAGTACATATATTTATATTAATCAATTAAATTAAAAACCGTGTAAAAGGAATATTTTAATAACTTACCTGTACATTTTGATTGAAATTTAGAAATTCTCCAGAATCTATGGTATTTGCGAGGTTTTGTAAAGGCCTGTAAAAAACATTTACATATATTGGTAAAATAAAAATGATTTCCTATTTTCTGAGAATTCAAAGAAATTCAAAGCTTTTCGAAAAAACTTATAAAGGTCTCATAGAAATCGTTGTATCTCCCTTACTATCATAGTAAAAAAAATTATATAAACGGTGTTAGAAAGAGAAACACCACACTTCATATTCAAATATAAAAGTTAATTACAAAATAATTAAAATGTAAACCTTTATAAAACCAAAGTTTCAGATCAGAACTTAAAAAAAAACCTTATGAAACTTTGGGAATTTTTTATTAGTTATTTTTATCTAGAATAACAAAAAAAAATGAGGTGACAATAACGTTTATAACACATTTGTCTAATAAAGTATGTGCCTTCGTGTTTTTATTTTTTTTCATTATCAGTAATTTTAGTTAGATAAATCCAAAAATCGTAAGGTGAAGCATTTAAAATTCTTTTTAAGTGCATGAAAAATTGTTATATTTCAAAAATTAAATGTTTATTTCAATTTATAAAATTCGAAAGAGTATTTTATCATCTTTCAAAAACAGTTTTTAGTTTTTGGATACGTCAAGAAATATTTAATTTATTTGGATTTTATTGTAAAGAGGAAATATTTTGACCCTCTTACAAAATATGGATCTTGCAGTGTTATTGTAGCTAGGTACTTAACCTGTCCGGGAGTATGAACTTACAAATAGGGAGAGAAAAAATAGTCCAGAAGGAGTATGACCGTACATGTACGTTAGCGCCTAGAAATTAATTATTACTGAATGCCCAACGTTTCCTTTGAAAGAATAAACCGTTGATATTTTTGTGTGTTTTACACTATAACTTATTCGTTTTGTATTTTTTCACATTGAAAAATTATCTTACGCTATTATGTGATTGTGCCGAGAGTGATTTTTTAATTTAGTTTGAAGTGAGTTTTTAATGGTTGGATTTAAGAGTGTTGTTTACTATTCGAATTGTGAAGTGCATATTGTAATAGTATTCGTAAGTTATTATCATTGACATTACAATATAAATATAGCTTTACAGGTTTTACAGGTAATTTGATTTTCTGTGGTGTGCTGATAACTTATATCAAAATGGATAACCCTTTGAATGAACAAGATATTGCCAATATGTTGATCGAAAGTGAAGGCATATACATTCGGATAAATCATCCTTGATCCGGTACATCTGGTACGGATGAAACTGTACCTAGTTGTTCAACTTCTAAAAGAGTAAAGTTGATCACCGTAAATGGGATCAGGTGAATTTAGGCCCATTATTCATGAATTCGATTCCAGTAACTCGGGTATAAGACTAAATATACCTTTTTTTAAAAAATAATATAAACTCTCTTTTTAACTTTTGAAGGTTATTCCCATCAATGTAATATATCATTGAAGAAGAAGACAACAATAATAATCTAAAATCTGTTACTATCTGATAAAATATCTGTTACTTGAGTGAGCTTGTATATAATTTTGTATATTTTTATTGGTGATGTTTCTGTTTTTCTAATTGTTTGTATCTGTATTTAATTGTATGTAATTGTAGATTTTTTATGTCCCTATTTGTACAATAACTGAATTTTTATAACTGGATTGTTCTCATGTAAATGCGAACATCTGTAAAAACCCAGTATAAATAAATAAATAAATAAAATAAAATATAAAAATGAACAAGACACAGAAAAATAATAAAACATAATTGTCGCAATCATTTAAACTTTTATAAAAACATCGCTTCAGTTTGTTTTATGTTTGAAGCGATTTTGCCCCTTATGTATAAAGAAATTGTATGAAGAACAAGGTCAGAATCGCTTGGGCCATTCTCCTTCTTGACATTACGAGTTACTGGATAGCATTTAGCCACTCCGAAAAATTCATATTAATTGCTAAAGGCACACCGGGCACCAAAGATGGCGGACAAAATGGCTGCCGCTTGATAATATGATAGCTGTCACAATCGAAGTCTATATTTATTCATTGTTTTTTATATAAATCCATTGTGGGAAGCATAGATTTGAGTGATTAATAGAAGTTCGTTATATCTACATTATTTTGATGTAATTTTTGTAATATATCACAAAAGAAATGTTATAAAAATTGAATTCGTAAGAAAGGTGAGAACTGTCAAATATTTTATGTCGTACTGAAATTTTTTTTTTTTTATATGCTGGTCTTCAACAAGTTAAGCGTTTCTCTGAATTTTATAATGAAGAAATAGAAAAATACCATGGAGGCAAAAATGTATACGTTTTTGGTTTTTGGAAAACTCCGTAATCCCGATTTTGAACCAAATTGGTAGAGAACTCGAGAAATTCAAGATTGATGGTGAAATTATGCATTTTGAAATTAGATCCGAGTTCAACCCAACTCTCAACTCCCTTGAACCGACTTCGATAGAAATCGATAAAAAATTGTAGAAAATTTACATGTCCATCGTAATGATGTATTTTGACATTATTACCTTATTCTTCTTTTCCTCCAATGGGTCGGTCTCTTTCTTAATGCGCTGTACGCTCGAACCCCTTTATTTTTTCCCATTTCGTATTGGTACCTGAAAAAGGTTAAAAAATAATAAGACCGTAAAACAAGTTTCAAATTATTTATTAGATAATAATTAATTAATTATATTAATATTAATTAATTATATTAATTGATATAATAATAATTAATTATTAATTTCCACTTACCCTTTGGCTATTGCACCTATCTCCCCAGGATTTGAGAGATTTAATTATTGCACTGTATTCGGCTGAAAACAGGTTTAAAGCCAGGGTTATTTCATTGTAATATATATAATTTTACTGGTAAATATTTCCTTAACCGTCGCACTTTTTAGACCCAGATTATGAAAATTACCCTTTGTTTATATAAAAAAAACAACTAATTATGTTTAGATGTTAAGATATATGTACATTCAAATCAAATCAAAGTTCAAAATTTCCCATATAAAATAATCTCTTTGCTGCCACTTTGGATTTTTTTTTTATGTAAGGCTGCCTTTACTGACGTAAGTTTTTTCTCGTAAGTCGCTCACGTAAGCGACTTCTGGCCAATGGTCGCATTGGTTTGTGCTTATGTGAGCGACTTACGGGAAAAAACTTACATATGTAAAGGCAGCCTTAGGATTAACTTTTGCGTAAGTTTCCATTAAATCTAAATACGCATGAATTACTTAATTGACCCAAACTAAGAACTGATATCCTATTTTGAGCTTGTAAATAGTTGTTTCTTGTAGTAATTCCAGAAAGAATTCAGTACAAACTGTGCTGGATGGTGTTTAAATCCATCAATGAAATGGCCCCACTTTACATCTCTGAACTCTGCGTCCCGGAAAACACTGGTCCAAGGCAGTCAACCCTTAGATCAGCAACATCATCAGCTCTAGGTAGACTGATAGAACCTAAACGAAAGCCAAATACTAAGTTTGGAGATCGTTCATTCGAAGTATCTGGGCCTAAGGCTTGGAACAAACTTCCTGCGGAACTAAGATGCATAACAAGCCCAACAGAATTTAGGTCAAAACTAAAAACCTACTTATTTAGGCTCTCATACTTTTAAATTAAATAAATCTGTCTGTATCGTGTATTGCCTATAATTTATCTTAATCTATTTTCTTATTAGATTAACATCATTCGAAGCCTTCACAGCAATCCGTCGCTTAACGAGAGACTTCATTTAAGAAAAAAATATTTTAAACAAATTCTTGTACTACTGTACCGCCCATCAATTAATTTTGATTTTCCCAAACACGTTCATTAAAGAACATAATTATATGTTAGTATTAAAATATATACCAAGATTAAATAATGACTTTTCCAAGAACATGTGTTCGCTATTATGTCCTCTGGGCGCAAGCTGCATCTAATATCTAATAAAATGTACATACATCAACTGTAACTAATAAACATCTTTTCACTTTAATCTAAAGCCATAGGTTTTTTATATTTGTCTAGTGTGTAGTTAGAAGTAAGATTGTAGAAAAGTATTGAAATTTGTACAGCGCCCTTGAGGTGATTTTTCACAAAAACGGCGCTATACAACTCATTATTATTAATTGTACAAAGTGTAATTTCTATAATCCATGCCAGAAGTGCAGTGGTTAGGGGAATATAAGGGTAAACATTTATTTATATCATCTGGTTTTATTTATTTATATTTTTTTTCAATGTAATATGTATGTTGATCATCTTCCAGAATGTTAAGTCAAATATGATATAATATAAAATATAATTGTTTTCTTTATTATGTTTATTTTTTTTTTTGTCATTTAACATGTTGTTTAGGTAAAAATACTAAATCGATATAGATGATGTGAGCAGGCGCTATAAGGGGGGCACTTTCTTTTGTATCGCAAACCATGTTACACAAACCTATCGTAAACTACTTGAAAACTGGGGTGTTTTTCTTGCCTCGACACAAGCAGGCGCTATATCATCACAGATATTCTTAAAAAAATTAAATTTTGGGGTAAAAAAAAATTCAAGCTAATAAATTTTAATCACAACGCACGCAATGCGTGCGTATTAGGTAAGTACTAATTAGGCTGAATTGTATTTTTTTAACATTAAAAAAAAAAATCTAGCTGCTCATTGTTTTTCGTATAGTTTCAAGAATACCAACAAAACAAAATGACATTTGACAAAAAAATTTGAAAATGTCGGTTACTTTTCACAGAACGAAAGCTAATTTTAATTATACGTAACTGAAATTTAAAATGAAATATTTTCCACTGCCTGCAATGCAAATAGTTGTCTTTTTATGTAATTAAGATGAATCAAGATTTTTTTTTAAAAAAGTGCATATTAACCGTTTCCATCTACATCCAATATTTAACTCAAGGGAACTTAATTGGTCTAGAACATATGAATGTTTATTGTATTAGATATGAAATTAAACAATTTTTTCACTTTGTTCCACTTGTTTATTTACACCAGGACCGGTTTCGTCCTACTACGGACATTTTCAGACTGGTAGTATGTTTATTGTTATAATAATGTAAGTAATGTTTATTGTTATAATATTTTACTGTATGACTGTTTGTTTCCTAAATAAAAAGAAATAAAATAATGAAGGATTTTTCTTTTATCAATATTAGAGCCCTTGCCCGGAATAATGTTGTATCCAACCAAACTATCAATGTTGAGTTATTGATGGAATAATGTTGGAAATATTATTACTAGACATCGGATTATATGCACTAACAAAGTGCCAAAATATGCACTAAAAAAGGCCTAAATATGCACTAAAAACTCTTGAAATGCCCAAAATATGCGCAATGCGAAATCAAAAAACCGTTTTTTTTTAATGTATTTTAATTAAAGACGGTACAAAAACAGCGAAATTTTCTTAAAATTATGCATAGTTTTTGTGACAATATAAAATTAAGTATTTTTCCAAATTTTCGATTGCAAATTTGTGACGTTTGAAACCCAGTTTTAATTTGTACGCCGAAAACGACATCTCGATGTCAACTGACATCTTTGGACAAATTTTAAAATTTGGCGCCATTTCTGGAGATACCTATTTAGGCAGGGTATAGACCTGTGCCGTTGATGTAGGCAATGTTCTTCATGTCTTCAAGACTCCGGTTTTTAAGCAAAATAGAGTCTAACTTTTTACAGTATTTCTATTGAATTAAATAGAGGAAGGTTGTTTTTTGTTTCCAATTATTCTATGGCATCTGTCTGGTAACTTGTGGAAATGTGTTGAGATGAGGGCGATATTATGTTTAATGGATGCGTCTTCAAATGCTAGCTTGCTTGACTGAATTGCAATGGTCTCAGAACTGTCAAATTGATCAACGAAATATGCACCATTGGGAAAAAAGGTTAAAATATGCATTAACGCCGTAATTAGAGAGTTAGATGCATTTGCATATGCAAATATGCAAATGCATAAAATCCGATATCTAATTTTTTATTTTTTTATTTAATAACAATACAAATTAAAATTAAAATACAATATTAAATAAATTAAGAATACAAAGTGAAATGTTTTATGCTCAGTCCTCATCACTAGGTATTCCTGTTCCGAGGTGGACTGCAGGTTGTCGTATGGTGTTGATCATGATTTCCTCATCAATTGTGTTTGTTTTTGTTGCTTTTCACGAAATATAAATAAATAAAGCAAAAAGTGTTCATGTTTCTTATTTTGCATTGTTTTAAAAAGTGTTTATGTTCATTATCTGTAGGTTGCATTTGGGTTATTTAATAATTTTAATTAGTTCCTCATCTTCATGTTTAGTTAGCCATAATTTGATGTCCTTTTTAAACTTTTGTATATCCATGGTATTTTTAATTTCAATCGGAAGGGCATTATATAATTTTGTAGCATGGAAATAATGGTTTTTCTGGCCGAAAGCTGTATTTAATTTTGGAATGTTTAGTAGTTTTGAAGATTTTGTCCTTGTAGTATAGGTGTGTTGGTCAGCAAGGTATGCATATTTTTCTTTAAATTTGATTAGTGCATTTTTTTAATACAGTTTTATAATGCTGAACACATTAAATTTTTTAAAAACTTCTTTTGATGGAGTTCTTATGGGTACTTTCAGGATTATTTTTATTATTGCTTTTTGTGTTTTAACAAAATGCATCTTTTAAGATAGGGGGTTATGGTACTGAAATTTTTTTAGGCCTGTGGCAGCATTTTAAATGTCGGTTTGTGGAAGAATTTTGTGTAAAGCCGTTTATCGAAATTGCGGAGATTGTTTTAGTTCATGGGAATAAATGGAGAAAATGAACGTATTATGGCTTCAACTGAAGAATGCATAAAAATAGAATTCGCCCAGAAAAAATATTGTTAAGGCTGCTTTTTAGCCATTGAAACAGTTTTGTGGAATAATGCTCTCAAGACAAAATCCCGATTGTAAATAGTTTCATTTATTCATATTTTTTTTTTTACTTTTTCAGCTCAAATGCATCAATGACATATTTAAATTGAAGTTAGAAGAGCATGGTGCTTTTTTGAGGGTCAGAAAAGTAAAAAAAAAAACCGTTTTGTGGAATAATGTTGTATGTGAAATTTTCATGTACAACATTTTACCACGAATTCAGCACAAATTCTTGCAATAAGTTTTAATTTAATAGTCCTTTTTTACGACTTTTCCTTTAAAAGTCTTAAGAATTGTATGCTTATGGTATTTTAAAAATAAAAAGTTTTGAAACATAACCGGTTTCGTTTTTTCCATTTTTCTCTAACCAAGAATATTGTTGGATACAACATTGTTCGGAAAAAATTCGGTACTTGGGAAAAATTCGGAAAAAATAAGTTGAATTATTTTTATACTAACTTTGGGCTGGAAAATCCGAATCTGAAGGAATTAGGTTGGGGAGGTCAATATCAACTGAGTTACAGGACTTTAAAGTTTCGTACACAGGAACAAATCCGCAATGCATTTTTGACATATTATACTGAAGAGGTCAAAGTGATTCAATGATGCCAACCTCAGAAAATTGCAAAGTGTTGCCATTAAGCAATAATATGCTAGGTTTGTGTAACATGGTTTGTGATACAAAAGGATGTTCCCCCTTTGTAGCGCCTGCTCACGTCAAGGCAAGAAAAACATCCCAGTTTTCAAGTAGTTAAGCGGCTACGCTAGGTTTGTGTAACATGGTTTGTGATAAAAAAGTGATTGACACATTCTATTCACATAATAACATTGATATTATTGCTTAATGGCAACACTTTGCAATTTTCTGAGGTTGGCGTCATTGAATCACTTTGACCTCTTCAGTATAATATGTCAAAAATGCATTGCGGATTTGTTCCTGTGTACGAAACTTTAAAGTCCTGTAACTCAGTTGATATTGACCTCCCCAACCTAATTCCTTCAGATTCGGATTTTCCAGCCCAAAGTTAGTATAAAAATAATTCAACTTATTTTTTCGGAATTTTTCCCAAGAACCGAACTTTACCCGTTTCTTATTGTCATTAAGTTAAATCAAAGGTGTTATTTTAAAATAATTTGCACATATTAAGGATGAGGAATTCAGTGTATTGACGTTTTGTCATACACTTCGAAACTTTGAACTATATCAATGCTTTGAAGGGGAAGTGGGAAAGCCAAATCCAAGACTACAATTTTTCCACAGCATATCTAAATACAAATTATTACAATTACCTGTAATTACATGTGCACGTTTACTATAGGAACAGTGTAAAGGCGTTTCATAAAGTTTAATATAATGCAAATAAACAATAATTTAGGTATGTGCGCTGCATCTGGCTACATCGACAATAGCATAAATAAACCACTCACCATAAATAAACCAATCCCCACTCACACAATAGTGAATAGAATAGAAGAATAGACGATAATAATTTGATGTTGTGGCTTATGACTTGTGACAGTGACATTCGAGCCAATGTTGCCAATGCATATTTTCCAAGTTACCCGCACAATGTTCAAATCCCCCACGAAAAGAAAAAAAAATCGAAATTAGCATTTATTTGTTATCATTTAGTCATTTTTGGATTTTCTCTTTCATCCAGGCCTAAAAAATAGAAATTTGCTTCGAAAGAAAACGGAATTACAGTACATTCTCACTCGTAATAATTTTTCAACATGGTTGGATAATAATCAGGAAATGCTCTTTAAATCGGTATTAGTTTTCATTTCGACACCTCGGTTGGATAGGGTTCTAACTTCGCCTTTCCATGATAAGGTAAAGTGAGAACCCTATCCAACCAAGGTGTCGAAATATTGCAGAATCCCAGCATTTTCTTCACAAGTTCTTCCCACAAAGGTTCCATGTCTAATCGGACTCTGAGATCTCAGCGTCTGAATTCCCATAGTAAATTTATTCTGACACGATACTCCCTCACATAATGATTCATCACATCATAACTCACATTAACCTACCCTTCCATTCCCCCCCCCCCCCTTCACCAAAGGTTAAAACCCCAATTATCAGTTTTCGACGCTTCGAGACATGATGAATTATCATGTGAGGAATTAACTTCCAATGACAAGTTTGTACTCAATATTCATACACTTTTACAAGTTTTCACTGAGTAGACCGGTCACCCCCCACAAAATAGCCATTCGGTTTAAATACCCACAACTTGGGGAATTCCCCACAAAGTGGCAACCCTGTTGGGATGCCAACTAAAAAAACAATATAAATGGTGCCATAACACAAAAATCTATGCAGTTTATATTAGATAATAATATATTTTGAATATTAGTACTAGATGGCCAGATGCAGCCAGATAAGTACCATAATTAAACCAATAACCATGGGTACTAGTCATGGAAGTAAGAAAGTAGGTAGCTTCTTTTGGCTTCCGTGTTAGCATCACTATCGGCGCCCCTCACCAGTATCAAAAATAGTGCCACATCGAGGGTGCTTTTATACAGTTGCCAGTGTTGGCAGTTGGCATCACCAGGTACCACTATCAGATGGTGTCACATCAGGATTAGTTTATTTATGGTCACCATGGTCACATCGAGGATGTATCAGGGGTGCCATCATTTCGTCGTTCTAGTTCGTTTTTGTCCTACAGACCATTTTTAGTGAAATTGAGTTAAGTATGCAGTTGTTCTTAAAAAGCCTTTATTTATACTTGACAAGTGAAAAAAAAATTTAAAAAAATTATTTAAGGGGTTTTCAAAACGCATTTTGTCTTACGTCATCCCAAATGAAACAACATTCCGTTCGTGTGTCTCCAACATCCACACGTTGGCCAATATAACCCCTCGTTTTTAAACCTGCCGTTCAGTTGTATTTCATACAAATGTGTCTAACATCCAAGCCGCATCTTAGCCTACGTACCAAATTCAAACGCTCTGTTACTAACGTATTACTCTAACAGACCAAACAGCCAATAGCAGCGCAGCGGAGGATCACGTGATTGCTCTCATTTCAAACATTCGTTCAATAGCGCCGAGGAAGTAAATAATCTTAATTTGTGATTTTGTTATTTACAAAGTTATTTTAGTGGTTTTCTGGGAGATTTCTCCCCATAAAATGCCTAATGATGTACACCGTAGAAAAGGATAAAATTTTCCTAGGAAATTATAGCAGTCAACTAATTATTTATTATTTTCTCTGCAAATTGTTTCAACTGATCGTTCGTTACAGCTCTACACAGGGTGGTTATAATAACATTGTGTTTTTCGATTATTATAATCATAAATACATAATATATTAAAATACTTCCCAAGTTCTACATTATGGTGAAATATCGTAGTAAAAATTGAAATAACCTAATGTCGACCCCCTTTTAATCGCAAAATTAATATTAATTGATTGAATCCAACATGATTGAAGTTAAATCAATTTATTGAAACAAACGACAGTATTTTTTTAATTAATAAAACTTAAATTTTATTAACTTTACGTACCTATTCGTTTTATAAAATTTAAATTTTATTTTACCCCGACAAAGACATAAAAGAACGGTAAAGGTAGTTTCTAATCAATGTTTTTTTTTATTTGTTACAAAATTGACAATGCTAAAAGAATTATGAACTTTGATTTTGTAGCAGGCGATCATGACCAAGCTGTTATTTATTTAAATGATTTAATCTCGTAACACTTCAACCTGTGATATTTAAAACAAGCCAATTAATAGAATAAGGAAACGAAGGAGTTTTTGAACTAACTAACTAACCATCACGCCGTTTCCCCGAGGGGTAGGTAGAGAGGACTTACCGCAAAACAACTCGGTCTTGGCACACAATCCTTGCCTCATCCGCATTCATACATCTTCTCATACATACTCTTCTATTATTCTGACTCTTGACATGGCCCGACTCAAGTATCTGATTTACTTGATCGTGCCACGTCTTCCTTGGGCGTCCTCGGCTTCTTCTACCATTCACATTCGCGTCATAAATTCTCTTTACACTCCTTTCTTCATTCATTCGCTCACTTGCCCAAAGTTTGCCCAAGTTTTTGTTTTCGGTAAATTTAGTTAACTAACTAACGCCCAATATGTACCTAAGTTTATTTACCAAATCTCATTTTAAGAATTATACTTTTTATATTTTAAACCAGAAAATTTATATAACATAGTGCCTAATATTTCTTTTATGTTAATTTTTTTCTTACCTATTTCTTTATTTTTTGTGCAAGTATATTTTAGAAAAAAAGCGGTGTTTATCGCAAAGCTAATAAAAACGTTATTTTTATTCGTACATTATTTAATGATGATACTATTTATTTAATTTAATTACAAACATCCATTTCCAATCTACTCCATTCCAGCCCCTTTCGTAATCCTTCTAATTATATCACCCAACTAAGTGGTAAAACATAATGGGTGGTCGATATCTCAAATACCGCAACAGTAAACTTGTTAAGGAGACAAAATGTGGTAGGAAAGGTTTTATGACCTTTTTGTTAAAAAATCTATATTGTGCAGTAGATATCCTAAACCAGGCCTGGCCAACTCAAATTGCACCACGGGCCGCATTGACGACCAAAAATTTTCCAAGGGCCGCACAGGTTATTCTGTTACTATTGCTATTCGGTTATTCGGTGAACATCATAACTCCTTACCGGATAATCTGAAATTAAATGCGTTTAAAAGGTGATATATGTTTTCCTAGGTAGTCAGAGGGAGTTTTTTTCTTTTTGTTTTTATTTTTGGCATCATTTTGAAGTGAATAACGCGATTTTTACTAAAAAATTTCGATGAATTTGTTTTTTTAAAATGGAAAAATGTTGATTTATGTGTAGAAATAGTAGATGTTGAGTTATGATGTTCACGAACTTTTTTTATACTCGAAAATCCTGTCGAAAATCGAAAAGGGCCGGTCGCTTGAAAAGCTGTATCTTCGTTAGTTTCGCCGCGGGCCGCAGATTGGCCAGGGCTGTCCTAACCCATGTGTTCCAACATAAAATCATTTTAAAAAAGAATTCGTCATCTATTGTTCTATATATTTCTAAAGATTCGTAGGTACCTATTGTGCTTCGAAATCCTTTGAAATATCTTATTGTTTTTATTGTTGGGTCGAAGGGTAACTCTTGACTAGCAATTCGGAGGTCCCGAGTTAAAATCCCGGCGCGCACAAGTAAATTTTATTGTATTGATTTGTGTTTTTTCACAATTCAATTATAAAAACAAAATATAAACCTCTGAGCAAATAACAATTTTTAAAAATATCGTTGTATTTGCGGCAGGTTCCAAAGTGGAAGATACTCTCAGTATAACCCTGGCGTAAGACCACCATTTCGTATTGAAACGTTGCTTGGAATGTGTTGCTTGTTTGGGACTAGATCTGAAAAGCCAGGCACTTCCCAACCTTCCTCTTCCCTATCTCCTTTCCACTACCTTCAGCCTCCCAAAATACCCCAATTGGGGATGCCATAGCCTCCACTTACTACAGGCGGTTGGAAGCAGTTGATTACCGCCATTTTAGTGCAAAATCACTTCCAGGGCGCTTTATAATAATGATGATGAATATTTGTAGGATCTTACTAAAAACTTACTTTTTGCACTGATTGCATTCACCGACTGCTGCTCGTAAACTTTAAAATAAGCAATGAATTCACCGAAGAGTGCAATGCCTGCTGAAATATAATTTTTATTAGTATGATTGTCCAAAAATGTAAGTTTTAATTGGTGATCTTACAACGCTATTATTGCACAAAAACTCATTCTTAAAACTTGTTTCCCAATCAAGTACCTAACAAATAATTTTTTTTAAATTGTCGCAAAAAAAATCAAAGAAACTGTTTAAAAATCACAACTGAATTTTTCAGTCTCACCTCAAAAATATAACTAATAAGTTAATATTATTAAAACCGCTTGGACACATAAGCTTGTTTTCACGATAATTTAACGTGGGTAGATATAGGAATGACGTATGCCCCATACCTGAGTTATTAATTAACAATTAAGCTAAACCCAAAAGTAACAAAAGTTTAATGATAGATCTAATTTCAATGTTATAATAATATTAATTTGAAATGCTTTCCGATCTCCCTGTAATACCTAGCTTGTTAGATAAATGAACCTCACGCAAGAGTACGTGCTCTTGTCCAACATCCAGTATCCTTTCTCCTATATCCATCTTGTACACACAAGATTTCGCCACTTTGTCCTACATCCAATTAAAAAACGCATTTTCTGCTTAATTTTAAACATTTAGAACATATCTCACTTAAAAATAATATTTTCTATTATTATACATCATTTCCGTAATCTTAAATTGGAGCTAATTTCATTTTATATGCCTTTTTCGTAAAAAAAAACTTTGAAGCGCTTTTTCTCCCGATTTACGTTTTGGTCTGTTGGAGAAAAACGAACTAAAGCGACGATTTATGGGGGGTGCTTTAACTAACTTTCTACAGGGCCACAAAATGAAAATGGAAAATTTGCATGTACTAGTCAACATTTACAGCAATTTAAAGTTTTTTCGTGAAATGCTGTTATTTTCAGAAAAAAGCTTTTTTTATCTTATTACTGACATACACCTTTTGTTCGTTCGCCTAATAATATGTGTGACCACACTTTGAAGCCAGTTATTAAATAAAGTAGACAAAATTCACGTTACTTGAAAAATTTTATATTATAATTTATAATAAAAAGTCTCATGATAATTTTATTCTATTTCGTTACATTCAATACATAAAATTATACACCTCATTGTTATAACTGTTCTCAATAATATCATCTTACACTCTCAACTTTATATGGATTCACATTTACATCCTCTTTGGACGTGACATCCTCAGTGGTGGGTGGTTCTTGTTGAATAGGCTCTACGTCATCTTCATCGTCCTCCTCGGCAACAGGCACGCTGTTGAGGCATTTCCCTTGGCAGTGGAGGCACACTGCAGAACAGGTCATCATGGGTTTTCGGCTTCCACATTTGCCCATTTCACGACCCTTGGTGCAGCGGCAAAATATAATTTTCAGAAGGACCCTTGGTGCTGGTGGATCTTCTGTAGTAATTGGCACCAGGGTGTCTCCTACATGTTGTTGGAGGGAGGGAGCTGATGTCAGTGTTTATATTTGCCACCGACCTCTTGAAGGACTGGAAGCGGTACTGGATAACCGCTTGCAATTTAAGGAAGAATATATTTCCAGCTTCTTCAACCTCGTTTTGAGTAGAAGAGGGGTTGTAAAAGATCATTTCCGCTTGCTCGATGATTTCTGACTCCAAGTACAATTTTGAAAAGCCCACCTTGCTTCTCAAAAATTAGGTCATTATTTTTGTATTTATTTCTACATAAGATAACAATATAATTACTGCCCTCTATGTTATTAACATTCTTAGAAGGTTTGAGCCTTCGCTTTTTTTTTCTACATTAGCTCCACACAGGAAGCCCTAAGGAAATAATTTCCCTCGGGGCCTATGTCATCTTTGGAAAGGAAGGAGATTAAGTTATTGGAAGAAAAAAGGTATGAGAGGTGTCCTAGGAATCTGGGAGTCGGTGTCTCTAGGAATGACAAATAAACGAATCCATCTCTCCCACTGCGGTGCAAGGTGATGTTCTGGGAGAGTCCGGCTAAAGAGATCAAAAGGTTTCCCTCTACCAGTCCCTCCCGATCCGGTCTGCCACGCAGCTTGCGGACCGATGCATACACCGCCAAAACCTAGACAAACCTCACCCCAATGCACCCGGGCACCCCTGCTAAGTCACCAAACGTAGCAAACCACTTGGGGTTACCTATGGCAGAGGTGTTGGTTATCCAATAAAAGGTTTCCGGGGCGGCGGTACCCATACCCGCCTCCCAAATTGAAATCGCTGAAAGTGTTCCTATGTACCCAAAGTCTATGGGATGGTAAAACAGAGTGCTGTTGCACTTCCAGATGTCGTTTACTGTAAACATGTAAATGCCCTTTTTAATATGTTGGTTGCTTGAATATAAAAGGACCGGGTCCCTAAGTACTTTCTCTTTTCTATAAAATAATCGAATAGCAAACTAGGCTTATCGCCTTTCTTTCTCTTGAACAAGGAACCGGGCTGTAAAGAGTAATTTGTCGCATGTTTTAAGGTGTTGAAGTGTCCTATCACGTAAACCTAATTGGTGAATAAAAAAAACTCAGTAGTCAATCTCTTGGAGTGTTTATTATTTGAATATATATTAACTTTTAAAAAACAAAAATTGTTTTGAAGATGAGTGGAAAAGGGGGCCGATTCATGTTCAAATACAAAGTCCAGCCATCTAAAATTATTTATGTATTAAATTACTTATTTTAAAATCTAGATAAAATAAATTAAGTATCTTGACTTGGTGCTACATCATCCTTTTTGTTTGTTCTTCTTCTTCTTTTTGTATTAAGTTTTTTTTGGGTGGGAGGATCGAACATATCGACTTTGTGTTCCTTCAGGCGGTGCAGCTTCATGGTGACACGGTGTGCAAAACTTATCCCACAGTCCGGGCACGAGTACGGCATTTCCCCTGAAACATAAACAAACAACTACCTTGAACCTTCCCGGTATAGTTTAGTACAAATTATTATTATTATATATTAAAACTTCCATCCGCCCCAAGACAACATGCTAGCCTTACCGTAAGAATATTCAAGTTATTTACAGACTTCTAACAAAAAAATTCCAAAACGAATCTAGCAGCCAACAATGGAGTGCTGATAACCAGCCCTGATGTATGGTAGTGGGGCATGGAACTGGCAGAGGAATGATGAAATTAGATTGAATGCTGTAGAAATGAGATTCCTGAGGCGTATGTGAGTAAAACCAAGCATGAGCGACATGAGCATGTGATAAATGTGGAGTTTCAATGTCGGTCCCCACCAACAAACAAGTGCTCGAGCCATCACTGTACTCTCAGTATCGCCCTTGTGTAAGACAACCATTCAGAATTGTAGCGTTGCTTGAAATGGCTTTAGGCGGGTTTGGTTACCAGATCTGAATAGCCAGGCAATTCCCCACCTTCCTCTTCCCCATCTCCTTCGCCTCCCCACTACCTTCAGCCTAACAAACATACCCCAATTGGGAATGCCATAGTCTCACTGGCTCCAGACGGGAGCAGTTGGGACTCTTGTGCGGTATGAGGGATGGTTAGAAATCTGGGGGTCAGTGTGACGGTGCAGGGCGATGGGTTTGAGAGACTCCAAAGGTTGGAGATGTCAAAGGTAAAAGTACACAGTACATATACGGATACGTTTTTAGATTTTCACGGCCAAAAGCATTTTCGTTGGTTTCATAGTGCTTTCACACAAACGAAGTATTGAATTCCGTAAGTCTAAACTTAAACTTTAGGTCGCACAGTTTATACCCGCGCTGTGCAAGCGGGTTTCCTACAGAGCATCGGACCATCCCTATTTGTTGTTTGTTTTTGGGGTGTTATGCCGTGTTGTGCTACCTCCTTCTTTAGCCGACGTTTCGGACAGCGTTGCAGTGTCCATCATCAGGGCAGATCCGGCAGATCCGTCGATGTGAATTTGTAGTGTTAAGTGTGTGCTTATTTAGTTGGAAGCGATACCGTGCCGTTAGCTTAATTTCAGAAGAAAGTGAACTACTTTGAAAAGGAAATTTGGTGAAAGCGCAGTATTTACGTTAGCCTGGGGCCCGTCCACGGAGAAATGTAACGAAATTTCCAAACGAAAGTAGTGTCATCTTGTGGCGAATTCTAGAAATAGAAAAAACCAATCTGAAGCGAATGTAGCCAATATCAAGGTATAAACAAATGGTTTTATACTTTTGTATTGAATTATTATATGTTATTAAAGTATACTTAGACATGGTTTTTTGCGATTAGCTTTGGTGTAGCCGTCAATTACCGGATACCAAGAGCTGTTGAGCTTAGCTCCGTCGTCTCTATTAATATTAATTGGATTTTTGTAGATTTCAATTGCCTCCGTAATCAGGCGTGATCTATAAGTTTTAGGTCTTCCCAGGACCTCAGGAACAAATCCAAAATAATGGCCGGTTTCAATTAAGTGCTCGGCGATTGCCGATTTATCAGGATGGCCAAGTTTACAAGCACGAAAGTGTTCTGCTATCCTCTTGGAAATCGTCCGCTCTGTTTGGCCTACATAAACCTTGTCACATCCGGAACAGCTGAGTTTATACACTCCGTCTGCTTCCAGAGGAAACTTAGTTTTTGCAGACCTCAGTAGGTCTTGGATTTTGGTTGTGGTTCCGAAGACAGTCTTGATGCTGTCTTTTCTCAACATCCTGGCTATTCTGTCTGATTCCATGACAATGCTCAGGGAGATCTATGAGGAAGACATTTGCAAACTTTTTGAACACTGCCTCAAAACGGGTTATTTTGCATTCCAGGATGAACTTTTTGAGCAAGTGGAAGGAGTTGCGATGGGCAGTCCATTGTCGCCAGTACTAGCCAATTTTTTCATGGAGAAGTTTGAAGAAGTGGCACTAGACACAGCTTCGGCTGTTCCCAAGGTATGGTGGCGTTATGTCGATGATGTCTTCGCCATTTGGCCTCATGGAACAGAGAAATTGAACGAATTTCTGGATCATCTAAATTCACTCCATAGTAAAATTAAGTTCACAATGGAGCTGGAAAACGACGATAAAATCCTGCCTTTTCTAGATGTGGAGGTGACGCGAAAAGAAGATGGTAATCTAGGACACACAGTATATAGAAAACCTACGCACACAAATCGGTATCTACATGCCGATTCGCATCACCACCCAGCGCAGAAGAGAGGTCTTATCCATACTTTGGTGACCCGAGCGACCAGAATATGCGAAGAAACAAAACTCGGAACAGAACTTATAAAGCTGACCGATGCACTGGAACGCAACGGTTACCCGACAAGGCAGACAAGGCAAATTATAAGAGCCAAATCTACACCGAAGGAAGTCAGAATTGAACAAGAGTCAAAAGGCTGTGCTTTCCTTCCTTTCGTTCACAATGTGACAGACAGAATAGCCAGGATGTTGAGAAAAGACAGCATCAAGACTGTCTTCGGAACCACAACCAAAATCCAAGACCTACTGAGGTCTGCAAAAACTAAGTTTCCTCTGGAAGCAGACGGAGTGTATAAACTCAGCTGTTCCGGATGTGACAAGGTTTATGTAGGCCAAACAGAGCGGACGATTTCCAAGAGGATAGCAGAACACTTTCGTGCTTGTAAACTTGGCCATCCTGATAAATCGGCAATCGCCGAGCACTTAATTGAAACCGGCCATTATTTTGGATTTGTTCCTGAGGTCCTGGGAAGACCTAAAACTTATAGATCACGCCTGATTACGGAGGCAATTGAAATCTACAAAAATCCAATTAATATTAATAGAGTCGTAACAATACTGTTGTTGAGTGAGGACGTCTGCTTTGTGATACTCTACTATTTAACCACTCGTAATTTTTCACAACAATAAGTTTATACCTACTATATTACATTTTGTTTACCAGTGAGCATAAAGTGTGTAGGGTGACCATCGTTCATCTATCAATTGTGAGTCACATTATTTCTTTAAGTTAATAATATACAATGCCTAACAATCAGAATCCAGTGCAAACTAGGTCTAAGGCATTGGATCCCCCAGCAATAAACGAAGATCAATTTGGAAAAAATGTAAAATATATGGATAAAAAAATGGAAGAATTTAAGCAACAAGTTTTTGCAAAAATTGAACTAGAATCGTCAACATTGAAAAAAAATCTTGAATCTGAGTTATCAGATATGAAAAAAAGCATTGAATTCATCAGTCAACAATATGATGAAATTAC
Source organism: Limnephilus auricula (assembly GCA_951813805.1). Lineage (NCBI taxonomy): Eukaryota > Metazoa > Arthropoda > Insecta > Trichoptera > Limnephilidae > Limnephilus > Limnephilus auricula. The sequence goes on from OX638396.1 coordinate 5,454,946, forward strand.
TAACAATATTGGAAACATGTTGCAATTAAAAAAAAATGTGGATAATCTAGAAAATGCAAATTCTATCAAAGATTTAAAAATAAAAAATTTTGAAATTCGTCTAGCTTATATGGAACAACAAAATGTTAGCTATAATTGTGCTGAATTGTCTGGTGTAGAAATTTTAATAAATGAAAATTCTGTGGAAACTGTGGAAAGATTCATGAAGAAATTTGACATTCAGATTGAACCAGGTAAAATAAATAAAGTTATTCAATATCCTGATAAATCGACTAATAAACCCGGAGCTCAGAGGATGATCATCCATTTTAAAGATGAAAAGTCCCAATCTGAATTTCTCAACGCGCGCAAAAGCATAAAGCAATTGAAGGACAGGAACATCTTCATTGGTGAAGTTTTGTCACCATATTACAAAAACCTTCTTTGGAAAACTAAACAAAAAGCTAAAGAAGCTAAATTTCAATTTGTGTGGTTTCGGAACAATAAAATTTGTGTCAAAAAGAACCCTGAACTCTCTTCAAGAGTTCAAATCGTCAAACACGAAGATGATCTGAATCAATTGTCGTAAACTTCATCCAAAGTCTGGCACTTTTATCTTTTGAAAAAAAAAAAAAAAAATGGATGAATTAGAAAACATAATTAATATGACCGACAATATTGAACCAAATATAACTTTCGAAGATTGTTTATCTTGCAAAAATTTTTTGAAAGACTCAAAATTTTCTTTACTGTGCATGAATATTAGAAGTATAAGCAAAAATTTTGATGAAACTGTTACTATGCTGGATTGCATTAATCATCGTCCGGAAGTATTAGTCTTTACAGAAGCTTGGCTGAGCAGTGTGATTAATATGCCTAGCATTCCAGAGTACGTAGTCTACAAAACAAAGTTTAACAATTTGCAAAATGATGGAGTAGTTATCTATCTAAGGCAAAACATTCAGGTAACTGTCGAGGAAATTGCTCTCCCCAGTGCAAACTGCATGAAAATGCAATTATCCAACACCATATGTTTAATAGCAGTATATCGATCTCCATCCCAGACTAATATAGACAACTTTCTCGACTCATTGAATGAATTCCTTGAGTCTGAATCCTTGCAAAATAAGGAAATTATCTTATGTGGGGACTTAAATATTGATACTCTAGATTTGAAGAACATAAAAACACAAAAATACCTATCACTTCTGGCATTTCATGGTATTAAGCCCATAATAAACACACCAACAAGAGTAACTCCTAACAAATCAAGCTGCATTGATCATATTATGGCAAAATCAAAATTTAAACCACAGGGAGCAGTTTTTAATACTGGCATAACAGACCATTGTGCAATTTTGATGAAGTTTATGAGCTTAAATCTTAATCATATTTCAAGTAATAATGGAAAACCTAAATTTGTTGTTGACAACAACCTTTTAAAGACCAAATTAGAGGAAGAATCCTGGGATATTGTACTGTCTACAAATGACGTCAATCTGGCAACTGATAATTTCATAAAATGTTTGAAAACTCATGTACAAAATTGTATGTCAGTACAAAAAGAGAAACATAACCCAAAATATCTAAAACCATGGATAAATAATGGAATAATCAAATGCCTCAGAACACGTGATAAATTGCACAACAAATGTAGAAGAGAAATCTATAACTTAGAACTGTTTGAATATTATAAACGATATCGGAACTGGTGTTCTAAAATAATACGAACAACAAAGCAAGCATATTACAGAAGAAAATTAGATGACGCCAATGGTAACATTAAACAACAGTGGAACATTATAAAGGAGGCTATTAATCTTCAAAAGGAACAAACTACCATAAAAAAATTGAAACTGAATAATATTATTACTTCAATGGAAGAAAATCCAAATATAATTACTAATCATATCAATAACTTCTTCAGTGACATTGGTCCAAGTTTCGCAAAAAATTTGTGCAGTGCTAATAAAACTAGTGAGATGTGTCTTGTGAATGATTTTAAATCTGAAAATCACATTACAGGGGACAATTTTGATTTTAAGCCAACTAGCATTTCCGAAGTGACAAATGTGATAAATGATTTAAAAATGTCTTTCTCCTGTGGGATGGATTCTATAAGTGTTATGATATATAAACTCTTTGTATCCGAATTAGCTGGTCCCATATCTCATATTATTAATATTAGCTTCAAGAGCGGGATGTTTCCTTCTCACTGTAAGAAAGCTAAAGTGATTCCTCTCTTTAAAGGAGGAGATCAACTAGAAGTCAATAATTACAGACCTATATCCTTACTCAACACGCTTTCAAAAGTAATAGAGAGATTAGCCAAGTCGAGATTGGTATCATTCTTAGAAACAAATAAATTACTCTCTGGCAATCAGTTTGGTTTCAGAGAAAATAAAGGAACGAGTGATGCAGTGTTAAGGGTATTGTCCAAAGTCACTAGTGCCCTGGATTATGGAAATAAAGCTTTAGCTGTGTTCTTAGATCTGTCAAAGGCATTTGACACTGTTTCCCATGGATTACTCCTCAAAAAATTATCTTCTCTTGGCATTCATAGTACAGCATTAGGTTGGTTCAAATCCTATCTTAGAGATAGAACACAACAAGTAGATATAAATAATCATTTAAGCGAAAGCAAACCAATTTCTTTTGGGGTTCCACAAGGTAGTGTACTTGGACCAATATTGTTTTTAATCTACATTAATGATTTGTGTAATTTAGACATTCCAGGTAACATTGTTAGTTTCGCAGACGACACTGCTTTAATATTTGAGGGTAAAACTTGGAAAGATGTTTTTGACAAATGTGATTCAGGATTAAGAATAGTAAAGAGTTGGCTAAATAATAACATCTTAACTTTGAATACATCAAAAACGAAATATGTGACTTTTAGTATTTCTTCAAAAAGTCAGCCTTCCGACACTCTTAAGGGGCAATTTGCAGTAACCGAAATCATATTTAGAGGCGGTGAAGAATGAAGTCAGCTAAACTGGGGAGAATGCCACGCGCTAGCGGACGCCGAGAGAGCAGCGAAGCCAAAGCACTAGATGGTACCCTCGAGTATGGTTTGAACATGAAACGGGCATCTTTAAAATTATCTGTGTCAAGTTGAATGTGCATGTTTTTGGTAAATTTCGATGGCAACATTATCTATTGCAGAAAGAGCTCATGATTTTATGATTCTTATCAGATGTCGATCAAACTTGTTTGATAAATCAATCGATACAATCAACAACACTGCTAGACGGTAGGCTCGTAACATGACTCGTAACTCGTAAAGCGCCATTCACATGGTTCACTAATCGCTCATTTCCGCATTTCATTCGGCCTAGTTTACTCGGAATGACACGTCTGAACATGAAATGAATCGAAAGTGCCGAATGAAATCTTCAAGTGAACCGATCCAACAATGTTGGATATTTTCAGTCGGCATCCTTCACTTGCGCGCGCATGCGCGCGGAAGAGAGCAAAGTGAAACGTCTGAACACCGAGTGAACTCTCAATCAGTTTGTCTCGCGTCCTGTACGGGAAGGACCATGAAAGGACGCTATCACATCGCACGCAAAACGTCAAAATGGTATTCGTTCGGCTAATTTGTTTGCTTTTGGGAACACCTCTCATATAAATTTTTGATTTCGAAGAAACTTGCCAACAGAGGCGACTAAATTACTAGTCAATTCGTATGTTGTTTCACGCCTAGATTATTGCAACGGAATATATGCAAGTCTCCCAAAATATCAAATCAACAAATTACAATCCATTTTCAACGCTGCGGCGAGACTTATCACCGGCGTATCTAAATATTCCCATATTTCAGAGCATCTCAAAAATCTTCATTGGCTCAAATGTCCTGAAAGAATCCAGTTCAAGCTCTGCTGGATGGTATTTAAGTCCCTTAATGGAATGGCTCCTGCTTACTTATCAGAAATGTGTATCCCAGAAAACTCCAATTCTCGACAGTCAACTCTTAGGTCAGCGGCATCATCAGCAATCGGAAGGTTGAAGGAGCCAAAGCGCACACCAAATACTAAGTTCGGTGAGCGTGCTTTCGGAGTGTCGGGACCTAAAGCATGGAATGGACTGCCACACGAATTAAGAATGATCACAGACTCGGCGAAATTCAGAGCTAAACTTAAAACTCACCTTTTTAGACAGTCGTACCCATAAAGCCAAAAACAAAAACCTTCACTTTCACCTTCTCAGCCCGCGACATAGTAAATAACTAATTGCATAAAAATGTTAACAAATTCTTAATGGTGAATTATTTGTACATCTAATTTCATTCAAATCCTCCAATCCTAATGAGTCCTAAATTCACAAGTCTTTCGAAATAACTTCAATTTATTAACTCCATTTTTGGCAGTAATCTTCTTATAAATGTAATATGAAAAATGATGGTGTAGCAAATGTAAAGTTATGCAATGTCCAGTGTTTTAATATAGCGTCCTCCGCGTGCAAAGTCGTATCTCCTCCAAGCATAAACTTTCTAATTAAAGTGTGTTTATCGGAAGTGACCTGCCAGGTAAGTATGTTCTCTGTGTCCATTTGTAAATAATAGTTCTAGGTAGAGCCTAAGAAGTCATAATAAGATGTACAGCGCCCTCGAGGTGATTTCTCACAAAAACGGCGCTCTACAAATTATCCAATTATTATTATTATTATTATTAAAACATTAGTTTCAAAAAAAAAAAAAATTTACTGTCGAAACCTACACACATGTGCACATCTATCATTCTATGTCGACTAACATAACTGTATAATTAGAATTTTATGTAAAATCCCAGTAGGGCGTAAATAAATAAAACTAGTAACACGATTCTGGTGAAGGGGCCACCTAGAATATTCTATGCCGCTGGGCCAACCGGCCGGCGACACAAATGGAGTTCGAGTAAAAAGGTCAACTTGGTTCTGAAATAATTCATGGCAACATAACGACTAACCATTACTGTGACCTCTTTTCTAATGTGCCAACACATTTACGTATTTTAAAATAAAATGTAAATGTAAAATTTGATGACCTCTCACTTCGAAACTATCTCGCATACTGACGGCAAATAGCTTCCGTCGCTGTTTATATAATGGCGTGAAGCAAATTATAATATGGTAATATTGAAAAACTGTTTTTATTTATTTAAGCATTGTTTTAATGCTTTTTAAAATAAATTTTTGGTCCAGCCGTTTAGACAACATTGTTGTGGTGATAAAGTATATTTTAATAATTCTTTTGTATTTAGAATTAAATGATTTAATCGAACTTTAAGCTATTTTTAGAGGTTCTGTAAATATTTTTTTATACAATAGTTTTAAACATTTTAACACTTTTTGTAATATCATCTTTTAGAAGAATAATTTATTTGTTCAAAACATAATATTGTTTTCTGATAAACAATATAGAAATTTTCTAAAAACGGCATCAAAAACCGCAAATTATGCTGCGCTTGCGGTAAGATACCCTTAACCTAATTATACACAATTGTCTGCAAAATTGTAATTGCCACCCTTTAGAAAGAGTAGACTGTATTAGGTACCTAGGTGTAAATATTGATAAATTTTTGAGATGGAACGACCATATTGATATATTGACTAAAAATATCAGGAGACTTACCTATATTTTTAAAGAACTTCGCCATATATTGGATAAGGAGAAATTAAAATCTGTGTACTATGCTTTAGTCCAATCTCGACTTTCTTACAATATAGTATGCTGGGGATCCTGTCTAAAGTCCATTATAAAGCCACTAAATATTGCTCACAAATTGATTCTTAAAGTTATGTACAAAAAAAAATTCCGTTATCCAACGAAACTACTTTACAAGGAAACCAATGTTATGTGTATAAAACAGCTATATATCACTAAAATAATTTGTAGATTTTTTAGCAATACTAAATCTGCAGAAAGAACCCAACAAATCCATACCACTAGAATTGGTTCTACAATGAATTTTGTGGCAGTACATACTAAAACATCCTTTGGCCAAAGAAACTATTTATATCAGGCTCCACTTATGTTTAATATTCTTCCAGATTATATTAAGTCTTCCAATTCATTGGCTATATTTAAAAATAATGTTAAGATATTTATGTTGACAGAAGATTGGCATACCATTTTTTCATCATTGTCCTTTTTTAAATAATAAGATTATTTTTTTTTTAAGTAGTAAGATTTTAATAAAATTCCATCTGCCAAAATCAGAGTGTCACCCTAGTTGTGTTGAACTGTCACTTTGCTTCTCAATGGGTATAGTGTTTAATAATGTATTTATGGTCTAAACATTGTTACAATTTCATCCTCAAGTTCTACCCATCTGGCCACAATGTAATATTTCTTTCTTTCTCCACGTAATATTTTAGTATTATGTGTTTTTTTTTTGCAGTTTTTGTGTATTTTTTTAATTTAACTTATGTGTTGAATTTAACTTATGTGTGTAAAACATTAACGTATGCTTCTTCACTTAAATGTACTAAAGTTAACCTCAATACAGGCTATTATAGTCCTAGTGAGGTTAATTTCTATGTAAAAAAATTATATTAATAACATGTGAGAAGATTAATAAATAAATAATAAATAAAAATAAATAAATAGAGACGACGGAGCTAAGCTCAACAGCTCTTGGTATCCGGTAATTGACGGCTACACCAAAGCTAATCGCAAAAAACCATGTCTAAGTATACTTTAATAACATATAATAATTCAATACAAAAGTATAAAACCATTTGTTTATACCTTGATATTCGCTACATTCGCTTCAGATTGGTTTTTTCTATTTCTAGAATTCGCCACAAGATGACACTACTTTCGTTTGGAAATTTCGTTACATTTCTCCGTGGACGGGCCCCAGGCTAACGTAAATACTGCGCTTTCACCAAATTTCCCTTTCAAAGTAGTTCACTTTCTTCTGAAATTAAGCTAACGGCACGGTATCGCTTCCAACTAAATAAGCACACACTTAACACTACAAATTCACATCGACGGATCTGCCGGATCTGCCCTGATGATGGACACTGCAACGCTGTCCGAAACGTCGGCTAAAGAAGGAGGTAGCACAACACGGCATAACACCCCAAAAACAAACAACGAAAATACACAGTACATGTGCATTAGCCTGGAGTAAAAGAGGTTGAAAAAAAAATTCTTCGAATTACATAACGCTGTATTACTAAATGTTGCTATGGATAAATAGCTGTGGAAAAATATATATATTTTTTTTCACATATGATCTTCAAGTGGAGCAGAGGACTTGAAATTTTGAAAAAATTATCAATTCTAGAAAATTTTACTTTATTATTATTAAAAATATAAAGAATAATATGAATATACATATTTATTAATAATTTCAGCCTTCAGTCGTGTCATCTCCGAATGGGGTAGCTCCCTGAATTTCAGACAAAAAGTGTGATTTTGTTTCGAATTTCAGCATTTTTTCTTTTCTTTATTTTATTCTTGCTCAAATATATCCATCGTGTGCTGTACTTCCGCAAACAGCTAAACTAGCTTCAATGACCAGCTTCACACCTCGCTCTACATCCTGTGTGTGACAGGGAAAATTTTGAATACGGATATTTATATCTTCGCTCATAATTTTGTCCCATAATTCACTGTACTGTACTGAGAATCTGGCTCGGAAAGCAAAACAATGTGTTGTTTCCTGTGGTACTTGTTATCATGTTTTTCTTGCACAATGGTCTTGTCTTTCCGACCATCAAAATATATCCCACTTATTTTACCATCAGAACTCCTGAAGTTCGAAATCTGCGTTCTCTGTAACTCCTCTCAAACTTTTCGGCGCTTGTGTCGTAATTTTCTATCTATTACTTTTGAGGGATCTTGCTTAGAAATAAAACCAACATCTTGAAGAACTGCACTGGCGATGGTTGATGCTGATCTGTCGGAGACACCAGTCCTGTCACAGGCAGTGACAAGATTTTTTAATCGATGCCTCATCTGATTTGTTAGTGATTTCGATGTGGATGGCGTGGAGTATACCGGCAAAAGTGTGTGAAAATCTGGATCTTGATTGCTGTCTGATCTTACTTCGGAGGTATCTGCAGTCAATGTAGTATCTGGTGAGGGCTTTAGAGGTTTCTCAACAGTCTGTTTTTGAAGTAATTTATATTGCCTCATCAGTCGTAATTGCCTACGCTCCAAAGCCTTGGTTGCCAATATATCTTTTGAGCCAATATACATTTTGCGGCTACCTCTCTGATCTTGCAGGAATTCTCCAGCTCCTTCCTGGGTATTTTTACGATATATTTACAAAAATTGACACAAACGCACTTGCACACAACAATATCCAAGAGTTTTTGTGCTATGCATAAAAAAACTTGTCTTAAACATTAGTTTATCAATTAAAAAAATAATCAAGAGTTTTTTGTTGCATTTTCATAAAATCAGTTTCAGTAGGTATTTGACACATTTTTTAAGCATTTGTACTTGTGATAATACCGGGTTAGTCTACTTATAATTTGACGTTGAGTTACAATAGGAATAGAAGCTTGTAATTAGATCAATTGCACTTATTTCACATATGTCTTTCACAGAAGAATCTTTTCCATTGGATAACCACTGCAAGTCATTTCTAATCCACAAATAATACTTTATTACGTCCGAATAAGTTGGTAACACATTGTCTTTTAATAACTCAGGTCCGGGGCATACGTCATTCCTATGTCTACCTACGTTAAATTGTGGTGAAAACAAGCTTATGTGCCCTAGCGGTTAATTATTCTGGTGTAACAGTTAAATTTCTCAGAAGTAAGCCTATAAGATGGTTTTACAGCCGTTCGTTGTGGAGAGATTTTAGCTTGCCACACCGCGCTGTTTAGTTCACAATTTAAACACCTCCAGCAGTTGGGTTTTGAAGCCGGTGAGAGTTGGTCGTGCCAAAGTTCGAGATTCGAGTAGGCGGCCTTCAGTCTGTTCACGTAAGAAACGCTTCCGTTATGAGATTGATATTTAGATAAATTCTTAGGGATTTACTGTTTTAATTTATAAATGTGTTCAGTTAGTACCTAACTGAGCTGGCTCCCCATATATAATATATTAGTTCTTACAGATGTCTTCCCTATTTAGATTCAGTTTTCATTTGCAAACCATAAAAATGGCGACTTCTGTCGTTATTTTTACATGACCCTAGATATAAATTTTTAATGAGTCTCATGTTTTAAAATAATTGTTCATTATCATTCCATTGGTTATGTTTTTAAAATAAATATACTATTTAAAGGATGGTTAATGAATTCTTTCATTTCAGTATATTTAATCCTATCCCAAATTTTACCCGCACATGTTAATAATATTATAACCTAAAAATGATATGTTACACTGGGCCACCAAACAGAGGACACAATGAATTTTTTTCTTGTTTTAGGCATATTCCAAACAAATCACGATCAAGTTTTCACGGCTAATCCAACGAGTGTGTTGTATAGCAAAATAGTGTCGAAGGGTGGAGGGGATGAGGGGTAAGTTAGATGGGTAAAAATAAAATCTATTTTGTGACGTTTAAACTGGATTAGATGAGGTGCTTATTTACTAACAAAATCTGAAAAAAAAACACATTTTTTGTAAAACTTTATGGTCAGCGCGCCACCTGACGATGAAGTAAGAATTTAATGATGTTTTGTGTACTTTACAGGGTACTTACCAAGGCACCCATTAATAATACAAGAAACACAAAATTTTGAAAAAAAGTTTTTTCACTCCGCCCGAATGTGCATACCTGTGTGCGTGCGCAGATGGACTAGCATGTTGGGCTGCCTGTTGAACTTCCTGTCGCAATAAGGGCAGCTGATTAAATCTTGATTTTTGCAGTGTACAGTGCGCAAGTGGAGTTTAAGACCTTTTTGGAATTTGAATTTACTGTCACATAATGTGCATTTGTGTTGCGCATCGGGCAGGTGGCTTAGTTTGTGTGCCCGGAGAGAAGTGGGTCCAGAAAGCATTTTCCCACACTGGTCACACTCTTTAGGTTTCCGTGGGTGTGTGTGTGACCACAGGTGACTCTTGAATATTACTTTTAAAATCTTTCCACAAATTTGACACAAATTAATTTGTCTCTGTAATGAAAAAAAAGTTGTTAGTAACTCAGAACCAGGGGCGTGGGGTTGAAAAGTGGGGAAGCACAAACATGTTTTCAGTATTATGTATACCTACATAGGTACCAACACACCTCATTAGCGGAAGATCAAATTAACACATTGTAATATCATGTACCTTCCTAATATCAATAATATTTCTTTTGTTCTCTCCAACACGGTCTTTTAAAATATGTATTCACCTCCGCAAAAGTACAACCTATAATAATAATGTGCATTAAACTACATATATCACTAACAAGTTTAGTATCTGGTATGGGGGGTGGGTAGGAATCTGGGGGTTAATGTGTCCAGGACTGACGGAAGTATGAATCCATCCCTCTCACTGCGTTGCGAGGCCATGGGTTGAGAGAGTCTGGCTGAAGGTTAGGTCTCCCTCAAACAGTCTCTCCCGATCCGGCCCGCCACGCAGTGAGGTGGGCAAACGCATTCGCTGCCAAGACCTAGAAAAACCTCACCATGAACCCGGGCACCCCTGCTAAGTCACCAAACGTAGTGAGCCATATGGGGTGACCTATGGCAGGGGTGTTGGTTACCCAATAAATGGTTTCAAAATTGAAAACCTAAAAAAATTATTCAATATACACCGCAAATAGCAGCAAAAGGGAGGAAGGGTGTCGACAATAGTACCCAACTAAAGTAAAAAAAAAAGACAATTACTTACTATTTGCCGCCTTTCTTTGTTAGTTTGCACGTGAGACTTCTGATGGATTAAATAGTCTTTTTCTTTAAAACAAATCATAGGACACTTCTTGCAGAGGTATTCCTCTTCCTTTTCATCTGCAAAACAAATTTATTTTAATGCCATCTACATATTGTGTGGCAAAGTAAATATTATTGGTGCAATGTATATACTAGTCTCAAGAAGAGATCATATGTGACGTCACCGTTCTAGTATAGTACCTTCTGTCCTGGCAACAAAAATATTATTGGTGCAATGTATATACCAGTCCCACGAAGAGATCATATGTGACGTCACCGTTCTAGTATAGTACCTTCTGTCTTTTCCTGGCAACGTAAATATTATTGGTGCAATGTATATACCAGTCCCAGGAAGAAATAATATCATCGCATTAATTCGTAGAATGCATAACCACCAAATGTCAAATTTTACAGGAGCATTTTACATTTTTTTAAATTTTTTTTTAAATTTGCGAGTTTTACTAGTCGATGCGGGACTAATTTTAACACCAGATGGCATAAAAAACGTATTTTCTAAAAATTTGGGGTCACGCAGTCTGCGAATTAATGCGACGATATGTGACGTCACCGTTCTAGCTAGTATAGTATCATATGTCTTTTTCGTTTTCAAACAAGAAATAAGAGGATGAATGTCGATGGCGTCCTACGAGCTTCCGCTGGGACTGAAACGTTTCGGACAGCATTACAGTGTCCAAAATGTTGGTCAAAGAAGGCGGTAGTGCAACATGGCATAATACCCCAAAAATAAATCACGATAATACTTATATAAGAACTGCATTCAGTAAATTGAAATCCCTCTTCTGCAATGACAAAATCAATTTAAAACTAAGGCAGAGAATGTTAAAATGTTATGTGTGGTCGGTCTTGCTGTATGGATGTGAGATATGGACTTTGAAAGTAAATACTAGGAACAGGCTTTTAAAATGTGGCTTCACCGGAGAATGCTCAAAGTCCCATGGACCAACATGATCACCAACACAGAAATTCTCAGGCGGGTTAGAGCAGAAAACTGCTCACATTAGTAAAAGTCAGGAAAATTTCATATCTGGATCACGTACTTCGAGGGGAGAAATATTATTTGCTCCAATAGAGAACTACAGTGAAAAATATTATGGCTTTAAAAAAATATGTTCATTTAGACCAATAAACGCTGATTCTGAATATATATAGTTTTATTAAATCATATTATACGCAGAGTTTAAATTTTTTTTATTAAAAAGTCCATTTTAAAACCTGTAATTAAAACACACTGTCAAGTTGGTATTTTTGGATTGGACAGTGCTGACGTCTCTGAGCTCCATTCGCCTATTGAAGTTATAGTGAAATGATCAACATTTCATGTTATTGGTTTGTTTATGGGATTATTTACATACTGTTTAAAGAGATTTAGGCATATAATATAGTTGTTGTGTTGAAACATTTAGGCCCATTTTAAAATTTAATTGAAACATTTAGGCCCTCAACAATTAAAATGATGACGGAAAAGGGACAATTTGATAATTTGAAAGTAGTTGATATCGAAATGAAATGTTTTTCAAATATATTACGGACTATGTAAGTGCCGAATTTCGTGAAATAAAAGCTACTTAGTAAGTAAATCTTTTTATTACTTGTTTTTGAAAGTCATAGTTAGCTGTAAAAATATTTTTGATAATGTAGGTAGGGTAAATTTGGCAGCTTTGCGGTTATGGTCACATTTAACATTTTGTATCAATTACTCGGCTTACGATGTCATTTGAATTTGCAATGAATAATAATGTATTTGTATAAAATAAACAGTAGCGATGAGATGTTGACATTTTACCTGATGTTTTTCTATAGCAAGTATATTGCATAAAAGCAGTTAATCTTGAATAAAAAAACGCCTCGACTTCTAACCTCCAAAATCATTCATCCATTGATTCTTTCATACAAAATGACAAACACCCGTTGAAAATAAATATTTTTGGAACGATATGATGTCACACGATACACCCTAGATGTGGTGGTTTTCAGGGGATCTTGAAAAACTAAAACTTTCACAATTATTTTAGCTATTAAAACTAACTATAAAAATAAAAATGCAGTTATTTAAGTTAAAAGGTCGTTATTACTCATTTAAAAAAATTTAAAAAATTGGACTGGAGTTCCTTATTAATATTAAAAGGCAAGATAGAGGGTCGCCGAGGGCCTGGTAGGTGACAAATGTCTTGGCTGCGAAATGTACGAGAGTGGACCGGTATTAGAAGTGTGGAGGAATTATTCCGGGCAGCGCAAGATAGAGATATATTTACCAGAGTGATCACCAACGTCGGGGGGACCTGATAGGGCACAAGAAGAAGAAGAAGAATACTTTTGGCCGTGAATATCTCAAATCATACACAATAAAATATGGTTTATTATGAAGAGTAAATTAAAAAAGGCTTTTTAACCTCTGGTACAGAGGCACAAAACAAGTTCGAGTGAATTGCACAAACTGCGTATTGCGACTCACTATCTGAATACGGTGGACGTAAAATTCAACAAATTCTTAGAAACCAACAAAGAGTTTGCAAAGTTTTTAGCGCTACATACTCACTGCATCAACGGTACTCTTGCAATGAATTAGATAAGGAAACCTATAGGTATTGTTGTTATTATTCTGTCTCGTTATAAAGATTCCTAAATTAGCCGATACAACATTAATACAGCTATACTGATTGCTAGTCAACGACCAAGGAGGCCATCAAACCAGAGCCTTCATATGTTGTAGTCTAACAGCGAGACCGACTACAATATAGGACTTGAAGTGTCAATAGTGAAATGAATGGCAAAGTTTACTTAGTTACAGCACTGACTTTGTAATTTACTTTTATGTGCAGGGCCTTAGAGCACTCGGTTTATGACGATTCTTTACCGACCCATGGGATGACGGCCTCATACTGTAGCATACGGTCGGTATATGCATACGCTGTTATTATGAGTAACATTTTTTACAATTCTGACCTTATGTGTCCGTATAATATTTATACTGCGATTATCAGTAAATAAAGTTTAAAAAAATATATAATACATAATATATATGTGTACCTTCAGTCTCAAAGTTTGTAGCAATGTCAAAGGCTTCCTCCTCTCCAAGAGAATGGATTTCTTCTAATTTAATATCAGCTTCACTCATTGGTTCAATAACTATTTCATCTTCAGGAGAATGGTATTCTTCTAATTTAATATTGAATTCACTCTTTGGTTCAATAACACATTCATCTTCAAAAGAATGGATTTCTTCAAGTTTAATATTGTCTTCACTCATAGGTTCAATAACAAGTTCATCTTCATTTAACGAATACGAGAAAGGGTCTTCTTTTTTTATAACGGTCATTTTAAGAAATATCTCATTACTTCTTAGACACATTTGGTGAAACTTATCAATATAGTCCAGGTGATGTTTACAACGTAAACACACAAACTGGAACTGATCAGTTTCAAAGACAGTCACAGGACAGCATCTGTTTACCATCTCATTAATTCCCGAGTCTCCCCATATTGGTGTGGCTAAGGAAGTTATTTCTCTGAGACATAATCGACATTTGCACGGCACTGTCATGAGGTCTACTTTTTCTTTCGTCAGGGTATCTTCCTGTAAAGGGTACATATTATTAATTAGGATGGCCTAAAGACCAGAAGACCACATGTTGAGGTTTTTCATAACCCGCCTCACTAGGTTAGCTTGTGTTATGGTAGTCATTTTACAAATTATTTTACAATACCTATGAACATGCACTTTTAATAAAATATCTCCTCCAAATGTTTTGGTTCAATTGATAAAAATGTTTTGTTCCATTGTGTTATTTAAAAATGTTTGGCAAGGACACTATTTTTAAACATATGAGTATATTATACTAATCAACTAAATTATAAAGCGGGTAAAAGGTGTATTTTAATAACTTACCTGTAAATTTTGATTGAATTTTAGAAATTCTCCAGAATCTGTAGTATTTGCGAGTTTTTGTAAAGGCCTGTAAAAACATTTACATATATTGGTAAAATAAAAATGTATTCCTACTTTCTGAGAAAATCTAACCAGTCAGGCTAATTTGTTCGTTCAAGTAGTTAAACCTGGCTTTTTATAACATCTCCATCCCCTCCCCACTACCTTCAGCCTCACAAGATATCACAATTGAGGATGCCACAGTCTCACCGGCATGGCAGACAGGAGCAGTTAGGAATCCAAATCAGAGTTACGGTTTTTCCAGAGCTTTGAATGGAACATACAATATATATCGAAATTTATTTTCAATAATTTAACTTTTGTAAGTTAAGGTTTTCTATTTCAAATCGGAGTTAGGAAGTTTACATAAAAACCGAGAATGGAGAAAGGTACGTATTTTACAAAAGATACATACTTTTCTGCGAACAGTTAGCAGTTTCCTAATTTGTGTTTATCTAAAAAAAGTTTTTTTTTTTAAATTTGTGAGTTTTATTAGTCGATGCGGGACTAATTTTAACACCAGATGGCATAAAAAACGTATTTTCTAAAAATTTGGGGTCACGCAGTCTGCGAATTAATGCGACGATATGTGACGTCACCGTTCTAGCTAGTATAGTATCATATGTCTTTTTCGTTTTCAAACAAGAAATAAGAGGATGAATGTCGATGGCGTCCTATGAGCTTCCGGAGGCTATCAGCACTCGAATAAGGCATACAAAGTGATCATCAGGATGAAGAAGAGGACAGGATTTAAGCTTTTGGAGGGAACTGAGAAATTCAGGAAGAACAAAGGAATGTTCAAAACTATTTTTGATTATATATTTGAGTGATTCAATTACATACTACATTATATTTCCCTAACCGTCGCACTTTTAACCGCTTGGGCACATAAGCTCGACAATTTAACGTAGGTACGTAGGTAGACATAGGAATGACGTATGCCCCGTACCTTGACCCAGATTATGAAAATTACACTTCGTTTCAATTTAATTACTATAAGAATAAACTAATTACATTTAGATAGATGGTAAAAGATACATTCAAATCAAATCAATAAAAGTTCAAAATTTCCCGTATAAAATGATCTCTTTGCCACCATTTTGGATTTTATTTCGTTGTAACGCTGCTTTTACACACATAAGTGACTTCTGGCGAATGGGTACTGGTTTTTGATTACGTGAAAAACACATAGGTGTGCAAAGGCAGCCTAAGGACTGACATTTGCGTAAGTTTCGTTTAGATCTAAATACGCATGAATTTCTTTTAACCCAAACTAAGAACCTAATTTGTGCTTGCAAATATGTAGTTGTTTCTTGTAGTAATTGTACAAAGGAAGTGTAATTTCCATAATCCGTGCCTAAAAGTGCAGCGGTTAGGGGAATATAAGGGTTAACATTTATTTATATCATCTGGTTTTATTTATTTACATTATTTTTCAATATAATATGTATGTTGATCATCTTCCAGAATGCTAAGTGAAATATGATATAATATAATGAAGGATTTTACTATTTTCCTTAATGGTACCTGCAAACAGTTGTTTCTTATTGTCATTAAGTTGAATCAAAGGTGTGTTATTTTTAAATAATTTGTGCTTATTAAGATGACTCAGCATATTTACAAAAATAAAACGGTAAAGTTGTAGAACTCCGCTTCACTTGGCCAATAATGGCGTCGAAAATGTTTCCTTTGCTGCCATTTCTTTTGTATGGATTTGATATTTGCGAAATTTTGTTTCAATCTAAATACGCATGAATTACTTGGTTTACCCAAACCAAGAACCTAATAATCTATTTTGTGCACGTAAATAGTTGTTTCTTGTAGTAATTGTTGAAATGAAGTGTAATTATAAGTCAGCTTCATTTTGACAATTATGGCGTTGAACACTTCGCGTAAATGAATTACTGTTAACAAAATAAAAATATAAAATACATAATTTTTCGTCTCTCCCAACATAAATTCTCATTTTTCGTAATAATAAAGCTAAATCTAACTATTTAAATAAGAAATATCCCGTATTAACCGTGAAGCGGAGTAAGACATATTTAATAATTAAGTGTATAAATATAAACATTGAACTATATTAATGCTTTGAAAGAGAAGTGGGAAAGCAATTCTAAGCCTCCAATTTTTCCACGGCATATCTAAACACAACTGCCATGCGCACGTTTACTATAGGAACAAGTGTAAAGGCGTTTCATAAAGTTTAATATAATGCAAATAAACAATAATTTAGGTATGTGCGCTACATCGACAAAGCATAAATAAACCACTCACACAAATAGACATATAATAATTATCGGCACTCGATTGACTCGATCTCGATGTTGTGACAAGTGACATTCGAGATAATGTTGCCAATGCGTATGTTCTAAATTACCCGCCCCACTGTAGATGTTCAAATCGCACACAAAAGAAAAAAAAACTATCGGAATTAGTATTTATTTGTCATCATTTAGTCATTTTTGGATTTTCTCTTTCATTCAGGCCTAAAAAAAATAGAAATTTGTTTCAAAAGAAAACGGAACCATAGTACATTCTCACTTGTAATAATTGTTCAACATGGTTGGATAATCAGGAAATGCTTTTTTAATAGGTATTAGTTTTCGTATCGGATAGGGTTCTAACTTTACCTTACTTATTTATTTACACATATACAGCACAACATGTGCCATTAACATAATTGACAAAACATATAAATAGTACGACAACATGAAGAATAACTGTAAGTAAAATATAAGAAAAAAAAGGAAACGTATGTAGTAAGTAAGGTAATAAATAATAGGTAAAGGTAAAATATAAAGAGAAAAATATGGTATAATGTATAAGTATAAAGTGAAAAGTATAGTACAAACTATGGAGTATTAAGCAAAGTTAGTACCCTATCCAACCAAGGTGTCGATATATTGCAGAATCCCCGCTTTTTCTCCACGTCAAGGTACTCCCCACAAAATACACGATCGGTTTAAATCCCTACAACGCGAGAAATTCCCCACAAAGTGGCAGCCCTGTTGGGATGCAAACTAAAAAAAAAAAAAACAATATAAATGATGCCATAACACAAAAATTTATGCAAATATAATATTAGGTAGGTAGTGATTGGTTTATTTATGGGTAGTAGATTGGGTAGGTACTGTCATGGAAGTAAGAAAGTATGTAGGTAGCTTTTTTTGGCTTCCGTGTACTGGATGGATTTCTCGAGTAAATTGGTCGGTCTTCCGGTTTCGACGGCCGCCATTTTTAAAGCGGCCTAAAGATATGAGAACTCAGGGAACTTCTTAGGCTGGAATCAGACGGTTCACTAATCGTTCATTTCTGTATTTCATTCCACATATTTCACTCGGAATGATACGTCTGAACAAGAAATGAAACAAAAGTGAAACGAAGATGGGAACATTCGCTCGAGTAACCATAGAGTAAACCTTCACTCGAGTGAACCGTCTGATTCCAGCCTTAGGGAGAACTCGCAAATCCTTTGCTGTGCTGATTCGTACAATTATAGGAAGAGCATGAAAAAACCATTTTATTAATATTAATAATGCCAAACAGAGTTAAACTTCAAACTAAACGGCTGCAGGCAGATTCTTTTACCCCGGATCAAAGATGGCGCACGTTGATTTCCAGGGGACCGTTCAAAATTAGTTTCAGCAAAGAGAGTCATTCATCCAGTTATATAATATATAAATCTATGGTTAGCACCATTCACCACTACCGAAAAAAGTGTCACATCGCATCGCGTCTTCATCGCTTTTATAAAGTTGGCAGTGTTGGCACCACTATCAGATGTCACATCGGGATGGTTTATTTATGGCCAAATCGAGGGTGCCATTATTTATGGGGGGTGATTTTACTAACTTTCTACAGGGCCACAAACCTAAAATGAAAAATTTGCATGTACCAGTCAACATTTACACCAATTTTAGGTTTTTTTGTAAAATGCTGTTATTTTCAGAAAAAAGCTGTTGTTATTTTATTACTGACACACAACTTTTGTTCGTTTGCCTAATAATATGTGTACGACTCGTGTGTGGTTTTGTACATAAACTGTAAAATAGGGAGCTGGGCACACTTGGTACGCGAATGGTCTTCTGTACGTGAATTTACTACTGGGTAAAATGAGTCTAGTAAAGGGCCAAAACTGAGTTTAATACTGAAGAAAGTTTAAATATGTTTGCACTTTGGAGACTTTTCGGATTAGAAGAAGACTGGGTTTATTGGGAAGAACTGAATTCCAGCAACTTTCATTCTAGTAAAGGTTCAAAACTGAATTTGTTACTGCAAGAAGATTTAAAACTTGCTTGTAGTTTGGAGACTTTTTGGGGTACCAGGAGACTGGGTTTACTTGGGAAGAACTGAATTTATTACTGATTAAAACACTTAAAATAGTTTGAACTTGTAGACTTTGGTTTTTAGGAGGCTTCTTGGTTGGTAGATTTGAACTGATTTGCCATAGAAAGGTGTTCTCAATTTATAGGACTGACCGAGGTCGCATCTTCATCGCAAGACACCTCCTTGATTTTTACAAGGAGTTTCAATTAGGATTTTTTTCTAATTGCTGTGTTCTGCGTTCAGATGTATAAAAAATTGTATATTACAGCTCTGGCCAAGTTAGCTTAGGTCCCCAAAACCAAAATCTTACATAATTTTTATTGTTTTTACAAGAAAATATACAAGTTTACATATGTGATTCAAAGTACAATTTTGAACAACAAAAATTTTATTTAAAGGGTAGAAATCACTAGTAGGTATCAGTTTTCAAGTTGATATTTTAGCGAATGTCTATTTTTTGGTGATGATATTTATTTTTTGAACCTAAGTAGGAGTTGAGGAAAATAATTCCCCTCAGGAATACGATGTCATTTACTGTAAACATGTAAATAACTTTTTTGCTGTGTTCCTCGTTTGATTATAAAAGGACAGGTTCCCTAAGTATTTTCTCTTTTTCTGTAAAATAATCGAATAGCAAACTAGGCTTATTGCCTTTCATTCTCTTAAACGGGGAACCGAGGTCTATAAACAGTAATTTGTCACATGTTTTAAGGTGTTGAAGTGTCCTATCATGTAAACCTAAATTTTGAATAAAAAAACTAAGAGTCAATCTCT
This sequence comes from Limnephilus auricula, assembly GCA_951813805.1. Lineage (NCBI taxonomy): Eukaryota > Metazoa > Arthropoda > Insecta > Trichoptera > Limnephilidae > Limnephilus > Limnephilus auricula. The sequence continues at coordinate 5,474,777 of OX638396.1, forward strand.
TGGAGTGTTTATTATTTAAATAATTCCTAACTTTTAAAAAACAAACATTGTTTTGAAGATGAGTGGAAAAGGGGGCCGATTCATGTTCAAGTACTAAGTCCGGCCATCTAAAATTATTTATGTATTAAATTACTTATTTTAAAATCTAGATTTTTTTTTTAAATTAAGCATCTTGACTTGGTGCTACATCATCCTTTATGTTTGTTCTTCTTCTTCTTTTTGTATTAAGTTTTTTTTGGGTGGGAGGATCGAACATATCAACTTTGTGCTCCTTCAGGCGGTGCAGCTTCATGGTGACGCGGTGAGCAAAACTTATCTCACAGTCCGGGCACGAGTACGGCATTTCCCCTGAAACATAAACAAACAACTACCTTGAACCTTTCCCGTACAGTTCCAAAACTTCCATTCGCCCCTAGACAACATACCAGCGTTACTGTAAGAATATTCAAGCTATTTACACATTTAAATTGTCCAAAACGAATCTAGCAGCCAACAATGGAGTGCTGATAACCAGGCCTGTTGTATGGTAGTGAGGCATGGAACTGGCAGAGGAAGAATGAAATTAGATTGAATGTAGAAATGAGATCCCTGAGGCGTATATATTATCAAAACCGAGGTTTTGTATTCCCCATTTTTCTCCTCCAAAACTTAACCAATTTTTAAGATTTTTTTTGTTAACTATATTAGAAGAAAATATTCTATGTCTATACGTTTTGCTTTTTTAAAAAATACATTGTCTAGTTTATATACTGATGGAGTTCGAACCAGGCAATTTTTGTAGGGTCCTAACTCATATAAGAAGTAACTTCCCATCGATTAACCCATCGCAGGCTGCAGTCCCCCCGGCGGGTCCGGATTTTTTAAGCGATTTTGTCCCTTATGTATAAAGAAATTGTATGAAGAATAAGGTCAGAATCGCTTGGGCCATTCTCGTTCTTGACGTAACGAAATACTGGATAGGGTTTAGCCACTCTAAATAATTCAAATTAATTCACAATGATGCGCCGGGCACCAAAGATGGCGGACAAAATGGCTGCCGCTTGATAATATGAACGGAGTCGTATTCGAAGCCTAAATTTTTTAATTATTTTTGATATAAATCCATTGTGGAAAGCATAGATTTGAGTGATTATTAGGAAGTTCGTTTTATCTACATTATTTTGATGTAATTTTTGTAATATATCACAAAAGAAATGTTATAAAAATTGAGTTTGTAAGAAAGGTTAGCTGTGAGAAAACTGTCAAATATTTTACGTCATATTGAAAAAATATATTTTTCCTATGCTGGCTTTCAACAAGCTCAAAACAAAATTATTTAAAAAATCATACCATTCATCTTAACCTTAATCTCTTCTCAATATATTGTAATGACATGTTTTAAAGTCTCTCGAAATTGTTTGGTTTCGGTTTTCTCATTATTGTAGTTTTATGTTATTAATGTCCACTCAGAATGATTCTTATTTCTGCACTTGTTTTATACTATATTTTAGTTTTAATGTTATTGTTTTGTCCTGTGCTATAATAGCAAAGTTACTTTTTTCTATTATTATCCTGTGCTATAACAGCACTATTATTGTTAATTTTGTTCCCTCGTTATTGCCTTGTATACTGTATATTCTATATTAAATTTTTTTTTTCAATATTTGGTAGCACTGTAGGATTATTTTTAATTTTGTTATAGTTAAGCGCACTGAAGTGAAACATAACAAAACTGCGCTATAATTATTATTATTATTAAGAAAGGGATGATTAAATGTGATTTTTCACAAAAACAGCGTTATACAAATTACATATTATTATTACATTGATTTAGGCATGCACATAGAGTGAATGGACAAAGAAAGGAGTATTTGGAGAATATATGACACAAATGTGATTTTTTTAAGAAGTCAGGGATGTCCGAGGAAGATATTGAACAATAATAAATTTATGTTTGTAATTTTTTTGGTTTTACAGGCTACGAATGGGTGAGAGCCGAAATATATGGAAAATTTAGAGGAAGGCCGTAGTACAAAGCTGGCTAAGAATACAGAGTATTATTCATATAAAAAAAGCAGAGGAAGTTCTGGGAAGGAAAAAGGTATGAGGGATGGTTAGGAATCTGGGGGTCAGTGTGTCAAGGAGTGGCAGTCCACTGTCGGTGCAGGGCGATGGGTCGAGAGAGTCCAAAGGTTGGAGAGGTCAAAGGTAAGAGTTACACAGTACATGTGCATACCTGTGTGCGTGCGCAGATGGACTAGCATGTTGGGCTGCCTGTTGAACTTCCTGTCGCAATAAGGACAGCTGATTAACTCTTGATTTTGACAGTGTACAGAGCGCATGTGGCGATTAAGTTCTTTTTGGAATTTGAATTTACTTTCACATAATGTGCATTTGTGTTGTTGCGCATTGGGCTGGTGGCGTAGTTTGTGTTCCTGGAGAGAAGAGGGTCCAGAAAGTATTTTCCCACACTGGTCACACTCTTTAGGTTTCCGTGGGTGTGTGTGTGATCTCAGGTGCTGCTTGAATACTACTTTCAAAATCTTTCCACAAATTTGACACAAATGAATTAGCCTCTGTAATGAAAAAAATGTTGTTAATAACTCACAACCAGGGGCAGTTTGTGGGGTTGAAAAGTGGGGAAGCACAAACATATGATTTTAGTATTATGTATACTTACATACGAGGGTGGTCCCAGAAGTACCCGACCTGGCGTATAGATGGCGGCAGTTACTTTAAAAATATTACTATGGTAGAAAGTATTAACCTTATAAAGCTTAAGTTTAAAGTTTTAAGACGCTGGGTTGTTTAGTATTTGTTCGGCAGCTATCAATAGTGAACGCTCTCAGTGAATTTGTAAACTTTTGACACATACTTTAATTTGAAAGCTCTAAGTCCAACCAGACATGGTAGGCATTTCAAAAAGTGCTGTACATCACATTTTGACTGAAAATTTGGACAAGAGAAAGCTGTGCGCGAGATGGTTGCCGCGTTTGCTCACAATGGAACAAAAACAACAATCAATTTCAATCGAGTGTTTGGCGATTTTTCACAACAATAAAGCCGAGTTTTTGAGTCGATTCATAACCATGGATGAAACCCATGGATGAAATACCTGAGATGAAGGAACAGTCAAAACAATGGACTGAAAGGAAAGAATCGGCTCCAAAAAAGGCGAAGACAGTTCCATCTGCCGGCAAGGTCATGGCGACAGTTTTTATGGATGCGTGTGACGAAAAACAATCAACAGCGAGTATTGTGCAAACTTATTGCAGCGTTCGAGCGATGAAATCAAGAAAAAGCGGCCACGTTTGGCCAAAAAGAAAGTGTTGTTTTATCGGGACAATGCACCAGTTCACACATCCGTTATCGCGATGGCCAAAATCAATGAATTAAAGTTCGAATTGCTTCCCCACGCACCCTATTCGCCAGATTTAGCCCCCTCGGAATATTTTTTTTTCCAAACTTAAAAAATGGCTCAACAATGAAGAAGTGGAATCTGTGGTTGATGGCTATTTTGAGGCGCTCAACGGTTCTCACTATAAACAGGGTATCGAAGCTATTGAGCATTGCTGGGAAAAGTGTGTCGAGCTGAAAGGAGACTTTTTTTGTGTTTTCTTTGTTAGGTCGGGTACTTTTGGGAACACTCTCGTAGATACCAACATACATCGTTAAAATAAAAAAAACGACAAATCAAATTACTTACTTTTTTCGGCTTTACTTTGTTAGTTTGCACATGAGACTTCTGATGGATTAAAGAGTCTTTTTTTTTTAAAGAAATCATAGGACACTTCTTGCAGAGGTATTCCTCTTCATTTTCATCTGCAAATGAAGAGGAATATTGTTTTGTTTTAATGCCATCTACATATTGTGTAGCAACGCAAATATTATTGGTGCAATGTATATACTAGTCCCAGGAAGAGATCATATGTGATGTCACCGTTCTACGAGGGCGAGTCAATAAGACCGTGACTTTTTGAATTTCCCGCCCCTTAACTATAAGGGCAACACCGCTCCTGTCAACAGGCATCTGTAAAAATTTGAACAAGCTTCGTCATTTAGTTTGTGTTTGACAGCCATTGATAGCAGACTACCGCGTAATTTGGGGAGAAAATGGAAGAAAGTGAATTTCGTGTGCTCAAAAACCATCACTCAATCCAAGGCTATGCTTGATAAATACTATGGGAACTCTGCACCATCAATTTCAATGGCAAAAAGTGGTTAACTGAATTTCGTTGTGGCAAGCACGGAAGATGTCGAACGTTCTGGACGCCCAGTAGAGGTCTCTACACCCAGTAGAGGTCTCTACACCCAGTAGAGGTCTCTACACCCAGTAGAGGTCTTTACACCCAGTAGAGGTCTCTACACCCAGTAGAGGTCTCTACACCGAAACAATTGAAAAAATTCACGATCGGAGATAGTGTGAGAGATTGTGAAAGCCGTAGGCATATCACATGGGTCAGTGGTTCCAATTTTGAATGATCACATGGGTATGAGAAAGCTTTCCGCATTCGCTCACAAACACAATCGTGTGACAACTTTGCAGGAGTGTTTGGCGTTATGGACAAGTTTTAGCGCCGTTTCATAACCGTGGACGAAACGTGGATCCACCACAACACACCAGAGACCAAACGCAGTCAAAACAGTGGGTTTCTCAGGGAGAATCGGCGCCAAAGGAGGCCAAGGTGGGTTTGTCAGCCAATAAAGTCATGACGACCGTTTTTTGGGATGCTCGCGGTATAATCCACATTATACCTTTAAAAGGGTAAAACAATCAATGGCGAATATTATGCCAAATTATTGGGTTGATTTAATGAGGATTTGAAAAAAAACGACTGCATTTGACCAAGAAAAAACATGTGCAGTTTCCATTCCAAAAATCTATGAACTAAGCTACAAATCTCTCCCTCATCCGCTCTATTCTCCGGATTTCACCCCGAGTGACTATTTCTTGCTTCCAAACCTGAAGAAATGGATCGGCGGAAAGAGATTTGACTCCAACGATGATGTCATCTCACAAACAAATATCTATTTTGATGACCTCGACAAATCTTTTTTTGGAAGGGATAAAAAAGTTGGAGGAACGGACAAAGTGTATAGAGCTCAAAGGAGACTATGTCGAAAAAATGAAATGATTTTTTTATCCAAAACCTGTGTTTTATTAAAAAAGTCACGGACTTATTGACCCGCCCTCGTAGTATAGTATCATCTGTGTTTTTCGTTTTCAAACAAGAAATAAAAAGATGAATGTCGTGGCATCCGTACAAGCTTCTGTTGGAGCTGGAACGTTTTGGACAACATTACAGTGTCCGAAACGTTGAAGAACGATTCACTATCTGAATACGGTAGACGTAAAATTCAACAAATTCTTTGAAACCAACAAACAGTTTGCAAAATTTTTAGCGCTACATCCTCACTGCTTGAACGGTACTCTTGCAATGAATTAGATTTATTTATTTTTATTTTAGTACATAGAACAGACAAATTGCCCAAAAATGTACATACATAGATGAAAGAAACTTACATACTAAAGAAACAAAAAAATAAAAAAAGTACAAAAATGACTACAAAGTTAAATACCGTAATATAACATTAAAAAAATAACATCTAACTTGCATCCCTATGGTGCAAAGGTCAACCGTTAGCCAGTCAGTCTGCAAACATCTCGGGCATCATCGGTGAGATCCGTCTATGTTCAGAGGAATTTGCAGGTCACGTGACATCATGACTCGTGATCGGCGCACTGACTAGTCTAAGAAAGGCCTAGTTTTGTTCAAGTTCACCATCACAGGGATATGTACCGGTTAGAATTCTTTTATATGGATAATTTGGTGCGGATTTTAACACGTACAAAATGGGAATAGGCATCGTATTTTTCAGTGGCGCGTGTTTCAAACGCGGAATTTTAATAGCGCGCTATCTACAATGTGATTATATTATTATAAAATATGTTTGTTTAATTTTCTCTACTTTTTAATGGGGGTTTGCCGCACAAACGCACTTTAGAGAAAACCGCCACTGGTTATATTCCACGCTTATTGCCATAAAATATATTTTCAAATATAAAAATGTTTAGTGGGAATCCCACACTCCACTTGTTTTATTTACATTTTAAAATATCCAATTTATGCGTACCTTCAGTCTCAAAGTTTGTAGCAATGTCAATGACTTCCGTCTCTCCAAGAGAATGGATTTCTTCTAATTTAATATCAGCTTCACTCAGTGGTTCAATAACTATTTCATCTTCAGGAGAATGGTATTCTTCTAATTTAATATTGTATTCACTCATTGGTTCAATAACAAATTCATCTTCAAAGGGATGGGTTTCTTCACATTTAATACTGTCTTCACTCATTGGTTCAATAACAAGTTCATCTTCATTTAATGAATATGAGAAAGGGTCTTCTTTTTTTATAACGGTCATTTTAAGAAATATCTCATTACTTCTTAGACACATTTGTTGAAACTTATCAATGTAGTCCAGGTGATGTTTACAATGTAAACACACAAACTGGAACTGATCAGTTTCAAAGACAGTCACAGGACAGCATCTGTTTACCATCTCATTAATTCCCGAGTCTCCCCATATTGGTGTGGCTAAGGAAGTTATTTCTCTGAGACATAATCGACATTTGCATGGCACCGTCATGAGGTCTACTTTTTCTTCCTGTGAAGTGTACATATTATTAATTAGAATGGCGTAAAGACCAGAAGACCATAAGGTCGTATACCGACTGGAGTAATATAATAAGCCTTACCACCATCAGCTTTGTTTCAAACACACAGCGATTCCTAGTACAAAATATCAGTTATTTTGACAACTTTTAAGTTGTTTTAATAATAATAATAAAATCATTATAGCAACTATAACTGAAATACATCTTAAACACACTGTACAGTGGTATATAAATTAGATAATAAATTGTTTCTCCCTTCGTGTCATTTCCCATTCGTCCCCGTTCCCCTTCCTCTTCCCCTTCCGTGTTCCCTTTTCACCTTTCCGCGTTCTCCCTCCCCTCTCCCACTCTCTCTTTCTCGCGAACCCCCCCCCTCACGCATTCCGCTTCCACCTTCTTCGCCTTCCCCTCTCCCTCGTCCCCCTTCTTGCGAAGCCCCCTCCTTAATTCCCCAACCGACCCTCCCGCATACCCCTCCCCCCAGCCTTTTTTCCCTGCCGTCTAACTTCATAAACAACACCTATTTTTCCAACAACTCGCGTAACCTATTTTATATTTTTTATGCAAATTTCAACATGCCAGAGCACACCAGTATATACATATAGAAGTATTCACGGGCATGTTCACAGACAATTAAACAAAAATTAATAGCAATCGGATGAAATTTGAATCGCATCGTATGAATAGTATAGGAAATAATTTCATAACGCCAGAGCTCACTATCCTATAACCATCCCGGGTATGCGCACATCATATTCCCAAAATGTCATCGCAATCGGATGAACGGTATGGCCGCGCATAGGGTACGAACAAACAAACAAATAAACATTAATTTTTATACTTTTGAAACTAGCTATCACTTTGTGGTTATCCATTTTATAATTAAATGAAACAATATAACTTAGTTACAACCACTGACTTATTCATTTACACGCCGACCGGTTTATATTATATGTTTGCCCTGAAGAAGGAACGGTTGTTCCGAAACCGGTCGGCGTGTAACTAAATAAATAATATATAATTTTTATATTATAGATTAATCAACTAAATTAAAAAGCGTTATATTCTAATAACTTACCTGTACATTATGATTAAAATTTATAAATTCTCCAGAATCTATAGTATTTGAGAGTTGTTTTTTCACGGACTGATTTCGTAAAGGCCTGTAAAAAACATTTACACATATTGGTAAAATAAAAATGTATTCGTACTTTCTGAGAAAATCTAACCGGTCAGGTTAATTTGTTCGCTTTTTTGAAGAACTCATACAGGTCTCATAGAAATCGTTTCCTTACTAACATAGTGAGAAGAAGATATAGATAAACGGGGTTAGAAATAGAAAACACCACGCTCTTATAAAAGTTAACCACAAAAATCTGCAAACATAAAAGTTAACCACAAAAGAAGTAAAATGTAAATCTTTATAAAACCAAAGTTTCAAATCGGAATTTGAAAAAAATTTATGAAACTTTGCGAATTTTTTATTAATTATTTTTACATGAAATGACCAAAAAGTAACGAAAATAAGGTTTAAAATACATTTGTCTAATAAAATATTTAAGTGTTTTTATTTTTTTTTCATTATCAGTAATTTTAGTTAGAAAGATCGTAAGGTGTGTCATTTTATTTTATTTTTAAGTTTGAATGAAAAAATTTTATTTAAAAAAAATTGTAGGTTTATTTTGATTTATAAAATTTGAAAGCATATTTTATCGCCTTTCAAAAACAGTTTTTAGTTTTCGGATACGTCCAGAAATATTCCTTTTATTTGGATTTTATTGTAAAGCATATTCTGACAAAATATGGATCTTGCAGTGTTGTTGTATCTAGGTACTTAATAATGATAAAAATGAAACTTACCCAAACATTCCAGAGTGAATTTTTAATTTCTTTGGTCCACTGAGCGGACCCAGTTTTATATTTCCTTTCCTACCCATTGTATATAGGTATTTATACCTAGAAAATTTAAAAATCGATTGCACATAAACTAATATTATAGTTAAACGAGTTTCATAAATATTCAATATCGGACAAGTCAGCCGAGTTTTCTACCTATTGCAAGTATTCATTTGTTTATTTATTAAGATACTTTAACCTATGAATAAGCTATCAAAAGAATGGTGAAATACCCCCAGAGCGTCTATGGCATCCTCCATCGGGGTATATTGTGAGTCTGACGATAGTGGGGAGAAGGAGATGTTATAAAAAACCTGGCTTTTTTATAACATCTCCATCCCCTCCCAAATACCTTCAGCCTCACAATATATCACAATCGAGGATGCCATAGTCTCACCGGCATAACAGACAGACTGAGAGGAGCAGTTGAGACTCTTGCGCAGCATTCAAGTAAATTATAAAAAAAACAGTAGGATTGGATGAACCTTGCTTCGCCAAGGTATCTACAATATCACTACTCTACTATGCCAACATGTCCAGGAATCCAAATCAGAGTTACGGTTTTTCCAGAACTTTGAATGGAGGCTATCAGCACAAGAATAAGGAAGACAAAGTGATCATCAGGATGAAGAAGAGGACTGGATTTAAGCTTTTGGAGGGAAGTGAGAGATTCAGAAAGAAAAAAAGGAATTTTCAAAACTATTTTTGATTATATATTTGAGTGATTCAATTATTACAATGCGGGTCATCTGAAAATAGGTTTAGAGCCAGGGTTATTTCATTGTAATATGTATAATTTATTTGGTAAACATTTCTCTAACCGTAGCACTTTTAATAGACCCAGATTATGAAAATTACACTTCGTTTCAAATTAATTACTCTACGAAAAAACTAATTACATTTAGATAGATGGTAAAAGATAGTTCGTTAGTACCAAAAACCTACATAAAGGCGATAGACCCGAGTGGTGAAGAATGAGGCGCGATATTTACAAAAAAAAAAACAATTCAGTTTATAAATATTGACGTTTTGACATACACTTTGAAAGGGAAGTGGGAAAGCAAAATCTAAGACCACAAATTTTTCACAGCATATCTAAATACTATTTACATGTGCACGTTTACTATAGGAACAAGTGTAAAAGCGTTTCATAAAGTTTAATTTAATGCAAATAAACAATAATTTAAGTATGTGCGCTACACTACATCGAGAATAGCATAAATATAAATAAACTTACACTATAGATATAATTATATATAATTTGCACTCGATGTTGTGACTTCTGACAGTGACATTCGAGACAATGTTGCCAATGCATATGTTCTAAATTACCCGTTCAAATCCCACACAAATAACTTAACCTCCGAAAAGAAAGAAAAAATCCATCGAAATAAGCATGTATTTGTTATCATTTAGTCAATTTTATATTTTCTCTTTCATTCAGGCCTAAAAATGGAAATTCGTTTCGAAAGAAAACGGAATTATAGTACATTCTCACTTGCAATAATTTTTCAACATCGATATATTGCAGAATCCCCGCATTTTCTCCACGTCAAGGTACTCCCCACAAAATACCCAATCGGTTTAAATCCCCATAACTTGGAGAATTAACCACAAAGTGGCAGCCCTGTAGGGATGCCAACTAAAAAAAAAAAAACAATATAAATGATGCCATAACACAAACATATGCATATTAGGTAGGTAGGTAGGTATTGGTTAATTTGTGGGTAGGTACTAGTCATGAAAGTAGGTAGTTTTTTTGGCTTCCATGTTAGCACCATTCACCACTATCAAAAAAGTGTCACATCGAGGGTGCTTTTATATACAGTTGGCAGTGTTCGCACCACTATCAGATAGTGTCACATAAGGATTGGTTTATTTATGGCCACACGAGGGTACCATTATTCATAGGGGGTGCTTTTACTAACTTTCTACAGGGCCACAAACTAAAAACAAACACTAAAATGGAGAATTTGCATGCACCAGCCAACATTTAAAGCAATTTTAAGTTTTTTCATAAAATGCTGTTATTTTCAGAAAAAGCCGTTTTTATCTTATTACTGACACACAACTTTTGTTCGTTCGCCTAATAATATGTATGACTACACTTTGAAGCCAGTTAATAAAATAAAGTAGACAAAAATCATGTTACTCTAAAATTTTTATATTATATTTCATAATAAAAAATCTCGTGATAATCATGACATAAAATTATAAACCTCATTGTTTTTTTTTTTATGGAATAGGCAATTCACCCTAAGAAGAAGGCTTTGTGAACCTCATTGTTATCACTGATCTCAATAACATCATGTTACACTCTCAACTTTATATGGACTCACATTTGACGTGAGGGTCCTGGCAAGGGTTGTTCATCCATGGCAGTAGTGGGTGGTTCTTGCTGAATGGGCTCTATGTCGTCTTTATCGTTGTCCTTGGCAGATGAGGCATGCTGCAGAACAGGTCATTATTGTATTTTGGCATCCACATTTGCCAATTACACAACCCTAGCAGCGGCAAAATATCATTTTCAGAAGGACCCTTGGTGCTGGTGGATCTTCTGTGGTAATTGGCACCGGGATGTCTCCTACATGTTTCCACCTCATTCTTCGGGAGGAGGGGTTGTAAAAGATCATTTCCGCTTGCTTGATGATTTTTGACTCCAAGTACAATTTTGAGAAATCCACCTTGCTTCTCCTAAAAGTTGCAGCCGGTAAATGAATGTAAGAACAGGTTGCGTTCAAATCCACGGTGCTGCAACTCTTGGGTGGGCAGTGCCATTGTTTTGGTTTTCCCTCGTCCGGGTTTCAGCAGATGGATATCTTGGTTGGAGGAATGGAGGCAATCAAGGACAGTTAGGTCCACATCCTCACCAATGACAGCCACAGAATTGTTCCACAGCAGTCTTCACGATAGGGATGTTAGCATCATCGGTGGCCTGAAGAGTCTGTATCCCATTCTCCCGAAGCTTTGTCTGTAGTAAGGAGATGAAGTTACTTTTGTTGGTAGTATTGGATAAAAAAATGTTCGTGTTTAACAGGTATCGATGTGTTCCATGTCAAATTGATGTCAGCTGACCTTCTCAGTCTGTATCGTCGCATCTGTTCTTGTGGTTTCGTACTGTTGGCTAGGTTTGCGTACCCATCAAATCAGAAAATTGGAACAAGCTAGAAGTTATACAGAACAGAGCTTTAATATATTGTTTTTATATTTTGGTAGAAAGCAGTCACTCTGTGGTTTGACATATTAATTGAAATAAAACAATAACTTTTGTTTGTAACCACAATTTATTTATTTAATTTTTTTAATACCGACCGGTTTTGCTTAACACAAGCATCTTCAGGGTTTAAAATTAAATTGTTTATTTTTATAAATCAGTTTATTTTTATATTATTTATTAAACTGTATCGTTTTTGAAAAGTGATATGGGGTGGAAAGCCTTTCAAATTATATTATTACAAATAAATATTAAAATTTGTAATTATTAATAACTCAGGTACGGGACATACGTCATTCCTATGTCTACCTACGTTAAATTATCGTGAAAACAAGCTTAAGTGTCCAAGCGGTTAAAATTGAAAATCGTATAAAAGACACACCTGTGATGTTTTTATGTAAAACGATATATCACGGATAACTTAAAAAACACTTATTTTATCATACAAATGTATAATAATCAATTTTATCACTCACTTTTTTACCATTTCATAAAAAAATTATTAAATTATTACATAAAGTCTAACAAAAAGTTGTGCGATTTGCCAGGTGACACTGTATCTACAAAATAAGTATTTTTTTAATCTATTTCTACTTTTCCTATTTTTAACTTTAAACAGAAATTTTAAGCGTGGTTTATTATAGATGTTGTCCTTTTTGTTTTAGGGTTGTAACTAGAACAACAAAGGAGTTAAAACGATTTCTGTGGGAACACATGCGTTATCTTGAAAACAAGCTTAGTGGACTTGACTGCGGTCGTTATATTGTCGAGAAAACAAGCTTAGGGGTCTGTGCGGTTAAGATAATATTATGTTTGTTTACATACATATAAAAATGCATAGGAACATATTAAAGAAAGTGCGTTAAAAAAAAATTTGTGATTATTTTTGTATTTATTTCTACCTAAGATATCGGTATAATTACTGCCCTCTATGTTATTAACATTCTTAAAAGGTTTGAGCCTTCGCTTTTTTTTTCTTCTACATTAGCCCCACACAGGAGACAATGAGGAAAATAATTCCCCTCAGGGCCTATGTCATCTTTGGGGATGCTGTGTGGGGTGTATTTTGAGGAAAAGAAGGAGATGAAGTTATTGGAAAGAAAAAAGGTATGAGGGGTGGGTAGGAATCTGGGGGTATCTCTAGGAATGACAAACATCCCTCCCACTGCGGTGCAAGGCGATGTTCTGGGAGAGTCCGGCTGGAGAGATCAAAAGGTTTCTCTCAACCAGTCTCTCCCAATCCGGCCTGTCACGCAGCTGGCGGTCACCCCTGCTAGGTCACCGAACATAGCGAACCACTTGTGGTGACCTATGGCGGAGGTGTTGGTTATTCAATAAATGGTTCCCGGGGCGGCGGTACCCATACCCGCTTCCCAAATTGAAAGCGCTGTAAGTGTTCCTATGTACCCACATTCTATGGGATGGTAAAACAGAGTGCTGTTGCACGTCCTGATGTCGTTTACTGTAAACTGGTTGTTTGATTATAAAATGGCCGGTTCCCTAAGTACTTTCTCTTTTTCTGTAAAATAATCGAATAGCAAACAAGGCTTATCGCCTTTCGTTCTCTTGAATGGGGAACCGGTCTGTAAAAGAGTAATTTGTCGCATGTTTTAAGGTGTTGAAGTGTCCTATCATGTAAACCTAAATTGGGAATAAAAAAACTCACAGTCAATCTCTTGGAGTGTTTATTATTTGAATACAGTGGTGCCTCGCATAACGAACGCCTCGCACAGCGAACGCTGCACACAACGAACTTCCTTTTCGTTCATTTCACGATTCATACAACGAACTTCGCTTCACACAACGAACTTCGCATCACACAACGAAGTCGCCCACTTCACACGATCACTGCCGATTTATTGCATCCTTCCGCGCAGGCAGTCGTTAGTCACTGAGCAGTACGCTTAACTTACGCACGTGTCGCAGCAATCGTTCATCATTACAACGAAGTCGCCCGATCTTCTACGATCACTGCCGATTAATTGCATCCTCCCGCGCAGGCAGTCGTTAGACTCGTTAGTCACTGCGTAGTACGCTTAACTTACGCACGTATCGCAGCAATCGTTCTTCATTACGAATTAAATCGCACACGTATCACGGCAGTCGTCCTTTTAAGATAAACTCAACATTTTTTTTATATGATGGGTTCTAAAAAAAGCAGGAAGGTGATTTCTCTTGAAATGAAACAGGAAATAATTAGAAGGAGTGAATGTGGGGTAAAACAGTGTGACCTCGTCAAAGAGTTTGGCCTCAACAAGACCACCATGTATCTAAATAAAAATAATAACAAAAAATTTATCTTTTTTTTATGTCATCTTACCATATTTTATGCTACAGAACGAATTATTTTTTTTAACATGTATTGTTATGGGAAAACGCGTTTCACATAACGAACTTTTCGCATAACGAACTTGCTCCTGGAACGAATTAAGTTCGTTGTGTGAGGCACCACTGTATATCCAAACTTTTAAAAAACAAAAATTGATTTGAAGATGAGTGGAAAAGAGGGCCGATTCATGTTCAAATACAAAGTCCGGCCATCAAAAATTATTTATGTATTAAATTACTTATTTTAAAATCTAGATTAAAAAAAAATTAAGCATCTTGACTTGGTGCTTCATCATCCTTTTTGTTTGTTTTTCTTCTTTTTGTATTAAGTCTTTTGTGTATGGGAGGACGGAACATATCGACTTTGTGCTCCTTCAGGCGGTGCAGCTTCATGGTGACACGGTGTGCAAAACTTATCCCACAGTCCGGGCACGAGTACGGCATTTCCCCTGAAACATAAACAAACAACTACCTTGAACCTTCCCCGTACAGTTCCAAAACATCTATCCGCCCCAAGACAACACGCCAGCCTTACCGTAAGAATATTCAAGCAATTTACATATTTCTAACAAAAAATTGTCCAAAACGAATCTAGCAGCCAACAATGGAGTGCTGATAACCAGCTCTGATGTATGGTGATGAGGCATGGAACCAGCAGAGGAAGGATGAAATTAGATTGAATGCTGTAGAAATGAGATCCCTGAGGAGGTGTATGTGAGTAAAACCAAGCATGAGCGACAAGTGTGAAAAATGTGGAGTTTCACAAAGAACGTAAGGCAAAAAAATGAACGTAAGCATAATAAGTAAGATAAGGAGGAAACCCTGTCGCTGAGAAATTTGAACAAAAGGTATTTTACCAAACTGTTGCTGTCACGATCGCTCTTAGTCCCACGAATTTTGAGCGATAGAGACAACTGCACCTCAGGCTGACAATACCTAAATAAAATGATCAAAACTGTGGTTTTATATTCCCCATTTTTATCCTTCAAAAGTTGACCAATTTTTAAGTTTTTTTACTAACGTTTTGCTTTTTTAAAAAATACATAGTGTGTATACTGTTGGGAGTTCAAACCAGGCAATTTTAAAGATTTTTGTAGGGTCTTAACAGTAATAAGTAACATATCAAAAAAAGCAAAACGTACCAACACACTAGTGGTCGATATCTTTATCATCTAAAAAAAAAATTTGCAGTAGTGTCAAAATCCAGGAATATGCTTGTATGGACAAAATGCTGCAAGGTTTCCTCTGAAGAAAGGGATGATAAAATGTCATTTTTCACAAAAACCGCATTATACAAATTATGCAATTAATATTATTACTTTGATTTAGGCAGGTACATAGAGTGAATAAATAAAGAAAGGAGTGTTTGGAGAATATATGTCACAAATGTGATTTGTTGAAGAAGTCAGGGACGTCCGAGGAAGATATCGCATAATCATGACCAAATACTTGAGTCAGATCAAGTATTTGGTCAAAATACCAAAATAACAGAAGGGTATGTATGAATATGAATGAAGCAAGGAGTGTGTGCCAAGACCGAGTTGTTTGGCGGTCCATCCTCTCTGCCCACCCTATAGTTATAACAAAATTATGTTTGTAATTTTTTTTATTTCACAGGCTACGAATGGGCGAGAGCCGCCAATGCTTTTAAAATCTGGAAAATTTAGCTGGTCTAAGAATTGAGAGCGGTATTCATATATAAAAAAGGAGAAAAAGTTTTGGGAAGGAAAAAGGTATGTATAGGTCGGTGCAGGGCGATTGGTCGAGAGAGTCCAAAGGTTGGAGAAGTCAAAGGTAAAAGAGTTACACTGTACATGTGCATACCTGTGTGTGTGCGCAGATGGACTAGCATGTTGGGCTGCCTGTTGAACTTCCTGTCGCAGTAAGGGCAGCTGACTAAATCTTGATTTTCACAGTGTATAGTGCTCATGTGACGATTAAGATCTTTTTGGGATCTGAATTTACGTTCACATAATGTGCATCCGTGTAGCGCATAGGGCTGGTGGCGTAGTTTGTGTGCCCGGAGAGAAGAGGGTCCAGCATACATTTTCCCACACTGGTCACACTCTTTAGGTTTACGTGGGTGTGTGTGTGCCGTCAGGTGTTGCTCGAATTGCATTAATTTTAAAATCTTTCCACAAATTGGACACAAATTTATTTGTCTCTGTAATGAAAGAAAAATGTTAGTAACTCACAACCAGGGGCGGTTTGTGGGGTTGAAAAGTGGGGAAGCACAAACATATGATTTTAGTATTATGTATACCTACATAGGTACCAATATACCTCATTAGCGGAAGATCAAATTAACACGTCGTAATATCAATAATATTTCTTTTGGTCTCTCGAACACGGTCTTTTCAAATATTCACCTCCGCAAAAGTAGAACCTATGCCAAACTATTATAATAATGTGCATTAACCGCTTGGGCACATAAGCTTGTTTTCACGACAATTTAACATAGGTAGACATAGGAATGACGTATGCCCCAGACCTGAGTTATTAAAAACTAATGAAAGCGTACTTACAAGTTAATTATCTACGTCAAATGTCAAACTATAATAATAATTTACATTAAACTATAACACTAACAACTTAAGTAACTACGTCAAATGTCAAACTATAATAATTATTATTTTTAATTGATAAACTAATGTTTAAGACAAGATTTTATGCATAGCACAAAGAATAACAATTATTATAAGCCACCTAGTGGGAAAGTTGGCACTTACAATGCCTTTCTCATATAAAAATAAAGTTGGTTGTTTGCAGATGAAAAAAATGTAATAAGCGGTAGTTGTTGAATGAAACATTAGTGTATATTGAATCATTTGGCGGGTAGGAGATAACCCGCCGTAGCTCAGTGGATTAAGAGCACCTGACCGGACATCAGAAGGGCGCGGGTTCGAGACCCGTCGGCGGCATGTATCTTTTCTCGGAAGATTGTTTCAATGTGGATGAGTGTGATAATTATTGCTTATAATATTTATAATAATAATGTATTAAACTATTAGTTACGAGCAAAGTCACTAAACATAGCGAACAACTTGGGGTGACATATGGAAGGGGTGATGGTTATCCCCCTGCACGTAGCACAAAGGGGGGAGGGTGTTGACAATAATTTCCAACTAAAGTTTAAAAAAATGACAAACCAAATCGACTTACTTTTTCCAGCCTTACTTTGTTAGTTTGCACATTATGAGACTTCTGATGGATTAAAGAGTCTTTGTTACTTAAAGAAATCATGGGACACTTCTTGCAGAGGTATTCTTGTTCACTTTCATCTGCAAAACAAATTTATTTTAATGCCATCTACGTATTGTATTGTATGTTAACGTAAATATTATTGGTGCAATGTATATACTAGTCCCAGGAAGAGATCATATGTTACGTCACCTTTCTAGTATAGTATCATTTGTCTTCAAACAAGAAATAAGAGGATGAATGTCGATGGCGTCTGTACAAGCTTCCGCCGGGACTGAAATATTTCGGAGAGGATTACAGTGTCCAAAATGTTGGCTAAAGAAGCCGGTAGCGCAACACGGCATAATGCCCCAAAAATAAATCATGATAATTGAACCACTGGAGCGACAGAGCAATTAAAATATTATTTCTCGGATTGCTAAAGGAAATTATTCCGCGCACATTAAAAAAAATCATACCTCCAAATTTGAATATGGAGACATACAAACTGATTATAGTTCTTTGTAGCCAATGAATTCCCCCATCTTTTGTTTATTATTACATATTTGTAGGATTTATAAAAAAAATATAATTAAATTTTTAACCTTAAAACACTTAAAAAAACATTAT
This sequence comes from Limnephilus auricula, assembly GCA_951813805.1. Classification (NCBI taxonomy): domain Eukaryota; kingdom Metazoa; phylum Arthropoda; class Insecta; order Trichoptera; family Limnephilidae; genus Limnephilus; species Limnephilus auricula. Next base: position 5,492,681 of record OX638396.1, read on the forward strand.
ATTATTATACAATCATTTTATAAATTTTTTTTTTTTAAATTTGCCACATTTTGGCAACAAAGCAATCTGAGACTTTGTAAAAAGTGCCATAATGTGGCAAAAAGCGCTCGAGTGGATAGGGTCTACAAATAAGGATGCTCGATTTTAAAATGTAAAGAAAAAAACTAGTTGTGTGGGATATCCACTCAATTTTTTTTTATTTATTTGAAAGTCTATTTTATGGCATTAAGATTAATTCTGACCTTATTTGTCCGTACAATATTTACCGCGATTATAAGTAAATAATATTTTTTTTAAATACATAATTTATGTGTACCTTCAGTCTCAAAGTTTGTAGCAATGTCGATGACTTCCGTCTCTCCAAGAAAATGCATTTCTTGTAATTTAATATCAGCTTCACTCATTGGTTCAATAACTATTTCATCTTCAGGAGAATGGTATTCTTCTAATTTAATATTGTATTCACTCATTGGTTCAATTAAAAATTCATCTTCAAAGGGGTGGGTTTCTTCATATTTAATATTGTCTTCACTCATCGGTTCAATAACAAGTTCATCTTCATTTAACGAATACGAGAAAGGGTCTTCTTTTTTTATAACAGTCATTTTAAGAAATATCTCATTACTCCTTAGACACATTTGGTGAAACTTATCAATATAGTTCAGTTGATGTTTACAACGTAAACACACAAACTGGAACTGATCAGTTTCAAATACAGTCACAGGACAGCATCTGTTTACCATCTCATTTATTCCCGAGTCTCCCCATATTGGTGTGGCTAAGGAAGTTATTTCTCTGAGACATAATCGACATTTGCACTGCACCGTCACAAGGTCTATTTTTTCTTTCGTCAGGGGAACTTCCTGAAAAGTGCACATATTATTAATCAGTATGGCGTAAAGACCAGAAGACCATAAGGTCGTATACCAACTGGTGTAATATAATAACTAGAAGGCGGCTAAGCGGTGGCAAAACGAAGAATTCTAAGTCACGAATCCGCAAAAACATCATTCGGAGATATTGAAATTTGAATTTTTTAAATTATATGTTTTTGTAATAATGAATCAATTCTAAACTTCAAACCTCAATATCTCCGAATGATGTTTTTGCGAATTTTCAACTTGGAATTCTTCGTTTTGCCACCGCCTAGCCGCCTACTAATAATAACCATTAGCACCATCAGCTTTGTTCCAAACACACAGCGATTCCTAGTACAACATATCAGATATTTTGTCATCTTTTAAGTTTTTTTTTAAATAGTAATAATATCATTATAGCAACTATAAGAAATACAAACGAATTCACAAACATTGTTATTTTCAAACAACTATATTTTGCATTTGTATGAAGCCATCCAGAGTTTGTGTCAACTGTATGGTCTCTATTTTATGCATTATTTATAAACAAAATTAAATCGATTCAGAAAATATTCATAAAATACATTTCTTACAAATCACACAATCGATTTAATAAGTATCTGTAGTTTTTTAAACATCAAACCTCGTTTTCGCAATACTAGTTTTTGTGGACATAGTACAAACCAACCCTCAGCAAGCGATATGAGTATAATTATACAAATCAACTAAATCATAAAGCGGGTAATAGCAATATTCTAATAACTTACCTGTACATTTTGATTGAAATTTAGATATTCTCCAGAATCTATAGTACTTGAGAGTTGTTTTTTCACGGACTGATTTCGTAAAGGCCTGTAAAAAACATTTACATATATTGGTAAAATAAAAAAGCTTTCCTATTTTCTGAGAATATCTAACCTGTCGGGCTAATTTGTTCGCTTTTCGGAACAACTCATATAGGTCTCGTTGTCTCTCTTACTATCATAGTAAGAAATATGATATAAATGGTTAGAAAGAGAAAACACCACGCTTTATATTCAAATATAAAAGTTAACCACAAAAGAAGTAAAATGTAGACCTTTATAAAACCAAAGTTTCAGATCGGAATAAAAAAAAATTATAAAACTTTGGGAATTTTTTATCAATTGGTGAAGAGGTGACGATATAAAGTCTATAATACATTTTAATCACAAATATTTCTTGCAGTGTTATTGTATCTAGGTACTAAGTAGAAAAATATTTCTTACAGTGTTATTGTATCTAGATACTAATATGTCTTGCAGTGTTGTTGTATCTAGGTACTAATATTTCTTGCAGTGTTGTTGTATCTAGGTACTTAATAATGATAAAAAATGATTGGTTGAACTTACCCAAACATTCCGGAGTGAATTTTTGTTTTCTTTAGTCCACTGAGCGGACCCATTCTTTTGTTTGCTTTCCTACCCATTGTATATAGGTATATATAACTAGAAAATTTAAAAAACGATTGCACATATTATTACAACTAATTACAGTTAAATGAGTTTCATAAAAATTCAATGTCAGAATCGTTAGCCGAGTTTTCTACCTATTGCAAGTATTCATTTGTTGATTTATTAAGATACTTTATCCTATGAATAAGCTATAAAGAGGATGGTGAAATACTCATCCCCGATTGGGGTATGTTGGGAGGCTGAAGATAGTGAGGAGGGGAAGATGTTATAAAAAACCTGGCTTTTTTAAATATCTCCACCCCCTTCCCAATATATTGGGAGGGGCTGTATACAGCCTCACAATATACCACAATCGGGGAAGCCATAGTCTCACCGGCATGGCAGACGGGAGCAGTTGAGATACTTGTGCGGTATTCAAGTAAATTAAAAAAAAAAAAATAGTTATGGATGAACCTTGCTTTGCCAAGGTATCTACAATATCGCAGGAATCCAGAACAGCACAAGAATAAGGCAGACAAAGTTATCATTAGGATGAAGATGAGGACTGGCTTTAAGTTTTTGGAGGGAACTGAACGATTCCGAGAGAACAAAGGAATGTTAAAAAACTTTTTTGATTATATATTTGAGAGATTCTATTATTGCAATGTACTCGGCTGAAAATAGGTTCATTGTAATATGTGTAATTTATTTGGTAAATATTTCCTGAACCGTCGCACTTTTAATAGGCCCATATTATGAAAATTACACTTCGTTTCAACTTAATTATGAAAAAACTAATTATGTTTGGATAGATGGTAAAATATACACTCAAATCAAATCAATCAAAGTTCAAAATTTCCCGTCTAAAACAATCTTTTAGCCGCCATTTTGGATTTTTTTATTAAGGATTGACATTTGCGTAAGTTTTGTGTCAATCTAAATATTACTTAATTACTTGGTTTTATTGTAAGATCAACCAAACTGTTCAAGAATTTAATAGCCTAATAATTCTATTCAATTCGTTAATCCGTAGTGTTCTTGAATACGGGTCTGGAATCAACATTATATTACATAGGTATCTAGACTTGAATCTGTCCAAAGAAAATTTACACGAATTTTGTCTTATCGATTAGGGGTCTACCATCTTCTAGACGGGTGCGAACAAAGAGTCTAGTTAAAAGACGAAACATAAATGACCTCTTAATGCTACATAAAATTGTGAATAATCAAGTAGATAGTAACTTAGTCAATCAAATCAAGTTATACGCCAGGCCCAAATCTTTTGGACCGAAATTTTTACCAATAATACTGGCTATGTCTAGAATGTCTCGATCAAACAACAATCTTGCTAAAAACACACTATCATGGATATTTTTGTAAATATTATAATTTGTTTTAAATGGCCACAAAGTGAATACAAAGAATTTTTCATAACATAAAGAAAATGCAATATTTTGCTTCTCTGTGGACTGAGATGGTTGTTTCTCATTGTAATTAACTAATCATAAGTGTTTTTTTTTTTAATAATTTGTGCGTATTAAGGATGAGGCAAGCCTCTGCATATTAATAAAAAAAAATCATTGTATACATATTAATGTTTTGTCATACACTTTGAAACATTGAACTATATCAATGCTTTGAAAGATAAGTGGGAAAGCAAAATCTAATGCTACAATTTTTCCACAGCATATCTAAATACTGGGTTAGAAATGAATACAACTAAAACAAAATACATGGTCATAAGCAAAAATAAAAAAGGTTGACTTGAATGATAATCTTTATATTGCTGGAACGAAACTAGAGAAGGTACAAAGTATTGTATACTTGGGCTGTAATTTAAATGAAAGATGGGATCCTTCGGTTGAAATCAAATGCCGCATTGAGCAAGCTCGTGCAATCTTTATCCGCATGAAAAAGATGTTCTGCAGTCATGATCTCAACCTTGGATTACGTGTTTTCGGTATTATTTTGTGGAATGGAAGCATGGACGCTTACTGAAGAACTGATAAGGCGACTTGAGGCATTCGAGATGTGGATCTACAGAAGAATACTCAAATAAGCTGCATGGACAGAGTTACGAATGAAGATGTTATGATTCGGGTGAATAAAGAAAAAAAGTTGTTAAAACAATAAAATTCCAAAAACTTCAATATCTAGGACACGTGATGAGACATCAGGAGAAGTATGAGATCTTGCGTCTCATAATGCAGGGAATGATTGCCTGAAGACGGAGCCCTGGAAGAAGGGGGACATCATGGCTGAAAAACCTGAGACAGGGCTTTGGCCAGTCTACTGTAGAGCTGTTCCGGGCCGCAGTAAACAAAGTCCGCATAGCCAACAAGATAGCCAACGACCGTTGAACGGAGAGGGCTCGAGAAGAAGAATATCTAATTACAACTTACAGGTGCACGTTTACTATAGAAACAAGTGTAAAGGCGTTTCATAAAGTTTAATATAATGCAAATAAACAATAATTTAGGTATGTGCGCTACAATACATCGAGAATAGCATAAATAAACAACTCACACAATAAATATATATAATTGGCACTCGATGTTATGACTTGTGACAGTGACATTAGAGACAATGCGACAATGTTGCCATATGTTCCAAACAGGGTTGCTGATGCTTATATTCTAAAATACCCGCAATAAATGTTCAAAATCCCTAAATTGGGGAGAAAAAAACAACAAATTCCCCGCAATTTCCTCACAAGCTCCTCATGCCTTCAAAATAAAATAAAATTCCATTGAAATTGCATTATAAATTGATTTATAACACTAACAGGATAAAACATATTATAACATACATAATATAAAATTTTAAAATAGGTTACAACCCAATAACCAATGTCAAGATGAAAAATAATGACTTTTATGTAAAAATACTAGCTGATACCCGGCATGCGTTGATGCCACTTAAATAAACATATTTTTTCTCCCCTCGTGTCATTTCCCATCCATTCCCGTTCTTTATCTTCCCCTCCCGCGTACCCTTCCCCTCACACCTTCTTCGCTTTCCCCTATCCGCTCCTAAATTCCCCATCCGACCCTCCCGCATACCCCCCAGCCTTTTCCCTGCCGCTTAACTCCATAAAATACACGCATTTTCCCAACAACTCACCTGACCTATTTCATTATTTAAGGAAAATTTCATAATGCCGAGCTCACCAGTAAATATATATATAATATATAGATATATATATACAACTAAAACAAAATACATAAGGTTTATTAAAAATATATAGAAATATTCACAAAAATGTTCATAACAATTCCAAAATTTTTAATAGCAATCGGATGAAATTTTATTCGCAATCGTATGAATAGTATAGGAAATAATTTCGTAACGCCAGAGCTCACTATCCTATAACCGTCCTATAAACATCATATTCCCAAAGTTTCATCATTTATCATTTATAATAGGAAACCAAAATTTCAGTAAGTTCGGCCCAGTACAGACCGAGAAAACAGCTATCAAACTCCGAGCTCAAGGCGCGCCGCTTTTTTTGCCCATGAAAATGAAACATTTTAAAGAAATGTATTTTTTTTTTTATTTTGTTATTGATGCCCATTTAGACCATCATTTTTAATAGGAATCCAAAGTTCAGTCAGTAAGGCCCAGTACAGCCCGATATAACAGCTATCAAAGTCCGAGCCCAAGGCTCTCCATGAAAATGTAACATTTTTCACAAACGTTATTTTTTGATAAGATTTTGTTATTGATGCCTATTTAGACTATCATTTATAATAGGAATTTAAAATTTAACTCAGTTCGGCCCAGTACAGCCTGAGAATAACATATATCATAGTCCGAGCCCAAGGCTCTCCATGAAAATGTTATATTTTTCAATTATAATTAAATTTCAGTCGGTTGTTGATACATTGTTCACAAATGTAAGTTTTTTTAGATTTTATTATTCATGCCTCTTTGGACCATTATTTTTAATAGGAATCTAAAATTTCAGTCAGTTCAGCCAGTTCAGCCCGATATAACAGCTATCAAAGTCCGAGCCCAAGGCTCTCCATGAAAATTTTACATTTATCACAAACGTTATTTTTTGATAAGATTTTGTTATTGATGCCTATTTAGACTATCATTTATAATAGGAATCTATAATTTAACTCAGTTCGGCCCTGTACAGCCCGAGATAACAGCTATTAAAGTCCAAGCTCAAGGATCGCGTTCTGGCCATAAAAATAATGATATTTTCAGGATTTGTAAGTTTATTAGATTTTGTTATTGATCTCTCTTTAGATCGTCATTTATAATAGAAATCTAAAATTTCAGTTAGTTCGGCCCAGTACAGCTCGAGATAACAGCTATCAAAGTCCGAGCCCAAGGATCGCGTTCTGCCCATAAAAATAATGATATTTTCAGGATTTGTAAGTTTATTAGATTTTGTTATTGATCTCTCTTTAGATCGTCATTTATAATAGGAATCTAAAATTTCAGACAGTTCGGCCCAGAACAGCCCGAGATAACATCTATCAAAGTCCGAGCTCAAGGCTCTCCATGAAAATATTACATTGTTATTGATGCCTATTTAGACCATCATTTATAATAGGAATCCAACATTTCAATTAGTTCGGCTACGTATAGACCGAGATAACAGCTATTAAAGTCCGAGCCGAAGGCTCTACATGAAAATATTACCTTTTTCACAAATGTAATTTTTTTAAATTTTGTTATTGATGCCTATTTAGACCATAATTTTTAATAGGAATCTAAAATTTCAGTCAGTGCAGCCCAGTACAGCCCGAGATAACATCTATCAAATTCCGAGCCCAAGGATCGCGTTCTGCCCATTAAAAAAATGATATTTTCAGGATTTGTAAGTATATTAGATTTTGTTATTGATGTCTCTGTAGATCGTCATTTATAATAGGAATCTAAAATTTCAGTCAGTACGGCCCAGAACAGCCCGAGATAACATTTATCAATGTACGAGCCCAAGGCTCTCCATGAAAATGTTACATTTTTCACAAGTGTTATTTTTTGTTAGTTTTTGTTATTGATGCCTATAAAGACCAATATTTATAATAGGATTCCAAAATTTCAGTCGGTTGTTGATACTAAATAAAATAAATTCACAAATGTAAGGTTTTTTTTAGATTTTCTTATTGATGCCTATATAGACCATCATTTATAATAGAAATCTAAAATTTCAGTCAGTTCGGCTCAGTACTGCCCGAGATAACATCTAACCAAGTCCGAGCACAAAGCTCGTCTCGCCTAACAAACCTTTTGTACAAATGTTTTTTTTTTTGATATTGTTACTGAAGCCTCTTTAGACCATCATTTATAATAGGAATCTAACATTTCAGTTAGTTCGGCTACGTACAGACCGAGATAACAGCTATTAAAGTCCGGGCCCAAGGCTCTCCATGACAATGTTACATTTTTCACAAATGTTATTTTTTTTTTAAATTTTGTTATTGATGCCTATTAAGTCCATCATTTTTAATATTAAACCAAAATTTCAGTTAGTTCGGCCCTGTACAGACAGAGATAACAGCTATCAAAGTCCGAGCTCAAGGCTCTCCATGAAAATATTACATTGTTATTGATGCCTATTTAGACCATCCTTTATAATAGGAATCTAACATTTCAATTAGTTCGGCTACGTACAGACCGAGATAACAGCTATTAAAGTCCGAGCCGAAGGCTCTCCATGAAAATATTACCTTTTTCACAAAAGTAATTTTTTTAAATTTTGTTATTTATGCCTATTTAGACCATAATTTTTAATAGGAATCTAAAATTTCAGTCAGTGCAGCCCAGTACAAATAGCATTAGCCGTGTTTGGTGACCAGATCTGAATAGACAGATACTTCCCCACCATCCTCTTCCCTATCTCCTTCCCCTCGCGACTACCTTCACACTCTTATTTACTTATTATCAATAAATTGAAAAGAAGCGCCTGTTTAAACATGCTTCTGCAATGCACATAGCTTTAGAGTAGTGATGATTGCAGACCTGAGAAATGCCAGGTGCTTTATTTATTGTACCCTTCTAGCTTCTGTGCTCCTGCACCACTAGTCCATGGTCGATCGATATGAAGTTACGACCAATTGTCGGAAACTTCTCATCGTTCCCTAGGACAACTGCAGATCGCAAACGAATAGGTGACAGTTCACAATGACTAAAGTGTCCTTAATATATTCGATATCAACTGTCGTTTGCAGTTGTCCTAGGGATCGATGTGAAGTTACCGACAATTGGTCGGTAACTTCATATCGATCGACCATGCTAGCACCCCTGGTAGATTTTTAATAAAAAATGTAGACTTGTTATAGTTAGTTAGTTTGAATCTTAAGAATTTTAATAATAATATTTGTCTTATTGTGTATCTATTGATAGGCTATTGTATACTAAAATGTATCTGTATATATATATATACATATATAAAAAAACCATTTGGGAGGCGAGAATAGGTACCGCCCCAGAAACCATTTATTGGATAAATAAAATACATGCCATAGGCCATCCCAATAGATGATATATGAGGATAATGTCATGAGCAGACAGTTGATGCTCTTCCAGAATGTATGGCGAAGAAGTTTTTTTTTACATTAGCTCCACACAGGAGGCCTTGAGGAAAATAATTCTCCTCGGGGCTTGTGTCATCTTTGGGACTGCTGTGTTGAGAGTCTTTTGGGGAAATGAAGGACATTCAATTCAATTTATTATTTAAAAAAAAAATAAAAAAATGACATTCCAATCGGTTTTTAAAATACATTTGTTACATTACAGAGTATTTTACATTAATCATACGTGGTAAGTATACTAACTACACAAGCATTAATAAAGATCGCCTTTTAAAGGCAGCTTCACTAACACTAAATATGTCGATATCCGAACTAATTCTGTTCAACAGCAAGATTTCTCTCCCGACTGGCATGACCATTGGCAAGTTAGTCCTGCAGGCCGGGAGATAAAACAGTCTATGCTGTCAGTAGCGAAAATAACCATCGGGAACATGGAAATGAAAGCGTGTCTTGAACCATCATCTTTCCTTACATGGAGTTCGGGGAAGGACAAGTTATGAGGGGTGAATAGGAATCTGGGGATCTGAGTCTGAAGCGGTGCAAGGTGATGAGAGTCCTGCTGGAGAGGCCAAAAGGTCTCCCACAAACAGTCTCTTGCTTTCCAGCCTGCCCCGCAGCTGGTGGGCAGATGCATCCACGGCCAAGACCCGGACAAAACTTCACCCCATGAAACCGGGCACCCTGCTAAGTCACAAAACATAGCAAACCACTAGAATAGAATCATTGACAAAGGACCATGTCTGTTCTAATCTTCTCCCACGCAATGTCCACCTCTAAATCGTCTGTCTGTGGGTCGCTTCCACTTGGAATTGGAAGGGTTTGATAATTAAAAAACACTAAGATAATAATATTTGACTTTATTTCATTATAAAAAAATGGACAGAGTTATTTATAACACATTTAAAATATATAAAAAAATATGTGATGATTGGTAAAACAATAGAATTATTGAGTTTTATCACAAAGATGCACTAATTATTAAGTACCTACTTAAAGTATTGCATTCATTGTAGAAAATTCCAATATCATATATGAAAATATTCATTGCAATTTAAAATATATATTATGGTACTTTTTTTTAATGCTTCTCGCTCACCAACTAAAAAAAAAACAGTTTTCAACTCAATTCACTATCCTGTGTATGTCAATGTGATGGCCCGCACCGGATACAATTTCTCAAAAACCTCAGGCCTTAGGGGTTAAATCTTTAAGCGTTTGAATTTTTTGAACTTCATTTTTTAGAGTGTTAAGTAACTCTTCTACCATCATAAAAGCGTTACTGTGTGAGCGTGCTCAAAGCCAACCACGTGGCACGGGCTCCCATTATGAGCATTAGAATAGTACTGAATGTAATATTAAAAACTAATCTGTCATCCCCGCCAGGTGTTTCTCGAGTCCGAAGTTCTCGAACGACGTCCGATTCAGGGTAGATACAGTCATAGGAAGCTCTTGCCAGTGTGACCAAAGCCGTCGTAGGGGGTGTGAAAACAGCCGGTCTCACAACGTAGGACCGCTATCGGAAAGTGCCGAGATCGCTGCTTCCTCCGTATATGGTTAAACAATCTCAGCTTGTTTAACCATATACTAAGAACAATCAGCTGTCATCACAGCAACTAGCACGCCGAGTTTCGAGTCACTGCTTGCGTTGCCATTGGCAACAGGATTTTAACAAGTTGTGTAGTGTGCGGACCATCACGCGGGATAGTGAGTTAGTTGCAAACTGGTTTTTTTTTCAGTTGTCAGTGAGAGTATGGACTTAATAAAATTGCATGATGGTACAGAATTTCTCACATTCTTAACTATTTTGGGTATTTTTTTTTTACATTTAAAAAAAAATACTGTAGTTTCTGTTATTTTAGTAGTTTGCTTCGGTGTTTTTTCCAGAATTTCATTGATTTTAAATATATATTTAAAGAAAAAATACCTAAATACGAATACAATGAATTATGAATATTTATTTTATTTTATTTTATGCGCTTTTCAAATGTCATTGATGTGTTGTCTTGGTTACACATACAGAGTGTACTCAACTTTGATAAGCACCTTAGCTTTTCCAAGTGACCAGTGACTACTGTGGTAGCTAGGACACTCGTTTTTTTTTAAAGAGAGAATCGCCAGTAGCCCTATACTCTCTGAATTAGTGATTAAAAAAAATCGGTAAAAAGTTCAAAGATAATTTCAGAAAGATGTACAATAATGTTTTAAGTTAGTAAGTTGTTAGTCCCCACCATGCAAGTTAGTTCAAAACAGTATCATAGATCTAACTAAAAGCTTATCTGAACTAAAAATAAAACCGGAGCACTAGTGATAAAATAAAGGAAAAAAGTTCAAAGATAATTTCAGTAAGATGTACAATAATGTTTTAAGTTAGTAAGTTGTTAGTCCCCACCATGCAAGTTAGTTCAAAACAGTATCATAGATCTAACTAAAAGATTATCTGAACTAAAAATAAAACCGGAGCACTAGTGATAAAATAAAGTAAAAAAGTTCAAAGATAATTTCAGAAAGATGTACAATAATGTTTTAAGTTAGTAAGTTGTTAGTCCCCACCATGCAAGTTAGTTTAAAACAGTATCATAGATCTAACTAAAAGCTTATCTGAACTAAAAATAAAACCGGAGCACTAGTGATAAAATAAAGGAAAAAAGTTCAAAGATAATTTCAGTAAGATGTACAATAATGTTTTAAGTTAGTAAGTTGTTAGTCCCCATCATGCAAGTTAGTTTAAAACAGTATCATAGATCTAACTAAAAGCTTATATGAACTAAAAATAAAACCGGAGCACTAGTAATAAAAAGAAAATGGAAAAAAGTTCAAAGATAATTTCAATAAGATGTACAATAATGTTTTAAGTTAGTAAGTTGTTAGTCCCCACCATGCAAGTTAGTTTAAAACAGTATCGTAGATCCAACTAAAAGCTTATCTGAACTAAAAATAAAACCGGAGCACTAGTGATAAAAAAAATGGAAAAAAGTTCAAAGATAATTTCAGTAAGATGTACAATAATGTTTTAAGTTAGTTAGTTGTTAGTCCCCACCATGCAAGTTAGTTTAAAACAATATCGTAAATCTAACTAAAAGCTTATCTGAACTAAAAATAAAACCGGAGCACTAGTGATAAAAAAAAATGGAAAAAAGTTCAAAGATAATTTCAGTAAGATGTACAATAATGTTTTAAGTTAGTAAGTTGTTAGTCCCCATCATGCAAGTTAGTTTAAAACAGTATCATAGATCTAACTAAAAGCTAATCTGAACTAAAAATAAAACCCGACCATTAGAGATTTAAAAAAATCGAAAAAATGTTTAAAGATAATTTCAGTAAGATGTACAATAATGTTTTGAGTTTGTTAATTGTTATACCCCACCATGCAAGTTATTTTAAAACAGTATTGTAGATCTAAGAACTTATCTGAAATAAAAATAAAACGAAACCACGTACGCGTGCAAGTGGTAACTTAAAACTAACATAAAAATAAACCTGATAAAACAATGTTGCTCACCTTAAATCTAACTTAAAAGTAACTCAAGAATTACTTAAAATTAACTTAAAACTAACATAAAAATAAACCTGATAAAACAATGTTGCTGACCTTAAATCTAACTTAAAACTAACTCAAAAATTACTTAAAATTAACATAAAACTAACTTAAAAATAAACTGGTTCTTCAGGCACACGACGTATCCTGAAAAGCAAAATACAATGTTTAAATAAATCATTAAAGGCTCTCTCAATACTAGTAACCGATTTCTAATAAAGATATTGCACATTCTAGATAGGTACCCTTTGCCACATATCACTACCGGTATATTGAAACAATGTGTGAACAGTTTCAGCCTATTACGGCTAGACTGGTACGGTTTTTTAAAACTCTGACATGTACATATAAATTAGAATTGTGCAGTATATTGTACATACATATAATCAACCCGGCATGCGGCGATGCGCATATAAACTTTATTAAATTGTTAAGGAATTTTTTGGAGACTCATCATTCAGAATTGATATGTGTGCGATAACTGGGCTACGATAAGTGGTCCTACCTTAAATCCTGCGGGCACCATCTCGTAGGGCTGATAGGGGAACATGGCAGGGTCGATGCCTGGTGCCCATCACAGCCCCCTTGGCTGCCCGTCACGGCGCCCCCATGACAGGCGGCTGCCGCTTTCCACATCCTCGTATCTGGGAAAACAATTATTTTTATTAGTCAATCATAAGGTTTATAGACCCCACTTATTTGATATCTATAAATTAATTTGTGTGATGTAGTAGAATATTTTGAAAAAGCATATAGGAGTACAGTATATACAGAAGAATCTCAATGATCTGACAGTTCAATGTCTTTGGGATTTCAAGTGCAAAAGTGGTTTCTATTTGTTGTGTGAATAATTTTATAAGAGAGACAGTTTATTAATAGAAACGAAGCTGTCACAGATTATTTTAGACATAAAATTACATTATTAAAAAGTTGTTTTTTGGTATGCCTTCATTCATTTCTAATGAAATTTTTTATTTTTTATTATTTATATATTTTTTTATTATTTAACGAGTACCCAGCGTGCTGGTATGCCACAAAAAGGAAGAATTTTTTCCTCCTCTTTTCCCCGTCTTCCACCTTCCCTGCCTACCTTCCTTCCTCCCCTTCACCCTTTACCACCCTACCACTCAACTATTTAAAATACACATTTTGGACAGTGAAAATTAACGTTGTTGTTGATGATTTTGAATAAAAATTTCTGGTCAGATATAATTCTTTTAGAGTTGATAAATTACAAAATGTTAATAAATTGAAAACAATACAACTAAAAAAACATGAATTAGATAACAGATTTTAATGTTGATTTGAGGAAATTATTATGAAGTGTACCCGCAGTTTCATCCATTTCATTTGGCACTTCGCGGAGTTTGTCATATCACTGAACATAACATTGATTGAATTTATTACAAAAACTTCACATATAAATAATTTCACAGACAGTAATTTACTATTATCCAACATAATAATTTCGGTTGTTGGTGTTTGGATGGATAACTAAGTACGTGAAATATTCCTGTGTAATGTGTTACATTGAAAAATGAATTGAACAAACTTTTCAATTTCAAAATTGGATCTTCTTATATCAGAGAATCTATAAATTTTTTTTTAGGCACCACATTTTCAGGTCCGGGTTTAGTTTTTCCCATAGGAAAAACTAAATCCTTTCTTTTCCATATAAATGATCATATAGTAAATCCACGTTATGAAAGTGTATTATATAAGTATAATTAATACAAAACAATACAAGAATAACATGTTAATCTACCAAACTATTAAATGGGAAAATAATTCACCGACTCCAGATATTTTCATATCAGAGGGTTCGGCTCGGTGGAATTCCTAATTTGACCGATAAATCCTACAGATTCAGATATATTATGAATTATTATTTTATGAATTAAAAGAAAATCCACGCTTCTCACACGGACATCTGTATATGGGCTGCTTACGCGATAGAAAAACAAATATTATTGTGTATCCAAAAGTACTTCAATAAACAGAATTAAAACAGTTTCTTCGAGATGCTTTGCAACGCATGCCGGGTATAAACTGCTATAAAGATCCATAGGAATTGAAAAACGAAATTATTAAAATGAAATAACATACCAAGTCCAGAGAAGTCCCCAAGAGGGCCAGCAACCAAGTCCCCCAAAATCCTGGAGAATTGGAGCTGGTGCGGGACGAAGAGATGGCACCTGAAAGTTACAAAAAGAGATGTTATTATAATGTAAAATCAAGGTTAAAGGCTATTTTCTTGGTGTTCATGTTATTTGCGATAATTATGTTATGTTTGTTACAGCAAACACACGAATTTAACCATTTGCAGGAACTAAAATCATAACGATACGGTTCATTAGTATGACATTTCGAAATTTCCCACTAGTCACCCAACATCAATTTTTTTTGTATATTTCACTATGAGTTTTTTGTGTATTATAATTGATTTGGTAGTATTTATGAGTAATCCGAGTATTGTATCAGACAAAGGGTAAACATTTACATACAACTGCATACTTTACTCAAATATCGATTTTTCAGAGACGACTGAACTTGACAATTGATATACAGATCTCAAATTTAATAAAATTAATAGATTTTTAATAAGAAAACTGAAAACTGCTGTGAAAAGCTGCCATGAATTTAAAAAGGCAATTATTAAATGAAATAACATACCAAATCCACTGAAGCATTGGTGATCCATCAAGTCCCACCGGAGTGCCGGCAACCAAGTCCCCAAAGCCAAGTCCTGGTGCAGGATGCAGAGATGATGTCAAACCTCGCCTTCTAAAAAAAACTAACAGTGATGTTATTATAATGAAACAAAAAGGGGAACACAAAAAAATACAAAGCACAGTAAATAAAATATAAAACTTATCTGTAGATTGAACTCCTGTGGATGGCTTAAATCTAAACGAGACGGCTTAGAGCTAAGACAGACTTAGAGATAAGACGGAGCTATGCTATAAGAGCTATGACGGAGTTAAATGGGCTTAGAGTTAAACGGACAACTTAGAGCTAAACGTGCTTATGCTAAACGAACTTAATGCTAAACGAACTTAACGCTAAATGATCTTAACGCTAAACGAACTTAATGCTAAACGAACTTAATACTAAACGAACCTAATGCTAAACGAACTTAATGCCAAACGAACTTAATGCTAAACGAACTTAACGCTAAACGAACCTAATGCTAAACGAACCTAATGCTAAATGAACTTAATGCTAAACGAACTTAATGCTAAACGAACTTAATGCTAAACGAACTTAATGCTAAACGAAATTAATGCTAAACGAAATTAATGCTAAACGAAATTAATGCTAAACGAAATTAATGCTTTACGAAATTAATGCTAAACGAACTTAATGCTAAAAGAAACTTAATGCTAAACGAACTTAATGCTAAACAAACTTTATGCTAAAAGAACTTAAGCTAAACGAACTTAATGCTACACGAACTTACGAGCTAAGACGGACGGTAGAGTTAGACGGACTTTAATAACGGGCTTAGAGCTATACGAGACGGCTTTGAGATACACATGCTTAATTAATGCTAAACGGGTTAAACTGAAAACGGGCTTAAGGCTAAAACAGCCAACATTTTAAAACTGCAAACCGGTTTATGAACATATTCAGTCAGGGGGCCCCCCCTCGTTAATAGTGATTAAAAAATATAAAATAAAGTATAATAAATAAAATTTCACTTCCCAACAAGCCAGACAGGTAGAAGATGGTAGACCAGCGATATAACTGCGGTGACTCAGCGGGAAATAGCAGCTTGATGATGCTTGATAGAAACCTTTACACCTAGAAATAGAAATAATGTCTTTGGTTTAAAAAAATTGTCTTGATCGATACATAATTAGAATATGTGTGATGGACAACGTCAACACACATCAACTCACCTCAACACACGTCCGATGAAGTGTGTTGAAGTGGGTTGTTGAAGTGTGTTGTTGTAGTGTGTTGTTGTAGTGTGTTGTTGTAGTGTGTTGTTGTAGTGTGTTGTTGTAGTGTGTTACTGTGTGTTGCGGTGTGTTGCAGTATGTTAAAGTAAGTTCACAAAAAAAAAAAATCCATCGCCCGATACGTATTTTTTAGGGCATATATGCGGGGTAATCATCCAGTGAGATAATAAGGATATATAAATGCAAAGTCATGACTAATATGAGTAAATAT
This sequence comes from Limnephilus auricula, assembly GCA_951813805.1. Classification (NCBI taxonomy): domain Eukaryota; kingdom Metazoa; phylum Arthropoda; class Insecta; order Trichoptera; family Limnephilidae; genus Limnephilus; species Limnephilus auricula. Next base: position 5,509,212 of record OX638396.1, read on the forward strand.
ACATCATTTTCAAAAAAACTTTATTGAGCTACTAGGCACACTATAAACAACAAAAATATCTTTTTCATACCTCGTATTACCTTTCCATGAAATAATCATACCAAATCATAGACTTAAAAAAAAAAGAATGTGAAAAATTCCAAAGAGGTGATTCAAAGTAGGCAACCCGGGTTTACGGTTATAGTCAAATAACTCTACCAATTACTACAAAGCATCGAATAATATATTCTACAACTAGCTGTTTTAATTCAGGTCTGAATGGCTTAACCGTCCTTAGTGACTAGATCTGAATAGCGAGGTGCCTACTTTTCAACCTTCAATTTCCCCATCTCCTTACCCTTCGTAGCCAATCGGGGTACGAAAACAATAATTGAGGATTCCAGAGTTCCGCTGGCTCTGAACAGTTGGGACTCTTGTGGTATATTCATTCAGATTTACCAAAAAAACTATGGCATCCCTAATTGGGGTACGTTGTGAGGCTGAAGGTAGTGGGAAGGGGAAGGGAAGGATAAGGATGGTGGGAAAGTACCCTGCTATTCAGATCTGATCACTAAACACGACAAAAGCTATTTCAAGCAACGTTTCAATTCTCTATGGTGGTCTTAAACCAGGGCGATACTGAGAGTATACTACATATTACTATACACAGGATGCCCGGGGGAAAAGTGCATTAACTTCGGGAGGTGATTCCACATGTATAAGTAAAAAAATAAAATTTTCGAAATTTCAACTTTTAAGGGTACTTTTTTAATTAGTCCAGCGTGTGCGGCTAGCACGATTATTTTACACTGTTACGATATGAATGAATCACAACCATCTAACGTTGCCACAATCGCGCCCGGCTGACTCACAGCAAATTTATCGCGTAAGTTTGTACCTTACACTAAGGATTTTTATTAGGTACGTCTTTTTGTATGGGATTAAAGTTGGAATTTCGGAAAAAGTTGAATCTCTTTTACTCCTACCATCGTGTAGAATCACCTCCCGAAATTAATACACTTTACCCCCGGACACCCTGTATATTACTTTCAATGAAGGAATTGTGAAATAACAAAAAATAATCAAATAAAATTTAAGAGCACGCCGGCGTTTGAAAGCGCGACTTCCGGATTGCGAGTCGAGGGTCTTACCCCTCGACCACGGAGACCGTCGAAGGAATGTTCATATTATTTCAGCAATCATCTGATTGTCAGATTTCCTGATTCTTCCGTTTTTTATTAATTACGATTTCCTTCTAATTCCAAATCAAAACCACGTGTTAATGAATTTAAAAAATACCTATATACATAATGTAGGCGGTCAAACAAACAAACACGCAGAAAACTACCCAAATAGAACTTATTATTCAATATTCGCTATCGTTCGGATAAGCTATTAGGAGGATGGTGAAATACCCCCTTACACATGAATATTTGATTTTGTGATCAAAAACAATTTGAAATCATTAATAAAAGAAAATACGCGCGCAATTCAAGGTCAGAAAGCATCTTGTCTAGATAATATTCGGACAAATATTCATAAAAGATCTCCATAAAATAAAAACCATTGTCTAGAAAAAATAATATCACCGATCATCACACGTGTATATTTTTGCAACACGATGAAAAAAACACAATATTTAAGTTGTAGTACCCCGCTTTCTTCTCTATGGATTTGATATTTGCGAAATTTTGTTTCAATCATATACATTAGATATACTTCGCGTAAGTGAAATAATCTTAGGTATAGAAAATGCATATTTTTTCGTCTTCTCCGACATAAATATTCACTTTTCTAATAATGAAGATTAATCTAACTATTTAAATAAGAAATATTCCGTATTAACCGATAAGAGAAGTAACACATATTTAATAAAACAACACAAACAAAAAAAAAATTCAGTGTAAAAATCATAAACCAGAATTAAAATTCGCAGAAATTAATTGAAAACTTGAAAACCGAACATTAGCAACCTGAAATCAATTTTAAAGAAGCCGAAACATGCTCAAAGAAACACGGTCATGTCACGCAAAAAATAAATTCTTGAAACCAGGGTCGCGCTCAGGGTCAGAGTAAACGTGAGCTAAACAAAAAAAGTTAATTTCCAAAATGACAACGAATTAAATCCTAATTATAAAAAATATTAACATAAATTAAAAACCATTACAGATGGATATTACAAACATAATATAATAATCTTCGAAAACAGTCCAAAAATAATCTGGCAAACAACTAGTAGTAATAATTGTTGAAACAAAGTGTCATTTATAAAATCTGAACTGTTTTATGTTGAGCTAGTTTTTAATTAGGTTTCCTTTGTACCTATATCATTTATTCCATATGATTTTGTTCAATTGATTTTTTTATTCTGTAATTGAAAGTGGGAATATTTTTATTGCGTCAAATTAAAATTGAATATTGCACAACCTGCCGTAATCGTGGAGTGTAAGACAACCATTCAGAATTAAAACGTTGCTTGAAACGGCTTTAGGCGTATTTAGTGACCAGTTATACCCATAATCTGTGTCTAAAAGTGCGGTAAAAAAAGTTTTTAAAACATCGAACAACACAATAACTGAATATAATGACCAGCATATTGCTTGCATTAATTACTGGAGACAATCAAGTTTATTAAACTTTCAATGGTAGTTAGAATATACTCGTAAATACAAAATAATGATAGAAAAATAAACTCACGGTTGCCTGCAGGTTATAATGATCAGCGGTCGACCAAAGCGACTACTCCGCCAGGCGGAAGAAATGCGAATGATTTGTGAGCGAATGCCTAGGACCGAACTGGACTGAACATCGTTCACTGTAACCCCCACTCATATTATAACTTTATTATATTTCCTACCTTGAGCACTGAAAGTATTTTCTTTTCAAATGCAACAAACTTGAAGAAATGGAAACTCCGCGTTTATGTTCTAGGTTCAGGGAGGTGGTTTATTTATGGTTGCAGTTTTAGATTTATTTTACGTGGGGATTGGTATATTAAATTTATGACATCGACTATAGTAAATTATTTTAACTACGGCCGTCTTGATTTATTTATGGGCCGTCTGTTTCAACGCTAACTAGTTAGACTCAAAATAGTTACTAAAGTTAAATTTTACCAAAATGCGTTTTTCAATTTCTTTGTCTGTTTTAAAACACTTTTTCCGTTATCCTATAGCTACTCCGTCATATTGACACATTTGACAGTTCTGTTAATCTGTTCATAAATAAACCACTAAGTTCTGCTGGGGGTAAGCTACGAAATTTGCAGCTTCAAAATCGATTATACTAATCTTGTTAAATATTGTAGAAGATGATAATACTGACGATAAATCCCTCATCCAATGTCTTGCAGCGTAAACTAAATACATTTCGACCTCGCGTCAATAATATATTTATTTGGTACAATATTGAATTTTTGGCGAGGTATCGGATGTCAAAAACCTGGAAAAATTTGTGACCCATCAAATACCGGGAGATAATACAACTACTGGATGGTAAATTATATTTTATTGCTGTATAATATCGTGTTAGATATTATAATGGGTCGTCATCTACTTCACAAACAACTTTTTTACACAAACTTTTTTTTACAGGAACAAAGCTGTCAGCGCCATTGACCAAGTACTGATGACATTGAGATTTTGTCAACTGGAAGTTTCCACATTAGCAATGGTGACTTAGGCGGACTCCACAATTCAACTGTCTCCAGAGTCGTGTGGCGGGTTATTCAAGCAATTGCTAGAAAAAGGCCGCAGTGCATAAAGATGCCAGCAGGCGAGGCAGAGATGTCGGAGGTTGCGTGTTCCTTCTATAACATTGCCAAATTTCCCAGTGTGATAGGAGCCATAGATGGAACACACTTTCCTACCCAGTCTCCAGGAGGGGATGATGTTGAGGTGTTCCACAATAGGAAATCAATATTTTCATATAAAGTAGATACAGGCTAAACTAAAGTTTATTGATGAAGTCGCACGCTGGCCCGGCTCTGCTCATGATAACAGTATTTTCAACAATAGTGCTATCAAAGGGCGATTGATAGCCAAGGAATTAGGAGATTATCACCTTTTAGGTGACAAGGGCTACTCAAACTGCGATTACCTATTGACGCCATTTCGCCTACCAACGACCTCTGCGGAAACGCTCTATAATGAAAGTCACATAAGGACGAGGAATACTGTAGAGAGAGCGTTCGGGGTTTGGAAACGGCGTTTTCCAGCTTTATCTCTGAAACTAAGGATAAAAAAAGATAAGGCGCAGGAAACAATTGTCGCACCTGCTGTTCTGCACAACTTATGCATTCTGCATAAGGAGATGGAGCCACCGGAAAATGGCCGAAATCCGGAAGAGCACCCTCATTAAGAAACGTTGGGCGGGCCTCTACTTGGTGGCGGTGGGAGAGGTGAAATAAGGAATAAATTAATTCATTGTTTTTTTGCCAACCTTTGAGCTGCTTTTTATTATGTATATTACCTGTGTAAATTTGCAAACAAATAAAATAAATTTATTTTATTGTACATTTTGTTATTTATTCCCATAATGCAGTCTTCACCCAGCACAAATATCACTATTTATTAAATGCTGAATATAAATTAATGAACTACGAAAATAAATTAAAAATAAATTAAATTGCTCAAAGCTGATATGTCCATAAGCATCTTATTATTCTTTTTACGTCTAAAGAACTATGAGCTAATGACAGCCAGGTAGTTTAAATACTCCCACATGATATGTTCACATTATACATCTTGTATTTTTAGGTAACGTTACAACAGCGATGTGAGAGTCTAATACGAAAATGGCAGACAATAATAAATATTGAATAGTAAAAGTGAATAATAATAAACTATAGCAGTAAAACATAAAAAATATAGATTCTACGAATATTGTGTCAACATAATGTGCACTTTTGAGTACATCTGTTCAAGTAATAATAAAACAATAACTTCATATAAATATACAATAAAATAGCTGATATTAACAATAGTATTATTTTTATCTATTTCTTTCTTCAGTAGTAGCTCTGCCAACTCCTGATGAGCTTCCGCAGCTTTGCACTCAGCAAGAGCCTTCCGCAGGTGCAACTGGTGAAGATCAGCTTCTCGTGGTTCCATTCTCTTCATGACGTCTTGACTCTCATCAAAGTACTCCATCTTCCTCTTCGTCATGGAGCTGAGATTTTTTCTCAATATGGCCGGAGTAACTGCAGACTTTTTCATTGAAACTGCAAACAATGAGGTTGTTATAACGCATTGTCTTGACGGTACAAAGATTCCACAATGTAAAACAATATTAATTGGAAATGAGAGATAACTCCATATATAATTATATTAGATTATATTTCGTCGCAGGGCAGCACTACTGCTGTAACCGCTACTATTTACGAAAATACTTTTTATATACCATTTTGAAGGATTTTTTTCTGCGTCGATTTTACGTTTGGCGGTTATGACAAAATTCAATTTTAAATGGAAAATGGAAAAGAATGAAAAAGAAATTTGGAAAAGAATTGACAAAATCGCTTACATGGAAAATTTACCATTTTCAAGGGCAAAATGCGATCATTGAGCTCGGACTTTGATAGCTGTTATCTCGGGCTGTATTGGGTCGAACTGACTGAAATTTTGTATTATATTGTAATTAATGGTTTGAAAAGGCACTAATAACAAAATCTAAAATAACTAACATATTGTTATTTTCGTGGACAAAATGTGAGCATGGCCTCGGATTTTGACAGCCTCTCTCGGGCTGTATTGGGTCGAAATGACTGAAAATTTGGATATTTTCCTTTTATATATGATGCTCTGAAGAGAAACCAATAACGAAATTTAAAAATTTAGCAGTGAGAAAAATTTGCCGAAATAACTGAAATTTTGGATTCCTTTAAAAAATGATGGTCTGAAGAGGGACCAATAACGAAATCTCTAAAAGGTAACATTCGTGAAAAATTTATCATTTTCAAGGGATAAATGCGAGCCTTGGGCTCGGACTTTGATCGCTGTTATCTCTGGCTGTATTGGGTCGAACTGACTGCAATTTTGGAATCTATTTCTGACTGAATTGGTTTGAAGAGGCAACAATAACAAAATCTAAAAAAAAAACTTTTGTGAAAAATGTTACATTTTCATGGAGAGCCTTGGGCTCGGATTTTGATAGATGTTATCTCGGGCTGTACTAGGTTGAACTGATTAGTATTATAAATGATGGTCTACAGAGGCATCAATAACAAAATCTAAAAAAACTCACATTTGTGAACAATAACCGACTTAAGTTTTGGATTCCAATTAAAAATGATGGTCTAAATGGGCAGAAATAACAAAATTTAAAAAAAAAATAACATTTGTTATAAATGTAACAATATCATTGAGAGCGTTGGGCTCGGCGCTTATTTTATCGCAAATGTAATTATTTAATTTTTTTATTTTTAAGGCTTATTTTTAATAAGAATCTTAAATTTCAGTTAGTTCGGCCCTGTACAGCCCGAGATATCATCGATCAAAGTCCGAGCCCAAGGATCTCCATGAAAATGTTACATTTATCACAAATGTTATTTTTTTTAAATTTTATTACTGATGCCTATTTAGACTATCATTTTAATAGGAAAAGAAAATTTCAGTCAGTTCGGCCCGGTACAGCCCGAGAAAACAGCTATCAAATTCCGAGCACAAGGCTGGCCCCTTTTTTTGCCCAAATTTCGAAAACTGTTTTCTCGGGCTGTACCGGGCCGAACTGACTGAAATTTTGGTTTCCTAATAAAAAAGATGGTCTCAATAGGCATCGATAACAAAATCAAACAAAAAAATATTATTTGTGAAAAATGTAACATTTTCATGGAGATCCTTGGGCTCGGACTATGATAGATGTTATCTCGGGCTATACCGGGCCGAAATGACTGAAATTTTAGATTCCTATTATAAATGACGGTCTAAAGAGACATCAATAACAAAATCTAATAAACTTACAAATGCTGAAAATATCATTATGTTTATGGGCAGAATGCGATCCTTGGGCTCGGACTTTGATCGATGATATCTCGGGCTGTACCGGGCCGAACTGACAGAAATTTTCGTTTCCTATTAAAAATGATAGTCTAAATAGGCATCAATAATAAAATTTAAAAAAATAACATTTGTGAAAAATGTAACATTTTCATTGAGATCGTTGGGCTCAGACTTTGATAAATGTTATCTGGGCCGAACTGACTGAAATTTTTGATTCCTATTGTAAATGACGGTCTAAAGGACAGCAATAACAACATCTTACAAACTTGCAAATGCTGAAAATATCATTATTTTTATGGGCAGAATGCGATCCTTGGACTCGGACTTTGATCGATGTTATATCGGGCTGTACAGGGCCGAACTGACTGAAATTTTCGTTTCCTATCAAAAATGATAGTCTAAATAGGCATCAATAATAAAATCTAAAAAAATAACATTTGTTAAAAATGTAACATTTTCATGGAAATCCTTGGTCTCGGACTTTGATAGCTGTTATATCGGGCTGTACTAGGCCGAACTGACTGAAATTTTTGATTCATATTATAAATGACGGTCTAAAGAGACATCAATAACAACATCTTACAAACTTGCAAATGCTGAAAATATCATTATTTTTATGGGCAGAATGCGATCCTTGGGCTCGGACTTTGATCGATGTTATATCGGGCTGTACAGGGCCGAACTAACTGAAATTTAAGATTCTTATTAAAAATGTTGGTCTTAATGTGCATCAATAACAAAATTTTAAAAAATAGCATTTGTTTGAAATGTTTCATTATCATGGGCAAAAAAAGCGGCCAGCCTTGTGCTCGGACTTTAATAGCTGTTTTCTCGGGCTGTACAGGGCCGAAATGACTGAAATTTTCGTTTCCTATTAAAAATGATAGTCTAAATAGGCATCAGTAATAAAATTTAAAAAAAAAACATTTGTGATAAATGTAACATTTTCATGGAGATCCTTGGGCTCGGACTTTGATCGATGATAGCTCGGGCTGTACAGGGCCGAACTAACTGAAATTTAAGATTCTTATTAAAAATAAGCATTAAAAATAAAAAAATTAAATAATAACATTTGCGATAAAATAAGCGTCGAGCCTTGTGCTCGGACTATGATAGCTGTTTTCTCGGGCTGTACCGGGCCGCACTGACTGAAATTTTCGTTTCCTATTAAAAATGATAGTCTAAATAGGCATCAATAATAAAATTAAAACAAAAAAAATAACATTTGTGAAAAATGTAACATTTTCATGGAGATCCTTGGTCTCGGACTTTGATAGATGTTATTCCGGGCTGTACCGGGATGAACTGACTGAAATTTTCGTTTCGTATTAAAAATGATAGTCTAAATAGGCATAGATAACAAAATTAAAAAAATATATATATCATTTGTGAAAAATGTAACATTTTCATGGAGATCCTTGGGATCGGACATTGATAAATGTTATCTCGGGCTGTACTGGGCCGAACTGACTGAAATTTTTGATTCCTATTATAAATATCGGTCTAAAGAGACATCAATAACAACATCTTTCAAATGCTGAAAATATCATTATTTTTATGGGCAGAATGCCTATTTATATATGCGATCCTTGGGATTTCATGGAGATCCTTGGTCTCGGACTTTGATAGATGTTATTCCGGGCTGTACCGGGATGAACTGACTGAAATTTTCGTTTCGTATTAAAAATGATAGTCTAAATAGGCATAGATAACAAAATTAAAAAAATATATATATCATTTGTGAAAAATGTAACATTTTCATGGAGATCCTTGGGATCGGACATTGATAAATGTTATCTCGGGCTGTACTGGGCCGAACTGACTGAAATTTTTGATTCCTATTATAAATATCGGTCTAAAGAGACATCAATAACAACATCTTTCAAATGCTGAAAATATCATTATTTTTATGGGCAGAATGCCTATTTATATATGCGATCCTTGGGATTTCATGGAGATCCTTGGTCTCGGACTTTGATAGATGTTATTCCGGGCTGTACCGGGATGAACTGACTGAAATTTTCGTTTCGTATTAAAAATGATAGTCTAAATAGGCATAGATAACAAAATTTAAAAAAATTTCATTTGTGAAAAATGTAACATTTTCATGGAGATCCTTGGGATCGGACATTGATAAATGTTATCTCGGGCTGTACAAGGCCGAACTAACTGAAATTTAAGATTCTTATTAAAAATGTTGGTCTTAATATGCATCAATAACCAAAATTAAAAAAATAGCATTTGTTTGAAATTTTTCATTATCATGGGCAAAAAAGGCGGCTAGCCTTGTGCTCGGACTTTGATAGCTGTTGTCTCGGGCTGTACCGGGCCGCACTGACTGAAATTTTCGTTTCCTATTAAAAATGATAGTCTAAAGAGACATCAATAACAACATCTTACAAACTTGCAAATGCTGAAAATATCTTTTTTTTTATGGGCAGAATGCGATCCTTGGGCTCGGACTTTGATCGATGTTATATCGGGCTGTACAGGGCCGAACTGACTGAAATTTTCTTTTCCTATTAAATATGATGGTCTGAATGGACATCAATAACAGAATTTAAAAAAAATAACATTTGTTTGAAATGTTTCATTATCATGTGCAAAAAAAGCGGCGAGCCTTGTGCTGGGTCTTTGTTAGCTGTTTTCTCGGGCTCTACCTGGGCCGAACTGATTGAAATTTTCGTTTCCTATTAAAAATGATAGTCTAAATAGGCATCAATAATAAAATTTAAAAAATATAACATTTGTGAAAAATGTAACATTTTCATGGACATCCTTGGTCTCGGAGTTTGATAGCTGTTATCTCGGGCTGTACCGGGCCTAACTGACTGCAATTTTCGTTTCGTATTAAAAATGATAGTCTAAATAGGCATCAATAAGAAAATTTAAAGAAAAATAACATTTGTGATAAATATAACATTTTCATGGAGATCCTTGGGCTCGGAATTTGATAAATGTTATCTCGGGCTGTACCGGGGCGAACTGACCGAAATTTTTGATTCCTATTATAAATGACGGTCTAAAGAGACATCAATAACAACATCTTACAAACTTGCAAATGCTGAAAATATCATTATTTTTATGGGCAGAGTGCGATCCTTGGGCTCGGACTTTGATCGATGTTATATCGGGCTGTACAGGGCCGAACTGACTGAAATTTTCGTTTCCTATTAAATATGATAGTCTAAATAGGCATCAGTAATAAAATTTTAAAAAAATAACATTTGGAAAAACTTAACATTTTCATGGAGATCCTTTGGCTCGGACTTTGATAGATGTTATCTCGGGCTGTACTGGGCCGAACTGACTGAAATTTTAGAATCCTATTATAAATGATGGTCTAAAGACCAGCGCCGGATCTGCCATACGTTCAAAAACGTGCAAAAAACCTGGCGCCCACTACGAAGGGGCGCCGTGATAAAATAAATATTGTTTTAAAATTCAATTAAAATATTCCCCGAATCGTTTAAAAATTACTCGTAATACGGAATTATTAGTTCGCGCTGCCAACACTCACTTTCCATATGCGTGAACCTAATGCGCGCGCATCGATGGTTAAAATTTAACGAAATACGGATTTGACTTACGTCAAGGAATTTTTTTCCAAATACAATATATTTCATACGAACATAAGACCTATTTTTCCTTGTTGCTCTTACGACCATTGTATCGTTCGAAATTCAACAAACATTGTGATTGGTTCATTAATCGCTTCTCCTACGGATCTCCCTTCGTTGATTACAAGTTGCTCTTTGATGATAGTTCGTCGCTTTCGCCGCGTTATTGGTTTATTTATGTTGCCATTCGCGCGCGATTTGGCACCATATTAAACAAACTGATCAGAATATTATTATTTCTGAAATAAACTGCCTCATGTTTTATATTATATTTTGTTATGATGTTATTATTTTGTCCAGTGTCATAGATAGCTACCGCCAGGTCACTTGGAAAAGTTACTCTTGATTCTTGTTGGCGGGATATTAATTTATTTTAAACGTATTGCATAATTTTTTTTTTTTTATATGTATATAAATTTTTTATCTGAATTTTAAAAAAATGTTGGGGGGGGGCGCCATCGGTACTTCCTGCACAGGGCGCCAGATTTCGTAGAACCGGCGCTGCTAAAGACGCAGCAATAACAACATCTTACAAACTTGCAAATGCTGAAAATATCATTATTTTTATGGGCAGAATGCGATCCTTGGGCTCGGACTTTGATCGATGTTATATCGGGCTGTATGGGGCCGAACTGACTAAAATTTAAGATTCTTATCAAAAATGTTGGTCTTCATGTGCATAAATAACAAAATTAAAAAAAATAGCATTTGTTTGAAATGTTTCATTATCATGGGCAAAAAAAGCGGCGAGCCTTGTGCTCGGACTTTGATAGCTGTTTTCTCGGGCTCTACTGGGCCGAATTGACTGAAATTTTCGTTACCTATTAAAAACCATAGTCTAAATAGGCATCAGTAATAAAATTTAAAAAAAATAACATTTGTGAAAAACATTTTCATGGAGATCCTTGGGCTCGGACTTTGATTTATGTTATTTCGGGCTGTACTAGGCCGAACTGACTGAAATTTTCGTTTCCTATTAAATATGATAGTCCAAATAGGTATCAGTAATAAAATTTAAAAAAAAAAAACATTTGTGAAAAATGTAACATTTTCGTGGAAATCCTTGGTCTCGGACTTTGATAGCTGTTATCTCAAGCTGTACTGGGCCGAACTGACTGAAATTTTTGATTCCTATTATAAATGACGGTCTAAAGAGACATCAATTACAACATCTTACAAACTTGCAAATGCAGAAAATATCATTATTTTTATGGGCAGAATGCGATCCTTGGGCTCGGACTTTGATCGATGTTACTCGGGCTCTACCGGGCCGCACTGACTGAAATTATCGTTTCCTATTAAAAATGATAGTCTAAATAGGCATCAGTAATAAAATATTAAAAAAAAAAACATTTGTGAAAAATGTTACATTTTCATGGAAATCCTTGGTCTCGGACTTTGAAAGCTGTTATCTCGGGCTGTACAGGCCGAACTAACTGTAATTTAAGATTCTTATTAAAAATGTTGGTCTTAATGTGCAACAATAACAAAATTTAAAAGAATAGCATTTGTTTGAAATTTTTCATTATCATGGGCAAGAAAAGCGGCGAGCCTTGTGCTCGGACTTTGATAGCTGTTTTCTCGGGCTGTTCCGGGCCGAACTGACTGAAATTTTCGTTTCCTATTTAAAATGATTGTCTTAATAGGCGTCATTAACAAAATTTAAAAAATGTTACATTTGTGAAAAATTAAACATTTTCATGGAAATCCTTGGTCTCGGACTTTGATAGCTGTTATCTCGGGCTGTACTGGGCCGAACTGACTGAAAATTTTGATTCCTATTATAAATGACGGTCTAAAGAGACATCAATAACAACATCTTACAAACTTGAAAATGCAGAAAATATCATTATTTTTATGGGCAGAATGCGATCCTTGGGCTCGGACTTTGATCGATGTTACTCGGGCTGTACCGGGCCGCACTGACTGAAATTTTCGTTTTCTATTAAAAATGATAGTCTAAATAGGCATCAGTAATAAAATAAAAATAAAAAAACATTGGTGAAAAATGTTACATATTCATGGAAATCCTTGGTCTCGGACTTTGAAAGCTGTTATCTCGGGCTGTACTGGGCCGAACTGACTGAAATTTTTGATTCCTATTATAAATGACGGTCTAAAGAGACATCAATAACAACATCTTACAAACTTGAAAATGCAGAAAATATCATTATTTTCTGTTATTTTCTGTTATCTCGGGCTGTACTGGGCCGAACTGACTGAAAATTTTGATTCCTATTATAAATGACGGTCTAAAGAGACATCAATAACAACATCTTACAAACTTGAAAATGCAGAAAATATCATTATTTTTATGGGCAGAATGCGATCCTTGGGCTCGGACTTTGATCGATGTTACTCGGGCTGTACCGGGCCGCACTGACTGAAATTTTCGTTTTCTATTAAAAATGATAGTCTAAATAGGCATCAGTAATAAAATAAAAATAAAAAAAACATTTGTGAAAAATGTTACATATTCATGGAAATCCTTGGTCTCGGACTTTGATAGATGTTATCTCGGGCTGTACTGGGCCGAACTGACTGAAATTTTAGAATCCTATTATAAATGATGGTCTAAAGACGCAGCAATAACAACATCTTACAAACTTGCAAATGCTGAAAATATCATTATTTTTATGGGCAGAATGCGATCCTTGGGCTCGGACTTTGATCGATGTTACTCGGGCTGTACCGGGCCGCACTGACTAAAAAATTTTCGTTTTCTATTAAAAATGATAGTCTAAATAGGCATCAGTAATAAAAAAAAAATAAAAAAACATTTGTGAAAAATGTTACATATTCATGGAAATCCTTGGTCTCGGACTTTGATAGATGTTATCTCGGGCTGTACTGGGCCGAACTGACTGAAATTTTAGAATCCTATTATAAATGATGGTCTAAAGACGCAGCAATAACAACATCTTACAAACTTGCAAATGCTGAAAATATCATTATTTTTATGGGCAGAATGCGATCCTTGGGCTCGGACTTTGATCGATGTTATATCGGGCTGTATAGGGCCGAACTGACTGAAATTTAAGATTCTTATCAAAAATGTTGGTCTTAATGTGCATAAATAACAAAATTAAAAAAAATAGCATTTGTTTGAAATGTTTCATTATCATGGGCAAAAAAAGCGGCGAGCCTTGTGCTCGGACTTTGATAGCTGTTTTCTCGGGCTCTACCGGGCCGAATTGACTGAAATTTTCGTTACCTATTAAAAACCATAGTCTAAATAGGCATCAGTAATAAAATTTAAAAAAAATAACATTTGTGAAAAACATTTTCATGGAGATCCTTGGGCTCGGACTTTGATATATGTTATTTCGGGCTGTACTAGGCCGAACTGACTGAAATTTTCGTTTCCTATTAAATATGATAGTCTAAATAGGTATCAGTAATAAAAAAAAAAAAAAACATTTGTGAAAAATGTAACATTTTCGTGGAAATCCTTGGTCTCGGACTTTGATAGCTGTTATCTCAAGCTGTACTGGGCCGAACTGACTGAAATTTTTGATTCCTATTATAAATGACGGTCTAAAGAGACATCAATAACAACATCTTACAAACATGCAAATGCAGAAAATATCATTATTTTTATGGGCAGAATGCGATCCTTGGGCTCGGACTTTGATCGATGTTACTCGGGCTCTACCGGGCCGCACTGACTGAAATTATCGTTTCCTATTAAAAATGAGAGTCTAAATAGGCATCAGTAATAAGATATTAAAAAAAAAAACATTTGTGAAAAATGTTACATTTTCATGGAAATCCTTGGTCTCGGACTTTGAAAGCTCTCGGGCTGTACTGGGCCGAACTGACTGAAATTTTTGATTCCTATTATAAATGACGGTCTAAAGAGACATCAATAACAACATCTTACAAACTTGCAAATGCTGAAAATATCATTATTTTTATGGGCAGAATGCGATCCTTGTGCTCGGACTTTGATAGCTATTTTCTCGGGCTGTACTGGGCCGCACTGACTGAAATTTTCGTTTCCTATTAAAAATGATAGTCTAAATAGGCATCAGTAATAAAATAAAAATAAAAAAAACATTTGTGAAAAATGTTACATATTCATGGAAATCCTTGGTCTCGGACTTTGATAGCTGTTATCTCTGGCTGTACTGGGCCGAACTGACTGAAATTTTTGATTCCTATTATAAATGACGGTCTAAAGAGACATCAATAACAACATCTTACAAACTTGCAAATGCTGAAAATATCATTATTTTTATGGGCAGAGTGCGATCCTTGGGCTCGGACTTTGATCGATGTTATCTCGGGCTGTACTGGGCCGAACTGACTGAAATTTTAGAATCCTATTATAAATGATGGTCTAAAGACGCAGCAATAACAACATCTTACAAACTTGCAAATGTTTTCTCGGGCTCTACCGGGCCGAATTGACTGAAATTTTCGTTACCTATTAAAAACCATAGTCTAAATAGGCATCAGTAATAAAATTTAAAAAATAACATTTGTGAAAAACATTTTCATGGAGATCCTTGGGCTCGGACTTTGATATATGTTATTTCGGGCTGTACTAGGCCGAACTGACTGAAATTTTCGTTTCCTATTAAATATGATAGTCCAAATAGGTATCAGTAATAAAATTTAAAAAAAAAAAACATTTGTGAAAAATGTAACATTTTCGTGGAAATCCTTGGTCTCGGACTTTGATAGCTGTTATCTCAAGCTGTACTGGGCCGAACTGACTGAAATTTTTGATTCCTATTATAAATGACGGTCTAAAGAGACATCAATAACAACATCTTACAAACTTGCAAATGCAGAAAATATCATTATTTTTATGGGCAGAATGCGATCCTTGGGCTCGGACTTTGATCGATGTTACTCGGGCTCTACCGGGCCGCACTGACTGAAATTATCGTTTCCTATTAAAAATGATAGTCTAAATAGGCATCAGTAATAAAATATTAAAAAAAAAAACATTTGTGAAAAATGTTACATTTTCATGGAAATCCTTGGTCTCGGACTTTGAAAGCTGTTATCTCGGGCTGTACAGGCCGAACTAACTGTAATTTAAGATTCTTATTAAAAATGTTGGTCTTAATGTGCATCAATAACAAAATTTAAAAGAATAGCATTTGTTTGAAATTTTTCATTATCATGGGCAAGAAAAGCGGCGAGCCTTGTGCTCGGACTTTGATAGCTGTTTTCTCGGGCTGTACCGGGCTGAACTGACTGAAATATTCGTTTCATATTTAAAATGATAGTCTAAATAGGCGTCAATAACAAAATTTAAAAAAATATAACATTTGTGAAAAATTAAACATTTTAATGGAGATCCTTGGGCTCGGAATTTGATCGATGTTATATCGGGCTGTACAGGGCCGAACTAACTGAAATTTAAGATTCTTATTAAAAATGTTGGTCTTAATGTGCATCAATAACAAAATTAAAGAAAATTGCATTTGTTTGAAATGTTTCAATATCATGGGCAAAAAAAGCGGCGAGCCTTGTGCTCGGACTTTGATAGCTGTTTTCTCGGGCTGTTCCGGGCCGAACTGACTGAAATTTTCGTTTCCTATTTAAAATGATTGTCTAAATAGGCGTCATTAACAAAATTTAAAAAATGTTACATTTGTGAAAAATTAAACATTTTCATGGAAATCCTTGGTCTCGGACTTTGATAGCTGTTATCTCGGGCTGTACTGGGCCGAACTGACTGAAAATTTTGATTCCTATTATAAATGACGGTCTAAAGAGACATCAATAACAACATCTTACAAACTTGAAAATGCAGAAAATATCATTATTTTTATGGGCAGAATGCGATCCTTGGGCTCGGACTTTGATCGATGTTACTCGGGCTGTACCGGGCCGCACTGACTGAAATTTTCGTTTTCTATTAAAAATGATAGTCTAAATAGGCATCAGTAATAAAATAAAAATAAAAAAACATTGGTGAAAAATGTTACATATTCATGGAAATCCTTGGTCTCGGACTTTGAAAGCTGTTATCTCGGGCTGTACTGGGCCGAACTGACTGAAATTTTTGATTCCTATTATAAATGACGGTCTAAAGAGACATCAATAACAACATCTTACAAACTTGCAAATGCTGAAAATATCATTATTTTTATGGGCAGAGTGCGATCCTTGGGCTCGGACTTTGATCGATGTTATCTCGGGCTGTACTGGGCCGAACTGACTGAAATTTTAGAATCCTATTATAAATGATGGTCTAAAGACGCAGCAATAACAACATCTTACAAACTTGCAAATGTTTTCTCGGGCTCTACCGGGCCGAATTGACTGAAATTTTCGTTACCTATTAAAAACCATAGTCTAAATAGGCATCAGTAATAAAATTTAAAAAATAACATTTGTGAAAAACATTTTCATGGAGATCCTTGGGCTCGGACTTTGATATATGTTATTTCGGGCTGTACTAGGCCGAACTGACTGAAATTTTCGTTTCCTATTAAATATGATAGTCCAAATAGGTATCAGTAATAAAATTTAAAAAAAAAAAACATTTGTGAAAAATGTAACATTTTCGTGGAAATCCTTGGTCTCGGACTTTGATAGCTGTTATCTCAAGCTGTACTGGGCCGAACTGACTGAAATTTTTGATTCCTATTATAAATGACGGTCTAAAGAGACATCAATAACAACATCTTACAAACTTGCAAATGCAGAAAATATCATTATTTTTATGGGCAGAATGCGATCCTTGGGCTCGGACTTTGATCGATGTTACTCGGGCTCTACCGGGCCGCACTGACTGAAATTATCGTTTCCTATTAAAAATGATAGTCTAAATAGGCATCAGTAATAAAATATTAAAAAAAAAAACATTTGTGAAAAATGTTACATTTTCATGGAAATCCTTGGTCTCGGACTTTGAAAGCTGTTATCTCGGGCTGTACAGGCCGAACTAACTGTAATTTAAGATTCTTATTAAAAATGTTGGTCTTAATGTGCATCAATAACAAAATTTAAAAGAATAGCATTTGTTTGAAATTTTTCATTATCATGGGCAAGAAAAGCGGCGAGCCTTGTGCTCGGACTTTGATAGCTGTTTTCTCGGGCTGTACCGGGCTGAACTGACTGAAATATTCGTTTCATATTTAAAATGATAGTCTAAATAGGCGTCAATAACAAAATTTAAAAAAATATAACATTTGTGAAAAATTAAACATTTTAATGGAGATCCTTGGGCTCGGAATTTGATCGATGTTATATCGGGCTGTACAGGGCCGAACTAACTGAAATTTAAGATTCTTATTAAAAATGTTGGTCTTAATGTGCATCAATAACAAAATTAAAGAAAATTGCATTTGTTTGAAATGTTTCAATATCATGGGCAAAAAAAGCGGCGAGCCTTGTGCTCGGACTTTGATAGCTGTTTTCTCGGGCTGTTCCGGGCCGAACTGACTGAAATTTTCGTTTCCTATTTAAAATGATTGTCTAAATAGGCGTCATTAACAAAATTTAAAAAATGTTACATTTGTGAAAAATTAAACATTTTCATGGAAATCCTTGGTCTCGGACTTTGATAGCTGTTATCTCGGGCTGTACTGGGCCGAACTGACTGAAAATTTTGATTCCTATTATAAATGACGGTCTAAAGAGACATCAATAACAACATCTTACAAACTTGAAAATGCAGAAAATATCATTATTTTTATGGGCAGAATGCGATCCTTGGGCTCGGACTTTGATCGATGTTACTCGGGCTGTACCGGGCCGCACTGACTGAAATTTTCGTTTTCTATTAAAAATGATAGTCTAAATAGGCATCAGTAATAAAATAAAAATAAAAAAACATTGGTGAAAAATGTTACATATTCATGGAAATCCTTGGTCTCGGACTTTGAAAGCTGTTATCTCGGGCTGTACTGGGCCGAACTGACTGAAATTTTTGATTCCTATTATAAATGACGGTCTAAAGAGACATCAATAACAACATCTTACAAACTTGAAAATGCAGAAAATATCATTATTTTTATGGGCAGAATGCGATCCTTGGGCTCGGACTTTGATCGATGTTACTCGGGCTCTACCGGGCCGCACTGACTGAAATTATCGTTTCCTATTAAAAATGATAGTCTAAATAGGCATCAGTAATAAAATATTTAAAAAAAAAACATTTGTGAAAAATGTTACATTTTCATGGAAATCCTTGGTCTCGGACTTTGAAAGCTGTTATCTCGGGCTGTACAGGGCCGAACTGACTGAAATTTTCTTTTCCTATTAAATATGATAGTCTAAATAGGCATCAGTAATAAAATTTCAAAAAAATAACATTTTCATGGAGATCCTTGGGCTCGGACTTTGATCAATGTTATCTCGGGCTGTACTGGGCCGAACTGACTGAAATTTTTGATTCCTATTATAAATGACGGTCTAAAGAGACATCAATAACAACATCTTACAAACTTTCAAATGCTGAAAATATCATTATTTTTATGGGCAGAATGCGATCCTTGGGCTCGGACTTTGATCGATGTTATATCGGGCTGTACAGGGCCGAACTGACTGAAATTTTCGTTTCCTTTTAAAAATGATAGTCTAAATAGGCATCAGTAATAAAATTTAAGAAAAATAACATTTGTGAAAAATGTAACATTTTCATGGAGATCCTTGGGCTCGGACTTTGATCGATGTTATATCGGGCTGTACAGGGCCGAACTGACTGAAATTTAAGATTCTTATCAAAAATGTTGGTCTTAATGTGAATCAATAACAAAATTTAAAAAAATAGCATTTGTTTGAAATGTTTCATTATCATGGGCAAAAAAAGCGGCGAGCCTTGTGCTCAGACTTTGATAGCTGTTATCTCGGGCTGTACAGGGCCGAACTGACTGAAATTTTCGTTTCCCATTAAAAATGATAGTCTAAATAGGCATCAGTAATAAAATTTTTAAAAATAACATTTGTGAAAAATGTAACATTTTCATGGAGATCCTTGGGCTCGGAATTTGATAAATGTTATCTCGGGCTGTACTGGGCCGAACTGACTGAAATTTTTGATTCCTATTATAAATGACGGTCTAAAGAGACATCAATAACAACATCTTACAAACTTGCAAATGCTGAAAATATCAATTTTTTTATGGGCAGAATGCCTTCCTTGGGCTCGGACTTTGATCGATGTTATGTCGGGCTGTACAGGGCCGAACTGACTGAAATTTAAGATACTTATTAAAAATGTTGGTCTTAATGTGCATCAATAACAAAATTAAAAAAAATAACATTTAATTTGAAATGTTTCATTATCATGGGCAAAAAAAGCGGCGAGCCTTGTGCTCGGACTTTGATAGCTGTTTTCTCGGGCTTTACCGGGCCGAACTGACTGAAATTTTCGTTTCCTATTAAAAATGACAGTCGAATTAGGCATAAGTAAAAAAATTAAAAAAAAATAACATTTGTGAAAAATGTAACATTTTCATGGAGATCCTTGGGCTCGGACTTTGATAAATGTTATCTCGGGCTGTACTCGGCCGAACTGACTGAAATTTTCTTTTCCTATTAAATATGATAGTCTAAATAGGCATAAGTAATAAAATTAAAAAAAAATAACATTTGTGAAAAATGTAACATTTTCATGGAGATCCTAGGGCTCGGACTTTGATAAATGTTATCTCGGGCTGTACTGGGCCGAACTGACTGAAATTTTTGATTCCTATTATAAATGATGGTCTTAAGAGACATCAATAACAACATCTTACAAACTTGCAAATGCTGAAAATATCATTATTTTTATGGGCAGAATGCGATCCTTGGGCTCATACTTTGATCGATGTTACATCGGGCTGTACAGGGCCGAACTGACTGAAATTTTCGTTTCCTATTAAAAATGATAGTCTAAATAGGCATCAGTAATAAAATTTAAGAAAAATAACATTTGTGAAAAATTTCATGGAGATCCTTGGGCTCGGAATTTGATAAATGTTATCTCGGGCTGTACTGGGCCGAACTGACTAAAATTTTTGATTCCTATTATAAATGACGGTCTAAAGAGTCAGCAATAACAACATCTTACAAACTTGCAAATGCTGAAAATATCATTATTTTTATGGGCAGAATGCCTTCCTTGGGCTCGGACTTTGATCGATGTTATATCGGGCTGTACAGGGCCGAACTGACTGAAATTTAAGATACTTATTAAAAATGTTGGTCTTAATGTGAATCAATAACAAAATTTATAAAAATAGCATTTGTTTGAAATGTTTCATTATCATGGGCAATAAAAGCGGCGAGCCTTGTGCTGGGACTTTGATAGCTGTTTTCTCGGGCTGTACCGGGCCGAACTGAATGAAATTTTCGTTACCTATTAAAAATGATAGTCTCAATAAACATCAGTAATAAATTTTAAGAAAAATAACATTTGTGAAAAATGTAACATTTTCATGGAGATCCTTGGGCTCGGAATTTGATAAATGTTATCTCGGGCTGTACTGGGCTGAACTGACTGAAATGTTTGATTCCTATAATAAATGACGGTCTAAAGAGACAGCAATAACAACATCTTACAAACTTGCAAATGCTGAAAATATAATTATTTTTATGGGCAGAATGCGATCCTTGGGCTCGGACTTTGATCGATGTTATATCGGGCTGTACAGGGCCGAACTAACTGAAATTTAAGATTCTTGTTAAAAATGTTGGTCTTAATATGCATCAATAACAAAATTTAAAAAAATAGCATTTGTTTGAAATTTTTCATTATTATGGGCAAAAAAAGCGGCGAGCCTTGTGCTCGGACTTTGATAGCTGTTTTCTCGGGCTGTACCGGTCCGAACTGACTGAAATTTTCGTTTCCTATTTAAAATGATAGTCTAAATAGGCGTCATTAACAAAATTTTAAAAAATATTAGTTTTGTGAAAAATTAAACATTTTAATGGAGATCCTTGGGCTCGGACTTTGATAAATGTTATCTCGGGCTATACTGGGCCGAACTGACTGAAATTTTTGATTCCTATTATAATAAATTTATAAATGACGGTCTAAAGAGACATCAATAACATTATCTTACAAACTTGCAAATGCTGAAAATATCATTTTTTTTATGGGCAGAATGCGATCCTTGGGCTCGGACTTTGATCCATGTTATATCGGGCTGTAAAGGGTCGAACTGACTGAAATTTTCTTTTCCTATTAAATATGATAGTCTAAATAGGCATCAGTAATAAAATATAAAAAAAATAACATTTGTGAAAAATGTAACATTTTCATGGGCATCCTTGGTCTCGGACTTTGATAACTGTTATCTCGGACTGTACTGGGACGAACTGAGTGAAATTTTAGATTCCTATTATAATTGACGGTCTAAAGAGACATCAATCACAACATCTTACAAACTTGCAAATGCTGAAATAATCATTATTTTTATGGGCAGAATGCGATCCTTGGGCTCGAACTTTGATCGATGTTTTATCGAGCTGTACAGGACCGAACTAACTGAAATTTAAGATTCTTATTTAAAAAGTTGGTCTCAATGTTCATCAATAACAAAATTTAAAAAAATAGCATTTGTTTGAAATGTTTCATTTTCGTGGGCAAAAAAAGCGGCGCCCCTTGTGCTCGGACTTTGATAGCTGTTTTCACTGGCTGTACCGGGCCGAACTGTCTGAAATTTTCGTTTCCTATTTAAAATGATGGTCTAAATAGGCCTTATTAACAAACTTTAAAAAAAATAACATTTGTGATAAATTTAACATTTTCATGGAGATCCTTGGGCTCGGACTTTGATAGATGTTATCTCGGGCTGTACAGGGCCGAACTGACTGAAATTTTAGATTCCTATTTTAAATGACGGTCTCAAGAGACATCAATAACAACATCTTATAAACTTGCAAATGCTGAAAATATCATTATTTTTTATGGGCAGAATGCGATCCTTGATCCCCGAACTGACAGAAATTTTCGTTTCCTATTAAAATTGATAGTCTAAATAGGCATCAATAACAAAATTTAAAAAAAAAAACATTTGTGATAAATGTAACATTTTCATGGAGATCCTTGGGCTCGGACTTTGATATATGTTATCTCGGGATGTACTGGGCCGAACTGACTGAAATTTTTGACTCCTTTTATAAATGATGGTCCAAAGAGGCATCAATAACAAAATCTTTAAAAAAAATTACATTTGCGATAAAATAAGCGTCGAGCCTTGTGCTCGGACTATGATAGCTGTTTTCTTGAGCTGTACCGGGCCGAACTGCCTGAAATTTTCGTTTCCTATTAAAAATGATAGTCTAAATAGGCATCAATAACAAAATTAAAAAAAAAAAAAATTATTTGTGATAAATGTATCATTTTCATGGAGATCTTTGGGCTCGGACTTTGATCGATGTTATCTCGGGCTGTACTGGGCCTAACTGACTGAAATTTTAGATTCCTATTAGAAATGACGGTCTAAAGTTACATCAATAACAAAATCTAATAAACTTACAAATCCTGAAAATATCGAAGTATATTAATACCTCAATGCCCGACTGTTAAAATTTGAGAATCCCACTTTGATGACATCTCTGACGTCGCGGGTTACCAAAACCCTCTATTCCATCTCTGTACGTGAAAGTTTGGGACAAAACTACTAATGTGATTTATCATAACGCCTATTCGGTTGAATTTAAGAACCCCACTCTAATTACATTTCTGACGCCGCAGAATATATAAACCCTCTCTTCCATCGATGTGCGTGAAAGTTCGGGACTAAGCTGCTTTTGTGATTTGTGGCCGCCCGCTCGCATGCTTGGTTTCGAGTAACTGCCGTATGGCGTTGGGCATATGGGCGCTGCAGTCGCTGTCAGCGGATTGTCTGGAGATGGTCGATATTCCTGTCACGGTTACTTCAATTTATTATAAAAGTTGAATACATTGTAGGTGGATATTTGCATTTATAGTTTTTTGGTAAAATCATAATATTATTTCAACCAAATAAGTTAGTTAATATGTAGAGTTTTTATATATTTAAAAAAATGCATTTACTTTGATAATATTTTGGTAAGAGTAAGTTTAGCTAGATTTCATGTAAAATTATTATGTTATTATTTTTATATATATATATTTTAATTTCCGTGAACGTTTAAATAAATTTTAATTTAGATAAAAATAAATCATTTCAGAGGTATTTTTTTAACATTAGCTCCACACAGGAGACCCTGAGGAAAACAATTTCCCCTCGGGGCCTATGTTATCGTTGGGGATGCTGTGTGGATGTTCTTTTTAGAGAAAATAAGGAGAGGAAGTTTTGGGAAGGAAAAAATATGAAGGGTGAGTAGGAATCTGGGGGTCGATGTGTCCAGGAGTGACGGACGTATGAATGCATCTCTCCCACTGCGCTACAAGGTGATGGGTCGAGAGAGTCCTGTTGAAGAGGTAAAATGTCTTCATCAACCAGTCTCTACCAATCCGAACCGCCACGCAGTAGAGGGCAAACGCATGTGCCGCCAAAATATAGACAAACCTTTCCCTATGAACCTGGGCACCCCTGCTAAGTCACCAAACGTAGCGAACCACTTAGAGTTATCTATGGCAAGGGTGTTGATTATCCAATAAATGGTATTGGGAAGAAACATTTGTCTCTTTCATTCATTACTAAGAAGATACAATTTATTATTCGTGTTTTTGTTTTTTTATTTGATTTGATTACTACATTATTTATTTCGACTATATTTTATACTAGACGATTTTATTTTAAGTTTTAATTGATAATATTTTATTCGAATTGATTTTATTATTTTTTGGAGTTTTAATATTAAGATTATTGCCTTTAATTTGAATGCCGATTGACATTATTAATCTATTTTTACATTATTAATTAATATTTTTTTTATGTATTGTATTGTGTAATTTTATGTAATTTAATATTATTTATTTTATTTTGATTAATTTATTTTATTTTATTTTCTGTTTTATACTGGAGGCACTGCTGAAAACCAACTGCATTCCAGGAGAAATCCTGAATTGCAGCTGAACAGTGACCTTTACGGTAATAGAATCAATGATTAAGAACAAAATGTGTAATGTTGTAATAAATCTATTGATGAATAAATGTTTTTATTATTATCAATTTTTTTTTTTTGTCATTGACGTGGATGAACGAGATTTAGGTATGCTGAGTTGATTCTTTTCCGATATTCTACTCACTGTCGGCGGTCTTATAATACAGAATGTCTACTATTATACATCCACATATTAAAAGTAGGTGTTTTGTAGTTTTATATTCACAGTTGTTATTTTTGCATAATGGCGGAGCCTTATAGATGGTCACCAACACTTGGAGAAATTGGGCGAAGCCCGGAGAAAAGCCGCTCGCAGGGCTTAGCAGCAACCACCCGCGTTTTTAACTGCTAGTCAGTATAATTATGGGCAGAAAACGATCCTTGGGCTCGGACTTTGATAGATGTTATCTCGGGTTGTACTGGGCTGAACTGACTGAAATTATAGATTCCCATTAAAAATGATGGTCTAAATAGGCATAAATAACAAAATTTAAAAAAAATAACATTTGTGAAAAATGTAACATTTTCATGGAGAGCCTTGGGCTCGGAATTTGATAGCTCTTATCTCGGGCTATACTGGGCCGAACTGACTAAAATTTTGGTTTCCTATTAAAAATGATGGTCTAAAGAGACATTAATAACAAAATCTAATAAACCTACACATCCTGAAAAAATCAATTTTTTTATGGGCAGAATGCGATCCTTGGGCTCGGACTTTGATCGATGTTATCTCGGTCTGTACTGGGCTGAACTGACTGAAATTTTAGATTCCCATTAAAAATTATGGTCTAAATAGGCATAAATAACAAAATTTAAAAAAAATAAGATTTGTGAAAAATGTAACATTTTCATGGAGAGCCTTGGGCTCGGAATTTGATAGCTCTTATCTCGAACTACATTGGGCCGAACTGACTAAAATTTTGGTTTCCTATTAAAAATGATGGTCTAAAGAGACATCAATAACAAAATCTAATAAACCTACACATCCTGAAAAAAACAATTTTTTTATGGGCAGAATGCGATCCTTGGGCTCGGACTTTGATCGATGTTATCTCGGGCTGTACTGGGACGAACTGACTGAAATTTTGGTTTCCTATTAAAGATGATGGTCTAAAGAGACATCAATAACAAAATCTAATAAACCTACACATCCTGAAAAAATCAATTTTTTTATGGGCAGAATGCGATCCTTGGGCTCGGACATTGATCGATGTTATCTCGGACTGTACTGGGCTCAACTGACTGAAATGTTAGATTCCTATTTAAAATGATCGTCTAAATGGGCCTCAATAACAAAATCAAAAAAAATATATCATTTTATTAAAATGTTTAATTTTCATGGGCAAAAAAAGCGGTGAGCTTTGTGCTCGGAATTTGAAAGCTGTTTTCTCGGCTGTACAGGGCCGAACTGACTGAAATTTTCGTTTCCTATTAAAAATGATGGTCTAAATAGGCTAACAAAATTTAAAAAAAATAACATTTGTGAAAAAAGTAACATTTTCAAGGAGAGCCTTGGGCTCGGACTTTGATAGCTCTTCACTCGGGCTGTACTGGGCTGAACTGACTGAAATTTTAGATTCCTATTAAAAATTATGGTCTAAATAGGCATCAATATGAAAATTTAAACTGACTGAAATTTTGGTCTCAATCAATAACGAAATTAAAAATATATATATTATTTGTGAAAAATGTACCATTTCGATGGTGATCCTTGGGCTCGGACTTTGATCGCTGTTATTTCGGACTGTACTGGGCCGAACTGACCGAAATTTTGGTTTCCTATTAAAAATGATGGTCTTAATAGGCATCAATGACAAAAACAAAAAAAACTTACATTTGTGAACAATGTAAAAACCGACTGAACTTTTGGATTCCTTTTATAAATAATGGTCTAAATTGGCATCAATAACAAAAACTAATAAAAAATAACATTTGTGAAAAATATAACATTTTCTTGGAGAGCCTTGGGCTCGGACTTTGCTAGATGTTATCTCAGGCTGTACTGGGCCGAACTGACTGAAATTTTAGATTCCCATTAAAAATGACGGTCTAAAGAGACATCAATGACTACATCTAATAAACTTAAAAATGCTGAAAATATCATTTTTTTATGGGCAGAATACGATCCTTGGGCTCGGACTTTGATCGATGTTTTCTCGGGCTGTACCCTGCCGATCTGACTGAAATTTTGGTTTCCTATTAAAAATGATGGTCTAAATAGGCATCAATAACCAAATTTGAACTGACTGAAATTTTGGTTTCCTATTAAAAATGATAGTCTCAAATGGCATCAATATCAAAATTCAAAAAGAATAACATTTGAAAAAATGTATCATTTTCATGGAGATCCGCGAGCTCGGACTTTGATAGCTCTTATCCTGGCCGAACTGACTTAAATTTTAGATTCCTATTATAAATGACGGTCTAAAGATACATCAATAACAAAATCTAATAAACTTACAAATATTAAAAATATCATTATTTATTCAGAACGCGATCCTTGGGCTCGGACTTTGATCGGTGTTATCTCGGGCTGTACTGGGCTGAACTGAATGAAATTTTAGATTCCAATTAAAACTGATGGTCTAAATAGGCATCAATAACAAAATTTAAAAAAAAATAACATTTGTGAAAAATGTAACATTTTCATGGAGAGCATTGGGCTCGGACTTTGTTATCTGTTTTCTCGGGCTGTACCGGGCCGAACTGACAGAAATTTTAGATTCCTATTATAAATGACAGTCTAAAGAGACATCAATAACAAAATCTAATAAACTTACAAATGCTGAAAATATCATTATTTTTGTGCGCAGAAGGCGATCCTTGGGCTCGGACTATGTTATCTGTTTTCTCGGGCTGTACTGGGCCGAACTGACTGAAATTTTAGATTCCTATTATAAATGACAGTCTAAAGAGACATCAATAACAAAATCTAATAAACTTACAAATGCTGAAAATATCATTATTTTTGTGGGCAGAAGGCGATCCTTGGGCTCGGACTTTGTTATCTGTTTTCTCGGGCTGTACCGGGCCGAACTGACTGAAATTTTCGTTTCCTATTATTAAAAATGATAGTCTAAATATAAATCAATAAACAAATTTAAAAAAAAAACATTTGTAAATAATGTAACATTTTCATTGAGAGTCTTGGGCTCGGACTTTGATAGCTCTTATCTCGATCTGTACTGGGCCGAACTGACTGAAATTTTAGATTCCTAATATAAATAAATGTTCGTTTCCTATTAAAAATGACGGTCTTAAGAGACATCAATAACAAAATATAATAAACTTACAAATCCTGAAAATATCATTATTTTTGTGGGCAGAAGGCGATCCTTGGGATCGGACTTTGATAGCTTTTTTCTCTTGCTGTACTGGGCCGAACTGACTGAAATTTTATATTCCTATTATAAATGACGGTCTTAAGAGACATCAATAAGAAAATCTAATAAAGTTACAAATGCTGAAAATATCAGTAATATGATGGGCAGAACGCGATCCTTGGGCTCGGACTTTGATCGATGTTATCTCGGGCTGTACAGAGCCGAACTAACTGAAATTTAAGATTCCTAATATAAATAATGGTCTTAATAGGCATCAATTACAAAATTTAAAAAAAAAACATTTGTTAATAATGTAACATTTTCATTGAGAGTCTTGAACTCGGACTTTGATAGCTCTTATCTCCGGCTGTACTACGCCGAACTGACTGAAATTTTAGATTCCTATTATAAATGACAGCCTAAAGAGACATCAATAACAAAATCTAATAAACTTACAAATCCTGAAAATATCAGTAATATGAAGGGCAGAACGCGATCCTTGGGCTCGGACTTTGATCGCTGTTATATCGGGCTATACTGGGCCGAACTGACTGAAATTTTGGTTTCCAATTAAAACTGATGGTCTCAATAAGCATCAATATCAAAATTTAAAAAAAAAATAACATTTGTGAAAAATGTAACATTTTCAAGGGAGCCTTGGGCTTGGAATTTGATAGCTGTTTTCTCGGGCTGTACCGGGCCGAACTGACTGAAATTTTCGTTTCCTAATAAAAATGATAGTCTAAATAGACATCAATAACAAATTTTTTTAAAAAGCATATGTGAATAATGTAACATTTTAATTGAGAGTCTTGGCTCGGACTTTGATAGCTCTTATCTCCGGCTGTACTACGCCGAACTGACTGAAATTTTAGATTCCTATTATAAATGACAGCCTAAAGAGACATCAATAACAATATCTAATAAACTTACAAATGCTGAAAATATCATTATTTTTATGGGCAGAATGCGATCCTTGGGCTCGGACTTTGATCGATGTTATCTCGCTCTGTACTGGGCCGAACTAACTGAAATTTTTTTCAATAATGGAGCCCGAGAGAGGTTGTTAAAATCCGAGGCCATGCTTGCATTTTGCCCACGAAAATAATAATATGTTAGTTAATTTAGATTTTGTTATTGTTGCCTTTTCAAACCATTAATTACGATATAATACAAAATTTAAGTCAGTTCTACCCAATACAGCCCGAGATAACAGCTATCAAAGTCCGAGCTTGAGGCTCGCATTTTGCCCTTGAAAATGGTAAGTGATTTTGTCGATTCTTTTCAAAATTTAATTTTGTCATAACCGCCAAACGTAAAATCGACGCAGAAAAAAAAATCGTTCAAAATTCTATATATAAAGTATTTTCGTAAATAGTGGCGGTTACAGCAGTATTGTTCCCCCTCGATGAAATATAATCTAAAATAATTATATATGGAGCTATCTCTCTTTTGCAATTAATATTGTTTTACATTGTGGAATCTTTGTACCGTCAAGACAATGCGTTATAACAATTTCATTGTTTGCAGTTTCAAAGAAAAAGTCTGCAGTTACTCCGGCCATATTGAGAAAGAATCTCAGTTCCATCACGAAGAGAAGATGGAGTACTTTGATGAGAGTCAAGACGTCATGAAGAGAAAGGAAGCACGAGAAGCTGAGCTTCACCAGTTGCACCTGCGGAAGGCTCTCTCTGAGTGCAAAGCTGCGGAAGCTCATCAGGAGTTGGCAGAGCTACTACTGAAGAAAGAAATATAAAAAAAATAATACTATTGTTTCTATCAGCTATTTTATTGTATATTCATATGAAGTTGTTGTTTTATTATTACTTGAACAGATGTACTCAAAAGTGCACATTATGTTGACACAATATTCGTAGCATCTATATTTTTTATGTTTTACTGCTATAGTTTATTATCACATGGAGAGATGTACTCTTATGTACACATTAAGTAGACGCAGTACTCGTAGCATATATATAGTATACTGCTAGTTTATGATTACTTGGAGAGATGTACTCTAATGTACACATTGTGGACGCAGTACTCGTAGCATCTATATAGTATACTGCTAGTTTATGATTACTTGGATAAATGTACTCTAATGTACACATAATGTAGATGACGACCGTCCGTGGTCGAGTGGTAAGACACTCTACTCCCAATCGGAAGGTTGCGGGTTCGAACCCGGCGTGCGCAAATAAATTTTATTTGATTAATTCGTGTTATTTCACAATTAATTAATAAAAAATAATATATACTATATTTGCGGCACGTTCCAGAGTGGAAGATACTCTCAGTATCGCCCTGGTGTAAGACCACCACTCAGAATTGAAACGTTGCTTAATAATGGCTCTAGCCGTGTTTAGTGACTAGATCTGAATAGCCAGGTACTTTCCCACCTTCCTCTTCCCCATCTCCTTCCCTTCCCCACTTACCTTCAGCCTCACAACATACTCCAATTGGGGATGCCATAGTCTCACTAGCTCCAGAAGGGAGCAGTTGGGACTCTTCTAAGGTTTCTCTATAAAAAAAAAAAAAATAATAATAATAAAAAAAAAAAAAAAAAAAAAAAAAAAAAGATGCAATACTCGTAACATCTATATTTTTATGTTTTACAGCTATAGTTTATTATTATTCACTTTTACTATTCAATATTTATTATTGTCTGCCATTTTCGTATTAGACTCTCACATCGCTGTTGTAACGTTACCTAAAAATACAAGACGTATAATGTGAACATATCATGTGGGAGTATTTAAACTACCTGGCTGTCATTAGCTCATAGTTCTTTAGACGTAAAAAGAATAATAAGATGCTTATGGACATATCAGCTTTGAGCAATTCAATTTATTTTTAATTTATTTTCTTAGTTCTTTAATTTGTATTCAGCATTTAATAAATAGTGATATTTGTGCTGGGTGAAGACTGCATTATGGGAATAAATAACAAAATGTACAATAAAATAAATTAATTTTATTTGCTTGCAAAGTTACACAGGTAATTACATAATAAAAAGCAGCTCAAATGTTGGCAAAAAAACAATGAATTAATTTATTCCTTATTTCACCTCTCCCACCGCCACCAAGTGGAAGCCCGTCCAACGTTTCTTAATGAGGGTGCTCTTCCGGATTTCGGCCATTTTCCGGTGGCTCCATCTACTAATGCAGAATGCATAAGTTGTGCAGAACAGCAGCTGCGACAATTGTGTTGTGCGCCTTATCTTTTTTTATCCTTAGTTTCAGAGATAAAGCTGGAAAACGCCTTTTCCAAACCCCGAACGCTCTCTCTACAGTATTCCTCGTCCTTATGTGACTTTCATTATAGAGTGTTTCCGCAGAGGTCGTTGGTAGGCTAAATGGCGTCAATAGGTAATCGCAGTTTGAGTAGCCCTTGTCACCTAAAAGGTGATAATCTCCTAATTCCTTGGCTATCAATCGCCCTTTGATAGCACTATTGTTGAAAATACTGTTATCATGAGCAGAGCCGGGCCAGCGTGCGACTTCATCAATAAACTTTAGTTTAGCCTGTATCTACTTTATATGAAAATATTGATTTCCTGTTGTGGAACACCTTAACATCATCCCCTCCTGGAGACTGGGTAGGAAAGTGTGTTCCATCTATGGCTCCTATCACACTGGGAAATTTGGCAATGTTATAGAAGGAACACGCAACCTCCGACATCTCTGCCTTGCCTGCTGGCATCTTTATGCACTGCGGCCTTATTCTAGCAATTGCTTGAATAACCCGCCACACGACTCTGGAGACAGTTGAATTGTGGAATCCGCATAAGTCACCATTTCTGATGTGAAAACTTCCAGTTGACAAAAATCTCAATGTCATCAGTACTTGGCCAATGGCGCTGACAGCTTTGTTCCTGTAAAAATAAGTTTGTGTAAAAAAGTTGTTTGTGAAGTAGATGACGACCCATTATAATAATCTAACACGATATTATACGGAAATAAAATATAATTTACCATCCAGTAGTTGTAATATCTCCCTGTATTTGATGGGTCACAAATTTTTCCAGGTTTTTGACATCCGATACCTCGCCAAAAATTCAATAGCGTACCAAATAAACATATTATTGACACGAGGTCGAAATGTTTTTGGTTTTCGATGCAAAACATATTGGATGAGGAATTTATCGTCACTATCATCATCTTCTAGAATATTTATCGTGATTAGTATAATCGATTTTGAAGGTGCCAATTTCATAGCTTACCCCCAACAGAACTGAGTGGTTTATTCATGAACAGATTAACAGAACTGTCAAATGTGTCAATATGAAGGAGTAACTATAGGATAACGGAAAAAAGTGTTTTAAAACAAACAAACAAATCGAAGAACACATTTTGGTAAAATTTAACTTTAGTAACTATTTTGAGTCTAACTAGCTAGCGTTGAAACAGACGGCCCATAAATAAATCAAGACGGCCGTAGTTAAAATAATTTACTACAGTCGATGTCATAAATATAACAATCCACACGTGAAATAAATCTAAAACTGCATGACTGCAACCATAAATAAACCAATCCCTTCCTTGAACCTAGAACATAAACGCGGAGTTTCCATTTCTTCAAGTTTGTTGCATTTGAAAAGAAAATACTTTCAGTGCTCAAGGTAGGAAATATAATAAAGTTATAATATGAGTGGGGGTTACAGTGAACGATGTTCAGTCCAGTTCGGTCCTAGGCATTCGCTCACAAATCATTCGCATTTCTTCCGCCTGGCGGAGTAGTCGCTTTTGTCGACCGCTGATCATTATAACCTGCAGGCAACCGTGAGTTTATTTTTCTATCATTATTTTGTATTTACGAGTATATTCTAACTACCATTGAAAGTTTAATAAACTTGATTGTCTCCAGTAATTAATGCAAGCAATATGCTGGTCATTATATTCAGTTATTGTGTTGTTCGATGTTTTAAAAACTTTTTTTACCGCACTTTTAGACACAGATTATGGGTATAACTGGTCACTAAATACGCCTAAAGCCGTTTCAAGCAACGTTTTAATTCTGAATGGTTGTCTTACAATCCACGATTACGGCAGGTTGTGCAATATTCAATTTTAATTTGACGCAATAAAAATATTCCCACTTTCAATTACAGAATAAAAAAATCAATTGAACAAAATCATATGGAATAAATGATATAGGTACAAAGGAAACCTAATTAAAAACTAGCTCAACATAAAACACCACGTGTTCCATTAACCGCCACACTTTATCACGTTCAGATTTTATAAATGACACTTTTTTTCAACAATTATTACTACTAGTTGTTTGTCAGATTATTTTTGGACTGTTTTCGAAGATTATTATATTATGTTTGTAATATCCATCTGTAATGGTTTTTAATTTATGTTTATATTTTTTATAATTAGGATTCAATTCGTTGTCATTTTGGAAATTAACTTTTTCTGTTTAGCTCACGTTTACTCTGACCCTGAGTGCGACCCTGGTTTCAAGAATTTATTTTTTGCGTGACATGACCGTGTTTCTTTGAGCATGTTTCGGCTTCTTTAAAATTGATTTCAGGTTGCTAATGTTGGGTTTTCAAGTTTTCAATTAATTTCTGCGGATTTTAATTCTGGATTATGATTTTTACACTGAAATTTTTTTTTGTTTGTGTTGTTTTATTAAATATGTCTTACTTCGCTTACCGGTTAATACGGAATATTTCTTATTTAAATAGTTAGATTAATCTTCATTATTAGAAAAGTGAATATTTATGTCGGAGAAGACGAAAAAATATGCATTTTCTATACCTAAGATTATTTCACTTACGCGAAGTATATCTAATGTCTATGATTGAAACAAAATTTTGCAAATATCAAATCCATAGAGAAGAAAGCGGAGTACTACAACTTAAATATTGTTTTTTTTCATCGTGTTGCAAAAATATACACGTGTGATGATCGGTGATATTATTTTTTCTAGACAATGGTTTTTATTTTATGGAGATCTTTTATGAATATTTGTCCGAATATTATCTAGACAAGATGCTTTCTGACCTTGAATTGCGCGCGTATTTTCTTTTATTAATGATTTCAAATTGTTTTCGATCACAAAATCAAATATTCATGTGTAAGGGGGTATTTCACCATCCTCCTGATAGCTTATCCGAACGATAGCGAACATTGAATAACAAGTTCTATTTGGGTAGTTTTCTGCGTGTTTGTTTGTTTGACCGCCTACATTATGTATATAGGTATTTTTTAAATTCATTAACACGTGGTTTTGATTTGGAATTACAAGGAAATCGTAATTAATAAAAAACGGAAGAATCAGGAAATCTGACAATCAGATGATTGCTGAAATAATATGAACATTCATTCGACGGCCTCCGTGGTCGAGGGGTAAGACCCTCGACTCGCAATCCGGAAGTCGCGCTTTCAAACGCCGGCGTGCGCTTAAATTTTATTTGATTATTTTTTGTTATTTCACAATTCCTTCATTGAAAGTAATATACAGGGTGTCCGGGGGTAAAGTGTATTAATTTCGGGAGGTGATTCTACACGATGGTAGGAGTAAAAGAGATTCAACTTTTTCCGAAATTCCAACTTTAATCCCATACAAAAAGACGTACCTAATAAAAATCCTTAGTGTAAGGTACAAACTTACGCGATAAATTTGCTGTGAGTCAGCCGGGCGCGATTGTGGCAACGTTAGATGGTTGTGATTCATTCATATCGTAACAGCTTAAAATAATCGTGCTGGCCGCACACGCTGGACTAATTAAAAAAGTACCCTTAAAAGTTGAAATTTCGTAAAAAGTTATTTATTTTTTTACTTATACATTCATGTAGAATCACCTCCCGAAGTTAATGCACTTTTCCCCCTGACATCCTGTGTATAGTAATATGTAGTATACTCTCAGTATCGCCCTGGTTTAAGACCACCATTGAAAATTAAAACGTAGCTTGAAATAGCTTTTGTCGTGTTTAGTGACCAGATCTGAATAGCCTGGTACTTCCTCACCTTCCTCTCCATATATTATCCTTACCTTCTCCTTCCCACTACCTTCAGCCTCACAACGTACCCCAATTGGGGATGCCATAGTTTTTTTGGTAAATCTGAATGAATGTACCACAAGAGTCCCAACCGTTCAGAGCCAGCGGAACTTTGGAATCCTCAATTATTGTTTTCGTTCCCCGATTGGCTAGGTATGTGATATGTTGTGAGGTTTAAGGTAGCGGGGAGGGTAAGGAGATGGGGAAACGGGAGGTTGAAAAGTAGGCACCTCGCTATTCAGATCAAGTCACTAAGGACAGTTAATCCTTTCAGACCTGAATTAAAACAGCTAGTTGAAAAAGTAGAATATATTATTCGATGCTTTGTAGTAATTGGTAGAGTTATTTGACTAAACTGGTACCGTAAGCCCGGGTTGCCTACTTTGAATCACCTCTTTGGAATTTATCACAATTTTCTTTTTAAGACTATGATTTGGTATTATTATTTGATGAAAAGGTAATACGAAGTATGAACAACATATTTTTGTTGTTTACAGTTTGGCTAGTAGTTCTATAAAGTTTTTTTGGAAAAATTATGTATATTTCTCATATTAGTCATGAGTCATGACTTTGCATTTATATTTCCTTATTATCTCACTGGATGGTTACCACGCATATATGCAATGTAATGCCATAAAAAATACGTATCGGGCGATCGTTTTTTTTTATAGCATTTACGTTCTGAAATATTAAATGGGTGTAGATGAGTTTGTTGGGAGGGGGTAGGTGGGGTGGGTTTTTTTTTATTATTATCAAGGCTATTTTTTTAAACCAAAGACATTTTTTTTATTTCTAGATTTTTATCAACGAAGAATGTGACTCCATCAAGCCATCAAGCTGCTATTTCCTGCAGAGTCACCGCAGTTGTGTCGCTGGTCTACCATCATCTACTGTCTGGCTTGTTGGGAAGTGAAATTTTATTTATTATACTTTCATTTTTCCACTTTCTTTTATATTTTGTTGATCACTATTAACGAGGGGGGCCCCCCCTGACTGAATATGTTCATAAACTGGTTTGCAGTTTTAGCATTAATTTCGTTTAGCATTAAGTTCGTTTAGCATTAAGTTCGTTTAGAATTAAGTTCGTTTAGCATTAAGTTCGTTTAGCATTAAGTTTGTTTAGCATTAAGTTCGTTTAGCATTAAGTTTGTTTAGCATTAAGTTTGTTTAGCATTAAGTTCGTTTAGCATTAAGTTCGTTTAGCATTAAGTTCGTTTAGAATTAAGTTCGTTTAGCATTAAGTTCGTTTAGCATTAAGTTTGTTTAGCATTAAGTTCGTTTAGCATTAAGTTTGTTTAGCATTAAGTTTGTTTAGCATTAAGTTCGTTTAGCATTAAGTTTGTTTAGCATTAAGTTTGTTTAGCATTAAGTTCGTTTAGCATTAAGTTCGTTTAGAATTAAGTTCGTTTAGCATTAAGTTCGTTTAGCATTAAGTTTGTTTAGCATTAAGTTCGTTTAGCATTAAGTTTGTTTAGCATTAAGTTTGTTTAGCATTAAGTTTGTTTAGCATTAAGTTCGTTTAGCATTAAGTTCGTTTAGAATTAAGTTCGTTTAGCATTAAGTTCGTTTAGCATTAAGTTTGTTTAGCATTAAGTTCGTTTAGCCTTAAGTTTGTTTAGCATTAAGTTTGTTTAGCATTAAGTTCGTTTAGCATTTAGTTCGTTTACCATTTTCGTTTAGCATTAAGTTCGTTTAGCATTAAGTTCGTTTAGCATTAAGTTCGTCTAGCATTAATTTCCTCTAGCATTAAGTTCGTTTAGCATTAAGTTCGTTTAGCATTAAGTTCGTTTAGCATTAAGCACGTTTAGCTCTAAGCTGTCCGTTTAGCTCTAAGCTATCCGTTTAGCTCTAAGCCCGTTTAACTTCGTCATTGCTCTTAAGTCCGTCTTATCTCTAAGTCTGTCTTAGCTCTAAGCCGTCTCGTTTAGATTTAAGCCATCTACTGGAGTTCTACCTACAGATAAGTTTTATATTTTATTTACTGTGCTTTGTATTTTTTGTGTTCCCCTTTTTGTTTCATTATAATAACATCACTATTAGTTTTTTTTTAGAAGGCGAGCTTCAACATCATCTCTGCATCCGGCACCAGGACTTTGGGGCACTTGGTTGCCGGCATTCTGGGGGGACTTGATGGATCACCAATGCTACAGTGGATTTGGTATGTTTTTTAATTGAATAATTGCCTTTTTAAATTCATGGCAGCTTTTCACAGCAGTTTTTAAAGGTCCTCATTAAAAATCTATTAAGTTCATTAAATTTGAGAACTGTATATCAATGAAGTTGATAAATCAGTGGGCCCTGAAAAATCTAAATTTGAGTAAAGTATGCAGTTATATGTAAATGTTTACCCCCTGTCTGATACAATACTCGGATTACTCATAAATACCACTAAACTAATTATAATACACATAAACTCGTAGTGAAATATACAAAAAAATTGATGTTGGGTGACTAGTGGGAAATTTCGAAATGTCATACTAATGAACCGGATCGTTATGATTTTAGTTCCTGCAAATGGTTGAATTCGTTTGTTTGCTGTAGCAAACTTAAGATAATTATCGCAAATAACATGAACACCAAGAAAATAGCCTTTAACCTTGATTTTACATTATAATAACATCTCTTTTTGTAACTTTTAGGTGCCATCTCTGCGTCCCGCACCAGCTCCAATTCTCCAGGATTTCGGGGGACTTGGTTGCTGGCCCTCTCGGGGACTTCTCTGGACTTGGTATGTTATTTCATTTTAATAATTTCCTTTTTCAATTCCTATGGATCTTTATAGCAGTTTATACCCGGCATGCGTTGCAAAGCATCTCTAAGAAACTGTTTTAATTCTGTTTATTGAAGTACTTTTGGATACACAATAATATCTGTTTTTCTGTCGCGTAAGCAGCCCATATACAGCTGTCCGTGGGAGAAGCGTGGATTTTCATTTAATTCATAAAATAATAATTCATAATATATCTGGATCTGTAGGATTTATCGGTCAAATTAGGAATTCCACCGAGCCGAACCCTCTGATATGAAAATAAAACACCAACAACCGAAATTATTATGTTGGATAATAGTAAATTACTGTCTGTGAAATTATTTATATGTTTGATTTATATGTGAAGTTTTTGTAATAAATTCAATCAATATTATGTTCTGTGATATGACAAATTCTGTGAAGTGCCAAATGAAATGAATGAAACTGCTGGTACACTTCATAATAATTTCCTCAAATCAACATTATAATCTGTTATCTAATTCATGTTTTTTTAGTTGTATTGTTTTCAATTTATTAACATTTTGTAATTTATCAACTCTAAAAGAAATATATCCGACCAGAAATATTTATTCAATATCATCAACAACAACGTTGTTGACATCGTATCTTCTAAAAAACATTAATTTTCACTGTACAAATATGTCTTTTATATAGTCGAGTGGTAGGGTGGTAAAGGGTGAGGGGAGGAAGGGAGGTAGGCAGGGAAGTTGGAAGACGGGGAAGCTGGAAGGGGAACCCGGGGGAAAAGGGGAGGAAAAATTTCTTCCATTTTGTGGCATACCAACGCACGCCGGGTACTCATTAGTTACTTTGTAAAAATATATAAGAGTAAATTACCAAAAATATTTTTTTCATTAGAAATGAATGATGGCATACCAAAAACAATGTTTTAATAATATAATTTTATGTCTAAAATAATCTGTGACAGCTTCGCTATTGATTAACTTTATCTCTTATAAAATTATTCACACAACAAATAGAAACCACTTTTGCACTTGAAATCCCAAAGACATTGAACTGTCAGATCATTGAGATTCTCCTGTATATACTGTACTCCTATACGTTTTTTAAAAAACTTCTACTACTTCACACAAATTAATTAATAGATATCAAATAAGTGGGATCTATAAACCTTATGATTGACTAATAAAAATAATTGTTTTCCCAGATACGAGGATGTGGAAAGCGGCAGCCGCCTGTCATGGGGGCGCCGTGACGGGCAGCCAAGGGGGCTGTGATGGGCACCAGGCATCGACCCTGCCATGTTCCCCTATCAGCCCTACGAGATGGTGCCCGCAGGATTTAAGGTAGGACCACTTATCGTAGCCCAGTTATCGCACACATATCAATTCTGAATGATGATCTCCAAAAAATTCCTTAAGAATTTAATAAAGTTTATATGCGCATCGCCGCATGCCGGGTTGATTGTATGTATGTTCAATATACTGCACAATTCTAATTTATATGTACATGTCGTAGTTTTAAAAAAACCGTACCAGTCTAGCCGTAATAGGCTGAAACTGTTCACACATTGTTTCAATATACCGGTAGTGATATGTGGCAAAGGGTACCTATCTAGAATGTGCAATATCTTTATTAGAAATCGGTTACTAGTATTGAGAGAGCCTTTAATGATTTATTTAAACATTGTATTTTGCTTTTCAGGATACGTCACGGGCCTGAAGAACCAGTTTATTTTTAAGTTAGTTTTATGTTAATTTTAAGTAATTTTTTAGTTAGTTTTAAGTTAGATTTAAGGTCAGCAACATTGTTTTATCAGGTTTTTTTTTATGATAGTTTTAAGTTAATTTAAAGTTAATTTCAAGTAATTCTTGAGTTACTTTTAAGTTAGATCTAAGGTGAGCAACATTGTTTTATCAGGTTTATTTTTATGTTAATTTTAAGTTACCACTTACACGCGTACGTGGTTTCGTTTTATTTTTATTTCAGATAAGTTCTTAGATCTGCAATACTGTTTTAAAATACCTTGCATGGTGGGGTATAACAATTAACAAACTCAAAACATTATTGTACATCTTACTGAAATTATCTTTGAACTTTTTTCCATTTTTTTTTATCACTAGAGCTCCGGTTTTATTTTTAGTTCAGATAAGCTTTTAGTTAGACCTACGATACTGTTTTAAACTAACTTGCATGGTGGGGACTAACAACTTACTAACTTAAAACATTATTGTACATCTTACTGAAATTAACTTTGAACTTTTTTCCTTTTTTTTTATCACTAGTGCTCCGGTTTTATTTTTAGTTCAGATAAGCTTTTAGTTAGATCTACGATACTGTTTTAAACTAACTTGCATGGTGGGGACTAACAACTTACTAACTTAAAACATTATTGTATATCTTACTGAAATTATCTTTGAACTTTTTTCCTTTTTTTTATTACTAGTTCTCCGGTTTTATTTTTAGTTCAGATAAGCTTTTAGTTAGATCTACGATACTGTTTTAAACTAACTTGCATGGTGGGTACTAACAACTTACTAACTTAAAACATTATTGTACATCTTACTGAAATTATCTTTGAACTTTTTTCCATTTTTTTTTAAATTTATAGAGCTCCGGTTTTATTTTTAGTTCAGATAAGCTTTTAGTTAGATCTACGATACTGTTTTAAACTAACTTGCATGGTGGGGACTAACAACTTACTAACTTAAAACATTATTGTACATCTTACTGAATTTATCTTTGAACTTTTTTCCATTTTTTTTTAAATTTATAGAGCTCCGGTTTTATTTTTAGTTCAGATAAGCTTTTAGTTAGATCTACGATACTGTTTTAAACTAACCTGCATGGCGGGGACTAACAACTTACTAACTTAAAACATTATTGCACATCTTTCTGAAATTATCTTTGAACTTTTTACCGATTTTTTAAATTACTAATTCAGAGAGTATAGGGCTACTGGCGATTCTCTCTTTAAAAAAAAACGAGTGTCCTAGCTACCACAGTAGTCACTGGTCACTTGGAAAAGCTAAGGTGCTTATCAAAGTTGAGTACACGCCGTATGTGTAACCAAGACAACACATCAATGACATTTGAAAAGCGCATAAAATAAATATTAATAATTCATTGTATTCGAATTTAGGTTTTTTTTCTGTAAAAATATATTTAAAATCAATGAAATTCTGGAAAAAACACCGAAGCAAACTATTTATAATAACAGAAACTACAGTATTTTTTTAAAATGTAAAAAAAAAATACCCAAAATAGTTAAGAATGTGAGAAATTCTGTACCATCATGCAATTTTATTAAGTCCATACTCTCACTAACAACTGGAAAAAAAAACAGTTTGCAACTAACTCACTATCCCGCGTGATGGTCCGCACACTACACAACTTGTTAAAATCCTGTTGTCAATGGCAACGAAAGCAGTGACTCAAAACTCGGCGTGCTAGTTGCTGTGATGACAGCTGATTGTTCTTAGTATATGGTTAAACAAGCTGAGATTGTTTAACCATATGTGAAGGAAGCAGCGATCTCGGCACTTTCCGATAGCGGTCCTACGTTGTGAGACCGGCTGTTTTCAACGACGGCTTTGGTCACAGTGGCAAATGCTTCCTATGACTGTATCTACCCTGAATCGGACGTCGTTCGAGAACTTCGGACTCGAGAAACACCTGGCGGGGATGACAGATTAGTTTTTAATATTACATTCAGTACTATTCTAATGCTCGTAATGGGAGCCCGTGCCACGGGATTGGCTTTGAGCTCGCTCACACAGTAACAATTTTATGATGGTAGAAGAGTTACTTAACACTCTAAAAATGAAGTTCAAAAAATTCAAACGCTTAAAGATTTAACCCCTAAGGCCTGAGGTTTTTGAGAAATTGTGTCCGGTGCGGGCCATCACATTGACATACACAGGATAGCGAATTGAGTTGAAAACTGTTTTTTTTTTCAGTTGGTGAGCGGGAAGCATTAAAAAAAGTACCATAATATATATTTTAATAACTCGGGTATGGGGCATACGTCATT
Source organism: Limnephilus auricula (assembly GCA_951813805.1). Classification (NCBI taxonomy): domain Eukaryota; kingdom Metazoa; phylum Arthropoda; class Insecta; order Trichoptera; family Limnephilidae; genus Limnephilus; species Limnephilus auricula. The sequence continues at coordinate 5,550,898 of OX638396.1, forward strand.
TCTATGTCTACCTATGTTAAATTATCATGAAAACAAGCTTATGTGTCCAAGCTGTTAAATTGCAATGAATATTTTCATATATGAAATTGGAATTTTCTACAATGAATTCAATACTTTATGTAGGTACCCAATAATTAGTGCTTATTTGTGATAAAACTAAATAATTCTATTGTTTTACCAATCATCACATATTTTAAAGGTGTTATAAATAACACTGTTCATTTTTTTATAATGCAATAAAGTCAAATATTATTATCTTAGTGTTTTTTAATTATCATACCCTTCCAATTCCAAGTGGAAGCGACCCACAGGCAGACGATTTAGAGGTGGATACTGCGTGAGAGAAGATTAGAACAGACATGGTCTTTGTCATCCATTCTATTCTAGTGGTTTGCTATGTTTTGTGACTTAGCAGGGTGCCCAGTTTCATGTGGTGGAGTTTTGTCCGGGTCTTGGCGGTGGATGCATCTGCCCACCAGCTGCGGGGCAGGCTGGAAAGCAAGAGACTGTTTGTGGGAGACCTTTTGGCCTCTCCAGCAGGACTCTCATCACCTTGCACCGCAGTGGGAGGCATGGATTCATTTCATATGTCCGTCACTCCTGGAGACACATATCCCCAGATTCCTGTCCACCCCTCATAACTTGTCCTTCCCTGAACTTCATGTAAGGAAAGATGATGGTATTCAAGACACGCGTTCATTTCCATGTTCCCGATGGTTTTTTTTCGCCACTGACAGCATAGACTGTTTTATCTCCCGGCCTGCAGGACTAACTTGACAATGGTCATGCCGGTCGGGAGAGAAATCTTGTTGTTGAACAGAATTAATTCGGATATCGACATATTTAGCGTTAGTGAAGCTGCCTTTAAAAGGCGAGCTTTATTAATGCTTGTGTAGTTAGTATCCTTACCACTTATGATTAATGTAAAGTACTCTGTAATACAAATGTATTTTAAAAACGAATTGAAATGTCATTTTTAAATATTTTTCTAAAAGAATAAATTGAATTGAATGTCCTTCATTTCCCCAAAAGACTCTCAACACAGCAGTCCCAAAGATGACACAAGCCTCGAGGAAAATTATTTTCCTCAAGGCCTCCTGTGTGGAGCTAATGTAAAAAAAAACTTCTTCGCCATACATTCTGGAAGAGCATCAACTCTCTGCTCATGACATTATCCTAAGATATCATCTATTGAGATGGCCTATGGCAGGTATTTTATTTATCCAATAAATGGTTTCTGGGGCGGCGGTACCTATACTCGCCTCCCAAATGGTTTTTTTTTTAATATATTTATATATATACAGATACATTTTAGTATACAATAGCCAATCAGTAGATACACAATAAGACAAATATTATTCAAATTCTCAAGATTCAAACTAACTAACCATAACAAGTCTACATTTTTTATTAAAAATCTACCAAGGGTGCTAGCATGGTCGATCGATATGAAGTTACCGACCAATTGTCGGTAACTTCATATCGTTTCCTAGGACAACTGCAGATCGCTAACGTGCAAACGACAGTTGATATCGATTAAGGACACTTAGTCATTGTGAACTGTCACCTGTTCGTTTGCGATCTGCAGTTGTCCTAGGGAACGATGAGAAGTTACCGACAATCGGTCTAGGGACTAGGGATGCAGGAGCACAGAAGCTAGAAGGGTACAATAAATAAAGCACCTGGCATTTCTCAGGTCTGCAATCATCACTACTCTAAAGCTATGTGCATTGCAGAAACATGTGTAAACAGGCGCTTCTTTTCAATTTATTGATAATAAGTAAATAATAGTGTGAAGGTAGTTGCGAGGGGAAGGAGATAGGGAAGAGGATGGTGGGGAAGTATCTGTCTATTCTATTAATAGGCTAATGCTATTTCAAGCAACGTTTCAATTCTGAATGGTGGTCTTACACCAGGGGTAATATTATATATTATATATTACAATACTGTTAATATAATAATAATTCAAAAAACTTTCTAATTCAAAAAACTGTTTCTGAAAAAATAAGAAAGTATACAGATTTAGGAAATGAAATTAAAAGAATTTGGCATTCTCAGACTATAAAAATATTACCTTTTGTTATTTCGGCTACTGGCATTATACCTAGCTCTCTTATTAAAAATTTAGGCATATTAGATTTGTCAAAGAATTTGTATATAAAAATGCAAAAATCAGTCATTTTAAATACATGTAGGATTACGAAAGATTTTTTAAATATTTATATTGAGGGATCTCACTTAAGTGGAATACCTATTACGTCACCGACATCTTTTTTGGAAAACGCCCCTACACATTATGTTGACACAATACTCGTAGCATCTATATTTTTATGTTTTACTGCTATGGTTTATTATTATTCACTTTTAATATTCAATATTTATTATTGTCTGCTATTTTCGTATTGGACTCTCACATCGCTGTTGTAACGTTACCTAAGAATAACAAGATGTATAATGTGAACATATCAGCTTTAAGGTTTTTATCTCATGTGGGAGTATTTAAATTACCTGGCTGTCATTAGCTCATAGTTCTTTAGACGTAATAAGAATAATATGTTTATGGACATATCAGCTCTGAGCACTTTTTCTCGTAGTTCTTTAATTTATATTCGGCATTTAATAAATAGTGATATTTGTGCTGGTTGAAGACTGCATTATGAGAATAAATAACAAAATGTACAATAAAATAAATTAGTTTTATTTGCTTGCAAAGTTACAAAGTTTGCTCAAAGGTTGGCAAAAAAAACAATAAATTAATTTATTCCTTTTTCACCTCTCCCACCGCCACCAAGTGGAAGCCCGTCCAACGTTTCTTCATGAGGGTGCTCTTCCGGATTTCGGCCATTTTTCGGTGGCTCCATCTCCTTATGCAGGATGCATAAGTTGTGCAGAAAGGCAGGTGCGACAATTGTGTCCTGCACCTTATCTATTTTTATCCTTAGTTTCAGCGATAAAGCTAGAAAACGCCTTTTCCAAACCCCGAACGCTCTCTCTACAGTATTCCTTGTCCTTATGTGACTTTCATTATAGAGCGTTTCCGCAGAGGTCATTGGTAGGCGAAATGGCGTCAATAGGTAATCGCAGTTTGAGTAGCCCTTGTCACCTAAAAGGTGATAATCTCCTAATTCCTTGGCTATCAATCGCCCTTTGATAGCACTATTGTTGAAAATACTGTTATCATGAGCAGAGCCGGGCCAGCGTGCGACTTCATCAATAAACTTTTGTTTAGCCTGTATCTACTTTATATGAAAATATTGATTTCCTGTTGTGGAACACCTCAACATCATCCCCTCCCGGAGACTGGGTAGGAAAGTGTGTTCCATCTATGGCTCCTATCACACTGGGAAATTTGGCAATGTTATAGAAGGAACACGCAACCTCCGACATCTCTGCCTCGCCTGCTGGCATCTTTATGCACTGCGGCCTTATTCTAGCAATTGCTTGAATAACCCGCCACACGACTCTGGAGACAGTTGAATTGTGGAGTCCGCATTAGTCACCATTGCTGATGTGGAAACTTCCAGTTAACAAAATCTCAATGTCATCAGTACTTGGCCAATGGCGCTGACAGCTTTGTTCCTGTAAAAAAAAAGTTTGTGTAAAAGAGTTGTTTGTGAAGTAGATGACGACCCATTATAATATCTAACACGATATTATACGGCAATAAAATATAATTTACCATCCAGTAGTTGTATTATCTCCCTGTATTTGATGGGTCACAAATTTTTCCAGGTTTTTGACATCCGATACCTCGCCAAAAATTCAATATTGTACCAAATAAATATATTATTGACGCGAGGTCGAAATGTATTTGGTTTACGCTGCAAGACATTGGATGAGGGATTTATCGTCAGTATTATCATCTTCTACAATATTTAACAAGATTAGTATAATCGATTTTGAAGCTGCAAATTTCGTAGCTTACCCCCAACAGAACTGAGTGGTTTATTTATGAACAGATTAACAGAACTGTCAAATGTGTCAATATGACGGAGTAGCTATAGGATAACGGAAAAAAGTGTTTTAACAAACAAATTGAAAAACGCATTTTGGTAAAATTTAACTTTAGTAACTCTTTTGAGTCTAACTAGTTTGCGTTGAAATAGACGGCCCATAAATAAATCAAGACGGCCGTAGTTAAAATAATTTACTATAGTCGATGTCATAAATTTAATATACCAATCCCCACGTAAAATAAATCTAAAACTGCAACCATAAATAAACCACCTCCCTGAACCTAGAACATAAACGCGGAGTTTCCATTTCTTCAAGTTTGTTGCATTTGAAAAGAAAATACTTTCAGTGCTCAAGGTAGGAAATATAATAAAGTTATAATATGAGTGGGGGTTACAGTGAACGATGTTCAGTCCAGTTCGGTCCTAGGCATTCGCTCACAAATCATTCGCATTTCTTCCGCCTGGCGGAGTAGTCGCTTTGGTCGACCGCTGATCATTATAACCTGCAGGCAACCGTGAGTTTATTTTTCTATCATTATTTTGTATTTACGAGTATATTCTAACTACCATTGAAAGTTTTATAAACTTGATTGTCTCCAATAATTAATGCAAGCAATATGCTGGTCATTATATTCAGTTATTGTGTTGTTCGATGTTTTAAAAACTTTTTTTACCGCACTTTTAGACACAGATTATGGGTATAACTGGTCACTAAATACGCCTAAAGCCGTTTCAAGCAACGTTTTAATTCTGAATGGTTGTCTTACACTCCACGATTACGGCAGGTTGTGCAATATTCAATTTTAATTTGACGCAATAAAAATATTCCCACTTTCAATTACAGAATAAAAAAATCAATTGAACAAAATCATATGGAATAAATGATATAGGTACAAAGGAAACCTAATTACAAACAAGCTCAACATAAAACACCATGTGTTCCATTAACCGCCACACTATATCAGGTTCAGATTTTATAAATGACACTTTGTTTCAACAATTATTACTACTAGTTGTTTGCCAGATTATTTTTGGACTGTTTTCGAAGATTATTATATTATGTTTGTAATATCCATCTGTAATGGTTTTTAATTTATGTTTATATTTTTTATAATTAGGATTTAATTCGTTGTCATTTTGGAAATTAACTTTTTTTGTTTAGCTCACGTTTTCTCTGACCCTGAGTGCGACCCTGGTTTCAAGAATTTATTTTTTGCGTGACATGACCGTGTTTCTTTGAGCATGTTTCGGCTTCTTTAAAATTGATTTCAGGTTGCTAATGTTGGGTTTTCAAGTTTTCAATTAATTTCTGCGGATTTTAATTCTGGTTTATGATTTTTACACTGAATATTTTTTTTGTTTGTGTTGTTTTATTAAATATGTCTTACTTCGCTTACCGGTTAATACGGAATATTTCTTATTTAAATAGTTAGATTAATCTTCATTATTAGAAAAGTGAATATTTATGTCGGAGAAGACGAAAAAATATGCATTTTCTATACCTAAGATTATTATTTCACTTACGCGAAGTATATCTAATGTCTATGATTGAAACAAAATTTCGCAAATATCAAATCCGTGGAGAAGAAAGCGGGGTACTACAACTTATATATTGTTTTTTTTTCATCGTGTTGCAAAAATATACACGTGTGATGATCGGTGATATTATTTTTTCTAGACAATGGTTTTTATTTTATGGAGATCTTTTATGAATATTTGTCCGAATATTATCTAGACAAGATGCTTTCTGACCTTGAATTGCGCGCGTATTTTCTTTTATTAATGATTTCAAATTGTTTTCGATCACAAAATCAAATATTCATGTGTAAGGGGGCATTTCACCATCCTCCTGATAGCTTATCCGAACGATAGCGAATATTGAATAATAAGTTCTATTTGGGTAGTTTTCTGCGTGTTTGTTTGTTTGACCGCCTACATTATGTATATAGGTATTTTTTAAATTCATTAACACGTGGTTTTGATTTGGAATTAGAAGGAAATCGTAATTAATAAAAAACGGAAGAATCAGGAAATCTGACAATCAGATAATTGCTGAAATAATATGAACATTCCTTCGACGGTCTCCGTGGTCGAGGGGTAAGACCCTCGATTCGCAATCCGGAAGTCGCGCTTTCAAACGCCGGCGTGCGCTTAAATTTTATTTGATTATTTTTTGTTATTTCACAATTCCTTCATTGAAAGTAATATACAGGGTGTCCGGGGGTAAAGTGTATTAATTTCGGGAGGTGATTCTACATGATGGTAGGAGTAAAAGAGATTCAACTTTTTCCGAAATTCCAACTTTTTTCCCATACAAAAATACGTACCTAATAAAAATCCTTAGTGTAAGGTACAAACTTACCTGATAAATTTGCTGTGAGTCAGCCGGGCGCGATTGTGGCAACGTTAGATGGTTGTGATTCATTCACATCGTAACAGCGTAAAAAAATCGTGCTGGCCGCACACGCTGGACTAATTAAAAAAGTACACTTAAAACTTGAAATTTCGAAAAAAGTTATTTATTTTTTTACTTATACATGTAGAATCACCTCTCGAAGTTAATGCACTTTTCCCCCGGACAAACTGTGGATGGTACTATGTAGTTTACTCTCAGTATCGCCCTGGTTTTAGACCACCATTGAGAATTGAAACGTTGCTTGAAATAGCTTTTGTCGTGTTTAGTGACCAGATCTGAATAGCCGGGTACTTCCCCACCATCCTCTTCACCATTATCCTTCCCTTTCCCTTCCCCTTCCCACTACCTTCAACCTTACAACGTACCCCCATAGTATTTTTGGTGAATGTGAATGTACCACAAGAGTCTCAACCGTTCAGAGCCAGCGGAACTTTGGAATCCTCAGTAATTATTGTTTTCGTACCCCGATTGGCTAGGTATGTGATATGTTGTGAGGTTTAAGGTAGCGGGGAGGGTAAGGAGATGGGGATACGGGAGGTTGAAAAGTAGGCACCTCGCTATTCAGATCTAGTCACTAAGGACGGTTAAGCCTTTCAGACCTGAATTAAAACAGCTGGTTGTAGAATATATTATTCGATGCTTTGTAGTAATTGGTAGAGTTATTTGACTATACTGGTACCGTAAACCCGGGTTGCGTACTTTGAATAACCTCTTTGGAATTTTTCACAATTTTCTTTTTAAGACTATGATTTGGTATTATTATTTGATGAAAAGGTAATACGAAGTATGAACAACATATTTTTGTTGTTTACAGTTTGGCTAGTAGTTCTATAAAGTTTTTTTGGAAAAATTATGTATATTTCTCATATTAGTCATGAGTCATGACTTTGCATTTATATTTCCTTATTATCTCACTGGATGGTTACCACGCATATATGCAATGTAATGCCATAAAAAATACGTATCGGGCGATCGTTTTTTTATAGCATTTACGTTCTGAAATATTAAATGGGTGTAGATGAGTTTGTTGGGAGGGGGTAGGTGGGGTGGGTTTTTTTTATTATTTTATTTACTTTTATTTGTATTTTATTTTATTTTTTTCATATACACATTTCATCGGACACACATATTCTACTTATGTATCTATCAAGGCTATTTTTTTAAACCAAAGACATTTTTTTTATTTCAAGATTTTTATCAACGAAGAATGTGACTCCATCAAGCCATCAAGCTGCTATTTCCTGCAGAGTCACCGCAGTTGTGTCGCTGGTCTACCATCATCTACTGTCTGGCTTGTTGGGAAGTGAAATTTTATTTATTATACTTTCATTTATATTTTGTTGATCACTATTAACGAGGGGGGGCCCCCCTGACTGAATATGTTCATAAACTGGTTTGCAGTTTTAGCATTAATTTCGTTTAGCATTAAGTTCGTTTAGCATTAAGTTCGTTTAGAATTAAGTTCGTTTAGCATTAAGTTCGTTTAGCATTAAGTTTGTTTAGCATTAAGTTCGTTTAGCATTAAGTTTGTTTAGCATTAAGTTTGTTTAGCATTAAGTTCGTTTAGCATTTAGTTCGTTTACCATTTTCGTTTAGCATTAAGTTCGTTTAGCATTAAGTTCGTTTAGCATTAAGTTCGTCTAGCATTAATTTCCTCTAGCATTAAGTTCGTTTAGCATTAAGTTCGTTTAGCATTAAGTTCGTTTAGCATTAAGTTCGTTTAGCATTAAGCACGTTTAGCTCTAAGCTGTCCGTTTAGCTCTAAGCTATCCGTTTAGCTCTAAGCCCGTTTAACTTCGTCATTGCTCTTAAGTCCGTCTTATCTCTAAGTCTGTCTTAGCTCTAAGCCGTCTCGTTTAGATTTAAGCCATCTACTGGAGTTCTACCTACAGATAAGTTTTATATTTTATTTACTGTGCTTTGTATTTTTTGTGTTCCCCTTTTTGTTTCATTATAATAACATCACTATTAGTTTTTTTTTAGAAGGCGAGCTTCAACATCATCTCTGCATCCGGCACCAGGACTTTGGGGCACTTGGTTGCCGGCATTCTGGGGGGACTTGATGGATCACCAATGCTACAGTGGATTTGGTATGTTTTTTAATTGAATAATTGCCTTTTTAAATTCATGGCAGCTTTTCACAGCAGTTTTTAAAGGTCCTCATTAAAAATCTATTAAGTTCATTAAATTTGAGAACTGTATATCAATGAAGTTGATAAATCAGTGGGCCCTGAAAAATCTAAATTTGAGTAAAGTATGCAGTTATATGTAAATGTTTACCCCCTGTCTGATACAATACTCGGATTACTCATAAATACCACTAAACTAATTATAATACACATAAACTCGTAGTGAAATATACAAAAAAATTGATGTTGGGTGACTAGTGGGAAATTTCGAAATGTCATACTAATGAACCGGATCGTTATGATTTTAGTTCCTGCAAATGGTTGAATTCGTTTGTTTGCTGTAGCAAACTTAAGATAATTATCGCAAATAACATGAACACCAAGAAAATAGCCTTTAACCTTGATTTTACATTATAATAACATCTCTTTTTGTAACTTTTAGGTGCCATCTCTGCGTCCCGCACCAGCTCCAATTCTCCAGGATTTCGGGGGACTTGGTTGCTGGCCCTCTCGGGGACTTCTCTGGACTTGGTATGTTATTTCATTTTAATAATTTCCTTTTTCAATTCCTATGGATCTTTATAGCAGTTTATACCCGGCATGCGTTGCAAAGCATCTCTAAGAAACTGTTTTAATTCTGTTTATTGAAGTACTTTTGGATACACAATAATATCTGTTTTTCTGTCGCGTAAGCAGCCCATATACAGCTGTCCGTGGGAGAAGCGTGGATTTTCATTTAATTCATAAAATAATAATTCATAATATATCTGGATCTGTAGGATTTATCGGTCAAATTAGGAATTCCACCGAGCCGAACCCTCTGATATGAAAATAAAACACCAACAACCGAAATTATTATGTTGGATAATAGTAAATTACTGTCTGTGAAATTATTTATATGTTTGATTTATATGTGAAGTTTTTGTAATAAATTCAATCAATATTATGTTCTGTGATATGACAAATTCTGTGAAGTGCCAAATGAAATTAATGAAACTGCTGGTACACTTCATAATAATTTCCTTAAATCAACATTATAATCTGTTATCTAATTCATGTTTTTTTAGTTGTATTGTTTTCAATTTATTAACATTTTGTAATTTATCAACTCTAAAAGAAATATATCCGACCAGAAATATTTATTCAATATCATCAACAACAACGTTGTTGACATCGTATCTTCTAAAAAACATTAATTTTCACTGTACAAATATGTCTTTTATATAGTCGAGTGGTAGCGCGGTAAAGGGTGAGGGGAGGAAGGGAGGTAGGCAGGGAAGTTGGAAGACGGGGAAGCTGGAAGGGGAACCCGGGGGAAAAGGGGAGGAAAAATTTCTTCCATTTTGTGGCATACCAACGCACGCCGGGTACTCATTAGTTACTTTGTAAAAATATATAAGAGTAAATTACCAAAAATATTTTTTTCATTAGAAATGAATGATGGCATACCAAAAACAATGTTTTAATAATATAATTTTATGTCTAAAATAATCTGTGACAGCTTCGCTATTGATTAACTTTATCTCTTATAAAATTATTCACACAACAAATAGAAACCACTTTTGCACTTGAAATCCCAAAGACATTGAACTGTCAGATCATTGAGATTCTCCTGTATGTACTGTACTCCTATACGTTTTTAAAAAAACTTCTACTACTTCACACAAATTAATTAATAGATATCAAATAAGTGGGGTCTATAAACCTTATGATTGACTAATAAAAATAATTGTTTTCCCAGATACGAGGATGTGGAAAGCGGCAGCCGCCTGTCATGGGGGCGCCGTGACGGGCAGCCAAGGGGGCTGTGATGGGCACCAGGCATCGACCCTGCCATGTTCCCCTATCAGCCCTACGAGATGGTGCCCGCAGGATTTAAGGTAGGACCACTTATCGTTGCCCAGTTATCGCACACATATCAATTCTGAATGATGATCTCCAAAAAATTCCTTAAGAATTTAATAAAGTTTATATGCGCATCGCCGCATGCCGGGTTGATTGTATGTATGTTCAATATACTGCACAATTCTAATTTATATGTACATGTTATAGTTTTAAAAAATCGTACCAGTCTAGCCGTAATAGGCTGAAACTGTTCACACATTGTTTCAATATACCGGTAGTGATATGTGGCAAAGGGTACCTATCTAGAATGTGCAATATCTTTATTAGAAATCGGTTAATAGTATTGGGAGAGCCTTTAATGATTTACATTGTATTTTGCTTTTCAGGATACGTCGTGGGCCTGAAGAACCAGTTTATTTTTAAGTTAGCTTTATGTTAATTTTAAGTAATTTTTGAGTTAGTTTTAAGTTAGATTTAAGGTCAGCAACATTGTTTTATCAGGTTTATTTTTATGTTAGTTTTAAGTTAATTTTAAGTAATTCTTGAGTTACTTTTAAGTTAGATTTAAGGTGAGCAACATTGTTTTATCAGGTTTATTTTTATGTTAGTTTTAAGTTAATTTAAAGTAATTCTTGAGTTACTTTTAAGTTAGATTTAAGGTGAGCAACATTGTTTTATCAGGTTTATTTTTATGTTAGTTTTAAGTTACCACTTACACGCGTACGTGGTTTCGTTTTATTTTTATTTCAGGTAAGTTCTTAGATCTACAATACTGTTTTAAACTAACTTACATGGTGGGGACTAACAACTTACTAACTTAAAACATTATTGTACATCTTACTGAAATTATCTTTGAACTTTTTTCCCATTTTTTTTTTTATCACTAGTGCTCCGGTTTTATTTTTAGTTCAGATAAGCTTTTAGTTAGATCTACGATACTGTTTTAAACTAACTTGCATGGTGGGGACTGACAACTTACTAACTTAAAACATTATTGTACATCTTACTGAAATTATCTTTGAACTTTTTTCCTTTTTTTTATTACTAGTGCTCCGGTTTTATTTTTAATTCAGATAAGCTTTTAGTTAGATCTACGATACTGTTTTAAACTAACTTGCATGGTGGGGACTAACAATTTACTAACTTAAAACATTATTGTACATCTTACTGAAATTATCTTTGAAATTTTTTTCCATTTTTTTTTTATCACTAGTGCTCCGGTTTTATTTTTAGTTCAGATAAGCTTTTAGTTAGATCTACGATACTGTTTTAAACTAACTTGCATGGTGGGGACTAACAACTTACTAACTTAAAACATTATTGTACATCTTACTGAAATTATCTTTGAACTTTTTTTCATTTTTTTTTTTATCACTAGTGCTCCGGTTTTATTTTTAGTTCAGATAAGCTTTTAGTTAGATCAACGATACTGTTTTAAACTAACTTGCATGGTGGGGACTAACAACTTACTAACTTAAAACATTATTGTACATCTTACTGAAATTATCTTTGAACTTTTTTCCTATTTTTTATTACTAGTGCTCCGGTTTTATTTTTAGTTCAGATAAGCTTTTAGTTAGATCTACGATACTGTTTTAAACTAACTTGCATGGTGGGGACTAACAATTTACTAACTTAAAACATTATTGTACATCTTACTGAAATTATCTTCGAACTTTTTTCCATTTTTTTTTTTATTAATAGTGCTCTGGTTTTATTTTTAGTTCAGATAAGCTTTTAGTTAGATCTACGATACTGTTTTAAACTAACTTGCATGGTGGGGACTAACAACTTACTAACTTAAAACATTATTGTACATCTTACTGAAATTATCTTTGAACTTTTTACCGATTTTTTTAATCACTAATTCAGAGAGTATAGGGCTACTGGCGATTCTCTCTTTAAAAAAAAAACGAGTGTCCTAGCTACCACAGTAGTCACTGGTCACTTGGAAAAGCTAAGGTGCTTATCAAAGTTGAGTACACTCTGTATGTGTAACCAAGACAACACATCAATGACATTTGAAAAGCGCATATAATAAAATAAAATAAATATTAATAATTCATTGTATTCGTATTTAGGTATTTTTTCTCTACATATATATTTAAAATCAATGAATTCTGGAAAAAACACCGAAGCAAACTATTTATAATAACAGAAACTACAGTATTTTTTTTAAAATGTAAAAAAAAAATACCCAAAATTGTTAAGAATGTGAGAAATTCTGTACCATCATGCAATTTTATTAAGTCCATACGCCGTTCTTCCACGTCTCTATTCACAAGCGACGCTACCGCTACCTGACAAACAAATTTGCTAGTGTAGCACCTAGCGGCGTTTTCAAACACTAATAATAGTATGGAAAACACAGACGAGCGGTGATCGCGTCACTTGAAGGTAGCTTCATGGAAGAACGGCGATACTCTCACTGACAACTGAAAAAAAAACCAGTTTGCAACTAACTCACTATCCCGCGTGATGGTCCGCACACTACACAACTTGTTAAAATCCTGTTGTCAATGGCAACGCAAGCAGTGACTCGAAACTCGGCGTGCTAGTTGCTGTGATGACAGCTGATTGTTCTTCGTATATGGTTAAACAAGCTGAGATTGTTTAACTATATGTGAAAGAAGCAGCGATCTCGGCACTTTCCGATAGCGGTCCTACGTTGTGAGACCGGCTGTTTTCACACCCCCAACGACGGCTTTGGTCACAGTGGCAATTGCTTCCTATGATGGTATCTACCCTGAATAGGACGTCGTTCGAGAACTTCGGACTCGAGAAACACCTGGCGGGGATGACAGATTAGTTTTTAATATTACATTCAGTACTATTCTAATGCTCATAATGGGAGCCCGTGCCACGGGATTGGCTTTGAGCTCGCTCACACAGTAACGATTTTATGATGGTAGAAGAGTTACTTAACATTCTCAAAAATGAAGTTCAAAAAATTCAAACGCTTAAAGATTTAACCCCTAAGGCCTGAGGTTTTTGAGAAATTGTGTCCGGTGCGGGCCATCAAATTGACATACACAGGATAGCGAATTGAGTTGAAAACTGTTTTTTTTTTTTCAGTTGGTGAGCGGGAAGCATTAAAAAAAGTACCATAATATATATTTTAATAACTCAGGTACGGGGCATATGTCATTTCTATGTCTACCTATGTTAAATTATCATGAAAACAAGCTTATGTGTCCAAGCGGTTAAATTGCAATGAATATTTTCATACATGAAATTGGAATTTTCCACAATGAATTCAATACTTTATGTAGGTACCCAATAATTAGCGCTTATTTGTGATAAAACTAAATAATTCTATTGTTTTACCAATCATCACATATTTTTTTATATATATTTTAAAGGTGTTATAAATAACTCTGTTCATTTTTTTATAATGCAATAAAGTAAAATATTATTATCTTAGTGTTTTTTAATTATCATACCCTTCCAATTCCAAGTGGAAGCGACCCGCAGGCAGACGATTTAGAGGTGGATACTGCGTGGGAGAAGATTAGAACAGACATGGTCTTTGTCATCCATTCTATTCTAGTGGTTTGCTATGTTTTGTGACTTAGCAGGGTGCCCAGTTTCATGTGGTGGAGTTTTGTCGGGGTCTTGGCGGTGGATGCATCTGCCCACCAGCTGCGGGGCAGGCTGGAAAGCAAGAGACTGTTTGTGGGAGACCTTTTGGCCTCTCCAGCAGGACTCTCATCACCTTGCACCGCAGTGGGAGGCATGGATTCATTTCATATGACCGTCACTCCTGGAGACACATATCCCCAGATTCCTGTCCACCCCTCATAACTTGTCCTTCCCTGAACTTCATGTAAGGAAAGATGGTGGTATTCAAGACACGCATTCATTTCTATGTTCCCGATGGTTATCTTCGCCACCGACAGCATTGACTGTTTTATCTCCCGGCCTGCAGGACTAACTTGCCAATGGTCATGCCGGTCGGGAGAGAAATCTTGCTGTTGAACAGATTTAATTCAGATATCGACATATTTAGCGTTAGTGAAGCTGCCTTTAATAGGCGAGCTTTATTAATGCTTGTGTAGTTAGTATACTTACCACGTATGATTAATGTAAAGTACTCTGTAATACAAATGTATTTTAAAAACGAATTGAAATGTCATTTTTTAATATTTTTCTAAAAGAATAAATTGAATTGAATGTCCTTCATTTCCCCAAAAGACTCACAACACAGCAGTCCCAAAGATGACACAAGCCCTGAGGAGAATTATTTTCCTCAAGGCCTCCTGTGTGGAGCTAATATAAAAAAAAAACTTCTTCGCCATACATTCTGGAAGAGCATCAACTGTCTGCTCACGATATTATCCTAAGATATCATCTGTTGGGATGGCCTATGGCAGGTATTTTATTTATCCAATAAATGGTTTCTGGGGCGGCGGTACCTATTCTCGCCTCCCAAATGGTTTTTTATATATACAGATGCATTTTAATATACAATTGCCAATCAATAGATACACAATAAGACAAATATTATTATTCAAATTTTCAAGATTCAAATTAACTAACTATAACAAGTCTACATTTTTTATTAAAAATCTACCAGGGGTGCTAGCATGGTCGATCGATATGAAGTTACCGACCAATTGTCGGTAACTTCATATCGATCCCTAGGACAACTGCAGATCGCTAACGTGCAAACGACAGTTGATATCGAATATATTAAGGACACTTAGTCATTGTGAACTGTCACCTGTTCGTTTGCGATCTGCAGTTGTCCTAGGGAACGATGAGAAGTTACCGACAATCGGTCTAGGGACTAGGGATGCAGGAGCACAGAAGTTAGAAGGGTACAATAAATAAAGCACCTGGCATTTCTCAGGTCTGCAATCATCACTACTCTAAAGCTATGTGCATTGCAGAAACATGTGTAAACAGGCGCTTCTTTTCAATTTATTGAAAATAAGTAAATAATAGTCTGAATGTAGTTGGGAGGGGAAGGAGATAGGGAAGAGGATGGTGGGGAAGTATCCTCCTATTCAGATCTGATCACCAAACACAGCTAATGCCATTTCAAGCAATGTTTCAATTCTGAATGGTGGTCTTACAGCAGAGCGATACTGAGAGTATCTTCCACTCTGGTACGTGCCACAAATATACTATATATTATGTTTAATTAATTAATTGTGAAAAAAAAACAAATTAATCAAATAAAAATTATTCGCGCACGCCGGGCTTAGACCCCTTTACCATAAATTTAACATAACATTTGTCATAAATATTTTTTTTTTTTTTTTACATTAGGTCCACACAGGAGGCCCTGAGGAAAATAATTTCCCTCAGGGCCTATGTCATCTTTGGGGATGCCGTGTGGAGGGTATTTTTAAGGAAAGGAAGTTCTGGGAAGGAAAAAGGTATGAGGGTTGGGTAGGAATCTGGGGTTCAGTGTGTCTAGATCATCCGCCGCCAAGATCTAGATAAACCTTACCCCATGAACCCGGGCACCCCTGCTAAGTCACCAAACGTAGCGAACCACTTGGGGTGACCTATGGCAGAGGTGTTGGTTATCCAATAAATGGTTCCCGGGGCGGCGGTACCTATTCCCGCCTCCCAAATTGCAATATGAACAGTTACAAAAATACTCAGGAAAACTCGGAATTCAGAATCGAAATGTTGCTTGAAATGACTTCAGCCAGATGGTTACCAGATCCGAATAGCCAGATACATTCCCATCTTCTGCGCAAGAACACAATAATTTAATTTAAATAACTTTTTTCATTCTTATTTTAATTTTTTTTTAAATAACAGTGGTAAAAAACAAGGCTTGGCCCGTTATAAAATAATGTAAATATTACAATATTGTTATATGTGTAAGAAACTTAAGTAGGGATAATTTACATATAAATGTCATAACATCTTCCTGTTATAAATACATTATCTAAGATGTATACCCTTATTTCTTTGCAAACTTCAATAAGATTTTAAAAATCTATTTTTATGCATATTTCATGTACATAAGGCAACATATAGGGTTGGCGTAAGCTGGGATTCAGCCGGCGCAGCACGTGTAGAATGTTCAGGTGCAGATTTTGTAACGTATGGACTTGTATGAAACAACATATGCTGAGAGGCAAACATCGCTCCATGTAAGTCCCATACATTATAATATCTGCACCTGCAAAGTCTGCACGTACGGCACGGGCTGAATCCCAGCATATGCCTACACATAAGGTGGAGACTTTAAAGCCGAATTTACATTAAGAGGTAATTAATATCCAGCAATCCATTATTCCGTTTTTGTTAACAGCGCTGCGCGCGGATGTTTTTACAACCGTGAAGCTTAACGGTATTAGTTTTAAATTTAATGCAAAATGTTGTCATTAAGAGCGGCGCGAACACAGAACCTCATACGGCTAATGAATCGCGAGAATTTATGTCTCCAACTGCCATAAAAATGATCAAACGGGAGATGGCAAAAGAATGAAAATTATATACTTCTTAAAATTAATTTTTGATCAAAATAATTTATAATTTTTCAATAATGTCTAAACAAAATAAGTGTGTAAAAAAAATCTGAAATATTTTAGTTTGTAAGACCTTAATAACTCTGGTACGGGACATACGTCATTCCTATGTCTACCTACGTTACATTATCGTGAAAACACGCTTATGTGTCCAAGCGGTTAAATAAATAGAAAAACTGAAGTATTTTTGACACAAAACACATTCTCGGACTTATTTTATAACAATTTTAATTTGTCAAAAATTTAAATTATTATTGAATTATTGCAGAATCAAATAAAATGACAAAAATTCTCTAGCCACCAAGGTTTTTACTAGCACCAGGCGCCGCTTAGGGCCAGACCTGGAGATTCAACAACTGCTCCCATCTGTCCGGAACCGGTGGGACTATAGCATCTCCAATCGGGGTATGGCATGGGGCTCAGGAAGGCGGGAAAGTGCCTGGCTGTTTGGCCAATGTCTCTTTATTCCACAACGTTTCCATCAAGGCGGGACTTTGACACCATTGAATAAAACTTCATCATTAATCATTATATTTCGTTTCTCATGTTTTATTTCAGTACATAAAATAAATAACCCTAAATAACATAATAATATATCCCAATCAAATCACTCTGATAAAATTCACACAAATAATTAAGATGATAAAAAAGATTTACGTACAACAAACATAATTAATAACTACATAATAATATGATAAGAGTATTTACTAATAGCCATTTGTATAATAATTTGTATGTAATTTGAACCGTGGTAAAATAATTTTAACCACCGAGAGTATACGCTATAATAAAAAGAGACAAAACACAAAAATGAACACTGGAATAGTATTTATTAACAAAAACTTAAAGTATATAAAATTGTAGTCTTCAGTTGGGTGTGTTGGTTGACATCCATTTCAGGGCATAACGAGTGTTGTGTGCTGAAAATAATTAAAAAAGAGTTGGTCAAATAAAAGTAGAAAATATAAAAAAATGGTACTAAAAAAATATAGGCGAACTAACTAAATTATAGCACCACCAATTTAACTGTCAAATGTGAATAATATTTTCCTGTGGAATTTCGTAATAAAAAATGTGTTTTTATTTTTTTCATTCGCAGTAGTTTTAGTTAGAAAAAGGGTAAGTTGAGCCTTTCATAAACTTTTTTATGTTTGCAATAAAAAAATTTATATTTGAAAAATTACATATACAGTACAATCTCACTAATCCGGCACTATTAAAAACCAGAGGGTGTCGGATTATTGGAATGTTCGGATTACTGGATTATATAGAGAAAATATCATAATAAATAAAACAAAGCATTTCATAAAGAGAATATAATGTATGGTGTACATATTTGTGTTCTTGTTTGACAGGTTTTATTGTAACTGTAACATATCTCAAAATTACATAGTTTTAGAATACTCCTTAATTGAGGTCTGCTTTTGACTTCTTTAAAATGTCCAATTTATCTTTCAAATCTAGTGTCGTGTTTCCGTTTACTTGACATTTTTAATTACACACTATTCTCACTTCAAAACAACAGGCAAATACGTACGCACATGCACACGAGATAAGTGACGCGGCGATGGAGAGCAAATCATTATTACTAAATACAAAAGTTTAAAAAAACTACAGGCCACCTCAGAACAGGAAACCCTTGTGAGGAGGACTGTGTAAAAAGACAAAAAATATGTTATTTGACGGCCTCAGTGGCCGAATGGGATGAGGCTCTCGACTTGCAATCCGAAGATTTTTTAAGCGATTTTGCCCCTTATGTATAAAGAAATTGTATGAAGAACAAGGTCAGAATCGCTTGGGCCATTCTCGTTCTTGACATTACGAATTACTGGATAGCAATTAGCCACTCCGAATAATTCATATTAATTGCTAATGACACGCCGGGCACCAAAGATGGCGGACAAAATGGCTGCCGCTTGATAATATGAACGCTGTCATATTCGAAGTCTATATTTATTCATTGTTTTTTATATAAATCCATTGTGGAAAGCATAGATTTGAGTGATTATTAGGAAGTTCGTTTTATCTACATTATTTTGAAGTAATTTTTGTAATATATCACAAAAGAAATGTTATAAAAATTGAATTCGTAAGAAAGGTGAGAACTGTCAAATATTTTACGTCGTATTGAAAAAATATATTTTTTGTATGCTGGCAAGTTAAGTTGTAATGTAAAATATAATGATAAAAAATAATATATAGTATATTTGCGGCACGTTCCAGAGTGGAAGATACTCTCAGTATCGCCCTTGTGTAAGAACACCATTCAGAATTGAAACGTCCATTTGGATTTTATTGGTAAACTCTAAAAATGAACATAATTCTCACCTGATAATTGACTGAACTCTTGGGTCAGTCTGGTTCTGCGCGACCTGGCGGGTTTGGACAGAGGAGTCGGTTCCCCGAGGTCAATCAGATTCCCTATCGCAACATCTCCTGCCCCCGCTTCCTCCCCCGCCGCATCACTCTTCCCACTCCTTCTCTTAGGAGTCTTCCTTTTAGTTGTCGATGAAATTTCCATATCGATTACTGGCGCTTGGTTTTCAACATTTTGTATGGACCTCCGTAACCTTTTAGCCGGAGTTTGTACTCTAAATTCTTCCATTTCTTCATTTGTCTCATTAGCTTTTAGTTTGATTTCTTCATTTATCCCATTTGCTCGTCCTTTGATTTCTTTGTAAGTCACATTATCTTGGTTATCTTTTGTTGTCGAATGTCTTCTGGAGCGTCTGGACTTGGGTTTATTTTCCACGTCTTCATCGCTTGACTGTCCCATGAATAATACTTTGATTGTTTTCTTTGAGTTTTGTGTGGTGGATTTCTTGTTGGTTCCAGGAGTTTTGAGGATACTTTTTCCAGGGGTTTTGTTCAGGTCAACCGGTGAGACGATATAATCGGGTTTTGACTGAAAAAAATGTAACAAAAAAATATTAAATTATTTTTATTTTAATACACAAGCCAAACAACATGTTATGAAGTAAGTAAAATACCAAAGCATAGTAAAAATAAAACAAAATGATATACCTCAGCCTCCTCCACACTGTAGATTTTTTTTGGTCCCATATTTCTGGATAAACACGATGCTCTCAATATGGCAGCACTAGGAGGTGTCTGAAATAAATATTAAGAACATTAAAAATTACACAACCACATACTGGTAGATAAATAATATTAAAACAATGTTAAAAATCATTGTTATCGCCCGCAACTAGGAACTGATGCCAGGATCTTCTGATATCTGAGCGACTGCTCTAAACGCTGAGCTGACAAGCCAATCCTTACGGCCGCTGTTCCCAATCCTACTAATCAATTACTAAGCCAAAATTTTGCCTTAGTATTTGATTAGTGCACAACTACGCTTTTTCCAACACACAAGTATCGCTTAAGCATTTATCTTAACCTAAGGAAGCCGGACTAGTGGATTAAACTCGTTCCGGCCGCCTCAGTTTTGGACTAGTTCTTAAAAGTGTCAACAGAGTAGAAAAAATACCGCGAACACAATGGGTCGATGAAATATCACTTTGACAGAAGACACAGTTTCGCGCTCATTTCACTTCTGTTGTATTGCGTTTATCAATTATCATTTTAATTAATATGGATTGAGAAGTTCGGATGCGTGCGGAGCAGAGACGAAAAACGGTTAATTTATGCGAAAAACTAAGACGTTTTCGAATATTCGAAAAGCCAAGTGTCAAGTCCAGTACCTACGGTCAAGCTGACACTTTATTTTATATACGTTTGTTTAAAAAAATATAAAATGTCAGTTTATGGATAAAAATATTTTAAATAAATTACGTGTATTAATAATAAATCCAACAATTAACTCTATAATATTAATTTAACTTCGAAAGTTCTTACTTTGATGTCATTTTATTGTCTATGAAAGTGGGCGAGGCCAGATAACATAAGATGTTTGGGGACACCATATATCGAGCGCTACCCTACAAAATGCTTGGCTGATAGCGGCCTCAGATGAATCGATGTAAAAGTTAGAAACAGCGGCCGTTAGTCCTACCATGTTTATAATTACTTTCCCTTAAATTCTCTAGCCCCCCCCCCCCCCCCCCCTCACCACTTTAATCTTTTTTTTATTAATGTTCACATCCACACTACAAATTGACATTTCGTGTTTTTAAATTTAAAAAATATCCATTAAAATGCACTTTTTTGGAAAGTCCGGTAACTGAATTGATTAGTACTATGTAGTTAATATTTAAGTACTACAACTTTTTAAATTTATTTTTAAGTTAACTACATATTATGGTATTGCCAGTAATAAAAATAAGCAAAAAAATTCTAAGTTTTCAAAAGTCACTGCTTGCGTTACCGTTTAAATTTAATTGAATATAAATATATCTCTTGTTCGTTTTTTGTGAAAATGTTATTAACCGCTTGGGCACATAAGCTTATTTTCACGACAATTTAACATAGGTAGACATAGGAATGACGTATGCCCCGCACCTGAGTTATTAAACGATTATTTTGTTTATTATTTGTAAAATTTAATACAACTACTTAATTACATTTTATTTTGATACAATTTCATGCCTCTACACATTCATAATTATTTCTTCAGACATACATTTTCATCATAAGGCGAATGTCAAAAGAATTCATATTCTACGCTTTCATAGATGGTGCACGTATAGTATTTTACTTATAAACGCTTTTTACAAGTTATGTTTAGAAATATTAAGAAAATTTTATTGTTCGCGGAAGTACAGAAGCAATATGAATATTAACAAATAGTTTTGTCAAACAAATACAATATTGGATTGAATCACCGATAAAATATTGCATTTGCCAGCCTTTCTTGATAGATTTAAGTTTTTTAATTGACAAAACTATTCACATTGCTTGTGTACTTTTGCGAACAATAATTTATTCTTAATACTTCAAAGTATAACTTGTAAAAAGCGTTTATAAGTTTAAAAAATACTATACGCGCGCCATCTACGAAAGCGTAGAATATGAATTCTTTTGACATTCACCTTAACAAGAAAATATGAGCATATAAATTTCTCACGTTTTTATTTCAACAGTATTTTAGGGGGAAATTTTATTATTTTGTGACAAGCGTCAGAAGACTGACCTTTTTGTCAATGATTAATTTCAAAAGTATCGATGAAAAATAACAATATTTAGCAGATCCAATAGAAAGTACCTTGGTGGACAGCCTCTTCTTTGCTTCAGAAGCGATGACAGTCTTCAACATGGAGGCCCGCCTGCCCGGCGTCCTGACTGCCTCCTCCTCCTGGCGGTTCTTGATAGGGGAAGTGACGGAGAAGAAGCCCCCGTTGAAGGTGATGGAGTTCTTGGGGGTGAGGTGGTTCATCACCGGAGCTTCGGTCACGGGACTCGCCACCTTGGACTTCATACGGGCAGCTGGAACATTTAATTTACTAACTTGTTGACTTTACTTTGATAGACCGCTTGTAACATGTTATTTCACATTAACATAGAACATCCGAAGAATCAAAATGTTGCTTAAAATGGCTTTATTAGTGAGTAGATCTGAAAAGCCAATTACTTTGCAAACTAGTGATGATACTTCTATGAACGGCCTCTGTAATCGAGGGGTAAGGCTTTTGACTAAGAATTCAAAGGTCACAGGTTAAAATCCCCGTGTGCGTAAGTAAATTTTATTTATTTATGTAAATTTTTTAAAGGAAAACAAAAATTTACATTTTACGAATAACCTGACAGTAATTTGAAGATCTCCTAGTAAATGTAATATGTAAAAATAGTAAAATGTTGCTTGTTTAGTTAGCCAGGCGAGGAATTAAACTCACGATGCCTGGGTGGGACCATGATGCCAACTTAACCACTGACCGATCAATTAATTTGTGTTGTTTCACAATGAATTCATTTAATAACTCAGGTACGGGACATACGTCATTCCTATGTCTACCTACGTTAAATTATCGTGAAAACAAGCTTATGTGTCCAAGCGGTTAAAAATAATATTTATACTATGATGTAGTACATTTGCACATTCCAGAGTGGAAGATACTCTCAGTATCGAAATGGCTTTAGTTATTTTTGGTAACCAGATCTGAAAAGCGAAGTGTTTCCTCACATTCCTCTTCCTCATCTCCTTCCATTCTCTCCACTACCTCTAGCCTCAGCCATAATCGCACTGGCTCCAAGTAACTGGCTCAAATAACAAGTAATCATATTTGAATATTAAAATAAATTGAACATACCCAGGATCATCGCCTTCAGTCCACTGGATGATTTGGAAGAAGCAACTTTGCTCTTTCCTGTAGGCTTTTTCTTAGCCTTGGCCTTGGTCACTTTCAGTTTCACCTCATCCTCTTTCCAGTTATTAGCTTTTAATTCAGAGAGCCTGTTGAATCGAATATCTACATTCTCCACCTGCAAAGATTATAACGTATTCTTCAGTCATGTGTTCACCTGTAAAATAGTATGCAGGCTTTCTATAAACAAAAAAAAACAAATTAAAATGAAAGAGTTGTTTTAACCCTTTTTAATGGTGGCTGTCTTAGCACAATTTATCCCAAGAACGCGATTTATGAAATTGTATCTTTCGCCAACCACAGTAATTACAGAATTTGTTTTAGTGAAACATTGAGAACATCAGACAGAACTATCCTGTGATTTTTCACAGATCTGCGCTAGTAATAATAATAACGCGCCCTTGAGGTAATTTCTCACAAAAACGGCGCTCAATTATCCAATTATTATTATAATATATTGTCTGTTTCAGCGGAACAGAGAGGTGGGTGTAAAATTCTGTCTGCCATGAATATAAAAATAAAACATGGGCGCAGCGAATTTACAATACATCTAAACTTGATATTGTCTCTCAAAATTAAGATAAAATGTGGCAAGTAAGAAACACTCTTTCCAGTAACTTTTTAATTCAAAAGTTGTTCATATATGACACATTTAAAAAATATATGTGTATCAACGAAATAAACGATAGGACCAATAGGACGATAAGAAAAAGTTTCATTGAATACTAAATCAAGGCTGACTAGATGACAGGCCTGGCGCGCCTGGTATATTTTGAGGTGTCAAGTGATCAAGTCAGTGCCGTGCCATAATAGCACAACGACAGTTTGCAAATGGCGGTGATTGTTTTTGATACTAGTTACTGCTGATTTGTGTGTCGTTTAACCGCAGGCATATAAATATAAAGAGTGATTAGACTATTTTAAACAGTGAAGTTTACTTAGCGACAGTACTGACTTTGTAATTTGGCAGTTTTCCAGACCTCTATTCTAGTCGACCCTGCATTTTCTCTAACGCTGCATAAAGTCTTCAGGCGTGAATAATAAATAATCAATAATAATATTGAAAGCACTACAATTGATGTAGTTTTTGCTTGCAACTTTGCGATTTCTACAGCGTGTCTATACAGGGTGTATCGGCACGTACCCGACAAACTTTAACCAGTGATTCCAATCATATTTAGATTAAAAAATGTTATGGCGACTTTGCTCTCCGGTAACGTTTATTTTCAATAAAAAAAATCCACATTCCGTCACTCTTTACCACTCCACGATACCCCCACCTCGCCAACCGCCGTGTTGCTCTATCGCGTTATTGATGCGGGTAGCGAGGTGGGGGTATCGTGGAGTGGTAAACAGTGACGAGTTGGAATTTTTATTTTTATTTAAAATAAACGTTACCGGAGAGCAAAGTCGCCATATAATTTTTTAATCTAAATATGATTGGAATCACTGGTTAAAGTTTGTCAGGTACGTGCCGATACACCCTGTATAGACACGCTGTAGAAATCGCAAAGTGGCAAGCAAAAACTACATCAATTGTAGTGCTTTCAATATTATTATATTTAGATTAAAAAATGTTATAGCGACTTTGCTCTCCGGTAACGTTTATTTTCAATATAAAAAAATCCACGCCACCCTCTGTGATGCTCTATCGCGTTATTGATGCGGGTAACGGGGTGGGGGTATCGTGGAGTGGTAAACAGTGACGGAGTGTGGAATTTTTATTTTTATTGAAAATAAACATTACCGGAGAGCAAAGTCGCCACAACATTTTTTACTCTACATATGATCAGGAATCGCTGGTTAAAGTTTGTCGGGTACGTGCCGATACACTCTGTATATATTGTAACATCGAAAAATAGTGAAATAAAATTACATATAGAAAAATTAGTTAAATATATAAAAACCATAACATAAAATAGTAACACAAAAATATATTAATAAATAAGTGCATTAACCTCTTCGCCACTAAGGGTATGATATGTGTGCGAATAATCAGTACCCACAGCACTATGCGCTCATATATTTGCATTAATTTTTGTAGAAAATGTATGAATGTCGTCAAAAGTCCCGCATACAACCATTATCTTATAAACATCAGGAACTCTGTGAAAAGGTTATGGACTTGTATTTCGGAATTCTCCGTCTATGATGTGAGGGTGTACTGTGCCGATGGATGGTAAAATGATCTCTAATTGTTCTGGCGGAATGATGTGTGCTATTTGTTACCTGCATGTAGACCATGTCCCAGAAGCCGCTTAGGTCCTGCACGGTGACCACTCCCTCACCCTCGCGCCGATCCTTGTTCTCGCACTGCACGATGAGGCCGCGAAACTGCTCAAACTTCTTGCTGATCAGCAGCTGCGTCTGCCCGATAGCCAGGCTGATGAGATCCTGAAATAATGTACTGCACATTATAGCTAGACTGCAAGCGAAAGGGCATGATTTATTAGTAGTTTATTTATTTATTAGTACATCTAAAATTTCTTTTATACGTTTTTTTGCTGTTTCTGTCTCACTAGGGATATCCTGTGTTAGCAAGTTTGCAAATATTTTATCAATAAATTACTTATCATAACATTTCTATAAAGCGTAAAAGTTAAGGCTCCATTATAAGCATTGAAGAAGAAGATAACAATAATAATATATATTTTTTTAAATATGAAAATGAACAAGACACAGAAAAATAATAAAAGATAATGGTCGCAACTACCATTACCATACCATAAGAGCCGAAATCTTCTACTGAACATGTTGCATGTTTAGTGGCGATTTTAAATTGACATACCATAGTCCCACTGACAGTAGTTGGGAGACATCTGTGGACTTACCGTAGAGTCCTCAACCAGCTCGCTCTTGTGTTCCTGCTCGTAAGTTCTCCAGGTGGTGCAGAGCTCCGAGAGCCGGGCCACTTGCCTGTCCAGCTGCATCCGAAAATATTGAGCCGACTTCTCCGGGGACATCTGGGAGTAACCTGCCAACAGAAGGGAATCATATAATAACAACGAAGCTTAGCAAATTGTTATAAATTGTTGAAAGCAAACACTTCCGAAACTCTTATGAACAATGTGTGAAAGCTTCATAAACGATAAACGATTCACAATCTCTAATAACAATGGTTATTTTATATGTTGTATGAGCAGCCTACAGCTGTGTTGTGACTAGGCGTTAAAAAGGCGATACAGCTTTATAAGCTCCACTGTAACCTCTTCCTATTCTAGTGACGCATGTATGTAATAGAAAGAGAAATTGCAACTATACAAGCTTCGTTGTAACCGATGATGTATGTAATAGAAAGATGTTACAACCCTACAAGCTTTTTTTTATTGTAGTGAACACCTCACAGCAGTACCAACCAAGAGCGTCGCCAGCTGATAGCCCAGGGCAAGTTGATATGGAGAATGAGAAAAGTATGAATTGTAGGTAAAGTCAAGAGCACATGAAGCTTTTCACTTGTAATACGAACCTTACATCTACGGCGATTGTAATAAAAGATACAGAGTCCAACATGTAAAGCTACACGAGCTCTTGACTGTTCAATATATAAAACTTGTAAATATGTTAGGTATTGCATTTATTAGAAAAATTCAATAAAAATAATAAAAGAGAGTTTGATTTTGAATTAGTGTACAGTGGATTTTTTTTGTAATTACCAGATTTTAATGTAAGGGTTGACAAAGATTAAGTTAATTAAAACATAATTTTCGGGGTTTTTTTTGTAAACTTCTCGACCACGTTTCGATGAATAAGTTTTCTGTGTATACTCATCATGGCCAGAACTTTTTTAGAATCTCTAGGGGGGGGGCAGGGAGGGGCAGCTGCCCCCCCCTTGGCGACGCCCTTGGTACCAACTGCTCCCATCTGGAGCCATGTGAGACTATGGCATCCCCAATTGGGGTATGTTGTGCGGCTGAAGGTAAGCGGGGAAGGGAAGGAGATGGAGAAGAGGAAGGTGGGGAAGTACCTGGCTATTCAGATCTAGTCACTAAACACGGCTAAAGCAATTTCAAGCAAAGTTTCAATTCTGAATGGTGGTATTACACCAGGGCAAGACTAAGAGTATCTTCCACTGTGGAACGTGCTGCAAATATATTATATATTATTTTTAATTAATTAATTGTGAAATAACACAAATCAAATAAAATTTAACTTCGCACGCCGGGTTCGAACCCGCGAACTTGGGAATGGGATTCCAAAACTTTACCACTGGACTACGCAGGTCATCAAAAGCTACAATGTAACCTCTCTGCCTTCTAATAATGCTATTAATAGAAAGAAATGTTATAAATAAAGTAACTTTGAATCCTGTTTTTTAACTCGATCCTCTTTCGATGGGAGGGAAAGGACATATTTGATGTTTTTAATGAGAAATCTGATTTATGAGGGTTTTTTGAGGGCTTATTATATTAATGAGTTGTTTTTTGAGAACTTTGTTGAGGGCTTATTATATTAATGAGTAGTTTAATTCATTTTCCAATCATTATAATCTTTTAGATTTTGAAATAAAAGCTGAAAGTTCAATGCATGAAAACAAAGATGGTAAAGGAACATGGTTAACATACCAAATTTAATTTTAACCATAGACTCTTGTTGCCTGGATGATTTGCCTCTTCCAACTGTGACAAAGGGGCTAGAAATTACCAGATCTGCGCTTGAATTGCTCGGATCTGGACTGGAAAACAAATCTCCGCCACTTTCACTTGTTTGTGACACTCCACTTTCACTTGTCTTTGAAACATTAACGGGAGTCCTTCTTCCCGGTGAACTCTTTATGGGAGATTCTTGTTTGATCTTAACGGATTCATCTAGATCCACAGCTTTACTGCGGGTAGCTCTAAACAGAGCTTGCTTATTCTTCATTGGAACATTGGCAATAACTGTCTTTTTACTTTCGATAGCCACATTTGTTTTTGCCTTGACTGGTGATTTGTTCGTGTTTTTTAATGAGGTGGTGCTTTGGAATAGGTTGGCAGCGAATACTCTGGCATTGTTGTCGCGTTTTAATTTTCTAGGAGTGTATTTAAGTTTGGGTTTTTGCCTTTCAACGATGGTTACCTTGGGTGGGTGAAACATTGCATTTGCTGGAGCAAATGACTTTTGCTGAGCTTGAGTCTTGTGAGAATTAGTAGCAGGAGCCTGTTGCATAACTTTAGTATTGGCTCGGGTTGTAGCTCTTGTAACTCTCTGGTTAGAGGCTTGGGGTGCTTTCACAGTATGTTTACAATTTTGGAATATTTCCTCTTGGAAAGGTGCAATAGCATGCTTCACGACTCCAACTTTGAAAGGAGGCGGTTTTTTCGGTTCTAACTTCTTTCGCTTCATACGCTCTTGTTTCCATTGTAGCATTTGTCTTTTCCTGAGGTCTGAAGGCCCATCTTCTTGCTTCGGGGCCTTTCCTTCCAAATTCGGCGTCGGCGGAATACTGTCATTATCATCCTCGATAACCCTATTCGAATAGAAGGTATCTATTCTTCTGCTCGAACGTTCTTTAGCTTGCTTCTGAATGCGCAAATTTTTACCTTCTTCCACTGACGTTAAATTAATTGGTTTAGCTTTGTGTTGATCTTGATAAACGCTTTTCACGAAATCTTGGAAAGCCATGACTTATTATTGTCGAAAATATCAGCGTCTAAATTCTAAATCAAATTTATAAAAGGATGCGACACAAAAAGCTAATAATTAAGTTTGATTTAATACACCATTTGTGGGCGCACTAAATTGCAATCACAGCTAACGAACACAAATCATATTTCAAATCTCAGAATTTCGAACTAAACCTAAACTTCAAACAAATTTCAAACCGTTGAAACAAATAATGATACCAACTTGGGAAGGAAGATCATAGACAATATAAATAAACAGTACCTACATATCAAGAAATTTATTGTCAAGTTATTTTATTGTCTCACCCTCACCGTACCGGGGGTCAAAAGAGGAATCGTTTTACAAAATATTTGGTTTAAAAAAAACTTATTTGTTGATTGGCAGGTAATCTGCAATATTCGAATCGGGCGTTGGTGCTAATGAACTATCATGCTAGCTGCCTTTGTTTATTCCTTTGGAGTGATTTTTTTTTTCAAAAATTTCTTAAAATAGTCTAAGTGTTATGACTGTGATTGTGATTGTGAAAAAAGATTATACACCGATTTTAAAAAAAAATTCTCGTATTCGCAACACATATATTATTCTAATTAGACTATGGATGCCTGTGGAATCATGATGAATAAATTAATCGTAAGACCGGCCTAATTAGATCAAAACAAATTAAGCACGAGCACACCACTTTCGAAACTTGAGTAAATTTATTTTCATCTCTCTGCCTCTAAGAAAATAGTCAGATTTTTTTATTTCTGTCATAATACGCCGCCTATCGGATAATAAACAGTAAAACTTATGGTAAATGTCGCGCGTCATTCAATACGGACTTTTTTTAAAGTTTGTAAACGGTTTACATAGTTAATGCCTAACCAATACTAAAAAAAACTTAGTTTGGGTATTAAAAAACAAAAACTAATCTAAAGCACGCCTACGCATTAATATTACCTCAAACTTATTTCCTGTTTACAGTATGTGTGGATACTCACATACTGTAAACAGGTTTTTTCCTAAACTACTTTTCCTTACATAACTCTCTTTTTTTTAACACTTTGACACTCTAACCACTATATTTTTGCCAATTTTTTAAAAAATGTATTCTACCTATTAATAGCTACCGTGAAAATAACAGCCGACTACATAAGCATCGTCTGCTTCGAGATTTCCATATTAACCTGCCAATATAAGGCCACTGATCGTAAATATAGCATAAAGAGAGAGGTTGTATGAACGTTATCGACGATTGTTCTCATAAATAAATCAATCACGTCGTCCTCTTCCTTCTCACACGTTCCAACAACTTTCAGTTTTTTTATATCTGCTACATTTATGCCATGCTGTTGAAGTATATCTACATCTTGAAAAAAGCTTTCTTCCTCGTCAACTTCTGTTAAATGGTCTTCAGCCAATTGATTTTCCATTCCAAAACGAAAAAGATAGAATATACTAGAATGATGACGTCGCGTCACTCTCCGGGACTACTATAGGAACGTCAGGAACTGGCATGTCAACTTATTTTTTATTGTAAAAATAAAAATAAATATATTTACCGTAATCAGCCTTATTTAAAAAAAAACCGTGTTGTCTATGCCTAGAACGCGGTAAAAACTTGAATTTATATTGAAAATTATCTCACAGCACAGGCACAGTAAAGTAATAAAAATGGAAAATCAATTGGCTGAAGACCATTTAACAGAAGTTGACGAGGAAGAAAGCTTTTTTCAAGATGTAGATATACTTCAACAGCATGGCATAAATGTAGCAGATATCAAAAAACTGAAAGTTGTTGGAATTTGCACTGTAAAGGGAATTCAGATGACGACAAGAAAGAAACTCTGCAATATAAAAGGGTTCTCAGAGGCAAAAGTTGATAAAATCAAAGAGGCGTGCCAAAAGGTATCATCAATTGGTTTCTTAACAGCGCTGGAAGTCAGCGATCGCCGTAAAAATGTTTTCAAGATTAGCACAGGAAGTGATGAACTTGAGTGAGTACAAGTTAAATAAAATATTTTGCATAAAAAACATACTAATAAGATGGCTGCCTCATTCTATATTTATTTTACATCTTTGATTGATGGTCAAGTTTTTTAAGATACATAATTCTGGTTCAAATTCAACTACTTAAAATCAAATATTTTCTGGCAAGTTCTTATAACTTGTATCATTTTAATAAGTCAAAAAAAAATTGATCTGTGGAATATTTTTTATCATTAATAATTTAAAAGTTATTCTTAAATTATTAAAATATATATACATATATTTCAGATTAGTAATAGGCCCAATAATATTATCTTTTGCTATTCCAGCAAGTTAATGGGAGGAGGTGTGGAATCCATGGCCATCACGGAAGTGTTTGGAGAATTTCGCACGGGCAAGACTCAACTGTCCCACACCCTCTGCGTCACCAGTCAAATTCCACGAGCAAACGGCTACACGGGAGGGAAAGTCATCTTCTTGGACACGGAGCACACCTTGTATCCTTTATACTACATTATAACTTATGAGATAACATAGGGGATGCAATATGAGTTGATGATGCTTGAAATTTTAACAACCGTTAGTTTGAATCACTTCTTTGAGCCTAATTCGATTATAATTTGACAACATTGTGAAATTACATTACAGTTTTTTTTTACATTAGATTTTTTTTTTTTTAAAGAAAGACAAACATTTCCGGGTTACGAATAACCCAACAATATTTGAAAATCTCCTACTACCACTACACTAAGCGGAATATGTTGCTTGTGTTGTGATGGAGGACTTAGCCAGCCGAGGAATCGAACACGGAACGCCTGGGTACGACCCAAACGCGATGCCCACTCAACCACTGACCGGTCAAATTGACCGAAGCTTCACACAGAAGGTCCTGAGGAAAATAATTCCCCTCAGGGCTTATGTCATCTGGAGAGGACAAAAGGTCTCACTCAACCAGTATCCCTCGATCCGGCCTGCCACGCAGCTGGTGGGCAGATGCATCCACCGCCAAATCCCGGACAAACCTCACCCCATGAACCCGGGCACCAAACGTAGCGAACCACTTGGGGTAACCCACAGCAGAGTTTTGTGTTGGTTATCCAATAAATGGTTCCCGGGACGGCGGTACCCATACCTGCCTCCCAAGTTGTGATATTGTGAAGTAATGATAAATAATAATTAATAACACCCAGGCATTCCGTGTTAGATTCCTCGGCTGGCTAAGTCCTCCATCACAACACAGGATGTGCAACATCTTCCGCTAAGTGTGGTGGTAGTAGGAAATTTTCAAATGTTGTTGCGTTATTCGTAACCCGGGAATGTTTGTCTTTCTTTAAAAAAAAAAGAAATGTGGATAATATTTGATATGTGTAATCTCACTAGGGAAAGAGCTCCCCTATCTCGGGAAAAAGATGGACCCTGGGAATTCGTTCACACATTATTTTATTCGTGAAAATAGGTTGTTCACATTCGTTTGTATGCTGCCAATCCGCTCTTGCCCACCAATCATCAGTGAACCGGTGTCAAGGTTACAACTCTTGAAAAATCTCATAATGTGGAATACATAAGGGACTTTTGTTTGAAGCACGCGTTTTGATAAACCTGTCGCACTCCGCCTCACGGTTAATATGGAATATTTCTCATTTAAATAGTAAGATTTAGCTTTATTATTACGAAAAGTTGGTATTCTTGTCGGGGGAGATGAAGAAATATGCATTTCTTATTTTAATTTTGTTAAAATTAATTCACTTATGCAAAGCATTCGACGCCAAGAATGGCCAGATGAAGAGGAGTACCACAACTTTACTCATGTTTTTTAGCATTATAATATCTAAAAGGTATATTATTAATAAGTTTAAAAATGAATTAAAATGGAAGTATGTCTACCTCAAAAATTAATGTTTTTATTTATTTGTGACTGTATATGCTAATATTTAAAGAGAGATTATGTTTGCCAAAAATTGTAAATGTTTATATGTTTATAAAACTATTAGCACACACGAACATGTGAGCAAACTTAAGATTAATACATAAAAATAAATAATTCCTTAAAAGAACTTCCCAGTCGTCCTGATCGCTTGCGGCCAATAGCAGACAGATTCAATCTAGATCAAAACGCAGTATTGGACAACGTGCTTTATGCTCGAGCCTACACTTCCGAACATCAGGTGAGACTAAAACAACTAATCTAGCATTTTAAAACAGTGACCAATATTTTGTATTCATCATATCTCAATAGAAATACATATATTAATTATAATACATAGGTTCCTAGACCAAAAAATTATTTTTGTGTACAAAAAAATTTCCAATATTATGTATAAAAACTAGTCATTAACTGAGAAAAATCACACTTACGCCGTTCTTCCATGGAGCTACGTTCAAGCGACGCGATCGCCGCTCGTCTGTGTTTTCCATACTATTATTAATGTTTGAAAACGCCGCCAGGCGCTACACTAGCAAAACAGTATGACAGGTAGCGGTAGTGTCGCTTGTGAGTAGCTACGTGGAAGAACGGTGTTTCAGGTGAAACATGACTTGCATAGTTCTATTTTTTTAAATTTCTGTGGTTTAAAAATTGAGGTCGATTAAACTCTGGGTTTCTATGGCAAAGAAAGTTTGTTCTCACTGATCTATTTCATTCTATGAAAAATATCATGGAATAGATGAGGTAGAATATTTCAAATGTAGAATGAGGTTGACTCCTAATTTTTTTTTTTTTGTGAAAACTCATAGTGTCACGCATTCCATCGGTCGACCGACGACGTAGCAATGACGAGCTGGGCCGATGGTCCTTGTGCGAATCGCATAGAACTACAGCTCTTAATTTTTTTTAAATAATTATTTATCGTGTTTTTTCGATGCCTGCCTCATTGGGATATACCTGTGTCGAGACAGATGTAGGCGGTACATAAATGTATGTACACACATAACTACGTTAAATACATTTTAACATTCTTTCTTTGAGGTTGATTGAATAACTTTCCGATAGAAACAAACTGAAAGTTTAGGTTATTCTTATACAGAGAATAATATTACAAATATAGAAAGAAAATACTCACCGTTCCCTAGGACAACTGCAGATAGCTAACGTGCAAACAACATTTGATGTTGAATATAAAGGACACTTAGTAATAGTGTGAACTGTCACTTATTCGTTGGCGATTTGCAGTCATGCTAGGGAATGATGAGAAGTTACCGAAAGTTATCCTATCAACCCAAATCGATCGGTTTTGCTAGATTACTTACTTACATATATAAAATACAAACAAGAGACTGACGTACACGTGTCAATATTTCCAGCTTTAGAGTGAATATGGGAAAAACCTATACCCATGATGTCACAAGTCACAAATCACAAATCACAATTTGAGTGGCAGTCATTTCGTATTATCAACATTTTGACGGCGTGTATTCCGGGACTTTTCAGTATTTTCCAAAAATTATAAAAGATCTGACCTCAGCATACTCTAATTAGTATATTAAGTTGGGACACCACATGATCCACTCAATGATCTATTTTATATAACGAATATTTTTTGATAGTAAATCAAAAATGATTGATTTTTACAATTAACAGGCAGAACTCCTGGACTTCGTTGCCGCGAAGTTCCACGAGGAAGCGGGAATGTTCAAGTTATTAATCGTCGACTCAATCATGGCTCTCTTCCGGGTGGATTTCTCCGGAAGGGGAGAATTGGCAGACAGGCAACAGAAACTGGCGCAAGTATTGTCGCGCTTGCAAAAGGTAAAATATTTAATATT
This sequence comes from Limnephilus auricula, assembly GCA_951813805.1. NCBI lineage: Eukaryota > Metazoa > Arthropoda > Insecta > Trichoptera > Limnephilidae > Limnephilus > Limnephilus auricula. Next base: position 5,585,332 of record OX638396.1, read on the forward strand.
CTCATTGATTATTTATTTACTTATATCGATTAGCTTGTGACCGAGTGAGTTAGACTCTGTAAAGCCATGTATTCACCGAGAAAAAAATATTTATAAACACTGCTTCAGATACAAAATCTAAGTGTTTCTGAAACCAATTAATTTGTTTCGGAAACAGTTAAAACTGTTGCGGTAAACACTACATGTTTCCGACCATGTTTTTAAAAAGTGTTGCTGAGTTTGGACGCCTGTGTCACTTATTTATATACTCGAAAACTTTAATTTATATTACAATAATATTCTAGACAACTAATTGATAAGATCTCCGAAACATCATTTCTATAAACATCTATGTGGTGTTTCGGAAACTGCGTATCCGAAACATTATTTCTCCGTGTATTCACCTAGAAACAATTGTCTATAAACACTGCTTCAGATACAAAATCTATGTGTTTCTGAAATCAATTAATTTGTTTCGGAAACAGTTAAAACTGTTGCAGTAAACACTACATGTTTCCGAACATGTTTTTAAAAAATGATTGGATGCCTGTGTCACTTATTTATGTACTCAAAAACATTAATTTATATTATATTAATATTCTAAACAACTATGGACAGCAAGATCTCCGAAACATTATTTCTGTAAACTTCGGAAACGGTGTATCCGAAACATTGTTTCTCAGTGAATACATGGCTTTCTGCTTCCCAAAGATTTCTCATTAAAGCCATGCCAGACTTTATTTTTCTTCTTCATAAGCCTTCTGCTGTTTAGCTTTGTACATTGGCATTTTTTTCTGCCAACTATTAATTTACATACATATTTTTTTGTTTGTTAGTACCATGACACATATTTTTTTTATTTTTTTTTTATTTACAAAAGAAAATCATAAGTCTTTAATATTACATAATTCTTTGGCTAATTACAATAAAAATAGTTTTTTTAACGAAATCTACCCAATTCAATAAAGAAAAACATTTCTCGTGTTTGAATTGGGGAGTAGTGCCATTACAAAGGTAAGAGAAAAAATAAAATAGAAGAAAAAATTTGAGGTAACAAAATACATAAACTTATATAGGATGTTAACAAATATACATTGATATGTCCCAATGCTAGGAGTTGGTATAATCATAGCTTCTCCAATATCTAAGATTGTGTCTAGACAGTAATAAATTTGTAATGGGAAAGAAAAAGAAAAAAAGTTGGGAAGTACCATGCTATTCTAATACAGTCATTAAACATAATTTTAGCAAGTTTACACCACACGGTAAGTCAACGCTGGGTGATGTTGAATAGCCACCAATTATATAAGGAAAAAAAATCCTTCAGGACCAATGTTATCTGTGGGTATGCTGTGTGGAGGGTCTTTTATATTGAAAGAAAGGAGAGGAAGTTCTGGGAAGGAGAAAGATATGAGGGGTGATTAGGAATCTGGGGTCAATATGTCCAGGAGTGACGGACATATGAATCCTTCCCTTCCACTGCGGTACAATGCGATGGGTCAAGCAAGTCCGTTGGAGAGGTCAAAAGGACTTCCTCAACCAGTCTCTCCCGATCCGGTCCGCCACGCAGTAGGTGGACAAACCTCGCCCCATGAATCCGGACACCCCTGCTAAATCACCAAGCGTTGCGAATCACTTGGGGCGACTTAAGGCAGGGGTGTTAGTTATCCAATAAATTGTTCCCGGGCCGGCGGTACCCATACCTGCCTCCCAAATATACAATATGTCTATTTTCATTGGTGGTCTTTTACCACGGTGATACTGAGAAAATTTTCACCCTGGTAAAAAAACAACCATTCAGAATCGAAATGTTGCTTGAAATGTATTGGGAGACCATATCTGAATAGTTCCCAACCTTCCTCTTTCCTATCTGCTTCCCCTTCCTCACCCTATAACCTCACAACATACCACAATTGGGGACGTCTTAGTCGTGTACTGGCTCTGAACAGTAAGTCTGGATTTGACCCTCTTATGACATCTCTTATAACCACTGGAGTGATTTGGGTCCAAATTTGGACCGCTTTTATTTTTCTGCGATTGATATCGGTCCAAAATTGGACCACTTTTTCTTACCATTCGTAAAACATTTATTGTAATTATTTAAAAAATTTAATAGCCAGCAATTTATTCTTTCAAATAGTTGATAAAATAGACTTTTTGTCTATGGCCTTATCAATTGTCTAGTATTCAAAGACAATTGATAATACTTCTAATTTTGGCAGTCGAAAAGCTTGAGTTCTACAAATGAACCTCAAAATAATTTTCAAACCAAACTTTTAATTTGATGTATAAAACATATAAAAAATTAGTTTTCTAGTATATATTAGCACCTGTGATTATTAAACAGGTCATAGAGAAAAGAAAAATCTAGAAAAATATTCAATATAGATATATAGATATTAAAAATATCCTATGGCGGCAATTTCAAATCTTCAAATCACTAAAGCACAAATTTTGCGCATTTATAAAGTTAAAGATTTTTTAATTATTTTTCTATCAATTTTAAAAATATAGGATAGTTGGTAAAATATAGGTGAACTCATTGGCTGTATAGGACTTTAATTTGTTTGTATGTTTACATACACAAATGTGGAGTTATGATTTTTTTAATGTGGGCGGGAAATTTTCAAAAGTGGCGAGCACTCGATTTTTGATAATTCTCTGTGTCGCTCCAGTGGCTAATAAAACATTGGAGGGGACCCCACCACTTTTCCAACCGCGTTATAAGGAAACATACGGTTTCCTCCTTCACCGCACACGTTAATACTCAAATTTTTTTTGAACAAAGCTACATTTATTTTGTACAACTCTAACCTACAATGTCCATGCATATGGGGTTAGTAAGCAGTATGCAAATATTAACATTTTTTAATAAAACAATTTAAATAAAATAAAATTATTCAGATATCAGAAGAGTACAACGTCAGCGTGTTCATCACCAACCAGATGACGTCGGATCCCGGAGCCACCATGTCCTTCCAGGCAGACCCCAAGAAGCCCATCGGGGGGCACATCCTGGCACACGCGTCCACCACGCGCATCTCGCTCAAGAAGGGACGCGGGGAAACGCGCATTGCTAAGATATACGATTCCCCCGACCTGCCGGAGAATGAAGCCACATTTGCAATCACCAATGGTGGCATAGCGGATGCTAAAGATTAAAATACATAATTTTTATTTATTTAAGTACCTACACTTAATTCTGTTTTACATGGGGGTGTGTTCCAAAAAAATACAGCAAAAAAGATGAACTTTTACTTTTTGAAGCAGCTTACTATATGTATAGGAGAATGGGAGGTAGGTTCTATTGTATGAAAATCACACCATGATGTCAAAAAATAAAACATATTATTGTTTATTTCTAATGACATTATTGGGAAATGCCATGAATGATGGGAAAAATTTATATTTTAATAATAATACATCTTCGTTGCATATTTAATATGAACAATGTGACGATTTTAACGAAAATAAGTTAAATATACAGCTGTTTTTCTTTTTTTTTTCATCATCTTTACAATATGAGCCATGTAAAAATATCAAATATTTAAGGCGATAGAAAATCAAAATGGTACATAATATTTTTTTTTCAAAAAGCCATATCCTCTGCATACCGCCACACAATTCAATTGACATCATTTTGTGATGCCTAGCTGTCAAATTTGAATAATTTTAAATTAATAACTCAGGTGCGGGGCATACGTCATTCCTATGTCTACCTACGTTTAATAGTCGTGAAAACAAGCTTATGTGCCCAAGCGGTTAAATACTTTGACATTAAAATGGTATTTAAAATTATGACGAAAACTGTATATAGAATATGAACCATGTGAGAAAAACTGTGCATAGAATATGAAGCATGTGAGAAAAACGCGTTAAAGTTCATTTTTCTGGCATAAAATAATTAATGTTTGCCATAACTATATTCTTGTAATCAACGAAATATGTTTTTCCTACTTTGTCCATATATAGAATTGTTTTTTTTCCGTTTCGTTATTTTTTTAAACGGTTTTTATCGATTTTCTCAGAATGTACTCAGTCTCACATGGTTCATATTCTATATGCAACGACGACTTATTATTATTATTTAAACATCATTAACAGTTTTATCCCAAACTCGTGTTAAAACAGAACTGTTCTTTTGATTATGTCGTATGATATATAATTCATTTCCTTTTAGCGTGCCTTATAATTATTATCTCCTGAATTTTAATTATTATAATAAAATTATTATTACATATATATTATTTATGATTACCAAAAAAATTGTTTGAGAAACAAACATTTGACAGCCTATGTGGTCGAGAGCTTGTTACGGGTTAAAATCCTATACGCAAATAAATTTTATTTGATTAGGTACGTTTTTAGATTTTCACGGCCAAAAGCATTTTCGTTGTTTGTTATTGGGGTGTTATGCCGTGTTGTGCTACCTCCTTCTTTAGCCGACGTTTCGGACAGCGTTGCAGTGTCCATCATCAGGGCAGATCGACGGATCTGCCGGATCTGCCCTGATGATGGACACTGCAACGCTGTCCGAAACGTCGGCTAAAGAAGGAGGTAGCACAACACGGCATAACACCCCAAAAACAAACAACGAAAATTTATTTGATTAGTTTTTGTTAATTCATAATTAATTAATTAAAAATAATATGATGCATATTTGCTGCACGTTCCAGAGTGGAAGATACTCTCAGTATCGCTCTGGTGTAAGACCACCATTCAGAATTGAAACGTTGCTTGGAAAGGCTTTAGCTGTATTTGGTGACCACGTTTGAATAGCTTGTTACTTCCCCACCTTCTTTCTCATCTCCTCCCCCTCCCCCTAACTTCAGCATCACAACATACCCCAATTGGGAATGCCATAGTCTCACTGGCTCCAGTCTGACTCTTGTGCAGTATTCACACAAAAATAAAACACTTAACAGAAGCAAATTTTAAAAAAAGTGTCTGGCAACAAAACCCTGATGCAAGAACACACAGCCCTACCGTACCAATTTTGGTTCCGAACAAAAAATATTTATAAGTAGACATAAGTTTAAAAAAAATAACTCCTATAGATATACTACTAGCCTTTACGATTTTAACATGAAATTGCATACTTGTTGTCGTTATTTGATTAAAAAATTTAATCAAGTTTGCACTTCACATAATTGAAAAGCACGTCTTTTAGAATGTAAGTATATGTATACATTACTTAATTATACTTATAATCATGGTATATTCCACAAATACTCCATTTTGAAATTGTGGCCCTGGTAAATTTTCAATTCGTAACTCATTTTTATCACCAGAATATTAGATCAGTTACGTCAGAACTGGCCTTTACTGGTGGTTTTATGCATTTTTTTTTTTGTTTATTTTTTCGCATTAGTCAACACCCTCTTCCAGAAAAGACAGTATTTCGTGAACTGACTAGCAACTGAAAAAGTATTTAAAGAAAACATGTTGGCTGCCCATAACCCTACTGTATTAAATTTAGAACACCTCCCCCCCTCCCACAATATAAAATTAATTTTTTTATGGTATTTTGTGATTTGCATAAAGAAAAAAAAATTATTAAAATAAACATAAAAAATGTTTCAGTGCTCTCTGGGTTAATATATCGTCGGTTTAATACCAAAAGTCATTAACTAACAAAATATAGAGTCTGAGAAAATTGACTAAAGTTTCAGTTACCTTTATTCAGTTATATCCTAGCTAAAACAATAACGAAGGGTAATAACTCAATTTTGACAAAAATGTCACTTAATGCCTTATGGCAGTAAACCGACGGGTATATCTGTACCTTAAAGGATAAACCACTGGAGTCCACTTTGGAGTTTTGTTCAGGAAAGCGATTTTTGTGTTTGTGAACTAACGGCCGTTGTTTCCAATCTTACTAATCAATTGCTACGCCAAAACTTTGGCTCAACAATGCTCAAATACACAAGTACGCTCTTCCCAACACACAAGCATCGCTTAAGCATACCTTAAGCATCGCTTAACCTAAGGAAGCCGGACTAGTGGATTAAACTCCTCTTGGCTGTCTCAATAAAGTAATATTTCTAAGAAGTGTCAACAGAGTAGAAAAAATACCAAGCTGACATGTTATGATATACACTTTTCTAATATATTTTATACGATTGTTTAAAAAATATAAAATGTCACTTTACGGATATTTAAAAGAAATTTTGTGGATTAATAATAAATACAACAATTAACTCTATAATATTAATTTAACATCGAAAGTTTTTAATTTGGTGACATTTTGTTGTCTATGAAAGCGGGCGAGGCCACTTAAGATTATCAACGATAAGATATTTGGGAACAACATGAATCTAGCATTATCCTACAAAATGCTTAGCTGATCTCGGCCTAAGATTGGTCGATCGAAAGTTAGGAACAGCGGCCGTAAATGTTTGAAGGTCTATAACCTTTTTACTTCCTGCAATAATTAAGATCTGTGAACAGTATACAGTGAAACCCTCTTAAGAAGTTTTCCAAGGGACCGGAAAAAAAACTTCTTAGGCGGGAAAACTTTATAAGTGGGAAAATTTGGGCCATTTGGTTTTCAAGGGACCGAAAAAACCAAACTTCTTTAAAGGGAAACCTCTTAAGCGAGAACTTCTTAAGAGGGTTTCACTGTATTTCATAATTTCATTCGTTTTTGGCCATAGTTAAGACAAATATGTCAATTAATGAATATACATATTTTGATTTATCTTCGAAAGTAAATTTGACTCCAGTGGTTTTGTAATTAATTAAATCAGTTAATATTATATTGTTTATGGATTTCATTGTTTCATCCAAAAATATAATGAAATACATACATTTTTTCTACATAACTTAAAAAAAATAATAATCTTAATTTTTTAACTCAAAACCGCCCAAAAGTGGACTTCCGTGGTTTATCCTTTAACCGCTTGGACACATAAGCTTGTTTTCACGATAATTTAACGTAGGTAGACATAGGAATGACGTATGTCTCGTACCTGAGTTATTAAGGTACAGATCTAAATAAGAAGTGTCCAACTCAGTAAACTGTCAATGAGGAATGAATAATAGAATTTGAAGGATTGACCGTGGAATGCTTAAATAAAACAATGAATTTTCAAAAATAAATATGTATTTTCAATAAAAGCAAATCCAGAGAGCAAATTGTGATAAAATATACTCAACATAATATTATCATAATAAACATAACAATTTCAGATGTTCATAGCAATTAATAAAAAAAGATAGTTTTCAAAAGTAGTTTAATATTGTATAATCATGTATCCGTGTACACACCTAGTTGGAGAATCGTAATTAATATTACTTTTTAATTTATTTACAATATTCATATAAATAGAGTAAAGTAAATAGTACAACTCGCTAGTTTTCCAAATATGGCAAGATAACAATAATTATTAATAAATTAACAATTATATGTCAAAAAATATGTTTTTACATCATTAAAAAATCATATCACAAGTGATAATTAATTCTAATCTAATATTGAAATTACTTTCATTTTATTGGTGGTTCAAAAATATATTCAAAAGCATAGTCTAGGATAAATAATATTATTAATGCTTTTTGTGACATAATAAATTTTGCAATATTGTTTTTTTTTTCTACTGGAAATCTGCTAAGTTGTGATAATCGAACATTTAAATTTAATAACTAAAACAAACATCTTTTAAATATGACTAAAAAAGATTCAATTATGGTCAAAATGATGCAGAATACAAACACTTCAATGTTTATCTAATTTAAGTAGGAGATTTTGAAATAAATGGGAAGAAAGGGAGAATTGGGATGACAAAGGTTTTGGAGCAATTAGGTATTTAGATCTAATTAATAAACATAGCTAAAGTAATTTTGAGCTACATTTGGATGTCCAATGGCGGTCCTGATAAGATAAGTGGTAAAAGTTTACTCAAAGTGATAAATTCCTTCATAATTTCGACCATAACAGATCATTCAACCATCAAATCAACCATAGATTTTAAACAGTAACAATAATGATTTTAAATTTAATAATAAAATAATAGTTAGTGATTAATATCTAACGGGTTGCCAGTAACCGGTGTGCTCATCCCTGCGATAGTAATGCGGCCGATTATCCCGGAACACGGTCACGGCTGGGAACTGGTTATCCTGAATGTACTTGAGTGTTGCCCTCATCTGAAACAGTAAAAATAACAAGATGAAGTAAACTTTAATTATAGGCGTGGAAAGTGTGGCGAGCTGGCGAATCCATCGCTCAAGGAGTGGAAATGTGACCTGCAATAGCCATCCCAAGCCAATTTTAAATATGTCAAAGACAATCTAAGATGTGAGTATTATCATCACCTGAAGTAGTAAAAATGAACAAGATAATCTTAAAATTACACATAAGAATATCTAACGTGCGAGTGTTGCCCTCATAACCTAACCTTGGTTAGTTAAGCTCACTTGAAGTGAAATGACACAAAACTGCGCTATACAAATATTACGTTATTATTATTATTATAGGCAATAGTTAACTCTCATTTGGCGTAAGCCCATCGGCGGGCAGGTGACAGATGAGAGCTTAAAAAATAAAATGCGATTTTAACCCTTAAAGCCTGTTCCGACACAGCTATAAACCGCAAGCAGATATCTGTTGAACCGCGAGCGCTTATATTTTGTACCGTTCACACGACGCTATCAAATATTTCTTCCCATGTTAGGAGAGGGGGTCAGATAACTGCAGCGAGATACCATTTCTTTGTAGATTTTGTACTAGATCTGAGAATTTGACTGCTGACATTCGCGCGTTTCAATAAAAATGACCCCCTCTCCTATTCTCGGTGGGAGAGGGGGGCGCTTATCTGTTTGTTTATCGCCGCAGGAGAGGTTACGGCGTAAGATGTGCATTATCTATGGTTGATCTGCGCATAAAGCGCTTAGGTGTGAACGGTCTGAAGGGACTGAATGGAGAGCGATATTTGGCATGTTATGATCTTTTATAGTTTATAGTTGTGTCTGAACAGGGCTTTATGTATAAAGAAACTGTACAAGGACAAGGTCAGAATCGCTTGCGCCAATATCATTCCAGACGTTGCTTTTTATTTCAGTACTCTAGCCTCTCGGAATGCTCTGATATTAATTTTCTATGGAATACGGCCATGTGTGGGCAAATATCATCCGAAATTCAAGAGGTTAATAGTCAAATAAAGTTTAAATATTATCAAAGACATTCTCTAAGATGCAAGTGTCGCCCTAATCCAAAGTTTAGTCAGACAAAGTGTAAATTAATGATGACAGAGATACTTAGAGGCCGCCCAAACACCAAGTGAGCCTGCCAACTCAATAGCGATAGAAACACGCTAAGAGAGCTGGTAGGACCACTAACAGGTTGCTGCTTCCTCAGGAAATATGCACAGCTGTTGGGAGTGGAACCCACCCGTAGAAATATGAAAAGAATGAGGTAACACCCAATCATCTGTGGTGTGAATGTCCCGCCTTGATGGGAAGAAGGCTCAGATACTTGGGAGTCGTGCTGCGGAACCACAACACATCGCCAAACACCTAACGAACCCTGATTAACTTGGTTACTGTCAGACAAATAAGGTAAAATGTAAGAAATAGCAGAATGGGTCTGCGGTTGAATGCTCGCGGGAGCTAAACAGACCATCACCGTATCAATAATCATCGACCGGTCAGTGGTTGTGTGGGCATCGCGTTTGGCTCCCACCCAGACGTTCCGTGTTCGGTCCCTCGGCTGTCCTCCATCACAACACAAGCAATATCTTCCGCTTAGTGTGGTGGTAGTAGGAGATTTTCAAATGTTGTTGGGTTATTCGTAACCCGGGAATGTTTGTCTTTCTTTTTAAAAAAAAATAAATAAATAAATAGAATTTATTATCTTGTTATTGGATATTTCCAGTTGGGTGTCAAGTAAATAGATGAATCATAGAACTGAAATAAAATTACAAAGAACATTTAATGGACGAATCATTAGAGGAGCTTACCGTCATAACAAAGTGTGGCGGTTCCACTTGCGGAGACGTGGATAGATGCTGAAGAATGAAGTCGTCAGACTGTTCCAGCCACAGATCTACTCCCCTCAAAGGATCATAGTTGAACGGACCGATGCGCAGCATCCCGAGGGACGAGTCATAGATGTCGAGCACCTGAAATTTTACAAAAGATTATTAAACAAATTATTGTTAATGCAAATAGAACTCATCTCATTCTTGGAATTCCGCCGCAATGGAAATATAAATAAGCCACCTTGTTATGCATCACAACACAAGTTTTTTGCTTTCCGAATCCTAGTAATCTGCTAGGACTGAACAAACGGGTATTGGAATCGTATGAATGTTTACGCCGGTGTTGCAATACCCTCGTGTTGATGTTGGGCAGCTTGCTAGCAGAAGTACCGTACACCAGAAACAATAAGGAGTGTAATGATTGAAAATCCGCCACCGTACACATCTTCTTAACGATCTTCAATCCAAGCGATCAAATTTCATTCGGTTTTTAGAGATGGTCTTAAATAGAACTGCTGCCTGGACTGTGCGTCAAATTTGTTTAGAATTCGAAATATTGATGTGAAATGTTTTAATCTGAGTAAATTTTGAATAAAAGTTAAATTGAACTTTTAACTATACCTTCATCAAGAATCTATTAACTACAAACTATGAAGGTCAGTCAAAAACTAATGCCTCCTATTTTTTTCTACTAACTCAATAAAATTAGTTAAGTGAAAAATTTCAATTTGGCGCTATTCCTCAAACCTTCTGCAATCTACTGAAGTAGTAAATCAACAGGTGGCAGCACTGCAGTCGCTTGCAAAATGGCCGACAGCGTTTTGTGATTGAATTTTTGAATGCAGAAGGTGAAACGCCCATTCGCATTCACGAAAGACTGAAAAATATGTATGGTGATGGTGGATATCAGCACTGTTAGACGATGGGTTCGTCACTGTAACGAAGCCGTAACGATCGCCATTGGTGACGAAAAGTGGAGCGGCAGGCAGTGTACTGCGGTGACTCCACGCAAGATTCAGTGAGTCGATGAAATCATTTGTGGTGACCGCCGGATAATGTGGTCTCTCCCTCAGTAGAGGCAGTGTGATGTGAAGCTCATCGGGAGATTCACTTTGAAAATGAGGAGGCCGTGAAAACATTTGTGTGTGGCTTTGGAAGCAGGACCGTGCTTTTTACCACACTGGGATACACGCCCTTGTTAAAAAATGGACCAAAACTATAGAAATGGACTAAGATTACATATTAAAATGTGACAAATTAATTGTCAATAGAGTGGTTTTCAATCTAAGTAATTGCGTTTTAATTTCTTGATAACTATAACCACTGGAGCGACAGAACAATTAAAATATTATTTCTCGGATTGCTAAAGGAAATTTTTCCGCCCACATCAAAAAAATCATACCTCCGAATTTGAATATGGAGACATACAAACTGATTATAGTTCTATATAGCCAATGAATTCCCCTATCTTTTGTATATTATAACATATTTATAGGATTTATAAAATATAATTAAATCTTTAACCTTAAAACATTTCAAAGAATCTAGAGAATATTTATTTTATTATATTTTGAATGTACAATATATTCTATAGTCGTTTTAATAAAAAAAATTAAATTTGTCACATTTTGGCAACAAAGCAATCCAAGGTTGTGGAAATAGTGCCATAATGTGGCAAAAACCGCTCGAATGGATAAGAAGAAAAATAAATAGGTGGCATTAGTTTTTGACTGACCATCATAATGATATTTAAAATTGTTTAATTCTTAATGATTCCTCTGTAGGATGTTAAAAATGAGAAAATTCACTATGCTTGGAAGCTTACGCAGTCATACGGAACGCACTGCGGAATGCTTGAGACAGTCGACTCAAGCATTCATTTCGTAGAAATCAAAAAACAAATCTACTTTTGAGGATCATCACTAATAACTATCTTATTTAAATATTTGAGTGCATATTTGAGGCATTTATTACCTGATTAACTTGCGAGCCACCCGCCAGGTAACGGGCATACCTCAGTGCCGTGTCGGGCCCCTTGTCGGGGAAGGTGGCGGGGAAGATGTGCCCCGTGCGCACATTCACTCCCACGCCGTAGAGAGCGGGCCAGTGCACACCGCCGCGCACCACTGTGTTCAGCTCGCCCACGCAGGCCAGTGTCAGATCCACCTCCACGGGTTGGCGGTGGAACGCGTCTGCAAACAGAAGAGAAAAGATTAATCTAAGTTGTATAAAACTATCAATTGTTCCGTGGGGATGATAAAATTAAACTCGATTATTCTGAAAGCAATTAGATACATATTGTAGTAAAACACTGTTATCGACTACTCCATGTAAAACAAAAGCTGAACTGTCCCGGAACAAATTTTTTAGCACCCCGAAAAAGGAAGGTGATTAACACTAGTTGTGGTGCCAATGTCCTGCCCTGGTGGGAACTAGGCTCAGATACCTGGGGAGACATACAGTAGAACCAGAAGACAGAACCACATATCCAATGACAACCCTGGTGAACTTTATTAAAGGGACTGGTTTGTTATTAAAGGATTGAGGTAAAATGGGAGATAGCACAATGGGCCAATACTATGGATGCTTCAATTGAATACTGTGAGTAGAACATACCTTTGAAGTTATCGAGTATTTTTTTGATAAGCCTTTTAATAAGCTTAGAAAAAAATAATGTGTCTGACCTATAAAAAAACAAGTGTGCTTTAGACCACACGACTGAAGTAAATACTTCTTTAGCGTCATCTATATGTATGTCTATGTATATGTTTATATGTATAAAATATATACATGTATTAATTTTATACAAATATTTATTTAAATTTATTATCTTTCGCCTCGTCCGATCAAGCCATGCGTATCGACGTCCGCTCCCTCCCGTCGCGTTTGGCGCGTCACTGGTATTTCAACATACTGACTGAAATATTTCATGCACTGGCTATGAGAGGAAGAGAGAAAGAAAAGGTGCGCGTGCACTGCTCTCTCTTGCTTCTACAATGTGACACAGCCCGTTCGCCTCGCAAGGCATTTCACTTTTTTAGAGAGTGTAAGTTTCTTAGAGAGTGATGGGAAAACATTTTAATATTTGTTGCTGAACCTAACAAAATAAAATAAAACGTGCATTTTGGCAACGTTTCTTTTCAGTGAATTAAAACAGGCGGTAGGTACCCAACGAATTTGTAACTGCGAATTTAATCCTTCTGCCCCATGTACAGAAGGATTTTAATGCGTCGTTCAGTCGCCGCCCAGAATTCAGGGCAAACGGACATGCCTTGGTCTATACGGCACTTCGATCTGTAAAAATATACTTGCGGAATAACAAAACACCGTTGTTGGCTAGAGATTAGGGTTTTTATTGATAAACGCCCAAAATTCGTTCGCTCCGCCCGATTCCGAATGAGTCACGGACTAGTGGATCGTCTTAAGTGACATTGGGTCATTCCGATACACTGTGTGATATTTTTACTTTAGTCACCATGGAACTAAGCATCGTGACATCCTCACCAAATTTCCTGGTGAACATAATTCCTCCACCCTCGCTGTCTTGTGTTGCACGGAGAATTGCGGCTACCAACGTTCCGGAAGTTTGTTATGTTTGGTCACTCCAATGCATCGGTGATCTTCCTCTGCTTCTCTTACCATAAGTTACCACAGGTTGTAGTTCTCAGTTTGGCGACCAAGTCCAAAATATGTCCATCTTTCGTGGATGCCTGGGTTAAGATATGTATTAGTGAATTTAGATCACAAAACTAACTGCTTAAAATTAGTTTCATTACATTAGTTTCACTGATAGTTTTACATGTAAACATACAGTTTCATCTTGCATGGATTAGTTTTAGGAAAAAACATTATATTCACACCCACACACTAGTGTCATGCAACTAATTTCATTGTGTAAAACCTGATGAAACTAGTGTCGCAAAAATGCTTCTGCTGAGCTGACGCATTTTATTATGCATTGCAAAAGAAATGCTTTGATGCCGATGGTGACATAGTTGCTGTGATACTGAAGTAACAAAATTTTATGAAATTTTTAACTGATCGGTGAAATTAATTCCAACACGCATGAAAGTAGTTGCATACCGTAAATCTGGCTCAAGGTAATTGTGACTTATGTATGATGGACAGACAGAATGGGCAGACAGTTGATAGCTTATCACTTTCATTGATGACTATCTCTTCTAGAATGAATATATTATTAATTAGGTAATTATAACTCACGCATGATGGAAGCGAACAGATCCTCGGAGTAGCGGTGCGGGTCTGAGAAGCCGCCAACCAGCTGCAGCTCAATGCGCCCCCCGGGGTATGCCATGCCCAGCTCCTGCACGCGGTTCAGCATTGCCGTGGCAGCCTCCTCTGTTCCGGACCCATCCAGGTGAGCCAGGGCGACGGCGCCTGAACCTGGAATGGCAATAAAATAAAATAAATTAGCTCAATAAACATACGCTAACTGATATTAATAAAAGTGGTTACTGTAAAACAGTGATTCCCAAAACAGGTAGTATCGCTCCTAGAGTTCTAAGAGGCAGACAACTGTATGGCAGGCCGAATCGGGAAAGACTGGCTGAGGGAGGCCTTTTGACCCGCCTTTGTATGGAGCTAATGTAAAAAAAGTCTTGCTTTAACTCAACCGTTTTGTCAGTAAATTTGTTGGTACGTTCCGCATCCGGTTCAAGATGGTGGCCTAATTTAATGGTTTAGTAAAGATTATTTTTTCAAATGTGAAATCGTCGTGTTTATTTGGACATTCTTGTTCGCTTTTTTCAATATTATATTATGGTAACTACCTGCCTGAAGAAAGTTTGGAAAACGTATTGTCATTGAGATAGTGATGATTCTATGGACAAATTGCATCATTTAAAAAATATAAAAAAGTTGCATAAAATATATGACTTCTAATTAAGTAGGTAGGTATTTAAGTACCAAATCTTAAAGATTTCAGATGAAATGTTGATTTTAATTTATTAAATAAGATAAAACTTTTTCGGTCCCGAGGATTACTGTTCACAGAACGACTAGTATAATTATTCAACCACTGTTTTAGCATTCTTCATTCGATGAATGCCAGAAAAATTATTTATCAATATTTGTTAAATGAAAAGAAAATTGTACCCAGCTACAATATTCGCGATCTTGGTGTGATTCATAACATTGTTATTTTGTTTGATAATATCATTGTTATTATCAAACAACTATACTATGCATATATGTACGAAGCCATCTAGAATTTGTATCGACTGTCTGGTCTCCATTTTATACGTTATATAAACAAAATTGAATCGATTCAGAAATAAATCACAAAATACACTTCTTACAAATCACACAATCGATTTGATAATTATCTGGATGCAACATTTTTTATTAAATTAATACATTGATTGTACGCAGATAATTATCAGATGCAATGTTGCTGTATTAAATCATGAACAACATTACCGACTGTCCTGAACTATTAAATAGAATTGATTTGAAAGTACCTACACGGCACACCGGTTCTTGTGATATATTTAAAGAAAAACTTTGTAAAACAAATTAGAATAAAAATGCATGTCTTATAAGAATATGTTCAACATACAATAATATTCAGTCTGATGTAGATATCTTCAATTGTAATCAAAATAAATATAAAAAATGTATTAAAAAAGTACCAAACTGCATAAAATGTAATGATATATTATGTAATGACATATATTATGTAGTATTTCCTGTACTTTTAATCCCCCTCTTGCTAAAATAATGTAATTTTTTTACTTGTAAGCATAGTGTTTAAATTTTTAGAAACATAATACTATAGTATATTGAGGAAACCTTCTCCTATAAAATGTCGTATTTATGTGTTTTTTGGTCGCTTTTCTAATATATATGTATACCAGTGTAATAATGATTGAATTATAATTTTTTTAACCTGTTTACATGTCGTAATAACTAAAAATAAAGTGAGTTATCTTAAAAATAGTGGATTTTTGTTTCTACGTCGCAATAGATTGTTCGAGATGGCGATGTTTGCAAATGGATTATTTTCAATAAATAAAGCATTAATCGAGTTAATTGTTATTGCAGAATAATTATTTTTTTTTTTTTTTTACAAATACAGTTATTATACATTGTATATATATATATTTTTAATACATTTTTTTAAATATCGTGTTTCACCTTTTTTTTGAGCAATGCTCGTGTAAAAAAGGTGGAGCAGCGAAAAACAATTCAACATATATTTTTAAAATGTGTAGTAAGGATAATGAAAATTATAATATTAATATAAAGATAATGAATGTATCTAGCTGGTGTAATGCAGTTGCAGTGCGTTAAAAATCATATTTTATTGCAATAAAATTTTTGCACTTCACAAACAAAATTTCTTACGAAAATTATTTCTTAGCAATCATTTCAACTCTTGAGAACTTATCAAAATTCAGTTTTATTACAGATATCTATTTGGGATTATTAGTTAGACTATTTACAAGAAACTCCATAGAAAAATACTTTATGTGGATATTTATAAAATACGCAAAATTGAAGATTTTAACCGCTTGGACACATAAGCGTGTTTTCACGATAATTTAACGTAGGTAGACATAGGAATGACGTATGTGCCGTACCTGAGTTATTCTAGAAAACCCAGAGAATATATCCTTGGAGTGTTTATAATTTTTTTTATAAATCCTACAAATTTAGGATGAATATTTAAATATAGGTGGATTAATTGGCTGTATAGCACTATACTTTGTTTATATGTTTACACACACAAATGTGGAGTACCTAATGATTTTTTGAATGTGGGCAGAAAATTTTCAAATTTAATTTTCAAACGTGGCGAGCAAAAGGTAAATTTATTTATTTCGCGTGATCGCTCGAGTGGGTTAAAAGTTAAAAAATAAAAATTATTATTAAAAATTATTATTAACACGTTTGTTTCTGTTATTTTACAAGTTATATATATGAAAAAATTCATAATGTTTCTTTAAATGATACTTGACACATCCCCCAGGAGATTTTTGTTCTTTTTCAAACGAGTCGTCTTTTATTAAACATTTTCACAATTTTCGCATGAATTTTATGGTTTTTAATGTTAGCGCGCTCGCTCTCACGTTCGTATTGTCGTATCTCTCCATCTTCTTCTTTTTGAGCGGGAATTTGTTTTCCTCGGGGCCTCTTGTGTGGGGTTAATGAAAAAAAAATTGTCGTCAACCAATAATTGACGAAAATTTCTAGCATCCTAGAATTCTGGACATTGGGTACAGCAAATACTTTTCGTTTTGTCAACTTCGCGTAAATTAATTCTCAAACGGTTAATTCAGACAAGAAAGCAAAGCACTCATAAGTCAACAGGCAACGGTACATGAAAGGGACAAATATTTAATAAATTTAATATAATAACATGCCGGATAAGGTTCCGTTTCGCGGACACAGCGGCGGTCGTAAATATCAGCGGCACACAGACGGCACCGGGCACCGGGCACCGGGCACCAGGATTACATTCGCAAAGGGAGATGTGTTTATCTTCCCGGTAAATCACGAGATCATCGGAGTGTGTGTTCTTGCTTGATCATCGGAGTGTGCATCTTGCTTGCAATCGCTGGCCGGTGCTGCAGTAAAGCTGGGTCTCTTCCTTCAATGTTATCGTCTCCCGCGACAACATTCTGCTTCCACATGACTTACAACATCGTCAATAAGGGCGTGACCTTACAAACAGACGCAATGTTCTTGCTTTCCTATTTATTAATTATTAATTATTTTTACATCAAACGACTAAAAAGGTTTATAATTATAAAACATTTTTCTAATGAAAAAATATGTTCTAATGTGTTTTTATTTTTTCATTAACAATAATTTTAGTTAGAAAAAACGGAAGGTGAGTCATTTTTAAAACTTTTTTATGTTCGCACGCAAAATGTTTATATGTTTATTTTTAATCATAAAATTTGGAAGCGTATTTCATCACCTTTCCAAAACAGTTTTTATTTTTCGGATATATTCAGAAATATTTAATTTATTTGGATTTTATTGCAAAACGGCAACATTTCGAAGCTCTGTAAAGCGGTCTACACACCATGCTGCGAACAGCAGCTGTTAGCAGCTGGCTAAAAATCGAAGGTTGGAGGTGGTCTCCTGTCACTTTTTTCCTCATGCGAACCCGTAACACTCTGTTTCACGTTGACTGCAAATTGGAAGAAACCGTCTGCCGCTAGTACCAACCGATGCGCCGCAGTGAAATGAGATGGTGATATTGAATTTATTGTGTTAATAGAAGAGACAGAAGACAACGTGAAACAGAATGTTACGGGTTCGCACGAGGAAAAAAGAGACAGGAGACAATAGCCAGCTGCTAACAGCCCGATATGTCGGGCTGTTCGCAGCATGGTGTGTAGACCGCTTAAAAATATGATTTCTAGACGCGTCATGTTTGTAGCCACGCCTATAGCGCTCTCATGCACTTTAATGTTGAAACAAACGCAGGAGACGATAATGTAGAAAAAACAAAGAATGTTGAAGGCGAAGTTGAACGATTTGTTGAAGCTGGAGATCGGACTTAACAGGAGCGCATAATGGGTCCGACAGACACAGCTATATCCCCATTGGGAATGTACGGCGAGCGATATTCCGAAATACGACAAACCAAATAACGCTAGTGCTTTTATAGCTGTGTGTGTGTGACAAGTGTAAAGGGGAAACGGAATGCACAAGCAAATTACATCTCTGGGGGCCTAGCAGACCGGCATGACCATACCATATCGATAATTTATTGATAACGAAGCAATATCGGTAGGATAAACTACAGCTAAGTCCCCGAGCATGAACGGTTATCGATAAATTAATCAATGTTATTTGTGAATTATTTAATTGTTGACTGTTTTTAAAACCGTTTTTTTACATTCTTTGCTCCACATAGGAGGCAAAAAGAAAAATAATTCCCCTCAGGACTTATGTCATCTTCAGTCAGGAGGTGTGTTGAGAGTTTTTTTTTAGGAACAGAGCGGAAGATCTGGAAAGGAAAAAGGTAAGAGTGTTGGGTAGGAATCTGGGGGTTAGGAGTGACGGACGTGTGAATCAATTCCTTCCACCGCGGAGTAAGAGATCCTATAGATCCCGATCGAGAGAATCCTGCTGGAGAGGTAGAGAGGCTCCCTCAAACAGAAGAAACTTTCTAAATCCAGACCGCCAGACAATAAGTGGGCAGACGCATCCGCATCCAAGACCTATACAATCCTTACACAATGAAATCGGGCACCCCTGCATGTAGCGACTTATGGCAAAGGTTTTAAATCCAATAAATGGTTTCCGGGGCGGTGGTTCCTATATCTGGCATCCATCAAAAATTACAAATTTAAGCTATGGAGGCCGTCTGAACACTATCAGATATATTTTTTTAAATAAAATTTTTAATTTCTTGCGCTATCGAAGAATAATAAAAAATAGATAGATATAATATAATTAATACATATTTGAAAATAATTTTAGTAATATTTATGATTATTGCAAGAAATGACTACATAGAGATAATGTTATCTCGACTTGCAAGAAGCAGATTCATAATATTTACGAGCAATAACTCAATTTAGGCCAAACATGTCTTAAGTGGCTAGGTAGGTACCGGAATCATAACTAAACGTGGCTAGGTAAGTACCGGAATCATAACTAAACGTGGCTAGGTAGGTACCGGAATCATAACCAAACGTGGCAATATAGATACCGGAATCATAACCAAACGTGGCAATATAGGTACTGGAATCATGACCAAACGGCACTAGGTAGGTACCGGAATCATAATCAAACGTGGCAATATAGTTACCGGAATCATAACCAAACGGCGCCAGGTGTGCTAGCATGATCGATCGATATTTATTTATTTTATTTATTTATTTACATTTGATACATTTAAAGCCAAAATAACAAATAATATTACATAATAAGAGAATATATTTAAAATGAATACAAGTGTTATTACGTTGTTTTAGGTCGATATTAGTTCCTAGCTAGGCAGATTGCCTGTTCTAAGGAACCAAAGTGTGTAAAGTGCCAAATGCAATTTAAATTATTATTATTTTTTTAAATTAATACCTATCTACTAAGTTTTTACTAAATGTGCCATTCATAGGTAACCATGTATCGTTTTAAGTTATGAAGTTACCGACCGATTGTCGTCCTAGGGAACGATGAGAAGTTACCGACCGATTGTCGGTAACTTCTCATCGTTCCCTAGGACAACTAACACAAAAACGAAACTAACACAAAACGCAAACGAATAGGTAACAGTTCACAATGACTAAGTGTCCTTAATTTATCCGATATCAACTGTCGTTTGTACGTTAGCGATCTGCAGTTGTCTTAGGGAACGATGAGAAGTTACCGACAATCGGTCGGTAATTTCATATCGATCGGCCATGCTAGCACGCAAGTTAGGTACCAGAATCATAATTAGTCGTGGTTAGGTAGGTACCGGAATCATAACCAAACGTGGCAATATAGGTACCGGAATCATAACCAAACGGCGCTACATAAAGTTGACCTTTTATAAGGAACATTTTATACGACTCGGTAAAAAACAAAATATAGCTTCTAACGGTGAGAAACAGAAACACACAGTTTACGTAATTTTAAATTGATATATTTATGACAGTTAACAGATGACCTCAACCGACACACATCAATGATTCAATCGAATGAAATTTTGTAGGTAAGCCGTCGGGGGTCAAACCTCACCCCAAGAACCAGGGCGCCCCTGTTAAGTCATCAAATGTAGCGAACCACTCGGGGTGACCTAGAGCAAAGGTGTTGGTTATCCAATAAACGGATAAATTCCTGGGGCGGCGGTACCCATAACCGCCTCCCAGATCTCCAAAATAAGCAAGATAAAGGCGTATCTTCAATTAAGTCAAACTTAAAATTTAAAAAAATACGATGTTACAACCTGTCAAACTGTGCGACGTATCTATCGCTAGCAACATTATTTTATTTTATTAGGGAGACCAACTGTTTCCATTAATAACATAGCATAGTAACTTACTAGTAAGTCACATTAATTGTACCATTTACAGGTTTCCACGTGGGTCTCATATAATAAGTGAAATGATTTGAAAGGTTATAACGAAAAAAATACATAACAAGTTGTTTGAATGGGAATAGGGTGAGGGTAGGATGGGGGGGGGGGGTCGTTCTAGCTGAGGTATAGTATGAATATGTGCATAATATAATATAGAATGTAGTAAAAAGATGTATAACAAAAAATTAGGAAGTTCAAATGCTGATAGTAGCATTAGATGAGTATCAATATTTGCTGTAAAGAATTGAGAGATCGCATATGACTATGAAGGAGTGTGATTCAGAGTTGAAAATGTCAAATAGGGTATTTCCACGTTTTTTTTATTGCTTAAAAAAATTACGATTATTATGGCATTTTTATTTTAATTTTATCTTGACGAATAAATTTTCTACAGCGACTCTAAGTTTCCCATTTTTGTAATACCTCAAAAACGATATTTTTATCGCGTGACGTCATAAGCGTTGACCGGCTTTGAAAAAATTCTGACAGTAGTATTTTGTTATTTGTTGACGTGCGTATTTGGCGTCATTGCCAACCACGGGCTGTTGTGGTTTTGTCGATTTCTTGATCGTTTTTAAAATGAATAAAAACATAAAAAAACAAACTTTTATAGTAGGATGATTAAAATAAATAAAAAAATGATCTTTAAATATTCCATACATTTTCAACAGAATCCCTCGTTTGTGAAAATACCCTATTGTGTAGGTATAGTATGTATTGAAAATGTCTGATGCACGATAAGTGAAGGAGTTTTGCTTAGAATTGGAGTTGCATCGAGGGGGGCTACAAATTTTGTCTGATCTGTTACGAATATCCTCGTACACTTTACAATCATTCAAAATGCGATAACTTTATGTAGAAGCACATTCCGAGCACAAGTACAGCTCTATCTATTCATTATTTATCGTATATTATAATAATATGAATAGAGTTAACCCCGCGAGGATGATCTCAGGCAATTCAATGACGACAATTTGCAACACCAACGCAATGAATGGATTTCCTTGAGGATACAACAATGAAAGTATCGTTTGAAAGCAAAACACGTGTAATTTACTGCATTTCTTGTACTTTGCTCTGCCTTGTTTTTAATGACGTCCCACATAAAGAATATCACACCGTAATATAAACCTATTCGTTTTTTTTTTGTTTTCATTAGCTCTACACAGGAGGCTCTGAGAAAAAAAAATCCTTAGGGCCTATGTCTTCTTGACATTGATGTATTTTACACCAACAAAGCACAATTTAGACGGCAAGCTTTATTGCTGCTAGAAAAATCTATTTTTTTTATTTTAATTTTTTTATTTAAAATTTCTTTATTTTAAAAACATTTTCAACCGCTTGCTGATGGGCGTATTTTAAATTTTGCACAGCTGATAAACGGCCATTTACGACACATTGATGGTTGTTTGACAGTTTTGTAAGGTTAGGATTAGGAGCGAGTTTATTAACACATTCTTTTTTTTTTTAAGAAAGACAAATAACGTTCTCGGGATACGAAAAACCTGACAACATTTGAAAATCTTCTACTACCACCACGCTAAGCGGAAGATGTTTCTTGTGTTATGATGGAGGACTTAGACAGACGAGGAATCGAACACGGGACGCCTTTGTGATGGTCACCACTGACCGGTCGAGTATTACTGTATTATTGTGTTTTATTAACGAATTGAAATTTAAAAATTTGGTAATGTTCTTAAAATGAATAAAGAATTGAATTAAATTGAAAAAAAATCGAAGATGCTGTGTGTAGGGCCTTTTAAGGGATAGAAAGGAGATGAAGTTCTGGGAAGGAAAAAGGTTTAAGGGAAGGGTAGGAATCAGGGGATCAATGTGTCCAGGAGTGCCGGACGTGTGAATCTATCCCTCCCACTGCGGTGAAAGGCGTTGGGTCGAGAAAGTCCGGCCGGGAAGATCAAAATGTCTCCATCAACCAGTCTCCCGATGCATCCGCTGTCAAGACCCGGACAAACAAAACCCTGTGAACCCGGGCACTCCTGCTAAGTCACCAAACGTAAACCATTTGGCAGAGGTGTCGGTTGTCCAATAAACGGTTCCCGGGGCGGCGGTACACATAACCGACTCCCAAATTATGAGATTATACATGTCAAGATTGATTTAAGTGACGGTCGGCGTAGTCCAAAGGTAAGACTCTCGACTCCCAATCCGAAGCACGCGGGTTCGGAAAATATATTTTATTTGATTAATTTGTGTTATTTCACAATTAATTAATTAAAAACAATATATAGTATAATTGCGGCACGTTCCAGACTGGAAGACACTTTCAGTATCGCCCTGGTATAAGACCACCATTCAGAATTGGACACCTTTTGTTGCTTTAAATGGCTTTAGTCGTGTTTGGCGACCAGAACTGAATAGCCAGGTACTTCCCCACCTTCCTCTACCAAATCTCCTTCCCCTCCACCCTACCTCACAACATACCACCACTGAAGATGCAATGGCTCAAATGCAAAGTCTCACTGGCTCCAGACGGGAGCGGTTGGGACTCTTGTGCAGTATTCATATATATATAACACAAGCGGGAAACTGAGGAATCTTCTTCACATATGTTACTCTATATAAAATGAAGATTCCCCACTTTATGTAATAGAGAACTAAAAAAAAAACTTTTTTCGGTGTAAGCATTATTTATTTTAACAATTATTCACATTTTTCAGCAACTGCGCTTCGAGACGATTAAGATACATTAAACAGCTGACATTGTCAAGCGAGCGATTTAAAAAAAAAATTGACATAAAAAAATCCAATTTTAGATTCGATTTACTCGAAAACAAAAACTCAAATAAAAAAGAAAGTAGTACCACAAAATCAACTTCTTATGTGTTGTAGATTCACCAGTTTCCAAACACATTTGTATTGTACAAAAATATTAATCTCGGATTAAATAAGAAAAAGAAAAAAAAGCATCCAAAGATAATATAAAAAATATGGTCGGCATATTTTTTAAATTTTTCAAGTCTACCTATGAGGAAATTAATATCTCAGCTTGTAAGAAAAAATAAAGAAAAATATAATTTATTATTTCTTTACATTGATTTTCACCCTTTCTGACTTAACCCACATAACCCTACCGTACCAATTTTGGTTCCGAACAAAAAATAATTATAATAGGACAAAAAGTTTAAAAAAAAAAACTTTTTCTATGGCTTGTGTTACTGTACAATGTACTAGCAGTTACGAATTAAACATCAAACAGCATACTTGTTGTCGTCATTTGATTAAAAAATTTAATCAAAGTTTGCAAGTCACAAAATCGAAAAACATGTATTTTAGAACGTAAGCATACGTGCCTTACAATACTTTATTTTTATATTTAACAACATGTAAACTGCGTTTTTTTTAATGTAACAAAAACCATACGTAACGTAATTTAACAATATTTTTTGTGTATGAAAATTTTGTGTTCCAATTTGGGTACGGTTGGGCTATGGGCGTCTAATGTGTATTCTTTAAAAAAATCAGTTGCTTGTCAGTGCAATAAAAACTGGAAGAAAGTGGTGACGAATGTCACCAAAGAAGCAAAATTTGCACAGTAGAGGCCAATTCTGATCCTGGTCGCACTGATTTTGGTGAAAAAAAAGGTACGAATTTTAAATTTTCCGGGGCCACAATCCTATTTCCAAGCAAACCTCTTGTTGGCTGTTTACCCACCGGTGGCCACCAATGAAAATGATTTTTATTAAATTTTTATATCATTTATTGTTTACGAGTTTCTATTACAAAATAATATTATTAGTAACAACAATTGTATAAACTACCAAAATCTGAAAGAATTGTTACTGTAGACACAAAAAAAATCTGAAGTGACGTTTGATTTTTCTGAAAAAAAAACCTGGCTCTCCAGAGGAATATATTTCGATGATGACGTGTGGTCATGACAATGGAATATCGTCATCAGTTAACCTTCATTCTTCTTAATTTTGAAACTGTGGCCCCGGAAAATTTTCAATTGGAACGATATTTTCATCACCAGAATTTAGTAAAGTGAGGTCAGAATTGGCCTTTACTGGAGTTGTGTACAAATTTTGCTTATTTGGTCACATTCGTCATCACTTTCTTCCAGAAACGTTAGTTTTTGGAGCACCGACAGCAATTAAAAAAAATTAAAGATACTTGTTAGACGCCTATAACTCTATCGTACCAAAATTGGAACACCTTCCCCATCCCACAAAATCAAATAAATATTTTTTAAATATTTTATAATACCTTGTGATTTTTTTTAATGACGATACCAACAAAAAATATTTAAAAAAAACATTTTAAAAAGTTTCAGGGCTATCTGGGTTAAATTGATTGATCTGAAAATTTTGAAAACAGATTTGCCTGCTCGAAGACCTTAGATCTATCTGAGTTGAAGACGGATTGCTTCACAAGTAAGACTTTTAGGTATATATATATATACTTTGTAAAAGCAGAAATGAAAGGAAAATATCTCTTCATTTAACATTTCCCGTATTGGCTAATCTGCCATTTAGATTTAACGAGTAATTATAATATAATAAATAGATAATCAAATTTCAAAGCCAGTTTCCAGTAGAGCAACCATTCCATTCCTAAACATGTTTATTAATATTAATTATAATAATAAACGATATTTCAATGATTGCCAACGTTCACAATGACGATCACTTCATTGATAATAAAATTAGTAAATTATAAAATGTCTTACTCGCAATGTAATAAAATAATGGAGAAGAATTTCTATTACTACCAGATAAATCAATAATAATTTAATACGAACAATTTACCGAATATAATGATAATGTAGGAATGCATCTTCTTGAATGACTCCCAGTATTTATTTTTTAATTTAATTTTAGTAATTGTAGACCACCAGAAATGTAAATATTAGAATCACAGAACATTTAAGATGTTTAAATAATAATAATTTTTCGGAGTTTGCCAATCATCTTATTTCCACCAATCATACGTTTAATAAGGACACAGGGGTTAAAATTCTTCACCGTAATAATAAAAGCAAAAAATTAGATAACTTGGAAGCAATTGAAATTTTAAAAATCCCTAAATAATAACGCTAATAACTAATACTTGAATAACCAAATTAATTTATCGTTTAGTCCCATTCTAGATATGTTACCAATAAACCGCTCAGTTATTGCTGTAATTCCCGCAATTACCCCCCCTACCCTTTTGACCTCCCACTCCAGCACCTAAATTTATTTTTTTTTTTTTTTAAAAAGAAAGACAAACATTCCCGGGTCACGAATAACCCAACAACATTTGAAAATCTCCTACTACCACCACACTAAGCGGAAGATGTTGCTTGTGTTGTGATGGAGGACTTAGCCAGCCGAGGAATCGAACACGGAACGCCTGGGTGGAACCCAAACGCGATGCCCACTGAACCACTGATGTTTGGTATATATCTATCAATATTTTGTATCATAGGTTAGTTTTAATATTCTCCTGACGAAGGAAGGGTTCTTCCGAAACCGGTAGAGTGTAATTAAAATTAAAGTGGTCTAAAACAAATTTATATATTTTATTGTAAATTATGGTGAGCCACAAAGTTAATGCTTATTACGAACATGTATATTATATTTATTTTTATTTGAACACCTCAAATTGTAACATTTTAATTAATGAAGACAATATTGGTGGAACTCAGCCGAAAATCTGAAACAAAAAATCAGAAACTGATCGGGCCACATCTGGGATTCGAACCTAGGACCTTCGGCTTTCCGGGCCGCGGATCTTCCAACTGAGCTATGCGTCCCTATCCGATTCGGTCATATTTAACTTTAGCATAGTTCGACTTAGAACTATCAACATTATCTTCAATTTCTTAGCGCATATTTTTATTGGCTGCTATCTTTATGTACCTATGATTGCAAGATTCAACTCGAAATAAATGCTATCTAGATAGTGTCGATGTAACCGTATCCTTTTCTGATTTTTCTGACTCAGATATTCGATGTCTCCTGTCATATAATTTGTTTGATAATAATTTTCCTTGCCGAAAGTAGGGGCGTATCAAGATGTTGCCACCAGTGAACTTTTCAATACATTTAAGGTCCTACCGTTTTTAAACTTCTTGAAAAAAATGATCTTGTAAAAATTCTGAAGAATCTGAACTGTCCACAATGCGAAGTTTGTGACCCAGAACCCAGAACATCTGGGGATATATATGTACCTAGATATAACACGGCAGATGCACGATACCATCGAGTTATCTAGTTTCGCTAATATTGTCTTTATAAATAAAATAAAAACAATCATAATAATTTATTCTCTGAGTTTAAAAACGCTTTCTTTAAAATTTTTATTGCATCATAGAAATTTTTCTAATTCTTTGTATTTCTAATTTAAAATATAAGAAAATGAAATGAAAACTACATAGAAAAAATAACAATGATGGTCCTGCCCTAAGAGTATGGATATTAGAGAGACAGCATGTGAAGTGTGCCCGCGCGCTCCAAGTGTGCCTTTTCGAGAATTTTACCCAAACGGCTGGTTTTTGGTAGTTTAATACGTTCCGACAGCAGCCATTTTACATGGTGACAGCCAATGTCAGCCGTGTGGGTAGAATTCTCGAAAAGGCACACTTGGAGCGCGCGGGCACACTTAACATGCCGTCTCTCTAATATCAATACTCTTAGGCCCTGCCAGATAGCTTACAAAACTTACTTCTTCTTTAACCCAAATATGGCATTTCCCGTATCCACATCTCTGAGAAACGCATGTAAGGTACTATCCAGGCAGATTTATTCAACTTATCGCTTGATTTATGATCAGCATTCCGAGATATCGTAAACAACCGCTAAAATGACATAATTTATTGTGTACCGAGAGGAAACAAGAAAATTAGCGTACGGAAACATTATCGGAAAAGATATTAAAAACTAACAAGAATAAATAATAACATCACCTAGAGAAGAACAGACCAAACGTGTGATGAATAGGGCTTTTTCACAAAAGAGAGATTCCGTTGAGTATGTGTGGAATATTTAAAGAGCATTTTTCTGATTTTAATCATCCTACTAAAAATTTTTGTTTTTTATGTTTTCTTTCATTTTTCATAAGCGGTGCTACGTATTTTGTTCGAATGGTATGAATTTTTCATGTGTCTGCACTAGTGATGTAAAATTTATATTAAAATAAACTTACCGGAATGTCGCACTATGACGATGATACACGATGTGGCGTCGTCCGATCCCATTATATTAACATTTTCTGAAACAAAAAAGATTTACGAGTAAATATAATTTTAAAAGACAGCCCAACCATCGACAGTTTATAAATCTATGAAAAAAATTTAAAATTAGGGTTCCGGTGTTAAAATACTTGAACTATTCGTGTATTCACTTCTTAAATCTTCGTAAATTCACTTTTTGGGGTCTTTTTTAATTAAATGAAAATAAATAACTTGTGTACCCAGCTAATCCACCCAGCTTTTTACAATAAAACAAATTAAAAAAATATCCCCACTCTTCCCTGTTGATCTTCTAAGCACCTCCCCTCACCACCTCTCTCCCCCCACTACTTCAATTTCTACCCACGCATAGCTTTGTATACTTGATTATTTAGTTTTAGTACATTTTATGAGAACACCGTTCTTGAAACATGTCGATTTGTTAAAATAAAGATTATCGTGGTAAAAACAAAGTGTTTTAATTTGTCATTAAAAAAATATATATTAAATAACAAGGACAAGGATGATTATTTGAACAAATATGGAGGTAAGATGAGCTTACGAAAGGTGAGGTTAGGTTACGTCAGGTAAGGTTAAGTTACGTCAGGTAAGGTTAGATTACGTCAAGAAAGGTTGTATGGATTGTTAGTATCTACTGTGGGTACCTTGCTTGTTACACACAAAGTTTCTCCTAATTATTTTTATAAATATTCAACATCAAACTTTTTATTTTTTCATTTTCGTTTATTTCATTAATTCTTTAATAATTTTGTTAATTTTTTCTAGTATGCTATACGTATTTCGCTGAATTTTTCTGCTTCCAAATTTCTGACATATTCTCATCAGTGATTAAGAAGTTTTTAAATTTGTAATTTAATCTGAATCTGTCTAAATCAAAAATTGAGCATTTTTCTAATACGTGGGTGCTGTCCTGAATAGATGTTTTGTCACACGGGCATTTGTCATCGTCTATTATCTTGAAGCGTTTCAGGTATTCTTTGAAGCACCCATGTCCTGTCAATATCTGTGTTGCGTAAAAGCTGTTTTTCGCGTGTTTCCCCTGGAAAGATTAGGTTTTTTTTTTCTGAATGTTCTTTCTATTATTGACCTTGCTTATTATTTATCAAGGTTTGTATTTTGCAGTCTTTTGAAATAGGTACAGTTTTGCCATTCATTATAACCACCGGTGGAATCGTCTTCATCTTTGTGATGAAAAGTCCTTTGGTTTTTTCCTCGGAGAATTGAAGTTTTATTTACGTATTAGGGGCTTAGCTTACACCACAACGCCAGCAGACTTCCTTGTTCTTACAGTGGGCTACTGTGTGGCCATAGCCCAAGCACTTTTGGCAGCTTAGTATCAAAAGGTACTCGCTGACGCCGGCTTTATGGTATCCGATGTTGAACACCTTTTTTTCGATGAGATATTGCCAGATAAGTGGCGCTACCGCTATCACCGCACATTTGCGGGTGGTAGGGTAATTTGTGTATCAACTTGATAGCTTCTTCGGGTTTTTGCTATCTTAAGAGAGAGCTAAACCCGCAATTTTGCTTAACTATTGACGTAACAAGGTCTTTTTCTGATAGGTCCGCATCAATTCCCTTTAGTATCAGTCTGGGATGCAGCTTGGCCCCCTTTTCGCTCTGCAGATGTTCCATTTTCGTCACTTCAGTCGAGAATTTCTTGTACTGCTCTTCTGTGTCGCATTGAACGAACACTCTATTGTTGGCCAATTTTTTGATCTTTTTTATGCCAATTCCTGACTGTGACATTTATTTTTTCTTTGATTGTCTTTTCTAGGGTCTCGCTTGCTATGGCAGATTTCCCTGAGACTACTATTGAGTACGTTTTCTCTAGAGGGGCAATAACCGGAGAGCTTTCTGTAATCGTTGCGTGCGCTGTGTGGGGCTGTCGAGTTCCGTTTTCCCCCCTTGTCGCTTTTGCATAACTAGTAGAGGGCTTGTTATTCTCCACATCCGATCCATGGAATGTGGCTTCATTATTATTTATCGCATTTTTGTCCCCTTTTTGGGTGGCGATCGTTACGATTTTGTCCGTGTGGCTCTTCTCCTGTTCGTAGAGCTCCTTTACGTGGTCCGCTTTTAAAATGAGTATTTCTTGTCTCATTTTATATAATTCTTTAGCTTCTCCTCCGTGTTCCATTTGAGCTGTTAATACTGTAATTTGTTTGGCATTCGCAACCATTTGGTCCATTGCTGCAGTAACAGCGGCCTTATGGGTGCCTTTGATATTCCCACAGGAAGCTAAGGCCTTCTTGGCGGAGTCTGCTTGTTCCAAGGTGTTGGAATATCAGCTCTATTGTGTCGTTGCTTCCTGATGACTTAGGCTCAGTCTTTTCTGGTGCGGTATTTTCTGCCACAGTCTTCTCTTGCTTAGTCTCTTTGGGAGCTGGTATATCAGCTCTATTGTGTCGTTGCTTCCTGATGACTTAGGCTCAGTCTTTTCTGGTGCGGTATTTTCTGCCACAGTCTTCTCTTGCTTAGTCTCTTTGGGAGCCGGTATATCAGCTCTATTGTGTCGTTGCTTCGTGATGACTTAGGCTCAGTCTTTTCTGGTGCGGTATTTTCTGCCACAGTCTTCTCTTGCTCAGTCTCTTTGGGAGCCGGTATATCAGCTCTATTGTGTCGTTGCTTCCTGATGACTTAGGCTCAGTCTTTTCTGGTGCGGTATTTTCTGCCACAGTCTTCTCTTGCCCAGTATCTTTAAGAGCCGGTTCCATGATCGGAGGAGGTGGCGAAGGTCCTGCGCTATCGCTAAACTTTACAGGAGTTCTTTGCATCTTTGATGGTTGCTAGTTTAAATGTGTTGGGGCGAAAAGATTAGTTGTAAATTTTATTAAAGTTGCTTACTGAATGGTTTTTCAAAATTTGTATTAGGCAAACGCGGGGATTTTTGTTTTTATTTATGCACCGGGGCGAAAAGACGAATTTACCACTGTTTTTATTTGAACAAATGAATCGGTTGAAAATATTATTAACGTTGCTATATATGGCGGGAAGGATAGCGGAACCACACTGATCCCAGATGTGGCGAACGAACGCGGTGAAATGACTGCTTTATTTAGGTTAGGTTAGATGAGGTTTCTTTATTTTTTGAAATGATGAATTCGCGCAAAGCTAATTCCAAATTTATATTAGGCAAACGCGGGGATTTTTATTTTTTTTAAGCAAATAAATTTGCAAGTGATTTTATGCACGGGGGCGAAACGAACGAGTGAATTGGTTGAAAATATTATTAACGTTGCTTGCTGAACGGATTGGAGAAGAACACTCTGGTTAGATTAGGTTAGTTTAGGTTAGGTTAGGTGAAGTTACGTCAGGAAAGGTTTAGTTACGTCAGGTAAGGTTAGGTTACGTCAGGTAAGGTTAAGATACGTCAGGTAAGGTTAGGTTACATCAGGTAAGATTAGGTTACGTCAGCTAACGTGAGATTACATCAGGAAAGGTTACGTCAGATAAGGTTAAATTACGTCGGGAAAAGTTAAGTTACGTCAGGTGAGGTTAGGCTAATTTATTTCCTTCACTTTTCTTCAATGATCTGTTTCGTCATGGAACCTAATGGCGCATATAACTAAAAAAGAGCTTACAACGGAGCTTTCAGTGAAAGAACTCTCGCTATCTCCCGCTGCTGCACGTCTAGCAGGCCGACGGGCTCCACCACCTTGGAGGCGGTGTCCAGCAGCTGGGCCGCCGTGTCCCGGTACACGAAGTGCGCCCCCAACAGTTAGTAGGTAGTAGGCTAGTGTGGTAAAAGTGTTGACTCACTGTCGTGCGGCACCGTGGCGGCCATCTCCCGCTGCTGCACGTACAGCAGGCCGACGGGCCCCACCACCTTGGAAGGGGTGCCCAGCAGCTGGGCCGCTGTGTCCCGGTACACGGGGTGCGCCGCGAACAGAGAGCGTGTGTCCGCCGGACACTCCTCCTGCAGGACGCCGTTCAGCACAAGCACCATTCTAAACAAAACAAAAACACAGTGGTTAGTTTACTTATTCGTCAAATATAACAACTTTGGAAAGAGTTAAAATAATACAATAGATAAGAAATTCAACAATTCAAGAAACCTGGTGACATGATGAAAAAACCTGGGCTACAACGAACGGCAAGTTCACCCCAATACGTTGACATGGGCTTTCTGTTTTGTGATCCCTCAGCGCTATGCTGCTGTTGGGCTGTCTGCTCATTCTGAGTCTCGTCGAAACAATCGACTGCCAGCCAGAACACGACCGTGGGGCGCAATATTGAAATGGGTACGGAATGCAACTATGTATGGCGATAATTGACCAAAAAGTATGCCTCGGCAGCCAACGCGCGCTCTGCCTTCGTCCAGTCCATAATTCTATCTAAACCAAGCGGAGATAAAACTGTAAAAGCACTCTTTCGTCGAATCCATTCAAATAAGGAGTTCCTCTACCTCAGTCCCACTGTCACGATATGATAGAAATTTCTTAGTCACATCGATCGACAGGTTTGCATTTAATCGAAATACTTTATCGATGAAAATAAGCAAACCCAAATAAAAAAGTTTCCAGTCGCAATTTTAATTTAATTTATTTATTAGTAGGTCTGATTTCTCATGTTTTTATTTATTAACCGCGATTTATCCTCACATCGTTGGGTGTGCTAATAATTTGAGAAACATATATATAATATATCATTAAGGAAGTAGATAACAATAACAATCTAAATTAAAATATGAAAATGAACGAGACACAGAAAAATAATAAAAGAGCGGTCGCAACTTGGACACGAACCCAGAACCTCTCGTCTTACCGGGACGGGCGCCTTTACCCATTCAGCATACATAAAAATTCAACATTTTTGGCACACATAATATACTTTAAATATTTTAAACTTATATGTACCTATTCAATCACTAACAAAACATCAAGGGAGGGGGGGCACGGGAGGAAAGCGGGGACGATTAGAAAAGGACACGCAGGGAGAACAGTTTTTTTTTAAAATTAAGTGGCATTGCAACAATTGTAACTTGCTAGTAAATTATATTATAAAAAGGTAAATTAAAAAAAAATATTCATTCAGAATTCAGGCAAGATGTGTTCTTAGCGCCGTATTTTATTAAATAATCTATTTGAGACAATCAATTTCGGGCGATTAAAAAATCCCATCGACTTAATAATATAATTGCTAGAACGAGCTCCATGCAAAAAGATATTGAGCGGAGCCCATAAATTTTAGCCTATATCTATGAGTACTTATTAAAATTTTAATCTAACTGTTTTTAACTGATTACATTAAAACTTATAACTCTGAGATAAGAAACAGCAATGTATGCATTTAATTTCGAAATTATCTTATAAAATAAACAAGGAAAGATGTCATGTTAGTCGTGTGTTAGTGAAACTCGCATAATACATATATCATACTAAATCTAAACAACTTAGAAAATAATACACGGACCATGTCAGTGTTGTGTACTAAATCATACAATATTGCAAGCTCTAAAGTTCATTAATAATAATAAAGGTGAAATACATCTTAATATATCACAGCAGACAATCAACACAACAAGTAGTGTATTAATAACATAATAATTCAACATAAAATTTCAATAATGCATAACTACTTGAAATGTACATAATTAAGTTTACAAAGACCGAGCTCAAATAGAATTTGCAGTCGTGAAACGTGTTATGACCGTGTTAATAGTGCACTGAATGCAGTCGGATCATGGTGTGTTCTCAGTTAGGTAACCTAACCAAATCCTCTGCAATAGTTCACCCCTGATTCGCTACGTTTGGTGACTTAACAGGAAGTGAGGAAGACCTTTTGACCTCTATATCAGGACTACCTCGACCTATCGCCTTGCATTGCAGTGGAAGGGTTGGATTCGTCCGTCACTCCTGACACATTGACCCCTAGATTCCTACCTAACTCTCATACATTTTTCTTCCAAGAACTTCTTCTATTTCTTTTCCATTAAAAGACCCTCCATACAGCAAACCCCAAAGATGACATACGCCCTGAAAGATGGCATGCGGTGCAATGCTAATTAAATAAATAAATTGTTTCTCCCTTCGTGTCATTCCCTTTCCGACTCCTCTTCGTCTTCCCCTCCCACCTCTCCTTCCCCTCCCACGTTCCCTTTTCCCCTTCACGTGTTTCCCCTCCCCTCTCCACCTCTCCCCTCTCTCTTTCCCTCTCCCCAACCGACCCTCCCGCATACCTCTCTCCATAATACATCAATTTTTCCAACAACTCGCATGACCTATTTAATTTTTTTATGCAAATTTCATAATGTCAGAGCTCACCAGTAGGGATATATATATAAGTATTCACGGCATGTTCACAACAATTCAAAAAAATAATAGCAATCGGATGAAATTCTAATCGCAATCGTATGAATATGAATAGTATAGGAAATAATTTCATAACGCCAGAGCTCACTATCCTATAACCATCCCGGGTATGGGCATATCATATTCCCAAAGTTTCATCGCAGTCGGATGAACGGTATGGCCGTGCAGAAGGTAAGAACAAACAAACATTAATAGATGAGTTGAAATAATTTCCAAATATGCAATTTTACTATTATTGTTACATAAATGCATATTTAGTATCTAAATGGCGATTCAGCAATAAGTTTTGAGAGAAAAATAATATAACAGTGCATTAGTATGCTTTTTAGCGCCTCCGCCCACTCAGGCAACTGAAAACTCTCAACTGCCAACTGTATTTGTATGACAATGTGATGGCCCGCACACTACACAATCACACAAAACCCCGTTGTCAATGGTAACGCAAACGGTGACTTGCGACCATCTTGCGACTGTCACGGCTGATTACCCTGGGCAGCCGTTGCTAGGTTGCGAGCTGTCAGCTGATTGTTCTTCATCTATGGTTAAACAAGCTTTTTGACCAATCAAGACAGAGAAAACAGCCGGTTTTAGTTGGTTTTCAGTTGCCTCAGTGGGCGAAGCGCCTTAGTCTTTAAAAATAAATTGTCGACTACAAACTCTTCTATTTTCAAAATTGGAAGTGTTTTTTGAAGAATTCAGACAAGCGATAAAGTACCTACCTATAATTGAATATTTCTTAATAACCAGTTAATTGATATTTTAAAAGTTGGAAATGATTCGTCGACAATTTAGACAATCTAAGCTAGTAATAATAATAATTTTTATTTTCTAATATTCCACAAATACACACAAATTCGCGCTATTTTCGGAAGATTTAAAAACATATTAAAACATCAAGACCATCATACTTTGTGTCAGATTTTTAACTAATTTCGTTATTGTACACGGATGTCGAAAAAAGTGGTCGGATCGACAAGTTATCGTATCGTGAAGTGGTTGTAATTCGGGGCATCCCTGCTCACGTGACAAGTGTTTACCGAGGCACAATACTATTATTGGGAAATTATTATTCCAGAGCGATTGTTATTATCCAAGGATATATGAATTGCTTCGGCGATATTATGAATTATGCAAAAGTGAAGTTCACGACACCGCGGCACCGGGGCACGCATCTCATAGTCTGCAAATGGCTGAATGTGAATGCAAAGTAACATGCCCGCAGCAATAAGCAGTAATGTCAGTATTTTTCTAAATAAAACATCACGGAGAACAATGCGAGGAATATCCGAGTTACACAGGTACAATACATTTTGACGAGAACAGCGGCAAGACCTTTGGCTTTGGACCTAAACCGTAGGTTCATTATTTTTGATGCCTTCTGAACGACAACATTTTTTTCTAAAATATTGCGATAAAGCGAAATTCGGGTGCCAAAACATGTCATATTAACAACAATTTACCCTATTTTTTATCCACTGGAGCGACAGAGAAATTTATAATTTTTTTTCGGATTTCTAAAGGAAATTTTTCCGCCCACATTAAAAAAAATCATTCTTCCGAATTTGAATATGGAGACATACAAACTGATTATAGTTCTATATAGCCAATGAATTCACCTATCTTTTTGTTTATTATCACATATTAGTAGGATTTATAAAAAAATAAATTATAAAATCGTTAACTTTAAAACTATTTAAAGAATCTAGAGAATATTTGCCATATTTTGGCAGCAAAGCAATCCGTGGTTTTGGAAATAGTGCCATAGTTTGGCAAAAAGCGTTCGAGTGGTTACACCATTCGTCATATTGTATTCTACTGGCGCTGCTTTCATCCATTAATTTGCTCTACATCAGCGGTTGTCAACCTTTTTTAGCCTGCGTACCCCTTGACTGTTAATACAATTTCGTTGTACCCTATACCCTCTATCTATCTTGTGTACACGTGTAATGTAAGAAATGGTTTATTTGTTTAGGGGCAGGATGCAAGTCTCCTATGATGAGGAGATGAATGGGCCTCCGGTTGGAAGAGGATATATCGGTGAATCGTGATATCTCCGCGCGTGCTGGTCGGAATAATAAACGCGAGGATGATTGTTGATGATGATGATATATATTTACAATATTTGAATTATGCACTATATACAAATGAAGAGTATTTACAATCGTAGTAATAATATCCCGA
The DNA here is from genome assembly GCA_951813805.1 of Limnephilus auricula. Lineage (NCBI taxonomy): Eukaryota > Metazoa > Arthropoda > Insecta > Trichoptera > Limnephilidae > Limnephilus > Limnephilus auricula. The sequence continues at coordinate 5,622,025 of OX638396.1, forward strand.
CCGAACCGCAGATTGCGAAGTTGGTGTTACTAGGCCGCTGGCCTGTCACCGAGAAGACTGAGTGAGAACGACTGACTCAAATTGGCTTGCTCGAGCCCTTATATAGGCCGGTACGAGAACGGCAGGCGAAATCGTGCACTCGCTGGAAGATTTCAGAAATTTCGGCGCAGCGCTACGTATTGTGTGTCGTAGAACCGAGCTCTTTCCAGAAGGTGGTCAGTAGGCGCGCAGTACTAAACATTGCGAGTGGCTACCTAAGTAGGTGGCAATGAATCGCTACATTTGTAATTTTTTAATACTCTCATTATTACATGAATTTAACACAATAGGTAATATCCAGCAATCCATTATTCCGTTTTTATTAACAGCGCTGCGCTCGGATGTTTTTACAACCATGAAGCTAAACGGTATTAGTTTTAAATTTATTGGAAAATGTTGTCATTAAGAGCGGCGTGAACACACCTCGCACAGCCGCATCTCAGCGGCTAATAAACCGCGAGAATTTATGTCCCGAACTGCCATAAAAATTATCAAACAGGAAATGGTAAATGAATGAAAATTTATACTTCTTAAAATTAATTTTTGATCAAAATAATTTACAATTTTTCAATAATGTATAAACAAAATAATTGTGTAAAAAAAATCTGAAATATTTTAGTTTGTAAGACCTTAAATAAAAAGAAAAACTGAGGTATTTTTGTCACAAAACACGTTCTAGGATTTATTTTTTAATGATTTTAATTTGACTAAAATTTAAATTTTGAAAACAGTGTTGACTAGATTATATATTGAATTATTTTGTTGTGTGATTATATGATTTGAAATTTGTGTTGTTTAATAGAATATATCGTTTGAATCTGCCAACGACCAACGGTGTAACCCTGGTATATTATAAATACACTTAGTTTTTCAAAATTTAAAACTGCGTGTACCAGATAAAATAACAATCTTTCAAAATCGATTTATGTCTTTTTTGTAAAAAAATAGTCAATACGTCTAGAATTTGATTTAAAAATGACTAATTTCCGGTATTCTCTGGTAAAACACTGCAATTTTATACAGAGTGTATGTAACACGACTTTGGCATTTTTAAATTATTTATTTCGACGACAAAAAATTCATGTTCTCTATACAATTCCAAATACACAAAGTGTATTGAAAGGATGAATTTTTGTAACCTCATACATTTAGGTAGAAAAAAGTTCATTTTTAGGTAGAAAAAGTGAGTAGTTAAAATAAAAGCCCAATTTCCTGTTACACGCTGTATAATCAATCATCCAATATTAACAAACAGTCAATGCGACCCTTGCGCTTGTTTTGCAGAGCAAAGTTTGGCTCAATTTCACATATGTAGAGCCTTAAGTCTGGTTCCGCATTCAGGCGATCGCGAATTTTATATTTAGTAAACGCATAGCGTAGAGTTTTGACAACGTTGAGCCGAGTTTTAAAACTTCTATTGCGTACTCCCAATTTTTGCTTCGCGTAGGTACCCCAAGGGGTACGCGTACCACAGGTTGAAAACCGTTGGACTATATGACATAACCATATGAGCGTCATATCTCCAAATTTGTAAAACGGCCAATGGTCATATCCTCAAGCTCAGGATATCATTTATTTGCGTTGGTCTTTATACCTACATATTTGATGCATTTGATCAACCAACAGTTGGCGCCCAATATAATATACAATATCCACTGGGTTTAGGGAAAATACGGTGTAGGGAAAATAAAATAATAAACACAATATAATAAAGTATAAAAAGGGTGTACATAGATGATGAAAATGAGTGCATTTAACCTTCACAGGCGGTTGAAGTAAAACTGTTGTGGTAGGTATTACTAAAACGGTACAATTACTGCCTGTGTTTGTTTTTAATTTTAAAGGGTTCTCGCCTTCGCTAGAATACTTTTATTATTTTCCGAAACTTGGATGAAAAATCAAGAGCGAATCTATTCATAATTTTTATTGTACGACGTTTAAAAAAAAAAAAAAAGAAGTTGTAACTATCAAAACCTGGCAACTCCAGAACGCATTTCCATTCAATTACCTTACGTTTTAATTTATTGGACAGATTACAGGGGAATCGGTCCGCTGATGCATTAAATCCGGCATATAAAAAACCTACCACTAACCAGTAACTAGCGAACAGTGTACGCCGCACGGGAGCGTCTTATTTGGTATGCCGGACCTGGCCGAGGAGAGTTTCTAGAGCGTGACGGGTGCTATCTTCGGGATCTGAGATTCAGATAGCGATCTGGGGACATATCTGCATGCGGTCGATGATCACGACCGATGTGTTCCGGCGCAGACTCACGAAAATTCCATCATCTCGAGATTTATGCGCAATGAAAAGCTACTGCTTGATATTTGCCAAGGAAAACTTGCTGGTTAGTTATTCTGGATGATAATAACCTAATAATAGTTTGATACGATACAAAATTTGTGATTTTGCAATGATAAAATTATAATTACATATCACAAAGTGGTATTTAAGGCTGGGAATTCCGATTTTCTAACACTTTACGTTTCTACACGGAGAAAAATGTTATTCTAAAATATGATCATTTTATTCGTAAAAACGGTTAAAAACGGGACTGAAATTCTTACGAACAAATTAACAGTAATAATCTAATTTTTAAAAATATGAAAATGAACTATAAATATGAAAATAAGTTTCGACTGTATTCATAATGAAATCATTAATATTTGCGACTGTGAAAAAATTGATTTTACTAATGAATATACTTATCTAGGAATAATTGTTGATAATAATTTTAAATGGGATAAACAAGTGGCAAAAATTTGTAATCAATGGCTAGTAACTTATTTTGAAAATTTATTTTGCCTCATTGCACCCTTAAACTCATATATGTTTCTATGGTCGAATCCATCCTTAGATATGGAATTCGAACCTGGGGACAGGCAAGCACTATTTACATTAAATATATTCAAAATTTACAAACTGCCATAGTAAAAAAAATTTTTACACCAAATATTTACAGAGAGAGAAATAACTTAAAACTATTACATGGCTCAGAGAGCATACTTACAACAAAAGGTCTCCTTTGGTTCATTACTATTATGGATAACGCGGGGGAAAGCTCATATAAACACCCAATGGTACACAAACATACCACAAGATTTAAAGAAGGAAAGGGCCTAAAAACTCCTCGAATATTAAATAAATATGGAAGCCGTACTCTTGAATACCAAATACCAGTGATTTTCAATAAAATAAATAAAAACTTAAAATTTGAAAAAAATTACAGATTATGCCCTAAAATGATAAAAATGTGGTTAATTAACGAAAACTCCATGTATCTTTAAATATGTTGAATTGATAATCTTAATGTAGCTGCCTATATATCTTATTATTAGGCATGTACATTGAAATATCTTATAGATGTAATTCAAATAATCTAATATTATTATGTGATCTATCCTAATGTGTCTTTAAAACTATATAATAAGTATTAAAAAATATTTCCTTATGTATAATATTGAGAGTGATTAATTGTAGAACCTACAGACAAGCTGCCATATGACAGCTTTGTGGGACTACCCTTATTTTGTACAAATGTATTTTTGATAAATAAATAAATAAAAAATTCGCTTAAATAAAAAGGTCGCAACTGGGACTCGAACCCAGAACCTTACGTCTAACCGGTTTCAAAAGTTAAAAAGAGAGTTTTTCTTATAAAAATATGAATATTCATTTAGACTTTTATAAAAAGTCAATAGGTGTTCAATAAAAAAAAATAATCGGATATTTTTATCCGAGACACTATCTAGGTAACAAATACATTCTTTGAATACTTGTTTCCAATAATAAAAGTAGCTGCCAATAATATGGAAAGAGAAAAAACATTAGTCGAAGATATATTGTTAATTCTGAAATTTGAAATATGAAGTTGACAATTACGACAGTCTCTTAATAGATCGCAGTAGCCCAATTGGTAGAGGTGTATGTCCCGGTAAGACGTGAGGTTCTGGGTTCGAGTCCCAAGTTGCGACCGTTATCTTTTATTATTTATCTGTGGCTTGTTCATTTTCATATTTAAAAAAAAGATTATTATTGTTATCTTCTTCTTCAATGATAAATTAACAGTGTTTCAATGTTTATTCTCACATTTTCCCGCCAATAAACATTGAAACACTGTTAATTTGTTCGTGAGAACTTCAATCCCGTTTTTACGAATAAAATGATGAATGAACGTATTTCAGAATAACATTTTACTCCGTGTAAGTTCTAAAAAAAAATATTTTTTTTTAAAGATAATCTCTGGATACTGTCGAGCCGAAACGGTAATCACATAAAATTCCCTCGATAGAAAAAAATCGCAAAGTATGCTCAGAAAATAAAAATAAACGTACGGTTCTGTTATTTAAGACCCATTAACCAACGGCCGAGAATTGAAATTTCAACTTGCGATCGTGCCCTTGCAACTGTACAGGGCGGTTCCGATGAGAAAGATTGATACGTACCCAAAAGTTTAACTACTAATAACTCAATATTGACTTTATTTCATTCAAAATTTGCTATATATACCTACATTCAACTTAGCAATAAAAATGCTGAAACGCGTGAATAGTATAATGATACATTTTTTTAATATCGTGTACGTATTTTTTGATCAAGTATTTATGATTTTTTAATAAAGTCTAAGCAAAATAAGTGTGTAAAAAATTTTTAAATATTTTAGTCTGTAAGACCTTAAATAAATAGACAAACTGAGGTATAGATTTTAATTGAACTAAAATTAAAATTCTGAAAAGTGTCTTCACTAGATTATGTATTGTAAAGATTTTTAAAAAATGACACAAAAAGAGGCAACTAATAAATGGGGAGTTGGAGGGGGAAGGGGCTTAAAGGGGGAGTGGGTTAGAGGAGGCAGAGGGTTAAAGGGGGTTAAAATAGGGAAATTTAAAAATAAATAGGCACACTAAAGGGACTACTAGCACTACACAATCCTGCAAACACACAAGCTTCTTTAATAAATTGGTGATTAAGGAGGGGGGGTTAGAGGAGGGGGAGTTAGAGAGGGGATTTAAATAGGGACATTAAAAAAATAGCACAAAACTGCAAACACACATTTTTATTAATACATGGGGAGTTAGGGGGCGGGGGGGGGGGAATATTTTGAAATTCTGACATAATATGGCCGAGGTCTGAGGGAATAAGAATCATTATTTTACAATTAAATACTTAATAATCATGTATTGTTTCATAGTGCTTTCACACAAAAAGAAGATTATTTTAAGATTATTACATAATTCCTGGGAATTTTTGTTCGTGGCGTAGTGGTCTAATAATAATTTCACTTCTAGTCGAGAGGGTGAAGAACCGTCGACCAAAGCATGTAGAAGCGAGGAATCGATAATTATCATTTAAATATTAATAATTAATATTCACAGACATAAGATTCCTTATAAAAATCAATAACCATCTGGCCAACTAACTATTACGCCATTGCTCCGCAGAGAGGATTAACCCCTGAACAAATCGGTCTTAGCATACACTCCTTGCTTCATTCACATTCATATATAAGTATCCTACTACACGGGTCATGTATATGGTTATAAAATAAAATAACTATTAATAATTGGGTTGCAAAGTGTATGTAGGCATCTGTGCAAGATGATAAAAAGATTGCGTTTAAAAAAACGGTCTAAAATCTTTTTTTAAAATACATTACATAAATCGTGATTCATCTTTTTTTAGAGCAATGCTCGTGTAAAAAAGACGGAAAAACGTATGTAAACAACAATTTAATATATTTTTTTAGGAAGAGTAAGTAATAAACAGAAGTTTTTTTTAACGTACATAACAAATAATATTCATGAAATAGAAAAGAAAAAAGAAGAGGACATAAATGAAGAAAATAAAAACAAGGAAAAAAAGGAAAAAGGAAAAGGATTTCCAATAATGACTATAGTACTTGCAAGGTGCATTTAATAGCAGCTCAAATAATGTAATTCTTTGGAAATGGCATAAACAAGGACAAGGCACCTTTATCTCCGCATCTCCGGGACAATCAAACGCCAGGATTTATAGGGCCGGGAGTCGTAACATAAGACATAAGACCACTGCTACTAAGAGACAACGAGACATACGTAAAAAGGTCTGAAAGAGAGACTAATAATAGTACAGTAAAAAGTTGAAAATACGCGTTAATTTAGTATGTTTATTACAGTGGGTTGAGAGGCGAGTTTATTAAATACTAGTGGGTCCATTACTAGGGGTGAAACAACTCCCTATAACGTACAATAACATAAACTACATTTTCTTAAAAGCCTTTAAATGAACAAGTCCGAAGAGCTACAACGGATAAACACAGAAAGGGAGAAATGCAGGAATGGAGAAACGGATAAACATATAAACTCAGAAACGGATAAATAGAGAAACGTATAAACGCAGAAAAGGGGAAAAAGAGTAATGGATAAATGCAGAAACGGAGAACTGGGGAAATGGAGAAATAGAGCAACGGGGAAATAGATAGAGAAATGGATAGATGCAGAAACGGAGAACTGGGGATGTGGAGAAATAGAGCAACGGATAAACGCGAAAACGGGGAAATAGATAGAGAAATGGATAAATGCAGAAACGGAGAACTGGGGAAATTAAGAATTAGAGCAACATATAAATGCAAAAACGGTGAAATAGATAAAGAAATGGATAAATGCAGACACGCAGAAACGGATAAAAGCAGAAACGGAGAACTGGGGAAATTGAGAATTAGAGCAACGGATAAACGCAAAAATGGGGAAATAGATAAAGAAATGGATAAATGCAGACACGCAGAAACGGATAAAAGCAGAAACGGGGAAATGGAGAAATGGATAAATGCAGAAACGGAGAAATAGGGAAATGGAGAAATAAAGAAACGAATAAAAGCAGAAATGGAGAACCAGAGAAACGGAGAAATACAAAAACAGATAAGACAGGAAAACATAGAAACAGAAAATCAGAAAAACAGAGAAACATTTTATAATCCTTGCACCACCGACAGACTGGCAGACGCAGGACGATTGGACAAGGTGGAAGAAGTAAGGGAAGGCAGGGGGATTAACAAGACAGAAGGGCCCATCGCCCATCGCGCATCGTGAGACTGGCACTGTTAATTAGCGGATTGGATCTGCGGGCGGGCGCAATAATTAATCGGCCCGGAGATTGAGTTACACCAGTGGCTAATTGGCGGCGAGTTACTCTTAATGGCTTCCCGAACCCCGTCCCTGGATGCATTTCTTAATAGTGGGTATCCGTACAGTCATGTCCGCCGATGTACTTCATTATTCCTATTCACCGTACAGGTAGGTACGACATGTTATACCGAGGATTATTGTAAATATACCGAGGATTATTGAAAATAATTAGAACAGATATGAATTTTTCAGGGAAAAAATAATATGACGTGCCTACGCATAGTAAAGTACAGGTAAGTAAAAATAATTCTTCATGAAAAAATGTTTGGCAGTAGGTTGTACTTGTTGAATTTCCATAAAAATAGGTGCTAAAAAATATATTATTATTTGTGTACTTGATAACGCTGCACAGCGGTAATTTTTATTACCTAATTACAATTCAATAATAATACAATGCTTTTTACATGTTTTACGTCTTAAACTACTTTTTGTGTTTGAATATATATTTATTTGACGGTCGGCGTAGTCCAGCGGTAGAGCGTTGGACTGCCATTCCGAAGGTCGCGGGTTCGAACCCGGCGTGCGCAAATAAATTTTATTTAATTGATTTGTGTTATTTCACAATTAATTATTTAAAATAATATATAGTATTTTTGCGGCACGTTACAGAGGGGAAGATACTCTTAGTATCGGCCTGGTGTAAGACCACCATTCAGAATTGAAACATTGCTTGAAATGGCTTTTGCCGTGTTTAGTGACTAGATCTGAATAGCCAGGTACTTTCCCACCTTCCTCTTCCTCGTCTCCTTCCCTTTCCCACTTAACTTCAGCCTCACAACATACCCTAATTGGGGATGCCATAGTCTCACTGGCTCCAGACGAGAGCAGTTGGGACTCTTGTGAGCTATTCACTATTAAAAAAATATTTAAAAAAAAAATATTAATAAACGTCGACCGGTTTCGGTCGATCACAACCTTCATCAGGTGTGCTAGCACGGTCGCTCGATATGAAGTTACCGACCGATTGTCGATAACTTCTCATCGTTCCCTAGAACAACTGCAGATCTCAAACGTACAAACGACAGTTGATATCGAATATATTAAGGACACTTAGTCATTGTGAACTGTCGTCACCTATTCGTTTGTGATCTGCAGTTGTCGTAGGGAACGATGTGAAGTTACCGATAGTTATCCTATCGATCGTTATAGAGCAAGCGTGCTAGGCCTCAGGACAATAAACATATAAACTAAATAACAGTACAGAAGAAGATTATAAGGTAAACAAAAGAGAAAGAGAAAGCGTGTAAGAGAGGGAGAGACCATCAGAGTAAGTCTGTTAGAGGGGTAGGAGAAGGGTGGGGGGAGAGGGATAAGAGGAACAAGTTGAAAATTTGGCTTATAAATTTAGTTGATATATTTATTGTCCTGAGCAACAATCGATATTAAATATTTTAACTAGAGCCAGAGCTAGCCTAGTAAAACAGCTTGTTGACCGACTCTTCGGAAAACAAAGTAGTGTATTCCTAAAATCAGCCCTCCATTAATAATGTTAAAAGGGTATTACCAGAGAATACCGAAAATTAGTCCTTTTTAAATCAAATTCCAGACGTATTGACTCTTTTTTACAAAAAAAACATAAATTGATTTTGAAAGATTGTTATTTTATCTGGTACACGCAGTTTTAAAATTTTGAAAAACTAACTGTTTTTTTAATATACTAAGGTTATACCGTTGGTCGTTGGCAGATTTGTTCAATTTTCAAACGATAGATTCTATTAAACAACAGAATTTTAAATAACATAATCATACGATAAAATAAATCAATACATAATCTAGTCAACACAGTTCTCAAAATTTAAATTTTAGTTCAATTAAAATCATTAAAAAATAAATCCGAGAACGTGTTTTCTGACAAAAATACCTTTATTTTTCTATTTATTTAAGGTCTTACAAACTAAAATATTTCAAATTTTTTTTACACACTTATTTTGTTTAGACAATATTGAAAAATAATAAATACTTATGATCAAAAAATACTTACAAGAAGTACACGATATTTAATAATTTATCATCGTGCGTTATGAACATTTTCATTGCTTATTTGAATGTATGTATATAATATTAAAGCATGTTTTGAATGAAACAAATCGATATTAAATTTTTAATTTTTAAAATTTGATACGGGGAATAATCGATCTTTCTCATTGGAACCTCCTTGTACAGTTGCAAGCATTTTTAAACTTTTATTGTCAGCTGCTGGTCAATCGCTCTTAAGTGCGTCATAATTATTTGTCGGATTGTTAAAACTAATTTCGTAATAAAATCAAATGAATTACAAGCCGCGTTCAGCGTTAAATTTGTAGATAACGTTATTACTTATTACAATCCCTGGAAAAAGTATGACTAGGAAATATATTCGTATAATTTGCTAACTATTACCGAGTAACATTAACTTAAGCCATGAGTAAATGCGGAATCCGTTTTATCATGACGTATTAAACAAAACGGAAACCAACAGGTTTTTTTTTAAATGGAAAAAATGCGTAATTGTTTCACGCTTTGATCATGATTAAAACCCGTGATTAGCAAATAATATCGTTATGAACCATTGGTGTTCAAACAGGTGATATTATATTTAGATGTTCAATTTAAGAGGCGGATATGGGTATTATTCATTGGTTAATCAACACCTTTTCCATGGTCACCCCAAATGTTTCGCTATACGCTTGGTGACTAATAGGGGAGTCTGGGTATATGAGGTAAGGTTTGTCTAGGTACTGACAGCGGATGCGTCTGCCCACCTACTGTGTGGCGGGCCGAATCGGGAGAGACTGGTTGAGTAAGACCCTTTGACCTCTCCAACCGGACTCTCTCGGTCCATCGCCATGCACCAAAGGTACAGGATGGATTCATACTTCCGTGATTCGTTGACATACCGACCCCAGATTCTCACCGACCCCTCTACCTCCCTGAACTTCCTTGCCTTTCTTTCCTTAAAAAACCCTACACGCAGCATCATCCCCAAAGATGACTAAGGCCCTGAATGATTTTTTTTTCTCAGGGCCTCCGGTGTGGAATTATAATTTTTTTGTATTTTTTTGGCATTAACTATGTAACAATTTCTAGACATTTTATTTTCTATGTACATTAGTTACTTAAATTTTAACTATGTAACAATTTCTAGACATTTTATTTTGAAGTTTTATTTTCTATGTACATTTGTTACTTAAATTAATTTAAGTAACAAAATAAAGTAAGTAAATTAATATAAGCAACAAATATAAATAGTAAATTAAATTTTAGTAAAAAGAAAAATAACTTTGTTTACATCACTTTAATTATAAACAATCAACGTGTTTCCTGATCGATGTTCACATCATCAGGATTAAATGTACAAGAATAAAAATGTTGTTCTAAAATACGATCATTTTATTCGTAAAAACGGTTAAAACGGGACTGAAGTTCTTACGAACAAATTAACGGTGTATCAATGTTTATTGGCGGGAAAATGTAAGAATAATTTGTTGGTATGCGTACGAAATTACGTATAGCAACAAATTATTCTTACATGTTCCCGCCAATAAACATTGAAACCCTGTTAATTTGTTCGTAAGAACTTCAGTCCCCTTTTTACGAATGATGATGATATTTTAGAATAACATTTTTCTCCGTGTACATTATTAGAACATTTAATCCTGATGATGTGAACATCGTTCACGAAACATGTTGATAATGTACATTTAATTCTGATGATGTGAACATCGTTCACGAAAACATATTGATAATGTACATTTAATCCTGATGATGTGAACAAAGTTCACGAAACATGTTGATAATGTACATTTAATTCTGATGATGTGAACATCGTTCACGAAAACATATTGATAATGTACATTTAATCCTGATGATGTGAACAAAGTTCACGAAACATGTTGATAATGTACATTTAATTCTGATGATGTGAACATCGTTCACGAAAACATATTGATAATGTACATTTAATCCTGATGATGTGAACAAAGTTCACGAAACATGTTGATAATGTACATTTAATTCTGATGATGTGAACATCGTTCACGAAAACATATTGATAATGTACATTTAATCCTGATGATGTGAACAAAGTTCACGAAACATGTTGATAATGTACATTTAATCCTGATGATGTGAACATCGTTCACGAAACATTTAGTGTCCGACCGAAACTACGTTTTACTGCCGAAACCGAAACCGAATTTCGGTTTTGATCTCAGTTTCGGCCGAAACCGAAACCGAAACCGAAACTTCCATTTAAGGTCATGTTATCATGGGGAAAAAAATAATCAATCTTAATCAGTCAGCCTTTATTTTTAAATCTTATATTAAACATCCCGTCTCGGATATTTGAACTAATAATAAACATAACATAAATTGTCTCTTGGTATTTCAAATAAATTATTTGTGCTTTTTGAAATAATGATTTGAAATAAATATACCTACATATTCTAGGTATACTGATTTGAAATACATATAACTACTTATTCTAGGTATATTTATTTCATTTTGTTTTGAAGAGTTTTAATTTTCAATGTACTATCGTTACATAAATTTTAATTTTTCTGCTACCGGTTTTGACACATCCGTGACATTCACTAGCAAACTTAAAACTAAACTTAAAATTTAAAACAAGTACAGAAATGAATTATATGTTATTAGGTGGGGGTAGTGGGAGGGGTGATTTTGGGGGAGGGGGAGAACAGTGGGCGGGGTCGATATCACATGGGAACATAGTCAAAAGGGGAGATTTGCAGGGTGCTATTATTTTGTTAACTAAATTAATTTTTTATTTAATTTTTTTTGTTTATTTCTAAAGCTTCTAAAGCGCACAAGTTAAAGTATGAATTTATATTTATATGTTTAAATTTGGTTTTTTCCTTGTTGAAGCTATGGCGTGTCTCTATTAAATGATTGGCGAATTCAGAATAGTTATTATTTCGTGGACATCCCATAGCCCTTCTCCTCTTTCAGAAAACGCGATTCTAGATGAACAAGATAAGATAGCTGTGGGTCTCCAGAATTACAGCTTTTGCTCATTGATGCACTAACGACGTCCGCGCACAATTATTATCAACTTCATCAGAATTCAAATATGTAGTATTTAATCTGGGATCCAATAATGTTGAAGTAATCAGAGCAGAATGTCCTTTGACGTATGCAAATCAACAAGTCCTGACTGTCCTGATACGACTATGAGTGCTAACGCAGCAAAATGACACTTCGTCGCTCGCAGCTCAGTGTACCGAACATATCCGATCGCAGCACGAAACCTCCCGAATTCAGTTTCGGTTTCGGCCGTAGTTTCGGCTGGATGGCAGCCGAAACCGAAACTAAACCGAAACCCATTTTTTTGCCGAAACTAGGCCGAAACCGAAACCGAAACCGAAAGTTCGGTCGGACACTAAACATGTTGATTGTATAAATAAAAGTGATGTAAACAAAGCTATCTTTTTATTAAAATAAATAATGCCATCACAAAGTAAAAACCATTCCGAAGACGTTTTCTTCGAAAAAAAATAAGTAAATAAAACTTACCAAAACAAAATAAATTATAATTTTTATCAGTTTGTGTTCATCCAAAGAAAGCCAAATATTAATATATGTTCAAAAATTCATTTTTGTACTAATAGGCCAAAAGGTATTTAATGTATTTATCTTTTTGCGTCTGGCGATACGCAGATATTTCTTTATTTCCCAATCAAATATTTTAGACATTTTTCAAATGGTACGAACGTCCGATAACGCTCAATACCGATTTCAATTGAAAATCGGAAATCCGGTTTGAACCACAAAATAAGCAAAACATCGTAGTAATAAACATCTTGCTTAAAATTTTGTAAATAATAATTTCTAGGACCTCGACATTTGGCACTAAATCGCCAGACAACAAAATTTCAAGCAATAATATTCACAATTTAAGACTCGTAGTTTGAACACAAGTAGTTTTATTTATTACTTTATTCTGCACTGATAGCGCCATTACTGATTGGTCTAAATAAATTAATAATTAGTTTTACAATCACGCGGTCAGCCTATGTGGGTAGATACTACAAGTACAAACCGCAATGTTTTTTTAGATACAAACAGTGAATTTGTTGACCTTTACTATAGAGGTATACGCCACAAGTAATTATTTATTATTTTAATTGAATGAGGCTTCTAACTAAGCGTAAGTTTCCTTGGGCAAGCAAAGATGCACTGAAAGTCGGGTCTCTAGCTTCAACATGACCTTCAACATTGCCTTCAACATTTCGAAAACATTGTTTGTTTTTTCCACATTGTCGTCATCCGCGTTTATTTCAACATTGGGGTGCGGTAGGCATGGCTACACACATGACGCGTCAACGCGTCGCATCGACGTAATTTATGACGTTTGCGTAAAAAATTACGTCGATGTCAAAAAATGTCAAGATGACTTCAAGAGGAAGAGATGTATCAGGAAGAAAACATAGATTTCAAGAAGTTAGACCAGGAGGACAATGTTTACCACTCGCCACGGAAAGCACGAATATCGCGTCTGTTGTAAGGCCACGACCCAATTGACAAAGTTTAAAGTAAAGTTTAAACAAAGGTGGAAGCAAAATTTGTCGCAGGAAACGACATTGTTGAAGCAAGAGACCCTGCTTAACATCAACTATTTGTTGGCAAGACTGTCCTTGGTGCAGAGATCGGCTAAGTGGTTGGTGTAAGCCAAAAGACAAGCTTATATGTCGTCTGTTGTAAGGCCACGACCCAAATGACAAAGTTTAAAGTAAAGTTTAAGCAAAGGTGGAAGCAAAATTTGTCGCAGGAAACGACAATGTTGAAGCAAGAGACCCTGCTTAACATCAACTATTTGTTGGCGAGACTGTCCTTTGCGCTGAGATCAGCTAAGTAGTTAGTGTTCTATGACTCGAAGGCTACTAGTATGTAGGCAGTCATGTAGATTTAAAGAGTAAGAAAGATGAATGTTTAAGTCAGGGCGAGAATAAGAAAACAATGTAATCTGGTGGATTTTTTGTAAGTTATCGACCTGCAAACACGAGTTTTTTTATCACTTATTCCTGTGAGCGTCGAAAGAAAACACCGAAAACGTCTGGCGAAACAAGACATGGTCAATTTTAAAAATGATCTTTAAAAAAAATTATGTCTCCCAGGATCTCACGTTTTTAATGATAATTTAAAACTTCTCTAGTATGTAGGTACCTAACGATAAACAAATTTTTAATTTCTAAAATGTAAAAAAGATTCCTTTGAGCCTTGGAGACAGTCATTATAAATTGTCAATAAAGCTTAAAATTCTCATCAATCGCCGTCAATGAGAAGTCTTTAACGGCAATCGTTTCAGTTGCTTCCGTAAACGATCATAAATGAGCACTTTTACGTAAACATTAACAATATTGTCATAGGTAAACTTTCAGGAAGAATGAACACGCTTAGAACGAATATTTCTCTGAAAATCTATTAATTAGATATCCTTTCTCTGTCCCAAATCCTAATAGTTATATTTTATAACAATCAAAAGGTATTTCAAAAATATATTTGTATCTCAAGCGTGTCCAGTCATTTTGAAAGTTAAACTTTTCAGATTGGCGGTATGCAGGGGGCTTTAAAACAAACAAAAATTTAAAATAAATAAATACCTAGGAGAGATAATCAAATTAGTCTCTGTTTTGCACAAAACCTTTGCATCGACAGCACAAAAAGCAAGCACTAAAATAAACACACTTGGCGAGACAAACATCGGTCTATGTGAGCGACGCGACCCAATATAGTAAAATACAATATATTTATAATATCGTCAAGAAAATGATCTTCTACTGTTGTTGGTGTTAACGAGACGCCAAGTCTTAGTTCTCAACTAGTAATGGTATACCTTATCTAATCGCTCCGCAAGGTGATTGGCTGAAGGCGACGCATACGTCAACCAATCGCGACGCGTCTTCGACACAAATCGTATTGATATGTGTTTTTTAATGAATTTGTTCGGCAGGGTTGCCAATAATAATTAAGAGCGATTGACCAGCGGTTGAGAATAAAAGTTTTAAAGTGCTTGCAACTGTACAGGGAGGTTCCAATGAGAAAGATCGATTATTCCCCGTATCAATTTTTTTTATCACATAGACTCTTCTTAGGGTGAATTGACATATACACAAAAAATAATTTTTAAATTAAAAATTTAATATCGATTTATTTAATTCAAAACTTGCTTTAATGTATACCTACATACATTGTTTATATAATCTAATGCTAATGTACTTTTTTTCTCCTTTCTATTTTCAACTTTTTATTATAATTTTTCCAATATTTAACATGATTTATACTAATTCCATGTTTACACTAGACTTCATATTTCATACAATGTAACTATACTATACTGGTCACCATGATACAGGCAGCCGCCTAGTATGGTGATTTAATATATCAACTTTATGTAAATGTCACAATTATGTAACATGTATTATATATTTAAAAAAAAGTAAGCAATAAAAATGCTCAAAATGCACGATGATAAATTATTAAATATCATGTACATCTTGTAAGTATTTTTTGATCATAAGTATTTATGATTTTTGAATAATGTCTAAACAAAATAAGTGCGTAAAAAAATAGTTTGTAATACCTTAAATAAATAGAAAAACTGAGGTATTTTTGTCACAAAGCACGTTCTCGGATTTATTTTTTAATGATTTTAATTTAACTAAAATTAAAATTATGAAAACTGAGATTATGTATTGATTTATTTTGTTGTTTAATAGAATCTATGGTTTGAAAATTGAACAAATCTGCTAACGATCAACGGTATAACCTTAGTATATTAAAAATAAACTTAGTTTTTCAAAATTTTAAAACTGCGTGTACCAGATAAAATAACAATCTTTCAAAATCAATTTATGTTTTTTTGTAAAAAAGAGTCAATACGTCTAGAATTTGATTTAAAAAGGACTAATTTCCGATATTTTCTGGTAATACCCTCTTAATGTTTACCGGTGATTGATTTTATTCTCGTAAAAGTGCTAATTCCTAGGTGCGAAACCAGAACTTAATTTATACAACAAACCAGATACGAGTGTGTAGGTGATGTATCTTGTACACCGATAGAAATGTGCTGCGGTGTCCACGTGCCCGAATAAGGGAAAATTTTCCTTACTTCTGGTTATTTATTTATTATCACGAAAAAACTGGTAGTATTACATTGGAAAGGTAGTACAATGTCTACAAGATTAAATAATTTAATAATCAATAATCTCGATTATTGCTTTATTAAGTTCATTTCCTCTAATTGGCCGTATGATCACCGATGATCTCCGGTTTTTGGAAGCGATTTTGTCCCTTTTGTATAAAGAAATTGTATCAAGAACAAGGTCAGAATCGCTTGAACCATTCTCGTTCTCGACGTAACAAAATACTGCATAGAGTCTAGCCTCTCGGAATAATTTTAATAAATTGTCGATGACGCGGCGGGCAAGAAAGATGGCTGACAAAATGGCCGCCGCGTCAAAACATGGACGGAATTGGTTTAGAAACTCTACATTCTTTCATTGTTTCTTACATAACTTCATTGTGGAAATAATAGATTTTTGTAATAAATCACAAAAGAAATGTTATAAATATTGGATTCGTATGAAATGTCAAATTTGTTACGTCGTAATGAAAAAAAATATTTTTCCTGTGCTGGCCTTCAATGGGTTAAACTTTTTACACAGAGAGCCCATTTCACAATGTAAAAGACATTAACAAATTTGTTTAGAAAACATAGGAAAAAACACAATTTTTTTAATTCACATGAGTTGACGATACGTTACATAGATAGATTTAATTTATCGCGAATATCTGGTATATAAATATATAATAAAAAAGGAATACAACAAATACTTGTAAGCACGCGTTGCAGTATAAACTATTTTTTAAATATTATAATTTAGTCGCATATAAGATCGGCCGCAGGAATTCGATTTGAGATATTATATTTATAAAATGGGAAAGTATTATCTCGGTTTTCTACTAAAAAAAGTAGATAGCGGGAAGGTTAAAAAAAATCATAATTCAAAAAGTTTTACGAAAGGTAGATAAATTTGCCAAATTATGGGTAAGCGATCGTTCAAGTTGTTTTGTAAAATGACATCAGAAAGAAAAAAGTTAATAAAAGCTCTGATAAGCAAGCGAAAAGTAAATTATACATTTTTTAATTTTTTCATCTTGGACCTTTTTTAATTAATAGCATTATATAAAATAAAATATCAGCACATGATCAGTTGTAATTACCCAATGGTCAGTTGTAGTTAAGTGAAAACTTGAATAGAACTTTCCCAGAACTTGAAAATTAACTTTGTAATTGGATGAATTATTAAATTCTAAGAAACAACCCGTTATAAGATTCGACAGGTCTTGTGCAGTTTTGGCGACAACAGTTATCTAGGGATTATCTGTTCAGTGCGGTGGCATTCTCGGATGTAAATTGGAACTCATTATACAAAATAATGGTTGTCCACACAAACATTCATAATTTATTATTGTAGGTAGATAATCCAGTATGTAAGATATTATTATGGATTATGATCATCAAAGTAGGAAGATAGATTGTTCATCCCAGTTACGATGTAATCTGGTTCTAGCGTTGATCCCAGTGGGTTTATCTATACCTTCCCTCCGTCGTCGTTACGCCAACCTCTTGCAGGCCGCAGTCCACCCGGCGGGTCCGGATTTTTGAAGCGATTTTGCCCCTTATGTATAAAGAAATTGTATGAAGAACAGAATCGCTCGGGCCATTCTCGTTCTTGACGTAACGAAATACTGGATAGCATTTAGCCACTCCGAAAAAATCAAATTAATTTCCAATGACGCGCCGGGCACCAAAGATGGCGGACAAAATGGCTGCCGCTTGATAATATGAACGCTGTCATATTCAAAGTCTATATTTATTCATTGTTTTTTTATATAAATCCATTGTGGAAAGCATAGATTTGAGTGATTATTAGAAAGTTCATTTTATCTACATTATTTTGATGTAATTTTTGTATTATATCACAAAAGAAATGTTATAAAAATTGAATTCGTAAGAAACTGTCAAATATTTTACGTCGTATTGAAAAAATATATTTTTTGTATGCTGGCTTTCAACAAGTTAATTACCTACTTTGTAAAAATATTTTTGTAAATTTGATATCTTATCTTCGTGTAAATAAATTTGACATTAGTAAATCGAGAGTTTTTATTCGCAAATCCACAGCAATAACGAAGGCCCGGTTTACAGGTTTTGAAGTAGGTACTGTAAACCGCGAGAATACATCCTAACTGGGATGAACAATCTATCTTCGAAGATAATATGTTTTATTTATTATTCATTGACTTAGTTCATGCTTAGAATTAGTTACGGAATATTTGTATCTTGATGTTACAGTAGATTGCTTTTTTAAATGGGACAAACATATTAAAAAAAACCTGTAAAAGACTCAGATCAATTGCTGGCAGAATGTACACATTAAATTTTTTTCTATCAATTGAAACACTTAAAATAATTTATATGTCATTGGCAGAATCTATTATATGATATGGATTAACAATGTGGGGAAATACTACTATAGCCAATCAGAAACAAGTCCAAGTGGTACAAAATGCAATTGTAAAATTATTAGTTGTCCCTAATATTTTCAAACGGAGACTTATTACACCGTTGTTGTTTCAGAAAGCCAACATTTTATCTGTTAAGGCTACTATGGCACAAAATAATAATTCAGCATATATTATTTACCCCGCAGCATAAAGAGAAATTAGAACATAAATACAGCACTAGATTCACGCGCAACGACGGGTTAATAGTTCCGAAATTTAATAATAAGTACGAACAGAGAACGTTTGAATACAACATACCGAAGATATTTAATTTATTACCTGACACTATAAAGCAATGTAATTCTATGAATATGGTTAAATATATGGTAAAAAATTGGCTATCGGAAAAAAATATTTATGTTGTGATGAAAAATGTATGAAAAAATGTTATCTGTAGATATTAGATGTAAATTATGTATATGTTACTAAATTATAAGCACCTGCTGACAAGCCAATTCAATTGGCTTAGCAGGACTTGTTTGTTGATGTATTTATTTTAAGTATGCTTTCAATAAATAAAAAATAAAAAAATGACGTGCCTATTATTTTTTATAATAACATATTTTAACAGCAATCCCCGATATTTATACATGACGACTTGATCGCCGATTTGACTGACGGGAGTCTGAACCGCCCCAACTTAAGGCAGAAGGGAACCAAAGAAAACTATTTACAGAATAGAGGTTATATAAGAAGAAGAAATAGAAAGAAGCCATACGGTTCCAACGCAGTAGTTTTAGGTCTAGCAAGTGTAAAATGTTTAGTTGATCAGAGGCAGTAAAGGCACTAAACAGGCAGTCAACAGAATGATTTAAGAACCTACATAAAATAACAAATTACAACAGGTACCACGGCCCACCTGCTCTGCTACAGACATAAACTTAATAAACACAATAATTATTATTCATTCTCAACAAAGAAGTGCTTAAGAGGGTATTACCAGAGAATACCGGAAATTAGCCATTTTTAAATCAAATTCTAGACGTATTGACTCTTTTTTACAAAAACACATAAATTGATTTTGAAAGATTGTTATTTTATCTGGTACACGCAGTTTTAAAATTTTGAAAAACTAAGTATATTTTTAATATACAAAGGTTATATACAGTTGGTCGTTGGCAGATTTGTTAAATTTTCAAACGATAGATTCTATTAAACAACACAAATTGAAAATCATATAATCATACAACAAAATAATTTAATACTTAATCTAGTAAACACAGTTTTAATAATTTTAATTTTAGTTCAATTAAGATCATTAAAAAATAAATCCGAGAACGTGTTTTGCGACAAAATACCTCAGTTTTTCTATTTATTTAAGGTCTTACAAACTAAAATATTTAATTTTTTTTCACACTTACTTTGTTTAGACATTATTAAAAAATTATAAATACTTATGATCAAAAAATACTTACAAGAAGTATACGATATTTAATAATTTATCATCGTGCGTTTTGAGCATTTTTATTGCTTTCTTGAATGTAGGTATATATTAAAGCAAGTTTCGAATGAAATAAAACGATATAAAATTTTTATTTTTAAAAATTTGATACGGGGAATAATCGATCTTTCTCATTGGGACCTCCCTGTACAGTTGCAAGCATTTTTAAACTTATTCTCAGCTGCTGGTCAATCGCTCTTAACGCGTTGTTCACGAAATTGAGCGTAGCTTGAATTAGCTTTGTAAAGCTTGTTTTTTGTTTATTTGTGCAATCATAACTTCAAGAATGTTATTTTTTTTACAATAATAGCACAGCCAATATGCATACCAACATATACAGCCGTCACATCACAGTTTGTCTGTAAATTGAACCAAAGTATCTACCTATTACAGATATTTGCTTCGTGAGACAAGAACTGAGTTAAAATGTTAATTATAAATAATAATCAAAAATACAGAAAAAGGAATGTGGAGAAATAATACAATTTAAAAATATGTTTTCAACCGTATTTAAAAATTAAATAATTATAAATGTTTGCTTTCCCGCTAACTTAATCCTTTGAGAAACTAGGAATTATTTTTGATAAAAATATTAAAATGTGGATACGGTTTTTTGCGGTTAACCTAAACAATGACTTCCTAAAGTCCAACGTATTGACTCAATACATGAAAAAAATACCACAAACGTAAATAAAATAACTTACGACATCGTCATCAGAACACTAACAAATGTATAAATGCGGAATAGTTTTAGAAAAAAAATCTTACAGTTAGTAACTACTTACCTCAGAATCGTTGAAATGGGTAACCAAATCTGAATAGACAGACACTTCGCATGCTGAGAGTTGGTTTGTACTATGTCATTTTTGTTTTTTTTTTTTTAAACAGTAAATGCAGTAATATTAATCATATTTTTATCTACTATATTCACACACAAAAAACACAAATTTTCAGCGGGAACCTACATTTTGAACATCAATTTTTGTTCTATCTCCATATAAATTACAAAAAAATTAGGATTGGAGTGTACTATGTCCATTGGCCAATAGTATTTTTTTACTATTATTTACTAAAACCTTATTTACGTGTTTGTAAAAATTACTATTTTTTTATTACTCCATACGGTTTTATTTATTCGTACGACAATACTAAATTTTCTAATTTCTAAAGAAATTTTTTTAATACCTTTTATTTTATTATTATTTATTAAAACCTTACGTGTGTGAATGTTAAATTATTATTGTTTGATGTGCAATACGATGAAATTACTGTTGGTTTGGTATATCTTCGCCTATATTATGGATATAGTATAAAACAACATTAAATATGGTCGTGGTACAAACCAACATTAATTTTATTGCTATTTTGTTTTAAAAAGTCTCCCTTTACGTTCTTGATAATGCTTTTATTCAAATAAAAATTCAAACAACTATGTTGTTCTTCTACTTATAAGTAGATTGACCCTTGTATTTTGTATTATTATTTATAACAATTAGTTTGAAGTAAAGGAAACCAAAATATAATTTTTTTAAACTTCAAAACTCGTTTTCTCAGTACGAGTTTTTGTGGATATAGTACAAAACAACCCTCAGCAAGCGAGTTTCCAACCATCTGATTCAACCTCAGATAAATTATTATTATACAGATAAACCGGGTTAACCATACCCACAGGCCCCACGCAGTTGGGATTTTTAACTCACATAAAAAAGAAAATAGATAGAGATAAACCTTAAAAAAATTAGAAATGATTATACTTTAGCATATCTATTAAGGTTAATTGACAATAATCTCATAATTCATCGTTTTTTAATCATATCTTTACAATGGAATTCCAGAACAAATTAACTAATTCAAAGAAATATTAATAGCTTCTTTAATGATAATACTGATATAAATTTCGTATTAGATATAATTTTTTAAACATCAACATTCTAGGAAATGCAATTATATATAATGATTGTGGTGATTTGCTTCCAATGGATGTATTTTGCAATAATAGTGAATGAAGTTATAAATAAATAAGATGTCATAACACATCGCCTCAGTAATGAAACGACTGAGCCATGTTTTTCGTGGCAGTTCATAACACCGATTGCGACGTTATAAAATAACTTTTTAAGATATCAATAAACTGTATCGAGCAGGGTTATGCAGAATTCGAACCTAATATTAAATTAATTTAAAATATCAATAGCTAATAGCCTACATCCACAATTCGGTGTTAGTTATTCCAGAGTGTAATATACTCTTAGTATCGCCCTGGTGTAAGACCACCATTCAGAATTGAAACGTTGCTTGAAATGGCTTTAGCCGTGTTTAGTGACTAGATCTGAATAGCCAGGTACTTCCCCACCTTCCTCTTCCTCGTCTCCTTCCCTTTCCCACTTACCTTCAGCCTCATAACATACCCCAATTGGGGATGCCATAGTCTCACTGGCTCCAGACGGGAGCAGTTGGGACTCTTGTGAGGTATTCACTATAAAAAAAAATTACAAAAGTTGCAAGTTTCAAACTTATCAACTACATGGGTTCGTAATCTACGTGGTTGTTTCGTAACTACAGTGAGGATCGTTCTGATGAGAGCCAACCCCCGATTTGTGAGGGCGTTGAAGGGGTCTCACCACTTTCCCAACGACGGTATAAGGAAAACGGATTGATTATCTACTTAGCAAAACACGACAAGGTTCCAGTACCATATTTATAAAGGGTAAGAACTACTTACAAGAATGCCTGACATAATTAAATTAAGTTGTTTTTTTTCATTTTAATTCTGATAAAAAAATTTTTTAGTAATTAATTAATTTATCTTTATTTTAACAAAGCAAGAAGTTTATTTCTTTGTCCATTTATATTTATTTTGTCTTATTAAAATCAACTGTCTACAATACGGTTGGTTTATTTCTGTGCAACCTACTTAACTGGAGAACCAGATAAAGTATTACATTTTATAGAAATACATTACATTTAACAAACAATATCTGAACAAATTCACGTATATTACATTTATTTAATTATATATTCAAATTTCGACTACCATAATACAGACATGGGTCTGCATACACGATTTGTTAATGTATATATTTTCACTCGATATATAGTATATCGATACAAATAGACACTACCACATTTATTCTGAGATGGACATTTTCAATTTTTAAAAAAAGTGACTTTAATATCGCAATAAATATTTTCTTTAACGTAAGGCTCCATCTCATCTGGTATTATTGATGTACTTATGTAATTAAATGTATGTAGGTTAAACTGTTATTTGTCAAATGTAATTGGATTATACCGTTTTTCACAATAAATAAATAAAATTAAAGTTAAAATATGGCAGGGGTGTTGGCTATCTAATAAACGGTTTCCGGGGCGGCGGTACCCATATCCGCCTTCCAAATTGATACATATATGCTAATTGAAGTTCGGAGTCGAAACAGGGGGAGGGAACACTACAGCACTAGTTCTAAAGAAGTTATCTGGAGGGTGCTAAAATCAGCATCCAATAAAATAATAAAAAAATAATAAAAATAACCCCGAATACGTGCCTAGAGTACGTACGTAGAGAAAACCGTGGCCGCGCATCACCTTGATAATTCTGTACACGCAGCGATCACGCGTCACGGTGTAGTAAAGCTATATTTATAAATAAATAAAAATTCCAATTGAAATAAGATAATTTATTTTTTTAATGCCATAAAAGGCTTTCACAGTAAAGTGAAGTTTACAGTGGTTACACAGGAGGGAAAAGAGATTTAGAACAAAATAAGTACTCTGAATTAATATCGAAACATCATCAAAAATAACATCAAGATCATCTATTCATACATTCGTAGTTTTATTTGCAATTCGTTGAATTCTAAAGCCGTGTCCACACGCTTGCCAAGCCTCGGCAAGCTTTCACTAGAGTTGGGCGTTTTTATTATTTTAAAAAAACGAAAACAAACTGTTCTTTATAAAAAGCTAACTGTTTTCTTCTTCTTCGTCCCGTAAATTGTCCCCAAACCCTTCCTGGAAATTAGATGGGTTTATGTAATTAAGTTTTCTCTTAAGTTTACGACTTCAATGCAATATGCATTTTGAAAATCCAATGTGTCAATTGGCCAGAAGTCGTAAACTTACGAAAAAAATTTACAAGTGTAAACCTACCCAGTTTAACTTTTACTGAAGGTAGCGTTGAAACAGACAGCCCTTAGTCATACACAGAACATTATGATACAAGTTATAGGTATATAAAATTAATTATTACATCATTATAGTGTACCTATCACGTTAGTCCATAGAATATCAGTAGGTAATATCGCCTGAAATGTGAACTGTTCTTAAAACTTAAGAGTCTAGACTTTGAACGACATGCGGAACACCCGCGTCTGTCATTCTGTCCCGCTCACAATAAGCTCACGCACACTTACAATACATGCGAATGCGAAATGTGCGAATGAGACAACGCTCAAATTTACCTACAGAAATCGCTCGAAAAGGGGTTTATGGAGAATACACTTTTCTACACCGAAACTTTCACGAAATTGAAATTTTTAAAAATATATATTTTTTAGAAAGAAGATTTTATAATTTTATAATTCTTTATGAGAGTTGAGTTAGCAGCACTTTTTCCTTAAATAATATTTTTGATAAATCGTACATGTTTGACAGTGAATGTTTACGTTAATACGAAACGCATCGAAAATTCGAAAACATACCGACATAGTTTTCACCCTCTAGATGGCAGTATAAAAAAAATATATTCATTTTGTGCAATTTTCGATGTAGAAAAGTGTTTTTTCCCGGGCGTCCTTTTTGTATGGGCCGAAAAGCGAAGTCTATCGTCTTAAGTAATGGATGTATGAGTTATAGCAATAAAAATTAAGAAAGTGTGTGGAGAATTTATATGCTCACGAATTTTATTTTGAAAAATGAAGTGTAAGTAGTTTTAAAATAATTTATATCACGCTAAGAAATTTTATAAATTAGTTTTTAGCCGGAAATCATAAAAAACGTTTAAATATACCTATAAACCAACTTTTGTTACCTTCAATCCAAGATGGCGGCTCGAGATCGACCACCCCAAGGTCGAAAACTTTTTTTTTCGTTAGAATCCCAATCTAAACAACATATATCAAAATCGCTTCTACTTGACCTTTTGCAAGGTAAATGCCTTTTTTATCAAAATAAAAATAAAAAAAAACTTTTTTGTTTTAAAACCACGATATTTTTTAATTTACTTTACCGACCGGTTTCGTTCTACTCAAGCATCTTCAGGGTACAAATTAATACTAAACAATAACTACAAAATGTGTGCTTATATATACAAATAGAGAGAGACAACAATTTTGCCTTTTTTATCCCCCACTGACTGGACTACTAGTAATTTTTCGGTATGTTAAAGTTATAAGTTATAAGTTGGGATTGCGCGAGTAATTGGTGAGTTATTTGTTGCATTAGTGGCATCTATATGAAAAAGCAAAGTGTGCCTGGTATATAAAAGTTTGAAGTTTGTACATCAATAATCAAAATATTTCATTTAAATGTTTTAAAATTATTTACTCACAAATTTAATGCTTTAAAGTTATTAAAACACACTATTATTATTCCGCCGTGGGACTTATCAACTATTAGATAAAACAAAGACAAAAAATACTCCGGACATATTATCTATCTTCTGAAACGATTGGTCCTTATCGCGCCGGTTTGTTTTCCATTAATTCTAAGAAGCAGAGATTAGAGCACAAGATGAATGGGTCTGAGAAAATGCACTTTGGATGCAAAAAGCTGATAAATGAACCGAGCCAGGCGCACATTTAACGAGTTCTCTCGGACAGTGTTGCAACCATGCATACATACTGGAACCCAATTAGAATAATCTGTTAAAGTAAGTGTTAAAGTGTTCAAAAACAAATTTATGACAAAATATGTAGGCCCCGAAATCATTGAATAGAGAATATTAGAGGAAGTATTTTTTTTTACGCAATAGACTTATAGGTCCGGGTTTAGTTTTCCCCATAGAAAAAACTAAACCCTTTCACACACTTTTCCATAAAAAAGATCATCTAGTAAATCCACGCTATGCAAGTATTATAAGTATAATTAATACAAAACAATACAATAACAACATGTTAACCTACCAGACTATTAAATGGGAAAATAATTCACCGACTCTAGATATTTTCATATCAGAGGGTTCGGCTTGGTGGAACTCCTAATTTGACCGATAAATCCTACTGATCCCTCAATATAAATTTTTTAAAAACTTTAATTAATTCTACATGTATTTAAAATGACTGATTTTTGCATTTTTATATACAAATTCTTTGACAAGTCTAATACTTATTAATTTTATTATTTATTTAATATTTGCAAGTATACATTTTTTACATGTTATATATACAGTGTTGAAAAAGAATATAAAAATAGCCTTTCCTCACCATAAAGAGACAAGGCTCTTGTGTTTGGTGAGGGAATTCATGCTAAATTATGTGTGGGTAATCATGAAAGTAATTAAGAAATAAAATATTTCAAATAATAACAAAAATATATACAATAATTATTAATAAATATAATAATAATAACTAGTGTATTTTTCATTATTTGGCCGGTAAGAGATAAGCCGACGTAGCACAGTGGATAGAGCAGTTGACCGGAAATCAGAAGGACTCGGGTTCGAGTCTAATATTTATATCTAATTTCAGGCTAATATTTATTTCTTCAAACTTCGCAAAATCACTTTGTGGCGTCATTTTGAATTAAATTAAAACAAATAACTTTGTTTAAACCAACAATATAATCACAATTACCTACATGTTTCAAAACCGATGGTTTCTTCGTCAGGGTAGTAATGACATTAATAACAAAATAAACAAACAAGTATAGACTAAAAAGAACTATGGACAAAAATATTTTAGATAGAGGTGATTAATTAATTAAAAATATCGTAAAAAACAATTATTTAAAATTAAATATAAAAATTATTTAAAAAATATGAAAAATTACATTATATAAATTATCAAAACATAATAAAGATGTTTAAACAACAAAAATAAATTATTTGAAATATAATTATTAATAAGAAAATAAATTTAAGAGATGGCTATTTTTAAAAAATATTTGGTTATTAATAATATTTATTGCTTATAATAATTAATAACAAAAAGTTAAGTAAGAAAAACTCAATGCATGAAGAAATTTTTCAATACATATTTAAAAAATAAATAATAGATATGAACTCTTGCAGTAGTTTCAGGTAATTTTAATTCCTAATAATACAGAGAGAGAGAAAACCAATAAAATTATTTATTAGCATCGCTTGCACTCTTCTCTTGCAATCGCGTAATCCTTGTTAGACAGAGACTAGAGACTTAGTTAGTTTTGTCGCCTACGTTCTTTTTTATTTATTATTTATTGGTGCCTTTTTATCGGCTTTTACATATACACCTAGTAAAAATTATACAGTATTAATAATTATACATAACTGAACTGCCCCAGTAAAACATTTGTTTAGTGATAAAATAATTTAACTAATGTATTTTCGTCCTTGATTATTTCCCCCATTAGTGTTCCGGGCAAAGAGGTATACGAGAATGATAGTAAATGGTAGTCAGTCAGAGAATTTCTGCACTGAAATAAATCCCTATTTCTAGCTATTTCTAGTAGTACGTAATGGAATCCGAAAGCTAATCAATGTAAGCAATCTGGACTACCAACTACAAAATTTTAAATACTTAGAAATACCAAATCGGTGAAAATCTTTCAGATTAACAATTTAACCATGCTTATCATTAATAAAACATATTTAATAGAATTGTTGCAATTTCTAACTTTGCAATAGTTTTAAAATGCCAATTTCAAAGTTGTCTTCACACAGGAGAAAAAACTTAAGACTTTTTTTTAACAATAAGGGAAAATTATACGTAATATTTGTATCAACGCAATAAGTAAGCACCTACAAAGAGCTCCCTTTTTATACACTTGGTATATTTATAACATTTAACATCAAGACGTGCGAGCGACCTACACAGGACAGGAGTTTACTAAAATATGAACTTGGCAATTTTCTGGACATTATCATCAGTTATATATTTTTTTAAATGGGTCACAATTGTTTACAAGCAACAAAAAGCACGATAACCATTGATAACAATGACAATACTTAAAGATCTTGAATGCGGTAAAAAATATGTTTAAAAATAATATATGCAAACTTGGGCAAAAACATTTCTTATCTTATAAATAATAATGACAGAAACGGAAATAAAAATTATTTTACAAGATGCGCCTTAAATAATTTCGATATATAACGAGAAAATACATCTACCAATTAATAGAACATTAATAAATTAATAACCCTATCCGAAAATCTTTTTACTGTGATTAAACCTTAGGATATTTTTAAATAAATCTATTTAGTTTCGATTTGGTTTTCTCGAATGAATAAATGCAAATCTTGGAAGTGGAAAATAACCAACTTCCCGACATCGGATCAAGCTGAAATTCGGCAGATAGACTCGTTGCTGATTACAATGCGTTCTATAAACTTGGCACTCACCGACACACACGCGTTTCTCTGAAATTGGCTACTAACCGGCTCAACAGATGGCGCTACTAGTCGTGCCGTTCGATGCACAGGACCATGGCGGAAAAACAAACCATAAAAAATATATGAATTAAGTAAAAATAAATTTTGTTTTTATGGGTTGATTTTTATTGCCTTAAAAATGCTACCAAAGTTGGCACAGCGACAAGGACGACGTTTTTTGTGATAAGACTGATGAGATAAGCATTGGCTATAAAAAGTCGCCGGGAGATGTTTTACTTCCAGTAAGAATGGGGTAGTACAGATTTTCAAACGTGCGGGCAAAAGATGAACTAGTGAACGAAAGTTTTTTTAAACTACATTAATACTTCACATATCAACAACGGCGACATCCTGACTGTACAGACACATTTTTTATACTTCGGAGGAGCTCACTTTAAGTAAATTTTTCATACTTTTGTGATAATTTATTCTGATACAAGTGATATCCAATTATCTAAAACGTTTAATGACTATAACACTTAATATTTTTAAATTAGCTTCCTGTGAATTAAGAGCTATAAAGATAGATAAATTTAGGGACACATGGAAACAATGTTTTAAATGAGGTGTAAAAAGATCCTATCTTTTTTTTTATTGGCTCGCCAACAGAATACATTCCATAATTTTTACAGTAATTTACATATATACATGGTTGTAATGATCTTTCTAATTATAGGTGAGCACAACATTCATCTTAATATTCTTGATGCAATAATGATTGGTTAGTTACAACAGTGATAAATTTAATTTCAAATATGTATATAAAAATAAGGAGGATCGAAATCAGTTATTAGGAAGAAAAATGCATACATACTTATAAATATAATATACATACATGTATACATACATACACACACAAATATACACACATAATCATATATATGCATATATGTGCACACCGTACTCATATATATGTATATGCAATATGCATACATGTGCTTACACTTGGCCATACAAATACATTTCTTGTGGAGCCAATGCACAAGTAGTAATTGTTAAAGAAATTAAAATAATAAAAGAGATCATCTGGTAAAAGTATGTGTAAGTTCCTTCTGAAGGTATTAATTGAGTTTGGAAATAAATCTAAGTCTTGAAGACTGCAGTACCTATTATACAATCGAGTCATTCTCGATGTTGGTTTGAAAAAGCTTGTATTACTACGACAAGTGTAGGTTACCGGGTTTCTTGTGGATTTCGACCTTATATTAAGATTAATTAAAGATGAATCATACACATTGTTAATGATTTTAAACAAAATCTTAAAATGAAAACACTTATATAATCCCAATTATCGACATGTTTCGAAACTAAAGGTTTCTTCGCCAGGATAATGAGAATATCAGTTTTTTGTTCTTATTACCCTGACGAAGAAACCCTTGGTTTCGAAACATGTCGATAATTGTGATTATATAACAAAGTTATTTGTTTTCATTTAATTAAGAATAAAGCCATAGAGTGAATTTGCGTAGATTGAAGAAGATCCTATCTTATTTATAAAACTTAAAAACATACCTCAAATAATGTTTTGAAGATTCGAAGCAAAATATTCACCAGACAATTTGTAGAGCACTACACTCACTTGAGGACTAGAGCACTAACGACTTGAAACTGATACGAAGTGTTTTTTCAGAAATATTGTTTCAGCTCGTGCTTTGGGAAATAGCGATAACAGGCAATGAAATTATATTGTAATAATATTTAAGGATTAGATTGTAAATTAAATAATATAACTTCGGCCATTAAACGTGATAAGTTACACGAGTAATAAAAATAACACTTCTTTTTCATTATCAAATCATTAATTTATGTATCATTTTTTGATAAATTACCAAAAATAAGATGCAAAAATGTTAATATTTTGAAGACATAAATAACATAAATCAATGGCGTACCTACCCACTAAGAAATACGGCCCTTAAGGGGATACCCGGCGGTGATTTTTCCATACAAACGTATTCCCTATTTATCTCTCTGGATTTTAACCCTAGAGAATATATTGTTTTTACATAAAATAGATATCAACTACTAGCGTGTCGATACTATTTGTTTTTTTTATAAGTTACTTTTTATAGAAGTTATGACCTTCCAAAAATCAATAAAATTGTTTGGTTTAAACTAGCGATGTGTCGGTTCAGCTGGAATGGGCTCATGAACTCGGCTCCTTTGCGTGAAGCGGATCCTACTCCTACTCCCTTTTCAATTCGACTACTCCAAGGGTACTGCTCCCGGACTCAAACCCGGACTCAGAACTCGGACTCTGTCCCAAACCCGGAACTCGGAGCCGAACCGGGAACCCGTATGGCTCCACCGGCATCCCCGTGTTCGCGCCGTTCGCGGTCCTTTCCGGTCGCGAGTTCTTCTCATTCTCCTGGTACTAGTTTGAGTTGAGAGTGAGTGGTGATACGTCACAGTTTTTTTGCATATCTAACGGTCGATTCTGTTTACGAACTTTACAGTGAGTGAAAGTTTTGTTTATTGTTTAAGTGTCAGTTAATATTTGATTGAATTACGTGCTTAATAATAATTAGAGGTGGTAGGGTTTTTAAAAATCAAATCTTACCCCATTATTGTCGATAGTTTTATGGATGCGAGGAAATTTTTGGTATTTTTTAACCAATTACTTTATTGTTCGAACATTAAAGTAATTTTGGAATTTATGTAGGAATGTCAAGTTTATATATTATTTTTTTAAAGAAAGACAAACATTCCCGGGTTACGAATAACACAACAACATTTGAAAATATCCTACTACCACAACACTAAGCGGAAGATGTAGGTTGTGTTGTGATGGAGGACTTTGCCAGCCGAGGAATCGAACACGGAACGCCTAGGTGGGACCCAAACGCGATGCCCACTCAACCACTGAGCGGTCATATTATTGGCAGTTTATTTCAAGTGACATTTTATTGACAGTTTATTTCAAACAAAATGTATGACGTCATTTTTTCTGCCAAACCGATCGTGACGCCACGAAAGCATGAGATACACAATAGACGAACCAATACATAAAACGATAGCTAAGACAGTGGTTTTCAAACTTTTTAAAAGCGCGATCATCTTTTAGCAATAAAAAATGACATATTGGCGACCCCGACCTCCAGCGGTTTTTTTGTGTATGTACCTTTAGTACGTAGTAGTAACTCTTTACTTGGAGGATCAATGTATCCATTGTCTGTTTTTACGCGAAAATTGGTGGTAGGATACGTACAACATAAAGTGGTTAACTTTGCAGTCGGTGGAGTCGCAAACCTATTTTATATATTGTAGAACAATAACTTCTATATTAGTAGGCCAAAACAATAAATGCTATCGATTTTTTTCATTCTGAAATATTAAAGAACATATAAAAAGTACTTGCAATTTTGGCCCCTGATTCAGGTTAAAAGGTTAAGGTTTAAACCTAAGAGTATGGATATTAGAGAGACGGCATGTGTAGTGTGCCCGCGCGCTCCAAGTGTGCCTCTTCGAGAATTCTACCCACATGGCTGACATTGGCTGTCACCATGTAAAATGGCTGCTGTCAGAACGTATTAAACGTCCAAAAACCAGTAGCCAATGTAAGCCGTTTGGGTAAAATTCTCGAAAAGGCACACTTGGAGCGCGCGGGCACACTTCACATGCCGTCTCTCTAATACCCATACTCTCAGGTTTAAACCAATTAATGCTGTTAGTTTATTATCGTTCAGATACACAATATTAATAAGTATAATGTTTCGTCAAGAAAATCTTTTGTATTTTTTAAAACATCTTCAAAATTTACCAAACAATGATCTCAACAAAAAACGGCTGCATTATTCTGCAATTAAGATCGAAACTAACCTAAGTAACCACGAAATTCTATCATTTATTATAATACGCAAAAAATCACTTATTGTTTTGAACGGCTGATTCAAAACTTTGAAGAAAGACTAATTTTTCGGTTAAGACTTTTTGCAAAACAGAACAGAAGCCGTTGAATATTTTTTTAATATTTTATGTAGTCAAAGCCTAGCAGTAAATGGGCTTGCGGGCCGAGGGTTGCTCATCACTATGTTAAATGGTGTGCACTTCACATAAATATCAGCCTTTGCGTACAAGTTCAATTTTCTTCCTTTGTTACGAGAAAATCGAAATTTAGAAATAAACTAAAATTGGAGGATGACCTCATACTCTGCGCCTCGAACATAGAGCCAATGTTCGATTAGTTGAAAAGCGTGTCCGTTGCATTAATTTGTATTACTCAGGGACAATTTTTAATTTCTGTGACAGAAGTACTGTAAAATTATAACCATCGTTTGAATGTTGAAAAAAAAGCATCTAATTAAATTTATTGATGTCTCGCGACCCCCACTTTGAAAACCTCTGCAACACGATGCGTTTCTCGATCACGCGTAAACACAAAATCGGTTGTATGGGATCACGCGAGGGTCACGCGTCATGCGAATGATAATTATTGGTGTGATGGTTTGTATATCGTAGTGTGCGTTATTGGAAACATTTCACTTAGTCGAAGTCGTCGGGTCATTTTAAATAGTCTGAATAATAGAACGGTATTTTTTTTACACAAGTAAAAAACCCTCAGGGCCTATGACATTCCTGGGGATGCTGTGTTGGGTTTTTTTTAAAGGAAGTTCAGGGAAGGAAAAAGGCATGCGTACCGGTATATTAAATTTATAGGATTTGTACGGGCCCCACTAACTTGTCCCACACACCACCACTTATAGAAATTTAACATAAACATAATATTAATATGAATCGTTTTTAGTAATAAATAGGGGAGATTGGGTAAGAAAAACACTGTTCCCAATATATAATATTATTTTTTTTAAAAAATTCTTCGATCCGGGTACAAAAGTAACGTTGAGTCTGAGGTATATAAATAAAACCTATGTTCCTTGCAAAACCCTACTTAACGATGAAAGGTTATATAGCTTGCAATGAAGCGACTTTGTGTTCTAGCCACTTCCGTTCCCTGTGAACGTTTATTTTCGAAAGCTGGACAAATGCTCACCGAGAAGAGGAATAGACTATCAACCAAAACATTTGAGAAAATTTTGTTCTTAAACTCCAATCTCGGACTTGAATAATGAATGTATGTTCATCGAGTACCAGAATCTTTTACATTTGAATATGTAAAATGTATTGTATTATTTAATAATTATTCAAAATGCAATGTTTTTCTTGTTTTACAAAAAGATATCGCCGGTTATCTTAGCTGTTTATAATTTATTTACTTGAATAACGTTATTTTACGATTCGGAAATAACAAAAAAATCGCACTGATTTGATGTTTAAAATCTTGTTTAAAAAAAAATCAATCCGAAGGCATTTTTAGATATTGTTGATTCTTGTAACTGTTTGTACCTACTTGCACAATTTTATTTTCCGATTCGGAATTGCAAAAAAATCTTACTGATTTAATATTTTTATGTTCAATTCTTTTGATGTTTTATAACCTTGTATAAAAAATCAATACCGAGACATTTTGATTACTCTATTGACTGTTAAACCTACTTGTACATTTTTTCCGATATGGAAAATTTAAAAAACACTTGCAGATATATATTATTTTTGTGTTTAATTGTAATGTTTATAATCGTCTTTTAAAAAATCTATAAATTATCATTTTGAGAAAATGCTGATTCTATTGTATCTATTAACTATTTGTATCTATTTGTAAAAGTTCCGATTCAGAATTAACAAAAAATCTTTGTGATTTATTCTTTTGATGTTTTATAATCCTGTTTAAAAAAAAACGATGCGAAGGCATTTTGAGTTATTTTTGATTCTTTTAACTGTTTGTACCTACTTGCATAATTTTATTTTCCAATTCGGAATTACTAAAAAATATTACTGATGGTTTATTTTTATAAATGTTTATTTTTATATTTGAATCTTTTGTGTTTTATAATCTTGTTTTAAAAATATCAATGCGAAGAGATTTTATTAGTATTGTTTGGGGATAATTGTACCACATGGACAATTGTACCACAATGTTTTCATACAAGATTAAAAAAAAAAACTTCTATTTTTCTTGAGTTTAAAATATGCTATGGTATTAATATATATGTGTATCATCATTTTATTATATTACAATAGTTAAAGTTCTTGGTAACACTTCAACTGACGAATTCTAGAGTTTTCTTGTTGTCAGATAAATTGTGTATTACGTTCTATGTAATTGAAATTTTAAATAGTAGTTTTATAAACCAACAAAAAAACTGTTTTGCCTCACCGAAATTATTAGAATTAAAAAACTTTATCCATAAATTCTGTGTTTTAATTTAAATTCCGCTCCTGGTACAACTAACCCCGCGGTAGTAGCATTTCCCCAGTTGTAGCATTTCCCTGGATCAATTAATGCTCTTATAGCTCAATTTATATAAGATTTAGAAAAATCATATAATAAGAATTTGGTTCACAACTAAATAATCTGCCGTTGAGTATGAGTTTTTTTTTTCATAAACTTTATACCTAAGATGTAGAAAATGTTAAAAGTCAAATTGGTACAGCAGTCCCCGGTCTCCCCTACTACAACAATGATATATTTTATTTTATTTTATTTTAGTTCACCATTTTTATATTGTTGTATTATTTAAAAAAATACTACTTTTGTTGGTATCTGTTACTCTGGTACAATAAATTCTAGAACTGGGATTTGCTTTGATTTTCAAAATTGGAACTGATTGTCAACTGGTATTGGAACGATTCAGACAAGTGTTAAGTTAGGTACCAAAATTATTTTATTAATTGGTAATTCTTTATTTAAATATGCATTTCCTTTGTTAAAAATGTTGACGTATGTCGTAATTTTTCGAGCTTAATAGTGTTAATTCGAAAGGTAAATTTAAAAAAAAATTCTGATCGTCTATAAAATTGACAACGTGTGTTTTTGAAGGACAATGATCCTGAGGCAAATATGTTTTTTAGATACTTCTCGGCTTCACAAATCCTACAATAATATCGCTATAATATATTGAACAAAGTGTATATGTACTGAATTGTTTATAGTGTAAGGCCAAAAATGGACTTGAAAAAATAGATATTAAAACCTTTTGACTTTTAATTATTGTTAAAATTTTAATATTTCAATGTGTAAGTACCTAACCACTCCCCGACTTTATTTTTAAAACAACACGCATTTATTGATTTCTTTCGATAGAGGTTATAAAAACTACAAATCCTCAACGACAATCCAAATATTCATTATTATATTTGGTTTGTTACTGCTTACGCGTGTGCTAAAATTATCACCTTTTTGAATCACCGGAACTTGGAACCCAATACGCAATCCCAGACAGCCGGACATGTCTCGACACGAATGGATTTCGTTGAACTTCGCCAAAATGTACATGCCGAGTCCGCGTGCAGGTACTTGTCTGGCTCCGGCTACGAGTTATTGTGGGGGTTCTATCTGGCTCCGGCTACGAGTTATTGTGTGGGTTCTATCTGGCTACGGCTCCGAGTACTTGTGCAGGTTCCATCCGGGTTACGGGTCTGGCTCCGAGTTCTTGGCCGAACCCGTGCGTCCCGGCTCGATGCGCCGCAACAGCCGGTACTCAGTCCGTTCCGTACCAAAGAACTCGGACCCGGGACCTGCTCCTAGAACTCGAGTTCTTTTAAAACGAAGCACTCCTCGGAGGCCTCCGGCAAAATGCTGAACTTACCCACCTCTAGTTTAAACGCCGTCAAAAGACGTTCAGTATACAAACTAGACAATGTGTTTTTTAATAAAGCAAAACGTACAGACATAAAATAGTTTTTTTATGTAGTTGGTAAAATAAAATTGAAAATCAGTCAATTTTAAGAGGAGAAAAGTGGGGAATACAAAACCTCGATTTTAGTTAGATATTAGTAGTCCGAGGTGCATTGTCCCTTTCGCTCAATATCCGGTGGAGTAGGAGCAACAGTGACAGCAACCATTTAGTAAAATCTATTTTTCAAATTTCTCCACCAACGGGTTTCATCTTAAGGCTCGGTAGTACCCGCAGTACGTACTCGATAGTACGTAAAAAGAAGAAGGAGAGATACGATAATACGAATGTTAGAAGAAGCACGCTAGCATTAAAAACGATAATATTCAAGCGAAAATTGGTAAAATGTTTAATAAAACACGACTCGTTTAAATCAGAGCAAAAATCTCTCGACAATACTGAAGCATATAAAGAAATACTGTGAATGTTTTCAAACCAATGATTTGTTAAATAACAGAACCGTATGTGTTTTTTTTAATTTTCGGAGCATACTTTGGGATTTTTTTCTATCAAGGGAATTTTATGTGATTACCGTTTCGGCTCGATAGTATCCAGAGATTATCTTAAAAAATATAATTTTTTTTTTTTTTAGACTTAAAAACTTAAAGTGTTCAGGGGACATATGTTATAAATCGGCAGAAAATCGGAATGCCGAGCCTTACATGAAGCAATAAATCTACGGCGGCCTCCATGTCCGAGGGTGAGTCTTTCGACTAATGAGGTCGCGGGTTATTTTATTTGTTTTTTTTTTATTGCACAATTTACTCATTAAAAATAACATAAAGGATGTTAAGCGACATACTGGACTTATTTAGATATTGATTCCTGACTTATTTGGAGTAAAAAATGTTAATTAAATTTTGGTTACAAAAATGAAAAGCAATCTTAGTCAAAACAAAGTCTTTATGCAATCAGGTTTACCCGTGCGGGTGATAGGTGCGTGAAACGCGGATAGAACTAAGGATTTTGGGATAATTCCAAGAACACATATTCTGAGACCGTGGGACCTGTTTAGTAGGCCAATCATAATTATTATGAACTAGCTTCTGCCCGCGACTTCGTCTGCGTAGGTTTAGTACTTCGAGTAATCTATTTTCTTTTCCTAGGACCCATCTACGTTTATACCAAAATTCTTAACCTATTTATTTAAAATATCTATAATTCTGGATTCGATTCAAAGTATTAGGCGAGTACTTCAAATAAATTCACTAATTTAAATCTTTTCTAAAATAGAATTTTGATTTAACAATCATTGTTTTGCAAAATGTCATTATCAAATGTTGACATTTTCTATTAAACAATAATTATTATTTTCAATATATTGAAAATAAAGAGCTAGCTTTATAAATTATACCCTATATGTTATTCTGATGTATGAGCTATATTATTGTAAAGTTTAATTAAAATCCATTCAGTAAATTTTGCGTGAAAGAGTAACAAACACACATACATCCATACAAGCTTTCGCATTTATATTATTAGTAAGAAGACTAGCGAGTACCCGGCATTCGTTAGAATTCCACTTTAAGAAAGAAATTGTTTCCCGCAAACCCTTCCTTAGTTACCCTCCCCCTCTTACTTCCCAACCTCCTTCCATCCCTGCCTCTAAACTATATGAAATACACACATTTTTCAAACAACTTAAGCGCCAGCCATTGTAAATTTGTTACGCAAATTTTATAACGCCAGAGCTCAATATATATATATATACATCAACCTTAGCGGACGCGCGCACAACAACTCATTATTCTCATCAAAGTTTCATCGCAAACGCATAAGGGACAAACAAAGAAACAATTATTTTTATTATTAAGATTGCCCAACAGTGGTCGGTGAATTTAAAATTTCCATCTAAGAAAGAAAGAGACTGCTCGAGAATCGTGAAATTAGACCGTACCCATGTCAAAAAAATTACAAAGATTTATTGACATTTTTGACAGGAATATTTTAAGATGAAATTTTGGAGTTATAAAAGAAAACGTTGTCCAGTAGACTGAGTAGACTATGTACTAATTAATCTGAATTATTTTCTTTGGTTTTATGATATTTGTAGATTTCAACCGCTTTTTGATTTCACAGTGACCGACATGGTCTTGAATGGCCCGCCATTTCGTGGTGCATTTTTTGGGAAAATATTTAAGGCGACTGGTAATTTTTTTAACGGTTTTTTGGATTTTTGTGTAGGTACTGGTTTGGGGTAGGAATGTTCATCTTAATTTTATAGAAATTTACGATATTATATTTTAAAAGAGTATCTATTTTAACACATAAAAAATTAGATTAACAGATCATTTTTTATTGAACTTATAAATATTGTTGTTTTTTTTAGTTAATCCCAAAATCTTGAAAAAAAACTCCCTAAGTTGGGAACCCGTGATTTACGAAAAGCTGTCAAATTGCTATCAATAGGGGAGAGCGGGGCAAAACGGGGTGGTTAACGTTTAAAGACAAATAAAACAATGTTCTTCAAATATGTATTACAAAATCTACATTTTATTAGAATAAACTTTGGTCATTTAGCTGAATCATTTCAAAGAATAAAATGGTAAAATATATTTAAAAATACTATAAAAAGTGTACTTAAAAAAAACTATCATTTGCACCGTCGGCGTCGCTCCTCTAGCGGGGTAAGACGGGGTAGACCGCCGGGCAAGATGGGGTTAAGGTTAACACAAGTATTGACTGCTGGTTTTCGTCGTCGATACATGCACAGAAACAGTGAGCCCACTCTTGACACATCTGGCTGGTTATGCACCTTTTTGCTGTCTACAAATATCTATTACAAATATCAGTACTATTACAGTAACCCATCGATTGTCGTAAGCCCGCCGCACAGTGGGGCCGAATCCCCAAAACGTGGCCAAAACCCCAAAATGACGTTTAATTCAAACAAAAATCATCACTCGGTGATTTTTGAGGTCGCTGATTACAAATTTGAAGTTAAAAATTGTCCAAACAAAATGGCGGATCCAATATAGCAACGAGACGCATGAAAACCCGTCGTAATTTATGAATGGAAGCATATATATAGAGAGTTGGAGATCAATAATTACAACAATTAACATACTGAAAACGTCATTTGTTTAATAAACAAAATAACAGAATGTCCATCGAAAATATATCGAAGAATTTTTATCCTCAGATACATTTTCGACGAATATTCTGTTATTCTGTTATAGAATTACAGTGTATAAAATACGGTCGGTTGTATGATCCAATAAAGCTTGTAGCTGAACT
Organism: Limnephilus auricula; assembly: GCA_951813805.1. Taxonomy (NCBI): domain Eukaryota; kingdom Metazoa; phylum Arthropoda; class Insecta; order Trichoptera; family Limnephilidae; genus Limnephilus; species Limnephilus auricula. The sequence continues at coordinate 5,661,773 of OX638396.1, forward strand.
TCAGCCATGCTTTCTGTGATGGTAATAGCAGTATTAGGTTGATAGCAATGTGTTTTTCTTCTGCCAATTTCTTGTAGGAAGGATACAGCTTGCAGTTATTCTTCTTACTTGTTGTTCTCAATCCCTCATATTGATTCTTTGTGATTTTGCACTCAACATATAGCGAAAGTGCGGCTTCGGCGGGCAAAGTTTTTCTCGCTTGTTGATTGGAAAGCCTGTCGATACTTCGAAGCTCTCGATGGACTTGTCATTGTTATTCCATAAACAACCTGACAAACAGGCTCATTTGAGTAGTGTCAGCTAACTCTTGTGGCGTCAAAGTTTCGCGAACTGATTGGGTTCTTCTGCGTTTCGACCTCTTGTTCAATGATTCAAAATCCCCAGAAAGACGTCCACTAAAGGTACTAGTCGATGGCAGATCACAGTCAGCTTGATAATTGCCACTAAAAACAGGTGCCGGAAATGAAACGGGTGCATTCAGCCATTCATTATTTCGTTTCAAGAAGGGATCCCTGTCCTGTTAGCCTTTTGCCACCTTGTTCTCATTTGACTAAACAATGAGGAGAGCGAGACTATCATATTCCTCAATTTTCTCAATCTCAATTTTCCCGGAAAGTTGTTCCTCCAGGTAAGGGATTATTTCAGGTAGGGCATCATTCAACCGGTGTTTAACGATGTTGAATATTTCTGGCCGAGTGAATTTCACACATTCTTCATCCGAACCTGAGTGAAGAATATTACTTTAGCATTAGCAACAAATTAATTACAGAAAAATAGTAAAATATCGCGGCGCGCCCCCATGCTGTGATACGTTATTTGGGACGCACAAGCTCGAAGAAAAAATCATTTAACAAGCGAATAGGCAAATTTAGGCAGCTGATTTTTGTCAATTCCATCAGATAATTGATCAATCTACAGTTTGGGACTTATAATTCCGCATCATATTGCGTTATATGCTACTTTTGCTCTCGTTGAAAATACATGTTCAGAAAATCATGCAATTTTTGTACATGCGTCGAATGAGGTGTAATATAAATAGGATAACCATAAGATTTAAACCTTATTAGTATCTGGTTATTTTCTACATACCTGTGGCAATCGTTTTCATTTTGTAGAATTGTAATTCTTCACTTCACTACTTAATTATCAACTCACTAACCGAGCGTAAATTTGACTAGTTTCGATAGCGACATGTGTGCTCTCGACAAAGGTCAACTTCGAACTGAAATAATTCAACAGGTATCGAAGGTAGGGACCTATCCTTTCGAGGTGAGATGCACGAACTCTTTCCCTACCCGACCTATCCCTTAAAATACCACGAATCGAAAAATTATTTTTTGGGGTTTTGGCCACGTTTTGGGGATTCGGCCCCACTGTGATTTTTTGCTTTTTTTCAAATTTGTGATTTTAACATGTATAATCGACAAGGTTAGAATCGCTTGCGCCAATATCTTTCTTTCCGTAACAGTTGATTTGATTAATCTAGCTACTATGGATATTTTTTAGTTATTATTTATGATGTTCGGGAGTCATGCTTTTTTCCCGCTTAACCAGCAGTCAACTTTTTACAGAAGTATCAATGTCATTAATTCTTCGAAAGCACTTTTGAATTGTTGGTTTTCATGTAGGGTATATATTCAGGTTTGTGTAGAAACAATAAAATCAGTTCATATTCGTATAAATATATATTTGTTTGCTGAATGGGAGATTTTTTGTTGTTGCTGTTAAGTGAGCTATTCTGGGAAAACTTGTAACGATATTACCATGAATAATAATAAGAATATATATGAATAATAAGATGCTTTATTTGGTAAACGACTGACCAGAAGTCATCAAGGTAATTTCCGCGCGGTTTTTCGAAATATCATTCGACATTCATCGGGTAAAGGCAACTTCAGGAGACGTTTTTTTCGACCGTTTGACTTCTCTCAGTTTTCTTTGCTTTTTGGAGCTTTTCGTTTCGTATTGGTTTTAACAAGTATTTTCTGTCTAACCGCTATCTCCAATTCTTGTTTATATGGAGATGAAGCAAGAATGGCTGTCTTGCATCGTGCCGTATTTTTTAGATGAACCTTTTGATCCTTTTTTGGAATTGGTAAAAGCTGTTTTGGACTGGCTAGACTGAAAGCCTTGGTTATAAGGTGGAGATGGAGGTGCGCCAAAGAACTTGGTAAAATCTGATGTAGAAATCTTACTAATATTATAAACGTGAAAGTTTGTATGGATGTATGTATGTTTGTTACTCTTTCACGCAAAAACTACTGAATGGATTTTAATGAAACCTTACAATAATATAGCTCATACATCAGAATAACAAATAGGCTATAATTTATAAAGCTAGCTATTTATTTTCAATATATTGAAAATACTAATTATTGTTTAATAGAAAACGTCAAAATTTGAGAATGACATTATGCAAAACAATGATTGTTAAACCAAAATTCTATTTTGGTAAATATTTAAATTGGTGAATTTATTTTAAGTACTCACCTAATACTTTGAATCGAATCCAAAATTATACATATTTTAAATAAATAGGTTAAGAATTTTGGTATAAACGTAGATGGGACCTAGGAAAAGAAAATAGATTAATTGAAGTACTTTTTTTTTTTTTTAATATTTTTATTCAGTTTTAATTTTACAATATTTTATTTTACAAATCTTACGAAACTGATTAATCAGTTTGATCTAATGGAATGATCTAATCCTACGCAGACGAAGTCGCGGGCAGAAGCTTGTATATTATAAATTTGCACAGCGCCCTTTAGGCGATTTTTCACAAAAACGGCGCTATACAAATCATATAAATATTATTATTATTATTAATCTATTATGGAAGCAATTGAGGCGATGCTACCAATAACCGACCGTTCAGTATTCAGGGGTTAAGGGCCGTCCACACTTATGCCGGATAACGCGAGACATAATATTATTAAATTGACCCTGCGCAGTACCGCGCAGTAATGTTAATGGCCCATAATTGAAATACCTCGTGACGGCCCTTAGGGTTATTGTGTCTGGTCTACTTAATACGTTCAGCAACTCGATTTGGCACGTTGCAAGAATGCATTGATTGTAAAATTGCAAGGGAATTCATTGACCTTTTCAGTTCTTCATTTTTTTAAATAGCATGTTATAGAACCAATTTATAATGAATTATAGGCAAGTACTCCTAAAAGAAGTAAAAACACATTCTGTGAAGAAAACCATCACGGAAAAATGAAAATAAAAGTGATAAACTTTCGAAATCGCCGAAAACAGTTAATACGAATATTTGGTAGAAATTACCTTTTGATTCAAATCTTACTAATATTATAAAGCGAAAGTTTGTATGGATGTATGTATGTTTGTTACTCTTTTAAGCAAAAACTATTGAATGGATTCTAATGAAACTTTACAATAATATAGCTCTTACATCAGAATAACATAAAGGCTATGTTTAATTGAAAATGACAAAATTTGAGAATGACATTTTGCAAAACAATGATTGTTAAATCAAAATTCTATTTTAGAAAATATTTCAATTAGTGAATTTATTTGAAGTACTCGCCTAATACTTTGAATCGAATCCAGAATTATAGATATTTTAAATAAATAGGTTAAGAATTTTGGTATAAACGTAGATGGGACCTAGGAAAAGAAAATAGATTACTCGAAGTACCTACTAATCCTGCGCGGACAAAGTCGCAGGCATAAGCTAGTAGTAGATAAATACTTCAACATTGCCTTCAAAATTTCAATTGCGAAAATGAAAATTTGCTCTCGTAAGTGGCCGATATGTCGTATGACATATCGGCCACTTACACTAATTACTGTCATTTTGTTATGTTGGTATTGCTGATACTATAGCATAACGAAGGACTAAGGCCCTGAAACCAAACTAAAACCGGCTATCAACTGCGGGTTTCTATGGTTGCCAACCAAACTTCTCTCACGGCGCAATACAATTTTACGATTTCAGTCATTATCTCGGCTTGTTTAAGAACACTTCAGCTGTCATTTCAGACATATTGGCGTGTAATATTATCGTAATTTATTTTTGGGGTATCATGCCGTGTTCTGGTATACCTTCTTTAGCCATAGTTTCAGCATTTTAGTGTCCATCAACCAGGGAAGAAGTGTAAGACGAATTTCTGAATATTTTCTAACACAAGCTATTCCTAGATAGAGGTAGGTATTTTGAATATGTTTAGGGTTAAATTTTGGGATTTTAATGTTATTCTGATTCGCTGATATATTAAGTTGTAACCTGTTCATCTTATTTATTTAACTGATTTGTAAATATAATGAGATACTAAATACAGCGAGTAGATTATGATTGTGTCTGTGATGGATGGCTTCGTAGTGCGTATAGTAGATCAATCCCTAATGCCATATTAATGGTATGGCGTTAATTTATTTACGCATGTCTGTCTCGTGACATATTAATATGACATTTGTGTACAAGTAGGTGTAACCGCTAGTTCTTGCACTGTGGCAAAAAGGAATATTGAATCAATATCTTACTAATATAATAAACGCGAAAGTTTGTATGGATGTATGTATGTTTGTTACTCTTTCACGTAAAAACTACTGAATGGATTTTAATGAAATTTTATAATAATATAGCTCATACATCAGAATAACATATAGGCTATCATTTATAAAGCTAGCTATTTTCCATATATTGCAAATAATAATTTTATTGTTTAATAGAAAATGTCAAAATTCGAGAATGATATTTTGAAAAACAATGATTGTTAAATCAAAATTCTATTTTAGAAAATATTTAAATTTGTGTTTTTACTTCAAGAACTAGCCTAATAATTTGAAACGAACCAAAAATTATAGACATTTTAAATAAATAGGTTAGGAATTTTGGTATAAACATAGATGGGACCTAGGAAAAGAAAATAGGCTATTCGCAGTACTAATCCTGCGCAGACGAAGTTGCGGGAAGAAGCTAGTGTATAGATAAAAATGAATCCCTGTTTCTCTTGGTCACGCCATAACTTCAGAATTACCTATTTTATTTCTAGTCTTTGTAGAAGGTTCGTACGGAAAGAAAATTGTGCAAATAATTGGATAATTTCAGAAAACTTAACGACTTAGTACGTTTGACAGTTCACGTGTTTGATATATTTATTTGTTTAATATAAAAATTTTATGAGTGGTTGTGGATATGCCCGTGAACGTTTCTATATAGCAATATTTCTATATTGGTGAGTTCTGGAGTTATGAAATATGCAAAAAAAAAATCAATAGGGCACATGCGAGTTGTCTAAAAAATTAGGTTATATGATGGAGTTTAGGGGCAGGGAAAAAGGCGGGAGGGGGGGGGAATCCGAGAGTGACCGAGGGGAATGAAGGAAAGGTGGTTCTTGGGAGGGGGGACGAGGGAGGGGAAAGGCGGAGAAGGTGAAAAGGGGAATTCATGAGGGGGGAGGTTATGTAGCGATCAAAGGGCGGGAGCGGCGGAGGGAAATGAATGAGGGATGGTTCGCAAAAGGAGAAGGGGACAGCGGGATAGGGCGGGGGAATGCGGGGAAGGTGAAAAGGGAACGTGGGACGGGAAGGGGACGAGGGTGGGAAAGAGGTGGCGGAAGGAGAACGGGGACGAACGGGAAAGGACACGCACGGAGAAACCTTTTTTTTTTTTAAGTGGCATTTCAACGCATGCCGGGTATCAGCTAGTACCTACTTAGATAGTTTTATGGAAAAAAAACTTTTCTAATTGTGGGACATTTAGTTGGGAGAAGTTGTTTTTTGCGTTTTCATATCTTACAATATGGATTTATTTAAGACCTCGCTTTAAAAATACCATTCGCAGAGCACTCTAATACGTGGGGAAAGTAAAAATTATTTATTGAATAAAACAATAAACTCGGGTGCTGATTATATTCAGGATTCCACGAGACAGCCAGACGCACAAATGTGTCCATTCTGGAAGAGCTATTCACAATGGTCCACAATCCACAATTTCAAATATCTGCCTAAAACGTATTCTAAGATACTTTGGATACGTTGCTCGCGAAAATGAGGACTCCAACCTGGAGAAACTCATCGTAACCGGCAAAGTGTTTGGCAGAAAGAGAAGAGGAAGGTCACGAATGCGCTGGAGTGACCAAGTATCACTAGCGTCTGGTACTAGGGTGTCCTTGGCTCTCCACGCAGCGCAGAACCGCGAGAAGTGGTGCAGCCTTGTCCACTATGGAATTTGTAGTAGGGATCAGCAATGAGAAACCGACTTAAGGCCGCGCTACCCCGCTCAAAAAGAAGAAGATGGAGAGATACGACAATACGAACGAGGGAGCGAGCGCGCTAACATTAAAAACCATAAAATTCATGCGAAAAGTGTGAAAATGTTTAATTAAAGACGACTCGTTTGAAAAAGAGCAAACATCTCGTGGGGGCTGTGTTAAGTAGCATTTAAAGAAACATTCTGAATTTTTTCATACATATAACTTGTAAAATAACAGAAACAAACGTGTTAATAATAATTTTCGGAGCATACTTTGCGATTTATTCCTATCGAGGGAATTTAAAATAATTACCGTTTTGGCGTGGGGAATGTATAGATACTATCTTAAACAATAACATTTTTTTTTCTAAACTTAAAAACTTCAAACGTTTAAGGAAAACATGTAAGAAATCGGTAGAAATTAGCAGAGCGGCTCCTTAATCTAATAAAAAGTGTTTTATGGATTTAAGATATAAGTATATATTTTTTAATTTCTTTAAAATCTTAAAAAGAACCAAAAAATATTAGTTTTTCAAATATTTTTAATGATCGGGCAAGACAAGGTTCAGGGGCAAGGCTTGGGACTCCCTTTCCGAAGGTCGCGGGTTCGAATCCGGCGTGCGCAAATAAATTTTTGATTAATTTGTGTTATTTAACAATAAATTAATTAAAAATAATATATACTATATTTGCGGCACATTCCAGAGTGGAAGACACTCTCCTTATCGCCCTGGTGTAAGACCACAATTCAGAATTGAAACGTTGCTTGAAATAGCTTTTGCCGCGTTTAGTGACTAGATCTGAATATGCAGGTACTTCCCTACCTTCCTCTACGCCATCTCATTCCCTTCCCCGCTTACCTTTAGCCTCACAACATACCCAATTGGGGATGGCATAGTCTAACTGACTCCAGACGGGAGCAGTTGGACTCTTGTGAGGTGTTCAATATAATTCATTTTTTTTAAATGATCTACAAAGCTTGTGTAAAAAAGTTGGAGAAACGTAGAATAACAACGTGTTAATAATAAAGTTTTCAGAAATGAATTAACTTATATTCATAGTTAGTAAAAAGAACAAAAAAAGATAGAAAATAATGTGAAAGAAAAAATAAAAAAAAGAATGCACTAGATATATCTTATAATATATTATATTTTTTTAAATATCCTTTTACAAGTGAAAGTGACGCGCCACAGGTGTGTGGGTGTATAAAACGATAGTTGTGATTAATGAAAAAATCAAAATAATAATTGTCTTTCCCAGAAGTAAAGCACAACCTGTCATTAGTTGATTTTCAAATCATTTTCAATTTCAAATCAGCATTTTTCCTAACTGAATTAGGAAAACATATTAAATATGCAAAATGTTTGATATCGCTCCGTAGGTATATAAGGAAATATTTTTTAAATTTGATCATTCAGTTTTACCAAGAGCTTTAACGAAATTGGTCTTTTTCAGTATTAAAACATGGACAATTTAATATCTATGAAGTTGGACATTGATCCGTATAGCAACGTTGAAGTTTATAACCTCCTTTTTCTCGCTTGGTCAGGGCTAATTTGTAATTTATTTGGAACTCAAAATAAGATATTACATTTTTATACATCGAATCAAGTCAGCGATGGAAGACTTGTAGACATGATGCTTAATATATCTGAAAACGAATGCAATTTAAAAGTTACGCGAACCTCTATTGGTGGAAGGTAAACATGTTTGAAATTAAATAAAATTTTAGTGTTATGTCTAAATGCAAAATAAATTAATAATAGTACGGATACATAATTATAAAAATGAAATGTCATTATATATTATTCCTGGGAACAAACACTGTAAAACATTCAAGGTTTATTCGAATCCCCCATTTTTCAAAAAAAAAAATCCTCACTCTTTCGAATGAGTATTAGACATCATCCCGTTCCTTCTCACATTTTTAAAATTCACGTGCTTGACTGCCCAGAGTGTACAGGTCTATGGAGAAGAGGTAATATTGAATCACATATTTTTGGTTGTCTAAATTATCTAAAATTGTCTCCTCTCCGTTAAAAATCTCATCTCTTTTAGGTCTGAACTTGGCTCAAATCTTTGACATAATTATGAAATTTTGCCCATTTAAATAAAATTACTACATAAATTCACCTTCCCTCTCCAGATAATTGGCAATGATGGCCTAAAACACCAGTGAAGAGTGAAAGCCAAAATCATTTTTTTAAATTGCTAAATTCGTCAACATGTTGATCATAAGTGCCATTTGGTGTCACCGACGGGACTGAGCGAGCGATAAACCTTAATTTTATTAACTTAATTTACAAATCTGTGATAAAAAATTAATAAATCTTTGTAAAATTTTAATATAATTGTGTGTCAAAAAATCTTGGTTAACAGCATCATTTTACTCTGATAGAGTGTGTTTATTGTTGATATATCCTTGAATATTTAAAAACCATGACGTTTTAATTTTTAGAAACTCTACGAGTTCATTAGATGAAAAACGAAAAGGAAATGTTATGATTTATGCGGAGAATTTGAAAGATGCTTGGAATGTTCTGGAGATTGTGAGGATTGTCTTTCCGAATCAAGAAGGAACAGATTCATTTATTGTTATAACCCCACCAAATCACGACACTACAGAATCTGCCATTTTTCTACAAAAGGCTTGGAATCAACTATTTTACTTCAACGTGTTTATTGCTGAAATGTCATTAGACAACTCAACTGTGCTTTTGCACGTTGCCGTAAATAATCCATATTTCATTTATACGGAGAAGTCAGAATCTTCTCTTCGAACTTTTTTATTTACTGAGAAAAGTTCTGAAACCAATTGGAAGATGTTACTTTCATACATGGATGACAGAACTAAGGACATGAAAGGGTTTCCAGTCAAAATAGTAATGCAGAACTTTACAGGACTATCAGAAGCTATCACAGATGCATCGGGAAAAATAGTTACATTTGAAGGAAGTGAAGGAGACATTGTTAATGAATATGTCAAGTTCCTTAATTTTACCCCAATCTACAGCTATCCCAGAGATGGAATCATGTACGGAGGGTTCATAGACAATGGATCCTTGACCGGCGGAATGAGAGATGTAGACGACGGGATTGTAGATATGTTTGGCAATCGGAGGAAGATCACCGGGGATGTATTTAATAATTCGAAATTTCTAAGAACGGTATATCAAACTTCCCTAATAATCTTAGCACCAAAAGGTGTCCCACAAGTCAACGTCATCGGAACTCTGTTCAGTGTGCTAGATGCAAATGTTTCAGTTATATCCTTCTCATTCATCGTATTCATAATATTATCATGGACAACCGTCAAATTAAATCGCATGCAAGAATTAAAAACGAAAAACAAATTTCGCACCCGAAATACCATAATCGACACCCTCCTGCAAGTGATAATGGACTGCATTTGTCTTATGACCAACATGTCTTTTAAGCTACCGAAATACTTTACTGAAAATATATTTTACGTCAGCCTAAGCATCTGGTCAATGGCGATAACGAACATCTACATCGGGACTATCACGACGAAACTCGCAGTTCGCGAGAGTACGGATCTCGAAACTTTAGAACAACTGAAAGAATCTGGACTGAAGATTGGGTGTATGAAAGATTGTTGGGGAGATATGGATTCTGGCATTTCGAATGGGGGAGAACCCACGGTGCGACAAATCTTGGCTCAGAGACTCTTCCTTATCTACAATCCTATAGTCCAAAATATACCCTATCGAATCGGCTACGACAGGGACACTTGTGTTATCAGTCCCCTTGACGTTGCTGATTCCCTGGTGGTAGATAATGTGTCCGCAGATGGGAGGGAGCTACTGCACGTAATGAAGGAACCAGTAAACACGATGTATTCCTCGCAGATAGTTCGAAGTGGATGGCCCTTGCTTAGTAGACTAGAACGAATTCATGAATATCTCACGGAAGCTGGTCTACTCGATTACTGGGAGAAGCGTAAGAAGTATAGCTTCGCCTTGAAACGGATACATAGGTCGTACGGGGAGACTTCTTCAAAGAACCCTGCTCTCATCTTGATGAACTTCAGGTTCGTCTTTATCTTATGGGGAGTCCTCGTACTCACATCAATCGTCATTTTTATTTTAGAGCTTTCCTACCACAGCCTTCGAAACAAAATTAAAACACTCAATAACAATTCCAGAGTTGTTTACTTCGAGAGATACTCGTAAGTAGAATTATTGGATTGAATATGCTTTGTATCGAAAAAATTTGAAAAATTATTAAATTTTATAACACACGAGAATATCGAAATCTAGCTTTCCATTATTTGAACGACTGCACTAACTAGTGAGCTATCGCAATAATCATTCGAGCTGGTAGAGGCATCCATATCTATTTATTGCAAACAAGGTGGCTCAAGTAAAGAAATAGATATAGCATGTAGAGGAAGGGCTGTGCGGCCTTTTTCATACAAAACTTAAATTTTGGATTTGAGGCCAAAATACTTGAACAAACCATTATATAAAATAATTACTTTTTAATTAAAAGGTATAGCAAATATCTAGTACGGATAAGTTTTTTCCGTTACCCTTAACAACTCTTATATTATAGCAATAAATATTTTTTTAAAAGGCATTAAAAACATTTATTTTTAACTTAACAGGTAAAACCTCAAATTATAATATTTTAATTAATGAAGACAATATTGACAATCCAAAATCTGAAACAGAAAAATCAGAAAAAGATACGGTCACACAGAAAATAAATATTCATCCTAGACTTGCAGAAAAGTCAATAGATGTCGCATATTAAATAAAAAGGGATAAATTTATTCAAGACACTATCTAGATAGCATTTAGTTCGGGTTTGAATTTTGGATTAAAAAAAAATATCAGAGAATAAAAATATGCGTTAAGAAAATGAAGATAATGTAGTTAGTTCTCAGTCGATAGGGATACATTATCTCAAGGAAGAGCTGCGGCACGGAAACCCGAAGGTTATCTGTTCGAGTCCCAGATGTGACCGTATCTTTTTCTAATTTTTAGGTTTCAGATTTTCGATTGTGTTGCGCTGATATTGTCTTCATTAATTAAAATATAAAAATTAATATGTTTGATTTACCTAATTCTTTTGGAGATTGACCTGAGATATTGAGATTTACCAAGGTGGCTAAAAAAACTCTAGATGCTGAAGATGACTACTAAATACTCAATAAAGAGTGCAGCATTGCTTGAAATCTCGATTCATATAAAAAAAAATGACACGAGACTTGGCTGTGAAAACCATCATATCTATTAAATAATTTAATCAAAAAAGCAGGGAGAATTGCCTATTTAAAAAAAATATATAATTTTAATCAGGAAAGCGGAATGACTCTTGATAATCTCGACTCGATAAATCCTAATACCATAGATAATAACACGTATTGCTCTATGTCTGGAGTTTCTAGTAATAGTGAAAGGATGTCACAATAATAATAAACCTATATCCCATGGCCATTGCTCAATAATTATGTTATTGCGTTATGTCTTATTGTAAGCACGTTAGCAATGATTATTATAGATTGCAATGAAACCACAATTAATCGCATGCGGAATTTGTCGCAATTATACGCGCTGCACCAAAAGCTATTGAAAACGACCACCGTATTGCCTTAGCGTGATGCACAAGGCCGACTAGAGTATATAGTATATTATAAACGCCTGAGCGCGAGACGACTTTTGAGGTGTCACATGAACAAGTCAGTGTCATCGAACAATGTCAGTTTGCAAATGGCGACCAATGGTGTTGGTAATTTGGGTTACCGCTGATTCGTGTGTTGTTTTATCGCAAGCAAATTAAATAAACATTTACAGCATTACTAAAAAAAAAACACCCACGAATGTTAAACGGTGGTTTTGTTGCACGTTGCATATAGACTGTACATTTTGTTTTTCAAATTCTTACAACACCACAAAATTGTTTTGATCCGGCAACGTTGTATTTTACTTATCTGCGCATTTGTCTTTCCCTCTGGAAAAAAATTGCCGCAAACTACACGAAAAAATCCATTAAAAAGTGTGTTAAAATGTAATTAAGATGATGTTTTAGTTTATGATTTCTATCCTAATGACCAATTCACTTTTGTATTCATGTAATCAATATATTTACAATAGTAAATTTGTCTTGTTTTTCGCCAGTTTTAGTCAAGTTATCGTGCAATAATCGTGTGTTGTAAATTGAACTGTCATAAAATGGTTTTATAGGTTATATCAAGAATAAAAAAATTAAAATTGGGTTATATCAAAAATTATAGGATTTTTATTGTACAATAATATCTTAAAAGTGATGTTTTTTGACAACTTAAATGTCTAAAACATGTTTTGGTACATGCATCAAAGAAATGAATGTCTTAAGATGTGCAAGCAATGCATTAAAATGTCAAATTATTTGTCAGTTTTTAATTAGTATGGTTTTTTTATACACAGTCGTTTAAAATAACACAGGTCCGGGGCATACGTCATTCCTACGTTAAATTGTCGGGAAAGCAAGCTTATGTGCTCAAGCGGTTAACAATTGTAAAAAAATTTCAGAAAGTTTTTTAGTAAGGCTGTTAATAATTCGAATTTTTAATAACTGTTTTGATACATATCGCACATTTCGTAGAAAAGATTCGTAAGTCAAAAAAGTAAATTTTACAGGAGAGCGAAAACGAATGATGATTTATGAAACAAGCGGTCCGGTGGAATAGAGACACTAGCGACATCTCGCGTAGATGGAGTGATGTAACTTAAATACGGTTTTCGTGCGGCATAGATAAAAAATTACAATAACTTTACTATTGAGAGATTAAAAAAAATAATTATAAAACAGAAAATTTTAACTTGCGACCCTTTTCTACGGGATGTGCGATATGTACATCACGAATACAAATAAAATTTTATAAATAAAAAAGTTATTTATTTATTTGTAAGAGTCAAACAGCTTATACATAAAATATAAAAATAAAGATATACATTGTTAAATGAAGTCAATCCAAAAAAGTATTCTATGTTAAAGTTGATTAAAGTTGGAGTTTCATAACATATTAAAATTAATTTTAGGTGAGGAAGAGAGGAAGAGGAATATAGGATAAGGATAGGAAATGCTCCGGATACATTCCACACTCTTGTATTAATTTTCGATCGTACGTGTTACTTCTAATCGATATTTCTCAAGTGTATTGCTAAAAAAATGTCAAGTTTTTTGTAATTTTGTGTTATATTGCGCACATATATGTATACGGGGAGTTAGTGATTTTTTTAATAATTTTAGTTCTACATGTAGGCCAATGAAACAAATGGGATTGTCGTGTTGATCTTGTCGGAATATGAATTTTTAATAAGTTGGTAAGCTCTGGCGAGTACAGAACGGAAATTTTGATTGTGATTTATAAAATAACAGTAAATTAGAAACATATTTTTTTGGATTTTAGGGTCTATTCTTCAGTGAACTATTGGTAATTAATTACGCTTCGGCCGATATTTTGTTGGACGTCTCCCGAGCAATGGGCGCTAGGCAAAGGGAAAAGAACTAATTCGAGGATGCTGAATTTTTCACAAATGATAAAACACATTTAGATATGTTTAAAAACAAAAGTCCCCAGTTTTTCCCCTTGTGCTTCTCTCCCCACCCCCCTTTAGTATATTTTGAAAAGCCTTTTGGAAAACGTTCATATCTCCTTAACCACTGTATGAAATTTATTAATTTAATTAATCTAAAGGTGTTTTATCATCATCTGTAAAAAATTCAGCTTCGGGGGAATTAGTTCCGACACAAAACCTTCATTAGCTGGGCTATTATATTAGACAGTGTAAGGCGTAGGTTGTCTGTCGGGTCAGCTTGCTGCCCGTGTTCCCATTACAGCTCCGGCGACACGTCAATTTATTGTCTCTGCCCATCCTCTGCACTATGCACATTATGCTTATTAAAGTCTCTGGTCGGGCTTGTTAAGGGTCGGGCCTGCACGAAGTGAGTACAGACCACAGACTCCCTAAGAGGAAGAAACTGCAGAAGGTCAGGGTTTGTTTTGTCGTAATGGGCTAAGACTAGGTTCACAAAACTTGATGGGATCATTAAGCCTTGACATCCTGAATTTCTACCGTTTTCTTACATATTATTCTTAAAAATTTGAAGTTTTTAAGCTCTTAAAAAAATATATTATGTTTTTCTTTGATAGTGTCTATACATTCCCCCCCGTGCCACACAGTTGGTAATTTGAGGTACCTAGCTTTACTTTATTACAAAATTTAATTGGATACCTAAATGTCTAATCTTTTTGCAATTACAAAAAAAAAAAAAACATTGAGCTGCTTGCGCCATATGTCGCAGGCAGCTAAATAATCATATCGCAAATACTCACTTCCTCGAAACGCGAACGAGTAATTTTATGTCGATCTAGTTTGGATCTCTCCGCGGATGGACGTGTGCACGTCATCGTGATAATTCAACTATAATAACTACTGTGTTTTTCTGAATCTTTAGGTTGGAATCTAGGAAATCAGTTGATCATCATAACTAATTAACTTTTGTTAAATAAATTATTCTTTTAACCGCTTGGGCACATAAGCTTGTTTTCACAATTTAACGTAGGTTTTTTTTATTATTTTTTATAGAGAAACCTCACAAGAGTCCCAACTGCTCCCCTCTGGAGCCAGTGAGACTATGGCATCCCCAATTGGAGTATGTTGTGAGGCTGAAGGTAAGTGGGTAAGGGAAGGAGATGGGGAAGAGGAAGATGGGAAAGTACCTGGCTATTCAGATCTAGTCACTAAACACGGCTAGAGCCATTATTAAGCAACGTTTCAATTCTGAATGGTGGTCTTACACCAGGGCGATACTGAGAGTATTTTCCACTCTGGAACGTGCCGCAAATATAATATATATTATTTTTATTAATTAATTGTGAAATAACACAAATTAATCAAATAAAATTTATTTGCGCACGGGTTCGAACCCGCAACCTTCCGATTGGGAGTCAAGTGTCTTACCACTCGACCACGGACGGTCGTCATAGGAATGACTTATGCCCCGCACCCGAGTTATTAAAAATGTATCCGGCCAAATTTTACGTTTTCTATGTTAAATAGATATTAATGTATCATATTAACTTCAGTATCTTCAGTATTAACAATTTGGGAGGCGGGAATGGGTACCGCCGCCCCGGGAACCATTTATTGGATAACCAACACCTCTGCCATAGGTCACCCCAAGTGGTTCGCTACGTTTGGTGACTTAGCAGGGGTTCCCGTGTTCATGGGGTTCATTGTCTAGGTCTTGGCGGCGGATGATCTAGACACACTGAACCCCAGATTCCTACCCAACCCTCAAACCTTTTTCCTTCCCAGAGCTTCCTCTCCTTCCTTTCCTATACCCTATAAAAAAATACCCTCTACACACCGCATCCCCAAAGGTGACATAGGCCCTGAGGGAAATTATTTTCCTCAGGGCCTCCTGTGTGGACCTAATGTAAAAAAATCGTGATGTATTCGGGGTTTACTTTAACAACCTTTAATTTTTTTAGCACCAATGCGATTTTTGATATACAGATCGTATATATAACCAGTGGCGGAGTTCTGGCAAACGTGGTCGCATTAAGGATATTTCTGCTTATATTCTTCAGTATTTTGATGTTATCAACTGTAAGAAAGAAGATTTTCGATGGTTGCAAGTTCAGGTCAGTGCAATTTGCTTTAAAATAAGTGATAAATGGAAAAAATCAAATAAACACCCAAGAATATTTGAAAACGAAAACGGAAATTGGCTGGACAGTGAAGTAGCGTTACCACGAGTATTATACGAGAACATTCTTTCACTGGGTCATGGTCATCATCAGCACTTACACCCTTCGTTCGCTAAGGCCCCGGACGCCCAAAGAAGTTATTTGAGGAGTGCACAATAAATGTTAAAAAACGAAAAGTGAAGGAATTAACGGGAACTAGAACATCAAATGAAATAGCTTTTGCTGCTGAAATGTCACTGCGAGCTTCGGGGAGGAGAAATGCTTAAATGCTTTACATATGAGTATGCTTTGTCTAGTTTACAATATTTTATTGACACTATAAACCAAAAATTTCCATTAAAATGAATCATCAACATAAAAACAAGTTTTTTTTTCAACATTGAGGATTTAAAAAAAACGCGCAAGTTGCGCCACAATACGAAGTATGTCAAAAAAATACAAATAGATAGTAGTATATCTGTGTGTAAGGATGTAATGGCCAACCTTATGATTCCAGAGATAGCCTCATTTTTAATGTCAGTGCCATACAATTTTTTCTTTAAAAAATTATAACTCCTTAATTTGTACACGCAATTGCTTCATACGAAATTTTATAGCATAGTAATGATCAGCAGAATCCATTTCTAGCCAAAAAAAGACCCATGAAAATTCATGTTTCTATGTCTATGAAAGGCGATTTTCAGCCCACTGTGCGACGCCCAGTACGTAGGAATGACTACTAGAAATTTTAGAACTAGAATCAGGGAACATGAACTCCGTTTACGAAATAATAACTATTCTGAATTCGCCAATCATTTAATAGAGACAGGCCATAGCTTCAACAAGGAAAAAATCAAATTTAAACATATAAATATAAATTCATACATTAACTTGTGCGCTTTAGAAACTTTAGGAATAAACAAAAAATCAAAAATCAATTTAGTTAACAAATTAATAGCACCCTGCAAATCTCCCCTTTTGACTATGTTCCCATGTGATATTGACCCCGCCCACTGTTCTCCTACTCCCCCAAAATCACCCCTCCCACTACCCCCACCTAATAACATCTAATTCATTTCTGTACTTGTTTTAAATTTTAAGTTTGCTAGTGAATGGCACGGATGTGTCGAAACCGGTAGCAGAAAAATTGGCAAAAAACCGGTTTTGACACCAGTTTGACAATGCCTTCAGAGGGCGAAACAGCTGTAACACATAATAATAATTACGAAGCAGAACTTGTTTATAATAAACTGTTTTTATACATTGAATAATAATATTATTGAATGTATAAAAGAAATAAAAAATTAATATGGAGTTCTACAAAATAAACTTAATAACAATAAATAAAAGAAAAATTAAAATTTAAGAAACGATAGTACATTGAAAATTAAAACTCTTCAAAACAAAAAGTATTATTTATTACCTCTGAAAATCTGGATTGGTTGGAATATTTTAATGTAGTTATAGAGTGAATGAGTTAATATTATATACATAACAATATAGCTTAAAAGTAATTAATGATCATACGTAGACTAAGAAAATCTTACTAAGCAAAAAGTTGGCCTCCTTTTTGCCAGCCGTTCACTCCCATAGGAGCTTTTAGCCCATAATCCGTCGGTTTTCACATTTCTTACAATTAGACATAACGATGTATGAACAACGTTTATGGTTTTATAGTAAATGTTGGAAAAAAAGTAGATTTGAATACCAATTGATGAACCAGAGGATTTGTTTTTTTTTCAAACGCAAAAAAAAATATCAACCTTGATCCGAAAAGAAAGATGCTAAAATTCAACTTTTTGGATTTATTTAGACCTAGACAATAAAAAAACACTCGACAAATCGCTGGTCCAACTTTCAAAAAACAAGGTATTCACTTTACTCAAAACATTATAAAACCTAACCAAACATAACCCAAGACAAAAAGTTTTATTTTTCTTTATTCATTAAATTTTTGGTTACATGGTTACGTTTTTAGATTTTCACGGCCAAAAGCATTTTCGTTGTTTGTTTTTGGGGTGTTATGCCGTGTTGCGCTACCTCCTTCTTTAGCCGACGTTTCGGACAGTGTTGGTTACATGGTTTGGGAATTTATTACCACCATGCTAGGTACATGCCCGTCTTGTGGTGGTCGATCACTTTATTTCTGGACAGTCCCTTCTCTTAGATTCTGTACAATATACTTTTATATTGACGAACGATAACTTCGTAATTTGCTTATTTTCTATTATCGTGTACCTTCTTTTTGGAACCTTGTACCTTTACCTTTTTGTACCTTCTTTCTTTCTCTTAACACTACATGTCAATAATAACTGAGTTAAACCGACAAATACATAAATATTAACACCTCAATATAGTTTCCCCTGGTAAGGTGCTCGTTAGACACCATAATTTTATTCAAAAATCATGTACAGTATCCACACAAAAGTTCTTACAATTTTTTTAAACCTAATAACATTAATAACATAATGAATACACGATTTTACCACCTACAAAAACACGCGAACAATTCAGCACAGGTTCTCCCAGTGAGGTGTTCACGAAAGGATATAATATTTAAATGTTATGTGATAAATAAGTAAAAGCTTTGAAATAAATAAATAAATATCGTTGAAGAAGAAGTTAACGATAATCTAAATTAATATATGAAAATGAAAAAGACACAGAAAAATAATACCCAGATCTCACGTCTTACAAAAATAAAAACATTAGTCGAAGATAATATTGTGAATTTTGAAATATGACGTTGACAGTATTATGGCGGTTTTATAATCGGACGCAATATCTAAATCGGTAGAGCGCCGTCCCGGTAAGACGTGAGATCTGGGTTCGAGTCCCAGTTGCGACCATTATGTTATATTATTTTTCTGTGTCTTGTTCATTTTTATATTTTAATTTAGATTATTATTGTTATCTTCTTCTTCAATGATATATTACAATGGGTATAACCTTCAAAAGTTAAAACGAGAGTTTTTCTTATAAAAAAAAATAAATATCTTTTTCAGAAAACACACAACAAAAGAGAACACATTGCATTGCATTGTGCTCAAGTACTTTATGAGTGGGGCAATAAAAAATTGTGTATTTTTAAATCCGTCATTAATCGGTTAGGTGAGATAAGTGCTTATTGTGTTAATTAAATATGAAATCGCATAATATGACCGTACTTCAGGCATATCAATCAAGTTGATAAAATTAATTAGAAATGAACAGGAGAGTAAAATAAACAGATCGTGAAGCCTGCATTAAGTGCAGCTGGCAATAATAAAGCACAGATGGTCTGGCAGAGGAGCAAATAAGATAATATATCATGACTCAATGATAAAACAATGGTGCGATGGCAATCACTTTTGAAGGTATAACGAGAACTTGAAAGCTTTGGTATCTAAAAAGCCTATTAATGTTATCAATTTGGGACACTCCTATCACCACAAGTTTTTGCTATGGTTGGGGACTTAGCAGAGGTGACCGGGTTCATGGGGTAAGGTTTGTTTGGGTCTTGGCGGCGAATGCATTTGCCCACCTAGTGCTTGGATCAGGATAGGCTTGTTAAGGAAGATCTAACCTAGACCTCTTCAGTCGACACATTTCTCGACACATCGCACTGCACTGTCACTCCTCCCCCAAATTCCCACCCAGCCCTCATACTTTTTTTATTCCCAGAACTTCATCTCTTTCTATACCCTCCACACAGCATCCCCGAAAATTACATAGGCCCCGGGGGTATTATTTTTCTTAAGGGCTTTCTGTATGGAGCCAACGTAAAAAAAATGTTAAAAATATAAACGTTTGCAGTCAGAATTTATTTCAGTATTGTTATTGAAGTCATATATTTTTTTAACATTGGTTTTGATTTATAATAATGGGGCCAACAGACATAGCTATAAAAGCTCAAGCGTTATTTGGTTTGGCGTATTTCGGCATATCGGTTGACGCACATTCCCAATGGGAATGTATGACGAGCGATATGCTGAAGTAGGCCAAGCCAAATAACGCTTGAGCTTATATAGCTAGCTAGGTCTGTTGGCCCCATAAAATGTGACATATTAATAACTCTCTCGGAGATACAAAGAAATTATCAAAAACCTGGTCCTCATGACTGGAAGTGGCGAATTGGCGGGAAGTATCATCTTGTTAGGATCTTGGTCCAAAAATAGCACTCACAAGAAGCAGACATTTAGCCTACCGTATCAGGAATAGACACTCAATTCAAAACAAAACATCTAACAAGGGCAAACAATTTGAAAACAAATCTGTAACATTCGATATATGCCCAGAGGCAGAGAGCACACAAAACGTGAGCAAAAGAAAACAAGATACCTAAGCGCAATATTCATAATACAAGACGGTAACACAGACTTATAAACAAAATGAAATACGTAATCACGATTTTAATATGGCGCGTACACTCGTACATGCAACATGATTCAGTTTCCATTGTGGCGCAATAATGGGGCTGTAATATGGACTTAATAATAATACACTATTCAGTGATACAATAAACCAAGTTAAGGAAAGGATACACTTCAAGCAAGCAAGAAACATGGACAAGGAGCGCTTCCGATTCTGAATGTCTTGCAGCCCAAGGAAAAAGCCACGTGTCTTAAGATGCTGTTCACGTTTCTCAATATGATAAAAAAATACATATTCTTAATTTTCTTATTTATTCTTACATTTTCCCGCCAATAAACATTGAAACACTGTTAATTTGTTCGGAAGAACTTCAGTCCCGTTTTTAACCGTTTTTACTATTAAAATGATCGTTTTTTCGAATAACATTTTTCTCCGTGTGGTTTCAAAACATAGTTCCCCGGGTAACTAAGATTTCTTTCCACCAAGGATGGACATTGGCACCATAGATGATTGTAATCACAATTCCTAATTTAATTCCTACAACCCAATCACATTTTCAACTTCCAACAGTTGTATGTGTCTCCAGAGGTGACAGTGTCCCGTTAATAGGTCTATTAGCTTCCGAAGTGCGTTTCGAATTTCCGTCTACTGATACATCGTTTTCCACAATTATACCACTGTATATTATTATATATATATTAGCGCCCAAATACAAAAGTTACAATAATTTTTTTTTTAAATCGTGTTTTACAAAGCGTTCGTTTAAACACACATTTGTGATTAATTTTTGTTCGAAGTCGGTCAGCTGTTAAATTTATGATTTGAAATGTGGTGGCCATTTTGTTAACCGAAGATATTATTAACACGTTTGAATTATTGGAGGAAATACATATTATTTTCCTCCACGCATTAATATTAAATTAACGAATACACTAGACAATTTTTATAACATTTGTTTGTACTTAGAACTTATGTACTGCTTTGAACTTATTATGATTTTTGAAGTAATACTTCTTTAGGGACATTACGACAGGTAACTCAAATCTTTTTTGCACGAAAGTAACATTAACGTAAATGACGTTCGATTTATATTTCATTTCATAGATTCACGCGCAACGACGGGTTAATAGTTCCGAAATTTAATAATAAGTAAGGACAGAGAACGTTTGAATACAACAAACCGAAGATATTTAATTTATTACCTGACGCTATAAAACAATGAAATTCTATGAATAAGGTTAAATATATGGTGAAAAATTGGCTATCGGAAAAAAAATATTTACATTGTGTATGAAAAAAGTATGAAAAAATGTTATCTGTAGATATAAGATGTAAATTATATATATGTTACTAAATTATAAGCACCTGCTGACAAGCCAATTTAATTGGCTTAATTGGATTTATTTATTATAACTATGCTTTCAATAAAAAAAAAATAAAAAAAAATTCATCATATTAACGTTGTAGGTATGGCAACAATGAGTCCGAAGCCTAGCAACGAATAACAAAACGTCAAAGCAAACTCAAACGTCATACGTCATCTGTTTATTTTTGTTTACTATTGAATAAGTAAGTTCATAATTTTTTTATGTTATGTTGACTATTATATGATTTAACTAAAGATTTTATTTAGTTGAACGTTTGGTTTGGATTATTTTTTACGATGAATATTAACCCTTTTTCTTTCTGATTCTTGGAAATTCTAGCTATTGAAGTAAAAAAGTGGCAGTAGTGTGACAATAAAAATAGTGTTGTTAAGAATTCAAATGGCTGAATCGCAGGAAAATTTTACCTCTTCGTCTATAAATAATTATAAACGAAAAAAACAACGATCTAATCATGTTCCGCCGCCTAAAAAATGTAAGTTTTTATTTAGTTTTTAGTCAAATAAGTTTAATTCTGTGGTTAGACGCACTCAATTTTTTTCTTAGATTATCACGAACAACCAACCACCCCCAAATTAAAATATTGAACTTTTTTTTAAAGAATTCTTCAAAAAATTTCGAGTAAACAACTACCATCAGTAGAATATTCACTTCATATTGCTCCACATTTTAACTACTGCTCAACGATTATTTTCTGGTGCAACGACAGAAAATAAAATAAGTTACAAATACTCCAAAACAAATCAATGAGAATAATACTTGTGAGAAATAAATTTTCAAAAGTAACTAAAATATTAAATGGACTAAATTGGCTAAGAGTGAAACAGATGCTGACCTGAAACGCGATGTTATTTATACATAAAATAATAAACCACCTGTTACCAAAATACTTTTCAAACAAAATTATATATAACAAGGAAATTCACAGACATAACACAACAACGTGCAACGGAATCAGCCAACCAAAAACGGCAAAGAGAATACGTGGAATAGATTACTCCACAAAGGGATGAAATATCATAATGCGCTGCAGGAAACTATAAAGTCTGCACCAATTGGTAGATTCAAGATGAATTGTAGCAGCTACATTAAAGAAAGAAAAAATTATGTAAGATATAATAAATTAGTCATGTCACTTCATCTACAAATAACTAAAATAAAATTTATAAACAAAATCAAAGATTCGAGGTATGGTCGTGAAAGCGCGGTGTATTGAGTGGTTTCCTAGAGTGTTTGGGTTTTGGCTGTGAAGATTAAATTTGACCATTCCTTGGACGAAGCTTTGGTAGGTAGATATCTGCCTACATGGCCAGGTAAAATCTGACAAGTTATTGTTGGCGATATGTTAAATAATAATAAAAAGATGTTGTTCAATACGCCGTGCCATCTAACTGCTTCCTGTTTCCTTATTTGCAGTTACATTCTGCCGCCATGCATCCAATAATGTTGATTAAGAACCTCATTAATCAAAGAATTCTCGAACCGATCAACAATAAACAATTTGAATGAATGGACAACCGAACCCGGTCCCGACTTTCTGCGGCGGAATCCCGAAAGCATAAAATACATATCAAAAATATATAAATAACGCAGCATCTGTGCCGCTCTTTATACCCCGAAATGGCACAATTAATGGCACAACTCAATCCATTGTATTGTATCGACCGTCGTAGATACTTTGGTAATTTACTGTACTTTCCATTTCAGATAATTGTAATAAATAGTGTCGGCATTGTTGTGGACGAATACTTGCCAGAGTGAAATAAGAAATATGTATTTGGAATGTGATTGATCAAATACTATCATCTATTCATTCAAAACTTTCGTTTGAAGAATGACCAGTTTTTGTTTTAATCGTGTACATTTCACATTCTAATAAATGTCATGTTGCTTTGCACATTGTAATTTGATCAATCATGGTTTTGACAAAAACACGTTTCAGGATTCTATAAATGATCTAAGCTTGCGTTATAAGTTGTATTTTCGATCTTTGTATTTTCGTCGTCGATCTTTGTATTTTCGTCCTTTCTGCCAGTTCCATGCCTCACTATCAGACATACTTATTGGTATCAGAATTCTGTTGCGAGCTGCTAGCTTGCCTTCACTTGATGACTTTTTATTAGCTTATAATGTATTCAGTCCATGATAAGTAGTAATATTTCAAACCTCCACAGCATATGGTTGAAATGGTCATTGCGAGCTAAAAATAGGTGCACTGAACTACAAATTTCCGATTAAAAAAATATGCAAATTTCACAAAGTCAGAGCTCACCGATCACTTTTAGCTGTTATAGACCAAGATTTTTTTTGGTTCTTGGTTACAAATTTGTGTTATGCATAACATTGTAATAAACATTCGATTTGATGGGCGGGAATGGGTACCGCCACCCCATGAACCATTTATTGGATAAATCAACACCTCTGCCGTAGGTCATCCCAAGTGGTTAGCTACGTTTGGTGACTTAGCTGGGTTACGGGTTTCGGGCAAGGGTTCATAGGGCGAGGTTTGTCTAAGTCTTCGTAGTGGATGCTCTTATTGGTGGGTGATCTTGGTGATGATCATGCAGCTGCGTGGCAGGCCGGATCCGGAAAGCCTAGTTTAGGAAGACCTTTTGACCTCTCCAGCAGGACTCTCTCGGAACGGACCTTTCGCTGCAGTAGGAGGGATGGATTCATATGTTCGTCACTCCTGAACACATTGACCTTAGATTCCTACCCACCTTACTTTCTTATTCCTACCTTCACATCTTTTTTCTTTCCTGAACCTCCTTCCTTTTCCATAAAAAAACCCTCGACAGAGCATCCTGCGGGAATATTTTTTCTCAGGGCCTTCTGCGTGAAGATAATGTAAAAAAAAAACAGTTTTCTGATCTGGCGTGAAACATCTTACACCAACTTATGTGATTACCCGAACTCTCACTTTTTTTTAACCTTACAATTATCGTTAAAATCGAGATGTTAACAACACCAATAACAACGGTAAACCACACACTCTGTTCACGACTGCGCACTTTTTCATAAGATATTCAATAAAAATAATTATGTACTATTGTGAATAAAACGAAGTTTCGACGCTAAAGAACAATAAATCCCGGTGGCGATCGGTAAACATATATTTTTTTTAGACAATCCGGTATCAGATACAAATAATATTGTTTTAAATTAAAGGTGCCAAATCGCTTTGTTTTCTTTATTGCATAAGACTGGGTGATCACGACATAATGTTACCAGCACACGATTAAATTCAATAAAATATACATCATTTTAATTAGACAATTGCGTTTAGGAATATAGGTACGATTTTTTCATTTACCAACAGAAATTTTATTTTTTTACATTAGCTTCTTTAGATCTTTTAGAAAATAAAGGAGATGAAGTTCTGGAAAGGAAAATATTATGAGGGGTGGACAGGTATCAAGGGGACAGTGTATCCAGGAGTGACGTACGTATGAATCGACCTCGCCCACTGTGGCGCAAGGCGAATTTCCGAGAAAGTCCTGCTTACGAGGTCTAAGGGCTTTCTCAACCAGTCTCATCCGATCCGGCCTGCCACGCAGTTGGTAGACATACATGAATATCAGCATCATTAATCACTGCAATGATACGGGATTAATATTTGCCAGTATCGTC
Organism: Limnephilus auricula; assembly: GCA_951813805.1. Lineage (NCBI taxonomy): Eukaryota > Metazoa > Arthropoda > Insecta > Trichoptera > Limnephilidae > Limnephilus > Limnephilus auricula. The sequence goes on from OX638396.1 coordinate 5,687,064, forward strand.
TAAACCGCTCTGACTTGTGCCAAGCCAGGATAGCAAGCCAGGATCTTAGCTAGCATAGGATGCTGGCATAGGATGCTGGGACGCTAGCATAGGACGCTGGCCTAGGACGATGGCATAAGACGCTGGCATAGGACGCTGGCGTACTAGCTTTCTATCCTGGCTTAAAATACAAGCCTCGCGTGACTGGGCATTGTAGTAAAGATTAGAAATATCTGGGAATTTTCGCAATTAAAATCCACTTCCAACGTTCTCGATGCATAAATCAATCTCTTGTTGGTGAATCCAGTGAATAGAAGTGTGTCCAGTCTGGGGAAGCCACAATATAAGCCACGACCAAAACAGTCCACATTGGCCTCTAACGGTAAGGCAGGCGAGGCTCGGGATATATTTATTTAACGCTATCCGCTGAGAGGCCAATAAATCCTTCCTCGCCGGATATTTGTTGTCGTAACGATACCTTTAGCCAGTTATTCGTTGCCGTAACCAGAGGACACTGAACCAATAAACCGACAGAAGTGTGAAGTTGTCCCTTTGCCCGAAGCAAGCTTAATATTTTCTCACTTCTGATGAAATTGATCAAATATCGAAAATCGTTCTTGAACAGATTACCGAAATCATTGCGCCCGGAGACGGACTTGATCCCAACGCCTGGCGCTAGTAAAAACGTCAATTGCGCTGTGTTAGGTATTATCAGAGTTTTGGCTCCTTGGCAAGTGGGCGCCAGGAGCGGACTGCTCCAGCGGACTGCGCTTGCACAGGGCCTACTCTTTGCGCCTGACTATTTATTATGCCTACATTTTTAATCTTTTTGATAAATGGAAACTTTTTTTACATTAGCTCCTCATTGAAGGCCCTGAATAAAAAAAAATCCATCAGCTTCTAATGTCATATTTGAGAAAATGCTGTGTGGAGGAATTTTTTAAAAGCCATTGACTAGCGGTTGAGAATAAAAGTTTAAAAATTTTTTGCATCCAGTGGTGTTCCGCAAGGTTCCCACATTGGACCTGTATTATTTATCTTTTTTGTGAACGACCTTTGTAATATTTTTAAAGACATCGACGTACTTATGTTCGCAGATGACTTAAAACTTTTTAAAGTAATTCGAAGCCTGAACGACTGTCATATTCTCTCGGCAAACTTGTTAAAATTAGTTGAGTGGTGTAGCGATAACAAGCTATACCTTAATGTCAATAAATGCATAACTATGAGATTTTTTAAAATAAAAAATCCGATTTATTTCAATTACACAATGAATAACATCATTCTCGAATCTGTTTCCGAAATTAATGACTTAGGTATTACTTTCGACAACAAACTTAGTTTCATACCACACATTGAAAATATTGCAAAGAAGGGTTTAAAAATGTTAGGTTTTGTACTAAGAGTGGCTAAAGATTTTACCAACATTAAAACATTAAAACTTCTGTACACATCACTAGTAAGGAGCCAGGTTGAATATAATTCAACTATATGGTCTCCCCACTATAACGTGCATTCACAAACAATAGAAAGAGTACAAAAAAAATTCCTAAGCTTTTTAAATTATAAACTAAAAATACCGAAAGAACAAAAAAACTACCCTTTTCTACTACGATTCTCTAATCTATTAAACTTGAGTGACAGGAGAATTGTTTTTGATCTAATATTTCTATTTAAAATCTTGCATAATATAATTGATAGCCCTGAATTCTTATCGCTCATAAATCTAAATGTGCCAGCCAGAAATACAAGGTCAGTACTACCATTTTATTGTAGTAATACTGCGACCAGGGCCCAATTCAATATACCACTACAGAGAATTCAAAACTTGGGAAATATGTATTCGCACGTAGATGTATGGAATGTGTCACTGATACAATACAAACATGAAATTATTAAATCATTCATGTCAGAATGTGAAATCAGACGTGTTTAATATTAGTTACTGTTATTTAAAAGATTCCATAATATTTTGATGTAGCATATTCTTATAATGTAGGAGCTGTTGCACATATTTTTGTATTATTTCTATTTATCTATAATGTAAAAACTTGTTACTTACTCTCTTTTGTTTTTCTGTATTGTAAACTTTTTCTTGTATTACACATCTGTAAATTTCTAATATTAACTTACACTATATTTTATTATTTTTATGCCATCTGCAATTTAAAAACTGGTTTCAGTTTAATTTATTTTTACTTTTTCTCTTTTATTATAATATAATATTTCTTACTTACTTTTATACTGTTATATTTTATATTGTTAATTGCTATAAGTTTATATTTCTTATTTAAACATACATATATATCACTGTATAATATACTTATTATGTAAAAGCCCATCAGGGCGTTGAAAATTAATAATAAATAAATAAATAAATAAAAATGCTTGCAACTGTACAGGAAGGTTCCGATGAGAAAGATCGATTATACCTCGTATCAAATTTTTAAAATTAAAAATTTAATATCGATTTATTTATTTATTTATAGATAGATACCAAAGAAAGTACATGTTACATATTAGGAAGCTTTGCCTGTCCAACTAGGAAAGTTTCCCGTTTTTTCATTTCATTCAAAACTTGCTTTAGTATTCAAGTAAGCAATAAAAATTCTCAAAACGCACGATGATAAATTATTAAATATCGTGTACTTTTTGTAAGTATTTTTTGATCATAAGTATTTATGATTTTTGAATAATGTCTAAACAAAGTAAGTGTGTAAAAAAAACTAAAATATTTTAGTTTCTAAGACATTAAATAAATAGAAAAACTGAGGTATTTTTGTCACAAAACACGTTCTCAGATGTATTATAATCTGAAGAAATGTGTGGCAATATGTACATTGTATATCCTTTCTGACCCATAGATGGTTCATTCCAAGCATACCCAAAAGAAAGTCGGTAGGATAGAGCCATGGATAATAACCAAACTCCCATAAAGAAGTGTGGAACAGGGTTGTTACAGTTACGGATGCAAAAATGTTCCGCATCATATAATCACAATAATCCGCATCCTCCGAAGCGGATGCGGATTATTAGAGGTTTACATCCGCGGACGCGGATCTCAGGATTTTATAAAGCTATTTCAATTTTAAGTACATACATAAATGAAAATCTATTTAATTTTGATGTACTATTTAATCATATTTTGAGAACAAAATTAACACAGATACGTTTTTAGATTTTCACGGCCAAAAGCATTTTCGTTGTTCGTTTTTGGGGTGTTATGCCGTCGGCTAAAGAAGGAGGTAGCGCAACACGGCACAACACCCCAAAAACAAACAACGAAAATGCTTTTGGCCGTGAAAATCTAAAAACGTATCTGTGTTAATTTTGTTTTCAAAATATGATTATACGAAATATGATGCCGTCGGCTAAAGAAGGAGGTAGCGCAACACGGCATAACACCCAAAAACAAAAAACGAAAAAAAACTAACACAGTTTTTAGTCTTACTTATTAGCCTTTTAAAGAGCTTTATTTTGAGATTTTTTTAAAAATAATTCAATTTAAAAAAATGGTGAATTATATTTAGAAAAATAGTAATACAAATAATTAAAATCCGCATCCGTAAAAGCTCCGCATTAATTGATGCGGATGAAGATGTCTGAATATTCCGCAGATGCGGATGCGAATATCCGTAACACCCCTGGTGTGGAATGGTGAATTTATTTGTTAGTTTAGGTCTTATTGTTTACTTGGAGGTCGAAAGCGTAAACTGCAAACATCAATTTTCTTTCAAATCGGAATGGATAGAGCACTTCTTGGAATTGTGTGTTCAGTGCCAGCCGATAACAAGGGACTTCACGAACAAGGTACTCGGGAAATTGTTTTTAATATCATCCGGTACGGTTATACGCGAGGCATCTCGCATCTGCAGCCGCACATAAATCCCAGAAATTACTTCAAATATTATTATTTGACAGTTTAATTTCTCAATCGTGCGGAAGAAAAGAAATGCCGAGATCTAATCACGCCCTCGACCGCTTCAAACGATTTTTAATTGAATTGCTGGGTTTTGAAGGTATTTCATTGGAGAACAGAGAATACTTGTAATTATTATAGTTGTTGAGAAGACAACACAGTAGTATACAAAAAAAAAGGTTTAAGGTTTTGAACAATTCATCAAAGTTATGTCGTCGTTTGAGTTCGGTGAAGCAATTGGCTCATAATGATTTAAAAACATAACTTGAATAGAACTTTCGCATAACTTGAAAATTAACTTTGAAATATGATAAATTGTTCAAATTCTGAGAAACAACTTTATTTTATTTATTTGTTTGTTTGTTTGTTTGTTTGTTTGGTAGGTTGTTTGGTTGTATGTATGTTTGTTTGTTTGATTGTTTATTTGAATATTAATTAATTTATTTATAATATTTATTTATTTAATTATTTATTTATTTATTTATATATTTATTTATTTATTTATTTATTTATTTATTTATTTATCTTTTTTTTTTATTATTAATTTATTTATTTATTTATTATAAATATATATCTTCATCAGTTACTTAATAAAATTTTCTGCAATTTATTCCTTTACGAGCGTGAACTATACGAATACACAACTTAGTCCTCTAGTTTTTCTCACAAAGACTACTTAGCACGTACATTTGTACGTGAAGCTAGAAAGAAGGGAGTAGTAATGTAGGAAGACGTATCGGGTAATCCCAAAAACCGATTATTCGTCAAAAATATTGGAATGGCAAACATTCCAAATGACCAAATTTCCCGGAAGAATCAGAATCTAAAAAGGGGCAAGATTTTTTTATGTCTGTGTTAAAATTTTTGTACTGGGTAAATATTGTTTTTTTTCAATTATCATAAAAAAATTCGGCATTTGGGATATGAATTCTTTGCAAATATTCTGAAATTTAGTCATTCGGTATTACGATATTTCGGCGTTCTGCAATAAAATAAAATATTATGAATCAGAAGGTAAATTTTGAGACGTATCTCCGGACCGGTTCTAGAAAATGAATATTGGCGCAGACGTTACAACAACGAGCTCTATACTCTGTTTAAGGAGCCAAACGAGAGAATGGCCGAGCATCAAGTTTGGTGCTTAACTCAAGACCGAAGGACCCTGGGAAGGCCAAGATTAAGATGGAGCGACAACGTCCTCAAAGACATATCTTCCTTGGAGCTTCTAAACTGGAGAGAGCTGGCACAAAACCGATATGAGTGGAGGAAGACTCTTGAGGAAGTCAAGACCCACCAGGGGTTGTAGACCCAAAAGCGATGATGATGAAGGATTTTATAATGACCTGCAATAACTAGAAACTCTTTTTTTATCACGATTTCATAAATCTTCAACTTACCAATTAGAAAAGAATCGATAAATAATACTAAACAATAATAATTTCCAATATATCTAATATCAACGTCGGAATAGGATACTCCACGAGCTATGATTAATGCCCGAATAATTTAACAAGACAGTCGCTAATAGGAGAGATAAGTATTGTTTTTGGAAAGTCTCTAACTGCGTTCACGATCTTCGGCATCCCGCTGGGCGCCAACTTAAGTCCCATTTGACATTTCGCGCGAAAGCCGTCTTAAATGTTATTATTATTATTATTTATTATATATGTATGTTAAATATGGCATTATTAAGGCACACGGTCACGTTGAAAAATTAACTCGTGTTAAAACAATTACCGGATCGACTTTCAGCGCATCTCAAACATTACAAGAATGTAAAAAAATGCTCTTTCTGCTTCCTAATGAGATTTTGTTTTATTTTATTTATTTGCGTTATAAACAGTCTATACACTTATATACGATAGTGAATAAGTATGTTTATGTCATTGACCAATAAAATAACGACACTTAGATACAGGACCATAATAAAAACAAATATGCAACAATATACCTAATACAAACAATTCTGATTAAGTGCATCTTCAATTTACAAAGTTATGAAGACAAGATTTATAAACAGATATTTATTTAAAAGAAACAACATTTCTTTGTAGGTACCACCATACTTTTATATATGCCGACCGGTTTCAGAACAACCGTTCCTTCCTCAGGTCAAATTATACTAACTTTACATTACAACGGATTACTAAATGTTCGGGTGGGGATGGGGGCATGACTGGGGATTAGTGAAGAGTGGGGGAAGGAGATAAACGGACGGTGAAAGGTAACATGTCCAAGATGGGACTGTATGATAATATTTTTTGTTTATTGATAATGGCCTCATCATTATTAAGGGATATTAGTCGAATCCGGAAACCAGTTGTAAAAGCGGAGAACTGTAGAATCAACGTCAATTAGTAAACCCAAAATAACATAAGTTTTTAATTTTTGAAAATATCGAAAAACACATTTAACGGCTGATATTTATTTATTTTAGATAAATATCACGTATCTCAAATAAAATAATAATTTCGAAAAGGCGTGAAAGCACATTTTAAAAAGCTCTGCGGTGTCTGCATCATTATGGAATGATATATAGATATTTTATAATATATTCAGGCCGTTTGTCGAAGAATGCTTTTAACAGGGTCGAAAAACATCATCCTAAACATAAATAAAGCAAATGCACTTTGTCATAATTATTATAAGATATTTTAATTTCCTTTTTATGCGTATAGGCGAAGATATATTTCGTTTTCTTTCAAAGCTTTTCTAGTCACGTCCGAAAAAATATATAGGTAATTGATAGATATTAATTGGTGTTTAAGATAGTTAACTGACAGGTATATTTATGAATGCCTCTAATGACAACTGTAAATCATTATTTTAGGAAGTTGTATGACTTCGTATTTGACTTTGACGCAAAAAGCTAAAATGATACAACACATTTTTAAAAATGTTATCGTGTGCTTTAAATGTATTGATGCAGATGCAGAGTAGCAAGATATTTGGTAGGTAGTTCTAATACCTTCCCTAAAATATATTTTTTCCCTCTCCTTCTAATCCCGAAAAGTGTTCTTCTATCTCACAATGTTGCATAACTCCTTACGATTTACAGCTTTAGAAGCACACAGAAATGAACTGTAAATATTAAAAACGAAACGAAACAAATTAAGTGATAATATGTGTAGGAAAAACTAGGGATGCAAGGAAGAAGGATAGCCAATCACTTACCACTGTACCTCTGCGAAGGAGCACACAACACAATCATAATATCGATGAAACAGTTGCACCGCGATACCGTGAGGTGATTATCGCCACGAATAAGTATAAAACGATATTGTTTACTTTTGATATGGTCAAAAAAACTTCTTTTCAATTCAAAAACGAGATTATGAGTACGAAAAACACAAACAATTTGCTTCCAAGGTAGTCCCAACTCTTCTCTAGTTTTTCAAAAACAAATTGGTTGAGGTGCAATATTTTTCACGGGCTATCACCCGATGTGTTGGTCTTCCCGGTATTCTACCGGGAAATGCTCAAAAATAATGTTTACTAAAAAAATTTTGACACATAGCAAAACTAGGATACCTTTCTGTAGTAAAGTATTGACAATTCGTTAAAAAAAGTGTTTAAGCAACCGAAATTTCTGCGAATATCTACAAAACTTGGTGCAGGATTTATACTCGTGTATCTATTCTACCGATACTTAAACGGAAAGTGTTTAAAATTTGATAATCTTCTCTTCGGAAATCAATTCAAGTGATCTCGAAAACAAAAACAATAACAATAATAACATATATCCAGTGAAAAAACTAACTTTACGTGAAATCTAAACGAATTTGAATGTGAATTAAACAATAAATACAGTGATTTGAGTAAAAACTGCCAAACTATTCACAGCTACATTTTATTGACAATTTTGTTGACATCTTCATATAGGACATAAATCTCAACTGCTCCTACCTGTGAATTAGTGTAGAGAGTAAAGTGGTTCGCTTGCAAATTGGAGTGATTTGTGAGGCGAGGGGTTCGATCCTTAGACAAACCATACTTTTATTTTATTTTTATTAATATACATTTTTTGGTCGTAGTAACTTTTTAATATACTTAAATAAATCTAACCGATATCAAATAATAATTAGAAACTTTAATGGTGTTATGAATTTGTGACCCCTTGTTTACAATCGAAAATATCTAAACTCTCTGTTTCAAATCGTTTTAAAGTGACATTTGTGCGTCGAATGAGATTACTATCATCTCGCAAAATACTTTTTAGTGAACTTTAGTGTATTTTATGGTTCAAACAATATTATCCAAAACCAACCAAAAACTATCTGATAATCTCGTTAATAAAAAATAAACTTTTCGCTAAAGATAATAGTGAATTTCATAGATACAATCACAGTGAAAAACTATATTAAATTATCTGCGTTCAATTAGTGCAAATATACAAAAAATCGTGACATAAAAACTCGATACGGTGACTTGTTTTCATTCCAAATCGAGTTGAGCCAGACCGATTGCCTACATCCGAGTTTTCAGGCGCTAAGATTTTATTTTTATTTTTTATGTGTCCTTATAAGTAGGCATTCAAAAATGAATCGTCCTAAAAAACGACCCCTGAACATCATGGTGTCTCCTAGTCAAGAGGACATTGGAGGAAAGTGCGAGATGATCGAGGATGCGGATGATAATAGCTCAATTACGTCATCCAAAGGCTCGGACTATCCTTGCGCTTCAGGAGTAGATGTGCTTAATGAGACTCAAGCCCATCTGACAGCTCTTCAACTCGTGCTAGCAGAGAAGCAATCCAAGGTCTCAAAAGACCAGCAGCTGAGAATCGCAAAAAACGTATCGGAAGTCTTCAGATCCGTATCTCAGCTGTTGTTGGAGCGCGAGACCATACGTGCGGATCTAGCTACAGTGACCGCTCAACTGCGAATGGCGGAAATAAAAATACGCCACGAGAAGAGGGAAAAAATGCACCTAGAGCAAAAAATCATACAATTGGAGTCTGATCTAGGACCTGTAATGCGGAGAGTGGCAGTGGCAACGGAGGCTACCCTCTCTTTTGCTGACATGGCCCGCAAACAGCCTAAACCTAATGATGCTCACCAACCCCCACCAATCACCCAACAAGGACATCGCGTCGGACCACCAAGACCTGCCGTTTGCATCTTTCCAACGGATGCGGACGCCACCAAGGACAGTGATGATACAAAAAAAATAATTGAAGATATAATTCGGCCATCTGAACTAGGCGTTCGGGTCACAGGAATAAAAAAAATAAGAAATAAAGGTATCCTGATAAACACGGCAACCGCGGGCGAACAACAAAGACTATTAAATGCACCTTGCTTCGACAACTCCAGCAAACTTAAGGCCCGACTTCCGTCAAAGCGTTTACCAAGACTAATATTCTTTAATGTTCCCCGGGACCTGACTGACGAAGATTTTTTAAGGATGGCTCTAACTGGTATTCCCAACGTTGATGACATTAAAGAAACTATTGCACACTGTAAACTAAGTCACTTGGCTGGTGCTCGTACAGGAAACGCTTGTCACCGTATCTATGCAGTACCCGCTACCGTGCGCAAATTTCTAGTGGAACAAGAAAAAGTATTTATAAGCTGGACTATTTGCCGCGTCAGAGATTTTATTGGCCTTACTGTCTGCGCCAAATGCCACATGATTGGTCACTCATACAAATATTGCAGAGATACCAAACCTACATGTGGACATTGTGCTCAACAGAATCATATCGGTGAATCCTGCCCAAATTCCACCATCAAACCAGTTTGCGCGACATGTACCAGATTTGGAAAGCCTGCTGATCACTCAACTGGAGACAGGGACAACTGCCCGGCCTACATAGCTGCCCTCAAGAAAGACCTCGCTACAATAGATTATGGAGTGTAATAGATATGAACATAAGTGCCTGACTATCGACGAATATACTCCTGTGAAGAATTGTTTGCGAATCATGTACATGAATGCAAGAAGCATACGGAACAAGTTTGATGAAATTGAAGAAAAGGTCAGAGGCCTACGTGATACTGTTCATGTCATTGTCATAACTGAAACATGGCTTGATGTCGGAGAAGAAAAGTTTTTTGGCTTAGATGGTTACACCAGTACATTTGCTTCTCGCCCAAATGAGGGAGGAGGCGGTGTTGCGGTATATGTGCTGGATACCATGAAATGCTCCATTATTGAAAAATTTTCTAATGAAAATTCATTTTTAGGTGTGAGTATTTGTAGCAGTGATAGGAAACCGGTCAACATTTATGCCATCTATCGAAAACCTAACCCAAACACATACGATTTCCTAACACATTTAGAAAAAATACTAGACAAAAGCAGACAAGATACATTAATACTCGGAGATTTCAACATTGACACTTCCATAAACACACCTTCTTCTTCAAATTATTCAAACACCTTAGAAACGTACAATTTTTCAATACAAAACAAATCATTTCCCACTAGAGTCACTGACACAAGTAGCACTATTATAGATCACGTCATATCAAACACACAAAACATTCCAACTACCATAACAAATATAGATGACCCACTTAGTGACCACAATATTCTCATCGTTGACTTTAAGAATAACCTTAAAAAATGCTTTAATAATAGGAACAAACCGCGCTTTTCAAAACCTATCATCAACGTTATGGCAGTAAAATCTTATCTCGCAGCTAACAAGTTCGCCATCAACTCAACCAAACAAGAAGACAGTTATAAAGATTTTAACGATTATATCAAAAATGCAATAGAAGCAGGTAAAACTACACCAAAAGTGAAAATAGGAAATAGACAACATCTAAATACACCGTGGTTTGATTCTAAATTGAAATCGCTAATCAAGGAACGAAACCAACTTCATAAGCAATGGAAACGAGACCCAGGTAATATAAATCTTGCATTACGTAAAAATAAACTAAGAAATATAATTACTAATTATAGGAGAAGTTTGAAACATAAATATTACATCAATAGATTTCAACAAAGCCTTACTAACCCCAGAAAAACATGGAAAACCATTAACTCAATTCTGTCTAACCGTGCAAATAAACCCACCAACACAATCGAATCTCTTATCATAAATAATTGTGAAATTAGGGAACCCGGTCAAATAGCATCAGAATTTAATGAATTTTTCTTGTCGGTTGGAGAAAAGTTGGCAGCTGCCATTCCATCATTTTCGGACGACTGTAATACTATCTACGTAGAACCAAAGGCACGTCAATCCTTATATATGGCTAGGACTAATAAGGGTGAGGTATTAAGGATCATCTCAAAACTTAGATCGAATGCAGCTGCAGGAATTGATGGAGTAACCCCATGCATCCTTAAAACCTGTAAAGAAGAACTAGCCGGGCACCTAGTGCATCTTATCAATTCTTCTATAGACTCGGGAGTATTCCCAGATCAATTAAAGCTAGCGAAAATTATACCGATTTATAAAGAAGACTGTAAAAAGTGTATTTCTAACTATCGTCCAATATCGGTTTTATCGGTATTTTCAAAGGTGTTCGAGACAATTATCAAAGATAGACTTCTAAAATATATATCTAACAACAATATCCTAACTCCACAGCAATATGGTTTTCGAAAAAACTCCAGTACCCAATGTGCCACCTTCGATTTTATCTCCAACATCCAGCAGTACATAGACCAGGGCGAATATGTAGCAGCTATATTTATAGACTTAAAAAAAGCCTTTGATACTGTAGATCATGAAATACTTCTACAGAAAATGGAACATTTGGGTATAGTCGGGAAATCTTTAAAGCTCCTCCGAAGCTACCTATCTGATAGATATTGCCTTGTCGATGTCGAAGGGAACCTAAGCGGCTTTGGAAAAATAACATGTGGAGTGCCACAGGGCTCGATTCTAGGACCCCTACTTTTCTTACTATACATCAATGATATAACCAAATGCGGAATCTCGGGAAAACTTCAACTTTACGCCGATGATACTGTGATCTACTACCGTTGCAAAAATCTGAGGGAACTTGAATTTCTAATGAATAAAGATCTCGCAAAGCTAGCTAAATGGCTGCGAATAAATAAATTAAGCCTCAATGTCAAAAAAACCCACTACCTCGCTTTCGGGAAAAAAGATTACACGAGCATGAATATTATTATTGGAACTGAAAAGCTTCAAAATGTGCAAGTAACGAAATATTTGGGGTTATTCATAGACTCTAACCTGTCGTGGAACTCCCATGTTGATTATGTAAAATCCAAAATTTCCCCAATAACTGGTGTACTCTATCGACTTCAAGATGTGCTCCCCATATCTCTACTGCGTGCCACATATTATTCTATGATTCACTCCCATCTAAGTTATCTGGTTAGTATCTGGGGTATCATTACAAAGAAACAAATTTCTGAAATACAAGTCATCCAAAATAGAGCCATAAGGAATATATATCATCTACCACGGGATATACATGTCAAAGATATATATTCACTGACACAAATACTACCCTTTACGATTCTGCCAAAATATAGCATCGCAACTGCCATTTTACAAATAATCCAACACTCCTCACACACCAACACTAAACCAACATTTAATTCTGATATACACCAGCACAAAACACGATCTCAAAATCAAATACACTTATCGTCATCTACTCACACGACTAAATTTGGAATTAATTCCTTACAATACGTCGCACATACGCAATATAACGCATTACCTAATAACCTAAAACTTCCCGTATCAAACAAAAAAACATTGGCAAAAAATCTAAAAGTATATTTTCTCAACAGCTTTATTAACCCGTGACATATTGAGCAATCCTTATTTGTAACGCTTGTTTATCTTTAGCAGCTTTATTAACCATAAGTGACTTATTTAGCAATTTTTATTTGTAATGCTTATATATCTTTAGCAGCTTTATTAACCAGTGACATATTTAACAATTTTTATTTAACTGTTGTATATCTTTCTAAATGTATTTATGAAATATTCAACTAACTGTATCAAGTGTGCCTAGTCTGTTTTAACATCTGTGTATTTTCCTTTAAATGCCCTTTAAATTCGTGTTCTTTTGTAACAATAATTTTCATAATTGTATAATATTGTCCTTCCCGAAATGAGTTTTATTAAACTCAATGGGAATAATGTATTATAAATATTATGTATAATTTTGTAATATATTATCACAAATAAAAAAAAAAAAAAAAAAAAAAAGCACTCGAATTTGCTGTATTTTTCTTTTTGTTCCAAATTCAAAATGCTTTTCCAGCAAGGTGATGAGGTAAGTGAGAGGTAAGTACTGGATAGATTACATACCAGTAGGAACTATGCACATTCTCATTTCAAAACCAAATCTTACTAATATTATAAACGCGAAAGTTTGTATGTTTGTTGCTCTTTCACGCAAAAACCACTGAATGGACTTTAATGAAACATTACAATAATATAGCTCATACATCAGAATAAAATATAGGCTATAATTTATACCCAAAGCTTGCTATTTTCCATGAATTACAAATAATAATTATTGTTTAATAGAAAATGTCAAAATTTTAGAATGATATTTTGAAAAACAATGATTTTTTGAACGAAAATTCTATTTTAGAAAATATTTAAATTAGTGATTTTATTTGAAGTACCTTGAATTGAATCAAGAATTATAGATATTTTAAATAAATAGGTTAAGAATTTTGGTATAAACAGAAATGGGACCTACGAAAAGAAAATAGCCTAATCGAAGTACCTGCGCAGACGAAGTCGCGGGCAGACGCTAGTACACAATATTCCGGAAATGATTGATTGTTATTGTGATAATTCGAAGACCTCAATTTAAAATAAATCAAATTCAATAGGTATTTTATTATGAAGTTATGCAAATATTTTAATTTTTATTATTATTGACAGCTGTTTCTGCGTTCAATGCCATTTTAAAAAATACTAAAATTTGCATTAAGGTAGGGAAATATTTTTTAATTACAAAATTAGAATAGGTTTTTCTACAAAATAACTGCTGGAATAAATATGCACGCCGCGTTACGTTCATTTAATGCATTTACATTTAGAAATAATAGACCGGTACTTATTTAAAATATTCCTAAAAATGTTAACTTACCTCTGTGAATGAGAATTATAAAAACAAACACATTAAAGTATCTATTTTCATTCGAAGATTCAGCAAACTTGTCTTACCTGTAAATAAAACAACAAAAAAATTAATCTTATGTCAGACAACATACTCATAGATCATAAAAATATATTTAACAAAATAATACTTTTAGGTATTACAAGCCATAATAAGTTTATTACTAAAATTACAGATTGTAACCAACTTTTTGGTTGACTTTTAAAATTTTTTTTTTTGTATAATCATACGTTTATTTGCCTAATTTCGGTTGCAATATCATTATAAACTAGCATTGCTAGGTTTTATAATTTATGGATCTTCTTTATTCATTTGATAATTTATTTAAAGTTTAAACAATATTTGGAAAATAATAATACACTGCAAATTATCAGTTAAATTTCAATTTAAAAAAAGTTTTAATGACAATTGATCGGATTTCAGACCAATTGTTAATTATTACGATTAGGTATCAATTTAATAATAATACCCGTTAAACTAGATTCACCCAATAAATATTAAAAAAGTGGAAAAAGACATTAAAAATACAATCATAGTTTATTGATTTGCAATTTTCAGTAATTTTCAGCCAGTTACAATTACTTAAGAGACATCTATTGAAGAACATTAAAACATAATTTAATATAGGTGTCTATTTTACCGACATAAAACATTAATGGCTCGACATTTTTATCAACATCAAACCAAGATACCTACATACTTATTTTATATTTATTTGTAAAACTTTGTTTAAGTGGTCATAAAAAATATTGTTTATTGTTTCCGGTTATTAGACGCTGATTAAAATAATCGTGTTTGTTTTGGTAATAACATGGCAATAAAAAGAAACAAAATTAATAAGAATTGTATAATTATTTAACTAAGTATATTCATTTATTGAGTGATCTACTGACTGCAAAGTAAAAAGTTTAAAGCTTTTTTTTTCTGAAATAGGCAATTCACCTACGTTGTAGTATCGAGTACTTTTCCTTGCGATACCATTACTTTTGTACTCGATACTTTGTATTCGATACTTTTACTCAATGAGTACTTTTTGACAAGTATAGATACCTTTAAAATTTTGGCTAAGCGGCTCATTTTTATGGCAACGCCATCTAGTTCAATCATGGCAAACCTTATAAAACACTCCATTGCGTTGGTATAATTGCGAACATAAGCAATCTAGTGTGTGGTGGAACGATTCGTTTTTACAGATCCTTTTTATTATTGACTAAACGTTGCTAAATTTGATTGTTTCTTTTTTCATTTCACTGACGTTGACGTCCTTTAACCTTTCTTCTGATTCTGGGGGGGGGGGGGGGGGGGGGGGTTACGCAGTTAGGCAGTACCGGTCAGAGCTGTAAATCAGGCCCTATGCTTTGAAATTTATTCGATACTTTTACGAGTACGATACTTTTTTCCGATACTACTCATGAGTATAGTATCGATACTTTCTATTCGATATCGTGTCCCTAGCGGTGACCATTCAATCGCTGACCGGTCTAACGTTGGCTAAAGGAGGTGGTAGCGCAACACGGCATATACTCCAAAAACAAATAACAAAAAAAAACTCATTGGAGTGGATACATTATTTTAAATGTAATGAATTTTACATGGGAAACAGGACATTTATAAAAAATATATACCTAGTAAAAAAACGTAACAGATGGAGAGAAAACTGCCCTTAACATTTTGCCATGTGGATGATTTGTGATTTGTCAAATGTTATTTTAACAAAATAAACGTAAAGTACAAATAAGGTACGTTCTTAGTAAAAATATACCCAAAAATTTGCGCATAATTCATAGGGACATAATATCTGCAAAATATACAATATATGAGATAGACACCTACACATACATTTTCAACTGAAACATGGAAATGAAACTGAGTTTATTATATGATGCGAAAATAGTTATAATTTTTACTATTTATAAAATATGTACGCGTTATATTTTTTTAATGGTATAAATAAATTAATGAATGTAACTTAATTGGTTTATATTATGTTTACCTATTTCACAACGTAATTTACGACTTTAAATTACGAGTATAATTCTTTGGGTCCTAAATATAAGAAAAATAAATCACAAAACAATGCCATTCTCAATTAAAAAAAAAAAAAAATCAATGTAAACGTAAAACATAATTCATCCTTTAAGGCAAGGTGTAATTGCAAATATATATTTACACGTGTACGTTAAGTCCCATTTCAACAGATTGTATATAATGAACAAAACCAATAAAATGATTATCTAAGTACAATTAAAAATAATGCGAATAACTTACTAATAACCCGCACTGCACACAAAACTATTATTGTATCTACATAATTTATATTAAGAATCATATAATATAATACAATCCCTTTTACTTGAAGATGCAAAATAGCGTGATAAAACATAATCATATTTTCAACAATAATACTGTGAACACAATACGCAATCTTTCGTTTCACAGAATAAGTATCGATAAAATTGAAAACGTCGTAAAAATTATAAAGAGAAGATTTCGAATAGCGTGTGGTATATATCGTCACATTATTTAAAGGTAGTGTTGAAACCATATTTTTTATGATTGACGTAAATATATTTTTATACTACTATTTTAACTTTGTGACGGAACAAGTGTACATAATAAATAATAAATTATATGCAATCACCAATGTAATATAGTACTGTATCCAAATACAGCACAAAACCTATATAATCTAACTTTTAAAGATGTATAAAAATAATAAATCTTTTTTTTTTTAAATAGATATAATTTTTTTCAAATACCCCTAATTGGAATAAACTGAAAATTTCGAGAGTAATGTTCAAACAAAAAAATTTTAATCCCTCCTCCGATAAAATAATAATATGCACGGAGAAAAATGTTATTCTAAAATACGATCATTTTATTCATAAAAACGGTAAAAACGGGACTGAAGTTCTTACGAAGAAATTAACAGGGTTTCAATGTTTATTGGCGGGAACATGTAAGAATAATTTGTTGATATACGTAATTTTGTACGTATACCAACAAATTATTCTTAAATTTTTCCCGCCAATAAACAATGAAACACTGTGAATTTGTTCGTAAGAACTTCAGCCCCGTTTTTAACCGTTTTTACGAATAAAATGATTGTATTTTAGAATAACATTTTTCTCCGTGCATACGCCTGGACAGAACCAACGTTTTTGTTAACTCAGTTATCGAATGGTCAACGAGCAGTGGCCCAATCGACCCGCTACTCTGTGTGCACATATATCTAAAATGCAGAAACCAGAAGGAAGAAAGTCCAGGAGCAGTAGCACCTCCCGGCAGCAGGCGACAAAGCTACAACACTTATCTCGTGTGAATGTGAATTACACCCAAGTCCCGCTCCTAAAATGGCCGAGCTGACACTGCACTTAATTAAATACACTCACAGCTTACACGCGACACATCGCACCCACCTCCACGCGACCACCTCTACACCTTTACGCCTCTGTACATCTACACCTACCTCTACAACCAATACCCGGTACTGGACATTTCGCCCTTTATTGTCGGAGTAACTGCGAAGTGAAGATTATCTGGCTCCCACGCCGGACAGGGCGCAGAAACATAATAAGAAGAAATAATAAGTTACGCAACGAGGAAATAACATTCACATACATAATGCGACTATAATACGAACATCGCTTGACCCGTGTTCAAAAGCTTCGTTTAACGGAGGAAGAAATGGGGAAAATCGAGGTGGTTGAAGGAATAATGGTCAAAGAAACCATGGGGATATGTTTACGTGTTATTGTGTCGGGATGATGATTGTGATATAAATCAAATGAGTGTTTACACCAAGGCTGCCCAACAATTGTGGCCCGCGAACGAATTATAAATGGCCCGCGTGAGCAAGTTTAAAAATTCCCGCCAACTTGCAAATTTTTTGCCATCAGTTTGACTGAAATAAACAGTCTGTAAATAATCAATTACAACAAAAATTACAGGATGACGGACTTCCTGGAGGAATCCAATAAAATTACAAATACTAAATAATTTATATCCTGAAAGTCTCTAGCCAACCCCCTCCCCCCTGACAGATAATTCCAGAAAATCTCTGGCCACCCCTTCCCCCACCTGGCTATTCAGATCTAGTCACTAAACACGGCTAAAGCCATTATTAAGCTACGTTTCAATTCTGAATGGTGGTCTTACACCAGGGCGATACTGAGAGTATCTTCCACTCTGGAACGTGCCGCAAATATAGTATATATTGTTTTTACTAATTAATTGTGAAATAACACAAATTAACGCCGGGTTCGAACCAGCTACCTTCCGATTGGGAGTCAAGCGTCTCACTACTCGACCACGGACGGCCGTCGATTAGAGTTTAGAACAGAATAGTTTCTGTTAGTTGATATCGTTCAGTAGACGATGATTTGAAGAAAACAAAGAGGTGGAACGAATAGGAAAGTCGATGTTCGTTCGATTGCCATATCAGCCCCTTCCGCAGACTTCTGGCACTATGACAACCCCTAGTGAGAGATCTTCGGGGGGTAGACGTCGGGACCTATTCGTCCGTTTGCCATAAAACGTTAAGAGAGGATAACAAACAAAAATGTACATATTTTACAAAGTTTAAACATTGTTTGCCACACATCAGAAATAACTAGGTACAGGTAAGCCCATTTTCACAAGAAAAATCAATAAATTGCTACCCGAAGAATTTTAATCAGCGATTCATAACGCTATCACATATCGCCAGTAGCTTGCGGGGCACGCAGTGTGATCAGTTACGACGTGTGATAGAAAAATATTTTTGTAATTGCTATAAATTTGTAAACGTAATCTAGATTTTTGATTCCATACATGCGCAGGAATCGCTGGTATCCTTCGGGAAATACTTCTGGAAATTTTATTACTAGCGTTAACGAGCACCAGTTTTTTTGTTGTTGATTTTTGGGATATTATGCCGTGTTACGCATCAGGGCAGATGTGTGGATGATGGACACTGTAATATTGTCCGAATCGTCGGCTAAAGAAGGAGTTAGCGTAACACGGCACAATATCACAAAAATAAACAATAAAAATACTTTTGGCCGTGAAAATCTTAAATCATAATAGCACCTAAGTTGTTTGAAAAAAAAAAATTTCTGAATATGACAACCAAGCACGTTTTGAAAAAAAATCATTATTTTGATATAAATAAAGGGTTAAAAAATTTACATACAAACCCAATGGGTTTACAATTACATAACTAAGAAATTTAAAAAATTTAAGTAGTCAATTAAATATTATTGAGGAACTTTTTTTTTTCACGTAGACATCTGTAAATTTATTTTCATTTTATTATTAAAAATTATTGTTATTATTTTAATTGTTTTATAATTGTTTTTTAATACCTTTAACTCATTAAACACCACTCTTTGTAATATGCTTTTTTTAAATTGTCTATATGTACTTGTTTTTTTAATTGTCTTTTTTTTAATTTGTCTATACTTGTTTGTCTATTGTTATTTTAATACATTTTCATTTTATTCTGACGAAGAAACAATTGGTGAATTTTCAATTATCAAAGAAGTAACACACCATATTTTATAAAGTTATGGATTTAGTTACATGTGCCACAATTTTTGAATTTCACACTAAATTGGTTTGTATACATTGATCTACTTATATGGTTTTATAAGATAATAATTCATTACTGTCTAGCGTATCTTTACAACCACCTGCAAAGGTGGTCGAATAAACCATTCAGAAATACTGCCCTATCGTAAATACGCGACGTGCCAGCTATACTTGCATTTTATGGGGCTATCAGAAGAAGATGACTATTAATTTATAACTAGGCTAACTAGAGATTTCGAGAATATTAAACGTATTAAGATTTTATATTTTGGGTTTGTTAGAAGTCAACGTGAATACAATTCTTCCATCTGGAATCCACACTATCATATTAATATAGAAACAATTGAAGTAGTGAAAAATAAATTCTAACGTTTTATAAATTAAAAAATGGGAATTCCAGTAATAGGGTATGTCTACGTTTTTTTATTGCTTAAAAAAATTAAGCAAAAAAGTACGATTATTATAACATTTTTTATTTAATTTTTATGTTGACGAATACATTTTACAGCGAGTCTAAGTTTCCCATTTTTGTAATACCGCTAAAACGATATTTTTACCGTGTGACGTCATAAGTGTTGGTCGGCTTTGAAAAATTTATGACAATAGTAATTTTGTTGTTCGTTGACGTGCGTATTTGGCGTCGCTGCCAACCACGGGCCGTTTTGATTTGGTCGGTTTTTGATCGTTTTTAAAATGAAAAAATTTGAATGAAAACATAAAAAACAAACTTTTTTTAGTATGATGATTAAAATCAGAAAAATTATCTTCAAATATTCCATACATTTTCAATAAAAACAATAATTTCTAAACTTTCTATAATAGAACCAAACTAATTAACTAACCATCACGCCGTTACCCCGCAGGAGTAGGCAGAGAGGACGGACCTCCAAACAACTCGGTCTTGGCACACACTCTTTGCCTCATTCATATTCATACATCGTCTCATACATACTCTGACTCTTGACATGGCCCGACTCAAGTATTAGATTCACGTGATCGTGCCATGTCTTCCTCGGGCGTCCCCTACTTCTTATACCACTCTCACTTGCGTCCTATATATATATTTCTTTATTCATAAAATACTTATGTGTACAGTTTTTTTACATGTATTTCGACTACCACACTAGACACATAACCGTATTATGGTAATCGTAATTTGTATACATGTAATTATATAAATGTAATATCTGTTAATTTGTTAATATATTGTTTTGTTAAATGCAATGTATTTGTATAAGAAGTATTATTCTCCTTACGCTCCTTTCTTCGTTCATTCGCTCTACATGCCCGAACCATCTGAGAATATCAAAATAAAACTAATAACTTGTAAATAACGAATGTGAGCAAAATTTAATTGATAACGTCTTTGGACTCAATTAAATCGAAAACGAAAGCTTAAATCAATAAAAGTTGTACCACAAAACTGATTCCAAATGCGATATAGATTCCGCTTGTGTTACGAGTTTCCGGACACCGTGTATACCGAGATACCTCCATGTATAATATTGAGAGATCTTTTTTATAGTATTAACAATTTTTCTCTACTTTATCGGAGTGATAACGGGTTTGTTTTTTAGCTAGACACGTTATATTTTATTTAAACAGCGAGCGATTCTTTCCCATAAAAGTAGTTGTAATTCAATCAAGTGTTTTATATTCGGCATCATAAACAGAAGGATTACTTTATTGTTGCTTCATTATATTTATATGATTATTGTACCCGTTTTCATTCTAGTGGTATACTGGTAGGCCCAGCAAAAGCTCAACTTTTCGAAAAACATATAATATAATATATTTATCGTTTTTACTATTAGATAAAATGATCGTTTTTTCGAATAACATTTTTCTCCGTGTACCTATGATATGTTTTTGTTGAATGTCTTTTTTGTAATTACAGGATGATGTGCGTAGTGTATGTATATGTGCGTGTATGTATGTGCGTGGGGATATGTTTATAAGTGTGAGAAGTGTATCCGCATTGAATAGTTTATATTATATCATTGACATTTTTTTTGTTTTTTTTTTATTTTTTTTTATTTAAACATATTTAGAGTTACAATATTTACAACTTAATATAAATATAACATTTGAATCACTCTCCTAATAAAGCAGTTGCTTGTGTTTAGGAGAGGACAAATATATATTTTTACATCTATTTAAATTACAAAAATATTATAAAAAACTATTAGTAATTTTATAAGAAAATTCATCGAAACTAATAAAAACATAGGTAAGTTATAAAATGATAAAAAACAAAAAAATAAAGTAAAAGAAATAAAAAGGTAAGTTATAAATGAATGATACAAGGAAATAATAAGCAAAACATAATATCAAACAATAAGAAAAGTTATGAGGTGGTGTTAGAGAATTTTAATATTTTTTTTTTGTAATTCTCATAGTTTTCTTCCGTTTTTATATCTAGAGGTAATTTTTTAAATAATTTTATACCCTTAAATATAAAGTGATGCTGTGCTGTTGAAGTTCGTACTAGAGGTATGATTAGCCCTCCAACAGAAATAATTCTTTTGCTTATATTTAATTGTGGGATATTATTTTTATCAAAAAATTCTTTATCTTTTGATATGATGCTCTATTTAAATTTGGGCAGTGAATCGGAGAAAATGTCGATGTTCAAATATATTTTCGGAACGTTCCAGACTGGTAGACACTCTCAGTATCACCCTGGTGAAAGACTATCACTCGGAATCAAAGCGTTGCTTGAAAAGATTTTAGTCAGTATCTGAATTTCCGGATACTTTGCAACCTTCCTCATCCCCATTTTATTCCTTCCTCAATCCCTTCAGCCTCACATAAAAACGTGTACAAACTTTGTACCCTCTTTACTATTATTTTTTTTTAAATACAGTTTTAGAATAAACTGGACACCCAGTCTTCGACCAAAGAAGGATTATACTTGGTCGAAGCACCCAGTACAACCATTCTAAACACATTCAACCAACTCAAACTATAAACAAGAATTATTACTTTATATTATGTTTTTAGCATTGCAGACGAGACCATTTTATTAACAGTAAGAAATTTTATCAACCAGTACATTCATTATATGAGGGTCAATCTAAAAGTAATGCCTCTTATTTTTTTCTACTTAAATAATGTTAGTTAAGTGAAAATTTTGAATTTGGCGCTATTCCTCCAACCTTCTTCTACAATCTACTGTAGTAGGAATTTTCTGCGTCAACAGGTGGAAGCACTGCAGTCGTTTTCAAAATAGCCGACATCGAGGTTCGTATCAGACTGCGTTTTGTACTTAATTATTGAATGCAGAAATTGAAACGCCCATTTGCAATCATGGAAGACTGAAAAATGTATACGGAGATGGAACAGTGGATATCGACGCTATAACGCACAGCACAGGCGTCGGGTAGGAATGCTATCCTTGTTCTACCGGTATTTCAATGGAAGATGCTCCGAGGAACTAGCCTCATTGATCCCCTCGGCACCGGTGCATAGTCGGGAAACACGCCAAACGCTCGCCCAACATATGTACACGCTTGACATTTGTCACACGAGAACTGGTCGTTTTTACGACTCGTTCTTAAGTTCAACAGCTCGGCTGTGGAACGATTTGCCGGCCTCTGTGTTTCCTCCTTCCTACAACATGGCTCTCTTTAAGACCCATGTTCACTCCTTCCTCTCCTCAAAAAGACCCTCCACGCAGCATCTTCAAAGATGACATAGGCCCCGAGGGAAATTATTTTCCTCAGGGCCTCCTGTATGGAGTTAATATAAAAAAATAACGAAGCTGAAGGACAAACGCTGTTGGCTGACGAAAAGCGTAGCGGTAGGCAGTTCACTGCAGTGACTCCACGCAATATTCAGCGCGTCGATGACATCATTCGTGGTGACCGCCGGATAACTACAGATGAATTGTAATGTATTCTCTCCTTCAGTAAAGGCAGTGTGATGTGACGCTCATCGTGAGATTCAATTCGAAAAAGGGGAGGTCGTGAATCCATCCGTGCGTCAATGACTTATATAGGAATCAGGACTGTACTTTTTACCGCATAAGATAACACGCCCTTGTTAAAAGATGGACCAAAAATGTAAAAATGGAAGGAGATTATATTGTAAAGTGTCAAATTAATCGTCAATAGTGTGGTTTTCAACCTTTTTTAATGGCATTTTAATTTCTTGACAATAAAAGGAGAAAACAATAGAAGGCATTACTTTTTGATTGACCCTAGTATATTATCCTAAGCTCATTTGAATAAGTTGGTTATAAATCAGGTAATTGCTTTTATTGCTTCTTATATTGTTTTTGAAACATTTACAACTCCTCAGGTTTTTGTTTCAGAATATTACTAGGGTGTTGGAGCAACGCGGTGATCTTTTGTTTATAACTTTTAACTCATGAGTCATAAGTCACAAGTCATAAGTCGTAAGTCGTAAGTCATAAGTCATAAGTCATAAGTCATAAGTCATAAGTCATAAGTCATAAGTCATAAGTCATAAGTCATAAGTCATAAGTCATAAGCAACGGGAATATTGCGTTTTTTTAATTAACTCTACACAGGAAGCCCGAGAAAAATGATTTCCTCTCAAGCCCTATGCCAACTTCGGGCATGCCAATAAGAACATAAATATATCTTTTTTCATATTGTAAAGCAGGTACTTTGTGATATTCTAATTTCAAATAAACCCATAACTATATAACAGTACGAATTCGAAGCGTTTTAAACAGCATTTAAGAGGGCATTACCAGATAATACCGGTAATTAGCCCTTTTTAAATCAAATTCTAGACGTATTAACTTTTTTTTTACAAAAAAACATAAATTGATTTTTGAAAGATTGTTATTTTATCTGGTACACGAAGTTTTAAAATTTTGAAAAACTAAGATAGAATAGTTAGATAGCATCTATTAAACAACACAAATTTCAAATCATATAATCATACAACAAAATAAATCAATACATAATCTAGTCAACACAGTTTTGAGAATTTTGATTTTAGTTAAATTAAAATCATTAACTCCAAAAATCATTTAGTTAAATTAAAATCATTAACTCCAGTGTGATGAATGCAACGCTGTTTATGTTGGACAAACTGGCAGGTCCTTTAATACCAGATTCAAAGAACACGTACGATTGTTTAAAAATAAAAATAAATTACAATCACAATTTGCCAAACATCTCCTAGATGAGAATCACTCACTTGGCGATGATAATAAACCAACACCTCTACATATGCAAAATAAAGGGCGTAAACTTAATCTTTTAGAGCAGTTGGAAATTAATAAACATAATAATAATCCTAGAACCATTTTTTTAAATGAACAAAAAAAATATAATATAATCACCGCTTTTAGATATGTTCAAACCAATTTTAAATACTTAATTATGCTGGATAATATATATAATATAAAATAAAAAAAAATTATTAAAAAAAAACATGAGTCATCATTTGCAAATGACTAACAACATAATTAGAGTGCATAGCGACCTTCAGTTGAATTTTAACAATGCAATTTGGGAATTTACAATTAGGGAAATAACAACCATTAATATCTTCAGCAATTTTACTAAGAAATTAGAAATGAGTTATCGTAAATATCGATTTAGATTTAGTATAAATTCATCGTCTGTAAATGGTTTTGACACCAGTTTGACAATGCCTTCAGAGGGCGAAACAGCTGTAACACATAATAATAATTACGAAGCAGAACTTGTTTATAATAAACTGTTTTTTATACATTGAATAATAATATTATTGAATATATAAAAGAAATTAAAATTAAAATGGAGTTCTACAAAATAAACTTAATAACAATAAATAAAGTGTCAAACTCTAAAATCATACCGATAATTAGGTACCCAAATATTAAGTTTCAAATTTTAATTTTGGATTTGATTCCAAAATACCCAACCAAACTGAAAATTTATTTTTATAATCAAAAGGTATATCAAATATCTAGTTAGGATAGGTGCTACTTAATTTATTTTTGCTTTAAATTGTAAAATACAGACCATTATTATTTTTTTTTATATTCATCATTTTAGAGGCAACTTGACAATTATTTGAAAGTAAAAAAATAATTTTACTAATTTTTTTTTACAAAAATAGGAAATATAAAATTAAAAACATATTTTATTTTTTAAAAAAAGAATTTTGATGTCTGTAAATTTAAATTACAAATAATATCCTATTTACATCGGAACAAAAAAAATGTCGTTTGGATGTACGTACCCGACAAACTTTAACCAGCGATTCCTGATCATATTTAGAATAAAAAATGTGATGGCGACTTTGCTCTCCGGTAACTTTTTTTTTCAATTGAATAAAAAAAAATAAACCCGCACCTATTTACGCGATAGAGGATCGCGGCGATTGGTGCGGGTAGCGA
Organism: Limnephilus auricula; assembly: GCA_951813805.1. NCBI lineage: Eukaryota > Metazoa > Arthropoda > Insecta > Trichoptera > Limnephilidae > Limnephilus > Limnephilus auricula. The sequence goes on from OX638396.1 coordinate 5,712,982, forward strand.
GGAGGGGGTAGCGCACAGTTGTGTACAGTGACGGAGTGTGGAATTTTTTTATGAAACGATCCGCGCAAACGTTCCTCTTAATCAATATACCTACCTTCACAAAATATTTCGAAAACAAAGAGCAGATATACCTACATACAATAGAATCGGAAATTGAAAAATATAAGTATACCGAATATATTGTCTATCTTTCCACCCACTACATCAAACACGTATAGAAGCATTTGTATTATTTGTCAATAGATTTCGATAATGCTTACATAATGCTACGACAAATAACCTCTTACTAACTAACTAACCATGACGCCGTTTCCCCGCAGGGGTAGGCCGAGGGGACGGACCGCCAAACACCTCGGTCTTGGCACACACTCTTTGCCTCATTCACATTCATACATCGTCTCATACATACTCTTCTATTTTTCTGACTCTTGACATGGCCCGACTCAAGTATCTGATTCACTTGATCGTGCCATGTCTTCCTCGGACGTCCCCTACTTCTTATACCATTCACACTTGCATCATATATTCTCCTTATGCTCCTTTCTTTGTTCATTCGCCCTACATGCCCAAACCATCTGAGGGTTACTTTCTTAATTTTACTCATTACGCTTACATCAGCCTTTCATTCTTTTCGAATCTCCACATTTCTCACGCGATCTTACATGGTTTTACCACACATACGCCTCAGGGATCTCATTTCAACAGCATTCAGTCTACTTTCATCCTTCCTCTTCCAGTTCGTTGCCTCACTGCCATACATCAGGGTAGGTACAAGCACTCCATTGTGGACTGCTAACTTCGCTTCTTTGGACAGCTTTTTGTTAGCGCCAACGGCATTCAGTCCTCCATTTATGGAGTTACCTGCATTTACCCTTCTTTCAATATCTCTATCAACCTTCCCATCTCTCGTAAACATACTACCCAAATACACAAACTCATCCACTTGCTCCAAGTATTCATCGTTCACAATTATATTGCACACTGTTTTCGTACTCTATCTTTCAATACCATGACTTTAGACTTACTTACATTCATCATTAACTTATTCTTCATACATACTTCGTTCATTCTAGACACGAGCGACTGTAAATCTTCCATACTGTTAGAAATCAGCACCGCATCATCAGCATACAACAGGCAACAAACTTTCAGATTACTCAATTTCGCGCCTAACCCTACCTCTTTCAATTCTTGCATACAATTATCCATGTATAGATTGAATAACCACGGTGACATTACGCAGCCTTGCTTAACACCTTTTGTGATGTCAAACCATCCCGTAAAACCACCGTTCACTCTCACACATGCAACGCTTGCCTAATATAGAGCCGCAATTGCCTGTATAAGATTTGTATTCACTTTTTAAAATAATAAACACAAAATTGACGTAATAATTAAAAACAGACATTAAAACTAATACTAATTGTAATAATTAAAAATGTTAGAACGACATTCTTTAGTAAACAAAACCGAAGAAGAGGGCACCATCTTCAGCACGAGAATATAACCATTAATTAGGCGAAGTTTAATTTATAAAAATCGTGGTTCGATCCTCCCACAATGGCAATGGCTTCGCATTGAACGGTATTCATTTACCAATAGTTCGTGTATTCGTATGATAAAACGAAAAAGCAATGAATAATAATATTCTAGACTTATAATTATTAAACTCCGTGGCCATTCTGTTCCGAGGAAGAGAAAGGTAGCCCGATAATATCAATTCTTTATAATTATTATTAAAACCCATTAACTGTTTTAAAATTGTTGCATTTTCATAATAATAGCTTGGTTTAATGACCACTAATGAGGGACATCTTACGAAATTATACAGCTTTATAAATAAATAATATTGCTTGTTGAACAGTATTAATATATATTCAAAGAATTTAATTAGAAAAACAATCGGAAAAGAAAAATAATTGGGTGCGACTAAACATCGAAATCGGCGTCTCCCGCTTTTGTTGTTTTTACATTATGTCTATATAACCACTCGGGCGCTTTTTGCCACAATATGGCACTATTTCCACAACCACGGATTGCTTTGTTGCCAAAATATGGCATTTTTTATTTTTTTATTAATGTGACTATATAATATAATATATTATACATTCAAAATATAACAAAATAAATTTTCTCCAGATTCTTTAAAATGTTTTAAAGTTAACGATTTAATAATATTTTTATAATAAATCCTACGAATATGTGATAATAGACAAAATATAGGTGAATTCATTGGCTACATAGAACTATAATCAGTTTGTATGTCTCTATATTCAAATTCAGAGGCATGATTTTTTTAATGTGGGCGGAAAAATTTCCTTTAGCAATCCGAGAAAAAAGATTTTAATTGCTCTGTCGCTTCAGTGGTTATGAGGTCCTGAAAAAAAAATTCCTCAGGGCTTGTGTCATCTTTGAGGATGTTGTGTGGAGGGTCTTTTTAGGAAAAGAAAGGACAGGAAGTGCTGGGAAGGAAAAATATATGAGGGGTCGGTAGGAATATGGTGATCAATGTGTCCAGGAGTGATGAAAGTATGAATCCATTCCTCCCATTGCAGTGCAAGGTGATGGGTCGAGAGAGTCAGGCTGGAGAGGTCAAAAGGTCTCTCTCTGCCATAGGTCACCCCAAGTGGTTCACTACGTTTGGTGACTTAGCAGGGGTACCCAGGCCTATGGGTGAGGTTTATCCGGGTCTTGGCGGCAGTTGCACCTGCATGGCGGGATCGGGAGAGATTGGTTAAGGGAGACCTTTTGATTTTCCAGCAGGTATCTCTGAGAACACAACCTTGCACCGCAGTGGAAGAGATGGATTCATACGTCCGTCACTCCTGGACACACTGACCCCCAGGTTCTTTACCACCCGTCATATATTTTTCCTTCACAAAACTTCATCTCCTTCCTTTCCTAAAAAGACCCTTCACACAGCATCCCCAAAGATGATATGGGCCCTGAGGTAAATTATTTTCCTTAGAGCCTCCTGTGTGGAGCTAAATTTTAAAAACTCAATAAATCAAGGTAGTGTGGTTTTTTCACAAACAATAAACGATAGCAATGATTTTTTGCTTTGGTATTAGCTATCCATGTGATGAAGGTTTGTGAATTTTATTTATTTATTAATTTTGAGTTAGCTTGCATCGTTGTGTGCTAATATTGTTGGCAAACATAATATTTTTCTTTTCAAAAGAAAGACAAACATTCCTGGGTTACGAATATTCTGACAACATTTGAAAATCTTCTACTACCACCACACTAAATCTAAAATGTTGCTTTAAATAAAGTTAAATATTTTTATTTTAGGTAAAACCTTAAATCGTAATATTTCAATTAATTAAGACAATATTAACGAAACTCAATCGAAAATCTGAAACAGAAAAATCAGAAAAAGATACGGTCACATCTGGGACTCGAACCAGATGTGACCTATCTTTTTCTGATTTTTTGATTTCAGATTTTGGATCGAGTTTCGCTAATATTAGATCCTTACATATGAAATTGGCGTTTTGCCGTCCTGACATCTTTGATCTCAAATATCATCTCTTTGGTTAGGAATTCCAAATTCAAATTTATACAGCTATTTACTCATGTATTTGTGTTTCGAAAATTATAATTCATTTCTTTTTTCATTTGTTTTTTTCTTTGCGTCACCAAACGCTCACAAGTAACTTTTTTGGAGTCAATTTTCACTTGGGGCATGGTTTGGCTGGTTCGGCAGGGTTTAGCCATTGCGATGAGCGCTTCCGATTATCGTACAGGATCCACATTTCATCACAGGTAATGAATGACCCGTGACCTCTTAACCCCTCTCCTCAGGTACCCCTTCGCCCCTCCCAGATTCTCCTCCCCCTCCCGCCTTTATTTCAAAAAATTCGCGTGTACCCTATTGCATTTTTTGGGGGGAAATTTCATAATGCCAGAGCTCACCAATATAGAAATATCGTTATTTAGAAACCTTCGTGGGCATGTTCGCAACAACTAAACAAATTTTCATCGCACTCGGATGAATAGTATAGGAAATAATTTCATAACACCAGAGCTCACTATCCTATGACCACCGCGGGCCTGCGCACATCAAAAACCCAAAGTTGCATCGCAATCGGACGAAGGGTATAGCAGCGCATAAAATACGAACAAACAAACACACAGTGTTATCTGGAATCCACATTATTTAAAATATTCTAAAAGTATTGAATCTGTGCAAAAGAAATTCCTAAGACTGTTATCATTTAAACTTGGATTTAATGCCTTACTCCAATCTTATGAGGAACGACTACATCACTTTAATTTTATAACATTGGAAAAAAGAAGGAAATTTACTGACTTGATATGTTTATATAAAATTATTCGTGATAAACTTCTTACCACTCATTGTCTGAGCAATATTCATATTAAAGTCCCTAATAAACGTAATTTAAGGAGTCAAAATTTATTCCATATTGAAAGATTTAATAACAATATCGCATACTTCAATCCTCTGTCTCGAATGTGTCGTCTATACAATACAATTGAATGTGACCTTATAGATATCTTTGCAAACAGTCTCGCATATTTTAAAAAACAAATTAACAATCTTCTACCATGATACGTCTATTGTTTTATCATTATATCTTTCCTTTATCTTTTTATATCTTCTCTTTCTCTGTACACTTTCTGTATTTTGTATCTCATGTTATATATATATTTTTATTATTATTATTATCTGTCATTTTCACTACTAGCATCACCGCCTAGTAACAACTAAACCTTGATTACGCATGCTGTGAACATTTTTAATTGTAGTGTTAATATCTGTGCTCATCCCAACGCAATAATATTAATGTAATACTTGTTAACACTCTGTAAATGTTTCAAACAATAAATAAATAAACACATTAATTTTTATATGTAAGACTAGCTTCTGCCCGCGACTTCGTCTGCGTATAGGATTAGTACTGCGTAGAGTAATCTAAAATTCTTAACCTATTTATTTAAAATAACTATAATTCGCGATTCGATTCAAAGTATTAGGCGAGTACTTAAAATAAATTCATTAATTTAAATATTTTCTAAAATAGAATTTTGATTTAACAATCATTGTTTGCAAAATGTCATCCTCAAATTTTGACATTTTCTATTAAACAATGATTATTTTTTTTTCAATACATTGAAAATAAATAGCTAGCTTTATAAATTATAGCCTATATGTTATTCTGATGTATGAGCTATATTATTGTTTCATTAAAATCCATTCAGTAAATTTTGCGTGAAAGAGTAACAAACATACATACATCCATACAAACTTTCGCGTTTATAATATAAGTAAGAAGTAAGATTATCTGATATATGTATTTACTTTTTTCAGATTCTGCAATAATTGTAATAATTTGAATCATTGAAACAGCAAACGCAGGACCCCGAAGAATTCAAAAGTAATTTAATGGAGTTATCAACCCATAAAAAATAACCAATAAAAAATTATCGAGGAGGAGGGGCCGGTTTGTATAGAGGACGGACTCACCCGTGTAATTTACCTCTCATAAGTATTATTATCCAAGAAATTAATTAGCAGGCCGCAATATTAAATTTTACGACTATTTCTAAATTAAAATAACACAACAATGGACAGATTAAAACATTGTTGATGTTGTGTGGCAAATTGCAGTTGTCGGGTTCAAGGAAAACGGTTAAGTACCTGTCACATATCTACGGTGGATAACATCACCGAGAAGTCTGAAGGCAGGAGAAGTGAAATTAGATTAACAGATGACCTCACCCAGCTGGTTTATAAACACGAGGTATTTAGTGCAGAAAGAGATTATTAGGGAGTTTCTAGTGTTGGAACCTAAGAGTATGGATATTAGAGAGACGGCATGTGAAGTGTGCCCGCGCGCTCCAAGTGTGCCTTTTCGAGAATTTTACCCAAACGGCTTACATTGGCTGCTGGTTTTTGGCCGTTTAATACGTTCCGACAGCAGCCATTTTACATGGTGACAGCCAATGTCAGCCATGCGATTAGAATTGTCGAAAAGGCACACTTGGAGCGCGCGGGCACACTTCACATGCCGTCTCTCTAATATCCATACTCTTAGGTTGGAACAGATTACCGCGGAAAGAAGATTCTATTATGTATTAAACTGCATGGTATATAGTTCCAACAAGCCCAACAACATTTAGGTCCAAACTAAAAACCTACCTATTTAGGCTGTCTGCCCTTAAATTAAATATCTGAGACTATTATACTTGTATTGCCTATAATATATCTTAATTACATTTTCTTAATTACGAATTCTTGTACTACATCATTAAGTGTTGCTTTTCCCAAAGACGTTCATTAAAGAATTATTAAATAATGGCTTTTCCAATAACATGTGTTCGCTATTATGTCCTCTGCGTCCAAACTGTATCTAAATAAACAGTCTTAATCTCAAGTAACCTACCAGGTTAGTATGGTTCTGTATATTTTCTAAATAATAAAAAAATAATCATAAAAAATAAAAAATAAATATATATATCGTCACCTTAAAGCAACAGTGAGATATCTTGAAAAATGCTGTCCTGATATAATAGGACTTTTAGGTTTGCGTGAGCTCTAGCAGAATCAAATTAATTAATGTTGCAGATTAATGATATGTTATTAGAGAGGTAAATTATTTAACATCAACAAAAAATTGTAATAATAGATAAATAATTTTTTTTTTCAAGCTAATTTTGACAAAGTATACGTAAATCTAGAAATATCTCAATACTGAGATTTTACTTGTAACTCCAGATTTTTTTTTTCAAAATATCCCAGTAATGTATCTTGCAGAGCTCACAATTTTACATCTAACTGCATACTTATCTCAAAAGTGGTTTTTTCGAAGATATCTCACTATTGCTTTAAGGTGACGATATGTACATTTTTAGGCAGCACGGCGTTAATTGGTCAAATGCATTGTACATTTAGTTTTGTATCACTGATCAAAGAACCGGTGGATGCAATTTTTAGCCATAAGTTTTTGTAATGTTTCTAGTCTGTATTTTATAGCAAAATTGCAGAAATGTATTAAATTTTTGACAGCGCACTTGAGGTGATTTTTCACAAAAACGGCGCCATACAAATATTAATATTTAAAAACATTCGTTATTTATCTTCTCTACATCCTGCTAAAGCTACACGGAGAAAAATGTTATTCTAAAATACGATCATTTTATTCGTAAAAACGCTTAAAAACGGGACTGAAGTTCTTAAGAACAAATTAACAGGGTTTCAATGTTTATTGGCGGGAACATGTAAGAATAATTTGTTGGTATACGTAATTTCGTATGCTCACCAACAAATTATTCTTAATTTTCCCGCTAATAAACATTGAAACACTGTTAATTTGTTCGTAAGAACTTCAGTCCCGTTTTTAACCGTTTTTACGAATAAAATGATCGTATTTTAGAGTAAAATTTTTCTCCGTGTAAGCACACGATGAAACCCAATGATACTCGGTAGGATGTTTAGCTTTAGAACAGTACTTGAGTACAGTACTTGTACTAGGGCGGCAGCTTCGTGCAAGATGAGCGATGGAAAACGAGTCAGAGCGAGAGCAGAGAGCCGAGAGCGCAGATCACAATGGACAATTAAAGCGTATCGATCGTCGTAATAATACTCATTATTGTTATTAGATTCCGCAACAGATGCCCACTATGTTGGAAGCATACACGGAGAAAAATGTTATTCTAAAATACGATCATTTTATTCGTAAAAACGGGACTGGAGGTCTTACGAACAAATTAACAGGGTTTCAATGTTTATTGGCGGGAACATGTAAAAATAATTTGTTGGTATACGTAATTTCGTACGTATACCAACAAATTATTCTTAAATTTTCCCGCCAATAATCATTGAAACAGTGTTAATTTGTTCGGAAGAACTTCAGTCCCGTTTTTACGAATAAAATGATCGTATTTTAGAATAACATTTTTCTCCGTGTGTCATTAGGTAATTTCGCCTGAGATGTGAATGGGTTTCAATCAAGCAACCGTGGCTTTTAAATTATAAATAGATAAAGTAATTCTAAAATGAAGTGATGTACCTATTTTCCTATATTACCTATATTCTTTCAAGGAAAAAGAAACAATCCCGTCACTACAAATGCAACTACTAATGTTCTCAAAATTTGTCTTGACAGAATCGCCATTCCTTTCCATTGTAAGAATATGTACTAAATAAACAATTTGGCTGTCCTGAAACGGGAATCCTTCCCAATTGGACAGACAAAGGATCATCTTGTATTGTATTGTTTGTAATATATAAATAAAATAATAAATAAATAAATAAAAATAAAACCTACACCAATCCAACACTGATTCTTATCAATGAAGACTTCCTCAAATTAAAATGTACAAAAAACGTAACATCGTATTTTAGTTGTATCATCAATTGAAAATTCACCAACGAAGGAAGTAATCAATATTGATTAAAAGACACGCGATTCATCTCCAGATCAAATGTGTGTCATTTGCAATAAGCACACACCGTCATCTCTGCCAACTCATTAACTAAGTACCTAATGCATTATATTATGTCATGGATTCAGGACAATATGTCACGGGGACGCCAGTAAATAACATCTATTACTTGTTGATTAAGAGCTTCCGGTCAAACTAATTACTTATATGTATCTATTACATATTATATACAGGATGTACCGTAATATCATTTTTTTTTTACATTAGCTCCACACACTCCGAGTAAAATAATTTCCCTCAGGGCCTATGACATCTTTGGGAATGCTGAGTGGATGGTGTTTTTAAGGAAAGGAAACAGAGGAAGTTCTGGGAAGGAAAGGAGTATTAGGGTTAGGTAGGAATCTGGGGTTCAGTGTGTCCAGATCATCCACCGCCAAGACCTAGACAAACCTCACCCCATAAACATTTGGGGTGACCTATGGCAGAGGTGTTGGTTATCCAATAAATGGTTCCCGGGGCGGCGCACAGTGGGCTGAAAATCGCCTTTCATAGACATAGAGACATGAATTTTCAAGGCTCTTTTTTTGGCTAGAAATGGATTCTGCTGATCTTACTATGCTATAAAATTTCGTATGAAGCAATTGCATGTTCAAATGAAGGAGTTATCATTTTTTAAAGAAAAAAATGTATGGCACTGACATTAAAAATGAGGCTATCTCTGGAATCATAAGGTTGGCCATTACATCCTTACACACAGATATACTACTATTTATTTGTATTTTTTGACATTCTTCGTATTGTGGCGCAACTTGCGCTTTTTTTTAAATCTTCAATGTTGAAAAAAAAAACTTTTTTATGTTGATGATTCATTTTAATGCAAATATTTGGTTTATAGTGTCAATAAAATATTGTAAACTAGACAAAGCATACTCATATGTTAAGCATTTAAGCATTAAAATGAATCATCAACATGACCAACGCAGACCCATGAAAAATCATGGAATACTGTAGTTCCAATGGTGAAAAAGACAATTAACTCAAATAACCTCGGTCTAATTTGTATATTTTTTGGAACAACGCATGTAGGTCTCATAGAAATCGTTGTGTCTCCTTACTATCATAGTTGGAAATATGATCTAAACGGCGTTAGAAACAGAAAACACCACGCTTTATATTCAAATCTAAAAATTAACCTCAAAATAATAAAAATGTATACATTTATGAATCCAAAGTCTCCGACCGTAATTTGAAAAGAAACTATGAAACTTTGGGAATTTTTTATTAATTAGTCTTATATGAAAAGACAAAAAATTGAGTTGACAATGACTTTTAAAATACATTTGTTAAAAAAATATGTGTGAAACATTCCATTTATTTGTATTTTATTGCAAAGCGGAAATAATTTGATCTTCCGACTGAGGTGTTGAAATCATTTTCTGTTATTATAAAATATTGTATTATTATTGGTAGGTAATCTCCACTATTTGGTTGCTTGTCTGAATCCTTCATACAATCGGTTCAAATTAAAAAAATAACACTTACATTCAAAGCAAATTTGAGTTCATTGAACCAGTTTTCACGGAAACATACTACCAAAAACAAGTAAATGTGTTTTGACGCAAAGCGAATCCCCAACAGGTGTGCTAGCACGGTCGCTCGGTATGAAGTTACCGACTGATTGTCGGGAACTTCTCATCGTTCCCTAGGACAACTGCAGACCTCAAACGTACAAACGACAGTTGATATCGAATATATTAAGGACACTTAGTCATTGTGAACTGTCACCTATTCGTTTGCGATCTGGAGTTGTTGTAGGGAACGATGAGAAGTTACCGATAGTTATCCTATCGATCGTTATAGAGCAAGCGTGCTAGGGCCTCAGGAGTCTTTTCGAGTGACGCATTTATCGCCAACATGATAATACTTGTGTAATAATAGCTAGCTAAACTACTAGGATTGCCTTATGTTTTCAAATCGAACAGAAAAATAATTGACAATCAATATGGCGGCTTTTTTTTTACTGACAATTGATGTGGATTTTTCGAAAGACGCTGACAAACAGAAGAATTTGTGCAAATTTCAAGAAGCCAGATACCATCCTTCGAGAGTTTTCCCTGCATCATAGAAAAGTTACCTTAGTTCAGAGATTAGACGACTCACGGAAGTCGTAACTTACATCAGCTATTTACCTTCAACGATTTTTAAATTTCTAATTCATCGATCAGCAGATGATTTTAAAATTGATTTACGTTTAACCGCTTGGACACATAAACTTGTTTTCACGATAATTTAACGTAGGTAGACATAGGAATGACGTATGCCCCGTACCTGAGTTATTAAAAAGAAACTAACGTGAATTTAGATCGTCCGCTTGAAAATTCATGAGGATCGTATTTACTCAAAGCGTAAATGTCAAACTGACAAGTGACAGTGCAATAAAGCTTGAAACAATAAAGCGTTCGGTGTGAACGGCCGAGAGCCAACTCCCACGCCAACAAGTCTCAGCGCCGAACAATTCACTCCCTTGTGAACGAGGCTTAATTCACTTAACGAAGTGAGAAACATGGAATTGGTCAACACCTAAATCATAATGAAATATATCACGGAATTGATGAACATTCAAAAATATTTTCTTACTAATATTATAAACGCGAAAGTTGGTATGGATGTATGTATGTTTGTTACTCTTTCACGCAAAATTTACTGAATGGATTTTAATGAAACTTTACAATTATATAGCTCATAGATCAGAATAACATATAGGCTATAATTTATAAAGCTAGGTATTTATTTTTCGTATATTGAATATAATAATTCTTTTTTAATAGAAATTTGAGAATGCCATTTTGAAAACAATGATTGATCAAAATTCTATTTTAGAAAATATTTAAATTGGTGAATTTATTTGAAGTACTCGCCTAATACTTTGAATCGAATCAAGAATTATAGATATTTTAAATAAATAGGTTAAGAATTTTGGTATAAACGAGATGGGACCTAGGAAAAGAAAATAAATTACTCGAAGTACTAATCCTTCGCAGACAAAGTCGCGGGCAGAAGCTAGTTAGCTATATACCTGCGGTACGTTAACCGGATAAAACAGAAAAGTGTCAAAACAGAACATGAAAAATAATAGGTATGGTTAGGTTCAATGTTGGTTTGTTAGTTTTATTAACTTTTCTTCAATGATCTGTTTTTTCAATGTTCTAGGGAATTCACAAGCCAGAAATATGTATATTAGTGTGCCACGAGTGTAGGTAAAATGCATAAAAAATGCATGGCAAACGGAGCACAGAAACGGTGGATTTTTTAGGGCAAAGGTGGTTTTTATTTCATTTGCAAATATAATTTAAGAGAAAGAAAAAAAATAATCAAGTTAAACTGACAGATAAACTTAGACATCAAAATTTAATTTTTACTTTGTGTGTTCATATATTTCTAATGATTTTTTTGTAGTTTATGCTTATATTTTTATGAGAATTTTTTTTTTAATTATGCTCAAGCGAATCGATAGATAGAGCTTCAATTTATCCAAACATTATTTTTGGTATTCATAATGTAAACCAATTCATAGTAAAGATTAATCGAAATTAGTGATTTTATGAAGATTTCAAAATATTATATAAATACCTGCGGTACGGTAAATGGATAAAACAGAACAGGTTTATTGTTGGTTTGTTCGTTTTATGCACTACTTTTCTTCGATGTTCTGTTTTCTCACTATTCTGTTTTGTGAAGGAAATTTTTGGAAGATATACAACACTAGCGTAGTCCAGAGACAAGGCTTTGGACTTCCATTCCGAAGGTCGCGGGTTCGAAACCGACGTGCGCAAATAAATTTTATTTGATTAATTTGTGTTATTTCACAATTAATTAATACAAATATATACACTATATTTGCGGCACCTTCCAGAGTGGAAGATACTCTCGGTATCGCCCTGGTGCGAGACCACCATTCAGAATTAAAATGGCTTTAGCCGTGTTTAGTGACTAGATCTGAATAGCCAGGTACTTCCCGACCTTCCCCTTCCCATCTCCTTCCCTTCATACTTACCTTCAGGCTCACAACGTACCCCAATTGGGGATGCCATAGTCTCACTGGCTCCAGACGGGAGCAGTTGGTACTCTTGTGAGGTGTTCTCTATAACAATTTAAAAAAACTATGAATATATTTATTAGATCTCCAGCGAAAGCACATTTTGTACTTGAAAGGTAGGTACACCTATTTTTGAACTCTACAAAAGTTGTAGGATGTACTTACACAAAGTTGCAAGATGTTTCCACTCTCTTCTGCAAACGTATCTTTTTGCATTGTGTATATTCCTCCTTCGTCCTGTGTTCCTCTCTCTTGTATCACATTAAAAACGCCCTCTATCATCGTCGGTCCTTAAACGGACATATTAGTACACGTCTCCTTGTAATTTATCCCCGTGGCGTTTAATAAACGAACAAAAATAGACATATACCGAGTTGTACCATTGTAGAAGGCATGAGCATAAGGGCCAACGTTATTAGGGACGGGGACTTCCATTGGAGTCTAATAAACTGTAGAAATTAATCGATCACAAATAGACGCAGGAAAGACAAATGATACAGAGATCTCTCTCTTTCTGATTTCAATCCTGGGATGGGTTTGCAGCAATTTCCTCTATTCTTCTCTTCCATTCTTTCCTGTCTTGTGCGGCTCTTTTGAAGTCTGCATATGATGAGCAGCGCATGTCCACCAGCAGGATTTGTCTCCTCGGTCATACCCTCCATTATGGCATGCAAGAAACCTTCTTGTCGTATTATATGGCCGATCCATCTTGCACGCCTTTCTGGCAAGGTCTTGAGCAGGTGCCTTCCTACTTCTTATTATACAGAGATAATTCAAGCATATTCCAACCTTCAAATCAGATATAGGAAAGCAACTCAAACAAAGAGAATTCAGGAAGTGGCAATGATCAGCGAAGAAAAATGAATAGAAAGAAAGTAGTACCTACTTGAAAGGTGGAGCGGAATTCAAAATTTATATCCAAGGGTGAAGGAAAATCTATTTAATAATTACACAAATGTAAAATGTCAACAAAGTACGCGGTACAAAAACCCTTGAAAAGTTCCAGCTGTCTCTAGGAAATATCTCCACTACCATCCGTCTGAAGACCTGGGAAGACCCAAAACTCATAGAGCACGCCTAATTACGGAGGCAATTAAAATTCACAAACACCCCATCAATATTAACAGAGATGACGGAGCTAAGCTCAATAGTTCTTGGTATCCGGTAATTGACGGCTACACCAAAACTAAACGCAAAAAACAAATTTGAATTATACTGTCTTACCAGCTCGTAGAGGAGTGGAGCTGGCAACACGGTATCGCTTAAACATACTTAAGCATAGATTTGACCACTTTCAATAAGACATCTGCCCTGATGATGGACACTGTAATGTTGTCCGAATCGTCGGCTAAAGAAGGACTTAGCGTAACACGGCATAATATCCCAAAAATAAACGACAAAAATACTTTTGGCCGTGAAAATTTTAAATCATACTCGATTTGATATGATTTGATTTTATTTTTATTCTATTTTTATTTTTGATTTCATATTCACTATTATTTATAAAATACTTATGTTGTCAATTTAATGTGTATTTATACTCTCTATGGAATGTGTGGGATTGGACTCACCTACCCACATCCTGGAATAAAGAACATTATTCTTATTATGAAACACGAAAAATACATAGGAAATTTGTGAAATCAAAGTAAATCGAAGTGCTGGTGGTAGACAAGAATGTTCTGGATAAAGAATCTTAGAATTAAGTTGTAATATAAAATTACCTTATAATCTACTACCAAACAAATAAAGTCGTGTTGGTGTCTAATCTCAGGTATAAAATACTAATTTATGAAAGACTGCAGGTGCATAACACCACAGCAAAATCCTTCCTGGATGAAGAACTTTCGAGTAGAGAGTTTAGAGAATAATTTCACAATTTAAAGCATTATTATCTGCTACCAATTTCAGTCAAAACAAATAACACAGGGAATTAAGTTCCAAAGAGTGGAAAAGCTTATCCTGATAACTTGAGTACCGTAAGATATTTATTTATCAGAATGGACCCTAGCAATAAATCCTGGCCTAAAACTTTTTTAAAAGCAACAAAATGTATCGCATATGTCTCATCATGATTTAAATGTAATAGACTCTTCTTAAACTATAATAAAACACTTTTTATTTAAACAGTAAAAACAAGCCATGCAATAACCTTAAAATTAGAATACATAATGCTAACTGTAATGAAGTAATGAATAATACCGTTTCTAAATTAAGATATTTTACGGGAAATATTCAATATTGACAAATTGAATATGATTATTTTTCTGTGGTGCAATCCTCAATCATGTACGGAATATTACGATAGGGTGGGCTGATACATTTATAAAACCGTTACAAATAGTCCTAAATCATATTATCAAGGTTATGTATAATAAAAAGAGAACATCTACAACAGATGTATTGTACAAGGAATCTCAAATATTCAATCTCCGTAAACTATTTGTACTACAAAGCTTGAAATATATATCTTTAAAAACCAAAACAAATTCTAAAAATGTGAAGCCAGAACCAACTTTAGATGAAATCATGTATTTTATACCCCCCAAACGAATACCAAACTAATGCAAACTCACAGTAGTTTTGTTGGACCTCGCACTTTTAATCTTTTACCAAAAAAAAAAACAAGTAACATCTAAACCAGCTCAATACCTAAAAGAGTTAAAGTTGTAGCTGAGCAATGCAGATTTTGAAGAATTATTTATTTAATTTTTACTTTATTATCATTTTCATTTTTGTTTCTGCATTATTATTATTTTATTTTAAATATTCAAGAAACTCGTCACACAGAAAAAGAAGCTGTAGATGTTAAATAAGTATTACTCAGCTAATGGAATTTCATGAATGAAACCCGTGTCCCGTTGAAACTGAGCGTGATAAACCCGGTTTCGCGGCGATTAATGAAGTAGACCCTCCAACGCCCCCAGCGCCCGCGGTCCCCGCTCCCACTGCCCTGCCCGACCCGCCACCTGACCGGCCCTAACCGGACCGCGGGCCGGCCCTAAATACCATACTGCACCGATGTACATAGAAGATATCATATTATTATTGGCGTTCCTCAAGGCACCAAATTGGGACCCTTTTTAAAGTTTTTAAAGTAACTAACTAACCATCACACCGTATCGACCGAGTATGAACCGCCACACAACTCTGTCTCAGCACACACTCCTTGCTTTATTCACGTTCAAGATCTCATAAATAATCTTATAGTAAAAGTACAATATACTAAAGGTCTAATCGTATACAAATGTAAAGCAGAGGAATGTTGTGATGCTTTGAGTCGGATTTTGCGGGAGTAGGATAAAAGTTTAAAAAGTGAATCGGATTTTAATTTTATGTGCTTAGCGGTAAAACAGTAGGTACAGCAATGCTATTTGTGCCGCAAGTATCGTAGGTACCGCGGTAGATATTTAGAATTTGGGAGACGGGCATGAATATCGCCGCCCCGGGAACCATTTATATAAACAACACCTCTGCCATGAGTGTTTCGCTACGTCTGGTGATTTAGTATTCGGGTTCATGCGGTAAGGTTTGTCTAGGTCTTAGACGGATAGCAGATCGGAAGAGACTGGTTGAGGGAGACCTCTCTAGTCGGACTCTATAGACCCATCGCATCGCCTTGCACCGCATTGGGGGGATATATTCATGCTTCCTTCACTCCTAGACACATTCACCCCCAATCCTACCGACCATTCATACCTTTTTCCTTTATAGAACTTCCTCTCCTTTCTTTCCCTAAAAAGACCCACCTTACAGCATCTCCAAAGGTGACATATCCTTAGGGATTTTTTCCTCGGGGCCTCTTGTGTTAAACTAGTGTAAAAAAACAAAATTCATCTTTATTTAAGCATTGTGACATAGGTGACGTGATGTACTCTCCTGTCGCTAGGAAATCCTGTGTTCAGAGCAGGCGCACAAATTTCAAAGCCAGGATATTGAGCACTTGATCGAGTCGTAAAAAGGACCAAACGTAACGAGATAATTTTTTTGGTAACGCCTTATGCTTCGAACTAGGAAGGAGTTGTTTCCATTAAAATACTGGAAGAACAGATACGAAATTGTAGGTTTCACTAACTTTCGTAGAAGAGTTAGACCAACCCAGAGAACACCAAATTAACGCTTTCAGATCTCTTCAGTAAGGAACGCGACCCCGGGTTAGGCGTCCCTACATCCTTAAACGAGCCTAATGGCCTGGACATGTTACATATTGGTGCAAGTGATGGATGGTGGCCGCGTTAGGTGTTATGAGAACGAGATGAAATTCAAGATAGAAATATGTGCTGCTTTATTATATTCCGCGACAGAATTTTGACTTACAATCCTTATCAAAATAAAAATACAACGTGTATTAAAAAACTTCGTCAATCGGTAGAAATGTGGGCTCTTAAAATTCACGGTTCGTAGCCATTGATGTTCACAGGCTGTATTGATCGATGTTCGTAGCCAAATAAAGGCATCTGGAGCACGACGGATAATTTTCGCGTGCAAATATTGGCGCCTTTTGAAGTGAAATGAAAATATTGTAGTAACACCTCGTACTGTAAACATACGTAAATATACTGGAATCATGCGTAAACATGTAAACATACTGTAAACGTAGGTAAACATACGTGTAAACACGCGAAAAAAGGGCAAGCCTACACGGAGAAAAATGTTATTCTAAAATATGATAATTTTATTCGTAAAAACGGTTAAAAACGGGACTGAAGTTCTTACGAACAAATTAACAGGGTTTCAATGTTTATTGGCGGGAACATGTAAGAATAATTTGTTGGTATCCGTAATTTCGTACGTATACCAACAAATTATTCTTATATTTTCCCGCCAATAAACATTGAAACAATGGTAATTTATACTTAAGAACTTCAGTCCCGTTTTTAACTGTTTTTACGAATAAAATGATCGTATTTTAGAATAACATTTTTCTCCGTGTATTATTTTCTACTGATAATGAAAAAAAAAACTCCGCATATTTTATTAGAATGTATTATAAAAGTTACTGTTACCTCTCTTTTTGTCGTTTCATGTAAAAATAATTTATAATAAATTTACAAAGTTTCATAAATTATTCTTTCGGTCGGAAATTTTGATTTCATATATCGCACATCCCATAGAAAAGTGTCGTAAGTAAAAATTTTCCGTAAGTCAGTTTCTCTGAAAAGTAAAATAAATGTGTATAAGATAGATCACTCCATCTCCGCAAAATGTCGAGAAATATCTCTTTTGGGCGGAACCGCTTGTTCATCATTCAGCTCTCCTGTAAAAATATTATTTTTTTACTTACGTTTCTACGGGATGTGCGATATGTATAAATTTTATTTTTTCTGTTAGCTTTTTGATTTCAAAAAGCGTGGTGTTTTCTCTCTCTAACAGTTTTGAGTTTAAATCATATCTCTCACCATGACCAATTTGGCAGGCGGGTATAGGTTCATTCCCATCAATGTAATATATCATTGAAGAAGAAGAAGATAACAATAATAATTTAATTTTTTAAAATATGAAAATGAACAAGACACAGAAAAATAATAAAAGATAATGGTCGCAACTGGGACTCGAACCCAAAACACATAATAACCTTCACAAGTTAAAAAGAGAGTTTTTCTTATTAAAAAAATGGGTATAGGTTCCGTTGCCCCGGGAAAGCCCTTATTAGACAACCAACATCCCTGCCATAGGTCGCCCCAAGCGGTTTGCTACGTTTGGTGACTTAGCAGGGGTGCCTGGGTTTATAGGGTAGGTCTCGACAGCGGATTCCTACCCACCCCTCATATCGTTCCTTTTCACATAACTTCCTCTCCTTCCGCAAAGATAATATATGCCAAAGGAATTTTCTTCAGGGCCTCCTGTGTGGAGCTAATGTAAAAAAAATGTCAGTGAGGGAGACGAAATGATTTCTTTGAGACCTATGTGAGGTGTTCCCAAAATCATATTCAAATCCCATTCGATTACATACTAACGTCTTAATCTAGACAAAAAATTTCAGCCCCAACCATAAGACAAACTTGCACCACAGTCCCGAGACCTTACAGCTGGGTCTAACTCCAAGAATAGGCAGAGTAAGGTCCGGTATATCAGTTGATTTAAGCTCGGCTTGGTTGGAATGTCGAGCTTAGTACAGCTTGGAACATAATCCGTATATAGGTCGAAAGCCAAGATCTCACCAATATTATATTACGTGTATTGTCTATGAATTTGATGGAGGAATATGTTTCTTTTATCCTTGAAAAACATCTACTCTCTATGCTCTCTACTGTCAATCTCTACGCACAGGGAAAGTATCGATGTTATGATCGCGATCTTTCAAAAACGAAGACATTTTATTAGCAGACGGGTTTAATTTACAGGTTAATTTTTGATAAAGTTCACCACCTAAATCAGCATGGAGATCTATGCGAGTACATTAATTTTAATTAGTATTTGTTTTACTACAGTCACTGTTAAATAAATTAACCGCTGAAAATAAACTGTCCTGACGTTGAAACCTTAAAAATCCCTTATAAGACTATTTTTAATTGATTATCAATTAATAACATCGTCATTACTCATTGCTCTATGAATGTAATGGTCTATACTTGCAAAATTAGGATGTATATACTTGTAAATTAACCGCTGAAAATAAACTGTCCTGACGTTGAAACTTTAAAAATCCCTTATAAGACTATTTTTGATTGATTATCAATTAATAACATCGTCATTACTCATTGCTCTATGAATGTAATGGTCTATACTTGCAAAACTAGGATGTATATACTTGTAAATTAACCGCTGAAAATAAACTGTCCTGACGTTGAAACTTTAAAAATCCCTTATAAGACTATTTTTGATTGATTAGCAATTAATAACATCGTCATTACTCATTGCTCTATGAATGTAATGGTCTATACTTGCAAAACTAGGATGTATATACTTGTAAATTAACCGCTGAAAATAAACTGTCCTGACGTTGAAACTTTAAAAATCCCTTATAAGACTATTTTTGATTGATTAGCAATTAATAACATCATCATTCCTCATTGCTCGATGAATATAATGGTCTATACTTGTAAAATTAGGCAATTTACGTAAATTTTCGGTGGGAAGTATTAAAATATTATTTACGTAAAAAATGTCAGATTCGGCATATGACTCTAGCGCCTCGGCGTCTAAAAAAGGAACTATTCTGCGGCTTACCGGAGCTTAAGCGGTAGATTTAGCACGCTAAAATTGGAGCGAGGAGAGTCGTCCATAGCAAGGATACCGACTATTAGCCAGTCGGTATCCTTGCTATATATACCGGGCCTAAGAGCCGGTATTTTAAGCTCAGCTTGAGAGATATTTATGTTTATTAAGTTGTTATCGGGTGGGTTTACAGACATATGAGCTTGGAAAAAAGCTTAAAAATCAACTGAAATACCTGTCCTAACTAAGTGTGCGCAGTGTGTGTACCACCTCCCTATGTGCAAGCCCACAAGCTGTAATAATTAATCGGCAACCGGGTGGCCTTAGTGATTTACTGGGAAGATATTGTGCTATTGGTCTAAAGCTCACACCTTCAGGCACGGCAGTACACTCTGTATGGAGTACAGGGTGAACTGCGATATTATGTACCGTGCGCAATGTTTGAATTAAGTTTAAAAAGAATTTAATGCTGGCATTAAATTCTGCAGAATTTTTTTACGAATTCTAATGCTGCGTACAAACAGGAGAAAAAAACCGCGAGCCAAATCAAAAGGAACGCAGGAACCGCAAGCGGCGTTTCACGGCGGGAAAATGCACGGTTCATTAAATAATTAATATTTTTTTACAATTAAAAACTAATATTTTGACATGAAAAACTTAATTATGTAATTTGCGAGGCGGATATGCGTACCGCCGCCCCGGGAACCATTTATTGGATAACCAACACCTCTGCCATAGGTCACCTCAAGTGGTTCGCTACGTTTGGTGACTTAGCAGGGGTGCCCGGGTTTACTGTACAGTACGCCCAGTTTCTGAGAGGCTAACTTAACTCTGGCTACGATGGAGCTCCCTTATCTGAGCTGGTCACTTAGAGTTACACCGAGCATATCAATGGAGGACCTGTTCGGAAGAATGCTACCGTTGAAGGAGACCAGATTATCATTCCGATCCCTTTAGAACGTAATCAGACATGATTGGGTCTTTGAAACATTAAATTCGACGAGATTATTCTTACCCCAAAAGAAAACACTCTCGAGGTAAGCGTCCATTCTTTGCTTCAAAGCCATCCGAGCCGTTGAGATTTGTGCACTCTTTGGGGGTTTGTCAAACAAAAAGCTATCATGGACTATACTGTCATCCGCGTAACAATGAATTGGTGCACATGTCAAAAGGACATTGATGTGCAACAAAAACAAAGTCGGAGACAGAACCGATCCCTGTAGGACGCCAGCGTTTATCTATTGCGAGGAAGAGGTAAAACAGTCAGCAACCGTCTGAATCGACCTCTCCCTCAAAAAGTCGGCAATCTTTACACTCCTTTCTTCATTCATTCGCTCTACGCGCCTAACCCATTTCTTAATCTTGGTTATTACTTATTACGCTCACATCAGCCTTGCATTCTTTTCGGATTTCCACATTTCTCACATGATCATACATGGTTTTATCACACACACGCCTCATGGATTTCATTTCTACAGCATTTAGTCTACTTTCATCCTTTCTCTGCCAGTTCCATGCTTCACTGGCATACATAAGGGTAGTTACTAGCACTTTATTGTGGACTGCTAGCTTCGCTTCTTTGGACAGCTTTTTTTTGGCGCCAACGGCGTTCAGTCCTCTATTAATGAAGTTACCTGCATTTACCCTTCTTTCAATATCCCTATCAGCCTTCCCATGTCTCGAAAACATAGATACTATATTTACACCCGTTGGTATTATTGCGTAAGATCGGTGTAGTAGTGCAACAGTACTAAGAAGGTGAAATGCTTTGCAGTTTACACTGATTAAGCTGTTTGATTTATGTATACAAAAACAGACGTACATAATTATTGCACAGAAACTACTTTATACTCGTCTATTCAGTCTCACGGAGAAGTCTCATGGAAAATCTGTTGCGAGCCATTGACGCAAATCCAACCAGATAAATCCTCAACTGCTCGTATAGAATGAATTTGATGTTTTATTTCTTTACATAGTTTTATTGTTTACATTTAATTTTTTAACCTCACTGGGTCAAACCTGTGTTTGGTTAATCTTATATACAGGATGTTAAGCATCGTACTTGACTTACTTTAACCAGTGATTCCTGACATTATTTGGAGTAAAAAATGTGAATGAAATTTTGGTCTCCGGTGACTTTTTAGATGTAATTTTTTTTTTTTCAAAAACTTTTTCTTCAGAATCAAAGAAAAAAAAATTCTTCCACATATCGTCCCTGGTCTCTAAGCCAAGTAACCAACAAGCCCCTCACCCCGCCCCTAACTTCCCAATACCTACTGATTTTTATGTTTTTGTAGAAATAAAAAAAAAATTATAAATGTCACCGGAGACCAACATTTTATTTACATTTTTTACTTAATATTAACATCATTTTGTGATGCCTAGCTGTCAAATTTGAATAAATTCAAATTAAATATTTTGACGAAAACTGTAATTAGAATATGAACCATGTGAGAAAAACTGTGCATAGAATATGAAGCATGTGAGAAAAACTCGTTAAAATTCAATTTTCTGGCATAAAATAATTAATGTTTGCCATAAATATATTCTTATAATGAACGAAATATATTTTTCCTACTTTGTTCATAAGTTAGATTTGTCAATAAGCGAATAAATGAAGAAAGGAGTGTAAAGAGAATTTATGACGCGAATGTGAATAGTAGAAGAAGCCGAGGACGCCCAAGGAAGACGTGGCACGATCAAGTAAATCAGATATTTGAGTCGGGCCATGTCAAGAATCAGAATAATAGAAGAGTATGTATGTGAAGATGAATGAATGTGAATGAGGTAAGGAGTGTGTGCCAAGACCGAGATGTTTGGTGGTCCGTCATATCTGCCTACCCCTGCGGGGAAACGGCATGATGGTTAGTTAGTTAGTTGTCCATAAATAGAATTGTTATTGTCCGTTTCGTTATTTTTTAAACAGTTTTTTATCGATTTTCTCAGAATGTACTCAGTATCACATGGTTCATATTCTATATGCAACGACGATATCTTACTATCTTACTATCTTACTAATATTATAAACGCGAAAGTTTGTATGGATGTATGTATGTTTGTTACTCTTTAAATCGAAATTAAATGAATGGATTATAATGAAACTTTACAATAATATAGCTCATACATCAGAATAACATATAGGTTATAATTTTTAAAGTTAGCTATTTATTATTAATATATTGAAAATAATAATTATTGTTTAATAGAAAACGTCAAAATTTGAGAATGACATTTTGCAAAACAATGATTGTCAAATCAAAATTCTATTTTGGAAAGTATTTAAATTAGTGAATTTATTTGAAGTACTCGCCTAATACTTTGAATCGAATCAAGAATCATACATATTTTAAATAGGTTAAGAATTTTGGTATAAACGTAGATGGGACCTAGGAAAAGAAAATAGATTACTCGAAGTATTAATCCTACGCAGACGAAGTCGCGGGCAGAAGCTTGTTAATAAATATTTAAACGGCAAGAGTTGATCTCGTGAATTCTGAATCAATGGTGGCAACCGCATTAACTAAGCATCTTTATGCCAATGTTCATTCATTATTAACAAGGAATGCCGTAATCGTGTTTGATCATTACCAAGCAGCAGGCGTAACAGCTAACAGCCATACTCTTGTTAACGAATGCAAAGTGTCAAGGCGGATTCTGGTTAGTTATTACAAGTTAATTAAATCTCACTGGTGTGGCTTATACTCAAAACTCTCTGCAAACATCTCGATAATATTATAATTGAGGTGTGTAAAAGCAAAGGCAGCAATCTCCATTTCGGCTAGATTGCTATGTTTGCTTTTGAAATGACATGGAGATCGCTGTCTTTGCTTTTACGCACAATATTACATACACATATTGTATACATGTAGATTAAGTACAATATTTGTATGTAATATTGTACGTAAAAGCAAAGATAGCTATATCCATGTCATTTCAAAAGCAAACATACCAATCTAGCCGGAATAAAGATTGCTGTCTTTGCTTTTTTCACACATCAATTGATTAAATTTTTATTAGTACAACTCTCTTTTTATATCTTTTCAAGGGTATTCCCATTAATGTAATATATTATTGATGAAGATAACACTAACAATCTAAACGAAAATATGATAAAGAACAAGACACAAAAAAATAAAAGATTAAGTCGCGATTATTAGTGTTATCTTCTTCTTCAATGATAATTAGATTGATGGGAATAACATTCAAAAGTTATAAAAAGAGGGATGTTCTAATAAAAATTGAATATTCATTTAGACTTTTACAAAATAGGTCAATAGGTGTTCCATATATAAAAAAAATCGGGTATATTTATCCGAGACACGAATAGGTAAAAAACACGTTCATAGAGGATTTGTTTCCAATGAAAAAGGTAGCCGCCGATAATATGAAAAAAAAATAGTCGAAAATAATATTTTTAATTCAGAAATTTGAAATGTGAGATAGACAAATGTGACGTTTAAATAATTGATGGCATTGGCCTAATTGGAATGACGTTTGTCCCGGTAAGACGAGAGGTTCTGGGTTCGAGTCCTAGTTTTTTTTTTCATATTTTCGTTATTGTTATCTTTTTTTTCAATGTTATAATTTATTATTTTATTTAAAATAATAATTTATTTTCTGACACTATAAAGCAATGTAATTCTATGAATAAGGTTCAATATATGGTGAAAAATTGGCTATCGGAAAAAAATATTTATATTGTGTATGAAAAATGTATGAAAAAATGTTATCTGTAGATATAAGATGTAAATTAAGTATATGGTTCTAAATTACAAGCACCTGCGGACAAGCCAAATTCAATTGGCTTAGCAGGAATTGTTTGTTGATGTATTTATCTAACTATGCTTTCAATAAATTTAAAATATATATATATTACGAACTGTTTCAATGAACTCAAATTACTTTAGAATTTAAGGGTCAGTTTCAATTTTGGAACTGATTGTGTCAAGAATTCTGACAAGCGATAAACCGAGACCAAAGAATATAACATATTAACAGAAAATTATTTAAATTCTATTTGTGATGTGTAATTTCTTAAAATTTCTTATGTTTAATCTTGACTCGTAACGACAGATCCCGTGATTTTTCAAGGTCTATGTTAGTATATTCTTAAACGATACGTTACTAAAGCAAGTAAATAAAGTTTTATACTGTTATATAATTAAACGTACTAAAAAGTTTTTTTTGCAATTTTGTTTACCGCTTTTGCAATGTATTGGTTTTTGTACTATTTTTGCAAATAAATAAATTATCTCTTCAAACTTCGCAAAATCACTTTGTGGCGTCATTTTGAATTAAATTAAAACAAATAACTTTTTACTAAACCACTATTAAATAATCACAATTTCCTTCATGTTTCAAAACCGATGGTTTCTTCGTCAGGGTAGTAATGATTAATGTCATCAACAAACCATCGGTTTTGAAACACGTAGGTAATTGTGATTATATAATAGTGGTTTAATACCAAGTTATTTGTTTTAATTTAAATAAATTATCGTGTACCTAAAGATTTTTTGTATGGGTTCCAATGTAGTTTCCATGTTGGGGTAGGTAAGAAAAAAAGCGTCGTGTAAAACGCCCATTACGGGGTAGACCTACAGGCAGAAGACAAGGATTTAAAGCGGGAGGAACTAATGTAAAATAAAAAAATTAGGACTCTTGTAAGGTATTCACTTTAATTTTTTTTTTTTTAAACCTTGCGATTTATTTCTATAAATGGAATTTCAAATAAACCCCCGTTTCGGCGAAGGGAATGTAAAGAGACTATCTTAAAGAATAACATATATTATTGTAAGAGCTTAAAAACTTCAAACGTTTAAGATGAAACCCAATGGTGGAAAAATTTTAAAAATAGATTTTACTAAATTGTTGCTGTCACTGTTGCTCTTACTCCACCGGATATTGAGCGAAAGGGACAATGCACCTCGGGCTACTAATACCTAACTAAAATCGAGGTTTTGTATTCCCCACTTTTCTCCTCCAAAAGTGGACTAATTTTTTTTTACCAACTACATAAGAAAAAACTATTCTATGTCTGTACGTTTTGCTTTTTTTAAAAAAACATTGTCTAGTTTGTATACTGAACGTCTTTTGACGGCGTTTAAACCAGTCAATTTTATTGATTTTTGGAAGCTCATAACTTCTATAAAAAATAACTTATAAAAAAAAACAAAAAGTACCGACACGCTAGCAGTTGATATCTATTTTATGTAAAAACAATATTTTCTCTAGGGTTAAAATCCAGAGAGATAAATAGGGAATACGTTTGTATGGAAAAATCACCGCCGGGTATCCCCTTAAGGAAAATGTGTAAGAAATCAGTAGAAATTCTGAGATGGGGACGAGCAGTTTTGAGGTGTGGCAAATTTCAGTTTAAGTTGCTTGAGAATTGTGGCAAGATGGTCGCTAAAACCATAAATTCCATTGATAAGATGTTTTAGAAAACATCGATAAATCCAAGTTCACTATAAACATATTAACTTGGCGATAGCACAAGGAACAAGAACTGACAGCACATTACAGACGACAGGTAATTTGTTACTGTATTAATAACATAAATTGCGCGTGCACTTTGTGCATACAAACCAGCATAGCGGTATTGGAAAATTACAAACGGCAGTAGATTTACTCATAATTATATTTACAATTAACTGGGTAAATTGAACGGCCACTGGTCAGTATGTCAAGATTACTAAAATGGCTTTTAACCGTTTTTATTTAATTTATTAATTTTGCAAAAACAGTGCGAAAACCAATACATTGCAAACACGACTAAAATATGACAAAAATGTGGTTAATTTTATTTATTTAATTACGTGAGAAAAAATGGGGGGGGGAATTCCAGTAAAATCTCATCATACCGAGGAGGGGAGGGGGTCAATATAAATCTCACGTCAACTTTAAAAGAGTATATATTATTATAGATATAATAAAAAATAAAAAAAATTGTTTCACTTTTTCAAAAAGTGTCCCATTCTGCCCGTTGAAAAATGGCTAATATTAAAAAAAAAAAAATTATTTCGAGAGTAAGGAAGAAAATCTAACGTAAGGGGGGGGGGGTCCCACTAAATCTCACTTAATCTCACCAAGGGGGGGAGAGGGATTTAAATTTTTCTTTTAAATAGCTCACGTAATTAATGTATGCCCCCTAACAACTATAACACAGAGTAAATTAAAATTCTAAAAGAAAAGAAGAAATAAAATGAGATAAAATATTAGATAGGTACCCAATTAAAACATAAAAAGAAAACAAATAGAACAACAAAAAATTAAATTAAATTAAACAAATTTAAAAATAAAACATATTATAGGAACAAAATAATAGGAAAGTCACTGTCTACATCTGATTTCGAATTCTCTGTACAAAGTCCGGGGACTTCAGCTAATATAATATTATTCTGTGAAATAACACAAAATAATCAAATAAAATTTATTGCACACGTCGGCATTTAAACCCGGATTCGTAGTCAAGGATCATAACCACTCAGCCACGAAGACCGCTATACACGAAAATAATCCAAATCACTATCGAAAACTGGTAATACATCCAATCATTTCATAAGAAGAAAAGGCAGTTGAAAAATAGGCATAGGTACTATTACGGCATAATATTATGTATCATAATTTAAAAATAAAACATAATGATAATTGAGAGCTCCAGTCTGAGTGCAAGGTCTAACGGGTTAAGGCGGTGTTGGTTCGAATCCCGCTGATTGCCGTTAATGAGGAAGTCAGCTCGCTGGGACAATTAATTACTCATTAAGTCACTTCGTACAAATCACGATCCACCCACTCCACACCCCGCCAACCCACCACCCCACCACATCTTTAAAAGCTACTGAGAACGTTATGAGAAACATAATTCAACACTGCTCTTTGTAAATTGTAAAAGAAAGGGGACTGAATAATAAGCGCAATTGACGATAATGAGAAAATAATAAAAATAAGATCCCATGGAAATCTGTGCGAAGGTTTTTAAAGGTAATGGTAGATTTTGAATTTAAAAAACTAGAAGAAACGGAATAAGGCGTGAAAACCAACAAAATAATAGATAAGTTGTGAATCAAAAGCTTGCGAATCAAATGTAGAACAAAAAAAAAAACCTCATCATAAACCAGGTTCCGCGTTAGGCTCAATTTCCATAGATATATACTCCAAATGTACCCCTATAATTTACGAATGGAGGTATCTATGTATCATAATTACATTGATCATCTCCTGGTTCACCTCTCTCGACCTTCTGGTGTTTTAAAATAATTGTTTCTAAAATGATTTTTAATATATCTACATAGTTATACGAAGATTTCTTGATTGTTATCTACGTACATAGGTAGTGTATGAAATAAATAAATAAATTTTTGAAATGCATAATTATTAAATCTATTAATAACACTTGATATCATAAAGATGGGTATTATAATCCACCGTTTAATAACCTGTGTTATGTGAGCCATATTGATCACCTGACAAAAGTAAAAAGAAAAGAACAAATCTTCCTTGATAAGATCGATAAATCTATTGGACAGACTCGACCAACGGAGCGAGGTATTCCATTACATGGATGTTTTAGCTTTTAGCGTATAGAGGCATGGAAGATGATACCTTTTCAATATTCACTACTTAATGCAGCTAATAGTGTGATAATACTTATGCAATTATATTACCGGGGATTTATACGCTGAAAATTTAAATCCAAGGCTCAAATTGTTGTAAAGCAAGAACAATTTGGGACTTTTACCTTCCAATTTTGACAGGTAACGAGAAACAGGGATATTGAGATGGTATGGGCTGACGAGCTGAAGAAAACTGCAAACTTAGAATCATGATGGACATCAAGAATTGTCAAAACTAGAGGCAAATAAAGGAGGCCAAGTATCCACTGTTCAAGGATGGACGACAGAAGACTTGTAACAAATGAAAATCTTTAGGATGAATAATCAATGAAACCAAAATAAAAACAAATGGAAAAGAGAACAGAGAAATGGAAAGAATCAAAAAGAATAATAATTGAGAAAAATAGTTAAATAACACGTTGCTCTTCAGAAACTATGAACTTAAGTCAATGAAACTTTGGGTTATTTTAAGCTTTCGTACGCTGGCATTCGGGGCCCATTATGAAATTTTAAAAGCTAAAATGAAGATATTTTCACACCAAAAGTAAAACGTAGAAATCACTACTATTTACAATCGGAAATCAAACTGCGCAACTACGGGATAATCTTTGGGTGCTGTTTATCAAATGATGGATGGTTAAAATAGTTAGAATCATTACAAATTAAATTAATTCATAAAAAATTAATGTTTCCAAATACGGGATGCTTACAACTATCCTAGTTGCTGTTTTTGAAACGGAAAAACGAAACATTTTGACGGATGGTTAAAATAGCTGGAATCATTGCAATTCAAATTAATTCATAAGAAATGAACCCAGAAATCATCAACAAGTCAATAGAAATCAACAATCAAAGTTTGCAAGTACGGGATGCTTACAGCTATCCTAGTTGCTAATTTTGAAACGGAAAAACTAAAACCAAAAAACGAAACATTTTGTCGGATGGTTAAAATAGCTGGAATCATTGCAATTCAAATTAATTCATAAGAAATTAATCCAGAAATCATCAACAAATCAATAGAAATCAGTAATCAAAGTTTGCAAATACGGGATGCTTACAGCTATCCTAGTTGCTTTTTGAAACGGAAAAACGAAACAATTTGGCAGATGGTTAAAATAGCTGGAATCATTGCAATTCAATTTAATTCATAAGAAATGAACCCAGAAATCATCAACAAGTCAATAGAAATCAGCAATCAAAGTTTGCAAGTACGGGATGCTTACAGCTATCCTAGTTGATTACAATGCCGGCTTTCTGGCCAGGTTAGGTTAGGACACCGAGTCGAGGCTTTCTCTTGTTGGGCATATCGGAGGCATCGCCCGCTGCAACGTTAGATAATTACCTTGGGATGTCGCGCTATGGGAAACTAATCATTGCTTTCCATTCCCATCCATAGCCGAACCCGCGATTCCTATCTTAGACTTTGATAAAACAGGTATTACTTACAGGTGCACGCGGCCACAACTTGGCTACCATAAAAGGAGAAAATTGATACAAGCTAGAAACAGGGACGGATTTTACGGAATAGGCTAATATTATGGATTATGGTCGTAGGTTACTTGGAGCTCGAGGCGCCGATCAGTTTCTTCGCGTTTTTGATCACATGGAAGGCATTCAACGCAGACACATTTAAGAGGCTAGACTTGCTTGAACGACACGCGGAACACCCGCGTCTGTCATTCTGTCCGGCTCACAATAAGCTCACGCACACTTACAATACATGCGAATGCGAAATGTGCGAATGAGACAACGCTCAAATTTAACTACAGAAATCGCTCGAAAAGGGGTTTATGGAGAATACACTTTTCTACACCGAAACTTCCACGAAATTGAAATTTTACAAAATATATATTTTTTAGAAAGAAGAAGCTACGTCGGTAGCTTTTTATAATTTTATAATTCTTTATGAGAGTTGAGTTAGCAGCACTTTTTCCTTAAATAATATTTTTTGATAAATCGTACATGTTTGACAGTGAATGTTTACGTTAATACGAAACGCATCGAAAATTCGAAAACATACCGACATAGTTTTCACCCTTTAAAAGGCAGTATAAAAAAAATATATTCATTTTGTGCAATTTTTGATGTAGAAAAGTGTTTTTTCCCGGGCGTCCTTTTTGTATGGGCCGAAAAGCGAAGACTATCGTCTTAAGAGTCTAGACTTTGCAGTTTTGCACCACACGCGGAACGTTTACGTATTTCATTGTCTGCCATTCTGTCCCGCTCTAAATAAGATAACACACACTTACGATACATGCGAATGCTCAGTAAAAACTCTCACATATTTACCTACAGAAATCGCTCAAAAAAAGGGAGAAAACCCAAACTTTCACGAAATTGTAATTTAAAAACAAAAATATGTTCTCGAAAGAAGAAGCTATGTCGGTATGTTCTTATAATTTTGTAATTCTTTATGAGAATTGAGTTAGCAGCGCTTTTTCCTTAAATAATATGTTTCGATAAAATATACATGTTTGACAGTGAATGTTTACATTAATAAGAAACGCATCAAAAATTTAAAAACATACCGACATAGTTTTCACCTTCTAGAAGGCAGTATAAAAAAAAATCATTTCGTGCAATTTTCGAGGTAGAAAAGAGTTTTTTCCCGGGCGTCCTTTTTGTATGGGCCGAAAAGCGAGGTCTATCGTCTTAAGGCGGGACAATACCCTAAATAAAAATCCTGTACAGGCGGGACCACGGGCGTGTCCTACGGCCAAGGGCGTTGATCATATGCGGGGTGACTTCAACCGACATTGCTCATATAGCACAGTGTAACAGTTCTCAATTTATCTTGGACAAATTTAAATAAATTTCAGCATTAAATTTGTTTACGCTTGTCATAATAAACATTATTGTTAGCAGTAATCAGGTAATAAAATATTTTACATGGTGTTCAGAAACTCGCGGTACCTACAACATCAGCACAAATATAAGAGATCCCATGTAATCGTATATCACATTTCCTTCCTTAGGTTATTTTTATTTGTTTGTTGTAAATCTTTTTTAAAGGCCAATAAAATCTGAATAGAAATATTTAATAATGTTTTCTGTAAATATACTATAAATGCCAATAAAATCTGAAAATAGCAATATATTTTATTTGTGAACTATTTTATTTCTTTCCGGTAAATATATATATATTTTTTTTTATTTAGTAAAAGATTATACATATTATATTATACATTATTTAAGTGTTTTGACTGTCCAACTAGGAGGAATCCCGTTTTAGGGCAGTCAAATTACGATGATGTATAAAATATACAGAACATGTTAGTACAAAACCAAAAGAATTGAAGGAAATTAAAATAATAGAAAGAATAATAAATAAAAAAAATAAAATAAAAAAATCAATGTTTAAAATATAATAGCTTATGTTAATTTATTATTATTAGTTATTTTGATAATACATTTTTCAAAGTAGTAATTACTATGTTGTGGAATTTCATTGTAATGCTATAATAAAACAATTTTTAAGTTCGTTTTACTTTTCTTTTATAGACCGAACCGGTTACGGTCATCTGAGATCGGGTAAATCATTTTAAAGGGATTCTTGCTTGTGTAGTGGTGTACATTTTAATATATAAGTAATTAACATATGGTAAACAGTTATGGAGACATTGTTGGTGGGGTACATCTGCTACTAAAAACTCGTTTATTTTTTGTTTGTTTTTAAATACATACACAGGAGGCCTTCAGGAAAACAATTTCTCTCGAGGACTATGTCATCTTGGGTATGCTGTGAGGAGAGCCTTTTTAGGGAAAGAAAGGAGTTCGAGGAAAGAAAAAGGTTCGAGGGGTGGGTAGGGATATGGGGTCAGTGAGTCCAGCCGTGACGGACATATGAATCTATTCCTTCCACTGCGGTGCGGCCATGGGTCGAGAGTGTTCTGCTGGAGAAATTAATAGGTCTCCCTCAACCAGTCTCACGCGATCCACCACGCAATAGGTGGGCAAATGCAATCCGCCGCCAATCGAAAATTTTACAACGGTTGCCTTGTAAATTATCTCTACTAGGACAGAACCGTGAAAAATCACGGGATAGTCTGAATTCCTTATAAATATGTAAAGAAAAAATTACCTCTAAACCGAGATAAATGACACTTCACGGAGTATGCTTTCGTAAATATAGAACTAGACGTTGCTAGAACTGAACTGAAAATGTAAAAAAATAATGCTGATAAAAAAAAAAACTCATGAAAGCATTCTACTCCCAAAAACTGATCTGGCCTACAGCTACAATATAATAAAAAAATTGTAAAACAATATGCATACATTATTTATGATTACCTAATTCTAAATTCTTTTTGAGTAACAAAGATCCACCATGTAATAATTTTTACGGGTGATGTTGCAAAGAAACTAACAAAAACAAAATACTGGTCCAAAGACACATTAACTGTTTTGCCCCAAAATTGTTCAATTCCGTACCCAATTCCATCAACACATGCCAAAACTTGAACTTATATAAAAAATATATTAAAAGTTGGGTAAAAAATATGGAAGTAAATCATTTTTTCCTATAATTTTGTACTATCTACATTTTAAATAACTACAATATGCCATGTCTTTCCGAATCATTAGATTTAAAAAATTTATATATATAAATGTGTGTATGTGTATGTATGTATATGTGTGCGTATGTGTATATGTGTGCATATATATATATATATATATATATATATATATATATGCATGTAGAATAATTTTCTCGATATCTATATATAAGAATACAAAAATATTTTTAAAATTTTAATAAAAATTTTCACAGAAATTCCTGCAAAATCAATTACCTCTTCACAGTACACATATGTACTATATTTTTAATTTTTAATCTTTTTATTTAAACCACCACTGTTTTTATACCCACATATTATAATGCCCACGCACAGGCTTCGCCTTTGTGGATTTTTTTTTGTTACTCTTTCATTTAAGTTATTATGTATGTATCTACCTGTAAATGTATGTATCAAAAAATTTTGTCAAGAAAAAAAAAACTAACGAATTGAAAAAATAAGTCTAGAAAATAATCTTTACGACAGTTAAAAAATATATATTGTCCATATTTCTCTGAAACTCCACCACAGTGCGTATTTTAAATACAAATTAATACTAAAAAATACATATTCCTTTAAATTTTGGAAACACACAAAAAAGCCTTTACTTAGTTGTAGAAGGAGTAATATTTAAAATAAACGAAAGATTTCACTAATATATTTAAAAGTATTCGTTTGATTAAATAAAATAAATACGTAAAAAAGTCATTGAAACGTCGGGCCGGAGCTAACGTCTTCACGTGCCGAATCTCTATCGGCAACTAAATAATAACAGCTTAAGTCTTTCTCTCCCTGCAAATGAAAATAATGTCTGGCGCCGCGGCGTATTGAAGTACTACGGTTGAGTTTACATTGTCAGGCCAGAAATTGCACATTACCTAGTGGTAGATTTTAATTATTTCTGATGAACATATTAATAAATTCTTACATGTTTTTTTACTACACCCTCGGGAAAACATGAATTTATCGTTAAAAAAAATAATATTGACCGTACCGCTAAAGATGTAGTTGTACAACGTATTACAATTTTCAAAGGCGTTGTACGTTAAAAAAATGTATGGTAAGGTACTGTTTTTATTAATCTAAAATATAAATAACTTGTATTCCTCGGGGAGCGTCAAAAAAAAATTGGTAATTCAATTACGAATTCGCCGAAATAAATTAAAATGTGAGCCTAGGGCAAACCTTCGATAAACGTGGTATTGTCTCACCTTAAGGCGCAGATCAATGCGAAAGAATCTTAAATTATAAGATTATAAGATTATTGAATAAAAAATATATAAAACTTATTTGTTAATTTATGTTTAATAAACAATGTTTAATACATAACGGTTAGAGGTTAGATCCTTGGTACTGGTCACAGAGGTCGCAGGTCAAAAACCAGTACAAATAAATTACATGCGAAGAATCAGTATCCTTGTAAACAAACCATTTTTTTTTCAGAATCGAAAGCATGTTTCTTAAGATCGCTTTAATAAAGTGTAGCAAAAATAAGATGTAAATAATATCAAGGTACTTCCAACCAATGAAATAAGGATTATCTATTGCATTTATTTGTAGGGGTACATGGAGAAAAATGTTATTCTAAAATACGATCATCTTATTCGTAAAAACGGTTAAATACGGGACTGAAGTTCTTACGAAGAAATTAACAGGGTTTCAACGTTTATTGCGGGAACATGTAAGAATAATTTGTTGGTATACGTAATTTCGTATGTATCCCAACAAATTATTCTTATATTTTCCGCCAATAAACATTAAAACACTGTTAAATTGTTCGTAAGAACTTTAGTCCCGTTTTTAACTGTTTTTACGAATAAAATTACCGTATTTTAGAATAACATTTTTCTCCGTATAGGAACCGTGATTAACACCAAGCAAAAAAGGTATAGATACTATTACAATGACATAAAATTAATATAGGATATAAATATTAATATACGGTGAACGAAAACTCAACAATGCAAGCGGGAAACTTGTTAATCTACATCACATTTGGAGTCGATTTTGTGGTAAGTATAACTTTCTTTGATTTGAGCTTTCATGTAAACCTGATCCGAAGTTTTTAGGTCAAATTTGAAAAAAAAATTGGTAGCTAAGGGGATAGTATCAGCCTTTTAACGTATTTTAAAGCGGGTCGAACCGTAGACCTAACTCTAAAAGTTTTTTCAACCATTTAGTTGCCGAAAAAATGGAATACATTAAAAAAAATCGAAATGCTCAGATCGAACAAAAAATATTTGATGTAGCTGCATCAAATGTATTGAATGCAGTGAACTATTTCTAATGCTTACCAACACATTTTGAAAGGTGCGCCCGTATAGTATATATATTTTTTAAATTCTAATGATTATTCAAATTGCATCGCTGATTACGATTACATCGATTACCGAGATCATTACAATGTAACCTGAATCGGTCAATACTATGCATCGGAGTTGTAATAATTGTTGCATCAATAGTCTATCCAAAGATAATTTCATATAACCTCGCTTGAAGATTAATCAGATAGGTTCTAAGTTAATTTGCAAATTATTATTAAGTTGAAGAGTTATGCAAATTTTACGCATCGACTGCGAAACAATTACACTGTGGGTATACAGCCGGGTAATTGAATGCAGAAAGAGTCGTAAAAACGATCTGTTCTTGTATTAAGAATTTAATGCAACCTTGTGCGTGCATTAGGCGTATTTTTTTTTTTTTTTACATTAACTTCACACAGGAGGCCCTGAGGAAAATAATTTCCCTCAGGGCCTATGTCATCTTTGAAGATGCTGTGAGGAGGGTCTTTTTGAGGAGAGGAAGGAGTGAACGTGGGTCTTGAAGAGACCCATGTTATAGGAAGGAGGAAACACAGAGGCCGGCAAATCGTTCCACAGCCGAGCTGTTGAACACAAGAACGAGTCGTAGAGGCGTCCCGTTCTCATGTGACAAATGTCAACCGTGTACATATGTTGGGCGAGCGTTTGGCGTGTTTCCCGACTATGCACCGGTGCCGAGGGGATCAATGAGGCTAGTTCCTCGGCGCATCTTCCATTGAAATACCGGTAGAACAAGGAAAGCATTCCTACCCGACGCCTGTGCTCTAAAGATTGCAATCCGTTTGTTAAGACGGGAGAATCTATCAAACGGACCGCCCGTTTCTGCACAGAGTCGAGGGTGTTTTTCAGGTACTTTAGGGCTCCAGACCAGAGGTGGCTGCCAAATTCAACCGTGGGGCGCACTTGCGATTTGTACAGGGTTAGCAGTTGTGTACTATTAAAGTATCTGCGGGCCCTGTACAGTACGCCCAGTTTCTGAGAGGCTAACTTAACTCTGGCCTCGATGGAGCCCCCATATCTGAGCTGGTCACTTAGAGTTACACCGAGCATATCAATGGAAGACCTGTTCGGAAGAATGCTACCGTTGAAGGAGACTAGATAGTCATTTCGATCCCTTTTAGACGTAATCAGACATGATTGGGTCTTTGATACATTGAATTCGACGAGATTATTCTTACCCCAAGAGAAAACACTCTCGAGGTAAGCGTCCATTCTTTGCTTCAAAGCCCTCCGAGCCATTTGTGCACCCTTTGGGGGCTTGTCAAACAAAAAGCTATCATGGACTGTACTGTCATCCGCGTAACAATGAATTGGTCAAAAGGTCATTGATGTGCAACAGAAACAAAGTCGGAGAATTTATCGGGTATGCAGCGGTAAGTGCTGAATGGATCAATGATGATCCTCGGAGCATCTTCCATTGAAATACTTACACAAAAGTAGATCAAGGACAGCATTCCCATCTGACTGAAGACTGTGCTCAAAACTCTAAAGATTGCAAACTGTTTGTTAAGATTGGACAAGAGGTGGAGTGGTGTAATTGGAAATACGACAGTCCGGCAAACGGAAGATCCGGGTTCTTTTCTGTGTGTGTTTCCATTATCATTATTTTGATGTTTCAATATTTAGTAATATCTGATATGATTTTAGATTTTCATGGCCAAAAGAATAATTGTCATTATTACGCCATGCTGCGCTTCCCCCATCTACAGCCAGCGTTACAGTGTCCACCATCACGGTAGTAGTGTCCTGCCCTGATGACGCTCCATCTGCCCTGATGATCTGCCCGTAGTGGTCACCGTGACATGTTCAAGATAACACAAAGCAGAACAGATGTTTTAGCACAGCATATACAAGAAGGATGGTGCATTGAATAAAAATAAAAAACAGTAGATATATATTTAATTACTATTTAAATAATTTTAACCCATCAAGCCCTGGGAACAGTCGTTGAGTTTTTGTGCGTCAAGTACGTAGAATTTCGCGAATATGTATTAAATATTAAATTATGATTTAAGAATGTGTATAATTTTTTATAGCCATGGTGGTAAAAGACTACCTCGCTATCAAAATACGCCACAGTAACAACAATAATGCGAATGCTGGGTTTTGTTACATGTAATTCAAAATCTTTTACGAATGCGCAGTCAAAAAAATGCTTTATTTTACTCGGTTGGTTCGCAGCATTCTTGAGAGTGGATCAGTAATATCGGACCTGAAGATACCCCTTACTCAAATGATGTAGAAAAAAGTGTATGCGATACCTCTATATGCGAGAGTTCGGATACTACCGTCTGTTGTATCCCTCTGATTTTCTCGCCGGAATGCTGGGAATAGATCGTCTAGACGTTAGGAGAAAGATTGCAAAGGTGTTAGTGGCGCACACGTTGCTAAATTTACAATCCTGATATTCTGGAACGAATTTCACTTTATGTCCCCGATAATTTCATCAGAGCTAGACAGCACAGACTATTTATTTTTCCAAGAGGCAGGACCAACCTACCAATGATCACGCCTTTGGGGAGAATGACTACTTTGCTAAACCACATTTCTTCTGTGATTGACTTATTCAATTTAAACAAAGGCGACTTTAAGATCGCAAGATATATATTCTTTACCATAAGGCATCTCATCTGATATTATTGATGTACTTACCTATGTACCTAATTAGATGTATGTATGTTAAACTGTAAATTGTGAAATGTAATTGGATTATACTGTTTTTCACAATAAATAAATAATACTAATAAGGTGAGCCGATAGAGTCTTAGGATGAGAAGCGATAAGTATTAGTAAGTGA
The DNA here is from genome assembly GCA_951813805.1 of Limnephilus auricula. Classification (NCBI taxonomy): domain Eukaryota; kingdom Metazoa; phylum Arthropoda; class Insecta; order Trichoptera; family Limnephilidae; genus Limnephilus; species Limnephilus auricula. The sequence continues at coordinate 5,750,934 of OX638396.1, forward strand.
ATAAGGGTCGGGCAGCCATTTGTAAGAGTCTGTCAGGTGGAGAAGTTATGGTGAACACGAAGCAATAATCTCCATATTTATTATCTTCCAGTGGAAAGCATTTAGAGCCGCGTGGAATCCAGGCGCGCCTTGCTACACAACCCGACATAGATACAACATGCAGAATACCACCGAACAGGTAATCCATAGAAATGTGATCAATACACTTAACTACCGATTTAAAAAAAAATTCTGACGTCAAAAACAAATAGGCGCGCCTTGCTACACAACCCGACACAGATACAACATGCAGAATACCACCGAACAGGTAATCCATAGAAATGTGATCAATACACTTAACTACCGATTTGAAAAAAAAATTCTGACGTCAAAAACAAACAGGCGCGCCTTGCTACACAACCCGACATAGATACAACATGCAGAATACCACCGAACAGGTAATCCATAGAAATGTGATCAATACACTTAACTACCGATTTAAAAAAAAAATACTGACGTCAAAAACAAACAGGCGCGCCTTGCTACACAACCCGACACAGATACAACATGCAGAATACCACCGAACAGGTAATCCATAGAAATGTGATCAATACACGTAACTACCGATTTGAAAAAAAAATTCTGACGTCAAAAACAAACAGGCGCGCCTTGCTACACAACCCGACACAGATACAACATGCAGAATACCACCGAACAGGTAATCCATAGAAATGTGATCAATTCAACTACCGATTTGAAAAAAAAATTCTGACGTCAAAAACATATTTTTCAGAACTTTTGTTTCCTAGGCCCGACAAGTCAACCAACTTAACTATGTATTTGTTTAATGAAGACATCCGATATTTGAATTTTTGATCAATATCAACAGAAGACGATACGGTACGATTGTACCACCCCAACTAAGAGCACTCCTGGAGCATAGCGTGTTTTATAAAGGGCAAAAACTTTATAATAACCTACCGAATGCCGTTAAGGAAGCCTCAAACCTTAGCACTTTTCGTAGGACATGTGCTATAAATGTTAAAAATAATTTTTGATTTGATTACAAATATAATATTGTATTTCTTAAATACTAGTTTTATATTGTATTTCTTAAATTGATTTCTTAAATTGTATTTCTTAAATTGTAATTCTTAAACTGTATTTCTTAAATTGTAATTCTTAAACTGTATTTCTTAAATTGTATTTTCTTACTAGATGTATGAAAAATTTGCATACATATAAATAAACACAACAAAAACAAAAAAACAAACTCCTGCCCCGGTAAGACCGGTATACCAGGGGGCACCGATTTGTTAGGACTTAGTGCTCTGAGGATAGGAAGGAGGTTGGAGTTCAATCGAACGGAATACGTGGCAACCTAATAAGCCAATATTGGAATTTAGGATGGGCAGAGAGAGAGGATTTGACTGAGCGATGTTTTTTTTCTTTATATCTATCTTTTTATTGGGTCTCCCTAGCTCTTCTTGTCTCTTTTTGGATTGTCTTGGCTCACCTTGACTCTTTTTGCTCTTGTTGGCTCTTTATGGTTCTTGCGGGTTCTTCGTCTTGTTTCTTCATGGCTCTTTTTCAATCTTATTGTCTTTTCTTGCCCTTGCTTGATTCTTCTAGGCTCTTCTATCAATATCAGCAGAAGTGAAGAAAAATTGTTATTTTTTCGAAAATAAATGTGCGCCTATAACACATCTTTTATATCGGTTCGGCGTAGAAGACCAAAGATATAGGTACTGCCAATAGATACATGTAAATTCTCATTTTTTTCACTTAAACGATGCATGAGCATTGATGAATTATATTTGGTGAGGCAAAAAGGTAGGTTCTACTTTTGTACGTCCAATTAGACCGACTTGGCCTAAAACGGGCCCAACGCTGTAACGCCAAACGACCGGAAACTAGAAAATGCTTTCTAGATACTAGCGCCTCTAATTGTACAGCTTTATGTGGATGAGACGAAGCTTTCACTGGTAGGCATAAGTAAGGTAAACTTTATCTTACTTCGGGTAAAAATTGTAAAACATTTAAAAAAAATCTAAATTCTTTATTGAACAGATAATAAATTTCATTAACATATTTAGGTCCTACGAGTCTAAAGCTCTCGTCTAAATTGACGACACATTTTTTTTATTTCAAATCTTTATAGATCACACATCTATTGATTTTCTGTACAGTGGTACAAGGTACGTGCGTTTGGCAAGTTGCTATTTTTCTACCTACATTGTAAAGTTTACATTATTATCACTGTGGAAAGTGTTGCAATTAGGTTTTAAATTATATCGCAAAGGGTTGATTGATTTAGAAGCAGCCAGTGGCGTAGAACGATACAAGCAACTCCTAGGCCTCGGGGCAAACTTGTAAACCGGGCCATAACCCAGAGAGATAATCTAGAAAATACAACATTGGAACAATGCAGTCTGCTAGGAAATGAAAGAAGAGAATAAGTGCCGCATGGGATAGTGCTGTGTTTGTAGGTAAGTACTTAAATACCTGTACACGGTTGAATTTGGCAGTCACCTGGTCTGGAGCTCCAAAATGCCTGTCCGTTTAATACATTATCTTCAACAAAAGAATTGCAATATTCAGAGTACAGACGTCGCGTCGGATGGGAATGCTGTCTTTGTATGGAAGATGTTCCGAGGAACTTAGCTTCATTGATCCCTTCGGGAAACACGCGAAACGCGTACCCAACGTGCATCCCATTTGTACACGGTTGGCAATATTGTCTCTGCTTTTCCTCCTCCCTGCATTACGGGCCCCTTAAGGGGATACCCGGCGGTGATTTTTCCGTACAAACGTATTCCCAATTTATCTCTCTGGATTTTAACCGGAAGACGGGGCCCTGGAGAAGGAGGACTGGACAGGACGTGGCTGAAAAACTTGAGACAGTGGTTTGGCCAGTCTACTGTAGAGCTGTTCCGGGCCGCAGTAAACAAAGTCCGCATAGCCAACATGATAGCCAACGTCCGTTGAACGGACAGGGCACGAGAAGAAAAGGAAGGATTTTAACCCTAGAGAAAATATTGTTTTTACATAAAATAGATACCAACTATTAGCGTGTCGGTACTTTTTTTTGATAAGTTACTTTTTATAGAAGTTATGACCTTCCAAAAATCAATAAAATTGACTGGTTTAAACGTCGTCAAAATACGTTCAGTATACAAACTAGACAATGTTTTTTTAAAAAAAGCAAAACGTACAGACATAGAATAGTTTAATCTTATGTAGTTGGTAAAAAAAATTATTGAAAATCAGTCCACTTTTGAAGGAGAAAAGTGGGGAATACAAAACCTCGATTTTAGTTAGTTATTAGTAGCCCGAGGAGCATTGTCCCTTTCGCTCAATATCCAGTGGAGTAAGAGCAACAGTCACAGCAACAATTTATTAAAATCTGTTTTTCAAATTTCTCCACCACCGGCTGTCATCTTAAGACCCACATTCACCCTTTCCTTTCATCACAAAGACCCATTCACACATCATCCCCAAAGATTATACAGACCCTGAGGGAAATTATTTTCCTCTGGGCGTCCTGTGTGGAGTTAATGTAAAAAGGGGCAACGGAAAATTGCGCATAGAACTGTCTATACTTCCCACAATCAGTTAGCAGCAAGCGGTGAAAGGTCCCAGGCTCTGCCGCAAACAGTTTAACACTTCCACTGATCGCATCTTCAAGATATAAAAGACAGACATATTGATATATACGAAGTGGATGCGGTAATCGAAACACAGCGTGCGAATCTCTGCATCTTCTTATTACATTATGCTCTGGGAACAACGTGGAATCCATCAGGATTGCCGTAGCATTTGTACATCAGTTCAACCTATCAGATATGGTCAATTATAGGGATGCAATTATTTATGTCATCATTATTCAATAAATAATCGTATCTACTACCATTAGGATTAGAAAACAAAACCAATTTACCATGTTGTAATTGGTTTATTTTATCAGTTAGCAACGAGCCTGAAAAGCATCGCTTTACAAGATATATAGATGAACCTACCAACTGAAGTGATTTAGGTCAAAATTAGATATCGGTCTAAAATTGGACCACATTTTCCAACTATCCGTAAGACATTTATTGTAATTATTAGAAACATTTTTATGTCCAGTAATTTATTCTATCAATAGTTGATGAAATAGACTTTATGTCTATGGCCTTATCGATCGTCTTTGAATTCTTCTAGAATGAATTTTGGCGGTTGGAAAGCTTCAGATCTACAAATGAACTTCAAAATAATTTTCAAACCAAACTTTTGATATATTTTCTAGTATATATTTGCATCTGTGGTTATCAAACAGGCCATAGAGAAAATAAAAACGTAGAACAATATTCAATATAGATATTAAAAATATCCACTGGCGGCAGCACAAATTTTGCGTATTTATATTTATTAAAAATATAGTAGATATAATTAGTAAAATATGGGTGAATTCATTGGCTGTATAGCACTATAATTTGATTATATGTTTACATACACAAATGTGGATTAATGATTTTTTTAATGTGGGAGGGATATTTTCAAAAGTTACGGGCATTCAAGGCTTTTTTTATAATTCTCCGTGTGGCTCCAGTGGTTCAACCCAACTTGATAACTTGGGGCACAAGCTTCTAAAAACGTACGGGAAACAAGCGAAGATCGTTCATTTTATGGCAAAATTGTTTGTCGTAATTTGTTCTACGATGTGGTTGAGACGAACTTGCTATAAAACAAATTTGCTTCGTGCAGACCTACAAAAGGTAAAAAGCAATGCTTCTACCGATCTTTTGACTGTGAGATAATGTATTTTATTTTTGATAAATGTTTCGTTAAACCAATATTTTTGGATACGGTGATAATTTTAATATTCACACGCCTTATCTAGATAATGCTTGGTCGATGATAAAATTAGTAAAAACAAGTCGTTTTATTGGACAAAACAGTTTTTACCATCAATTTGGCATATCATTGTACGTAGTGTTATACAATTAAAGTCGCCTTTGTACTTGTAATATAAACATAAAACGAAGCTAAAGTGTAATGCCAATAATTGTACAAGTATATAAAACATGCATTAAAGAAAAGACAGTGGTCGATGACAGCACCTTGCAGCATCAACATAAATTCTCTTGATAATGGACACAGCAAACTGATTGTAAAACACCGCCGAAGCTGCAAATAAATACAAGACCCCAATCCGAGTCTCCCACAACAAGACATTGACTACAAGACAACAGGACAACAAGACAACAAGACACGAGACAACGGCACGAACCAGACATATACCAATAACAGTTACCGTGGTCAATCGGCCTATCAAATCCAACAACATGCTCGCTAACTCGCTGGTTATCGATCGATTCCAACCGTTAATTGTTACCCTATGAAGAGGATGGATGAGAATTAGGAACTCCAATGAAAAAGAATACAGTAGATTGGAATTTGTAGTACAAAAGAAAAATAATAAAAGATAATGGTTGCAACTGGGACTCGAACCCAGATCTCTCGTCTTACCGGGACGTGCGCTCTGCCAATTCAGCCATTGCCACCTATTATAAAACCGCCGTAATTGGTTATATTAATTAGTATAGTACATTTTCATCAAAATAAAAAGAACAGAAGACGGCCTCATTTAGACTATGCCGTAATTTTCATGGGTATTTTTTAACGGATGTTCGGACATCCCAGGCACTGCAGTGCCTCCTCAATGTTTACAGAAGGGCGAGTTCCAGGATTCAAAGCTATACTAAGAACCAGGGTTGCAGGACTGAGGGGAAGGATAAACCACTCCAGAAATATTCTCATCATAGAATCCCGTATGACCCCAGGATCGAGCATAGAAGACCATTTGAGAAAGACACTGGCTCCCACAATCTTAGATGCGATGGATTCCTGCGTTTCCGTGCTTTGATTTTACTTTCTTTTTTTTTACCTTTTTTGACGTTTCATATTTATAACATATTTATGTTTTCAATATTATATGTACTTATGCTATCTATGGGATGTGTGGGATTGCACTCATCTCCCCACATTCTAGAACTTATTATTATTATTATTAACATTAACCCAGGAAGGTTAGGAGACCTACGAGGAAAATAATAACACAATATTGCATCGGTGATTCAATCCAAAATTGTATTTGTTAGCCTTTCTTAAATGATTTGAGTTGTTTTATAGACAAAACTATTTCTTCATATTCGTATTGCGTACCTGTGTACGGGCGCAAACAATTAATTCGTCTTGATAATTTAAATCATAACTTGTAAAAAAGCGTTTTTCCCCAAAATAATTAAACGCGCGTCCTCTATGAAAGACTAGAATATGAATTCTTTTGACAATCACCTTAATATAGTTTTGTGTGATTTCCATATGACCAATAGCTGTCTTGTATGGAATTTACAAATTAATGTGTCCAAACAAAACCATCGCAAAAACATACATTTCTAAAATCAACCACCAAAAATAATTCATCATTTTGAAAGAGCTGGGGTCAAAATTTTTTTACATAACTCATCACAGGAGGTCATGAGCAAATTATTTCACACAGGGCTTATGTCATCTGTAGCGATGCTTTCACACAGGGCCTTTTTGTGGAAATGAGAAAGTGAACTTCGGTCTTCAATAGTCCCATTTTGTAGGAGAAAGGAAACACAAGAGGCTGGCAAATCGATCTGTGGAACTCAAGAACGAGTCGTAGAAACGACTCGTTCTCATGTGATAATTGTCAAATGTATGCACATTTTGGAACCGCGTTTGGCCCAATACTATAAATTTATCAAGAAAATCAAAAAGTCAACTTAGTACGATTGCTCACTCGCCGAATGCACATCTATCGTCTTAAAAGTCGCTGGATAACTTGGAGATCACCGGCAATTTCCTCGACACCTTAACACGGAGTAATCGGATAAAATGGCCTATTACCTTGGGGCCCTCATTTCAAAGAAGTTATCTAGATTCACAGATATTGGTTAACTTTTGGCACGTCTTTCGTCAAACATAATTAATTGGCAGGGAGAATCTTAGTTCATATAAATTAGATGTAAGGGGGGTGGTGTGGATGGATTGTGTATAAATCATATAATCATTTAACGCCGAACTTAAAAGTTTATTGCAACAATTTACATCCGATCCATAATTTAATATAGTGGGAGCGAAAGAGAAGCGATTTGCAAAGCTGTCATTTCTCCGGCAGTCTAGAACAGAATGGTTCCGTTAAATTTTTCACGGCAGACGGTGACTCTGTGAGAATGTTGAGGGTCGCTATTGGCGTGTGCCCCCCCCCTTCCCTTGCGGGACCGCCAGCCCAAGCGCAATTCGTTCGTTTCTTTCGTCAGTTGACTCTGGAAGGGAACATTCTGGCACCGATGTTCTCGAAAGATTCGAGCTACATATATAAGAGAAGCAGAGTCGCTGCCAGGCAGCGACTCTGCTTCTGCCCCCCCCCCCCGTATCTTTTTCTGATTTCTCAGATATTTGCAAATATTGTCTTTTTGTAAGTACATATATGTAAATTCTCCTCCCATTACCATGAGCTAATGGAGCTCAATGTAGGAAAAATAATAATTAGGAAAAAACATACCTATGCATATTGTTATAATTTTAAATGATATGTTTTTTTGTAATAGATAAATAAATAAAAATGCACAAAAAAGGGCACATTTACAAACGTGGTGCTTAAATAAGTATCATCAATTTGTTAACTTCTATCGAGAAAATTGTCCAATACGCAGCCGTAACAATTTCTCCGACACCTCAACGCATCCGAGGCGAGAGGGGAATATGTAGAGCACCGAGGTTAGAGGGAGAAGGCAGCAGTGGGCTGAATACTTTATACCGTATATTTATCACTAACAACATAATTGATGACACTCGGAAATCGACGAGATAAATGGTACCCCTCACAATAATGCCCAACGATCCGGAATCCGTTGCGCGATCAACCAGCTTAACCAACCAAACAACTATAACCAACACCTCAGCCATAGGTCACCCCGAGTGGTTCGCTACGTTTGGTAACTTAGCAGGGGTGCCCGGGTTCATGGGGTAAGGTTTGTCTAGCTCTAGACCAGCTTAACCAACCAAACAACTATAACCAACACCTCTGCCATAGGTCACCCCGAGTGGTTCGCTACGTTTGGTAACTTAGCAGGGGTGCCCGGGTTCATGGGGTGAGGTTTGTCTAGCTCTTGGTGGCGAATTGCTGGTTGTGAGAGACCTAACCTAGATCTGTCCAACAGGACTCTCACGACCATTGTATCGCAGTGGAAGGGGTGGATTTATATGTCCGTCATTCCTGGACACGGTTCCATGTCTAAGGGTACGACCATAAAGAAAGCGTGTTTCGGCTTTCGGACTACCCGCGCACAGCGCCCGAGCGCGCCGGCGGTATTTTGTACCGAGTTGCGGACATCTGAATCTGGCTTCACTGTGTGCGCTTTAGTACGTTTACATACAAACATTCTTGTCGGCCGTCGGCTGCCCATGCGCCGACTGCTTTACCCGCGTTCTACGTGTTTCGACCCTAAGGCTGGATTCAGACGGTTCACTCGAGTGAAGGTTTACTCTATGGTTACTCGAGCGCAGAGGCGGCTCTAGGGCTCCAGCCATGGAAGGTCATTTGAAAAAAATATGGTTAAATCTTTATGTGATGCTGTTAAAAATGTCGATATATTATTATCTATATCAATTTGCTAATAGGTAGGTACGTCATGAATTCGCGACTCAAATACATATTATTTGTAAATTGGAAATCACTACATAATCCATTTGCTTGCAGGCACATCATTTTAAATAGGACACTTTTCACTGTAGTTGTGCACACCGGTAGTAAGTAAGTATCAAAAGTCAAAAACATAAGTACCCCTTTACCCCGAAAATACACAAAGATAGGTGAGAAACGACGTTTATCAATTGCATCTAAATTTAGACTTGCGATTTAATTTGACGATGTTTTTTTGCATTCTTCAGACTCCTAACCAAAACAAATTTATTATTAAATTATATTAGATATTTTTATTCATCCAGTAGGCACACCACTTAACAAGCAAGGGTCCCTTTAAAATGATAACCCTTTAAACCCCCTTCAAAACCCTTCCCTTTAAAACCAACCACTCGTGTAAGAAACCTAAAAAATAAAACAACAACAAAAAACATTGTTTTAAATCGAGCTGTTGTTTTATTCTATGTCCGTTGAAAAGTAATCATAATAATCTTTAAAATGATCTACTTCTTAATGTGCCACCAAACTAAATTTGAAAATGTTAACATTACGTCGCAAATTACATCGTAACAACGTAAATAATTATTCCAAATCTTTCCCGAACTGTCAAACTCAGAAACCATTACGAGATACGTGCAAAATGCAAAACCGACCTATCTTTATATCACCATCTCTTACAACAACACATAATAATTATCATGTTATCTCCCTCACGGACATGACCTAAAAATCTCTAAGCTTTCTGACGTACCTATGCGAGAGAATTTTTACTCCAGACGAAAGACATAGTGCCATCTCGTTTATTGTATAGCGCGCAGAGAGACAGAAGATATCAATGCCATGGGGCACTTCTTAGATTGACCGAACAATCATACATCATACGTGTGAGTGTGAGCTTCTATTTGAGGCAAAAGATGTCACTGCTCGTCACTCGCCGATATCGTTCACTTCCCGATATTTCGCGGTACATTTCAAACAAATAATAAGGCCGCTAGATGCGTTGCGCAGTTTGATGCGTAAGAATTTATTATTTTTATTATGTCTTATAATTTTGGGGGGTCAAACACCGTTTAACCCAAGGGAAGAACCGCCCCTGCTCGAGCGTATGTTCCCATCTTCGTTCCACTTTTGATTCATTTCATGTTCAGACGTGTCATACCTAGTAATAGGCCGAATGAAATACAGAAATGAACGATTAGTGAACCGTCTGATTCCAGCCTAATCGGACTATGAGATCATAGCGTGTGAATTCCCATAATAAATTTATTCAGACACGATACTTCCTCACATGATAATTCATCACATCATTATAATTCATCGCACATTAACCTAACCTAACCTTACGTAACCTAACCTAACCTAACCTTACCTAACCTAACCTAACCCAACCTAACCTAATGATAAAAACCTCAATTATCAGTTTTGGACGCTTCGAGACATGATGAATTATCATGTGAGGAATTAACATCCGATGAAAAGTTTGTACTCAATATTCATCCACTTAAAAAGTTTCCACCGAACATTCTGGTCACCCCTGGACACATTGGCCCCTAGATTCATACCCAATCCTCATACCTATTTCCTTCCCAGAACTTTTTTGGTTCCCTAAAAAGACCCTCCACACAGCATCCCCAAAGATTTGATATACGCTGCGGGATTTTTTGTCGTCGAGGCCTCTTGTATAGTGTATAGTATATATAGTATAGTATAGGCCTCTTGTATAGTAGGACACGATATCAGGATGAGTTTGTATGAGGTACTCAAATACTGATATGAGGTGTTGAGGTGTACCGCCTCAAATGAGGTGAGGTGTGGCAATAATTTCACATTCGTCGGGAGGAGGGGGTGTTTTAAAATCGGGTAAAATTAACGTTTTTGAAAATGTGAATAACTAGAAGCTTATTTGAAATTAACGTTGCAGGCAATGGTCACCGCTCCCCGCTAGCGATTATCTAACTTAAGTGATATCTTAGGCGTTTGATAAATTCGATAAACAGTCCATTGAAATCATAAAAAACTCTAATCCAACCATCCAAACAAATGTACGTTTTACTGTTGTATGAGTCCCTAACCGGCTCCAGACGGTTGAGAGCAGCTGGGACTCTTCTCTTGTGCGACATAAACTCCCGACACCTTCCCCAACCTCTCGACACCCCCCTATTATCCACTCCCCCCCTTCTAACCCCCTCCCCTAATTTCCTATACCATCCGTCCAATTGAGATTAATATTTTTTTTAATTATTGTGAACATGCCTGCGAAGGTTTCTAAATATACTGGTGAGCTCTGGCGTTTTGAAATTTGCATAAAAAAGTTGAAATAGGTCACCAGCTAGTTGTTTGAAAAATGGGTGTATATAATGGAGTTTAGCGCCAGGGGACAAAGGATGGAGGGGGAAAGGAATGCGTGAGGGGCGCAGGGCAATAAAGGAGTAGGAGAGGGGAAGGCGGAGAAGGTGGGAGGGAAATGAGTGAGGGGGGGTTCGCGCGAAGGAGGACAGCGGAAAAGGAGCGGGTGACCGCGGGGAAGGTTAAAAGGGAACGCGGGAGGGGAAGGAGGCGCGGGAGGGGAAGAGGAGGCGGAAGGAGAGTAGGAAGTATGGGAAAAGCCACGAATGTAGAAAAAAATTATTTATTTAAGTGGCATGCCGGGCATTAGCTAGTTTACAATAAAATAACACGAAATTTAAAAAAATAAATGAAATGAGGACGGTATTCGAAAGCAAAGACAAAAATCAGATATATACATAAGAAAATAGTAGTGACAAGTCAAGCCAAGACCTAGAAGTCAAAATAGTTATAAAATATCTTCATACGTATAGTAACTGACAAAAAACGTTCAGACTTATACACCAAAAAAAGCAAGACTTGAGTTGACCACTTGACCAGTCTACAATTATTGTTACCACTACCTACCAACCTGAAAATTTTGTCAAATATTTTTGCTTTATTGAAAAATGTACTTTATATTATAATTAGAAAATATTTGTAAACTAGTCTGTCTCGACACAGGAGTTCCTAGTGAGACAGGCAAGGCCAAAAAAAATGTAAACCTTATGATATAGATTCAATAAATAAACAAATAAACAATAAACACATTCTGGACAATCGTGAATAATATTCATAATTAGACGAGCGTTGATTAAGGAAGAGCAGTTCATTATTTCTGAGTCTACGGGAAGGTATAATTGAATTAATTTAACTGCAAAATAAATAGATATAAATAAAAATAAAATTTGAATAGAACAACTCTCTATTTTTATAACCTTTGAAGGTTATTCCCATCAATGTTAATATACCATCGAAGAAGAAGATAACACTAATAATCTAAACGAAAATATTAAAATGAACAAAACACAAAAAAATAAAAAATAACGGTCGCAATTGGGACACGAACCCAGAACCTCTCATCTTACCGGGACGAACTCCTCTACCAATTCGGCCACTTCCAACATTTATTTAAACGTCATATTTGTCGACCTCATATTTCAAACATCAGAATTAACAATATTATCTTCATATATTTATTGTTTTTGTGTTTAATTCGTAGAACTCAATTAATTTTTTTTTTAAATTTAATTTAAATTAAATTTGATAATGTTTATTATTAAGTTCTGCAAGTGTTATAGTTTTTATTATTGTGAATTAAGAACACATTTACAAATTTTAAAAATACCCATGGTGGAGAATGTATTACTTCCCCAAGAATTCGGTTTAACCGACAATAAATCAATTTGCTCACTTTCAAATTGACATTTTAAATCGTATAAATATCGTCGTCTAATTATGAAACACCTTAGTTTGAAAATGGCCTTGTAAGCCGAAACAGCTGTCACAATAATAAAAACTAAAACACTTGCAGTACTTAATAATAAACACAATTAAATTAAATTTCAAAAAAAATATTATCTTAGACAATTTTTTTTTCTCCATATTATTAGCAGCTACCTTTTTCATTGGAAACGAGTGTTATATGAACGAGTTTGTAACCTAGATAGTGTCTCGGATAACTATCGATTTTATTTTTATGGAACACCTATTGACCTTATTGTAAAAGTCTAAATGATTTTTTTTTCTTCTTCTTTAATGATATATTTACATTGATGGTAATAAATCTTCAAAAGTTATTAAAAAAAGAGTTGTTCTTATAAAAATTGAATTGGACGCTTTAAAAATAATCGTGCTCAGCTTTCAGAACAATGATTCTTTGTCCATTAAACGCGCCATAATGATTCCAAGAACACAATCGGAGAAATCCAAAAAGCACTATCTCCTCTCGAGCAGAGAACCTTTATCTCCAGATCGGTTTTTTTCTCATTCAAGAAGATTGACATTTACAACAACAAACTCGAGAAGACAAGACGATCAAAAAATAGTCTCCTCGTAAAATTGAACCGAGGCAGGACATAAAAAATGCAATCGCCGTCGATATTCATTTTCTAAAGATGCTAAGAAGAATGTTAAAATACGCGAAGTCATGTTGAGTTTATGTGTTTAAAGCTTCATGATTGTCTATATATTATTCAGAAAGTGATAGTTCTACAATGTGTTGATTGGGCAGGAAATCTGCCCCTTTGCCTTTTTAATTTATCTCAGTTCAGATGATATGCAGAGCGGTATATTAGACTCTCAGTATCGCCCTGGTGAAGTACTACCCTTTTGGCTTTAGCTGTTTTAGTTTCTTGTTTTCATTAGCCAGGTACTTCCTAACCTTCCTCAATTGCTTTCCTTCGCACTCCCTTTGGCCTTTCAACATACCCTAATCGGAGATGTTAGAGACCCACTGGCTCCGAGCTGTGAGGACTCTTGTGGGGGTATTCACAAAATAAAACCATAGTGAATCATGTGCACTTTGTCTTTAATAGATCGATCGAGATCCGCTTCGTGACTGCCGCCTGCGACAGTCGCATTGAGACGTGAGAGTTTTGTGCCCGCATACACGCTCTGTCTGGCTTGTGTTACGCAGCCAGACCACCGCTCGTTCGCTAGCCGGCCGGACTCCGACCGGCTGCCTGCATAGGCGCTCGCGCCCCCCAACTGCCTTTTTCAAGGCAAGCAAGAAGACGCCCTGGCCCCTCCAAGAATTTCAATCTCCTTCAAGCAGAAGTACAAGACCCCTGCCGTGCGGATGTACCCCGCGCGGCTTATCCCAGCCAACCCGGAGGACTCGCCGATTGTGGTCCCCCCGGGCGCCCGCCAGTATAGGCGGCAATCTAAGACGGGGACAGTCTTGTTCACCATCCCCGCCATCCCCGCCTACCAGCCCCGGACTCCTGCCCCGACTCCTGCCCCGACTCCTGCCCCGACTCCAGCTGCGACTCCCGCCGCCATCCCAGCCCCCATCCCGATGCCCGAGCCTGTAGCCGGGCCCAGCCGCCCCCCGGTAGGCCCAGCCTCTGCCTACAGGCCCCCAGCGAGACCACAGCAGCCCATGGACCAGACGATCCCGGAGGAAGGATGGACAAGGCCATCCAACCCCATCAAGAGACCACTGTCCCCGCAGGGACCCCAACCGGTTGTTATCGGCAACCGGTTTGGTGACCTTAAAGAGGTCAGTGAAGGCGGCGGCGCACCGCGTACCAAGCGCTCAAATAATAATATAAATTTTTCCTCTCCCACAGGTGCAGCGGCCAGGAAAGATCGTGTCCCCCCGGTCGTAATGACCCTGGGGGACCTGACGCACGCGCAGATTACCGCGACCGTGCAAGGACATCTGGGGCATCCCAATTTTACCTTCCGGTATAACAGGGGCGGGACTGCCAACATCTTTGTGCGGAGTATGGACGACCACCGCGCACTGACCAATGGATTACGGGGGGAAGCTAGGGGCTTCCACACCTTCACGGCCGAGGCGGAGAAGATGAAGAAGGCCGTCATCAAGGGCCTGCCAGCAGTCGACACGGCTGACATCATGGAGGATCTGGCAGAGCAAGGATACCCTGCCATCAAGGTTGTGAGGATGACAACCGCCTCAGCTGAGTATCCTATGTACTTAGCGCAGTTCGCCAAAGAGGTGAACATGGGACAGCTGAGAGCGGCTGTCAAATACCTGTGCCACTGCCGGATCCGCCTGCAGAAGCACCGTAGCAACCACCTGCAGCACGGCACGCAGTGCTACAGATGCCAGAATTTCGGGCACGGGTCCCGGAACTGCTCGCACACCGCCAGGTGTGTGAAGTGCTTGCTGGAGCACACCTCGGCGCTGTGCCCGAAGACGACGAGGGACGAGCCAGCCGCATGCTGCAACTGCGGCGGCCCCCATCCGGCCAACTTCAGAGGCTGCCCGAAGAGGGTAGCCTACGTCTCCTCGCTGCAGCAGCGCCAGAGACCACCACACCGCCAGGCCCAAGGAAGCAGGCCACACCCTCAGGCGCAGACGGTGCCGAGGACTGATGGACGCTCCTGGGCTGACGTAGCCGGCGGCTCCTCAGCCACGCACCAGCAGCAGCAGCAGCATGAAGACGAGCCCCGTCAGCACCCCCGCCCACAGCAACAGTCCGCCTCCGCCGAAGATGATGTGGACATAATGGCCCTGCTCCAGGGTCTACTGCGCGTGCGATCGCAGCTGGCCCGCTGCACAAACAAGACCGAGAAGCTCGTCATCTTGATGGAGCTGATCACCTCCACCCTCGATGTCTAATCCCGAGATGGTCAACGTCCTCCTGTGGAATGCCCACAGCATCCGTTTCAAAACCGATGAACTGCTCGCCCTAGCAAATAATACAAACACTGACATTATTTTAATTTCAGAAACGCATTTAAAACACGACACACCGCTGAGAGTGCCCGGCTTTGAAATTCACCGAGACGACCGAGCGGAAGGACAAGGCGGTGGTACCGCTATATTCGTTCGTCAATCAATCACGTCTACAAGGATCCCCACTCCGAAGTTGAAGTATACTGAAGCCACAATTATCGAAGTCATCATAGAGGATAGAGCGCATACCTTCATCGCCGCCTACTGCAATTTGAACTACAATCTGGTGAGAGAAGATTTAGATAAATTACTTAATTTGCGCCCAATTGTTGTTCTAGGAGGAGACCTAAACGCCAAGCACAACTATTGGAATAACTACAGAGGCAATGCGAACGGGAAAACGCTCTTCACACATATGCAGACTCATAACTACACGATAATGGCCCCGGACAAACCGACGTTCCACTCAGCACGCGCAAAGTACCCCAGCACGCTGGACATCGTACTCGAGAAAAACGTCAAGACGATCTCGCCACTACGCACGCTAGATGAACTCTCGTCGGATCACCTGCCCGTGAGCTTCAGCATCGGAGGAACGACTTCTAGGAGCCCCAGAAAACAGCGAAACTACAAGGACGCCGACTGGGAAGGATTCAAGAAAGAAATTAACGAACGAATATACCTAACGTCGGGAACTCTGCGCTCATCAGAAGAAATTGACGAAGCCGCTAGCACTCTCACGGAAATCATTCAACAAGCACAAGACACATACATACCTCTCAAAGAAGTACACACATACACGATCAAACTTCCCGAGTACGTCTTATCGCTCATCAAAGAAAAGAATCGCCTGCGCCGCATTTATCACAGCACGCGGGACGAATACTTCAAGACTGCCTACAACTGCCTGCAGCGGGAAATCAAGCAAGAAATCACCAATCTCAGGCGCGAACTTTGGACGAAGAAAGTTACGTCACTCACGACAAAGGACAACAGCCTATGGAAAATGGCGAAAGCCCTGAGACATCAAGACCACACGATTCCCCCGCTTGAGAAGTTGGACGGCTCTGGACTCGCGCTGTCACTTGAAGAGAAGGCAAACGCGCTCGCCGACGGATTTGAGAGAGCCTATACAGCCACGGATGGCCTGAGTGATCCGGAAACGGATCGACTAGTAGAAGACTCTCTTCGAGATCTGGACCAAGCGGAGCAGACGAACGTCGCCGACATTCATTTCAGCACGCCGAGTGAAGTTGCCGTCATCATCAAGCGATTGAAGACCAATAAGGCGCCGGGAAGCGATCAAATACACAACATTTTACTCAAACATCTTCCTCAAAAAGCCATCATTTACATTACAAAACTGTTCAATGCCTGCCTCATGACCGGACATTTCCCGCAGATCTGGAAAATGGCCACCGTGCTGCCCTTCTCCAAGCCCAACAAGGACAAGAAGCAGCCGACGAACTATCGGCCCATCAGTCTACTCTCCACTCTGAGCAAGGTATTTGAACAGATTATACTCAACAGGCTGCTTCCACACCACGAAGAAAACCACACTTTGCCGGACGAGCAGTTCGGATTCCGGAAGAGGCATTCCACCACCCACCAACTTACCAGAGTAGCGGAATTCATCGCAAGAAAATTCAACGAACATCGCTACACTGCCGCTGCGCTCCTCGACTTGGAAAAGGCATTCGACACTGTTTGGATCAGAGGGCTCCTGCACAAGCTTCACAAGACGAAGACGCCCATCTACATCATCAGAGTGATCCAAGAATACCTGAAGAACAGATCTTTCCGAGTCTTCATCAAGGATGCGCTGTCGACAATACGTGAGATTCCAAAAGGCGTGCCACAAGGAAGTTTGCTGGGACCCCATCTCTTCAACATCTTCACGCACGACATCCCCCAGGACGAGAGATGCAAGACATCCATATACGCAGATGACGTCAAACTCTACGTTTCCTCGCTTCACCCGGATATGGCGGCCATATACCTACAGAGGGCGCTCGACGCTCTCGTAGAATACTACAAAAACTGGCGCCTCAAACTGAACGAGGCCAAAACCGAGGTCATTATGTACACGAGGAAACGCAAGAAGACAAAACCAGACGTCAACATCGAAATGGGAGGACACGTCTTAGAATGGAAGGATGAAGTTGTCTACCTGGGCCTGACCATGGACTCACGCCTCAACTGGAAATCTCACATATTCAAGGCACACAACAAAGCCAGAAAGGCAGTCGGCGCGATGAAACCAATATTCAATCGAAGAAGCCCGCTACTTCCCAGAACCAAACTCCTCGTCTACTACTCGCTTATCCGACCGGTACTGACATATGCGATCCCCGTGTGGGGTAGCATCTCACATTCTGACCATACGAGACTACAGACTTTACAAAATCTCTGCATTAAAATCACTTACAATACGAGGTGGAGAACCAACTTGAAAAAACTTCATGACAGAGAAGACATTCCGACCTTATTTGAATACACTCACAGACTCACAGACCGATTTTACAAATCTCTCAGACATAGTAAAAATAAACTCATTCAAGAAATCGGTCAATATAATTCCCCTGCTGACTTTACTTTCAGATATATCCACAGACTACCTAAACACATACTGATGGACCTCGATCACATCTGGCATGTGCCGGATTCAGAACCAGACGATTAAGCGAACAGTAGGTATTTCCTAAATCTCCAGATTCCTTCCCCATAACGTATGTTTATATATCTATTTATATATTTATATAATATTTCATATTGGTATTTATATGTATGTTTATTTTAAACTCCCATAAAGTATATATTAACATAAAAACAGACATACACCCCACACAACACAAAATGCAGGACATCTGATGTCACTGAAGGCCGAATCTGTTTCATGTTGACAATCGGCCGCCTCCCTTGAATAAGGTTTTTTCGTGGATTTCCTTATTTCCAAAGGCAAATGCGAGGGAATTCCTAAATAAGAGGACACGACCCATCTCCTTCCCTCTCCCAACACAACACAAACAGACACGTATGTATATATGCTGCCGCGGCTGGCTATGCTGATGATGATTGTTCCCGCTTGGGCGGACATGCAATTTTAATAGGGTTTTTAGATAACAATTTTTCCCTATCGATAAAACACAGGACCTTTAAGTCTATAATAGCAAGGTAACTTTTTAATAATACCCACATGAGGTAAAAATTGCGAGGCGCATATGACGCCGTTCTATTTGTATAAAGAACATTAACTTTAAATTCAGTAAATTTAAATGATTCGCACTTCATGCAAAATAAGATTCTAGTAAAAAAAAAAAAAAAAAAAAAAAATTTGTCTTTAATAGCCCAAACCCGTGAACAATTATGGATAGTCTGAATTCTTGACAAATCATTTCCAATTTAAAAAAAGGTAGGTGCTTTAACGCTTGTCTGAAATCTTTAAACTAAGTTAAAATTTTGAAAATCATCCTTAAATTCAAAGAAATTTTAATGTGTATCATTCATTTAACAACAGATACGCAGGACACGACACAACCGAAATTAGTATTTTTGATAATCATGTCAATCTTGTTACCAATTACAAAACGAACAATAGTTATTGTGACCATACTATAGTGCGTTTTCTGTGATGAGCAACGCATTTGTATTAATTTAAAACACCTTGATTTCACACATAATGCAGAAAAAAGTATGTTATCCATATTAAGAATAACGAACAAACTAACTTTTTTTATGTTATACATTCATTTACTTACTATTTCATGCTTATTTTATATTGAATCAACACATTAGTATTCAGTTAATTTGCACAAAATTTTATTATACAGGGTGTAACAGGACGTAACCTTCGATTCCCCAGCGATTCCTGAGCATATTTGGAGTAATACATGTATTTGTCATTTTGCTGTCCGATGATGTTTTTTTTTCTATCAAAAGAAAGAAATATTTTTTTCGATCACATGTCGCTACTGATCCCATAGCTACAAGAAATACCGCGTCGCGATGGGTTTGAGCGAAATATGCAATGTTTCGTGCGTGCCGCTAGAATAAGACACAACACTTATCAAGGCTAACAATTATTATAAGCAATAACTATCAGCCTAAAACACTCATCCATATTGACAAAAACCTCCCGAGAAAAGATACATGCCGCCGACGGGACTTCAGGCTTATCAAGGCCGCTAGAATATATACGCGCTTCTCGAGTAACAAACTCAGTTGCGATGCGTGGTGGAAAAATATTTTTAATGTTTTTATTAGAAAAAAATGTCATCGGACATATATAATATGCGCTGGAATCTCTGGGTAAAATCTCTCGGGTACGTCATGTTACATACTGTATATATATATATGGGTTGTTTTCTTACAATTACGACAACTGCATTTATTTTATTATACTTAATTACTGTAATCAATGTGTACATTTTTTCACGAAAAGCCCATTAGGGCGTAAATAAATAAATAACAATTCACATAAATTTAAGAAAAATATGCCACCATAAGAATGGAGAAGATCCCATGATGTTTTATCCAAGCATTGGCAAGCATTGTTGACAATTTAAAACACCTGTGTCATCCAGCGTTTTCACTAAAGAGATACAACATGAATATGGGCACTAAATTTTAACACTATCGCATAAAAGTAAAAACTGATAATGTAGAAGGCTCGATACTGACAAGTTTTTTCCATAAATAATCATGCCTACGTAATATGAAAAAACATGCAGGAAAATGCGTTTGGACGGGAAGATTCTCAGTGTTCCGCAGTTGTAAAAATGTCCAAAGTTCTTTTTATGAGCATTAATCTCATGATAAATGATTTTTGCACGCAACGAAGGCGCCTTGTGCAAGAATACTCACGATTTTATTTTATGCATTTAATCACAATATGGTAAATACAGGGACAGGGTCGTTTATCATGGGGATTAATTGCAGATTTAAGCCGAAGTTTTGCGGAGGAAAGTACAACAGTGTAAAACGAGAAAGGATTTTGTATAAAATTGTACAAGAAGGTTTATAAAATTATGACAAACTAACGTAATGTAATTATTATGAAAATTAATGAAAGGGATACATTGGTTATACCTACTATAGGCACCTAATATCTTTATATATATAAATCTCGCGTCACGATGTTTGTCAAAGATAAACTCCGAAACTACGAAACGAAAAACGATTTTGATGAAATTTAATTGCGTGAGCTCAAAATGTAAGGGGGGAGGGGTCCGGTAAAATCTCACCAAATCTAATTTAAACTGAGGGAAGGGTCAATAAAAATCTCACGTCAACTTTAAAAGAATATATACATAATTATAGAGGTTATAAAAATAAATAAAAAATTGTTTCAGTTCTTTTGAAATGTCCCATTTTGCCCGCTGAAAAAATGGCTATTATGAAAATCATTTATTTCGCGAGAAAGAAAAAATTCCACGTGAGGGACAGGGGGGTCCCACCCCTAGTTGTAAATCTCACAGTAGTGGTAAATTTTTTTTTTTTTTTTTTTTTTTTTTTTTTTTTTTTTTTTTTTTATTTATAAAAGAAAATCATAAGTCTTTAATATTACATAATTCTTTGGCTAATTACAATAAAAATAGTTTTTTTAACAAAATCTACCCAATTCAATAAAGAAAAACATTTCTCGTGTTTGAATTGGGGAGTAGTGCCATTACAAAGGTAAGAGAAAAAATAAAATAGAAGAAAAAATTTGAGGTAACAAAATACATAAACTTATATAGGATGTTAACAAATATACATTGGTAGTGGAATTGAGTATCATATCAGTTATTAAGTTGGATATACAGAAATAGATAAGTAAAAGTAAGAATATAGATGTAGTGAAATAAAATAATATTTTTACATTTCAATTTATAGGTAGGTATTATATATAATTAACAAAGGTGTTAGGTACATGGATTTGATTCTAGCAGTTGAGTAGAGGAGCTGATAATGCTGTAAAAGCAGTACATAATATTGAGTTGTGACAATAATCCTTTGGTAGTTCAATGTTGATGGAATATTTTTGGAGGATACGTTAAAAAAGAAAAAAATAAATATTTTTATATATTTATTTTTTTGGTTATTAATGTTGAAATAAAATATGTACTATGTCATTAAATCACTAGTTTTAAGTCATCTGTTATAGTCATAAGTCACTAGCTACAAGACTTAGATGTTAGTCACTTGTTACAAGCATAAACCTTATTTATAAGCCAGATATACTAATTCTATTATATTTATTACAGCGCCCTTGAGGTGATTTTCCACAAAAACGGCGCTATATAAATCAGCCAAATATTATTATTATTAATAAATTTCATAATAATTCACAAAAATTTGAACGTAGTGTGGAGTATTTTAGGACAAATCATTTGCTGCTATTTTGTGACCGCTTGTGCATGATTAAACTGTATAAAACCTACGGATACCTTTAACAGTTCTTACCTTTGATTATAAATCCATTTTTTTTACAATTATGCAATTTTTTTAAAAATAATTAAGCCTCGGCGCCGAACATTTTAATATTACGAATGCTAATCAGAACATCCAGGATACGCGTTATAATTGCTTACACAAATTAATTATTAGAAAAAACCCAAGAAAAGATGTATAAAAATGCTTCATTCCAACTTCTGTGTTTCCCATTGTCAATTTATACCAGGAAATACATGAAAACATTATAGTGTAGAGAGTGAATAAAACATCGTTAACACAAATTACGAATTAACCTAACCTAACGCAATAATATAATTATTACGTATTGATGTTATTATTATGACGATTAAATTTATCAGAAGTATGCAACTTTTTTTATAAAATTTACAAAAAAATATTTTTTTATTATTTATTAACCAAAAAATACATTTTATGTACATTCTTTTAGGTATATGCCACCTCACTAGGCTGAGCCTGTTCCGATTAAATTAACTCCTGAAATATTTAAATAAACATGTCTTCCTCATTCTACCACAATATTTGTAATTTATCATTAATCCTTTTCGTAAGTAGATATATTATATATGTACCTATGTACATTTATGGAAATTTTAATATTATAATTTCACTGTAAAATAAAGAGTAGAAAACTGTGAATGGAAAATGATGTTTCGTGAACACCTCACTACTCACCAGGATAACCTGTGCTGAGGTGTTCACGTGGTTGTGATTAATTTTTATTTTTATTATAAAAAATGTAAAGTAAGAAATAATAAATTTTTTAAAGAGGAACAGTTTTAAAATCTTATTAAATTCTTGAAAAAAAAGATCCATGCATAGATAAATGATATAGTGTATCTACTAAGCTGGGAGGTGGGCCCCGGGAACCATTTATTGAACAACCAACACCTCTGCCACAGGTCACCCCAAGTTGTTCGCTACGTTTAACGACTGGAGGCACTGATGAAAACCAGCTGCATTCCAGGAGAAATCCTGAATTGCAGCTGAGCACTTTGACCTTCTAAGTGACCTTTTCGTCAATAGAACCAATGTGTAATCAAACATGTATATCTATATATTATAAAAAGAAATCGATTGATGAATAAACGATTTTATTATTATTAATATTACCTAGCAGAGGTGCTCGGGTTCATGGGGTTAGATTTGTCCAGGACTTAGTGGCGTATGCGTCTGACCACAAACTGCGTGGCAGGCCAGATCGGGAGATACTGGTTGAGGGAGACCTTTTGATCTCTCCAGCCGGACCCTCTCGACTCATCGGCTTGCACCCATGGCTTCAGACATTTATCACTATTAGATATATTGATCTCCAGATTTCTTATCATCCCTCAAACCTATTTCCTTCCCAGGACTTCCTCTCCTTTCCCTTAAAAGTCCCTCCACACAGCATCTTCAAAGATGGATGGAATTTTTTTCTTCAGGGCTTCCTGTGTAGAGAGAATTGTAAAAAAAAAATGTACAGAATCTCGAACTCTTGCGATATGCTTACCACATGTTGCTTGCCTCTGTAAAGATGGAAATTGACTACTCTAAGATACAAGTTAATTCCTAGAAATGTATTAATTAAAACAATAGGCACGCGAGTCTTCCCGCCTACTGTTTCCGTCCGCGTATTAAGTATTGTTACTCATTCATAGTAGTAATCACACTAAATCCCAACTCGGGGGACGATGGTGGCGTTAATCCCGTTGGAAACATAACCTCAATTAACAGATCCGTGCAATCGCATTACTTTTAATAGGCTAGGTCTTGGCGGCTAGGTTTATTGCTTCGTTTAAGCTTAAATACGGTGATGGCGGTTACTTGCCAAGTGACCAATTATTATTGAGCTTAAATAACGAACATAATATGTTTATAATGACAAAACTCTGTGGTGTAAATTGTTTAGAGCTAGAAATTTTCGCTTCTGGGGAGTTTATTATATTTAAAAAAAAACTTGTAACACATTTGTTGGTAAAATGTTATTTATTAAAGGTAAGTTCAGATCACATATAGTAAAAATAGTCACAATGTATCAAATCACAATAATAATTAACTGAGCAAGGGATCGGAGGGAACCTTGCTGATTAGTCTTTGGGAACAAAAAAACTGACTCGTGCCGTTATGGTAACGGGCGGCGGCGACTGTGTTCTGATTAGAGGGTCGTACCATAGGACGAAGCGCAACTAAGGCAGCAGTCGGGGTCTGGTTGGTGCTTTGCTTATGGAAGTAGAATACTCCTTAGAGGGTCGTGCCAAAGGACGAGGCGCAACTAAGGCAGCAGTCGGGGTCTGGTTGGTGCTTTGCTTATGGAAGTAGAATACTCCTTAG
Organism: Limnephilus auricula; assembly: GCA_951813805.1. Classification (NCBI taxonomy): domain Eukaryota; kingdom Metazoa; phylum Arthropoda; class Insecta; order Trichoptera; family Limnephilidae; genus Limnephilus; species Limnephilus auricula. Next base: position 5,775,089 of record OX638396.1, read on the forward strand.
AGGGTCGTGCCAAAGGACGAGGCGCAACTAAGAGAGTGTACTAGCCAAGGGCGAGCTGCAGACGAACTGGTTGAATTAGGGCGTGCAGCTCTTTATATAGGCCATTCCTTGTGGCGGGGCGTGGTTTATGAGGCGACTCGAGGGTAGGAAATGCGCAGAAGGCGTCTGCGCAGCCTGGTTAGCCTAGGTTTGGGTGAGCAGGATGGCGCTGTACGGGGGAAAGATATGGCGTAGTGGCAAGCGTAAAAACGGTGTGCTACAAACTTCTAAATTCTTTAAGTATGAAAAAATTGGGAATAAATTATAACGGAGTATTTTTATGCACCAAATCATTAGCATTGGAAAAGTAATTATCAGTCCTGTAAAATGCTATAAGTTGTTAGTGTTTTACTTCCGAACAGTGTTCCCAGTTTGCTTTATTGTAAAAAGAAGAAAATTTTAGTAGTAAAGTTCTAAAATTTGATCCTAAGCTTCATAAAAACAAAGAAAGACGTAATTGGAGATTGCTTGAAGCAACATAATTAGAGTTATGGGTACGTGGTAAGTCATTTCGGCATTTTGATCACCACCTTAATCTTCCATAAATGGCTTTATAACCGTCGTAAGCGGCTTGACAAATACATGATATATTTATTATACATGAGACTTCTCACAGTTGCACGGAGAAAAATGTTATTCTAATATACGATCATTTTATTCGCAAAAACAGTTAAAAATGGGACTGAAGTTCTTACGAAGAAATTAACAGGGTTTCAATGTGTATTGGCGGGAACATGTAAGAATAATTTGTTGGTATACGTAATTTCGTACACATCTCCGTGTGTAAAAGATGAATTACCAGATATTGTAAATATTATAAAATACCATTACACTTTGCTGTTCTGCAAAACCTTTGGCATTATCAAATACCTGTCCACTCCGCGTCATGATTCCATTAAACCTACTTATAAAACCAATAAATCTTAGCCGATAATAAAAAGATCGATTGTTCTGTCATTCCATCTGGCTGCGGTCACGGATCTGCCAGTACCTCAAACAGCGCCACACGGTCCCATTAAATCTATGCGGAATTGGTGATGACCAGTTGCATTGACACGATTCTACAATCACACCGGAACTGCGGAATTGTGGAACCGTTACCTGCAGGTAACAGGCAACAGGCAACAGTCAACAACCAAGAACAACGGCAGTCAAGTGATCCTGACGATTTACTTAAGATCATGACGTCACGACCTCCATAAGTCGGAAGGCCGCGGGCAGTGAGAGGAACTTATACCAGAGCCATCATCACGAATCCAGGAGAAATCCGGCAAAGATATATTTAAAGCAAAGCTACTTTGGGTAAAGGATGAAGTCAGGAACTCTCTCCATTTTATGTAGTACTGGGAAGTAGAGACTTTTGGACAAGAACCAAGCCCTAAAGCAAAACCACGCAATTCACAAATTCTTCAAATTTAAAGAATTCAAGAAATGCGATCATTCCAACTTATTTGTTCAAAGAAACACATTTGAGGGATATTGCACGTTGCTGCAAGACCTTAAAAGCTCTGATAAAACTAAATTTATGTATCTGAGTGCAATAGCGTAGGTGTAGGTTAAGCATTTATAAAAATATATATTCAATCTCAAAAATTTTCTAAAACATAGTTGGTCGAGAAGTTAAATTGGTTAGCTCCTTTGAATAACGAAAACAAACTAATTGACTCAAAAGGATTGAAAGGTACAACAGAGTACGAAAATTGTAACATTTCTTGTGAGTATTATAATCATTAAAATATTGTTTAATTCAGCGGTACTTGAGGAAAAGCGGTGGCCTCTTTTCGGCGAAAATTCTTTTTCTTTGTTCATGAAATATTTATGTATACAGTTTTTTACGTGCTTTTCGACTACCACACTAGACACATGGCCGTATTATGGTAGTCGAAATTTGTAATTATAATTATATAAATGAAATATCTGTTGATTCGTTAATATATTGTTTTCTTACATGGAATATATTTGTATAATACGTAACACTTTAACTGGTTCCCTGGTTAACTGGTTAGATTGTAGAAGCATAAACCAACCGTATCGTAATCTGTTGATATTAATAAGATAACAAAAACATAAATAAATTACTTTACTTGTCGACTTAATGAAAATAAAGGTTATTTAATTAATTATTAAAAGTATTTTTTTAACAATTAACAATGTGGGGAAATACTACTATAACCTATCTGAAATAAATCCGAGTTGTACAAAACGCAATTGTAAAATTATTAGTAGTCCCTAAATATTCAAACAGAGACATAATACACCGTTGCTGTTTTAGAGTGCCAAAATCTGAACTGTTAAGGCACAAAATAATAATTCAGCATATATTTATTTACCCCGCAGCATAAAGAGAAAATAGAACATAAATATAGCACTAGATTCACACGCAACGACGGGTTATACGCCCGATAACGATCGCCATTGACTGTAACGGCCACTCCTTGCTCATTTTCAAAGAAAAATGGCCCAATTATGCCTCTGGACCAAAATCCGCACCAAACAGTGACTCGTTTTGGGTGTACCGGCTTTTCAATGTAGAGACAATTGACGCTTTAAAGGACAATATTCGTGAAGCCATTGGTGAAATAAAGCTGCACACAATCGATAATGTGCTTAAAAATTGGACCGATCGTGTAGGCTACTGCATGGCCAGCCGAGGCAGCCATTTGAATGAAATTATTTTCCATTATTAACCGGAAGGATTGTACTTATAAATAAAAAAAGAAATTTGAGAAAATATTCAGTAGTTTTTTTTTTATAGCATTTTCAAAAAAAAAAAGTTATTTGGCGGACCCTTTAGTTCCGAAATTTAATAATAAGTACGGACAGAGAACGTTTGAATACAACATACCGAAAATATTTAATTTATTACCTGACATTATAAAGCAATGTAATTCTATGACTAAGGTTAAATATATGGTGAAAAATTGACTATTGGAAAAAATATTTATATTGATATGTATGAAAAAATGTTGAATCTGTAGATATAAGATGTAAATTATAACTATCACATTTTAATTAATGAAGATAATATTGCGAAAGTCAATCGAAAATCCGAAACAGAAAAAGATACGGATACATCTGGGACTCGAACCCAAGACCTTTGGCAATTCGAGTCCCAGATGTATCCGTATCGTTTTCTGATTTTTCTGTTTCGGATTTTCGATTGACTTTCGCAATATTATCTTCATTAATTAAAATGTTATAATTTGAGGTTTAACTCATTAAGTAAAAAAGTTTAAAATAAAAATAAATTATAACTCTTAAAATGTATTATGTAACTAACTAACTATAATGTTGACAAGCCAATTCAATTGGCTTAGCAGGACTTGTCTGTTATTTGTATTATTTTAACTGTTCTTTCAAAAAAAAAAATAAAAAAAATATATAGAATTGAAATGATAGTGCCACTGGGCTACAGCCATCGACCAACAAAGTCTAGAAAGCGCGCGTGAATGTTAAAAATGACACAGAAACCAACATGATTGGTTCAAAAATTGGTTTAAGAAAATAAAAAAAGAAGGTCCGTTATCTCGCAGTCAAAAGATCGCAAAAAGCATTTTGTTGCAAGGAGCAAAATTTGTCTTCCAATATATATAAGTTAGGCGACGGAATTAGTTGGGGAGTTTTACAATAATAAACTATCCATGCACAATGCACATAACAAAACAACTTTTTATAATACCACCCAATGTTTTCTAATAATTAATTATTCACCTTCACATCAGGTATGCCATTATTTCCCAATAAAATTTCATAAATCACCGACAGATTTCTATAAAATTCAACATCACCACTTACACATCAATAACACACAATTTAAAATCACAATGGTCAAAAAATATACGTAGAAATATTATTTATTAGACAGTTTTTAATACAATCATTATTATTTTTAACTGGCGTCGTCCCGTGCATTCGGCAATTCGACAAATTGGATAGAAGACACGTATAATTTGGTAATCATAAAAAATGATTGTCGTGTTCCTATTATTCATAGACGAGTCTGAAGACTGTAGTGTGTTGGTATACGTATGGGAGGGAGGTAGTTATGTTCATGCCTCACACGACATATTATTAGATTCATCTGATAACTGATTATGCGGGCTTCATGATATCACACTCATACCTAGTACCTACCTAGTAGGTGTCTACGTCTAACGATCTAACTACACAATGTATAGTGTGCATGATGTTGTCAAAATTATATACAGGACGTCAAAAAGTACGATACTAACAAAATGTATTAACTTTATAAAAACAGAGGTTGCGCGGCTTTTTTGATACAACATGCACAGAGAAAAATGTAATTCTAAAATACGATTACTTTATTAGTAAAAACGGTTAAAAACGGGACTGAAGTTCTTACGAACAAATTAACAGTGTTTCAATGTTTATTGGCGGGAAAATGTAAGAATAATTTGTTGGTATACGTACAAAATTACGTTAACCAACAGATTATTCTTACATGTTCCCGCCAATAAACATTGAAACACTGTTAATTTGTTCGTAAGAACTTCATTCCCGTTTTTAACCGTTTTTACTAATAAAATGTTCGTATTTTAGAATAACATTTTTCTATGTGTGTAATTTTGGATTTGAGGAGTGGCAGGGGTTACGAAATGGGATCATATAAGAAACACGACGATCCGAGATGATCTAAACATTGAACCACCGAGGTGGCTTGGGAATGTATTGATGACTGAATTCCGAGGAAGATTCTGAGTGCGATTCCAGAGGGTAGATGTCCAGTGTCCAACTCCAGAAACTGTGTGAGGAGAGGATGGGTCTGCCATGGTCAGAGGCCGAAAAATCAGCGCAAGACAGGGACGTATGGAGGAGACTTGTAGAAGCTGTGTGTCCCCGACCCGAATAGAACAACGGGAAGAAGATGATGATGATGAGGTTAAAATACTCAACCAAAACTTAATACACACATTTTTCAAATCAAATTTTGGTTTTAATTTGTAATTTAGAGCAAATTTGAAACACATTATTTGGATGCAAGGTCTACTTAATATATTGTACAACCACTACTTCATTTGTGTTTTAAACTATAAAAATATAGGTCATTAAAGAATTCAATCTTTTATGAATATAGAGGCAAAGCTTCGAGTTTTCAATTTAAGTTCTATAAAATTATATATTCAGTGGCCAAAATATATTATTACACAACTGATTGTCGGCAGTATAAAAGCACCTCCTTGATTTAAGCCAGATTTTATCATTTTAATAAATGCACAACTTTCAAAATGAAAAAAGAAAAAACACTAATCTAGGGACGTCTGTTTCAACGCTTTGTTCATTAAAAGAAATAGTTAAAGTTAAATTTTTCCAAAATGTTTTTTCAATCAATTTAACTGCCTGTTTAATGTCAGTTTTAACATTTGATTTTATTATCCGAAAACCGATATATAACTCTATAGTTACTTAAACATTTTGATATATTTGACAGTTGTATTGAAGGTAAGGTACGAAATGACGGGCTTCATTGATTGATTTTATTAATCATGAATCATGATTAATATTTTGATGATAGTGACTGATGATAGTAATGAATTCTTCATCCAATATGTCTTGCAGCGATATCGAGGAATATTTTGCTTTTTAGATTAGCCACACAAATAACTATTACTTTAGCGAAAAAGGTTGAAAACTTTGATCACTTGAAATAGCGCGTGCTAATATTTAACATCCTCGTTACTTTAACTGACGGTTAAAATTAGGTCCGATTAACATAGGGTACCAAACATCTATAACCAATTAATTTTCTCGCAATTTGCCACGCATCTTCCAACTTGAATTTTAAAAATAGTGGACACCTAATCATTATATGGAGTCCCCGGGAGACGAGAGAGGGTGAAATAATATTTTTCTGTGTCTTTATGTCTTTCATATTTTCCATGAGCGTTATTGATATTATCTTCTTCGATGATTAAACCCTGTACAAATCGCAAGTGCGTCCCATGGTTAAATTTGCCAGCCACCTCTAGTCTGGAGCCCCAAAGTACCTGAAAAACATCCTCGACTCTATACAGAAACGAGCGGTCCATTTGATAGATTCTCCCGTCATAACAAACGGATTGCAAACTTTAGAGCACACACTTTAGAAAGCTATCCTTTTTCTACCAGTATTTCAATGCAAGATGTTAAAAAGAACTAAATTTATTATCCCCCTCAGCACCGGTGTACAGTCGGGAAACATGCCAAACGCGCGCACAACATATGCACACGGTTGACATTTGTCACGTGAGAACGGGTCGCTTCTACGACTCGTTCTTGAGTTCAACAGCTCGGCTGTGGAACGATTTGCCGGCCTCTGTGTTTCATCTCCTCAAAAAGACCCTCCACCCAGCATCTTCAAAAATGATATAGGTCCGGAGGGATATAATTTTCCTCCGAGTCTCCTGTGTGGAGTTAATATAAAATATAAAAAAATTATATTACTATCATTTATTAGTAATGACAGTGATTCATTTATACGACAGATCATGATATTTATTTCCGATTCGTTAGTTCCAACGAGATGGGAGGCCAAGATAAAACTCGTAAAGATACGTGGTTAATTGACGAAACAGATCCGATCTACTGCGAGCCGGAAGACCACACGAATTACCACAATAATAAATATTCTCCATCTTGATGCGAAGAGTATAAAAAATTGTGTGATGAATTAATAATTTTAATTCTGAATACGGTATCGATCTTGAGTTATCCCTAATTTTCAAGCAACATTTTCACTAGAGTCAAAATTATGTTACAAAATTAAAATATGATGACAACCAAACAACATAAAATATATAATATCCTAACAATATTGTACAAACTCAAAATTAATATGCTGCCAAGTTATCTGAAAAGTAGTATTATGTATCACGAAAATGTTCATAATTATCCTACGAGAAGATGCAGAGATTTTAAGCTTCCTAATCGTGCACCCAAAACAGCGTGTTTTATAAAGGTCAAAAACTTTATAATAACCTACCGAATGCCGTTAAGGAAGCCTCAAACCTTAGCACTTTTCGTAGTACATGTGCTATATATGTTAAAAACAATCTTTGATCTGATTACGAATATTATACTGTATTTCTTAAAATGTAGTCAACTGTATTTCTTAAATTGTAGTCGACTGTATTTCTTAAATTGTATTTTTTAATTTGTATTTCTTAAACTGTATTTATTAAATTGTCAAATCATATTTTCTTACAAGATGTATGAAAAAAATGTGCATACATCTAAATAAACATAACAAAAACAAAAACAAATAATGTGACCAGACGTCCCGTTTTCACCGGGACAGTCCTGTTTTCGGGCAGCTTGTCCCGGTGTCCCCGGACATATCTTCGGGAAGCCAAAAAGTCCCGTTTTGAAATAAAAAGAAACTCGCAGTAGAATTTAAAAAAAAGGGAAAAAAGCGCGTAAATAAGAATCCTGGCAGTACAATCAAGACGAGTTGTGATCTAGCCTCCTACAGTAAAGTAATTTTAGTCGAAAACATTTTGACTGCAATATGTTGATTTATTTCGTTTATTAAGTAGTAAAAAAATCTCTGTTTTTTCCAATAAGGGATTAGAATTTCAATGTCCATGGGTTTGGTAACTGCAAGATAAATATTGTAATCTAGTATCTTTAGTACAGCGCTCTTGAGACGATTCTTCGCGAAAACAGCGCTTTTTAAGACGATAGACTTCGCTTTTCGGCCCATACAAAAAGGACGCCCGGGAAAAAACACTTTTCTACATCGAAAATTGCACAAAATGAATATTTTTTTTAATACTGCCTTCTAGAGGGAGAAAACTATGTCGGTATGTTTTCGAATTTTCGATGCGTTTCGTATTAACGTAAACATTCACTGTCAAACATGTACGATTTATCAAAAAATATTATTTAAGGAAAAAGTGCTGCTAACTCAACTCTCATAAAGAATTATAAAATTATAAAAAGCTACAGACGTAGCTTCTTCTTTCTAAAAAATAAATATTTTTTTAAATTTCGATTTCGTGAAAGTTTCGGTGTAGAAAAGTGTATTCTCCATAAACCCCTTTTCGAGCGATTTCTGTAGGTAAATTTGAGGGTTGTCTCATTCGCACATTTCGCATTCGCATGTATTGTAAGTGTACGTGAGCTTATTGTGAGCGGGACAGAATGACAGACGCGGGTGTTCCGCGTGTCGTTCAAAGTCTAGCCTCTTAAGTTGTCCAAATTAATTAATTTATTATTATTAAGTACCTATCTTTTTTTTCGGTGTACCGGTCAGGGGAAAAATAAATGGTCACGTTAGTTATCCCGCATGATGTAAAAAATTAAATAATGTGTGAAACATAGCTTGTTTACCAAAAATAATTATTATATCGTGGGGTAATTACTAGAACTACGTATTTAACTCCGAAATCAGCATTTTGGGTTACACCCTAAAATCATAACATTATTTCATCGACTATGAATGCTACAAACAGAAAAGACATTGGAAAAAACGCATTGGAATCATCAAGTTATTTGAACATGTTTTTTGTGGGTATCATCAAAAAACAGCACCGTTTAATTCTATAATTAGGTTATTCTAGTTATCACAAGTGATTTTCCATGTTTCAATAAGGCAACCAGACTAGCTAGTTGTAGCACTAAAATTTGTGGAATTGCCTAAGTTTCTTTCGTTCATTTTTTTTTTTATAACTACGTAAGTCATTCCATCTTTGAAAACAATTTTTTTTCTTCAATCTTCGCAAAATCACTTTTTGGCGTTATTTAAAAAAAAGATCAATAAATAATTCTTTTGATATAAATAAAGGGTTAAAAAAATTACACCCAAGCACAACAGATTTACAATCAGCAAACATAGAAATTTAATCACCTCTATCTATAATATTTTTGTCTATAGTTCTTTTTAGTCTATACTTGTTTGTTTCTTTTGTTATTTCATGTTCTTATTATCCTGACGAAGAAACCATCGTTTTCGAAACATGTCGATAATTATGATTATATAGTGGTGTACACAAAATTATTAATTTAATTTATTTACATAAAGAAATAATTAGCCATTCTCTTATTTAAAAAAATAAAGTAATAATATACAAGAACCAATTTATCAGATTGATCACCATCTTATAATTTAAATTCTTAACAAAATTGATTTCAGAGTTTCACAGTTGTAGTAATTACCCAAGATATTATCTTCAGGCCTAAATGTACATTTTATAATTCCACATTAATAATAATAATAATTGGATGACTTGCATAGCGCCGTTTTTGTGAAAAATCACCTCAAAGGCGCTGTACAAATTGCAATAATTTCTACAATCTTACTTCTAACTACACAATATAAAAATATATAAAACCTATGGCTAAAACAATAGGCCCAGATACTTCGAATGCACGATCTCCAAACGTAGTATTTGGCTTTCGTTTAGGTTCTATCATTCTACCTAGAGCTGATGATGTTGCTGATCTAAGGGTGGACTGCCTTGGACCAGTATTTTCCGGCACGCATAGTTCAGAGTAAATTGTAAATTCATAGTACATTGTAAACAAATACAATAAAAATTCCCAAATTATATATGTATATCAAAGTATAGTGTTAAAATGCCCAACAAAAGAAGTTTAAAAAAGGATTATATAAGATATTCGAACCTCCATTGTAATTATCAATACTGATGTTGCAGAGTCTGGAATAATGACGTTGTTCAAAGCGTTTCTTTGTATTTTATTTCTAGGTTTCTTTATCTGCTGTTTTGATTATGAATGAGACATCTTTGAGGTCTGACAACAAAGGGGTGACTTATCAAGATGGTGGCCACACAATAACTTGAATAATATTAGATTAGATACTTTTAACATCTTGGTCACACACAGACCTTTTACTTGTGTCTTGTGTTGCACATGTATGACGTACTGGACGTGCAAGTTTGCTAAATCAGTTTTTACAATTTTATAGAAACGAAATTAAATTCCAGCGATCCAATTTTAATCTTAAATATCATTATCTTCTTTATATATAAAAATTTCGTGTCACAATGTTCGTCCGAGGTAAAATCCGAAATTACTTAACCGATTTTGATAAAATTTGGCTTACTGTGTGTAATTTGATCCAACTTAAAAGATAGGAGAGTTTTTATCTCGATTATTGACCTCAATATTTATTATTTCGAATTAAATGTTGTTATGGGACAATGATTTTAAATTATTTGTACATTTCTGACAGATGGCGGTGTGAATTAATTTATTGACCACTTGGTTATCTAGGTTAGGTAACCATCCAGTAGATGGCGTTGTGTTTCGTTAGCTACAGCAACGCGTGGGCGGGTCAGCTATATACATATAAAAATCTCGCGTCACGATGTTTGTTCAAGATAAACTCCGAAACTACTTAACCGAAAATGAAATTTGTCTTACTGTGTGTAATTTGGTCCAACTTAAAAGGTATGATAGTTTTTATCTCGATTATTGACCTCAATTATTGCGAAATAAATGTTTGTTTTGGGACAATGATTTGAAATTATTTGTAAGTTGCAAAATTTTCTGACAAATAACGATGTGAGTTAATTTATCGACACAACACTTGGTTATCTAGGTTAGGTAGCCATCCAGTAGATTGTGTTTCGTTTGCCACAGTAACGCGTGGGCGGGTCAGCTAGCGATTAAAATGTATCGGTCAGTGGCTCAGTTGGCATTGCGTTTGGGTCTCACTCAGGCGTTGTGCGTTCAATTCCTCGGCTGGCTAACTCCTCCATTCCAAAGAATAAATAAATGATAATTGCCACCCACCTTCCTACATCGATTAAGCCACATCCCCCTACATTGTAAGATACGCTCTCTCGACTCTTCTGTGATTAATTGCTAGCCTAAGCAGGACAGGCCGGTGTCAAAACATTAGTTATTTATTTATTTAGCATGCCAGCATATCGGAGACAGCTATCACAAACGCACAGTTAGAATAATGGTGGATTGTGAAGCTGTGGGAGCAGAACAGAGATGAAAAAGGACGTATTATAACCACTTAACAAAAAAAAAATTAGAACAACTCTCTTTTTTATAACCTTCGAAGGTTATTCCTATCAATGTATTATATCATTGAAGAAGAAGATAACACTAATAATCTAAACGAAAATATGAAAAAGAAACACAGAAAAGAACACAGAAAAATAAAAGATAACGGTCGAACACGGAACCTCTCGTCTTACAGAGAGAAACGCCATTCCATTAGGCCACTCCCACCATTTATTTAAACGTCATATTTCAAATTCAAAGATTATAAGTATAGAATAGTAAAAGCAATAATTTAACCTTAACCGTTTGACACATAAAAGCAAGTAAAAAGCAAATGAAAACATGATAGTTTGTAGGTGTAAACCTGTCGTAAGAAAATAAGAATATGCCTACTTCTAAGGTATAAAAACCAAAAATTTCTTATAAAAATGAAGTTTGTATGTACATATTAGGTAGTAGTAGTATTAACATAATATCTATGCGACACATAAAAGCTAGTGTATATATTAATTTATTCTTCACTAATCTATTCACGAACTAGCGGGCTCCAAAAGCCAGCCAGTTTGTAAATTGATAAATGATTAAAAATAAAATAACATTTTTACTAAATGGTTACAGTAATTACATGTGAAAAAATAATGCAGTTGTAGTAATTGCAAGAAGTCTACATTTATTATTGTGTCAAACATGAGGAAATATTTCGATCAGAGGTGCAATAGCTAAATGTTTATTGTTTTATTATAAAAGTTCTAATATACTGGTTTTAAATTTGGAAACCGATTGAAAACGATAGACATTAATTGAACTATATGTGTTTCCAAGTGTATGAAGCCTTTGAATTGGAGAGTTTATGAAGTAATTATTGGCAGATTTGGTAACAAAATATAGAGCGTTTAAACGAGTTTTAAACGTTTAATAGTACATAGATAATAATAACTGCTTCCTCTATTTACACATGAGAGTCTCACTTATAATAATTGTACTTGTTTTTCTTCTTCATGAATAAATAGATGTGTATATATTTTAGTTACTGTATTAACTGTACATACGAGTATGTGAAACACGTGATTGTATTAATTGAACATTTATGAAATGTAAACTCTTCTTCCATCCACAAGCAAATGCTTTTAATGGAAGACCAGTATGAATTAATATGTACCATTCTTAAGTTAATAATAATAAAAAAATAAAATAAAAATAAAAACAAGTCATTTCCCCTGCATACCACTACACAATTCAATTGCTTTGGTATGTACATAACATTAACAAAATTTTGTGATGCCTACCTAGCTGTCAAGTTTGAATAGATTTAAATAAAATATTTTGACATTATTATGGTATTTAAAATTAAGACGAAAACTGTATATAGAATATGAACCATGTGCGAAAAAGTGTGCATAGAATATGAAGCATGTGAGAAAAACGCGTTAAAATTCAATTTTCTGGCATAAAATAATTAATGTTTGCCATAAACATATTCTTATAAATGAACTAAAAATATTTTTCTTACTCTGCCAATAATTGTTATTAACAATTGTTGTTTTCCGTTTCGTTATTTTTTTCAAACAGTTTTTATCGATTTTTTCAGAATATACTCAGTCTCACATGCTTCATATTCTGTACGCAACGACGAAATATTATTGTTATTATTATTAAAGATAATCAAATTCAAAGTTTGATTCCGTTACACTTAGGCGCTCCGCCCACTGAGGCAACTGAAAACCAACTAAAACCGGCTGTCTGTCTTGATTGGTCAAAAAGCTTGTTTAACCATAGATGAAGAACAATCAGCTGACAGCTCGCAACCTAGCAACGGCCGCCCAGGGTAATCAGCCGTGACAGTCGGAAGATGGTCGCAAGTCACCGCTTGCGTTACCATTGACAACGGGGTTTTGTGTGATTGTGTAGTGTGCGGGCCATCACATTGTCATACAAAGACAGTTGGCAGTTGAGAGTTTTCAGTTGCCTGAGTGGGCGGAGGCGCTTACGCATTTCTCAAAAATATTTAGGTATAGAAAAGGCAAAAATATGGCTACTTTTGGCCAATTTCTTTTAAAGGTGAAAAATATTATAAATAAATTTTAAACTTTGATGTGAAATTCTCACAATAGGGTATAGAGTAGGTACCTACCTAAGAGTATGGATATTAGAGAGACGGCATGTGAAGTGTGCCCGCGCGCTCCAAGTGTGCCTTTCCGAGAATTTTACCCAAACGGCTTACATTGGCTGCTGGTTTTTGGCCTTTTAATACGTTCCGACATTTTTACGACAGCAGCCAGTTTACATGGTGACAGGCAATGTCAGCCGTGTGGGTAGAATTCTCGAAAAGGCACACTTGGAGCGCGCGGGCACACTTCACATGCCGTCTCTCTAATATCCATACTCTTAGGTACCTACCTATTCTCTGTGTTCTTTTTCACCTTAGGAATACATTAAGCCCCAGTGCCTGCCCAGGCGAACCTAACAAATAGTTTTTACATTTTAATCTGACAACTGTTTTAAATCATAGACAAATAATGGGTGCAATAATAATATATTATTATTTCCCAATGGCTGTCAGTGCGAGTGGTCCATTAATCATTATTTCTTTTGTTGGCATCATTAGAATAATGTAAAATGCGCGGGGCGCCAAACAATATTGTAAACACGAAAGGATTTTGTCAAAACATGGTGCCGCCATCTTAGATTTTTTTTATAAGTCGTCCATTGTCAAGATTGTCTGTTGATTGAGTGAATGTGACTATATTATGTGAACAATAAAACCGTCGGAAGGTTAATCGAATCATCTATGGAATGGCTCCTCTTTATGTTAATTTGTTTACTATAGGTACCCATTTAAATTAATTTTTTTTACATTAGGTCCACACAGGAGGCCCTGAGGAAAATAATTTCCCTCAGGGCCTATGTCATCTTTGGGGATGCTGTGTGGAGGGTATTTTTAAGGAAAGGAAGGAGAGGAAGTTTTGGGAAGGAAAAAGGTATGAGGGTTGGGTAGGAATCTGGCGTTCAGTGTGTCTAGATTATCCGCCGCCAAGACCTAGATAAACCTTACCCCAAGAACCCGGGCACCCCTGCTAAGTCACCAAACGTAGCGAACCACTTGGGGTGACCTTGGCAGAGGTGTTGGTTATCCAATAAATGGTTCACGTGGCGGCGGTACCCATTCCCGCGTTCCAAATTCTGAATGTTATCAATTGAGGAAAAAATCTATTTCCAAACTCTAAAGTTTTATTTTTTGAATTGATAAACTAATGTTTAAGACAAGATTTTCTATGCATAAGAGGGTAACAATTATTATAAGCAATAATTATTAGCCTGAAACACTCATCCATATTGAAAAAATCTCACGAGAAAAAATACATGTCGCCGACGGGACTCGAACCCGCACCCCTCTGATTGCCGGTCAGGAGCTCTACCATTAAGCTACGGCGGGTTACCTCCTACCCGCTAAATGATTCAATATATACCTAGTGTTTCGTTCAACAATAATTATCGCTTATTACATTTTATGAGAAAAAAATGTAATAATTCCTTCTACAGGTCTGTACAGGTTATGTTCTTTGAGGAGTCCCACCACTCTTCTAACAAAGGTATTAGGAAAATGATGACTTACCTCCTTCGTTGTACACGTCAACATTAATTTTTTTTAATGAAGTTACTTTTAATTATTATCAACGACTAGACTCTTCAGTAACACTTATGTACTTCTTCACAGGTAATATCAAAGGACGTATATAATGGGGGAGGTTTCTGGGGTTCAAATCCCTCCCCTATCGCAGGGAGAAAATATTATTCTAAAATACGATCATTTTATTCGTAAAAACTTTTAAAAACGGGACTGAAGTTCTTACGAACAAAATAACAGTGTTTCAATGTTTATTGGCGGGAACATGTAATAATAATTTGTTGGTATACGTAATTTCGTACGCATACCAACAAATTATTCTTACATTTTCCTGCCAATAAACAATGAAACACTGTTAATTTGTTCGTAAGAATTTTAGTCCCGTTTTTAACCGTTTTTACGAATAAAATGATCGTATTTTAGAATAACATTTTTCTCCGTATTAGCAGAGTATTAGCAGATTTCAAATTCCTGGAAAATACTAAACGCGCGCGGTACCGACATTCGGAAAGAGTAGCTCAATTTTTGCACTATCATATAGCGCAATTTCAGTCCTGGAACAATATGTTTAATAGCACAACTGAGAATATATTAAAAGTCCTTAATATGTGTAAATTACATTTAATTCCTTCACAAATCACAAACTCTCGGAGCAATGAGCAGCCAGCCTAGTTCGCCATTAACCTGTCGCGGTTAAAGTATCGTATTTCACACCGACTGCGACTGGACGAGGTTTTATTACACCTTCCGAGACTCGGCTGAATGTTCCGAGAAGCCAATACCACAGGCCATAGGCCATAGAGCTGTAGCTGATAAGAGATTCAGAATGCAGGGATAACTTCTGTTTGTTGATGAAGGGATTTAGGTATATACCATTTCATAGCGCTAGTACTTTCTTCTTCTTAGCTTCAAAGCTTTCTGACGTCCAACTCATTACATTCTCTCAATCTTAAAAAAGCTCTAATCCAAACAACTGCAGTGATAGAACGCCAGTCAAATTCAACCTAACCCAACCAGCTCCAGTGAATAATACACTAGTCAAATTTAACCAAACCCAACCAGATCCAGTGAAAAATACACTAGTCAAATTCAACCTAACCCAACCAGATCCAGTGAAAAATACACTCGTCAAATTCAACCTAACCCAACCAGATCCAGTGAAAAATACACTAGTCAACTTCAACCTAACCCAACCAGATCTAGTGAAAAATACACTAGTCAAATTCAACCCAACCCAACCAGATCCAGTGAATAATACACTAGTCAAATTCAACCTAACCCAACCAGCTCCAGTGAAAAATACACTAGTCAAATTCAAACTAACCTAACCTAATCCAACCAGCTCCAGTGAAAGATACCCCAGTCAAATTCAAAACAGATCCTTCTGTCAAAATAGTATCTTGGCAACTTTTAAAACTTTGAATTTGTTCGTAAAATTTTAAATAACTGGAGGACCTACAATTTGACTTACACGGAGAAAAATGTTATTCTAAAGTACGATCATTTTATTCGTAAAAACGGTTAAAAACGGGACTGAAGTTCTTACGAACAAATGAACAGAGTTTCAATGTTTATTGGCGGGTACATGTAAGAATATTTTTTTGGTATACGTAATTTCGGACATATACCAACAAATTATTCTTACATTTTCCCGCCAATAAACATTGAAACACTGTTAATTTGTTCGTAAGAACTTCAGTTCCGTTTTTAACCGTTTTTACGAATAAAATGATCGTATTTTAGAATAACATTTTTCTCCGTGTAGGTCAAATTGTATCCGAACAAAGCTTCTTCAATTAAACGCTAAAGCCAAATTCTAAACCACAGCTTGAATTTAATAAAAATCCTAAAATGAACTTAATTCAACTTATCAAACACTTGTAAAAACGTCAAAGAACTACGAAGGCCAAATACTATCAAACGCTAACAAAACTTTTTATGTAAATTTAAAAACACCTACTCAGACAAAGCTCGAAAAATCATAGCTCCATTCAAAGGCATGCCTTAGCAAAAAAATCAAGTTAGACCCAACAAAACTTTGACTATAGGAAATATGTGCCTATTCGGTCACTCTGGAACCGGACTACGCCAGAGTCCAGCCTGCGATCTCCGAACACCAAACACCAGGACTGCGATTCTCCAATAACGATCAACTACTCGTTACGCGCCATCTTCGAATGAAAAATTACTCGTCGTCACTACGAGCTTTCTCCAATGTATCATTTTTACGCATTCTCCAATGTCGAAGGGTTGAAGAGATGATTATATTGGCAGCCCTGTGAATGTAGTCTATGTTTCTAATATTTTTGGCGTTTTTGTAGTGTGAATTTTAAATTACGACCGCACATTCTTCGAAATGGCTGGCGGTTATATTACTCAAAAACAAAAACAGTTGGTAATCATCGCGGAAAAGAAATTTAATGCAGCTAACACAATATGCAAAACGACATTATTAATTTTCCTGTGAAACCTATCTATCCTCCGGCGAATTAATGTTGTTGGTCTCAAAGCATCTGCTTAAGTTTGCTTTACATTATTACATTATGGCCGGTAAATCAGCCATTACACGGAGAAAAATCTTATTCTAAAATACGATCATTTTATTCGTAAAAACGGTTAAAAGGGGACTGAAGTTCTTACGAAAAAATTAACAGGGTTTCAATGTTTATTGGCGGGAACATATAAGAATAATTTGTTGGTATACGTAATTTCGTACGTTTATTATTTTAGAATAACATTTTTCTCCGTGATAATATGGAACTTTAAAACAACTTTGTATATTTTCGTTGTTTGTTTTTGGGGTGTTATGCCGTGTTGTGCTACCTCCTTCTTTAGCCGACGTTTCGGACAGCGTTTCAGTGTCCATCATCAGGGCAGATCCGTCGATGTCGACAAAATCTAAAAATGTATCTAACTTTGTATATAAATATATGTATGCAATTATTGTCCTTCGAAGAGCGCGAAACGATCTTAGGCTAAGATAAGATGTATACTAGGTTTTGACAGTTTTGTTGTTGTCGATTAGTTGGACCAACTCGTTGTACGATTGGAATGGCTTTTGACGTTTGGCTTCTGAGTACGTACGAGACTCGAGAATAACCAAGTCGACTAATGTATGTACTTTCGACGGCAATTGCGAGCGGCTTCGACTGTGGAATCGAGCCCCAGAATTGCAAATTATCGGCGAGCGACGGCAGATTGCAGATTTAACAGTAAACAGAAGGCGCGATAAACGAGATGCGCGGTAGGCGGTGGAGTCTTACCGGGTTGGGTCGTTAAAGCGAAAGACATCAAAAAGGCGCGAGGCCCATTGTATCCCCGATTAAAACCATCAACATAAATAAGACAAGGAATCTCTTAGGGCCGAGATCATGACGAGCTGAAAGCCGCCTGGCGATATAAACGGGAAACTGCTAACTGCAAACTGCGAGACGGACGCAGTATTGCAGCAGGATGGGAATATTATACGCTCGTATGTATTAAAATTATGGCTACTGGACGGATTGTAATCTTTCGAAAATAGTTGGCAGGTTAATGAATGTGAGGAGGTGATAATCAAAAAATATTATGTACTTACAATCTACATCGGAAAATCGCATATAACTGTTTTTTATTCAAACTAATTGCTAACTAACTAATCATCACTACTACGTAGAGGTGGGTAGATAGGATCTTCTCTTCTTCCTTGCACTGTCCCAACTCATTGCCTAGGTAGGCTGTTGGGGTCGTTCTCAGGTTGTAGCTTCTTCGGTTCTGGGTATCGCTCTCTTCCAGGCCATTTCTTCTTAGGATTTTAGAGCATTGAGTCATCCAGGAGTTCTTTGGTCTTCCTCTAGATGACTGTCGATGAAGCTCCATAGACATTGCCTGCTTCACTGTGTGGTCGGGTGGTCTCCGTTTTATGTGACCATACCATCTCAACTGTCGTTCCTCTAGCTTATTGTTTATGTCCGTGACACCCAGGCTACCACGAATGCGTGAACTTTTAATTTTATCTTTTAGGTGGGTAGATAGGATGATGTAGGTATATTCAGAATTCCAGAATGCAGGGATAATTTCTGTTTATTGACGTATTTACTGTTTCAAAGTACATTTACTTTCGTTTTCCCAGCTTCAAAGCTTTCTATTCTCATTCCGTACCTAATCGAGCTACTAGGAAAAATATACTATTCTACAACAATAATTCCGGGACAAACTACAACATACATATAGTGTCCGACCGAAACTACGTTTTACTGCCGAAACCGAAACCGAAACCGAATTTCGGTTTTGATCTCAGTTTCGGCCGAAACCGAAACTTCCATATAAGGTCATGTTATCATGGGAAAAAAATAATCAATCTTAATCAGTCAGCCTTTATTTTAAAATCTTATATTAAATATCCCGTCTCGGATATTTGAACTAAAAATAAACATAACATAAATTGTCTCTTGGTATTTCAAATAAATTATTTGTGTTTTTTGAAATAATGATTTGAAATAAATATACCTACCTATTCTAGGTATACTGATTTGATATACATATAACTACTTATTCTAGGTATATTTATTTCATTTTGTTTTGAAGAGTTTTAATTTTCAATGTACTATCGTTACTTAAATTTTAATTTTTCTGCTACTGGTTTCGACACATCCGTGCCATTCACTAGCAAACTTAAAACTAAACTTAAAATTTAAAACAAGTACAGAAATGAATTATATGTTATTAGGTAAGGGGAGGGGGAGGGGTGATTTTGGGGGAGGGCGAGAACAGTGGGCGGGGTCAATACCACATGGGAACATAGTCAAAAGGGGAGATTTGCAGGGTGCTATTATTTTGTTAACTAAATTAATTTTTGATTTAATTTTTTTGTTTATTTCTAAAGTTTCTAAAGCGCACAAGTTAAAGTATGAATTTATATTTATATGTTTAAATTTGGTTTTTTCCTTGTCGAAGCTATGGCCTGTCTCTATTAAATGATTGGCGAATTCAGAATAGTTAAAATTTCGTATTTCGTATTCAGTAAAGTTCATATTCCCTGATTCTAGTTCTAAAATTTCTAGTAGTCATTCCTACGTACTGGGCGTCGCAATCATTACATTCTAAAGTGTATATCCCGTTTTTTTCAAATTTATTAGAAACATCGTTGTTATTAATTTAAAAAAATATTTTAGAATTGAAATGAAGCAGCACTAAATATTTGTTAACTGGAAACATCCGTCGGTGGAGCCGACAAGAATTTCACTGCAACCTTTGTGAAAGACAGAAATGGACTAGAATTCCAGTAAGAATAAATATCTGCGTTTCTTGTAACCTTGGCTCTGTTAAGTAGGCTTGAATAATTTGCTCAACTTGTGTGCGATCACCATTATCCACACCAGAAGTTTCTTCCATTAAAAGTCATGGGCATCCCGTAGCCCTTCTCCTCATTCAGAAAACGCGATTCTAGATTAACAAGATAAGATAGCTGTGGGTCTCCAGAATTACAGCTTTTGCTCATTGTTGCACTAACGACGTCCGCGCACAATTATCAACTTCATCAGAATTCAAATGTGTATTTTTTAATCTGGGATCCAATAATGTTGAAGTAATCAGAGCAGGATGTCCTTTGACGTATGCAAATCAACAAGTCCTGACTGTCCTGATACGACTATGAGTGCAAACGCAGCAAAATGACACTTCGTCGCTCGCAGCTCAATGCACCGAACATATCCGATCGCAGCACGAAACCTCCCGAATTCAGTTTCGGTTTCGGCCGTAGTTTCGGCTGGATGGCAGCCGAAACCGAAACTAAACCGAAACCCACTTTTTTGCCGAAACTAGGCCGAAACCGAAACCGAAAGTTCGGTCGGACACTACATACATATACCTATTTCGCTTTCACACACTTGGAAATAAAGTCACCTCAAATATCGTCATGTTTAATATGAGTTACTGTTATTTTTTTTTTTTTTTTAATCATGTTTATTCAGTTTTAATTTTACAATATTTTATTTTACAAATCTTACGAAACTGATCAATCAGTTTGATTGTAAGAAATCTCTCATTTTTTTCTAATTATTTAATACAGTATACTTTTCAGTGTTACATAGTAAATACTAAATATAATACTTAATATTAAAATACTAATTATTATAATGTTTATGAATTGCGTTGTAGTAAAAATATTTTACACAGTACAAACATAAGGTGAGAAAAAAAATAGAAAGGAACTATATTATTTGATTTCATGTTCTTCGGAGGTAGAAAGATTTAACTTTTGTTTTGATTTTTGAATAAGATGTCTCATTTTTGATATTTTCAGGTAATGCGTTAAATATTTCCGGAATTTTATGCCTTTTTTAAGAGATACCTTGATGATATTTTTATCTAGCATATTTTTATAATGTAGGAGCTGTTGCATATATTTTTGTATTATTTCTATTTATCTATCTTGTTACTAACTTTTTGTTTATCTATTTTGTGAACTTTTTCATGTACCTATTATTCACCTGTAAATTTCTCATATTAACCTACACTATATTATTATTTTTATGCCATCTGCAATTTAAAAACTGATTTCAGTTTAAGTTATTATTATTTTTTCTCTTTTCTTATAATATAATATTTTCACTTACCTTTATACCTACCATTTTTATAATCATCATTGCTATGAGTTTATCTCTCTTATTTAAACATTGTATTACATATATATCACAATATCACTGTATTATACACTTATTAAGTAAAAGTCCATCAGAGCGTTGAAAATGAATAATAAATAAACAATTCCATTCTCTCAATTTAAAAAAGCTCAAACCCAACCAGTTCCGGTGACAGCTACACCAGTCAAATTCAAATCAGAACCTTCTGTAAAAAATAGTATCTTAACAAATTTTGTTGTGTAGAATTTAAACAACTCGGTCTTTGCACACACTCCTTGCTTCAATCATATTCATACATCGTCTAATACTAATACATATCCTACTGTTATTTTGATTCTTGTATTTGGTTAATTTGATAGTACCATGTCTCCCTCGGGCATGTCAGACATCTTCATTTCTCACACGATCATGCGTGGTTTTACAAGACATGCGCCTCAGGGTATCTCATTTTTACAGAGTTCAGGTTACTTTCATCCTTTCTCTGCACGGAGAAAAATGTTATTCTAAAATACGATCATTCTATTAGTAAAAACGGTTAAAAACGGGACTGAAGTTCTTACGAACAAATTAACAGGGTTTCAATGTTCATTGGCGGGAACATGTAAGAATAATTTGTTGGTATACGTAATTTCGTACGTATACCAACAAATTATTCTTACATTTTCCCGCCAATAAACATTGAAACACTGTTAATTTCTTCGTAAGAACTTCAGTCCCGTTTTTAACCGTTTTTACGAATAAA
Organism: Limnephilus auricula; assembly: GCA_951813805.1. Classification (NCBI taxonomy): domain Eukaryota; kingdom Metazoa; phylum Arthropoda; class Insecta; order Trichoptera; family Limnephilidae; genus Limnephilus; species Limnephilus auricula. Next base: position 5,797,095 of record OX638396.1, read on the forward strand.
ATGATCGTATTTTAGAATAACATTTTTCTCCGTGTGCCAAATCTATGTCCTACTGCCGTACAAAAGGGTGGGTACCAGCACTTCATTGATGACTGCTAGCTTCGCTTCTTTGGACTTCCGTATCTTTAAAATTGTTGGTCATAAATAATGTTATGTTTAAAAAAAGGAATATATTAAATCGTTGGTGATTATCTAGGCATGATTTTTTTGTTGTAAGCAATATCAATATCGTTAAAAATGTGCTGAAAATTAAAAGTTTATTTTTCTGATTCTGATTATCGCACTATAAATGTGTAACTTTAATTTTTTCATTCATAATTAATTATTGATTTGAAAAAAAAACCGCACATTTCGAAACAGTTCCAACTGGCTACAAAGTCATTATGACATAGAAAACGTTAATGGTTCTTAAGAGGCTAGACTTTGAACGACATGCGGAACATCCGCGTCTGTCATTCTGTCCCGCTCACAATAAGCTCACGGACACTTACAATACATGCGAATGCGAAATGTGCGAATGAGACAACGCTCAAATTTACCTACAGAAATCGCTCGAAAAGGGGTTTATGGAGAATACACTTTTCTACACCAAAACTTTCACGAAATTTAAATTTAAAAAAAAAAATATTTTTTAGAAAGAAGAAGCTACGTCGGTAGCTTTTTATAATTTTATAATTCTTTATGAGAGTTGAGTTAGCAGCACTTTTTCCTTAAATAATATTTTTTGATAAATCGTACATGTTTGACAGTGAATGTTTACGTTAATGGGCGTTTTTCAAAAAAAGTGTACATAGATAAAAGTCAGTGTCCCATCACTTTCAGGATCAGTAACTTTTGTTGTGTCGGTTTTAATGACCAACCATATATTTTACCAATATAATAACAAATAAATACCTTTATGGACTAAAAATAATGAATAAATCTATTAAATTTCGATATTATTTTAAAATAAGTAAGACTACAGGTCACTGTTTCTGGTATGTCCTACACCTACCACTACCAGTAAGAGTTCAAAAATTAATGTTATTTAATGTTATCCCAGTATTTATTTCTAATTCTACTAATAGCATATGATAATATTTTCGATTTGCAACCATAATATAGATTAATTATCGTGCAAAATAATTTAAATACCAGATATTGAGTTGTCCTACGAAATAGCGTATGGTGGAATTTCCGCCTACGCCACCACATTATTGACGTCTTCCAATAAAAATATTACCAAATTGATGAATATTTTCGAAAATAGCAACCCTATTTAGTCTATGAAGGGCGGCCATGCTTGGTTTTTTACAGCCAGTTTGCCAAGAAATCGTAACAAAAGTGGTCGTTCTCGGCTGTACTAAAAAAGTGTTCCACCAACGCTTCCGTATTTCTCCAGGTAATTTACCAGAATGTATTAGACTCTACTTTGTATTAAATTGATTCATTTATTGTTTTATGAAATGTTTAGTTAGAACAAACAGAAGTTTCATAATTTATTGATAAATACATTTCGAAAAAATATTGACGCGATTACGCTACTTCTCTTACGCAACGGTGTCGTGAATGGAACTTAAAAGTGACGTAATGGAATTCTAAAGGTCGGTTCACTCTGTCCGTCTTTTAGGGTATTTGGGTGTGTTACAATTTTCTAATTAAATTTATATTTTGCATGTATCTTCAAAATGTAACTATTACATGTAGATATGTGGGTTGAGTGATATATGTAGCATTGAAAAAAAAGAACAGCATAGCTAAAAAGAAAAAATTATTTGATTTTTATGTGTATAATTTTTTTTCTTTTTTTTATTAATTAAGATTATTAAAGATTAATTCTGAAAGAGTCGAAATGGTGTCGAAGTACTAATATAGACAGCAATATGAGCAACTATTACTGTAGAGGCAACTCTGAAATTCAGTATAAAATCAGCTGGTTCATACAATTTTGATTAAGTAAGTATAAAATGTAGCATGATTTATGTTCCTGTGTGTTTTAGTTAATCCTGTACCTAATTAAAGTTGTGTACATTAACAAGTACTTTAATACCCTTTCAGCTTAGTTACCTATTTCAGGCTATACACGGTATGCACGTGTAGCCCATTATTACCTATCTAATTATTTGTGCATTTTTATAAATAATTTATTTTAATTTTATGTTCAAATATGCCGTTGAAAGCTGCAGAAAAATCAAAAAGGTACAGAGACAAAATTAAAAACGACCCTGAAAAATATGAAGCCTTTATGAAAAAAGAGTTACAAAGACAAAAATAACATCAAAATATAATCAGAGAGCTAACCAAAGAAGAATAGAAAAAAGAAGACGTTGGAGAGAACAGAAACGAAAAAAAAAGAAAAGAAAAAAGAACAAGTGGAAGAAAAAGTACTTGCGCGGGGGGCCTTCCACGGTGGCGGTAGTACGTAAAATCGTCCTTTTTTATAGAGAATACCTCACATGAGTCTTAACTGCTCCCATCTGGAGCCAGTGAGACTATGGCATCCCCAATTGGGGTACGTTTGAGGCTGAAGGTAAGTGGGGACAGGAAGGAGATGGGGAAGAGGAAGGTGGGGAAGAGGAAGGTGGGGAAGTACCTGGCTATTCAGATCTAGTCACTAAACAGGTTAAAGTCATTATTAAGCAACGTTTCAATTCTGAATGGTGGTCTTACACCAGGGTGATACTGAGAGTATCTTCCACTCTTCCCATACCAGTCGCTTGTCGCGCTTTCAGCAGTGTAGCCACAACGTGCGTACACATACGACTGATATTTCGCGCCCGCTGTCGCTACCGGGCAAGCCTCTCAGTCTGGCCGAGGCCTTAGAATTCCTAAACGTTACCAAATTTTTCCCCTTACGCCACTGTCCTGTTATTGCTGTGATTTATTTTCTAAGATCAATTATTATATCTCAAAGAAATTTGTTATTTTTTTTATTGATATAGTTCATGATTAATTTTAAATTTGTTATAATTAAACATTCGTAAAACAAAAACTTATATTCGTCTTTCTAGAACGCAAAATATACAGTACAAAGTATCCAAAAGTAGCGTAAAAGAATATTTTTATTGAAAAACTTAATATTTAATTCAATAAGCTTGATTATTCATATTTTTTAGGAGACTGATTGTGTTTTCAATTCGTAAATAAAAATCTGAAATAATGAATTTCTTTTAATTTTCTTTATAAACTTTATGATAAAAGTGACGTAAAAGAATTTCTTACCAATAGTATTAAACTTAAATTGCAATTATTTTCGAAGTTTATTGACATTTTCTATTTAAATACTTTTTGTCATGAAGTTCATTCTTTCTTTAATAAATTTACGTATATTTTTAATCGAAATGCAGCATCTCACTTAAGTGGAATTCCTATTACGTCACCGACATCTTTTTTGGAAAACGCCCTAATACGAAACGCATCGAAAATTCGAAAACATACCGACATAGTTTTCACCCTCTAGAAGGCAGTATAAAAAAATATGTTCATTTTGTGCAATTTTCGATGTAGAAAAGTGTTTTTTTCCCGGGCGTCCTTTTTGTATGGGCCGAAAAGCGAAGTCTATCGTCTTAAGACGGCTCGCGACGCGACGTTGCCCGGCGTGACGTCAACGCCGCCGAATGACAAAAAAAACGAACTTGTCGTTTTGGCGGCAAATCAAAAATGGCAAATTTTAAAACGTTGTGGAAAATTTATTCATCAACATAAAAAGAAAATAAAAAATACTTTCAGTGTCGTAATTTATTTCTAGAATAAAAAAAACCCCCATTATTTTCCTATCGAAATGTAAAAGGTGGGAAGAAGATTGGAAAGAGAAGGTTGGGTGGTATCCGCATGGCTATTGAGATGCGGTCACTAAACACGACCAACGAAAGCAACGAAATATTTTGATTCTGAATCGTGGTCTTCCACAGGGTAATGAGAGTGTATATGAAATAAATTACAAATATTTGTGCGCACCGGGTTTCGACTCCAGGGCCCGGAGCCAGGAAACTCACCGCTCAGCCGTGAAAATTGTAGCTTATTATGCTTCCCAATAGTTCTCACACTCGAAAGATAAGCATAACACCTTATTTGCAAGTAGTTGCGAAAAACTACAACACTACATAGTTGTTCTGTGAACAGTATAACTCGCGTTCAAAAAAGTACGTCTCTAATTTTATCTTATTTAATAAATCACAACCAATATTTCCTATTAAATCATAAGATTTGTAAATAGGTACTTAAATACCACATATTTATTGGTTATTTATTTTTAAAAGGGCATTTTTTGTGTTATTCCCAGAAATCAAAGAAAAACGAAACAAAAAACATTCACGTTAAGGGACGGTCTGCTTTCGATGTTTTTTTTTCCAACTAAAAACCTAAATAAATCGGGAGGTATTCGACAGCTAGGGACGAGTGAGCGGTTGGGCGGTTACTTGGCTGAATGACCAGTGACGACATGTGAAAGAAATTTTTTTTTGTGTTTGATTTTGAAAAAAAAATGTTTTTAAAAAAGGCATCAAGAAAGTGACCGGATCAAAATTTTATTACTCTCTTTATGACTCCAAATAATGTCAGGAATCCTTGTTTAAAGTAAGTCAAGTGCGTCCCCTAACACTCAGTATAGATTTTTATCAAAATTGTTCATTCAAGGTTGGACTGCCCGGACGCTATAAATTTGCTATCTATACATATACCTCCAAAATATACCAGACGGAATATTTTATTATACAACAATAACTTCGCTGTGAATTCTGTGTTAGAAGGAATGCATAGGTTGGGCAATGAACTAACCGATGTCGCAGACATATTTAATTTAACCGCTTGGGCACATAAGCTTGCTTTCACGACAATTTAACGTAGGTAGACATAGGAATGACGTATGCCCCGCACCTGAGTTTTTTTAAACTTCGTCAGATTAAAAGCCAAATTAGTCCACCACTTTTTAAATTTAAATAATGAATGAGAAAGCATTTTATTTTATTTCGATTTTCTTTTGTTTCTTTTCTTTTCTTTTGTTTATTTTTATTCTAAAGTCATCCATGTGGATTTAGCTTTAGACATATTCGTATTAATTTATCACATTGTGTTTATGCTTTATTTATATACTTTGTAATATTTTTTTATACATGTTATACTGTTGTTATAAATAAAAATTTTATTCGATATGTAATAGCCCAATAGGGCGTCAATAAATAAATAAATAAAAATGTAGAATTTTTTTCAATAAATTTGTGATTTTTTTTATTTCACAATCGTTCTACGTTGACAAGATTATTGTTTCTATAATGTATCAAGTATAAACGAACAACCTCTGAAATAACCATGTAAAGATATTCTATACACAATTATTAATTCCCAAACTTAAAAAAACAAGAGTTGGAGACAAGAGTCACAACCAAATTTTGGTTGTGACTCTTGTCTCCAACTCCAGTTCAATGAACACAAGTACTTGGATTTGCTTTAAATTTACAAAACTAGAACTGATTGTGGGACCGGTCAGTGGATGAGTGGGCATCGCGTTTGGGTACCGCCCAGGTGTCTCGTGTTGAATTCCTCGGCTGGCTAAGTCCTCCATCACAAAACAAGCAACATTTCCCGCTTACTGTGGTGGTAGCAGGAGATTTTCAAACATTGTCAGATTATTCGTAACCCGGGAATGTTTGTCTTTCATTTTTATATATATAAAGTAGGTTTTTTATACGAAATTATTTTATTTTAATTAATTACTAGTTCTATATTTTAAAAATATATATATTTCTTGTAAAAATTTAAAACAGATTTTTCAAGTTTACTAAGGCGATCAGCTCACTGATGCAACTGAAAACTGTCAACTGGCAACTGTCTTTGTATGACAATGTGATGGCCCGCACACTAACAATCATTCAAAAACCCGTTGTCAATGGTAACGCAAGCGGTGACTCGCGACTTGCACTGCTAATTGCCGTGGCCGGCCGTTGCTAGTTGCCAGTTGCCAGCTGATTGTTCTTCGTCTATGGTTAAACAAGCTTTTTGACCAATTAAGACAGAGTAACCAGCCGGTTTTAGTTTGGTTTCAGTTGCCTCGTCAGCGGAGCGCCTTACGGTGTTCGTTCAAAAACGAATTTTCTGATCATCTATTAAATTGACAATGGTTGGTTTTGACAGGAAAATATTTTTTTAATACTTTTCAGCGTCTAAATCTTACAATTATAATATCCCGCGATTGTTCACGGGTCTGCGCTAGTTGACCATAAATTTGAACAATAGGCAGTTAGGTACTTGTGTTATGTGGGGTTATTATACTAATCTCTCTACTGGTACGTAGGTACCTACTAGGAACTGCGAATATAGTGTATAATTTTATTTTAATAGAATAAAAGGTGGTACTGACAGGAGCAAATAATCCCAAGAAGTGTAAAATAACCCGTTTGAAAGAAAACTGATGTCGCCCGTTTAAATAATAACAAGGCTCCAGACAAACAAAATAAATTGAAAATATTTTACAAAAGTCTTTCTATATTTGAAAATGTTAAATCTATTTTACCAGAAGTAACCACTCGAGCGCTTTTTGCCACTTTATGGCACTATTTACAAAACTTCGGATTGCTTTGTTGCCAAAGTGTGGCAAATTTAAAAAAAAAAAAAATTTATTAAAAAACTATTTAATATATTGTAAATTGAAAATATTACAAAATAAATATTCTCTAGATTCTTTAATAAGATTAATTTATATTTTTTTATAAATCCTACAAATATGTGATAATTGACAAAAGATAGGGGAATTCATTGGCTACATAGAACTATAATCAGTTTGTAGGTCTCCATATTCAAATTCGGAGGTATGTTTTTTTTAATGTGGGCGGAAAAATTTCCTTTAGCAATCCGAGAAAAAATATTTCAATTGCTCTGTCGCTCCAGTGGGTAAGGAAAGATTTAGCTTAGTTCGGTAACAATGACACGCACACTTTTATCTGCCAAATCTGCCAACCACCAACGGTATAACCTTAGTATATTAAAAATACGCTTAGTTTTCAAAATTTTAAAACTGCGCGTACCAGATAAAATAACAATCTTTCAAAATCAAATGATGTTTTTTTGTAAAAAAAGAGTCAATATGTCTAGAATTTGATTTAAAAATGACAAATTTCCGGTATTCTTTTGTAATACCCTCTTAAATCATAGAAGATTAATATCAGAGCATTCCGAGAGGCTACATTGCTGCAATAAAAAGCAACGTGTGGAATGATATTGGAGCAAGCGATTCTAACCTTGTCCTTGTACAGTTTCTTTATACATAAGAATCAAAATCACATAAAAAAAAAATATATATATATATATATCCCGGACACCGGTATCCGAGCGAAAGATGTGAGGTTAAATTGATTTAATTTCAATTCATATGTTTACACTGTATAAATGTTTTGTAATCCATTTCTATGTAAAAAAAAAAACTGCATTTAAAGGTATTTGTAACGTAAATAAATTACTAACCGTAAATATTAAAAGTATGTTTGAAACTCACCTGAAGTTTTAGAAATGCTTTGTAGGGAATTTCTCAAGAGTATCAAGAGTAGTCGTAGGATGGTCAGGTCCTCGGGAAGCCAGGAAAAGTTGGTTAGTGTGGAAACCCTTCAGGTTATAAAAAATGAACACTTGAAATTCATCACTTTTATATCAATTTGGCTAACAAAACACCTACAATTATAAATTTACCTACTACCATTTATTTATGATTAAAATCAAAGAAAAATCTTCAATTATTTACCGATCGTCGGTTAAAAAAATATGAACAAAAAATCAAGATTTTGTGGTCTGAAATTTTAAAATGAAAAATCACTTAAAATTTATTGATAAATTTACAGGTGATTTTGGTTTGCTTTAAACATTTTATTAAATTTATAGAATCAATAAATTGACAAGCAAAAATTTATTGAATGTTGAAAGTGAGTTTTTTTACTGAAAAAAAAATAAACGTACTGATAAAAGTTATTTTAAACTTTGGTCAAAGTAATATTGTTTTGATTGTATAAATTAGATACTTCAAGTACTTATATTAACAATTGTGTGCATTAGGTACATAATATAACCAAGGTATTTATTTGATTTCTATAACCACACAACGTAAATAAAAACTCTTACTTTAATAAGCAAATAACAATTTGACGTCAATGTACATTTTTTTCGAGTCCAATAATTTCAAAGTTACAACACGAAATCAGTGAAATCAATCAATGTTCTCATTGATTTGTACAAGATTGTAGTTGTAAAAAATATACACATCAAAGTACACCAAAACCACGGCCGTAAAAAAATAATACAATAAATTATTTGAGCATGGCAAATCGTTAAAATTATTTTATTTTCAATAGCGCACTGTCATTGCACGAAAGTCTTGACAAGTTGTTTACGAGAGTAATGCCGCATACCTTTCGATACGATTGTGAATCTCGGTATGTGAACAAACGGTCGACACGTCCTGCTCGGACGACGCGCAACGCGAAACTGAAATTGAATGAAGAACTGAATACGATATTACTGAAGGCAATGGAACATGAAACGATCAAAGTTGCCAGCCAATAGCGCCGGTTGCATACGAAGATAGAGCCTTTGAGCTTCACTGGACGAGGCGGGGAAATAGTCTCATAATTCATGGGAACATGTGAAAAGGTGTTACTCTATACGCGTTGATATCATTATTTGTTTATGTTTATGATAGAGCTTTTTTATACAAGAGTAGTTAAGAGAGGCGAATACAAAATTAGAACTTTTAATGGTTCGGAGTGGAAAATTTTAAGGGGATACCCGGCGGTGATTTTTCCATACAAACGTATTCCCTATTTATCTCTCTGGATTTTAACCATAGAGAAAATATTGTTTTTACATAAAATAGATATCACTACTACTAGCGTGTCGGTATTTTTGTTTTTTTTGATAAGTTACTTTTTATAGAAGTTATGACCTTCCAAAAATCAATAAAATTGACTGGTTTTTAAACGCCGTCAAAAGACGTTCAGAATACAAACTAGACAATGTTTTTTTTTTAAAGCAAAACGTACAGACATAAAATAGTTTTTTCTTGTGTAGTTGGTAAAATAAAAATTGAAAATCAGTCCACTTTTGGAGGAGAAAAGTGGGAAATACAAAACCTCGATTTTATTTAGGTATTAGAAGCCCAAGGTGCATTGTCCCTTTCGCTCAATATCCGGTAGAGTAAGTGCAACAGTGACAGCAACAATTTAGTAAAATCTATTTTCCAAATTACTCCACCACCGGGTATCATCAATATTAATAATAATAATTGGATAATTTGTAGAGCGCCGTTTGGGTGAAAAGTAACCAGGGCGCTGTACAATTTATTATGAAACTTAGGCTGTGTATTATTTACAATGTATACAGAGACAGACTAACTTGGCCGGTCACTTCCAATAGTTTATGCTTGGAGAAGATACCGATTTGCACGCGGAGGACATTATATTGAAAACACTGGACATTGTATGATTTAACATTTACTGCCCCGCTCATTGTTGATATTCATTTATAAGAAGATTAATGCTAAATGTGAGTTAATATTTATTTTAAAAGACTTGAGAATTTTAGGATTCTTTAGGACTGGAGAGTTTTTAATGAAATTACCTTTACAAAAGCTTACAAAGAAGAATTAGCTCATATTTTTACACAATCAGTTATTTACAATGAAGATGAAAGGTTTTAGACTTTATGGATAAGACTTTTAAGTTAAGGTCTAAATTCCGCCGAGTCTGTGATCATTCTTAACTCATGTGGCAGTCCATTCGAAACTTTAGGTCCTGACACTGCGAAAGCAAGCTCACCGAACTTAGTATCTGGTGTGCGCTTTGGTTCCTTCAACCTTCCGATAGCTGATGATGATGCTGACCTGAGGGTTGATTGTCGAGAATTGGAATTTTCAGGAATACACAGTTCCGATAAGTAAGCCGGAGCCATTGCGTTAAGCGACTTAAATACCATCCAGCAGAGCTTGAACTGGATTCTTTCAGGACATTTGAGCCAGTGAAGATTTTTGAGATGCTCTGAAATATGGGATTATTTAGCGTCGATGATAAAAATAAGTCTTGCCGCAGCGTTGAAAACAGATAAATTTTAATTTGATATTTTGGGAGACTTGCATATATTCCGTTGCAATAATCTAGACGTGAAACAACATACGAATTGACTAGTAATTTAGACGCCTCTTTTGGCAGATTTTTATTGCACTGCTTTAATTTGCCTTAATTGAAAGAACCCCGTTCTTACTTCTGTTCACTAGAATTTTCAGGGAAAAATCAGCATCCAGATTAACACCCAGTTTTATACAAGTCTTTCTTTGTTTGTCTTTTTTTATAGTAAATACCTCACAAGAGTCCCAACTGCTCCCGTCTGGAGCCAGTGAGACTATGGCAACCCCGATTGGGGTATGCTGTAAGGCTGAAGGTAAGTGGGGAAGGGAAGAAGATGGGAAAGAGGAAGGTGGGGAAGTACCTGGCTATTCAGATCTAGTCACTAAACACGACTAAAGCCGTATCAAGCAACGTTTCAATTCTGAATGGTGGTCTTACACCAGGGCGATACTGAGAGTATCTTCCACTCTGGAACGTGCCGCAAATATAACATATGTTATTTTTAATTAATTAATTGTGAAATAACACAAATCAATCAAATAAAATTTATTTGCGCACGCCGGGTTCGAACTCGCGATCTTCGGAGTGGTACAAAGCCTTACCACTGGACTACGCCATACTACCGTAAGTTATTTAATTTAATCATTGATTCCTGATATCATTTGGTGTAAAAAATGTAGACGACATTATGGTCTAAAATGATTTTCTATAATAATAATAATAATAATTGGATGACTTGTATAGCGCCGTTTGTGTGAAAAATCACCTCAAGGGTACAAATTTCAATAATTTCTACAATCTTACTTCTAACTACACACTAGACAAATATAAAAAACCTATGGCCAAAACAATGGATGCAAATCCACCGGTTCTTTGATCAGCGATACAAAACTATATGTACAATGCATCTGTTTTTTAACAAAAACCTTATAGTTACCTATTAGACAGATAAGGTTGGGTGAGGGATGGGCGGTTTACCGGTGACGACACGTGAAACAATGTTTTGAAAATAAAAATAAAAAAAATAAAAAAAAAATGTCACCGGAGACTAAAATTTCATAATTTTCTTACAATAGCTCCACACAGGAGGCCCTGAAGAAAATAATTCCCCTAAGGATCTTTGTCAACTTTGGGGATACTGTGAGGAGGGTCTATTTAGGAAAGAAAAGAGAGTATGTTCTGGGGTGTTGTCCAGGAGTAACGGACGAATGAATCCATCCCTCCCACTATGGTGGGAGGCAATTTTCTGAGAGTCAAGTCAAAGGATCTCCCTCAACTAGTCTCTTCAGATCCGGGCTACCATGCAGATGGTGGGCAGACGCATCCGCCGCCAAAAACCAGGACAAACTTCATCCCGTGAACCCAGGCACCCCTGTCAAGTCACAAAACGTAGCGAACTACTTGGAGTGACCTGTGGCAGAAATAATCCATTAGATGGTTCCCGCGGCGGCGGTACAACAAAATAAGAAAACCAAAACTGACAATTTTTTTGTTTTTTGGCAGATTTGAAAGGAAACTGACGCACAACATTTAGTAATATTTAATAAATAATACTTGTTTTCGTTTGACAAGCTTTATGGCTTTGGTGTTATTACATCGCAAAATGTTATTCCATACTATTATTAGAATCCGGATCTTTTGTTTTATCTTATCTTCCTAAATGAATACTTGAAAGCAATATGTGTGCAGGATAATTGGCCAAAAGTGCTTTAGCTATAATATCATTGACGTAAACAAAGAATGAACGCAATATATCTACATATGAAAGCGTCTGTCATTTTCTTATGCACATTTGCATGTTTCGGCGAAAGAGTTTATGTGGAAATTTTGTTTTGTGTTCCTCGAGGTCAATACTTAGCAACAAACTGTATTTGAAAGGAAAAGTTGAGATGAACTGCCTGCAATGTAGTTGATTGAGTTAAAAAATGATTTCACTAATAACACTGAATTGTGCGATGCGATTTTTAATTGCGTTTTTTATGCCTTTTTTTTATAAATTCCCTCGCGACTGTATTTCATTACATTAAATTAGGACTGCCTTTTTACTAGAACTGTCACTCGGGAAGGAAGAGGAGAGACGGGAAGGGAGCAAGGAACAAATCATTGCCATAGAATAATCTCAATTAAGAACAAAATTAATTCGCCGAGTTAATAATAATATAATGAAAAATCTGTTTCTGAAAAAATAAGAAAGTAAACAGATTTAGGAAATGAAATTAAAAGAATTTGGCATTAATAATATGTTGATGGTCTAATAAGCTATGTAAAATAAACCTGTAACAAAGAAAATGAATGAAGAAAAAAAAAAAAAAAAAAATTAAAAAAAAATATATATTAAAGCAATGTTACCAACCTACATAAATTAAACATTATCGATGCGTTAAAAATATGAATACAGTAACCGTGAGACTTAAACCGGTTTGGCGCGCGCTCATTGACAGCAGAGCGATGACATTCCTAAATTAAATTTGTTCCACAATGAGCTGTGGAAAGCCGCTCGTGAGATATGGTACCATTATATATAATGTAGGTAATAAAAAATCAATAGTATAACCCGAGTCAGATAGAAATTATTCATTCATCAAAATAATCGTAATGTTCATTATTGAGTGATTTGTGGGCGTCACAAAAATGCAAAAAAAAAACAATAAACATTACTTTTTGATTTTAATCATAATTATTATTTTCAATATATTGAAAATAAATAGCTAGCATTATAAATTATAGCCTATATGTTATTCTGATGTATGAGCTATATTATTGTAAAGTTTCATTAAAATCCATTCACAAAATTTCGATTTAAAGAGGAACAAACATACATACATCCATACAAACTTTCACGTTAATAATATTAGTAAGATAAATAGCTAGTATTTCTATTTTTGAAACTGATAATTCGTGGTGGAATTCCATTATAATAGTATAATAAAACAAATTTAAAACTTTTTCCACTTTTAATTTATTGACCGTAACCGGTTTCAGCTTGTCAAAGCCATCTTCAGACTGGTGAAAAATATTCTTAACCTAGGGATTTTATACAAAACATATTAGGGAGGGGGGAAGGAGGAAAGGGGGGGGGGAAGGGGTGGTCTACAGGGATTTTATTCAATTATGGATTTTATTACATTTGTTGTTAAGTGGTCTTGAGTGTCCAACTATCTAATTATTTTTTTTTTGGTTATTCCCAGTAGGCTAATTACATAGGTTTGGTAGCTTACATACTTTAGTATTGTTTGGAAAATTACTTTTTGGTAAAAATTTTGCGTTTTTTTCAGACTAAAATTTGACTTCTTCAATATACTACACGGCAGAACAGATTCTCTAGTACATTATATGGCAAGAGGAATGGCGCTCTTGAATGAAATTTCTGAAACACTAAATAATTTTGATTGCTCTTATAGACTTAAAAATTATTTTGTAGTTGTAGGTACCACCCACTTCCCAAATGTTAGGAATTCAAAAAAACCGTTAAAAAATTTGGCGTATATTTTCAGAGGCAAAAATTATTTCAGCTTTGCAATAAAATCCAAATAAATGGAATATTTGTTAACGTATCCGAAACCTAAAAACTGTTTTTGAAAAGTGATGAAATAAGCTCTCAAATTTTATTATTAGAAATAATCATATATATATTTTATAAATAAAAATTATGGATGAAAACTTTAAAAAGTTTTTAAAATGGCTTACTTTACTTTTTTCTAACTAAAATTACTGATAATGAAAAAAAACACATATATTTCATTAGACAAATGAATTATAAACGTTACTGTAACCTAACTTTTTTGTCATTTCATGTAAAAAATAATCTAAAGTTTCTTTTTTTTTTATATTGCGATCGGAAACTTTGGTTTCATAAAAATACATTTTATAGTTAATTTTTAGATTTGAATATATAGTGTGTTGTATTCTCTTTCCAATACCGTTTAGATCACATTTCTCACTATGATAGTAAGGGGAACGATTTCTGTGAGACCTATGTGAGCTGGGACAAATACGGTCCCCTGTGATTAAACTGTAAATCAGAAATCATGTACTGTAAATAGATGATTGTACAATATATCGTATAAAAAAATAATAAAACCAAAGCTGCGTTTAGTTAAAAATAATAAATAATAAAAATATTTTTACCTAAATTCATATTTAGGTAAAAATATTTTTTTATAGGAAAAGAGCTACAAATCAGTTAGATTATTTCCCAATAATGTCGCAAAAATGAAATTTTGAAGATTAAAAAAAAATACACTTTACCGACACCTTTTAAAATTTAAAAAATAACCATTAAAATGCATTTTTTTCGAAATTCCGATAACTAAATTGATTAGTACTAGTTAATATGTAACTACTACAACTTTTTAAATTTATTTTTTTCCTCCATATTAGGCGTGTCCCGGTTTTGTAAATATTTTCCCTTATATTTCACACAATCTAGGACCGGGTTACGTCACGAACTCTGCCGCACGGTATTATGTTGTTGCCGCCGTTTTCGCGGGCCTTATAAAATTCAAATTTGTAGAATTAATTTAATTATGAAAACGAACTTAAAAAAAAAAAAAAAACTGCTATTTAAGTTTGCATCTCTACATGAACATATTTTTTATAAGTCAAAATATTTTTCACTCAACTTCACCATTGGCGAATAAGTATATTATATGTATTATTTTTTAATGTTTCTTTAAATAAATAAAATTAAAAAAATATCAGTAATTTTCAAATCCACAAAACTATGCAATAATATACAGTTTCGAAGTATTTTTAACAATTAAATGCATTAAGTTAAGTATAACGTTCCGTGCGCGGGAAATGCACTTTTAAACATATACATTTATTCTAACAACAGCATATCGGGGAGAAGAGTCGTCTCGATTACGTCATTATAATCTCGTTTGGTGATTAAAGTTCTTTGGAAAATTCCCATTTGCAAAGTTAACGTAAGATCTCGCCATAATGGCTGGTGATAAGCCAAATTATACGGCCGCTCTCAGAACACACAATTTACTTGGAATTATTGGATTTGCATTTCGTTTCGCAGAGGATTCTCTCAATTTACGGCGCTAATATTACTTGTTCAACTAAGATTACTACCTCTATACTCTACGGGTAGATAACGGTGCAAGTTAAAATAGGTCTAACGCTTCAAGTCAGTCGCTTTCCCACGTTAGGGGTATTGGCAAAATAAAGGTAGCAAACTTGATACGTGGACAAGCAAGAAAACTTGCGATAGAGAAAATATGCAAAGCTTTTCTGGGGCTATCCAAGGCGGCTAATGGTAGATCCAGACTGGGTCGACGTACGTATGCATCGCTACGCCTAACAATATCTGGGCTACTTAGCAACCATAGATTTTCAATGAAAATTTATGTTTTAGAATCACATTGGCCACACGCATCGCGACGTGCGATGCCTGTGGCCATTTTCATAGAAAATGTATGGGTTGCTAAGCATTGTTTGGCGTAGCGATGCGTACGTACGTCGTCCAGGCTGAATCTACCTTAAGTGTTGATTCTATGTATAGGTATTGAGATCGCGCATTCCGAATTTCTATCGACCACACTTCTCTTTAATAGTCTTTAACCTCTTCAGTTTTTAAGCCCTTAAAAAAGTAGATATAGTGTTATTTAAATTATTTATTATTTGAAACATTTACAGGGTGTTTAGTGAAATAACAGAAATAATAATAAGGAAAATAAAATATAAAACATAGTAAGTAAAGTACAGAGAAAGAGAGGGAGAAAGAAAGAAAAGAAATAATAATAAAGCAAAATCATTTTTGGTTCAAATGCTTCTTTGCACAAACATTATTTTTTTAAGATAATCTCTTTTCAGTTGCTGAGTTGAAAAAGTAATCGTATGAAATTCCCTCGGCAGAAAATAATCACAAAGAATGCTCCGAAAATTATGAAAAACACGTGGGTCTATTATTTAACATGTTATAGATATGAAAAAAATCATAGAGTATATTTAAATGCTACTTGACTCGGATGTCAAGAGATTTTTTCTGTATTTTAAATAAGTATGTTTTATTAAATATTTTCACAACTCTGTGTCTCTAAAATATAAAAATGTACCTTAAAAACTTATTTTTTATTTATTTGATAAATATTGTTGCATTAAGTCAGTGTGGCAAAAACAAGCCAATTTTTTTTCTAACAAACCAATAAAATGATCATAAAGTCAAAACAAGTTAGGTTAGATAAGGGATACCAACAAAATAACATGATTACAGTTCCTACCTTGGTTTTTTTACAGAAGAGGATCAAAATTGAAGTTTGTGATCGCCAAAGACCAATCACCTGCAGTGTTCTGAAATAAAAAAAAATAAAAATAAACATGACTTGATAAATATACTAGATTTCCTAGGTAACCAAAAAATGCAAATTAACTCACACCGCCATCTGTCAGAAACTTATGGAACTTACAAATAGTTTTTAACATCAACACAGGCTTTAACCTAGTGAGGTTGAAAATTGTATTATAAACTGTATTACCTAACATGTGAAGAAACAATAAATAAAAAATAAATAAAATTTCAAATCATTGTCCCATAACAAACATTTAATAAACATTTAATTCGCAATGATAAATATTGAGGTCAAAAATTGACATACAAACTATCCAAACTTTTAGTTGAATCAAATTGCACACAGTAAGCCAAATTTCATCAAAATCGGTTAAGTAGTTTCGGAGTTTTTTTTTTTTTTTTTTTTATTGGCAAAATTTTTTGATACGTACATTTATAAGTAGATACATACATAATAACATAAATGAAAAGGTAACAAAAAAAATCCCACAAAGGCGAAGCCTGTGCGTGGGCATTATAATATGTGGGTATAAAACAGTGGTGGTTAAAATAAAAAGATTAAGAATTAAAAATATAGTACATATATGTGCAGAGGTAATTGATGTTGCAGGAATTTCTGTGATTGTATTTTTATATTTACATGTGGATACATATATATATATATATATATATATATATATATATATATATATACATATATACACATGTACACACATGTACATACACATATACACATGTATACATACTCATACATATATACACATGTATACATACTCACACACATGTATACATACTCACACACATGTATACATACACATACACGCAATTTTATATATATATATTTTTAAAATCTAATGATTCGGAAAGACATCTCGGAAAGTTTATCTCGAAAAAACACCGTGTCGCGAGATTTTTATACATAAAGATAATTTACATTATGTTTTTTAGTCCATTAAAATTTTTCAATTCATTAAACTATATAATTTCGATAAAGTTCAAAGAACAAATAAAACGAAAAAAATTGGCGTAGATAATGTAGATTTAGTGAACACACAAAATCTATTATATGATTTTTTTATTCCAGGATGGAGGTTGGTGCAATCCCTAGCGTCCCATTAATATATTATATTATATAACAATTTGCACAAAATAATATCAATACACCAAGTAATAACAAAATAAAGCAATACGAATTTTATTAATTAACACTTCATTGGGCGTGCTCTAAAAATTACAGACTAAATTGGAATGCATATATATTTCATTCAGTTCTTATTTTGATGATAGATGTTACAGACAATTTTTTTATAAAAGTTTTTAAAATGAATACCATTGTGATTGTGACATTCTCCATACATTGAGGTGGCAAAGGCGGCGAAAGTACGGGTTTATTACGGAATTGTTTAAAATATATATACAGAGTGATAAGGGACGTACTTGACCAGCGATTTTTGTCATAATTCGGAATAAAAAATGAAATTTTGTTCAACTAAGAACTTTTAAAAATCACTAGTTATTGGACAGCTAGGAGCGGGGTGAGGGGTTGTACACCTGTACAGTTACTAGGCTGAGTGATTGATTAGTGACGACATGTAAAAGAAAAAAAAATGTAAATAGAACTGTAAAGTCACCGGAGACCAAAATTGCGATTACATTTTTTACCCCAAATAATGCCACTGTCACTGGTTAATGTCTAGTACTGGTCCCTTAAGAGGCTAGACTTTAAACGACACGCGGAACACCCTCGACTGTCATTCTGTCCCGCTCACAATAAGCTCACGTACACTTACAATACATGCGAATGCGAAATGAGCGAATGAGACAACGCTCAAATTTACCTACAGAAATCGCTCGAAAAGGGGTTTATGGAGAATACACTTTTCTACACCAAAACTTTCACGAAATTGAAATTTTAAAAAATATATTTTTTTTAGAAAGAAGAAGCAACGTCGGTAGCTTTTTATAATTTTATAATTCTTTATGAGAGTTGAGTTAGCAGCACTTTTTCCTTAAATAATATTTTTTGATAAATCGTACATGCTTGATAGTGAATGTTTACGTTATTACGAAACGCATCGAAAATTCGAAAACATACCGACATAGTTTTCACCTTCTAGAAGGCAGTACAAAAAAAATATATTCATTTTGTGCAATTTTCGATGTAGAAAAGTGTTTTTTCCCGGGCGTCCTTTTTGTATGGGCCGAAAAGCGAAGTCTATCGTCTTAACATCCTGTTTAGATTCAAAGGTTTCTCGCTTATACTACTAATGTCCGGACACCGTGTATAGTATTTAGTGTTTGGCATTAACAACGCTTAATTTGTACATAAATTAACTCGATAATGAGAACTGCCGATATATTCGTATAATGCCTACGTTTCAACGTTTATCAGACCTGCATCTCGAGCCCAGAGACAGTGAATTGGACATTTTCGACTGCAGGACTTAATATCTTAAAATTAACGTAAACGCAGCCAGTTATTTTAAGTGTATTTTAAAAGACTTGAAAATTTTATTGAAATAAACGCTGAGCCAAAATTGAATCTGTAATATCTTTGACATACTTTCGTAAGTTTTATTGGGAAGATAATTTTTAAATGGCAGACATCTTACAATAAACGCTTTATCTAAATTCAGCCAATACGACAAAAAATAACGGTAACGGTATTAAAATTATATTATATATTTTTTATTGATTTCGTTCGATTCGCCAACATTTTTATGACTGTAATAATGCTCTGGATTGTTGACGCCAAACAGGATTCCCATCATGAGTTAGAAAAAATATTCTAATTTATTGTAAATGTTACGAGTATTATCAATTGGACACTACTTGGCTTACACCAGTTTTGTCTGACGACAAAAGGTGATAACGGTGATTGACAAAAGAATTCATATTCTAGTATGTCCTAAATGGTGCCCGTTTAAGTATTTTAGAGAAAAACGCTCTTTACAAGTCATGATTTAAAATATTAATATGAATCAATTGTTTGCGCCCGTACATACACAATACGAATATGAATAAAAAGTTTCGCCCATAAAAATACTCAAACCTTTCAAGAAAGCCTAAAAAATACAATATTGGATAATTTTTTTAATAGGAACGTCTTTCGTATGGGAAAAAAGGTTGGAATTTCGGAAAAAATCTTTTTTACTCCTGCCATCATGTAGATGTAGAGTGACCTCCCGAAGTTAATGCTCTTTACCCCCGGACACCCTGTATATTTATTGAGTTAGTTTAAACTACTTTTTTATATGTATTTGTTAGCCTTTCTTGAAAGATTTGAGTTTTCGCAAAATCACATTGTGCTACATCACAAGCTCAGGAATGGCTGGTTAAAATCCCTCGGGTACGTCCTGTTACACTCTGTATAATTGTTTTTTATAATATTTTTTTAAGTAATTAATCACAAATGACAAAACTATTTATTTATATTCATTTTACTTGTGCACGCAAACAATTAATTATTCTTAATATTTCAAAGCATAACTAGTAAAAAGCATTTTATTTTTCTCCATGTGTCCGTCAGCATTTTTCCTGAAAATCGGCATGTCGTAGTCCAAGTGGTTGCAAGCAGCTGGGTGTTGGATTGCTTTATTTTATTCGGAGACCAAGGTTTTTTGTAAGGTTTTAAACGCGAAAAAAGGCATGTTTTCATGATATTTTTTTTGGAGATACGAAAAATGTTGGTTTATTTATTTCGTTATAGTATAAGATCTGAAGTATAAGTTCAGAGGTGCCTCGAAAAAAAGTTGTTATGCAGTGAACATCATAACTCGTTACCGGTTAATCTGAATTTAAAAAAAAATTAAATACGTTTAAAAAGTGATATGTTTTTTCAAGTAATCAGAAAGAGGTTGTTTTTTTTTTTTTTTTTGCAGCATTTTGAAGGGAAAACGCGATTTTTGCAAAATTTTTCGGTGAATTTATTATTAAAAAATGGTTTTAAAAAAACTCTTCATGATTACCTGTTGATTTATGTTCAGAAATAGTGTACAAAATTTCAAAAGGATCAGTCAAATAGATTTTGAGTTTGAGGTTCACGAATTTCATAAATTTGTTTGCGAGAAAATCGAATTAAAGTTTTTTATTCTCGAAAATCCGGTGTAAAAATCGAAAAGGGCTAGGCGCTTGAAACGCTGTATCTTCGTTAGTTTTGCTCCGATTTACTTAAAATTTTGACACAATACTCTCGACATGTTATACATTTAGAAATTTGATTTATTGATTACGAAATGATTACGATTACGAAATACGAGTGTGCTGTAGACCACACGACTGAAGTAAATACTTCTTTAGTAATCTAATCTAATTTTCTTCCTGGCATCTAATAAAACCATCATCAGTGTATAAGAATCTATATTGAAGATTCGTCTGGATTGTTTGTTACCAATCATCGTGACAAATCAGTCGTTTCAATGCTCTGAGTTCGCACACTCACGAAAATTTGATTAAATTTATTATGGGAATTACGCTTAGAATGGGATTGTTGATTTAATTCTGACAAATTAAAAAATAAATGCCAACACCCATTCCAAATGTCATTACTATATATTTGAGCACTGTTGTTACGATTAGATTGTGAGGAATGAACTTCAAAATTAATTTAAATTTATTATCGTCTGCCTCCGTAACGTTCGCAACGCCCGATATTACGCCTCTCGTAATTTCCGTAACGCATTCGCCAGTTTACCCCTCAAGTCAAGCGTGCGTAAAAAAGTAGTTACTTTAAAAAAAATAGGTTTTAAAACCTTACCCCCCCCCCCTTAACGAGTGTGGTGCATACGTGTGTGAGGTATGTATTCAGTATTCACATGTAGGTATTCACATGTAAACTGTTTACTTCCGAGGGCTTCTAGAATATTGGAGTTAAACGAAAAATAATCATAAATCCTTCTGTATGGACCGATGTAATGCTACATGTTACACGTCAACAACATCTGTATTCCTCCATGGAACATGCAGTGGTTTCAGCTGCTCGACATAGAACCGAGACACAATACCAAACGGTGGGAAAATAATAATGTCGTTCGTGTTTCTTTCCAGCCAGGTACCTATTGTAAGTGGTGGTGGGACACCTTTAATTAGGAGCCTCGAACTCTGCGGCATTTATTACATTACCAGGCCGAATCTGGCGCGGAGAAATGGAAGAGTTTGTTTGTAATGCGGTGTCGTGACTCGCGACACCTTTGCGCTGTGCTCTATAAAGAAAGTGGATAATGTCGAAGACAACCAGATTAATAACAAGTACCGCATTAAATACTCTGGCAGCCTCGGCTACTGTGGCGGATTGGCTGATCACCGTGGGAAATGGGATTATCTCTATGTGTACTCGGGCCTAATGTCAAAGTAGACATACTAGCATTTAAAACAAATGGATTTAACTAGAAATTATTTTTTTTAATGTATAGGTCAAAAGAATTATTCTACGCTTTCGTAGATGGCACACGTATAGTATTTTTTTATTGACGATTTTTACAAGTTTTGTTCGAAATAGTAAGAAAAATTTTGTTCGGGAAAGTACTCAAGCAAATTAATTACATGATTGTCAAGGAAAAAAATTAACACAATCATGTCACTGCCCCACCATAACACACTCTAGAAACATAAAATATCTTGGCATTGAAATCGATGAAAATTTTCGATGGGACTCTCACATAAATAGCATTACAAAGAAATCACAAAGCTCATGTACTATTTTAGAAAAATAAGCAATATACTAAATAAAAATTATCTATGTAAAGTCTACTACGCTCTTTGCCAATCACGCATAGAATATGGGATTATTGGATGGGGATCTGCCTCAAACACTCACATGAAGCAGCTTGTTAAAACACAAAAAGCAATAATAAAAATATCCCTGAAAGTACCCATAAGAACACCATCAAAAGAAGTTTTTAAAAAATTTAATGTGTTCAGCATTATAAAACTGTACTAAAAAAATGCACTACTCAAATTTAAAGAAAAATATGCATACCTTGCTGACCAACACACCTATCCTACAAGGACAAAATCTTCAAATCTACTAAACATTCCAAAATTAAATACAGCTTTCGGCCAGAAAAACCATTATTTCCATG
Source organism: Limnephilus auricula (assembly GCA_951813805.1). Taxonomy (NCBI): domain Eukaryota; kingdom Metazoa; phylum Arthropoda; class Insecta; order Trichoptera; family Limnephilidae; genus Limnephilus; species Limnephilus auricula. Next base: position 5,819,552 of record OX638396.1, read on the forward strand.
CTACAAAATTATATAATGCCATTCCGATTGAAATTAAAAATACCATGAAGATGAGGAACTAATTAAAATTATTAAGTAACCCCAATGCAACCTACATATAATGAACATAAACACTTTTTAAAACAACGCAAAATAATAAACATGAACACTTTTTGCTTTATTTATTTATATTTCGTGGAAACCAACAAAAACCAACAACAATGATGAGGAAATCATGATCAACACCATACGACAACCTGCAATCCACCTCGGAACAGGAATACCTAGTGAGGAGGACTGAGGATAAAATACTTCACTTTGTATTCTTAATTTACTTAATATTGTATTTTAATTTTAATTTGTATTGTCATTAAATAAAAATAAAAAAATTAAATAAAAATGTATGAATATTAACAAATGGTTTTGTTAATTAAAAAACTTTCATCTTTCAATAAAGGCTAACAAATACAATATTGGATTGAATCACCGATGAAATATTTGTATTAAGTGTACTTCCGCGAACCATATTTTTTTCTTAATATTTCACATAACTCATAAAGTAAAAATACTATACGCGCGCGATCTGCGAAAGCGTAGAATATGAATTCTTTTGACATTCTTAAGCGCCTATATAAAGTAATTGTACATACAAAATGTAAAGGTGAATTTAAGTACAGATAATATATTTATTAGTCCTCTTCACTAGGTAGTCCTGTGCCGAGGTGGACTAAAGTTATTTAATTATACAAAATGAAACCAATACTTTGTTTTACACTACTTGGAATGGTCAATAATGTTTCGATAATTAGATTCTTCAGAGGTGCTGAATAGAATTTCTTTATGGATAGAAATGTCTACATAGGTCCGGTATACCAGCTAATTTTAAGCTCGGCTTGGTTGGAATGTAGTATAATCCGTACATAGGTCGAAAGTCTAGATGTCACCAATATTAGTGTATTGTGTATGGCTTTAAAAAGGGACAGTGTTTCATTTTCTTCGAAAAACAAAACTACTGTCTACATGAGTGGTATATCTTTGCTGTAATCGTCATCGGGTCATATCTATTAATAACATCGATATTCCTCATTACCCAATGAATATAATTAATCTATTGTTTCAAACATTTATACAGTGTTAACAATAACTACATTAATAGTATTGCGTTGGAATGTGCACAGATTAAACTTCGCTTTAAAATGTTCACAGCATGCGTAATCAAGGGTTAGTTGTTACTAGGCGGAGATGCTTGTAATGAAAAGAAATAATAATCAAAAATAAATATAGTAAGTGTACAGAGAAAGAGAAGAAATAAAAAAAAAATAAAGAAAAGACATAATAAAGCAATTATATAACCTCCATGACATATAATGGTAGAAGATTGATAATTTTTTTTTTTTTAAATATGCGACGCTGTTTGCGAAGATATCTGTAAGGTCACATTCAATTGTACAGACGACACATTCGAGACAGTGGATTGAACTATGCAATAGACCATACTGATAAAATCACGCAATTTACACAAATTTCGGTGAGATGCAATTATTTACGTAGACGTCAAATTTGGCAAGTGACTGCTAGCGCTTCGATGCATAAAAAAGGAACTATTTATTCTACGGCTTACCAAGGCTAAAGCGGCCGATTTAGTTTGCTTAAATTTGAGCGAGGAATGTCGTACATAGCGAGGATACGGACTGATTGATAAACCGGGCCATATACATTCTTATATCTACGAATTTCTAGGACCACATGATGTGAACTTCACATAATATAATAGCACCGCGAATGGGAGGAACATTAATAGCATTCTGTTTTATAGTTTTGTTAAAAGAAGCAGTACCTAAGCAAAAAGATGTATGTTAAATTGAATACAAGTTATTGGTATGTTAATGAGAACGAGTCTTGCCCATAACATTGCTTTGCATCTTGCGCCATTCTTTATACTAAGCCGCATTCTTAGCACGCAGGTAATAAGTAAAAAATCGTTACTACTTTTTGCGTCACAAAAGCTTCGTGTAAAGCAGTGATGATCAACATTTTTATACGAAGGGCCTTTTGATCCATTTTCAATTTGTTCGCGGACTGCAGGGGGTAGGGTGCATACATACAGCTTGACATTGTTAAATTTGCAGTCGGTGGTGTCAAAATCCTATTTATGTTTTCTTCAATGGAATTTTTTAATAAAACAAGTATAAATTGCAAATAACAAAGCGCCGCAGGCGTAGATTTTATATATCCAAGGCTAAACTAATAAAAGGTGTCAATTTTTATCATTCTGAAATAAAGACCATATAACAAAATAACTCCTAACAGCTTTGAGCAACTGTTGATTTTTTTCGTTCGGAAAGTTAAACAATATTTGGCAAGAAAACTTTGGTATTTTATAAAAGCGAAACATTTAAATGCCTAAACGGCGTCATGTCAGAAAAAACACGTTACCGTACACGATAATGTACTAGCTTCGCTTCGAAAGTACGAAATGATATTTTATGCCAAGTACGAATTGATACGAAATGGCTTCGCGGGTCGCATGTGGCCCGCGGGCCGCAGGTTGCTCATCACAGGTGTAAAGCATAAGCAATTATGCGGTATCAATTGAAATTCTAAATTGTTAAAAAGTAAGGAGAGGAAATGACACAAACTTTCATCCTTCCTCTTTAAAACGAGACTAAGATGGGTTGAAGTTTGAAGTTACCCCGTCAAAAACTGTCCTTACAACCGGCATCAATGTTTAAAGACGATTTCACGTCAAAACAACAAACGATAAAGCAATACTCGTGTACAATTGACTTCCCGTTAGTGTAATTATAACAATAGTTAAACCTTCTTAAATTTTAACTATAACAATATTCTGTGTCTATGTACTGTAGCTGGAAACATTATAAGCAATAATTAGAAAAGCCAATAAAGGCAATGTAATTATTTCATCTAATCTAAGTCCATAGCAAGAAGATATACTAACCATTATGTGTTCTAGAAAATCAAACAACTTTATCAAATGTGCGAATGGATCAGCAATTCTACCGGAATAAGGATCAAGAAAGCAAAAAGGGAAACACAATCAAACCACAGGTAAAACGCATCCACATGGATATTGATTACACTTTTTGACGAGTTGCCTGAATTTAATGTTGAACATCTTGTATGTCTTTCTTTCTGCGGACCAAACATATTTGAAGCGCAAGGGAAAATCATAATTACACTAGCACGATAGATATATAAATTTCGAAGGGCGGAATTACAAAGCCAATGGAGAGAATATCCCTCTAATTCCGTGGCTAATTACGGGACGGATGTGCCCACGCTCTAACCTCGCAAGAACGGGTGCATTCGGAAAGAACGAAATACAATCACTATTTAATAATACTCGAAGAAGTCCGTTCGTGATATTGATCGAAAATTGCTTGAAGCAGTGATATCAGATGCGTTTGAAAGAAGTCGTATAAATAAAAGACAAAGATCATAAAAAAAGTAAAAGGATGAAGTGCCAATTCTGATACAATTAAATTAACTAAAATCAGTAAAGTAGTATCCCAACGACTCTAAAAAAGACCCAGACACTGAGAGCTAGTAGTCAAGATAGCCGCCGATCTTGCTCTAACATAATTTGTTACTAGGTGGATGTTATTTATTTAAACACAGAAATTTAATTTATTCACTTGCATTATTTAAAGGAACACCGAAATTGGGAACTTTGGTGCTTTGATAAATCTAATTACAGTCATAATTTGATACGTACATAACATGTAAATCAAACATTTTGAAAACTATAACTATTAAGTTGAGTGATATCGTATTGTGGAAAATTCATAGTTTTTAAGGTTTAATTATAGAAATCGACGCCGATCTGTGTACTATTTTTAAGGCCATATACGAAAATCACGTTTTAAAATAATACTAGCTGATACCCGGTATGCGTTGAATGCCACTTAAATAAATAAATTACATATCATAAAATTTTATTTCTTAGCTCTGATTAGTAAAGAGATTGTGATTATCTAAGCCCCACGAAAACCGTATTTAAATTTAATTTTAAATGCCGGCAACGATAAGCGACATTAATTTATTTAACGTTTCTGGAGAGTGAATACAACAGTATTTTCGAAACCATGCTAAAATAGGTTATTTCCACAATTTTTTATTGCCTAAAAAAATTAAGAAAATAATTAAGGCATTTTTATTTTTTCTTCTTCAAATTTTTATTTTATTTTTATGTTGACGAATAAATTTCTACAGCGAATAAGTTTCCTATTTTTGTAATACCGCCAAAACGTTATTTTGGGGCGGGGCTACGTGTGACGTCATAAGAGTTGGCCGGCTTTAAAAAAAATTCTGACAGTGGTACTTTGTTGTTTGTTGACGCGCGTATTTGGTGCCCTTGCCAACCACGGGCCGTTTTGGTTTTGTAGGTTTTTAAAATGAATAAATTTGAATCAAAACATAAAAAAACAAAAAATTTTAGTAGGATGATTAAAATCAGAAAAATGATCTTTTAAAATTCCATACATTTTCAACAGAATCCCTCGTTTGTGAAAATTGTTATATTTTGTAGGTTAGATAAATAAAGTTATACAGCACCCTTAAGATTAATGGATTTTTCACAAAAATGGTGCAAGTCTTATAAAAATATCTAATTATATTTAAATACATCTGTTGAATTACCGACCGACTCACAACGGCTAGTTCCCGGAAGAGGGAAGCGTTTCAAGATCACTTCCCTTGAAACGAGATCGCGTGTAGGGACCAATTTGTCCACGACTGGGCCGAGGCTTTTTCTCGGGTGTTTCCATCTCAGTTGTTATCCCAGGATCCCAGGCGGCCGCGATCTCAGTTTATTAATTGTATTACTTTGCGAATCATCGCTCTTTTAGAGTTTTGAGCAAACCTTATAAGTGGTTTCTAGTTTTATAGATAGCTCAACTGTCTGACTCAGGGTGGCAATTAAATCAATATTAAGGACATAGAATTCTGTACGATCGATGATTGTTTTACAGCGATATTTATGTACAAACTATTTACCACGCGAAACTATGCATTGTCAATAGCATGGTTTCTATGCATTGTCAATAGGTTTCTATGCATTGTCAATAGGTTTCTATGCATTGTCAATAGGTTTCTATGCATTGTCAATAGGTTTCTATGCATTGTCAATAGGTTTCTATGGATTGTCAATAGGTTTCTATGCATTGTCAATAGGTTTCTATGCATTGTCAATAGGCTTCGTAACGAAAAAGGAAGAAAATGAGGACGGGATGGTGGGTGATAGAGAGAGATAGGAAAGGGGAGGAAAACAATGATGGATAAAACAAGGCGCTAAGTTAAAACCAATATTTTATTTCATTTTAATTTCGAATCCTCAATATTTAACTCAATGTAATTGTCACGGGATCGTGGAAAATAAACATTTTTTAAAAACAGGTCAATTCACAATTGAACTATCGCCATTATTTTTTATTGTTACTGGCATGATATTATTGGTCGATGGTTGTAGCCCATCAATTTGTATAAGCTGTCCAGATGGATACAAAGAGATGTCGTCGATGAAGTTAGTTGAAAGTTACGAAGTTATGAAACTATATAAAAATATAATTTCAGATTAACAATAATGAGTTTTGATCATCTTCAAATTCAAAACCTTCTGTTCGAAATCTCAAATCGTAAGATTTAATCATCGAAGACAATACTCGTATAAGCAACTCTCGAGTGAAAATTTTAAAACAAAAAATCTGTGCTCTATGAATTTGGTCTATGTGTAAAAAAATCGGGGTTGTGCTCTATGAATTTGGTCTATATGCTAAAAAAATCGGGGCTGTGCTCGACGAATTGTGATTTATGTGCTAAAAAGATCGGGGCTATGCTCGACGAATTGTGATTTATGTGCTAAAAAGATCGGGGCTGTGCTCGACGAATTGCGATTTATGTGCTAAAAAAATCGGGGCTGTGCTCGACGAATTGTGATTTAGGTGCTAAAAAGATCGGGGCTGTGCTCGACGAATTGTGATTTATGTGCTAAAAAGATCGGGGCTGTGCTCGACGAATTGTGATTTATGTGCTAAAAAGATCGGGGCTGTGCTCAACGAATTGTGATTTATGTGCTAAAGAGATCGGGGCTGTGCTCGACGAATTGTGATTTATGTACTAAAAAGATCGGGGCTGTGCTCGACGAATTGTGATTTATGTGCTAAAAAGATCGGGGCTGTGCTCGACGAATTGTGATTTATGTGCTAAAAAGATCGGGGCTGTTCTCTATGAATTGTATACTGCGTGCTCTATTCTCCCCAAAAATTAAACACATAAACACGCTACAAGGTTCACAGAAAACTTATTAATACCAAAAGCAAACAAAACTATATATCAAAAAGGACCGACTACATAGCTATTAAAGTATATAACAACCATTCACGTAACATCAAACAAATAAATATAAAAAATATTTTAAAAAAAAAATTTAAATCATCATTAAAAACGATTTTAGATTTTCACGGCCAAAAGTATTTTTGTTATTTGTTTTGGGGTATAGAGCATATGTGTGAATCACAAAATCATTAAAAAACTTTTTTTTTAAATGTCATTACACTTTAAGCATCAAACGAATACTTTACATAAATTATATACCTCTGTTTTTTTTTTAATTGCATATAATATAACATTTTATATTGGGTTTTATATATGTTGGGTTAGCTGGAAGAAACAGGATGTACCTATAAGTTATACTTTTTGTACTTTCTGTTTTTTAGTGCAATAAATGTTTTTTGAATTTGAGTTTATGTTCCCGAGTTCAATTTCTAGATGCGACCTATCTTTTTCTAATTTAAAATTTTCGTCTGAGTAATATTGTTTTTAATCATTATTCATTATTAATACTTCTCGGACAGCTTACTCGTCAGCAGCAAAAAAGTGCCCAACGATCGATGAGACGCCGACGCCCACGTCAAAAAGTCTAATACCGAACTTCTTTAGCTTGTTTAGCTAACCCGTTTAATCACAGGAGACCATATTTGTCCTAGCTCACATAGGTCTCATAGAAATCGTTGTTTCTCCTTTACTATCATAGTGAGAAGTATGATCTAAACGGTATTAGAAAGAGAATTCAACAAGCTATATATATTAAAATGTAAATATTAACCACAAAATAATTAAAATGTACACCTTTATGAGACCAATGTTTCCGACAGCAATTACAAAAAAAAAGAAAATTTTGCGAATTTCTTATTTTTTTACATAAAACGACGAAAAAGTGAGGTGACAATGACGTTTATAATTTATTTGTCTAATATTGCTGTGTTTTTATTTTTTTCGTTACCAGTAATTTCAGTTAGAAAAAACATAAGGTGACACATTTTTAAAACTTTTTAAAGTTTGCATTAAAAATTTGATATTTATAAATTTACATAATTATCTCTAACAAGCTTCTGCCCGCGACTTCGTCTGCATAGGATTTGTACTTCGAGTAATCTATTTTCTTTTCCTAGGTCCCATCTACATTTATACCAAAATTCTTAACCTATTTATTTAAAATATGTATAATTCTTCATTCGATTCAAAGTTTTAGGCGAGTACTTAAAATAAATTCACTAATTTAAATATTTTCCAAAATAGAATTTTGATTTAACAATTATTGTTTGGCAAAATGTCATTCTCAAATATTGACGTTTTCTATTAAACTATAATTATTATTTTCAATATATTGAAAATAAATAGCTAGCTATGTTATCCTGATGTACGAGCTATATTATTGTAAAGTTTCAATAAAATCCATTCATTAACAAACATACATACATCCATACAAAGTTTCGCGTTTATAATATTAGTAAGAACATAATAAAAATATTTCATAACCTTTCGAAAACAGTTTTTAGTTTTTGGATACGTTTACATTTATTTGGATTTTATTGCAAAGCCCTAACGGAACATATCTAGCTGTTTTGCCTTGGCGAGAAAGCTTCGACCGATCAAATCGAGGCTTTCATTCGTTCGCTATACTATCGATAATCAGTCGTTAAAGCCATGTAATATCATGCCATCAACTCTATCGTTTAGTTTTAGTGAATTCCCAGAGCCGGCCCTGTGCCTGATGAGTAGGCACTGGCCGGAGAGCAGAAGGGGCGTGGGGTTATTAAAAGCCTTATACTTAAAGATTATCTACGTAAATCCCCTCCTCGGCAGGTGGAGGGCTTAAATATCAGACGGGAAAGGTTAGGCGGTAGAGTTGAAAGGTCCGGCCGAAAGGAAACTCCGGCCGACCGTTATTACAGATTTAATTCACTCAGCTATTAAATGTATTTAATTACACGTTAAAATCACGATAGGCAAATAGATAGACTAGATGTACAGCGAAATTTTCTGATAGAAGTCAGGTAGTTTCATGATAAAGCAGAACATTGAAGAAAAGTGAAGAAAAACAACAAAAAATACCTAACCTAACCTAACCAATTATTTTATCTAAATTAAAACAATAACTTTGTATACACCACTATTATTTTTTTTATGCTTTATGCAGACCGGGTTTCGCTAGCACCGTAGCTTCTTCAGGGCAGTATAACCACAGGCAGAGATTATACTGCCCTGAAGAAGCTACGGTATAAGAAGCCGAGGACGCCCAAGGAAGACGTGGCACGATCAAGTAAATCAGATACTTGAGTCGGGCCATGTCAAGAGTCAGAATAATAGAAGAGTATGTATGAGAAGATGTATGAATGTGAATGAGGCAAGGAGCGTGTGCCAAGACCGAGTTGTTTGGCGGTCCGTCCTCTCTGCCTACCCCTGCGGGGAAACGGCGTGATGGTTAGTTAGTTAGTTAGTTAGAAGAAGCTACGGTGCTAGCGAAACCCGGTCGGCATAAAGAAAAAAAAAATAAAAGTGGTGTATACAAAGTTATTGTTGTATTTTAAATTATAATGTCACATCACAAAGTAACTGTTTCATACGAACAAAAATTATTTTATCACTAGCGCAGAGCCGTGAAAATTCACTAGATAAGTCTAATTATCAAAATTATTAATCTGCGATGCCTTATGTATATATCTGTGTGAAAAAAAATTGTCCTAAGTTTATGCCAAAAATATGATCATTTTTCAATAAATGATCTGCAAGCACAGAGTCATTGATCCCCTCGTCACCGGTGCATAGTCGGGAAACACGCCAAACGCGCGCCCTACATATGTATACGGTGGACATTTGTCACATGAGAACGGGTCGCTTCTACGACTCGTTCTTGAGTTCAACAGCTCGGCTGAGATTTGCTCCATTTGCCGGCCCGTGTGTTTCCTCCTTCCTAGGTCTCTTCAAGACTCATGTCCACTCCTTCCTCTCCTCAAAAAGATCCTCCACACAACATCTTCGAATATGACGTAGGCCCTGAGAGAATTTTTTTTCCTCAAGGCCTCCGGTGTGAAGTTAATTTAAAAAAAAAACTCTGACACTTCCCCCTTTCTTCTACCCCTTCCTCAACATGGGGTGATCTGTAATTAATTTTTTTTTTTTTGGTATAACACTTATTCCTGATGTGAATATTGTTCATGAAACATGTAGATTGCGTATATCCACTGGAGCGACAGAGCAATTAAAATATTTTTTCTCGGATTGATAAAGGAAATTTTTCCGCCCACATTAAAAAAATCATACCTCCGAATTTGAATATCGAGACATACAAACTGATTATAGTTCTATGTAGCCAATAAATTTCCCTATCTTTTGTCTATTATCACATATTTGTAGGATTTATAAAAAATATATAATTAAATCTTTAACCTTAAAACATTTAAAAGAATCTAGAGAGTATTAGTATTACTACCATAATACGGACGTGTGTCCAGTGTGGTAGTCGAAAAGTATATTAAAAAAAAACTGTATAAAAAATATGTAACGAATAAAGAAAAAGAAAATATTATTTTGTTATATTTTGAATGTACAATATATTATATAGACGTTTTAATAAAAAATTTTTTTTTGAAAATTTGCCATATTTTGGTAAGAAAGCAATCCGAGGTTTTCGAAATAGTGCCATAATGTGGCAAAAATCGCTCGAGCGGATAAATAAATAAAGTTATGTAAACAATTTTTTTTTGTATTTTTATAAAAATATTATTTACTGTATACAATATGCATTATACATATATTAATTATCTTTAACTTGTATTTTAATGTGCTTTCTTTTTATCCATTTTTCCATCTACAATACCCGTCTACCGTTCTGACAACAAGATCGCCCTGCCTGTCTGGCAGGAACAGGGGAGTGGGGCGCATGCACCGGTCGGGGTAAATTGCTCTCCTCCAACGTCCACTTAATGTGTAGTTAATTGACCGGAATCTTGTGTTGGGGAGCTGTGTGCTGCGGTACAGACAGAAAAGATCATCTAGGTGAGTACCTACAAGGGAAAAGGCACCTTCCTCTTGTTATAGGCCATACATAACAGAAACAAGGGAAATACAAAAGTGTCGTCAATATTCATCAATACTACTGCAAATCGCATCTACGCACAGAGGAACAACAAATCAAACGCAAAATTTTCACATATGCCCTGTTCTGGCTTTCGTCACATATTTATTTATTTATTTGTTTGTTTATAAGATTTACACAGTACATTAAATATAGGTTGTAAGGTATTTGAAATAAATTATATGGTTTTGTACCTATTACGTAAATCTGTAAAATGTCAATAGGTTATTTCGCCTGGGTATTAATACTAAATTATGATGAAACTAATGAAAAGAATCAAACATTGGTTGACTAATAAAACATAAATGAAAGAGTATGGGTGGAGAAAATTTTACATTTTAAAATCAAAAATTATTTGCTCACTAAAGTTCAATAAAATGACAAGAAATTTAATAATTTTGTTTTGTATGTTCGCAATGAATCGTGAAAAATGTCTAATTGTAATAATTTTTCTAACTAAACGTGTCCGAACACCACAATTTTCGTAGGGTAGGCTAGTCAGCTCTTTAGTAGATTGAATCCATTTGGTTCTATTTTTTCGGCAAGTAGAGTCCCCCTCCACGCGTCCCTGCGCACTGACATGCGAAGTTCATTCGTAGACGGAGACACGTGCGATATATCGCCCCGTTGAAGTGAAAATGCTACTCTAAAATTCTGTATTAAGAATTTTAGAGTATTGCGGCTATTAATCTATTTTCGTGTCCATAGTTTATTTATTTTCATCTCAATTTATTATTCCACCTCTTCTAATATAAACATTACAATTAGCTTATTTAGCGTATTTACTTTATTGCGTTGCATCCCGTCATGTCGCGACGCGCCACTTACTAATGAACTCTACTTGACAGCAGTGCGAACACTTTTTGGTGAGTCAAGTAGCGAGTTACTCGCCACTCGACTTACTACTTGTCAGGCCGGTATATCAGCCAGTCCGTAACTTGCTATGTACCTACGACATTTCTCGCTTCAATTTAAGCATGCTAAATCTATCTCTCCAGCTTTGATAAATTGCAGAATAGTTCATTTTTTAGACGCCGAGGCGCTGGCAATCATATGCCAAATCTGATATTTACATAAATAACATTAGAATACTTCCCAACGAAATTTACGTATATTGCCTAATTATACAAGTATGGACTATATTCATCGGGCGATCAGGGGTGCTAGCATAGTCCATCGATAAGGATCGGTAGGATAATTGTCGGTAACTTCTCATCGTTCCCTAGGACAACTGCAGATCGCTAACGTACAAACAACAGTTGATATCGAATATATTAGGGACACTTAGTCATTGTGAACTGTCACCTATTCGTTTGCGATCTGCAGTAATTCTAGGGAACGATGAGAAGTTACCGACAATTATCCTACCGATCCTTATCGATGGACTATGCTAGCACCCCAGGAATGACGATGTTATTAATTGATAATCTATCCAAAATAGTCTAATAAGGGAATTTTAAAGTTTTAACGTCAGGATAGTTTGTTTTCAGCGGTTAATTTCATTAATAATGCACTAACTCGACATACAAGTTAAAATTAGTCTACTCGCATATAGCACCATGCTGATTAAAGTGGGGAACTTTATAAAAAAATAACTCGTAAATTAAACCCGCTTAAAAATTAACTGTCGTCGTTTTTGAAAGATCGCGATCATAAAATATCGCGATTTCCCGGTTTAGATGACAGTAGAGAGCATAGACAGAAAATTAGTTTTTCAAGGAGAATGAAACACATTCCTCTATTAAATTCATGGATAATACACATAATATTAATGAAATGGCGATTATTATGGCATTTCTATTTTATTTTTATGTTGACGAATACATTTTCTACATCGAGTCTAAGTTTCCCATTTTTGTAATACCGCCAAAACGATATTTTGGACGTGTGACGTCATAAGCGTTGCTCGGCTTTGAAAAAATTCTGACAGTAGTACTTTGCGGTTTGTTGACGGGCGAATTTGGCGTCGTTGCCAACCACGGGCCGTTTTGGTTTTGTCGGTTTTTGATCGTTTTTTACGCAATGGGACTAACGGATTCTATACCAAAGAGGGAACGCAGGGGAAGGTTAAAGGGGAAAGGGACGCGGGACGGTAAGAGGAGGCGGAAGGGGAACGGGGACGAATGGGAAAGGACACGCAGGGAAAAACAATTTCTTTATTTAAGTGACATCGTTACGCATGCCGGGTATCAGCAAGTAAATAAATAAGAAGCAGATAGCTATCCAAAAAAAGATGTGACCAGAATATTCAGTGGAAACTTTTTAAGTGTATGAATATGGAGTACAAACTTTTCATCGGATGTTAATTCCTCACATGATAATTCATCATGTCTCGAAACGTCGAAAACTGATAATTGGGGTTTTTAACCTTAGGTTAGGTTAGGTTAATGTAGTTATGATGTGATGAATTATAATGTGAGGAAGTATAATGTATGAATAAATTTACTATGGGAATTCAGACGCTGAGACCTCATAGTCCGATTAGACATTGAACCAAAAAAAGACCGCACAAATAGCACATATTTATTCGTACTGCGTATTCCAGTACTATATACGTTCATGCTAGGTAGATTGTTCTCCGTTTCAAGTGAGGTCTACACAGATCAGTGTCCAGGTGGTTGCCTGTTGGTGCATAGTATCTATCCATCTGCAACTCCGGAGCCTGGATATAACGTGCATCTAATTACCTTAATTTCGGTGAAATTCTAGACATTACCCTGCACGCTGCCGGACGTTAGATCGCCCAGTATAATGCTATCTGCAAAACGTACTTACTTGAACAGAGGATAATGCACTTGGCATCATTATGTATCTGCATCTTGGAATAGAATATCTACAGATTAATAAACGTTCTACCTACTGTACTGGTATCTATTAGTGCAACATTAATAGTAGTTTGTGGCAGGGAAAAATCACAGAGAGATTTAAAAAAATCGGCTCCTTGATTTGGTCTCCACATTTTAGCAATTCATAACAGTAAAGTGGAGTCTGTTAAACATAGTGCATGAGAATACGCGCTTACAAATCTAAAGTACATCGGAACCTAAGAAGTGACTTGCTGAAAAACTGACTTTAGAGAAGTCTCACCGGCCAAAACACGAAAATATATCAGATCTCTTTTTTAAATCATTAACAAGGTATAACATTAATCATTACTCAATCGTCGTGATTACTTCAAGATTGGTACACTTAAGACGATAGACTTCGCTTTTCGGCCCATACAAAAAGGACGCCCGGGAAAAAACACTTTTCTACATCGAAAATTGCACAAAATGAATACATTTTTTTTATACTGCCTTCTAGAGGGTGAAAACTATGTCGGTATGTTTTCCAATTTTCGATGCGTTTCGTATTAACGTAAACATTCACTGTAAAACATGTACGATTTATCAAAAAATATTATTTAACGAAGAAGTGCTGCTAACTCAACTCTCATAAAGAATTATAAAATTATAAAAAGCTACCGACGTAGATTCTTCTTTCTAAAAAATAAATACTTTTTAAAATTTCAATTTCGTGAAAGTTTCGGTGTAGAAAAGTGTATTCTCCATAAACCCCTTTTCGAGCGATTTCTGTAGGTAAATTTGAGCGTTGTCTCATTCGCACATTTCGCATTCGCATGTATTGTAAGTGTGCGTGAGCTTATTGTGAGCGGGACAGAATGACAGTCGCGGGTGTTCCGCGTGTCGTTCAAAGTCTAGCCTCTTAAAACTAGAAGGCAATTGACTGGTCTAATATGTTTACATAAAATTATTAACGGCCATCTTGATACTACATTATGTCTTAGCAATATTGAAATAAATGTCCCCAACTCCCATTGTTTAAGACGCCATAACATTTTTCACCTGAATACATTTAAAAATAATATCGCCTACTTCAGCCCTCTGACCCAGATGTTTCGACTATATAACAAGATAGAGTGTGCTGAAGTAGATAATTTTATCGATAAATTGCACGGATTTAGAAAAAAAGTTCTGGCGATGTTAAAAAATTATAACTAATTATATTGTATCAATTATCTCTCTTATGCATATGCCTCTAATGTTTTTTATGCCTCTTGCTACTAATTTTAATGTATTACTTGAGTGAGCTTGTATATATATATTTTTTGTGATGTTTACTTTTACTTTAATTGTATGTGTCTGTATTTAATTGTAGATTTTTGTTATTGTACATTAACTGAGTTTTATAACTGGATGGTTCTCACGCAAGTGAGAATAAATAAATAAGTAAATAAATAAATAAATTAAATAGTAAATCCCATGCACTTTTTTATGCTCCGAAAGTGAGGACTTCTGCCTATCAGAACGCGCCAATAAACAGAGCGACTCAACTGCTTAACGATTCTGCATTGACCATCGACATTTTCAATGTCACTTACAGACAGTTCAGCAACTATCTTTTAGCACATGTCACTAAGTAGTAAAACTGCCCTTGTGTACTTTGTAATTTATAATCTTCTCCATGATATATTGGTGCATAACTGTTTTATAGAGAACATGAAAAAATAAATAAATAAATAAATAAATCTGTAAAACCCAGTATAAATAAATAAATGAATCATAAATTAATCAAAATAATCTTAATATAAGGCTGAAATTATTATGAAATTTAAGACTTATAGTTGTAGTACAAATCTTATATACAGGGTGTTAAGTGACGTACTTGATTTACTTTAACCAATGATTCCTGAATTATTTGGAGTAAAAAATGTTAACGAAATTTTGGTCTCCGGTGACTTTTTTGATAACATTTTTATTTTTTCAAAATCAAACAAGAAAAAAATCCTTCTACATGACGTCACTGGTCACTAGGCCGAGTAACCGACCCCCACGAGATTTTTGATAATTTTTGAACGAGTCGTGTCTTATTAAACATTTTTCCAATTTTCGTTTGAATTTTACCGTTTTTAATATTAACGCGCTCTCTCCAACATTCGTATTTTCGTATCTCTCCTTCTTCTTTTTGGTCGGGTACTGCTGAGAAACAGAATGACATTATTTGCTCTCGTAAAGGATCGCTCGAGAAACAATAAAAAATACAATTGAAAATCAATTGGTCAATCGAGGTCGGTCCTCCTGCGTAGTTTCAGTGCCTCTACAGCGGACCGGTGAGGTCACAGTGTACCTACTGCGCTTATCCCATCGGCATCCCAGCAGCATTACGGTGCAACGGTACCCTTTTTAAAAGTAATTTAAGCATTTATTCGCTAAGTGCACTAATATTTATGCACTTTTCTGGATTATGTCGATGTGGTTGAATAATAATATGCTGAGATAAATTTGTAAGTACTCAGGGGGCCTAGTCTCGATCTTTCGGTTTCACAAACAAGCACGTTTGCCGTTTAACCTTTCTTGACGGTGCTGCCAACTAAGCGGTCACGGTTTGTATTTACTGAAATATCTTTGTAAATATACTAAACATAGAGTTAACATTTTAGGTATTCCTCCACAATACATTTATGTACTGGATTAAATAAATACAATACACTAATATTTACTGAGTGTACAGCATCGGAGCGCGAGAAAGTTTTTAGCACGGTCAGAGGAGGGTTAATACGGATTCGTGACGTAGCTAAACCCGCGTTACGGGCGCTGTGAGAGATATAGACTAGGCCCCCAGGTGGTCCACGAAATGTTTTAAAAGCATGAAATTTCGGTGACCCGACAGTGGATCCCCCGACAGTTGTTCGCTCGAAATTGTTTTTATTATAAAATTATAATTTTTTGTGCTGTATGTACCGATTTCATACCTAAAATAGACTAAAAAAATATACCATTAATCAGTCAGGTTAAGTTTAGCGGCATAAATTTAATAATCACTTACATATCAATTCTAAATACATAACTAAAAACGGTTCACGGCGAGTTCATCGAAAACGAGTTCATCCACAACAAGTTCATCCTAACCTAACCTAACCTAACCTTTCGTTGTCGATGAATTTGCTTTCGATGAATTGATTTTCGATGAACTCGTCGGTTACCCTAAATACGAGTACATAGATAGAGGAGATGTACCAAATATGGCATATGTCCCTAATATGGGATAGTGGTGTTTCTCAAAATGTAAGGGAGAAAAGCCTCTATAACCCAGCGTTACCCATTCCCCACCTACCGACCTTGAACAAGTCAGTACTCTTCCGGACGCCGGCCACACCACATGGGCCTGAGAGAGTGATTAAGTTTTTGTGCCTCACCGATATCATATTTACGTAAGTTTCATTTTATTTTTTCTCAATAAATTTTCTTTACAAAATTCCCAATCTTTCACTGATCGGCAATATTATTATTTAACTTTTATGTTTTCGTAATGTTTTGAAGTTAAATTCAACTAGATTTTATTCTATGAATATATTTGTTTGTATTGATCTTGTGCCAAATATGGGATTTCTTGATGACCCTAATATGGAATAGTATCTCATATTAGGAACAGTGTTTCTAATACGAAATTCTAGTAGAAGATTTTTTTTTTTGCTATTGTAGTTTGCATTTTTACCTATACGAAGGTCAAAATGTCGGAGAAGAAACAGCGGAAGACGTGGAACACAAAAAAAAATTATAAAAGCCATGGAAGCTGTAAAATCGAAGATCATGGGTCCCTCGAAGCACTTTATTCAGACTGTGCAAGCCTAGCGTTAAAGAAGATGCTATGGAACCTGCGCTTGGGCGAAATTCAGTCTTGGGACCAGTTTTAGGCGACAGTTGCAGGATTATCTATACAAACAGAACTATTTTCGGACTGGTTCCAGCACTTCATCAAATATACGAAACTTAATCCTTGACGGACATTACAGCTACACACTCAGCATTGATGTTATAGGTAAAGCTCGAGAGCATCGTCACCATTCTGTGCATACCTCCACATTCTACCCACAAACTGCAGCCCCTCGATAAGGCAGTGATAGGAGCTTTAAAGACACATTACAGCGAAGAAATTCGGCAATGGCTTCTAATGAATCAGAAGCCTTAGTCTGTCTTTGACATCGTGGACATTTTTGGAAAAGCATATTTGAAAATAAAATGTGCAGCTTTAGCAGTTAACGGTTTCAATGCTATTGGAATTTACCCCATCAACCGGAATCTATTCAGGGAGAGGACCTCCTAGAAAATGAGGACCAAGAAAATGATTGTCCCAACACAATCAGTATTCCAACTAGCACGTCACTTCCACCTGCTGACCCAAGCCTGTCCTCATTAGCCCACTTATAATTATAACCATAACAAACAAGAAAAAGACTCTTTCCACTAGAGGAAGAAAAGCAGGAAAAACTTGCATAATAACGGCGTCTCCTTATAAAACTGAGGTGGAAGGCTTGTAGAAAAAAAGGGGTGTTTGAAAAGAAAATCGTGTAAGGCACAAAAATATTTGATCAGCCCTCCACTAGTGGGGTCGAGGTGAAAAAAGAAGTCACGAAGAAACCCATCAGAAGGATACTCTGCGTCTTCTTCTGAGCTGTCACGTACGAGTATGTCGCTGTTATCCCATTCTTCTGAAGACATTCCGACAGCAATCCAACCTGGTGATGATAAGCCCGATCAGGTTTGTGCTTACTGTTCATGATTATACACCAGCGATATCAAAGGCAAAGAGTGGATCCAATGTATAGCCAGCCGCCATTGGTGCCATATTGAGTGTTCGGGAGCAGATAATATTGATTTTATATGTGATTATTGCAACGAAATCGGTGTATCCCATATTAGGAGCACTTTTTTGAACATTGGTTTATTCTATGTTTTTACTTTTCGTTTAAAATGAAGACGTTAGTGTATTTTTTTTATGTTTCGACGACATTTTAAGTTACGAAACTATATTTCCAATGATTTTAATGTGTAATACTTAATAAACGATTTAAATATAATTAATTAGACATTTTTTACCTAAGCTATCCCATATTCGGTACATCTCCTCTACTATTGAAACCCCAATCTATATCTAATATAAAAATTAAAGTTTGTTTGTTTGTTCGCACCTTATGCGCGGCCATACCGTTCATCCCATTGCGATGAAGCTTTGGGAATATGATGTGCTGATGTGATAGTGAGCTCTGGCGTTATGAAATTATTTCCTATACTATTCATATCTACGATTGCGCTTAAAATTTCATCCGATTGCTATTAATTTTTTTTTTAATTATTGTGAACATGTCCGTGAATACTTCTATATATATATATATATATATATATATATACAGGTGAGCTCTGACATTATGAAATTTGCATAAAAAATTAAATGGGTCACGCGAGTTGTTGGAAAAATGGGTGTATTTTATGGAGTTAGGAGGCAGGGAAAAGAGGATGGGGGGAGGGGTATGCGGGAGGGTCGGTTGGGGAATCAAGGAGGGCGCTTCGCGAGAGGGGGGACGAGAGAGAGGGAAAAGCGAAGAAGGTGGAAGCGGAATACGTGAGGGAGGGGGGTTCACGAGAAAGGGGAGAGCGGGAGAGGGGAGGGGGGGCGCGGAAAGGTGAAAAGGGAACACGGGAGGGGAAGAGGAATGGGAAATGACACGAAGGGAGAAACAATTTATTTATTTACTTGGCGTTTCAACGCATGCCGGCTATCAGCCAGTATTTAGTACAAAACACATACAAAATACCTACCTCTATCTAGGTATAACATATTTTAACACATACAAAATACCTACCTCTATCTAGGTATAACATATTTTAACAACCTCCTATTATAATATCTAAAAATTATCAAAAATATTCAGCAATTTCAGAATTAAACTAATAATTATTATTATTTCTTTAAAATCTGTTATTGATAAATCTTGAAATCTAGTGATGGCAAAGATACAGTTTAGCAAGGCTATTCAGATCTGATCACGAAACCAAGCTAAAGTCATTTCAATCAACATTTCGAATCTAATTGATGGTCTCTCAACAGGGCGACACATAGGGTCAGTTGTTTCAGAGAACAAAAAATCTTTAAATGTCTAATAAAATAAAATAGATTAATAAAGCAAAAAAAATGTTAATATACAAGTTCTGTGAAATTTCTATTTATTGTCCCCTTATGGGCCCGTGGTTCACAGAAATTTCAAAGATTAATTCATAAAATTTTTAAGTTAAAATTTTTGTGAAACTTCCATTCAACTGAGTGATTTAAAAAAGAAAAATTACATCAGATATCAATCGTCTGTGGGACACCATTATTAATTTTAAATTTTTCATTATACCGTTAAAGTTTTTTATTTATTTATGTGCAACCACTACCAGGGTAAGGAACCTAAGGAAACGCTAAAAATAATTTTCTAACTGAAATATCATCGTGTTTGCACGTGCAATTAACAATTAACTAACTAACGGTTAAGTACCTCATTTCCGCAGCATCAGACGATCCCAGTGCAGTGGTCAGCGCAGAGTCGAGAGTTGGAAACATACATACATACATACATAGATACAGTATGCTCGGTCCAGTTGGGACGCTGGGAATAATTGGTTGAGCACTCCCACGCAAAATTCCACAGCATCTGTACCGTGGGGCTTTATGCCTGTATTTCTGTTGGTCCACCAACAACGGGACAGATGGCAAAAGAGTATTTGAAAATTTGAATGAAGCAAAGACGCTGTGGTTAATTGAAATAAAGCGACAGGCAGTATGGACATTCCATGGCGACAGGTATAAAGACATTTTGTGATGTTCGTACGTAATACATAGACATCGGATTATATGCACTAACAAAGTGCCAAAATATGCATGCAAATATGCCTTAAAAAAGGCCGAAATATGCACTAAAAACTCTTGATATGCCCAAAATATGCACAATGCAAAATCAAAAAACCATTTTTATTATTATGTAATTTAATTAAAGACGGTACAAAACAGCGAAATATTCTTAAAAATATGCATAGTTTTTGTGACAATATACAATTAAGTATTTTTCCAAATTTTCGGTTGCAAATTTGTGGCGTTTGAAACCTATTATTAATTTTTACGCCGAAAACGACCTCTCTATGTCAACTGACGTCATTGGACAACATTTAAAATTTGGCGCCATTTCCGGTATGGACCTGTGCTGTTGATGTAGGCAATGTTCTTCATGTCTTGAAGACTCCGTTTTTAAGAAAAATAGCGTCTAACTTTTTACAAATCTTTTCTGATATTAAATAAGAAGGGCGTTGGCAAGTTCGATAATTGTTTCCAGTATTTCTATTGATTTAAATAGAGGAAGGTTCTTTTGTTTCCAATTATTCTATGGCATTTGTTAATTTGTGGAAATGTGTTGAGTTGAGGGCGATATTATGTTTAATGGATGTGTCTTCAAATGCTAGCTTGATTGACTGAATTGCAATGGCCTCAGAACTGACAAATTGATCAATGAAATCAAGGAAATATGCACGATTGGGAAAAAAGCCTAAAATATGCATTAACGCAGTTATATGCATAGTAATAAATAAAGACATCACTAAAAATAGTAATTAATGAACTAGTCCCAGCTTGTAAGTAAGTACGTCAGCAACGATCGTTTTCTTAATTTTAAAATGTCTTGTACAAAAAAGAAAAAGACAGAAACTATTAGAACACTGACCTCGCAATCGCTGGGACTGTAAATATCGCACAAGTCCGTCCGCAAAGCAGTGTTGAAGTGCCGCTTTGTTGAGTTGTCATGGAAGCGTTGCGAGGCTGAATGTAGTGTGGAGGGAACGGCGATGGAGGATTGGAAGGTGGGGAAGTGGCAACTGGCTCTTCGGATCTGGTCACCAAATACGACTAAAGCCATTTCAAGTGACGTTTCAATTCTGAATGGTGGTCTTACACCGGGGCGATACCGAGAGTATCTTCCACTCTGGATTTATGTATAATTTTGAATTAATTAAATGTGATATAACACAAATTAATCAAATAAAATCATTATTTTTAACTTAATGTGTTAAAACACAAATTGTAATATTTTAATTTATTAATGAAGACATTAGCGAAACTCAATTAAAAATCTGAAACAGAAAAATCAGAAAAAGATCGGGTCACATCTGGGGACTCGAACCCAGGACATTCAGCTTTCTTTCTTTATCTGTGACAGTTTTCTTTTATTTTTATATTATATTTCTTATAAAATTAATCATAAAAACCACCTTTGTCGTCTAAAAATCGACCATTTTTTTACTCCGTTTGCCAAACGATTTTTACAACTATTACCTATATCCCTGATTATAAATGGTATCATACTACACATTTTTGTATTCCTCTTATACTGGGGCCGCATCAGCGCCTATCCTCACGAAGC
Organism: Limnephilus auricula; assembly: GCA_951813805.1. Lineage (NCBI taxonomy): Eukaryota > Metazoa > Arthropoda > Insecta > Trichoptera > Limnephilidae > Limnephilus > Limnephilus auricula. The sequence goes on from OX638396.1 coordinate 5,841,193, forward strand.
TTCGCGTAAACGTATTATTTTTTTCAAATTTTCCGCACTACTTCTACGTTTGAAAATTTGAAAAAAAGAATATGTTTCCGTAACGAATATTCGCGACGAGAGCCGATAACGGCCGGTCACATTTGCACGTATCGTGTCATAACACGAAGCTTCGTGACGATACACGCAGGTGCGGCCCCAGCATAAAAGAACGAACGTTTGAATGCATATTTTGTGCACAACGATAGTGGTTCAATTGGTTTGAAATAATTTGAAACACCGCCAGCAGATCTAAGTAGTCCTACGATACAGTTCACAACTACATGAGCAAGAATCGCTTTAAAATGATTCTACTACACGTAATTATTTAAAAATTTAAATCAATATTTATCGTTCAATCCGCGATGATGGGTATCTGAAATATAATTAACTTCTCCAACATAAACTACATAATCTTATTTGCATCTAAGCTTCTCGTTCTAGAGTCTAGACTATCTAGAATGAACAATATCCTCCCATCATTCTCACTGAGCTTTTATTTTCACTTCTTTTGGTAATTCCTCTTCAAAACTAGCAAGCATTACGTCTCCAAACCGACCACCCACCCGTTAATTGCCCGCGGGTTAATACTAACATTATTTTATAATCCCAGGCTCATAACGTGGAGAAAAATTAGTGTCGACAGCGTTAAATGAAAAATTGCCGTTAACAGTTAAAGAAAGATTAGTTATTTTTAATTTGGTTAATAGAAATAATGAATTATTACCGAAAGAAATGAAAATACATTATTTGAACCTGATAAATTGTATCTTGTAACTTGTGGGACGTTTTCTTGTCTATAAAGGTTTGATGGGTTTTCTTTAAAATACATTTATTTTCAGTTACTGCGAAATTGAACACTACTTTTTTTTTTTTTAATTTTCTTTATTTATTTTCTTTGTTACAGGTTTATTTTACATGGCTTTTTGACTACCAAGCTAGGCAAATAATGTTTTTGTTACGATAAAAATAATAGGAAATGTAATTTTTTGCTAATACTTCTTACCAAAAATGCCTTACGATGAAATAAACCAAACTTCACAGTAAAAGATTTTAGCAGTAAAGCTATATAGCAAACTCACACACAGTGAGTTTGCTTTATACAAACTAGCTGATACCCGGCATGCGTTGCAATGCCAATTAAATAAATAATTTTTTCTCACATTCGTCACTGTTCCCCTTCCAACTCCTGTTCCCCTCCCGCGTTCCTTTCTCACCTTCCCGCGTTTCCCCTCCCCTCTCCCGCTCTCCCCTTTCTCGCGAAGCCCCCGCTACCGCTAAGCCCCCCTCCTTAATTTCCCAACCGACCCTCCCGCTTACCCCTCCCCCAACCTTTTTTCCCTGCCGCCTAACTTCATAAAATAAATCCATTTTTCCAACAACTCGCGTGAACTATCCATTTTTTTATGCAAATTGCATAATGCCAGAGCTCACCACTATAGCTCTGGCCTTTTTTTCGACCCCCCCTCATGCATTCCGCTTCCATCTTCTTCGCCTTCCCCTCTCCCTCGTCCCCCTTCCCCCTTCCCGCGAAGCCCCCTTTTTAATTCCCCAACCGACCCTCCCGCATACCCCTCCCCCCAGCATTTTTTCTCTGCCGCCTAACTCCATAAAATACACCCATTTTTCCAACAACTCCCATGACCTATTTAATTTTTTTATGCAAATTTCGTAATGCCAGAGCTCACCAGTATATATATATAAGTATTTACGGGCATGTTCACAACAATTAAAAAATATATATTAGCAATCGGATGAAGTTTTACTCGCAATCGTATGAATAGTATAGGAAATAATTTCATAACGCCAGAGCTCACTACCCCGGATATGCGCACATCATATTCCCAAAGTTTCATCGCAATTGGATAAACGGTATGGCCGCGCATAAGATACAAACAAACATTATTTTTTATGTTATAGATATCATCATAGAAGTTTCAGAAACATCATTACGCAAACCATGAAGTTGTACCATAGAAGTCGCTGAAAACTTCTCCAAAACATGGTCGATATATGGACGGCTGGCGCAGTCCAGCGGTAGGGCGTTGAACTCCCATTCCGAAGGCCACGGGTTCGAACCCGGCGTGTGCAAATAAATTTTATTTAATTGATTTGTGTTATTTCACAATTAATTATTTAAAATAATATATAGTATATTTGCGGCACGTTCCAGGGTGGAAGATACTCTTAGTATCGCCCTGGTGTAAGAACACCATTCTGAATTGAAACGTTGCTTGAAATGGCTTAAGCCGTGTTTGGTGACTAGATCTGAATAGCCAGGTACTTCCCCGCCTTCCTCTTCCTCGTCTCCTTCCCTTCCCCACATGCCTTCAGTCTCATAACATACTCCAATTTGGGATTCCATAGTCTCACTGGCTCCAGACGGGAGCAGTTGGGACTTTTGTGAGGTATTCACTATAAAAAAAAGTCTCCTTTAGCATAGAATCTCCTAGTGAGGAGGACTACGCAAATATACTACATCGGTGTTTCTGGCACACCTGTCCTAACTGTCCAGAGCGAGAGGGAAATATGGGATCCTCAATTAGAATATGTTGTGGTAGTAGATGGGGACAGTAAAGTTAGGTACCAAAACACCTGGATATTCATTTAAGTCATTTCATTTCATTCAAGCAACTTTTCGATTCTGAACGGTGGTCTTTTACCAGGGCGTTACTGATATACTGCATTCATGATGATGAAATAAACCAAACCTCGCAGCCAAAAACCTCAACCAATCGGGGATGCCAGAGTCTCACTGGCTTATGGTTAGGAGCAGTTGAGACCCGCGTGTGGGATTCACATAACATATTTTACATAAGCTCCACACAAGAGGCCCTTAATAGAAAATAATTCTCCTCAGAGCCTATGTCATCTTTGTGGTATTTGTATGAAAGGAAGGAGAGGAAGTTCTGGGAAGGAAAAGGGTATAAGGGGTGTGTAGGAATCTGGGGATCAGTGTGTGTAAGAATCTATCCCTCAATTCAATTATTTATTCATTTTAAGAACGCTACAAAAATTTTAAATTGCAATTCGTTAATAAAAGATACAGTAATAAGATACAGTTAAAGTTACAATTTTAAAGGGAAACAATAAGTGTCCTAATAATAAACTCGCTCCTAATTCTAACCTTACACAACTGACAAACAACTAATAAAAGATACAATAATAAGATACAGTTAAAGATACAATTTTAAAGGGAAACAATAAGTGTCCTAATAATAAACTCGCTCCTAATTCTAACCTTACACAAGAGACAAACAACCAATAAAAGATACAATAATAAGATACAGTTAAAGATACAATTTTAAAGGGAAACAATAAGTGTCCTAATAATAAACTCGCTCCTAATTCTAACCTTACACAACAGACAAACAACCAATAAAAGATACAATAATAAGATACAGTTAAAGATACAATTTTAAAGGGAAACAATAAGTGTCCTAATAATAAACTCGCTCCTAATTCTAACCTTACACAACAGACAAACAACCAATAAAAGATACAATAATAAGATACAGTTAAAGATACAATTTTAAAGGGAAACAATAAGTGTCCTAATAATAAACTCGCTCCTAATTCTAACCTTACACAACAGACAAACAACCAATAAAAGATACAATAATAAGATACAGTTAAAGTTACAATTTTAAAGGGAAACAATAAGTGTCCTAATAATAAACTCGCTTCTAATTCTAACCTTACACAACAGACAAACAACCAATAAAAGATACAATAATAACATACAGTTAAAGATACAATTTTAAAGGGAAACAATAAGTGTCCTAATAATAAACTCGCTCCTAATTCTAACCTTACACAACTGACAAACAACCATCAATGTGTCGTAAATGGCCGTTTATCAGCTGTGCAAAATCCAAAATACGCCCATCAGCAAGCTGTTGAATATGTAAAATCAGATTTTATTCTAGTAGCAATAAAGCTTGCCGTCTAAATTGTGCTTCGTTTATGTTAAATATATCAATATTCGAAGTGACTCTATTTAACAACAAGATAGCTCTCCCCACTGGCAAGACCATTGGCAAGTTAGTCCTGCAAGCCGAAAACAATCTATGTTGTCGGTGACGGAGATAACCATCAGGAACATAGAAATTAATATTCTCCATGATATTCGAGTTTTCGAACCATCCACGAATCAGTTTGAAGAAATGTGATACAATGTGCACATCCCTTCTGCAGCGTAGATGGTTCATCCCGAGCATACCCAAGAGAAAGTCGGTAGGATAGAGCTACTACGGGTAGTAGCCATATTCCCTCAGGTAGAGATATTTGCCTACCACGGTGCAAAGCGATGGGTGAAAACAAAGAGTATGGATATTTAGTTCCATGGGTGAAAATGTCTCTCGCCCATAGACATATCACGTATAGACCTGCCCTAAGTGATAAAAGCGTATTATTTCCCCATCCTTAATTCTGGAACCGGCTGGCCTGGCGTATAGGTTCGCGTGAATCTAGAAAATGTGACGTCATCATTCTTGTGCGGACTAGCGTCGAGCTCTCATCGGTACATTTTACGAAATAACACGGCAAAAATGTAAATTGTGCTATTAAAACGTGCAAAAAGAGTATAAACCCAATTGTCGTATTGCATTCCATAGGTAGGCATTTGTCTTTATTTTAAGCTTATTCATATCATATAATATGATCAGTTTTATCACACCGAGAAACATGAAGCGTTGGCAACCGAAATTCCGGGTCCCGTCGTGTGCACGTTGCTGTTTACTGGGATAAGTAAATTATGAAACATTTGTAAAAGTGTCTTAACTAAACACGCTAACAAAATATTCGACTCTCAAAACAAGCGAACCTTTCTTCGCTTTATATGGATTACACAAGTTTTTGTTCAAACCGGGCGAACAATTCGCGCTCCCATGTAAAAAGGTCTATTCATTCAAAGGCAGATTATACTTTTAAGAACTAAATGGTGATATTATAATGCGAGATGCCTATATACTGTCAGATTGAAGTATTACCGAATCACATATCGTTACAGTCAACTCATCCCTCTGCGCCCCGCTACAGTTGGTTTTTACCCCTCTCCATGATTCTCTGGTCTATGAATATTCATATGTCTATGCTCTCGCCACACAGAAGACGGCAAACGCATTCGCAACCTAGACAAACCTCACCCCATGGATCCGGCATCCCTGCTAAGTTCTCAACGTTGCGAACCACTTGGCGTGAAGCAGGGGTGTTGGCATATTCTTATATCAGCATGTAGTATTCACCTTTAGCCTACCTATCCCAAAACACTAAATTTCAAAACACACGGTTGACAATTATTTTAATTCCTTCGCAAACAATACCTCCCATAAACAAGCTCTTACCAATGTTAGATCCTAAAATAGGGAATGTATGGACCCAATGCCCGATTTGGTTGCTGGGACCTGAACAGTTTACATTGAGGATATAATTTAACCCTTGGAATTATAAAGTGTAACTAAATAACAACGTGTAGAGCTTCTCTAACGTATGAGCTCCTGTTATCATAGATTTCAGGTTACAACGCACCCTACTGTGCGTACAATGGTACAGAAAAACAATTTTATACATTTTTTTATACGTAGATACCAAGTTTGTCGACAGCCTACGTGGTCGAGGGGTAAATTTCTCGACTAGCAATCAATCGCGGGTTCCAATCCCGGCGTGCGCAAATAAATTTTATTTGTGTTATTTCACAATTAATTAAATAAAAATAATATATGTATAGTATATTTTGGGCACTTTCCTAAGTGGAAAATAATCTCTAAAATCGCCCCGTTCAGAATTGAAATATTTTTTTTAGTGGGTTTAGCTGTGTTTGGTAGCCAGATTTGAATAGCCAGGTAGATATTGTCCCACCTTCCCTCATACTACTAACTTCAGCCTTATAACAAACGCTAATTAGACATGCCATGGGCTCGCTGGCCCCAGACGGGAGCGGTTGGGACTCTTGTGCGGTATTCACATAAAAAAAAGGTTTACTACAGTAGCTAATTAGTATGCTGATTTTATAATGCCTTTTATTTTACTGAAACACGCCGAAGGAAAATTCCTTTTACATGTTAGTACAGTACACTTGTTACATTTTGTTGGTACACGGAGAAAAATGTTCTTCTAAAATACGATCATTTTATTCGTAAAAACGGTTAAAAATGGGACTGAAGAATCTTACGAACCAATTAACAGGGTTTCAATGTTTATTGGCGGGAACATGTAAGAATAATTTGTTGGTAGGTATACGTAATTTCGTACGTATACCAACAAATTATTCTTCATCAGATCCGGCAGATCGGACGATGTGTGATCTGCCGGATCTGCCTTGATGATGGACACTGCAACGCTGTCCGAAACGTCGGCTAAAGAAGGAGGTAGCGCAACACAGCATAACACCCCAAACACAAACAACGAAAATGCTTTTGGCCGTGAAAATCTAAAAACGTATCCAAATTATTCTTACACTTTCCCGCCAATAAACATTGAAACACTGTCAATTTGTTCGTAAGAATTTCAGTCCCGTTTTAAACAGTTTTTACGAATAGAATGATCGTATTTTAGAATAACATTTTTCTCCGTGTAGTAAAAAAATTTGGTACATTTTGTCGGTAGTAAAAATTACATACAATAAGTCATAAACATACAATAACAAAAAATGAAAAATACAGCGGTTAGATAGGTTTACAAAAATACAAGAACTGTTTAGGAATAGTCTTGGAAAAAATATTTTACATGATCTACAAAACTTGCCAAGTTGATATTAAATATGTCAATATCACATAAATATTGATTTTCTATGGTATGATATCGCTGTATCGGAGAGTGGGCAATGTAGTTAACGTTTATGAATGCTACAGTAGAATGGTGTATTTTGTCGTGTTGTTACTGCAGGTACTTGAGTACTTGATCCTACTACTGAGAAGTTTAATGAAGAGGTTTTTATCATAAACACCACATTTAAAAACTCATTTGTTAATAAACTAAATCGATCAAATCACAAGCCTCTATGATATACGGGAAACCCCTCGAAACTTTTAAATGTCAATTGAAAATTTATATTAGTATAATTATGCAAGGCCTAGTTGTTTTGCAGAAATTCAAATGTAAGGCGCTCCGCTGACGAGGCAACTGAAAACCAACTAAAACCGGCTGTTTTCTCTGTCTTGATTGGTCAAAAAGCTTGTTTAACCATAGACGAAGCTGTCAGCTGACAGCTGGCAACTAGCAACGGCCGGCCAGGGCAATCAGCAGTGCAAGTCGCAAGTCACCGTTTGCGTTACCATTGACAACGGGTGTTTGAGTGATTGTGTAGTGTGCGGGCCATCACATTGTCATACAAAGACAGTTGGCAGTTGAGAGTTTTCAGTTGCCTCAGAGGGCGGAGGCGCTAACATTGTTATCAAATTGTCATTCGGCATGATTTTGTTTTTTTTGATAGTTGAAAGGTTCCCGTTAAATGCTGATTCTAAGGATCACTGAAGAGACTGAAACCAAACTAAAACTGGTTTGTTGCTATGGTTTCTAACCAAACTTTCTACTCAATTTTACGATTTCAATAATTATCTCAACTTGTTTAGCTATAGGCGAAGAACAATCAGCTGTCATGTCACGCAACTGGCATAACGAGTCGCGAGTCACTGCCTGCGTTCCCATGGACAACGGGTTTTTGAGAAGTTGTGTAGTGTGCGGACCATCATATTTACATACAGAGGACAGCGAGTTTAGTTGTAAACTGGTGTTTTTCAGTTGCCTTATGAGCGGAGGCAGTTAGTCCATCGCATTTTGAAAAAATTGAAACTATCATGTTATTAAGCTTATCGGTTTATTGCAACTTGATAGAAAGCTGAAACGCACCCAGAAACTTTGTTTAACAGGACCTTTCAAATTATAATATTTTAATTAATGAAGATAATATTAGCGAAAGTTAATCGAAAATCTGAAACAGAAAAATCAGAAAAAGATACGGATACATCTGGGACTCGAACCCAGGTCCTCCGGCAATCCGGGCCGACGCGCTAACCAACTGCGCCAACGTATCCCTATCCGATTCGGTCATTTTTAACTGTATCATACTTCGACTGAGAACCACCAACATTATTTTCATTTTTCTTATCGCATATTTTTATTGGCTGCTACCTTTATGTGTGATTGCAAGATTCAACTCGAACTAAATGCCCTCTAGATAGTGTCAGGATAAATTTTATCACTTTTTATTAATATGCGACATCTATTGACTTTATCTGCAAGTCTAGGATGAAATATTTTTATTTTTATTTTTAACTTTTTAACTTAAAGAGTTAAACCTCAAATTATAATATTTTAATTAATGAAGATAATATTAGCGAAAGTTAATCGAAAATCTGAAACAGAAAAATCAGAAAAAGATACGGATACATCTGGGACTCGAACCCAGGTCCTCCGGCAATCCGGGCCGACGCGCTAACCAACTGCGCCAACGTATCCCTATCCGATTCGGTCATTTTTAACTGTATCATACTTCGACTGAGAACCACCAACATTATTTTCATTTTTCTTATCGCATATTTTTATTGGCTGCTACCTTTATGTGTGATTGCAAGATTCAACTCGAACTAAATGCCCTCTAGATAGTGTCAGGATAAATTTTATCACTTTTTATTAATATGCGACATCTATTGACTTTATCTGCAAGTCTAGGATGAAATATTTTTATTTTTATTTTTAACTTTTTAACTTAAAGAGTTAAACCTCAAATTATAATATTTTAATTAATGAAGATAATATTAGCGAAAGTTAATCGAAAATCTGAAACAGAAAAATCAGAAAAAGATACGGATACATCTGGGACTCGAACCCAGGTCCTCCGGCAATCCGGGCCGACGCGCTAACCAACTGCGCCAACGTATCCCTATCCGATTCGGTCATTTTTAACTGTATCATACTTCGACTGAGAACCACCAACATTATTTTCATTTTTCTTATCGCATATTTTTATTGGCTGCTACCTTTATGTGTGATTGCAAGATTCAACTCGAACTAAATGCCCTCTAGATAGTGTCAGGATAAATTTTATCACTTTTTATTAATATGCGACATCTATTGACTTTATCTGCAAGTCTAGGATGAAATATTTTTATTTTTATTTTTAACTTTTTAACTTAAAGAGTTAAACCTCAAATTATAATATTTTAATTAATGAAGATAATATTAGCGAAAGTTAATCGAAAATCTGAAACAGAAAAATCAGAAAAAGATACGGATACATCTGGGACTCGAACCCAGGTCCTCCGGCAATCCGGGCCGACGCGCTATCGAGGCGCGGGTTCGAGTCCCAGATGTATCCGTATCTTTTTCTGATTTTTCTGTTTCAGATTTTCGATTAACTTTCGCTAATATTATCTTCATTAATTAAAATATTATAATTTGAGGTTTAACTCTTTAAGTTAAAAAGTTAAAAATAAAAATAGGACCTTTCAAATTTCAAAAAAACAAAACGGCGCTGATTGGCTATTTGATGACAATATCACATTAGAAATTCTATGAAAAAACTGGACTTCAGTAAATTCCTCCTGGCGCTCCCTTTCCACTGACTTGAATTCGCCAGCCTTTCCTACCTCATCCTTTTCGCAGTGAAGCAAAACTTATTTTTTCTATTTATCTAAAAAAAACTATACATATACGCTGAAAAAAACCGCATCAAGTTATTTTACTTGCCATCGTTCATACAAGTAAAGACGTTTTCTTATTATTTTATATTCAACACGGGTCGTCAAGGATTGAACGCGTTATCCCATGATTAAAGATTCAAGTAAAATCGATCTCGGCAGATAGATAGTAGATAACCGTGTCCATTATATACTATTATAACGATATGATTCTCACATAATATTTCTCCATCCACGAAGAGGCGTTCCCATCCGTATTCTGCATCCCATGCAAGCTTTCGCATCCATGCAAAATAATAATAATTCTCAGCGATCTCGATTGGTAAGGAGGTACTACGCTTTATCGATCACCTTCAGCTGTTGTTTCATCCATGTTTATGATGGTTGAAGAACTATGTTTAGGAAATGGTACACTTCTTGCCAAGGTTTGAGCTGAATTATGAATATTATCATTAATTACACGAAACACTGATTTTTGCAAGACATTCGTCAATTTAGTTGAAAAATTGCAAAAATTGGCATCAGTTAAAACGTTCTTAAGTGATTAGTTAATTATTATTAAAAGGATAATTGTGTTTTAAAATAAATCGAACACATTTAAACTTTCAAGCGGAGTTCATCAGGGCTCTCACTTGGGACCACTATTAATTATTCTAATAATAACCGATTTAACAGTTTCAGAGACACGGAGGTATAATAATTAGCAGGAGATCTCAAATTATTTTTACAGTTACAAAAATATGGATAAATGGCGAATGAACAAAATGAAAAACTGCAATCGTATATATCATCGTCATGCTGCATTCTTTTCAGTTACGTACCCTAACGTCACCCCGTGGAGCTGTTATTTTGTTATATAAGACTGTTGTTATGTTATTATGATTATCGTCATTATGACGTTATAGCTGAGGCGACCAAGGGCCGTGGTGTTGAGAGCAGGGTTGTTACTGATGTAAAAAAATTGACATCCGCGGATGAGGATGCTGATTATTAGAAGTTCACATCCGCGGATGCGGATTTCAGAATTTTTTTAAAGATTATTATTATTTTTTTTTAATTATTTAATAAATTTTTACAAGTTACAGTTTTTGACATTTTTTTTTAACTACCGTACTAGGCTAATGCCCGTGTTGTGGTAGTCATACGTAATGAATATATGAACTAAAAATACTTTTTTATAGAAGCAGATAATAAAAACTAGGTAATAAATAATAAGAAATAAGAATGCAGAAAAGAAAAAAAAAGATATTTAAGGATAAATAAAAGTAAATACAAATATTAAAATAATAGTGAGCTGAAAAATAAAGAGAGATAAATATTTTAAAGAAAGAAATAGAAATTAAAAATATTAAACATTAAGATTATAAAACAAATAAAATTATATATTATATTGTTTTGAACGCAGGTTAAATTGTGGTAGATATTATCTACAAGACGATTATGTTTATGGTCACATTCAATTTCAGTGATGTGAAACAAGTTGGAATAAAGCTGTGACAGGATAAATTTTATAATTTTTTGTTTTGTTTTTAAAAGTGTTAAGAACTCATGTAATCTTTAAAGAAAGCTCGTCCCTTTTCAAATATCCAATGCTGTAGACGGGCGGTAAAGGTGGATTCAGAATTATTTGACTTAATATCGGTACTTAATGCATTAAATATTTTCGGAGCTATGAACCAGAATTGTCGTTGAGCGAATGTGGTTTTAGTTTTGGGGACCACGCAACCCAGGTTTGATGAAAAGCGGGTGTGTGCTTGATGTTGTGGAGCCACCAGTATTTTAATTTTAAGTACATAAATAAATTAAATTCATGAAGAACGCAAAACAACTTGGATACACAATGTAATTAATTCACAATGGGAATTATAACAAAACAAACAAAACCTGTAGAATCTTGTCACCAACGTGTGCCTTCCTATTGGTCAGTTAGCCAACGAACTTCGTGCTAGTTGCTATCTTCGTTCAATGAAGAAAGCAACCAGCAAACACGCGCGAGGCACGCGCCTTTCTGGCCCCGCCCACTTTCTTTACATGTCGTTACTTGTTTCAGATATGAATCCGCATCCGTGAAAGATCCGCATTAATTGAGGCGGATGTGGATGAAGATGTCTGAATTAATGCGAATATTCCGCATTTGCGGATGCGAATATCAGAAACACCCCTGATTGAGAGTTGCGGGCAGATTGGCCTGCAGACTGCAGAGTGGAGTGCAGAGTGGAGTGCAGAGTGGACTAACAACAGTGTTCGGAGGAGGACGGACCGCGATCAGCAGGGAGGAGGGTGAAGCCGAGAGATTGTCGTGGGAACTGGGGACCGGAGCTGGAGACGCGGAAGACAATGTTGCGATCATGACGAAAATTCTCGCACAATATTACGGAGAATTTTGACGGTTTGCAAAACGCTTATCGCGGATCGAATCGTTGAAGATTTTCCCATCGGTACCCAGATACTATGTATATCAGACTTTATAAAGGGTAAATTAATACTAAATACCTTCGTCTCGCAACATCTTACACCACTACAGAAAGCTTGAGTGAATCAGAAACTGCAAAAACTGTGATATCTGGCGTCATGAAATTCAGTGTGAATAGATTTTTCAGATCAGCGAAACGCTTGTCACGCTATTGCTATCATGAAATATGAATTTGTGCCTAAAAAAAACGACAACAAATCATTTTTTGTACCGCAACTGACAGATACCATATTTTTTTTACATTAATTTTTCATACAAACGAATGATTATATCTACAATAGTTGGTCGATAAATGTATATCGCACAGGAATCTACATCGTTGTGTTTTATTAATCCCAATTATTCATACAAATATTAATAAAATTCTATTCATTAGTATTTGGTCCAGAATTTCTCAATAAGAAAGGGGGATGACAATTAGTGCGATCATCCCGTGGCGATTTTAATGCCTTCCATTACTCATCTCAAATAGCCTCCGCCAGCCAACCCCCCTCCCCCTTCCGCCCCACACCATAGAACCCCACACCCATAAAGTCCATACCACTCGCACAAGAGCTGGTACTAAAATCCGTTTAATAGTTTTGCCCCGGTGTGAGATACTATTGAAAGATCCGCAGAAAGAGCTGATAGAGATTTACGACTAGTATAAATCTGCGAGTAAAGCTGGAAAGCCGGGCTCAACATGTGCGAGAGAGGAGTTAATGAAGGAATTTATTATATTATTTAACGTCGTGGGTTGGGTGGACCTGGTTCCTCAATAATCATAAGAACATGTGCATGGATTAAATGGCAACATTGAATTTAACACTATCCGATTGAGTTCTGTTAATCTGGTAGTTTATTATATTGCCTGATGACCATATTGTACTTTAACAACTATTTTATGTCTTTTTTTAAATTTTTTATTTTTAACTTTTTTAACTTAAAGAGTTAAACCTCAAATTATAATATTTTAATTAATGAAGATAATATTAGCGAAAGTCAATCAAAAATCCGAAACAGAAAAATCAGAAAAAGATACGGATACGTTGGCGCAGTGGTTAGCGCGTCGGCCCGGATTGCCGGAGGACCTGGGTTCGAGTCCCAGATGTATCCGTATCTTTTTCTGATTTTTCTGTTTCGGATTTTTGATTGACTTTCGCTAATATTATCTTCATTAATTAAAATATTATAATTTGAGGTTTAACTCTTTAAGTTAAAAAGTTAAAAATAAAAATATTTCATCCTAGACTTGCAGATAAAGTCAATAGATGTCGCATATTAATAAAAAGTGATAAAATTTATCCTGTCACTATCTAGAGGGCATTTAGTTCGAGTTGAATCTTGCAATCACACATAAAGGTAGCAGCCAATAAAAATATGCGATAAGAAAAATGAAAATAATGTTGGTGGTTCTCAGTCGAAGTATGATACAGTTAAAAATGACCGAATCGGATAGGGATACGTTGGCGCAGTGGTTAGCGCGTCGGCCCGGATTGCCGGAGGACCTGGGTTCGAGTCCCAGATGTATCCGTATCTTTTTCTGATTTTTCTGTTTCGGATTTTTGATTGACTTTCGCTAATATTATCTTCATTAATTAAAATATTATATTTTATGTCTCTCATAATTTTAACACAGGTGTTTCTACTAGGTTATATGTCATTAATTTAATATTTAAGTAAATTTCCAGCTATATCAAGAGAATGCACTTAAATATTAACTTCATAAATGTGTAGTATCTGACGTTAAGTGGTCATTTTAAAGTTTGCAAAAACAAAGAAGGTGGAAATAAAAAATAAAGCAGACATAAATAAAGATAACTCGATCAACACAACAGGTCACTCAAGTTCATAGGTTTTTTTTTTATTATAAAAAGATATGTTAAATGTGAATAAAAGATTTGAATTTGCACGACTGTTTAAGAAATATCGAGGTGCGAAAGGCATACTTTGAAATAAAAAATTCAACCGTATTTTGTTGAAATGCTTCATGAAGAGCTATCTCTTTTGAGATGGACGTTTTGAGATTCTTTTCGTATGTTATCTGGCTTTATTTTATTATATTAAACAAAATAGATAATGACTAACTAACTAACTAACCATCACGCCGTTTCCCCGCAGGGGTAGGCAGAGGGGACGGACCGCCAAACAACTCGGTCTTGGAACACGCTCCTTGCCTCATTCACATTCATACATCTTCTCATACATACTCTTCTATTATTCTGACTCTTGACATGGCCCGATTCAAGTATCTGATTTACTTGATCGTGCCACGTCTTCCTTGGGCGTCCTCGGCTTCTTCTACCGTTCACATTCGCGCCATAAATTCTCTTTACACTCATTTCTTCATTTATTCGCTCAACATGCCCAAACCATCTAAGCGTCCCTTTCTTAATCTTACTTACTACGCTCACATCAGCCTTGCATTCTTTTCGGATCTCCACATTCCTCACACGATCATACATGGTTTTACCACACATACGCCTCAGGGATAATAGATGATGACAAATTTAATATTCTCAGTTTTTAAATAATTTAACAATATTTGAAAATCTCATACAACCATTATTGTAAGCATAAAATATTGCTTATGAAATGGTGGAGGACTTAGGCGTTCATAATACTCTTAATTAAATAATTGTGATTAAATTTTGGGCAATTATTCTATGTTCTTCCTTGTTCTTTATCCAACCTTTCGGATAGCGTTTCAGTGTTCATTTTCAGGGCAGATGTGTAGATTGTAGTGTAGTGATACCATGTTAGGACAGGTATTTCAGTATAATAATGATTTAAAATTGATGTGGTTTTCTGCGTTAAGTTTTGATGTATCCGTCAAGTAGATATCGGAAGATGTTTTAAGCATAGCCCCGTCCTCCACTAGGGCTATTAATGTTTTTTTTTATTTGGATTTCAATTGCCTCCATAATTAGGCGTGCTCGATGCGTTTTGGGTTATCCCAGTATTTCAGTTTCAATTAACCGCTCGGCAAGTAAAGCACGGCATAATTACCTAAAAACGAATCACGATAATGTTATTGATTCTTAAAATCTCGAATCATATCTAATAGGTATATTTAATATAATTTAGGGCGATTGTCAAGAGAATTCATTTTCTACTCTTTCATAGATGGAGCGCGTACTACGGATAAACGCTTTTTACAAGTTATGCTTTGAAATATTTATTTTTTTAAATTATGTACGTACACGAGCAATATAAATAAATAGTTTTGTCAATTAAAAAACTCAAATCTTTCATAGACAAAACTATTTATTAATATTCATATTGCTATAATGTATACTTGCGCGAACAATAAATTTTTCTTAATATTTCAAAGCATAACTTGTAAAAAGCGTTTATAAGTAAAAAATACTATACGAGCGCCATCTACGAAAGCGTAGAATATGAATTCTTTTTACATTCACCTTAAGAGGGTGTAACGAGAGAATTTCGGAAATTAGTCATTTTTAAATCAAATTCTAGACGTATAGACTCTTTTTTACCAAAAAAAAAGATAATTTGTTTTCGAAAGATTGTTATTTTATCTGGTAAAGTCAGTTTTTAATATAGTAAGGTTAAACCGTTGGCAAATTTGTTAATTTTTCAAATGAAATATTGTATTATACAACACACATTTCAAATCATATAATCGTACAGTAAAATAAATTAATATATTATCTAGTAAAGCCACTTTTCAGAATTATAATTTTAGTTGAAATAGTATGTGTTTTGTGACGAAAATCGCTCAATATGTCTCTTTATTTACGGTCTTACAAACTAAAATATTTCAGATTTTTTTTTACACATTTATTTTGCTTAGACATTATTAAAAAATCATTAAAAAAAATACTTACAAGAAGTACACGATTAATCATCATGCGTTGGAGCATTTCTATTGCTTACTTGAATGCAGGTATATATTAAAGCACATTTTGAATGAAATAAAGTGGAAATTGTGTTATTAGTTTAAAAATTTGGTACGGAGAATAATCAATCTTTCTCATCGGAACCGCTGTGTACAGTTGCAAGGACAGGATCGCAAGTTGAATTTTGAATTCTCGGCCGCTGGTTAATGGCTAAAATAAAATGGTTAAAATAAGTAAATGTTGCCCTACCGAAGCAACCGGTCGATTCTCACAGAAAAAGCGGAAGAAAGTGATGAGATTTTAATGTATCTTCTTATACCATTTAAGATCCTTAGTTCAAAGTGAAGATCCACGAGAAGCAAACACCAAATACGGAGAATGAATTATTGAGGTCGATATGAAGCAACCAATCACATTATACGGTGAGTTATTCGGTAAGTTAGCGAGCCATGAATAAATTTGCATGTGAATAATGCTTGAGGAAGACTGACCGATCCAGCACACACGAAAACAACAGGAAAAATACTCCACTTTGAACAAAAAGACCAACAGCATAACCTAAGTTAAAACAATGCATTTGATATTGATGAAACTCATTTTACGCAGTGCCGGTCGTATATAATATCAGGAAATTAAAATACGAATATTCAATTTATTGAAATATATATAAGGTTTTAATAAATAATCATTTATCGTTAAAGTACCTAATCAATGTCAACTGATAAACAATAGATACACAGGAATGGTTGAGTATTACAGTGTTGCCATCTTGGCGGATTTCCCGTCATATCTGGCGAATTCGAGTGCCCTGGAAACGGGAAAATTTTGTGTCTAACGGGATTTACAGGATGACGGATTTTTTGACGGAATTAAATAAAAGAAAAAAGTACCTAATTAATGTAGATTCCTTCTGGTAACACTGGAGAGATCCAATGTTTTACCTAGATTTACTTATTAGGCGAAGTGCAACATCACTTATACCCGAAGGATTTTAACCTCTCATCGTTCCCTAGCATCACTGCATATCGCCAACGAATAAATGACAGTTTACAATGACTAACTGTCCTTTATATATTCGACATCAACTGTTGTTTGTACGTTTGCGATCTGCAGTTGTCCTAGGGAACGATGAGAAGTTACCGAAAGTTATCCTATCAATCCTTATCGAACGAGGGCCACGTCCCCCGCCGTTGGCGACCATTCTGGTAATTATATCTCTATCTTGCGCTGCCCGGAATAGTTCCTCCGGTAACCGACGAGTTCATCGAAAATCAATTCATCGAAAGCAAATTCATCGACAACGAGAGGTTAAGTTAGGTTAGGTTGAACTCGTTTTCGATTAACTCGCCGTGAACCGTTCCTCCACACTTTTAATACCGGCCCACTATCATGAATTTCGCAGCCAAGACATTTGTCCCCTACCAGGCCCTCGGCGACCCTCTATCTTGCCTTTTAATATTAATTGGAGCAAGTGATATTTCTCCCCTCGAAGTATGTGACCCAGATATAAAATGTTCCTTACTTGTACTAATGTGAGCAGTTCTCTATCTGTTCTAGCCAGCCTAAGAATTTGTGTGTTGGTGATCATTCACCTTACTAATAAATAAATGTATCACACGATCGGCATGTTTCCACCTCTCTTTGTTTCTATTATCTACGCTGTAACCGAACAAGAAAACATAATATGGTATAGATTAATGACAGCCAATAAAGAAGTTCACGCCTTGAGAGGGTGGGGAGAATTTCATGTAAAACGTTTTCCCTAAACAAATCGAGTCATTTTTCCAAGGCATCCCAAAATCCAGTAGGCAATCAGCGGCTAGAGGACCTCTAACCGGCTATAAGCCTCGATAACTCAGTCGGAACGATAGGAAACAACGAAAATACTTATAGGGCTCTGATTTTCAAGCATTTCCTTAAAGTTAAGAAATGTATAAATAATATCCATTTTCACGTCATAAAAAAAATAAGACTAAACATCATATAAGTATAAAAAAATAAACATCAATAAGTGTAAACTCATAAAAAAATAAGACTAAACATCATGTTTTTGATTTGATTTGATTACATTATTTATTTTGACTATATTTTATACTTGAATTGATTTTATTTTAAAATTAAATTGATTTTATTTTGAATTTGAAATGATTTTATTTTGAATTTAATTGATTATACTTTATTTGAATCGGTTTTATTATTAAGATTGGCTATTGAATTCGAATTAACATTTTTTTTTATTATATACTCACCAGACTTTTAGGTCCGGATTTAGTTTTTCCCGTAGGAAAAACTAAATCCTTTCACACACTTTTCCATAAAAATGATCATCTAGTAAATCCAGGCTACGCAAGTGTATATATAAGTATAATTAATACAAAACAATACAAGAGCAACATGTTAACCTACCAGACTATTAAATGGGAAAATAATTTACCGACTCCAGATATTTTCATATCAGAGGGTTCGGCTCGGTGGAATTCCTAATTTGACCGATAAATCCTACTGATCCCTCAATATAAATATTTAAAAAATCTTTCGTAATCCTACGTGTATTTAAAATGACTGATGGGGATGCCGTAGTCTCACTGGCTACAGACGGAAGCAGTTGGGACTCTTGTGTAAAATACGTATAATTCATTTTTTTAAAAAAGAATCGGCTTTCGACGGGAACCGTTAAAATGTTAAAAAAAAATGGCGCGGAATGGCAACTTGATGACAATGTCATATTTGAATTTCTGTAAAAGGACGTTACATTGATAAAATGCATTTAAATTTAAAATCCAGAATGCACTACAATGTGAATTTGACTACATATGAAACTTCAGAATGTACATATTTCAAACATTGCACACGTCCCTTGACATATTAGACTGAATACGGTATTTTCACGTTTTTTGATTGCATAAAAAAATAAGCAAAAATTACGATTATAATGGCATTTTTTATTTTATTTTTATGTAGACGAATAAATTGTCTACAGCGAAGTTGCCCATTTTTGTAATCCCGCCAAAACGGCATTTTCGACGTGTGACGTCAAAAGAGTCGCCCGTTCTTGAAAAATTTCCGACAGTTCTACTTTGTTTGTTTGATGACGTGCGTACGAAGCGTCGTTGGCAACCACGGGCCGTTTTGGTTTTGTAAGTTTTTGAGCGTTTTTAAAATGATTAAATTTGAATGAAAACGTAAAAAACAAATATTTTTAGTAGAATGATTAAAATCAGAAAAATTATCTTTAAATATTGCGTACATTTTGAACAGAATCCCTCGTTTGTGAAAATACCATATTAAGGAAGAGTTTGATATATTATGGGACACGGGACAATTCGAGTCATCGCTCATGCGACGTATATATGCGTGTATACGACGTATAGATGAGCGATGTGTCAAAGTCGTATCCGATAATTGAATAGTAACCAAGGAGACACATTCCATCCATGCCATGGGGGTGGTTACTTCTAACTATAACGAATCTATCTAATAAACGTACTCCTAATCCTAATATGATCGATTTCAATTGAATCCTAGAATTTATTACCTAACTAGCGCAGACCCCTTAAAAATTGTGATATATTATAATTGTAGAAGTAAAAGTATTTATTTCGAAAGCTGAAAGTATTTATAAAAAAATATATATTTAACTTTTATAAGAAAAACTCTCTTTTTATAACTTCTTAAGATTACTTCCATCAATGTAATATATAATTGAAGAAGCTAACACTAATAATCTAAATTAAAATATGGAAAAGAAACAGACACAGAAAAATATAAAAAATAGCGGTCGCAACTGGGACTCGAACCCAGAACCTCTCGTCATACTGGGACGGACGCCTTTACCAATTCGGCTATTTCCACCTATTATAAAACCGTCATATGTTATAAATTAATGGAAGATAATGTTGCATCCGAAACTGTTTGCTTCAGATGCATTTGGTAAAATGGACTGTAAATAATACGAAGCGAAAAACTAACTAAACGAAATGGTATTTGTTGGAATTGGGTGATAATATGTGTTGGGAACAAAAATAGGAAACAAGGAAAAGGAAACCAATCACTTACCTCTCGGGAACACGAAACAAAACTTACAAGTAGGTACAGTTTATTTCACTAAGATACCTCGAGGTATTATTGCCTAACAACACAAACAAGTAAACACGATAGTCTACTTTTATATGATTCACAATTATATTAGCACAACAAAACGAAACTTGCTTCAAAACCTCTTGCTAGATTCCTCTTCTTGTCTCTGTGTTTTTCGGAACAAAAGCCCTCCAATTTTCCAATCACTGTTCCAAGTTCAAAATTTCTTTCAGCAAGTGATGTGGTAAGGATGGGTAGAGGTAGGTACTGGGTAAAATGACATCCAGGTAGGAACCATGCATATTATCATTTCAAAACCAAACATTCCCCCCCCCCGAGAAGAGATTGAAATCTCTTATCTACAATCGATAGTAAATCACACACTTCCGAATATTGACAAAAAACAAATGTATTTTATGTAACAATCTATAATTAACAAAAATGACAAACAATTATTCAATCTTTGTGCAACAAACATCTTCAACGAAATTAAAAAAATCGAAACGTACGTCTACAATAAAGCTAAAATTAATTAATTAATCGAAGAACTATCTTTCATAGCAACCGACACCGCGGTAAATCGAACAAAATACAAGGAGAAAACAAACGAAAATAAAAGCAATGAATAAAATTAAAAATCAAATTACATATAAGTAAATTGTTTCAAAGTGGTAATGGATAAAGTTTAACAATAGGCCGACGAAATGTTCCTTGTGCAGTTTTAACTGTCACAACCCGTACGATTTGATCAGGACCAGGATGACATTCCTCAATACGGCCTAGTGGCCAGTGCATAGATGGATTTTTTCCATCATTTAATAACACCAAATCTCCAACATTAAGATTAGGTGATGACGTTATCCACTTTCCACGTTGTTGAAGGGTATGTAAATATTCCTTTCTCCATCGATTCCAAAATGCCTGAGTTATTTTTTGCAACAACTGCCAACGCGATAACCTATTCATAGGTACTTCAGACCAATCAGGTTCAGGTACCGATGTAAGAGGAGCCCCTATCAAAAAATGACCTGGCGTCAATGCTTCGAGTTCAGATGGATCAGACGACAATTGAGATAATGGACGAGAATTCAAAATGGCTTCTATTCGACTAAACAATGTTGTTAATTCCTCAAACGTGAGTACTTGTTCTCCTATTACTCGCTTTAGGTGAAATTTTGAGGATTTTATTCCTGCTTCATATATGCCTCCAAAGTGAGGTGCAGAAGGGGGATGAAAAGACCATTTAATTTGCCGTGTGGTTGCAGCAGATGTGAGGTGATCACGAGCTGATAAGTATTTGTTAGCACCGATGAAATTTGTGCCGTTATCACTAATGATACAAGAACATAATCCCCTTCTAGCTATAAAGCGATCCAAAGCCGCTAAAAAGGCTTCGGAGGATAAATCAGATACAACTTCTAAGTGTACTGCCTTGGTACTTAAACAGATAAATAAGCACAGATAAGCCTTCAAAACTTTGGCTCCTCTACGTCTGCTTTCCTTTATTGAGAATGGGCCACCCAAATCCACCCCAACATTGAGGAAAGGACGACCTTCGCGAAATCTAATTTGAGGCAAATCTCCCAACATAGGTTGCACACCAATAGGGTGAGCCTTAAAACAAGTTATGCATTTACTCAATCGCGACCGAATGACATTTCGAGCGGAAACAATCCAATATTTTGATTGTAAGATTGACAATAAAGTCCTAGGCCCCACATGCAAATAATTCTTATGATATGAGTCAATAATCAAGTTAGTGAGGTGACTTTTCTTGGGCAAAAGTATGGAGTGTTGGACAACAAAGGCGATATGGGCAAGTTGCAATCGCCCACCACCTCTGAATAAACCAACCGAATTCGAAAAAGGTATAATCTGTCGAACGTAAGACAATTTTTGACAAGTTTTGCCTGTAACTGGATGAAAATGCACAAATTGCACTTTCATAAACCACGATTTTAGGGTCGAACTAAGTTCTTTGGCAGTTAACTTACAGGCAATTTTGTGGGCTCTGAAACACAATATTAATTTCACAATAGCTTGTTGTAGTTTAGGCCCTTTCAAAAGTATATCATTCAACGATTGGTTAGAAGATGTTTTTGAACTTGCGTCAAAAACAACTCTAAGTTTTTTAATGGATAATGCAGTATCCTTAATTACACAATGATGAGGAATTAAATATCTCCCAGTCGAAACTGATGAACTTGTCACATCTATCATGTGGCCCAAAGATTCATATTCTCTCATAAAGTTAATGTAATCAGATTTTATATCAGGATGCCGAGAGAAACGGCGCTCAAGGTGTTGCAGACGAGATACTGCCGAATGATATGAATCACCAAGAGCCAATGTAGCTTCCCTGAATGGAAGTGGAACAACGTACCGTCCCGCATCGTCTCTATAATGCTGAGTTGTAAATATTTTATCACAAAGCAACTCTTCTGGAGATAATGGTGAAGGATGATTGGGAAAATCTTCGATTTCCCAAAACGTTCTCAGAATACTCTCAATTGATGATTCTAACGACGTCAAAAACGAATTCATGGAAGGAGACGTGCTGTGATCTACATTTCCCATTAAAATCCAACCAAAAGCCGTGTTCAAAGCTATCGGTTCATTAGATTTTCCTACCACCTGTCCCGAACGAAGAATGGATGAAAACAATCCAGCACCCAATAAAATGTCTATTGCAGAGGGCTTATCAAAATTAGGATCAGCCAAAGTTAAATTTCTCAAATGATTCCAGTCTCCCCGACGAATGGGAGAACTAGGCATATGTGCACAAATGCTTGGTAACACAACGAAATCCCCTTCAAAAAGTTCATTCGAACATAGAGGACGGATCCGACAATTGACCAGTCCCTTCTGCGCGATGGCCGACAACTGTCCAATTCCTCGAATAGAAATTTGTTTATTCGAACAGTCGAGGCCCAAACGAATTGCACAATCATTTGAAATAAAATTTGCCTGGCTTGCACAGTCCAATAATATACGAACCTTGTGAAAATTACCATTTTTATCACAAGCTTCTACGATAGCAGTAGCTAACAAAACTGATGATTGGCTAGAGCTCGATAAAACGTTGGGATTATCAAGCCTCTCCAAATGAGCTGTGGTTGCCGCGATGGCCGATATGACTGGGTTGATTGATTCTGGTGGAGAATCAAGTACCTCTTGTCTGGAAGTGTTATTGAAATTGTTGCTATTTGACTCCTGTACTTGCCTATTTACGTCATGAGAAAAATGCAACAAGGAATGGTGATTTTTATGACACCGAAAACAATTAAAACGCGACGAACAGTTTTTAACAAAATGCTTAGCCGATAGACAATTCTGACACAATTTATATTTCTTCACAATATTGAATCTAGCAGGTTGTTCTAGATTTAAAAATTGGTCACACTTTGAGAGGAAATGTCCACCTTTGCATAATAAACACACCGATTTTTGAGTGCTGACAAAAGAATTTAATGCGCGATTTGGTTTCGCTTTTGGCGCTTCATTTTTCATGCCGTAGCCATGAACAGATTCATAAATTTTAGATTGCGATTCCAAAAATGACAACAAATGTGAAAACGATGGAATTTCTTCCGTGTGACCCATTAACTCGAAGTTAGTTCGTAGGTCATCAGGAAATTTCTTTAAAACGATATGTAGTAATAAAAATGACCACTGATCAGTTGGAAAATCTAAGGCTTCTAATGCCTGAACATTTTCCTTCAAAACATTAACGACAGATCTAAGCGATTCCTTTTTTATTATGGGGCATGAAATAATGTTCTCTACGTGTCTGTCTGCAATTATCCGTTTGTTATGAAAACGATCTCTCAACAAATTGTAAGCAATGGGATAATTGATTGCGGAAACCGGAAGATGCTTTATAATTTTCAACGCATCACCCGATAGCGCCCCTAACAAATAATGCAGTTTATGTATGTCACTAAGAGAATTATTTTCATGAATTATTGCATCAAAGGTATTTATAAAGTTTACCCATTCAGTAATTCCACCTGAAAAGGTTGGCAAACTAATTTTTGGAAGTGAAAAACCGAGACTGTTGTCTGTTATTTTTCCAGAACTATCTTCCTTGGGTGGAAACAATGCTAGATGATTCGATTGGATTTCATAATACATGTCCATAAAACTCTTATATCTGTTTTCCATATCTGTTAAATCTACCTCTTTACTTTTCGACGTTTCTAGAATTACATAGGATTCTACAAAATCATTCCTATATTTTTCAATATCCTTAAACCTAATCAGTAAGCCATTTCTATCTATCAAATTACCAGAAACAACTGCTCTGATCGACGAATCATGAATTTCACGAAGTCCTAGAATGGCTAATTTATTCCGGACAATAGCAGAAGCAGCCATTTTAAATGATATTAATCAATTAAAATCAATAAGTAAATTATTCTGATAATCAGACGATACGATAATTTAAAATATTAAAGTTTTCTATTTTGTAATCAAAGATTGAATAATAATTAATAATATTTTGCTTCGGGTAGGTACCGAGTGCAAGATATAGTACCTACTTGTGACCAATGTTCCAAATTATTTGAAATCATGAACAATGTTCCAAAGCTGAAAGTAGGTACCCAATATAAAATGAGATGCTAACAATATTTGAAAATAGAAGCAACAAACGAAAAATGCGAAATTTATTACGATTTTTCCCACGAAATTATCCCCTTTGAAGATGACAATATGCTTAATTCGAAGGCCGAAATGCCAGGAATATGAGGAACAAGGGATAAAGGTTCTTGGAATAACACATACCAGCAACCAAATCCAACAAACTAATGAAAACACCGACGATATCCGGCTCGAAGGACCAAAATGTTGCATCCGAAACTGTTTGCTTCAGATGCATTTGGTAAAATGGACTGTAAATAATACGAAGCGAAAAACTAACTAAACGAAATGGTATTTGTTGGAATTGGGTGATAATATGTGTTGGGAACAAAAATAGGAAACAAGGAAAAGGAAACCAATCACTTACCTCTCGGGAACACGAAACAAAACTTACAAGTAGGTACAGTTTATTTCACTAAGATACCTCGAGGTATTATTGCCTAACAACACAAACAAGTAAACACGATAGTCTACTTTTATATGATTCACAATTATATTAGCACAACAAAACGAAACTTGCTTCAAAACCTCTTGCTAGATTCCTCTTCTTGTCTCTGTGTTTTTCGGAACAAAAGCCCTCCAATTTTCCAATCACTGTTCCAAGTTCAAAATTTCTTTCAGCAAGTGATGTGGTAAGGATGGGTAGAGGTAGGTACTGGGTAAAATGACATCCAGGTAGGAACCATGCATATTATCATTTCAAAACCAAACAGATAATATTGTTAATTCTAAAATTTTTAAATA
This sequence comes from Limnephilus auricula, assembly GCA_951813805.1. Taxonomy (NCBI): domain Eukaryota; kingdom Metazoa; phylum Arthropoda; class Insecta; order Trichoptera; family Limnephilidae; genus Limnephilus; species Limnephilus auricula. The sequence goes on from OX638396.1 coordinate 5,866,626, forward strand.
TGAGTTTGACATATATGACGGTTTTAGACAGTGGACTAAGAAAATATCTTATCGTAGTAGGCGTTGGAGAGTTGAGGGCGGGATAAGAGGTTGGGCGGATACTCGGCTGAGTGACCAGTGACGACATGCAGAAAATTTTTTTGTTGTTGGATTTTGAAGGGAAAAAAAGTCATTGAAAAGTCACCGGAGTCCAAAATTTCATTTACATTGTTTACTCCAAAATGTCAGGAATCACTTAAAGTAAGTACGTCCCTTAACACCCTGTATATAAAAAAACTCGCGTCACGATGTTTGTTCGAAATAAACTTCGAAACTACCTAACCGATTTTGATGAAATTAGGCTTACTGTGCGTAAGTTGGTCCAACTTAAAAATTAGGATAGTTTTTATCTCGATTAATGACCTCAATATTTATTATTGCGAAATAATTTTTTATTAAAAGTTTGTTATAAATATGACAATAATTTAGTTTCTGACAGATTAATTTGCTTTTTTTTCGTTATCTAGGTAATGACGTAGGTTACAATTGGTTACCTAAGTAATGGCGTTGTGTTTCGATTTCACGTCAGTCTATTCCACGTCATAGCGTTGAGTTTAGTTAGCCACAGCAACGCATGGCTGGACATATATATATGTCAATATTTCCATCTCACATAAATTCGTAAAATGTTATAATTATATTACAGTAATTATTATTTTTAATGATAAGTTATTAATACTGTAATCTAAACGCCATCAGCGTTGTACCTACTACCTTTCTTCCTATTTCTCACCGAAGCAGATTTAGAGCCTTGGTTTAAGAAACCGGTTTGTATTTCTTAAATTTTTTTATCCACTGGAGCGATTTAGGTCCAAATTTGAAACGCTTATATTTTTCTGCGATTGATATCGTTAAAAAATTGGTCCATATTTAACAAACTTACAAATATGTGATAAACGGTGGATAAACGATAATAGGTGGTATATCATTGAAGAAGAAGATAACAATAATATATATATTTTTTTTAAATATGAAAATGAACAAGACACAGACAAATAATAAAAGATAACGGTCGCAACTGGGACTCGAACCCAGAACCTTACGTCTTACCGGGACATACACCTCTACCAATTGGGCTACTGCGATCTATTATGAGACTGTCTTAAGACGATAGACTTCGCTTTTCGGCCCATACAAAAAGGACGCCCGGGAAAAAACACTTTTCTACATCGAAAATTGCACAAAATGAATATATTTTTTTTACACTGCCTTCTAGAAAGTAAAAGCTATGTCGGTAGCTTTTTGAATTTTCGATGCGTTTCGTATTAACGTAAACATTCACTGTCAAACATATATAATTTATCAAAAAATATTATTTTAGGAAAAAGTGCTGCTAACTCAACTCTCATATAGAATTACAAAATTATGAAAACATACCGACGTAGCTTCTTCTTTTTAGAAAATATATATTTTTTTAAATTTCAATTTCGTGAAAGTTTCGGTGTAGAAAAGTGTATTCTCCATAAACCTGTTTTCAAGCGATTTCTGTAGGTAAATTTGAGAGTTTACGGCAGTCGTCTCATTCGCACATTTGACGGGTCGTGGCAAGGAGTGCATGGTCGGGGGGGTGGAGCCATCGTTTTGGATAATAGTGATGGTAAGACCATTTTACATAATAATAGTGATGGGATTGATTTTTCTTTTTATTCATGAGTTCTATTTAATTTCATAATAATGTATTTTAGATAATACATTTTTTACAATAGGTAATAAATATAATATTTTTTTCATAAAACTGTTTACAATATTACTCAAATTAACACAAGCAATATCTTTCGCTTAGTGTGATGGTAGTAGGAGATTTTCAAATGTTGTTGGGTTATTCGTAACTCGAAAATGTTTGTCTTTCTTTAAAAAAAAAACTACATAAATAATGCTTAGTTAAACACAAAGAATAATGTGAAATATTTTAAAAACAAGCTTCCTCGATCACCGAATAACATGTTCGGCGGAAACTTTTCTTTAAGTGATGGGCAACAAATTTGCAATCTTTTTAACGATTTTTTTCAAACTTTTTTTGTCCTTCCTCAAACTAAAAACATTCCCACAAAAAATGTAGATGTAGTCAGTTATAATATTTTATTACATCTTTGAAATCTGAAATTTTTTGTTGTGTACAGTCATTTTACATCACAAAATATAAAATATATCGCATACAACAGGGATTATGTTTTCATTACTGTCGTTTTTTTTTTTATAAATAATATTAACTCCTTACAGGGTTTCTCAGTATTTCTCACCATCCTCCTAATAGCTTATCCATACTTTAACCACTCGAGCGCTTTTTGCCTCATTATGGCACACTTTCCAAAACCTCGGATTGCTTTGTTGGCAAAATGTGTCAAATTTTCAATTTATTTTATTTTATTAAAACGACTATATAATATAATGTACATTCAAAATATAACAAAATAAATATTCTCTAGATTCTTTAAAATGTTTTAAGGTTAAAGATTTAATTATATAATCCTACAAATATGTGATAATAAACAAAAGATAGGGTAATTCATTGGCTACATAGAAGGCAATTCAAACACCAGTTACCTTTATTGTGATATATTTAAATACCTGTTATTAACTATATATATATACATTTTATAAGATTACTTTTTCAATAACTTTGATAAACAAACAACAGTCATATTCATGCAAGTTATCTTATTTTATTCTTTTTCTTTTCTTTTTCCAGTTTTTATTAATACAAAATATGTATGTAAGACCATAATTTGCAATGCAAACAGCAATTAGCTATTTTGTTTTAATCCTTTGTTTTTAAGTAGATAAAACTTTTATTATTTTTTATTTTATTTTATTTTATTTTATATTTTTTTAATTTTTTTATTATTTAAATAATTTTGCTAAACAAACAACGGTTATATTCATATTTTAATTGGTTATTTGTTTAATTTTATTCTTTCTCTTCTCTTTTTGTTTTCTTCTTCTTATTTTATCCAACACATTTATATAGGACTTTTTATTATTATTATTATTATATTATTTAAGTATCTGTGTTCCATATATCATCCTAATTTGACTGCCCTAAAACGGGATTCTTCCTAGTTGGGTAGCCAAAACATTCAATAAATAATGTATATGTATAAAAAAGTAAATAAATAAAAAAAATAAAATAAAAAAAATCAGTTTGTATGTCTCCATATTCAAATTCGGAGGTATGATTTTTTTATGTGGGCGGAAAAATTTCCCTTGGCAATCCGATAAAAAATATTTTAATTACACTGTTCCTCCAGTGGATAAGGGATTTTATTAAAAATAAAATACTTGCAATAGTTAGAAAACTCGGCCCACTTATCCAACATATATAGCCAATTCACCAGTCTGAAGATGGCTTTGACAAGCTGAAACCGGTTACGGTCATTAAATTAAAAGTGGAAAAAGTTTTAAATTTGTTTTATTATACTGTTATAATGGAATTCCACCACGAATTATCAGTTTCAAAAATAGAAATATTATATAGCCAATATTCATAGGTTCGAGTACCGAACAATAAACTTCGACTTAATAAATAAATATACCGTCAATCGTAAATCGAAAACAAACTTTATAGTATGGATAAGCTATTAGGAAAATGGTGAGAAACCCCCTCAGACAATTAGCGCAAATGAGGGGGTCGCAATTCTGGTAGTTAATTTTTTTATAATAAGTTTTATAAACTGATCGCCTGTTTTAAAATCCTAGTATTCGACCTTGGCGCACTTGTGCTCGAGCTACCATTTTGAAAAACTAACGGAATGTAAACCAAGTAAAACACTGTTTTTTGACCTGATTTTAGCGGATTTGAACCTCGATATCTGATAGAGACGAAAAAACATAAAACATATACCTAAGTCTTTTGTGAAATTTTATGTTCTACAAAATTGGTGATCATAATTTTTCTCGAAAATGCACTGGAAAAGAGATAATTAAGAAAACAAAAAACTAGTAGTGCAATATGCTTGTTTGTGCAAACTGGTAAGTTTTGTTACGGCTTTATGGTCCAGTCATAGGAAGGAAACATATTGGAGCCACCCCGGTGCCAATTACAGCAGAAGATCCACCAGAAGGTCCTTCTGAAAATGATATTTTGCCGCTGCACCAAGGATTATGTAATTTAGAAATGTGGATGCCGAAAAGCATTGATGAACTGTTATGCAGCCTGCCCCCGCTGCCAAGGGAAATGCCTCAACTGCGTGCCTGTTGCCGAGGACGACGATGAAGACGACATTACTGAGGATGAAGATGCTATGAATGAACAACCATTGCCAGGACCTTGCCAGACGTCCAAAGAGGATGAAAACGTTAATCCATATAAAGTTCAGAGTGTCACATGATGTTACTGAGAACAGTGAGGTTTATAATTTGGTGTATTAATGTAACCAAATAGAATAAAATTATCATGAGGCTTTTCATTATAAACTATAATATAAAAATTTTCAAGTAACATGATTTTTGTCTACTTTATTTAATAACTGGAAGTGTGGTCAAACAAATTTTTAGGCGAACGAACAAAATTTGTGTGTCAATAGTAAGTTAAATATCTTTAGCAGCTTTATTAACCAGTGACATATTTAACAATTTTTATTTAACTGTTGTATATCTTTCTAAATGTATTTATGAAATATTCAACTAACTGTATCAAGTGTGCCTAGTCTGTTTTAACATCTGTGTATTTTCCTTTAAATGCCCTTTAAATTCGTGTTCTTTTGTAAAAATAATTTTCATAATTGTATAATGTTGTCCTTCCCGAAATGAGTTTTATTAAACTCAACGGGAATAATGTATTATAAATATTATGTATAATTTTGTAATATATTATCACAAATAAAATAAAAAAGATTAAAAAAAAAGTTTTTTTCTGAAATTGACAACACTTAAAATAAAAATTATAAATAAACTTAAAATTGCTGTAAATTCTGACTGGTTGGAGATTAATTTGCATGTGTATATATATATATATATAAATTACTCCAAAATGTAAAAAAACAATATTACAATTAAATCATAAATATCTCGGAGTAAAATTCTTTAATTCATTACCAGAAAATATTAGAAACATGAATACCAATTTAAAAAAATTTAAAACTCACCTTAAAAAGCACACTCAAAACCTGAACTAAATCATAACAAATAAATAAAAAACTATATAATAACACCCCTCCCCCCATACACACAAGCCCTGCTTTTTTATGAGGGTACATCAAACATATATATTATATAATTAATTAGTGTATAAAATGTATTTGTAATTTATGTATCTTTTTTGAATTATTAATAAAAAAAAAAATATATTCTGAAAGGGAATTTAATTCTATACAATTTTTTGGGAGCGTATAACTCAAAAACGGCTGGGAATTTGAAAATCACACATAGAATAAAAGTTGAAGATAATTTTATGAGCATTCATGTAATGGAAAAAAAATTACCCGCGGACCACCGTTTTCGAGATATAAGCGGAAACCCGAATATTGGGACCATCCCCCCCCCCCTTTCCCTCCTAGCTCGACACCTAGACGTCAGGACTTTTGGTATGTTCACACCTTAAGCACCCTGATCAAGTTTATGAAGGAATCACTTAGGTACCTGCTCACGCACTCCACACCTCCTTCCTTGACTGGATTATTACATATCAGTACTTTTGAGAGATAGAAGATAATAATAAATTTAAAATAATTGTAGCAAATTTTAGGTTCCACGTATTTGCCACAGCTACTGGGGGCAAAATTTGCACTGTTTGAGATATTTTAGAAAAACAAGATTTTGTTGCGATTTCGTCTGTTTTTTTTTCAAAATGGCGGCACGAGCATGGGTGTGCAGGTCGAAAGCTTGGATTTTACCTAAAGGAACCAGTTTATAGAACATTAAAAAATGGAACTACCGGAATAAATACCATCCCGGATGGCTAATTGAACTGGCCTACAAAGACCAATGTCGGTGATTTATTACGATTACCCGCCGACCAAATGGGCAAATCATCACCAATCACCACCTTAGCCACCACAATGTAGTTATAATTTTTTTTACATTAGCTCCACACAGGAGGCCCTGAGGAAAATAATTTCCCTCAGGGCCTATGTCATCTTTGGGGATGCTGTGCACAGGGTATTTTAAGGAAAGGAAGGAGAGCGAGTTCTGGGAAGGAAAAGGGTATGAGGGTGGGTAGGAATCTGGGGGTCGGTTTCTCCAGGAATAACAAACATGGAAATCCCAATGCGGTGCAATGGGATGTTCTGGGAGAGACCAACGGAGAGATCAAAAGGTTTCCCTCAACCAGTTTCTCCTGATATGGCCTGTTACGTAATTGGTGGGCAGACGCATCCGCCGCCAAGACCCGGACAAACCTAACCACATGCCCCCGGGCACCCCGGCTAAGTCACCAAACGTAGAGGGTGACTAAAACTTAAAGGGGTGACCTATGGCAGAGGTGTTGGTTATCCAATAAATGGTTCCCGGGGCGGCGGTACCTATACCCGCCGACCAAAATGAATAACATAATATAATAATAACATTTATAGTTTTAAATAGCGCAGGAAATTATGATAAACAATACCTACATGAATTATCACTTATCTAGTTATTGCCGAACATTCACTAATTGATTATTTATTTATTTATTTATTTAGAATTTACGGCACTAGTGCCATTTACATACATAAGTTTTTTTTTTATTTTACACAGACATAGATAGTACAGTATTATATTTTGATGAGTGAAAATTATATAATTATATTGAAACACATAACAAATAAAATAATAATGACTTTAAGAAAGACGGAAGCAAAAACAAAAACCTGTTATACAGTGACCTCATTAAAATGTTTAATTAGTGTAGCTTTATACTTCACAAGGGGTATATTAAGAATATCGGCGATTTTAGCATAAAAGTTACCATTATATTATCCTATCAATGTGATTAAGGTATCACAAGTCAGGCGAGATCTAAATACTACGAATAACAAATAATAATTATGCACACTTCCGAATTCCGAATGGTAGGTACCTACCTAGATGATTTGCAGCTAGGCGCTCGAAATGAGAATATGATATTATGCGGGGACCGGGGACACTGTATCACGTGTTAGTCGAGTGTGCGAGCGTGCGAGCGTGCGCGCTATTCAGTATTGCTGTGTGCAGTTGTATGTGTGAGCTTCATCTGAGTGGGACAGAGTTAGGAACAATAAATACCTAAACTTTCGGCGTATGGCGTAAAGTCTAACCTCTTAATTGTGTGAAATACATTCTTTGAATACTTGTTTCCAATAATAAAGGTATGGTAGATTCAGACTGGGTCGACGTACGTATGCATCGCTACGCCTAACAATATCTGGGCTACGTAGCAACCATAGATTTTCAATGAAAATTTATGTTTTAGAATCACATTGGCCACACGATTCGCGACGTGCGATGTCTGTGGCCATTTTCATAGAAAATGTATGGGTTGATAAGCATTGTTTGGCCTAGCGATGCGTACGTACGTCGTCCAGTCTGAATCTACCTGTAAGCTGCCAATAATATGGAAAAAAACATTAGTCGAAGATAATATTGTTAATTCTGAAATTTTAAATATGAAGTTGAACAACCAAATCAAAAAATGAACACCAATCGCTCCAGTAGATAAATGAAGTATGTGCCATGTGGCTGTTCAACCTATATGCCTACTCTGAGGAGGAAAGGCGTTGGGGTAAGTTAGTTCCATAGTATGACTTTTCCTTGTTATCCATAAAAAGGGTGTTTCTCCTGACGCGTCGTTATAATATCTCATAAAATAATAATTAATCAGTATATTTTTTTAATTACTATCCTTCAGCTATACTACGGCACTCTTGTTCCAGCAGCCAGCAAGCAATCCAACACCCAGTCTTCTCGTCCCATTTGTCAGTCGATCTCGGGGATTGAAACTCGAACCCTGACCGAGATGGATGGCGGGAAATTTGTACCGGTCAAGCCACTATCTACCCTCTACCCTTGCTTCGGCTCCGGGGCGAGGGTTGTCCGGGGTGAAGTACAAAATGAGAAATACGAGGGGAAGAGTTCAATTTACATTGACGTTTCAGATTTTAAGGATAGCGGGAATGGATTTCTGAGGCATGATTCGGAAAAGCATTTTCTTAGAAATGAGATCAATAAAATGACCTACCTATAGGTATATGTTTGAAGGCTTTTTTGCTTCTATTACAGCAGTATATAGGAATATCATTAATTTTAAATTTGCAAACAGTGTTCGATTTTGTTGATCACTGCGTATGAAGCGTATGTAGTATGTACATATAAACAAACCGCTTTGAGAAAGGTACCTACATTCTTCCTTTCGGGGTTTCTTTAAGGGGGTTTCTCACCATCCTCGCAATAGCTTATCTACACTAATAACGAATATATTCGATTTACGATTTATTTATTTACTAGCCTCTGCCCGCGACTTTGTCTGCGTAGGATTAGTAGTTCGAGTAATCTACTTTCTTTTCCTAGGTCCCATCTACGTTAATACCAAAATTCTTAACCTATTTATTTAAAATATGTATAATTCTTAATTCAATTCAAAGTATTAGGTGAGTACTTCAAATAAATTCACTAATTTTAATATTTTCTAAAATAGAATTTTGATTTAGCAAAATGTCATTCTGCAATTTTGACATTATCTATTAAACAATAATTATTATTTACAATATATTGAAAATAAATAGCTAGCTTTATAAATTATACCCTATATTTTATTCTTATGTATGAGCTACATTATTGTAAAGTTTTATTAAAATCCATTCAGTAAATTTTGCGTGAAAGAGTAACAAACATACATACATCCATACAAACTTTCGCGTTTATAATATTAAGTAAGATTAAGTTGGAGTTTATAATTCGGTACTCGAACCTATGAATAGTGGCTATATATTGGATAAGTTGGCCGAGTTTTCTAACCACTGCAAGTATTTTATTTTTAATAATATTCGTTATTACTGTTATTAGTGTAGATAGGCTATTGGGAGGATGGTGATAACCCCCCTAAGTTTAATGAGGGCGGGATCAGCACTCAAAAATACACACTTTGTAAATTTGTAATTCAAGCAATACTACAGATAATAATGTAGATGTTGTATTCCACATTATTTTATAACACATTAGTGTTGCCAACTAGACTTTTTAAATAAAGCTAGACGTCACCCGAAAAGGAATCAAAACTTGTACCTATAGCGTAAGTTGGGACCGAAAATTCGTTCCATACGAAAAAAAACGGTTCCTCAAGAAAATAACATTTTAATTGTCGTTTTTCATCATGAATTTTGTATTTTTTTTAAATATCTGAATATCGAGCTAAGAAGCTAAACCACTTTTTTTGCAGATGAGATTTTGAAGCTAAATCTACGTCTAAAGGAGCAGAGTTGGCAACACTGATTACTACACAACTATATAAAGATGGTTAGGAAAATATCTAAGGTGTCTAGTGAATACATTCTTAAACTACCCATCTTTCAAATTCTACATGGAAAAAAAAAAATTCAGCTACCCAAATGTGGATCAGCTGACAATTACAAAAATAGTTTTTTTCAAAATTAATTCATCACCGACATCATCATAAAATCGATATGTCTGTCATAAGAACAATGCGTTTTGGAATTCCACCACATTGTCAGTATCAAAAATAGAAATATTAAAGAGTTCGATCCTGATAACTTCGAACCGAAAGACATAGCTTGAGAGATGGCTATTTTAAAAAAATATATTTGCTTATTAATATCTAATATTTAATTTACTATTAACACTTTTTATAATTTCTAAAATTTCTAAGTTTGCTAATTGTAAATCTGTTGTGTTTATGTGTAAAATTTTTAACCCTTTATTTAAAAGAATATTAATAAATATTAATATTTTTTTTAAATAGCCATCTCTTAAATTTATTTTCTTATTAATACTAATATAATTTATATAATGTAATTTTCCATATTCTAAAATAATTTTTACATTTAATTTTAAATAAAAAAAAATTGACGTTATTTTTTAATCAATTAATCACCTCTCTCTATAATATTTTTGTCCATAGTTATTTTTAGTCTGTCCTTTTTAGTCTATACTTGTTTGTTTCTTTTGTTTTTTAATGTCATAGACCTGACGAAGAAACCATCGGTTTCGAAACATGTAGGTAATTGTCATTATATGTGGTTGATACAAAGTTATTTGTTTAATTAAATTTAAACTATTTTTTATTTGTGCTTTGAATTAAAATGGAGTTCTACAATATAAACAAAGAAAATCTATTATTCACCATAAAACTGTGGAGCAATGGAGTAATAATTGGTCCCGGGAGTTACCCGGCGCGCAGAAGATGCGGGGAGGTCGCGAGACGTTTTCATACGGCACATCAGGAATGCGCGCGGCCACGCGAAAACATTCGCACGATTCCGGAATAAACACAGCATATAAAATGCACCCACACACAAAAGGGGAGCATTAAGTACAGTGATAAAATATACATCGCTACACGATGATATGACTTTTATGAACGTGATCGCTGAGCTACCTGGAATAAGTACATAGGTGGGTACGATTATTTAGTATAATCTGCCCACGCACCTGGTTAGAGTGGCTAGGAGCGCAGGCGTGCTAGCAACCAATTACAGCATTCGGAGATAGCGCCGTTCGGTAGCCGCCGCGGAAATGGAGACAAAAATATTCGTTTTCTTTACCTCCCGACGGTTCGTGCGCGCCTGGTATATTCTGCTCCGCTTCCGTGTGCAAAATGCTTCCTTCTCTAATGCCGGTCGCTTCCAGCGCGCCTGTGAATCAATCGTTCCCAATGAAGATAAATTCATTTAACGATGCTTTGAAACAATGAATGTCAAACGGAACATTGGATGGAAATACATGCAACTAATAAAATATTATTTACTATCCGCAGAAAGATTCGCCCACATTCCTCGGTTGATAAAATGCATGTTCTTGCGAACATGGTTCAAATACAGAGAAAATTAAAACAACACTGTAACTCTAAAACCATGCATTTTATTATGTCGCTTGAAATAAATAACTCACAAGACTGACATTTGTGATATCGTCTACCATGCAAAATATCAAGACATCGAACAACGAACCTGAAAACACTCATCAAGCGAAGACAATGTCAAATCAAACACTCATCTAGCGAAGACAATGTGCTGTAATAGTCCAGTCAAGTTAAACATGAAAAGGGGGTCGTGCTTGCAAAAGGTCCGATCTTTCTGAATTTTTTATATGTTGTTAGGACCTAAACCAATATTAAAAAAACAGATTTGCAATTTCCAAAGTGCTGTGCTAGCGGCGGTGTACCCAAAAAACCATGAAATTTTCGGACTTTTTTCAGTTTTTGCTCAATATCTTAGTGAAGGAAGGGTCTGACCGGTATAAGTGTTCAAGACTATTTTAAAGTAGACTAAATTTGCTAGAATTTAAGACCAAAGGGAGTTCTATACAGCAATTGGTTTTTAAGATACAGTTCTTCGAAAATCAACAATTTTTTCCAAAAAATGAATTTTTCTCGAAATAGTCACTTATTTTGTGAAATATTTTCTAAAATACGCATCCCACGTCAAATATTACAAGAAATTAAGTTGTAGTAAATTTAATTCGCTTTCATTTGAGACCGGATTGGTACCTGTAGGCCCAGCGGTACACTCAAAAATTCAAAAATGGCAGTTAACGGTCGGATTTTCCCCAAGTGTTTTCGTTGTCCCCTCCCTTGACCTCCTTACCCGCACCCGGCCCTTCCAGGGCAGCTCTCAGAGTGTTGCGAAATATCTATCCGTCCGAGCGTGTGTTTTGTGTGTCGTGAGGACCTCGATACATATCCTGTTGTGATCATCAAAGAACGAGGAATTCGAACACTAATTGAAGTGAGTCAAAAACGTGGTCTCACAGAAAATAAAAATTTCCTCTAAAATTGCAACCAGGAAGAGATATACAGCTGTGTGTAACGTTGAATTTTGTGTGGTGATGCTATCACTGAATAATTTCTCGGGCAACAAAGCAAACTGCCCTTGGCAAGAAGGAATGTGGTCCGTACAGTTGATAAGTTGGGCATGAGGCAAACTATTTTAGATACAGCTATACGCCGAGATGACGATTGGAGGAGCGCCTCCTCGCCATTGGCGACCTGGTTGCTGCAGACGGAACCCACAGATTGTGCTACGTGAGCCTATTAAGATTACCACCTGCTCCTGGGAATAAGAGAGCATATCGTCCAGCCAGTAATTCTGAAGAAGCGATGGAGTATGTGTACGATTACTTATTGGAAAACAGTGATGAATTCCATTTTTATTTATCACACCTTCTGCAGCAAATTAGGGGTGATTGTATCCCTGATGTCAGAACTCGTCTGCTTCATAAACACCGGCCATAAAATTTTGTATGATGATTGGTACAAGGAACAAAAAGGCGGTGTGCAGCAAGAGCGGTTGAGAGTTGTGAAGGCAGCAGCAGAAACCATCGTTGAAGATACCCGCACACAAGTGTATAAAACCAGTCAGTATCCCACCTCGGAAGATTTTTTCAACAATGTTGATTCTGTCATCCCTGAGTCAGTACAGCTATTTTTTGAGACTGTTGTTCTCAAAAACATGCGTGGCCTCCTTGAAACATGGAAGAAGAAGTGTGTGTTATTTTCTCATGCTCTGATAGTGCTGTACGAACTCGATCTTTTGTTTCCTCCCTTCTGATTGGAATTAATACCTACTTTTACCGAAAATATGTGCGCTGCGCTGGGGTTATCCTGTTCAGTAGCTGTGCAGCTTGAAACTTCGGCGATCTTACGAGATGAATCCTCACCACCAATAGGAAAAGAAGATTTTATCCAATTTGTCTCTGACATTACGGAGGTGAACGTTAACACCCTAGATAACACATTTCATGAGATGGAAGGCATTATGTGCGTGACCCGCCCGAGAGCAGTAATGCGAGACAAAAACATCCCACGTATGCAGAACTATGTTTCTGCCCAAAATGTGACCACCAGCAGTGAAGTACAAATCAAATGAAGTACAAACGGCGCTTTAGTGGGAGAAGACGCCGACCTGCTCGTTCTTCTCAATGGTTTTGGCGCTAAAGAGACAAAAGTCTACGTACAGAAGAGCACGAAGGGCGAACCTGGTTGCTGTCACTACTCTACGACCTGCTACAACCACCAGGGATGCTAGCATGGTTGTCATTGTAAACTGTCACCAATTCGTTTGCGATCTACAGTTGTCCTAGGGAACGATGAGAAGTTACCGACAATCGGTCGGTAACTTCATATCGATCGACCGTGCTAGGGGTGCAGGGACGTTATATACTATTCACCCAAGCGTTTACCGGGTGCGATACTATCACAGCACCGTTTGGCCAAGGAAAGACCAAAATCACAACACTCCTGAGCAAGAGTGAACCTCTTGCTGAGCAAGTGGAGGTCGTCCTTCGTCCACCCCAAAAGCCGTGAGAGAAGCAGACATCAAGTGCTTTGTGGCTTCATTTGGGGGTAACATCGCGAGGGATACTTTGGATTTCCTGAGATATAAGACGTTTGTCACTTCAACGAGCATAAACCTCGCCCGTTGCCACAGGCCATATGCCGCAGCTCACCATGCAGCAAGGTGCTACCTCCAAGTGCAGAAGTAGCGGTGTGTCAACTAGAATCCCACTGATTGGGGGTGGAAGCTCTCTTCTCAGGGACTCACCCCTCATCCCCACCACCGTTAATCCCGCACCTCCTGCACTTCTGCGAAAAATTTCATGTAAATACAAGAAAGGGTGCTCTGGGAGCTGTGCAGATGCAGAAAGGCTGGACTCCACTGCTCAGTCCTCTGGCAAATTGTGCATGGTACACGATAAAGATGACCCGACTGCAGACTGGACGCGTCTCCCTGGACTGGTCTGGACTGGACTCCCAGCGTCCATCACAGCCTTCGAGACACCATTTTCGTGCGAGCCCAAGCCCGTGCCATCTAAGATAAAAAGAATGGCATGATTTGGCCATCAAAACACAATCCTACATGATTTATATTAGTTTTCTTTTTTGAGTAAATGTAATTTGTCCTTAGAGTAGGTACCATGATGTTTATACAAGTATTTTAATATGTAGGTATATAAAACAATGTTTGATGATCACGTAATTTCCGATAGGTAAATTATCTTATTCTTTTTCCATCAAACAATTTGTTAACAATAACAAAAATAAATAAATTGTAACTGTTTGATAAGTAAAGCCATAAAAAGACGTGGGATCAGTTTATTTGCATTTCCCCCAAAACACACTTTGACTTTGGTTATCTGCAATTTTTGAGAGAACCGCTGGGCCTACTAGCAAATTTGGTTTCAAATGAAAGCTAATTAAATTTATTACAACTTCATTTCATATAATATTTGAGGTGGGAATCGTATTTTAAAAAATATTTCACAAAATAAGTGACCATTTCGAGAAAAAATCATTTTTTGGAAAAAATTGTTGATTTTCGAAGAACTGTATCTTAAAAACCAATTGCTGTATAGAACTCTCTTTGGTCTCAAATTCTAGCAAATTTAGTCTACTTTAAAATAGTGTTGAACAACTATACCGGTCAGACCCTTCCTTCACTGAGATATTGAGCAAAAACTGAAAAAAGTCCGAAAATTTCATGGTTTTTTGGGTACACCGCCGCTCGCACAGCACTTTGGAAATTGCAAATTTGTTTTTTTAATATTGGTTTAGGTCCTAACAACATATAAAAAATTCAGAAAGATCGGACCTTTTGCAAGCACGGATGTACATCTTGACTGGACTATAAGATTAGTTTAAAAAAACATTTAAAATAAAACATTAGGTACAATATTGCGCAATTCACAGACTCGCGACGTTTTGTAAAAGTTTAGCAACCTTCCGCAGACAGACGAGGTGAATTAGAGGCAATAGTTATGTGATCCGCTACTGTCCGAGATGAGGCGCAGCAGATAAGGTTAGTAAGTACTGGGACCGGGTACCTGGGTACTGGGTAGTCGGGCATGATACAAACTGATATAGAAGCTAGGAGCGAGGAACAGTCGGCACGAGCTGGTCGCTAACCGTCACGTTCTTCTGCGTCCCGGTGACAGTCTGCCTTCCAGATGTATGACTTGCTCATCGACAAAAATGCAGAAAGCAAGAAGAGCTAGCTGATGATACTGATATCGTTGATACTAATAATCTGGTTTGCGTCAATATCAAATCAAATAATTTGATTGACTAACTTGGTTATAACAACCTAACCCTCGTGTTATTCTGCGACCCGGTAACAGTCAGGTATGACTTGCTCATCGATAAATTTAAAGCAAGAGCCGATACTGATATCGATGTTATTAATCTGGGTTGCGTCAATCAAAAGTGACGAAGAAATCAAATAATTTTATTGACGTATTAATAATATTCACACTCTTTGATCAAATCTTACTTATCTTCTTAATAATATTATAAACGCGAAAGTTTGTATGGATGTATGTGTGTTTGTTACTCTTTCATGCAAAATTTACTGAATGGATTTTAATGAAACTTTACAATAATATAGCTCATTCATCAAAATAACATATAGGCTATAATTTATAAAGCTAGTATTTATTTTCAATATATTGAAAATAATAATAATTGTTTAATAGAAAATGTGAAAATTTGAGAATGACATTTTGCAAAACAGTGATTGTAAAATCAAAATTCTATTTTAGAAAATATTTACGTAAGTGCATTTATTTAAAATACTCGCCTAATACTTTGAATCGAATCAAGAATTATAGATATTTTAAATAAATAGGTTAAGAATTTTGGTATAAACGTAGATGGGACCTAGGAAAAGAAAATAGATTATCTACTCGAAGTACTAATCCTGCGCAGACGAAGTCGCGGGCAGAAGCTTGTAACATATAATTTTCTCTTGCTGAATAATGGATTGACAGTTTCAACTCATGATTTTGTTAAATAGATATGATTATTGGTAGATTTTTAGTACGTAGGACATAGGACTGTTATGAGTTATGAGTAGGGACAGTGTAAGTAAGCATAACAATAACATTTTTAATTAAATTTGTGTCCCCAGGGTTTCTTTTTATGATGATATTAGAATGTAAATAAAGCAGTATCGACTTTTTGCACCAATGTGGCCTTTATGTGAATCATTTATTACCAACAATAAATTTGAATACATTTTTGTAATAATTTTTGTAAGCACTCAGCGTTTTCCGTTATTTTGCCGTTATTATGGTGGTTAAAGTGCATGGAAATTGCTTTACGAAATCTTATATGGACAGTGACCTCCCATGTGTTTTATATTAAAAAAAGCCAACCACAGACACTTTATATAAATAGAAAAAGATAGAAGAAGATAGATTATTCCTTTTACCTTATTTGCATTTTCATTACAGCTCTTACAGAAATTAAATGATATACGAATAAATTTTATTCCTGATTTAAGCTGAACATGTCAATACGTTCTGAAATGTTTTAATGAAGTAGCTGCCTATGTGGCACAAAGGCAGTGCTTCTTTTGTGCGAAAAGCATTTTAATTAAATTTGTACAGTAAATGTATTCTCACCAGACTAGCTAAAAAGGGTATGATATTACTCGAAGGTAGAAAGAAGGCTGTTGAAAGCTGTACTTGCTTTTGTATTACCATTTGAAAATAATATGCTTTTGTATTGATAAAGCTGTATTTATTCTGAATTTATAAAGGCATAGGTGACCGGACGAAGAACAAACGAATGATAACATTCTGCACCGGTAGCTTCAATATGTTGCATTAGCGACGCCTGGATGAATTTATATTAACATTAAAACATAATCAGTTATATTATATTATAATGTATTGGTTTATTAATGGATCCCTTAAGGGTGATTTTTTTAATGATATTGATGATATCCGGCGGTGATTTTTCCATACAAACGTATTCCCTATTTATCTCTCTGGATTTTAACCCTAGAGAAAATATTGTTTTTACATAAAATAGATATCAACTACTAGCGTGTCGGTACCTTTTGTTTTTTTTGATAAGTTACTTTTTATAGAAGTTATGACGTTCCAAAAATCAATAAAATTGACTGGATTAAAAGCCGTCAAAAGACGTCCAGCATACAGACAATGTTTTTTTAAAAAAAGCAAAACGTACAGACATAAAATATTTTTTTCTTATATAGTTGGTAAAAAAAAATGAAAATCAGTCCACTTTTGGAGGAGAAAAGTGGGAAATATAAAACCTCGATTTTAGTTAGGTATTAGTAGCCCGAGGTGCATTGTCCCTTTCGCTCAATATCCGGTGGAGTAAGAGCAACAGTGACAGCAACAATTTAGTAAAATCTATTTTTTAAATTTCTCGACCACCCGGGTATCATCTTAATGGCAAAACTTTCATTGGGTCCATAACAGCGCACACCAGTTATTAGGTTCGGTGAGCGTTCTTTAACCTAACCTAACCTAACCTAACGTCTGAAAGGACTGATTTAAGAATGACCACAGACCGGCATAATTTGGAGCTAAATTTAAAGCTCACTTTTTCAGACAGATCCATAACAAGTCAATAACACTTCACCTTCATCTTCACAGCTCGTGAAATTGTAAATAGCCAATTGGGTAAAAATGTAAGTTAATAAGAACTTCATAAAAAATAAATTTAATAAAAATTCTCCAGTCCTAAAGAGTCCTAAATTCTTTAGTCTTTCAATATAAATATCTACTTTTGCCACTAAACCTCTTATAAATTCAATGGGGGTAGCAAATGTAAAATCATGCAATGTCAAGTGCTTTAAATGTAGTGTCATATCTTCTTCAAGCATTGCTCTCGTCACGCATTCGCCAGCTTGCTCCCCAAGTCAAGCGTGCGTAAAGAAGTTTTACTTTTTAAAAAAATTGGCACATATTTTTTTTTTTTTTCATGTTCTCCATAAAACAGTTATACACTAATTATATCATGGAGAAGATTATAAATTACAAAGTACACAAGGGCAGTTTTACTACTTAGTGACATGTGCTAAAAGATAGTTGCTGAACTGTCTGTAAGTGACATTGAAAATGTCGATGGTCAATGCAGAATCGTTAAGCAGTTGAGTCGCTCTGTTTATTGGCGCGTTCTGATAGGCAGAAGTCCTCACTTTAGGAGCATAAAAAAGTGCATGGGATTTCCCACTAGTATACTTGTTAGGGACGTAAAAATTAACCTCTTTTAACATAAGCGGATTGAGTATGATACCAGAGATTAGCTTAAAAAAGTGTTTACCTAAAAATATTTTTCTGCGGGCTTCTAAGGTGTTGAAATCGAGCATCCCTGTTAAGAACAAGGATGGATACAGGAATGGATAGTACGTATATTCCCTCATATACAGGTAACGCAAAAATCTTTTTTGTACTTTTTCTATTTCTAGGATATGGTTTTGTTCAGAAGGGGCCCAAATAATGGAGCTATATTGCAGGATGCTACGAACAAGTGCTTCATATGTTCGACGTATTGCAATTCCATTAGTAAATGATCTCGTATTACGAAGAACAAATCCAAGCATTATGTTGACATACATTATATGGTGCTAAGATCATTTTTTCATAAAAATCGGACAAGTCTGGATATGCTTGGGATAATATGGGTTAAAATGAATTTAAAATTGTATTTAATTTAAACGCCGAATATTTAATGCAGGTATTGAACAAAATATTAATTTATAAAATTGTTCAAGAAACAAATTATAGAAAGTGGCCTGCCAGGTAAGTACGTTTTCTATATCCGTTTGTAATTAATACAATTAGTTAGAGCCTATAGAATCATAATAAATTATACAAGGCCTTTGAGGTGATTTTTCATAAAAACGGCGCTCTACAAATTATTAAATTATTAATAACGTTTCCTTAGTCCGTCACGTTTTAATCGTCGTAAAGTACTAGATATTATGGTAATAAATAGTGATAAAATAGATACCGACATATAATAAACATAAAATATTATTTATCACTAAAAGGCAAGTTCGCCGTTCAGGGAGTTACATTCTGGAATAAACCCGGTTAAGTATCGAGAATTTGACACGTTTTCCCCACAAAAGACATAATATTCAAATATAATTAAATGGTTTGTGCAACCTAAACTAACCTCAAAATAGATTAAGAAAGATTGCAGAATTATTAGCAACAAGCTTCTACCCGCGACTTCATCTGCGTAGGATTAGTACTTCGAGTAATCTATTTTTTTTTCCTAGGTCCAATCTACGTTTATACCAAAATTCTTAACCTATTTATTTACAATATGTATAATTCTTGATTCGATTCAAAGTTTTAGGCGAGTACTTTAAATAAATTCACTAATTTAAATATTTTCCAAAATAGAATTTTGATTTAACAATCATTGTTTTGCAAAATGTCATTCTCAAATTTTGACGTTTTCTTTTAAACTATAATTATTATTTTCAATATATTGAAAATAAATAGCTAGCATTATAAATTATAGCCTATATGTTATTCTGATGTATGAGCTATATTATTGTAAAGTTTCATTAAAATCCATTCACAAAATTTCGATTTAAAGAGGAACAAACATACATACATCTATACAAACTTTCACGTTTATAATATTAGTAAGATAAATAGCTAGTATTTCTATTTTTGAAACTGATAATTCGTGGTGGAATTCCATTATAATAGTATAATAAAACAAATTTAAAACTTTTCCCACTTTTAATTTATTGACCGTAACCGGTTTCAGCTTGTCAAAGCCATCTTCAGACTGGTGAAAAATATTCTTAACCTAGGGATTTTATACAAAACATATTAGGGAGGGGGAAGGAGGGGGGGGGGGAGGTAGGGGTGGTCTACAGGGATTTTATTTATATTTATATTTTATTTTTTGTTAAGTGGTCTTGAGTGTCCAACTATCTAATTATTTTTTGGTTATTCCCAGTAGGCTAATTACATAGGGTTGGTAGCTTACATACTAATACAATCAAAGTACATATTTTACTTGGAACATATGATAGAAAATTACAATGGATACAATAGTGGAGATTTTGCAAATGATTCTAATTTCTTATTCATTACAAATACAGGGTCTACTTTTTTTGTTAGGCGGGTTATTTCTAAACTTATGACCCTTATTACAAGTGTGGAGGACTTTAATATCTCTGTCTTTATCAAACGAATGTTGGTTTTCTAATAGGTGTGACTCTACATTCGACAATTCACCTTTATCATTCACCCAATTTGTGAAATGTTCTTTTATACGGGTTTTGAATGATCTTCCCGTTTGGCCTATGTATAATATGACGGGCAATTAGATCAGTTCACTTGGTAAACGCCTGAGTTTTCCAGTTTTTCTCTCTTATCTTTATTATTAATTAAAATTCTCCCTAGAGAATTTACATTATACAATGCTGTTCTACATTTATCGTTATTAGTTAATCGAGATATTTTTGTGGATATTTCGCCAATATAAGGAATTTTAACCCATTGTTTTGTGATTTCATTTTTATTTACGAGGCCTTGTGACATGATTGAAAAAAAAATTGAAAATCAGTCCACTTTTGGAGGAGAAAACTGGGGAATACAAGACCTCGATTTTAGTTAGGTATTAGTAGCCCGAGGTGCATTGTCGCTTTCGCTCAATATCCGATGGAGTAAAAGCAACAGTGACAGCAACAATTTAGTAAAATCTATTTTTCAAATTTCTCCACCACCGGGTATCATCTTAATACCTAAAATAATAGTTATGTACGTAAAAAGATTAGAGCAGGTCAAATCACACAAAAATCTGTATTAAAAAAAAACCTATTTTACACATCGAACCTATCATGAAAACACGACCTGAATGGAATCTGAATTGTGTCTTTGGTAATAGCATCGGCAATCATTAAATTGTGACCAGCTGAGAGCGGAACAACCACAGTTCTGACATAGCCAATAATAATTTAATGTAACCCTGGCGGCGAGGGAATGAGTAATGGCATCTGAGGAACCCATCGTGATCGCAGAGGGCGATATCGTCTCCAGACTCAAGAGACGCTGTGAGGTGGGTACTAGGTACACCCTGAACGTATAACCGACAAAGCAGAAGTGCTGACGATAATGCAGTGATAGGCTCGAGATGACGGGTATTCAAGATTGGCGATGGGACGAAAATGAAGCTATTCCAAATTGAGAATGAATTGTGAGAATAAAGCTATACCGAAACGAGAATGAATTATGTGAATGAAGCGACTCCAAAACGAGAATGAATTGTGTGAATGAAGCTATTCCGAAACAAGAATGAATTATGTGGATGAAGCGACTCCAAAACGTGAATGAATGTTGTGAATAGCTATTCCGAAACGATAATGAATTATGTGAGTGAAGCTATTCCGAAACGACATTGAATTGTGTGAATGAAACTATTCTAAAACGAGAATGAATTGTGAGAATGAAGATATTCCAAAACGAGAATGAATTATGTGAATGAAGAGACTCCAAAACGAGAATGAATTGTGTTAATGAAGCTTTTCCGAAACGATAATGAATTGTGCGAATGAAGCTATTCTAAAACGAGAATGAATTGTGTGAATGAAGCTATTCCGAAACGAGAATGAATTATGTGTATGAAGCGATTCCAAAACGAGAATGAATTGTGTGAATGAAGCTATTATGAAACGACAATAAAATGTGTGAATGAAGGTATTCCAAAACGAAAACGAATTGTGTGAAATAAGCGATTGTGAGAATGAAATGTGTGAATCGATCTAGTCACTAAACACGGCTAAAACCATTATTAAGCAACCTTTCAATTCTGAATGGTGGTCTTACACCATTAGATACTGAGAGTATCCTCCACTCTGGAAGGTGCCGCAAATATAATATAAATATTATTTTTATTAATTAATTGTGAAATAACACAAATTAATCAAATAAAATTTATTTGCACTCGTCGGGTTCGAACCCGCGACCTTCCGATTGGAAGTCAAGTGTCTTACCACTCGACCACGGACGGCCGTCATGAATGAGTTAAATCATAATAGATCGGTGAAATTAATGTGAAGATTATACTGTTTCCTCAATAATCCAAATTCAATTTGTGGTGTCAATTTAACTAAATTAAAACAAATATTCATTTTATCCTTACGAAGAAACCATCGGTTTCGAAACATGTTGAAGTGGTGTATACAAAGTGATTTGTTTTAATTTAATTATATTGTTTGTTAAGTGCCGAACTTTGTGCCGGAAGACAAAGATAGTTAAATATCAAGCATAATTATGTTGAATAACACACGAATGACGACGAATATTTTTTATACAATATACAACTTACTAACACGTTTCAACAATAATTTCCTCATTGAAAAAGGAAAAAAGCGTCATATTTCTTTAAGAGTAGTTAAAGGCAAAAATGTAGGGTTCTATTTCAAAGCCTAAGAATAAATAAATATGTAAGAAATTTCCAATAAATTAACTTAGAGCGCTGGTTATATATTGGGGTTGACCAAAAATTTCAGACAGAAAAAACTGTGTAGATAATTTATAATTCAAGCTTAGCGAGATTTTACAGATTCAGAAAGCTGATTTTTTTTAAATATCCATTAAACTGGTGACATCTTGAAGGTGACATCTGCTAGATGAGATCTTTCAGTTGACATCTTGTAGGAGACATTTAATAGATAAAATCTTTCAGGTGACATCTTTTAGGTAACATCTGCTAGATGAAATCTTTCAAATGAAATCTTGTAGGTGACATCTGCTAGATGAAATCTTTCAGGTGAAATCTTGTAGGTAACCATCTTCTAGATAAAAATTTTCAGGTGACATCTTGTAGGTGACCATCTTCTAGATAAAATCTTTCAGGTGAAATCCTGTAGGTGACCATCTTCTAGATACAATCTTTAAGGGGGTATCTTGTAGGTCACATTTGCTAGATAAAATCTTTCCGGT
Source organism: Limnephilus auricula (assembly GCA_951813805.1). Taxonomy (NCBI): domain Eukaryota; kingdom Metazoa; phylum Arthropoda; class Insecta; order Trichoptera; family Limnephilidae; genus Limnephilus; species Limnephilus auricula. Next base: position 5,889,516 of record OX638396.1, read on the forward strand.
GACATCTTGTAGGTGACCATCTTCTAGATAAAATCTTGCAGGTGACATCTTGTGGGTAACCATCTTCTAGATAAAATCTTGCAGGTGACATCTTGTGGGTGACATCTGCTAGATGAAATCTTTCATATGACATCTTGTAGGTGACATCTTCTCGATGAAATCTTTAACGGTGACATCTTGTAGGTGGCCGTCTTCTAAATAAAATCTTTCAGGTGACATCTACTAGATGAAATCTTTCCGTTGACATCTTGTAGGTGACCATCTTCTAGATGAAATCTTTCAGGTGACATCTTGTAGGTGACATCTGCTAGACGAAATGTTTCAGGCGGTTGATGATATACATAAGACGATAAAATGTGTAATATTGTTTGTACTGATTTTCAATCCCATCCTCAAACAAATCCGTGCAGTGCACGTAGTTAAAAATGTGTGTTTGTCTAAAAAATTTTAAAAGTGGTTTTAATAAATATCATGCGGAAAACCGATGAATGATTATATTAATAATACAGAAATTGAAATAAAGCCAGAACTCCCGATTGAAAGTTCCTGCCCTAATGCATATGAAATAATATAGCACAATAAATCCTGCCCGATCTTAATTTTGCTTTTAATATTCTTGTATGTGGACTCCGTACAAGGAAGGAAGGAAGTTCGAGCAATAGCTGTAGACACATCTTCTTACGATGTATCCTAAAGCCCCCGGGTCATTATGGAATCTAATTAAAGTTTAATAAAATCACCAGCAATCGTAAATAATCCTTGGCTATTAAATTGCAAACAAATTAGAAATAAACGAAGTACGAACAGAAATTAATAATGTTCAAGCATAATATGAAAATATCCTTTATTTGAATGCCAGCTTTGCCATTTCTAGTTAGGGGGATATCCCAAGATCTATAGATAGTGTTCCAGACATGGAAATATCAATAAAATGGCAAAAGTTATATGAAAATGAGCTATTTGTTTTAACAAATTCAGAAAAAAATAATATTTGGATGACTTGTGTAGGGCACTTTTTGTGAAAAATCTCCTCAAGGGTGCAGAACAAATTTTTTTGTTTATTTCACTTTTATTTTTTTATATTTATTGCTGACCAGAATTGCTTCCTAGAATCATTCTTTGTCCCGCTGTGCAGTGTGCAATGTGTGCATGGGTATTGTTAACCCCGCAGGCTAATTTGTTCGCATTTGGAAACAACTCAGATAGGTCTCATAGTAACCGTTGTGTCTCCCTTACTATTTATTCATGGTGAGAAATGTGATCTAAATGGTGTCAGAAAGAGAAAAATAAAGCTTAAATCTAATATCTAAAAGTGAACCACAAAATAATTAAAATACTAAAGATTTTTTTTGTTACTCTTTTTGGATGGAACGGATGGAACGGATGGAACGGATGGAACGGATGGAACGGATGGAACGGATGGAACGGATGGAACGGATGGAACGGATGGAACGGATGGAACGGATGGAACGGATGGAACGGATGGAACGGATGGAACGGATGGAACGGATGGAACGGATGGAACGGATGGAACGGATGGAACGGATGGAACGGATGGAACGGATGGAACGGATGGAACGGATGGAACGGATGGAACGGATGGAACGGATGGAACGGATGGAACGGATGGAACGGATGGAACGGATGGAACGGATGGAACGGATGGAACGGATGGAACGGATGGAACGGATGGAACGGATGGAACGGATGGAACGGATGGAACGGATGGAACGGATGGAACGGATGGAACGGATGGAACGGATGGAACGGATGGAACGGATGGAACGGATGGAACGGATGGAACGGATGGAACGGATGGAATGGATGGAATGGATGGAATGGATGGAATGGATGGAATGGATGGAATGGATGGAATGGATGGAATGGATGGAATGGATGGAATGGATGGAATGGATGGAATGGATGGAATGGATGGAATGGATGGAATGGATGGAATGGATGGAATGGATGGAATGGATGGAATGGTGATAGGAGACGATATCGTTTATAATACATTTTTCGAATAAAATATGTGTATGTTTTTAATTTTTGTTCAGAAAAAGTCAGCCATTTTTTATGTTTGCATTCAAAAATTTTATATTAAAAAAAATAGATTTTTATTTCGAATTTATAATATTTGAAATGGTATTTTATCACCTTAGTCGGATACATTCAGAAATATTCCACTTCTTTGTATTTTATTGCAAAGCGGAAATATTCTGACCTTCTGAGAGAATAGGCCCGAGGCCTGAGGGGTTAAAAAGAAGCCTGTGTCGCTGGTTTGCCGCACTGTGATTTCGTAACATTTTCAAGTAAGTGAATAAAAAGTACCTACTAATCCCAATACTATCCGATGCATTAATCCAGTACCCAAGCAGTAATAATCGTATGAAACATGCTTCTGTATTGAGATCCGATTCTTCTTGCGCCCCGCTGCGATTGGTCCAGTGTTCAGCATCCAGGGGACCATAAACAAGACGCGAACAGGAACACGGACAGAAAACAATAATAATATTACCATAAACAATAGGCATGTCCGAGAGTTGACTTATGGCCGGTGTGGCGCCGTGTGATACCAATCGTGCCTGCTTCTGAAATACGTGGCGTGATGATGCAACAGACTTGGTACCTAGTGTCTACTCATCCCATCGGAGGCAATCGAATCATAAGAGGCAGCGACGGGGTTTGAACCTAGCCTAGATATTATGTTGGTAAGAGATACCTATTGAAGGAGTGTTGAAATTTGAACCTAGCCTAGATATTATGTCGGAATGAACCTAATGAAGAAGTATTGTGGTTTGAACTAGATTAATGATTATGTTGAAAAGAGGTACCTAATGAAGGAGTGTTGGGATTTGAACCCAGCTTAGACATTATTTTGGGAAGAGGTACCTAATGTAGGAGTGTTAGGGTTTGCACCTATGCTATATATTATTTGGGAAGAAGTACCTAATGAAGGAGTGTTGAGTGTTTGAACCTAGCTTAGGTATTATGTTAAGAAGAGGTACCTAATGAAGTATCTAAAAGTACTGGCCATTTCTTAAGTGATGTGTGATTGGTAATTCCATTAGTAGGTAGTCGCAAAAAAATATTAAAAAATCATTTTCGTTCAAACCACACGAATATAAATATTTGATAGGTTAATCATCTTTCATTTCCCCATCAACAATCGGCAGTCTTTACCACGCGTGAATGTAAAAACATCGACATACGAGCCGCTGAATAATGTTCTTGAGAATAAATAAGAAAATTCCTGCACATGCAATAAAATTCTTGAAAACGCACTGTGCAATTGGACACTCCATCGAAAAATGATAAACAAAGACAAGAATAATTCAGATTGACTGTGAAACATTTTGGGTTCTTTCTGCGTTATGGCAGAATTTGATTCCTGCTTGTAAAGCTGTTAGATTGGGTCGGTACGAGTTGAAAGGAATCCGCGATAGTCGAAGGAGATAGCAAAGTTACTACAGGAGGATTCCGCGGTTGAAATATATAAAGATTTCCATTGTGAAGACGTCTTAATATCTCCTCTTAAAACCCGACGTACATTTTTCTTCGCAGTGAATACACACGTCGAAGAATTTAAATAATCCAAAGCAATATTGCAAGACGAAGAAGAGAGAGCGTTGCTCGGGACAACAAAGGAAAATTCACAGCAGAACTAGTCAAATACGTAAATTGCCATATGAACACAGACGTTTCACACCTAGTGAAATAGGCAATACTTAATTAATAAAATAAATGTGTAACGTGTTTAAATTCGAGAGATAGATGATCAAACCATAAAGATACATAAACAAGTAACTAACCATAAAGTAAACGTTATATTCCGAACCCTAAAAATTAATTTCTAGAATGCATGGGTTTTTGTGCGGAAGCCTCGCCATTTTTCAGAACATTTCGAAATATTTTTTTTTTATTCTTGTAGCAACAATATTTCATCGAAGTTTGTGTGATTAATTGTAAAATTCTTTTTAAATATTTGAGTAAAAATCTAATTTGGGAGGCGGGTATGGGTACCGCCGTCCCAGGAACCATTTATTGGATAACCAACACTCCTGTCGGAGGTCGCCCCAAGTGGTTTGCTACGTTTGGTTAGCATACTTAGCAGAGTATTATGGGGTGGGGGTTGTTCGGGTCTTGGCGGAGGATGCGTCTGCCTACCTGCTGCGTGGCGGGCCGGATCGAGAGACTGGTTAAGGGAGGCCTTTTGACCTCTCCAGCCGGACTCTCTGGACCCACCGCCTTGCACCGCAGTTGGAGGGATGGATTCATACGTTAATAAATTCATAATTTCCTTAAAAAGACGCTACAGTCAGCATCCTCTAAGATGACATAGGCCGTGATTGAAATTATTTTCCACAGGGCCTTGTGTGTGGAGCTAATGTAAAAAAAGTTGAGATAAGAATTAAAACGAAAATAAAATCTCTCCACGCCTAAAAATAATAAAGAAAACACAATTGCGGAAACAGAAATAACGAGAAAAGGAAAGTTTCAAAATTAACGACGAATGTACAAAGCAGTTCACCTCAGGACTCAGGACTAGGAGTGATGATTGGGAGTATGCAGAGATCAACATAATAATTGCTATATTTATTAAGAAGCATAAATCTCATTGTTGCTGTGGCTGTTTTTAAATCTCCGGCATCATATTTTACGTAGCCTTTTGCAAATCTTGATTTTTTCAAAGCAGCAATGAACAAATCGTAATGTCGTTTCCATCGCGAATAATGGAGATTTGATATTATCAAAAAAGGCAAGATGCAGTTTTTATTTGGATTAAAAAACAAAACTTCAGAATTTTGAAACATTGCCGAAGCACAAGCTATCTATTAGATAAATTCAATTATGTATTTTTTGAAAGCCTGAAAAAATGACAGTGCAAATAAAAATAAAAAGAATTCCAGCATGAGTTATATAGATTTGAAATATTAATTTTACTGACTGTGAAAAATTACACATTCTTCTATGTATATAAAAAAGAGTATATGATCTCAAATGTACAGTTTAATTCCGAAATTGATGAATTAAAAACATATTGATACATAAACTAGCTCACTTGATTTTAAAACAAGAGGAAGATCACTGTCTACATGAGATTTTGACAAACCACCTCAATCCGTGGAAAATTACTGTATACCTACGAAATTACGATTACGATATAGATTACGAAAAAACTCTGAGAAAAGCCCTGGCAACGCCGGGGACTTCAGCTAGTGCTGTATATTATTATTCTCAGACGTTCGCCAAGTTTCAATACAAGACCGAGATTTTGATTTGATTGACAAAAGTCAACTTTTATGTCAATCAAATCTGAATCTCGGGTGAAACCGGCTTCACGGAGAAAAATGTTATTTGAAAAAACGAACATTTTAATAGAAAATACGATCATTTTATTCGTAGAACGGTTAAAAACGGGACTGAAGTTCTTAACAGAACAAATTAACAGGGTTTCAATGTTTATTGGCGGGAACATTAAGAATAATTTGTTGTTATACTGTATTTCGCACGTACTTTACCGCCAATAAACATTGAATCACTGTTAATTTGTTCGTAAGAACTTCAGTCCCGTTTTTAACAGTTCATTTTTTTCCGTGTAGTAAGGCTACTTTTAAATAAAACACTGTATAATAAAATTATAAACAAATAATAAACGCAAAACCAACAAAATATAGAAAATAAAGTTATTACCTTGGTTTATTTCAGAAGATGATCCAAACCTTATGATGAGTTTTGTAGTTGACTGAAATCTGAAATAAAAATGCAAGCATTATTAAACGATAATATTATTTTTTAGAATACAGTTAACATATACCCATTTATAACGATATTATTACTTTCAAAGCTGTTTTATCGTGATCAATCGATAAAATATGTAAATTGCACTTTTAGGAATTCGCAGCCGATCGTAATCTCGAATAAAATACAAATAAAAATAGAAAGTAAAGCCAAGCTTAACTTCCAAAGGAATGCAAACAAATATATTAATCGGTTGAAATTTATGACATCTCACCGCACAGAAATGTGACCAAAATTTGAAATGTAGCCGTATCAGACATAAAAAAGGTGGCGCCAATAAAATAAGTGTGAATATGCAGTTGCAAGTTTCAGAAAAGCAAAGCACGTTTTATTTTTAAGTTGACGCCAATAATGCAAAATCATGTGTTTTTGGTTTAAAAAATTTAATCGCTTACAAATATAATAGATGTTTCAATTCATTTTTTTGAGTCGAACACATCTAGGAATTGGAAGTAGTCGAGTATTTTTTTAATAAGTCGTTTTATAAGCCTGGAAAAAAATAAAATATAAGGCCTGTAAAAAATGCTTTCAAGTGCAAAATTTCCTACCAATGAACCCCTTTTCGGATAATTTTTTATTGTATAATGTGGCAAATTAATTTCTTTAGAAAGTGGTCGGAAAGCATTTTAATATTTGTGCCAGAGTTTCACAAAATAAAACAAAACACTGTAAATCCCCGGTGTTGTCTGGACCAAACCATGGCAAGGACTGAAAACGGCACGACCCTCCCGACACAATGAGACCACTCCCAGGTTCCTACCCCCACCACACGAGATGTACCGCACGGAGAAAATTTTTATTCTAAAATACGATCGTTTTATTCGTAAAAACGGTTAAAAACGGGACTGAAGTTCTTACGAACAAATTAACAGTGTTTCAATGTAAGAATAATTGGTTGGTATACGTAATTTTGTACGTATACCAACAAATTATTCTTACATGTTCCCGCCAATAAACATTGAAACCCGGATTTGTTAGTAAGAACTTATGTCCCGTTTTTACGAATAAACTGATCGTATTTTAGAATAACATTTTCTCCGTGCGGCCTTTCAAAACTGCACTGTCTGTTTTGCCGCACCTCATTCTTACTTTACAGTACCCATATCAGATTATTATATACAAAAATCTATAGTACTATTTGCGATTAAACATATTTCATTAAATTAATATAAATAAAATTAAAATAATTGAAGAAAATTAAAATAATGTTTCCTGCACGCCACTGGATAGTGTGTCCATTATTGCCATGCATTAAAATATTCACTATTATATCAGAATATAATATATTTAAAGAAGTTGCATAAAAAGTCTTTTAATTATAATAATATCCATCAATTAATTAATTACTACAAACTTAAATGAGTAAGCAAAATAAACGTGAGTTATATTGTACTCTTTGCCTAATGGATAAGAGTTTTTAAGTGCTTTAGATAATGTTTTGAAACACGTTTTATATATTGATAAACAAACTAGGGGGGTACTTTAAGACAAAATTAATATGTTATGAAATTTACTTGAGTTGACGGTTAATTCCAGGTGTGTTTAACCAGTAATATGGCTAGTAATAATAATAATTTTTGGTTTAGATAAATGTAGAACGATCCATATAGAGAAAGGCAAAATTATAGATGGAGATGAGGGTATATTTAGAAATTTCAAAATTAAAAGTATGAAAGGGGATGAGGTTTATAAATACTTAGGATACCCGCAATCGAATAGATTAGATCATACTAGTATTAAAAATGATATTAGGATTAAATTTCAAACTAGGATAAGAAAAATTTTAAAATGCAATCTATCTGCTAAAAATTTAGTAAAGGCAATAAATAGTTGGGCAATACCTCTATTAACGTACTCATTTGGTATAATTAAATGGTCTAATACAGATTTAGATAGCTTAGAACGATTAATTAGAACTACGTTAACAAAGTTTAATTGTCATCATCCAAATTCAGCTATAGAACGAATTAATTTACCTAGAAATTTAGGAGGTAGAGGTATAGTCAAAATAACTTCTTTAAAACAAAATCAGGTAGAAATGTTAAGAAATTTTTTCCATAGAAAAGCTAATAGCTCAGAGCTTCATAAAATAATTTGCAAGGCAGACAGAAATATTTCACCTTTAAATTTATACGACGAGAATGCCAACATTTTTATAAATACCAACCAGGAATTATTAGATTCCTGGTCAAATAAAATTATTCACGCAAAACACTTCAATTATCTCAACCAAACGTATGTTGACAAACTTTCGTCAATCAAATGGTTGAGTATTGGAGAGTTGAGCGCAGAAATAGAAGGATTTATGCTTGCTATTCAAGATAGAGTCATAAATACAAAAAATTATAGGAAGCATATTATCAACGATCCAAATCAAATTGATGATTTATGTAGAAAATGTATGGCTTTTCCGGAAACTATAGAACACATTATATCAGGATGTTCTATATTAGCGCCGTCTGAGTATACATTTAGGCACAATCAGGTTTTAAAAATAATTCACCAAAGTTTAGTAATTAAACATAACTTGATTGAATGTCATAATATAGTACCATATTATGAATACGAACCAAATTCATTTTTAGAAAATAATTTCTTTAAAATTTACTATGATAAAACTATACTAACAGACAGACCAATTGGTCATAATAGACTTGATATAGTTTTACATGACAAAATTAAAAAAATAACTTATATTATTGATGTAGCTATTCCAAATTCCTGTAATATTCAAAAATCTGTTTCTGAAAAAATAAGAAAATATACAGATTTAGGAAATGAAATTAAAAGAATTTGGCATTCTCAGACTATAAAAATATTACCTTTTGTTATTTCGGCTACTGGCATTATACCTAGCTCTCTTATTAAAAATTTAGGCGTATTAGATTTGTCTAAAAATTTGTATATAAAAATGCAAAAATCAGTCATTTTAAATACATGTAGAATTACGAAAGATTTTTTAAATATTTATATTGAGGGATCAGTAGGATTTATCGGTCAAATTAGGAATTCCACAGAGCCGAACCCTCTGATATGAAAATATCTGGAGACGGTGAATTATATTCCCATTTAATAGTTTGGTAGATTAACGTGTTGTTCTTGTATTGTTTTGTATTAATTATACTTATATAATACACTTGCATAACGTGGATTTACTGGGTGATCATTTATATGGAAAAGTGTATGAAAGGGTTTAGTTTTTTCTATGGGAAAAACTAAACCCGTTCCTGTAAATCTGGTGAATAAAAAAAAAAATGTTCGGATAATTTATATAGCGCCGTTTTTGTGAGAAAATCACCTCAAGGGCGCTTAATAAAGCTTTTACAATTATTACAGTGATTTTGTCGTAACACGTGTTGAGTTATTCAACAATAAGGAACTCCAGTCCAATTTTTTAATTAATAATTACCTTCTAACTTAAATAACTGCATTGTTAGTTTTAATAGGGCCGGTATATCAGTTGGTCTAAAGCTCGGCTTTGACGGAATTTGGAACGCTGCATGGCTTAGCACACAATCCGTATATCAGTGGTAATCCTAGAGTTGACCAATTTGAAACGTTTAGCCTATGATAATTTTACACGCCATTTCTATGCCGAACCAATCTATTTATGTAAGTATCTATGGACTCTATGGTTATTATCAAACAATCAAACGTCAAACGATGTCTTAAATTGTCATCACTCGAAGAAAGTTCGAATTCCATGTTGATAGGTAAACTTATTCCTCCAATGTAATTTATTGCGCCCGTACGTAGATCGAAACCGAAGCAATGTGAAATCTGACAGATGACACATGTGTTTTTGCCAATAGCGCTACAGCGTCTATCGTTTAAGTTGAGCGAGGAATGTGCTCCTTAGCAAAGACTGATATACCGGCCCATAGTTAAAATAATTCTCAAGGTTTTAATTTTTCAAGATCCCCTGAAAACCACCGCATCTATAGTGGATCGTGTGACGTCATCACTCTCCAAAAGTTTTATTGTTTTTCAACAGGTGTTGTCATTTTGCATGTAAAAATCTCATTTCTTTAAAACGAGTGAGGGAGATGTATGATAATGATAGCATTTTTCCTATAGGGGAAGCAGGCATACGTACATCGTTTGTCTCACTATTATTTAGTGTGTAAGAAAGAGATGCAGAATTATTGTGATAAATGACGTAAGTTATATGCTTGTTTTGTGCCGTTGCCGTGGGAACATTCAAAGCAGTCATCATTACAAAGACAAAGATCAGCGGTAGCCCCTATCGAATCGAATCGAATAACCGAATCGGTTTATATACTCCCCCCCCCCCCCCCCCCCCCCCCCCCCCCGTAAAAATAAAATAAATCGACTTTTTTTTATTTTTTATGCTATGAATACCGCACAAGAGTCCTAACTGCTCCCGTCTGGAGACAGTCAGACTATGGCATCCCCAATAGGGGTATGTTGTGAGGCTGAAGGCAGTGGGGAGAGGAAGGAGACGGGGAAGAGGGAGGCGAGGAAGTACCTGGCTATTCAAATCAGGTCACCAAACACGGCTAAAGCCATTTCAAGCAAAGTTTCAATTCTGAATGGTGTCTAACTGGGGCGATACGAAGAGTATCTTCCACTCAGAAACGTGCCTAAATGTGAATAAATAAATTGTGAATAACACAAATTAATCAAATAAATTTTATTTGCGCACGCCGGTTTCGAATCCGCGACCTTCGGACTGTGCGTCGACTTTATTCAGGTATCAAACATTTAATCCGGCCCCCACATGACATTACAAATATCAAAATGGTACTTGACAGTAAAAACGTTCGCTACCACTGGATGAAAGCAAAGCTTTGAAGTTGTAAACATTAAAGATTGCACAATGAGTTTTATATTAAATTCTACGTAAAGTTATCAGTTGTCAGTGTAGTCACTCAGCTCATGAATATAGTGAATAATAAATAAAAAATTGTACAATAAATGAAGAAACTGATATACACCAGTGGAAATTGCCCGGGCAATGGATACGAGTCCTACGACATTCAAATGTTTCAAAATAAGCTATTGGGTGGTCGATAATCCAATTGGAAAAATGTTCTGAGACAGGTAATGTCAATATATAACTACATATAATTATATAAGACTGGTCAGTGGCTGAGTTGGCATCGCGTCTGGGCCCCACGCAGTCGTCGTGAGTTCGAGTCCTCCATCACGACATAAGCAAAATTTTCCGTTTACTGTGGTGATAGTAAGAAATTTTCAAATATTGTCATGTTATTAGTAACTCGGGAATACTTGTCTTTCTTTGAGAAAAAACAATAATAATGCGAAAAAATATTAATAAACGCCCGGCTTACCGGCAGTAAAATATAATTTGCAATGTAATTCATGTATAAAATTGTAATCATACATACATAAAGAAAGCCGCCAAAAAATATATCTTCAGAAAATGAAGATAATGTTGGTAGTTCTCAGTAAAAGTACGATTCTGTTAAAATGACGTAAGTTGAGATGGCCGAGCTAGCTCAATAGTCAGAGCACTTTCCCGGCAAGGAAGAGGTCCTGATTTCAATTCCTAGAGGTGACTGAATTTTTCTGTCTTCTCTGTTTCACACAGTTGGAGAGTGGTTACTTTTGTTTTCAACGATTAAATATTACAATCTGAGATTTTACTTGTTATGTTAATCCACTATAAAAATATTGAAATATAATATATCCACCATTGTGATATTGATCTTCGGTTCCATTGTATTTATTCTAAAATGTGCTGAAGATATAAACCGATAGAGTGTGATGTGAGCCAGTCCGATATGAGGTCAATTTTCACTCACTTTTATTTATTTGCGTTATAAACAGTCTTTATACATTTATATATGACAGTGATAAGTTTGTTTATGTCATTGACCAATAAAATAACGACTACTAACTCAAGACCTCAATAAAAAATATTTTAAAAATACACAACAATACACCTAATCAGTGGCGGTTTTCTCTAAAGTGCGGTTGTGCAGTGAACCCCCATTAAAAATATGAAAAAATAAAACAATCTTGTTGTATAGTAATATAAGCGCATCACAGATAGCTCGACATTAAAATTCCGTCTTTAAAACTCGCGCCACCGAAAAATACGGTGCCTATCTATTCCCATTTTGTGCGCGTTGCGATCCGCACACATTTGTCCATACGAAAAATCATAGCCGATACGAATTGCTGTGACGGTAGAATGGACAAAACTACGCAGCTTGGTGCGCTGCTCACGAGTCAAGATGACACGTGACCTCCGAACTATGACGAGTCTCGCCGAAACGAAGCCCGAGATTGTCGCAGGATGACCGGCTGACGGTTGACTTTTGCACCGACGGATGCAAGTTAAATGTTATATATTATGGTATACTTTGTAGTCATTTTTGTACATATTTTATTTTCTTGTTTCTGCATTTCTCCAACCTTTTACTAATGGCATTTGTAAATCTACTATTGAAGTGGACCGATTTTGACTTCTGTTTTCGTATTTTTTTTTATAGATAAGTCGTTATATCCCTTAATTACGAGTACATTTACTAAAGTTTCGGCAAACAACGTCGCTAGTTATGCAATTTTGTGTTGAGCTTTCCTAGTATTGTTTCGGCTTTCAAATTGAAAGTGGTTGCGTTTATCGGTTGTCGCGAATATTCTGTACTAATTTTTTTATACAATGACGGAATACAGTGTTATATACAAAAAATAACGCTAATGCTTATGAAAAAATTTTGGAAATTAAATATTATTATTTTTTGTATACGTGTATAATGGATTTTTAGTGTAAGTGAAAAAAGCTAATTTTATTTCGTGGCCACCTTTATTTGTGTTTCTTGTTTTTTTATGTTTTAAAATATCAATTATATTATATTCTACATTCTACGCAATTATTCTTATTGAAAAAAAAACAATAATAATTAGCAACGTACATCGATTGTTGTAAAAACCATTAAACAATTTAAATCCTCTAAAACCATTTTGGTTGTTTAATAATTGTGTCGAGGAGTATCAAGTTATTTAAAAACAATAGTACCTATTTAGGTACCTCCCCCCCCCCCCCCCACTAGCTTTATTTAATTTGTGTGACAAGAGTAAATTTTGATTAGACAATATATCATTCTTCTCTTGAATTTCTGAACCCCCCGTTAAAAAGACCACGAACCGCCACTGCACCTAATACAAACAATTTTGATAAAGTGTATCTTACATTTACAAAGAGTGTTTTATGATATACATATTTCTAAGGTTTACATTTAAATTTTAATGGATATCAATAATATCTTTGAGGAAGTGATTTAATTCAAATACAAACTACTAAAAGTAAAAGTGAAAATGTTATGAACTAATAAAAAAAAAATCAATGAAATATTAAGTTTTAGTTAAACATATGGCATTCGATGGAGTGTAATTTTTTTACGAATGCTGTGAATTTAGCAAGGTTGGTGTTAAACACACCGATGTTTAGGCATAATCTATTAAATGTGCTACAGCTTCTTCTTATGCTGGGGCCGCACTTGCGTGTATCGTTACGAAGTAATGCGTGCCGATACTTCGTACGTTTTGACACAAAATTTTTTTTTTTTGTAAAACGAATGTTTTGAATGCGAATGTTCGTGACGATAGCCGATAATGGCCGGTCACATTTGCGCGTATCGTGTCACAGCACGAATCTTCGTGACGATACAGGGTGCGACCCCAGCATTATAAATACATTTTCAAGGTAAATTGTATTGCTCTTAGAAACAAACTTCGGGTGAATATGATCTTACTTTTCTCTCGATCAGATAATCAATTTCAGTTTTCTTTCAAATCGGCATAGATCACGCTTCTAGGGATTTTCCATTCAGTGCTCACATGGTTCAAAATCGAGTACAAGCCTTACTGCATTTACTACATCTGTCAAACTGTTCGCGCTGGCATCACACATTTGGCCAAATGGATTTGGGTGTTCGATGTTTGGTATTGATGAGTATATAAAGACACCTCTGTGGAGCAACACCGCCAACACACTTCATTAAGTTACTTTTAATAGAACGATCTCGTTTCTTGAGACCAAATCCCGTCAAACACCGTACACAGTGTCTGGAAACGGCAAGTCAACGGTTAACGAACATCCACACTAGCGACTAAATTAATATTTGCATATGCAAATGAATATAACTAACTCTCATATGTTAGCCTTTTTTCACAATCGTGCATATTTCGTTGGTCAATTTGACAGTTCTGAGCAGTGGCGGCTGGTGCTCACAAAAATCGGTGGTGCGCTAAAAATCTTGTACATATACCTACTCTAATTAAAATAAATTTAAACCAACTAACCATGGGCAGAGAGAACGGACCGCTAAACAACTCGGTCTTGGCACACACTCTTTGCCTCATTCACATTCATACATCGTCTCATACATACTCTTCTATTTTTCTGACTCTTGACATGGCCCGACTCAAGTGTCTGATGTCTGCCTCGGATGTTCTCTACTATGTTCTTATATCATTCAACCTTGCGTCATATATTCTCCTTACACTCCTTTCTCCTTTGAAATAAATTTAATTATGAAAATATCCCACCTATAGTATATTAGGTCCATTCTCCGTTGTCTCTGAGTAGCAAAGACATCAATGAGCCTGGAGTTAAAATCCGGTATAGATTTAGGCATTATTTAATGCTTAGCACTGACAATGCATTGAGTCTATCTTGGCTAATTGTGTTTCTCAAGAATAATTAAATTCTTTTTAAAGTTGAAAATCACCGAAACAACTTTCCTCGGCATCATAGGGATGATACCCACGATTTTTAACAATTTAACACACGAAAAAGCATCCGATAATTTATTACTTACTATAAAAGAGTTGTAAAATAGATATTGATCACAATGTTTAATTTCTAACCGTTTTTCAAAGTTCAGCGCATTTTTAAATCTTCCTTACTCATCCAAGAAACGGATCACAATAGCGTATTGGACCTGTGACCAGTCACAACATGTCTACATTGTTTTTGTTAATTATGCTAAGCGGAACATTAAATGAAATAGTAGATGTTAAATTAAATACACAATATCGAAAATAATATTACGCAAACGCGTCTCATTTTAATCTGCTGGTGAACAAACCGTTCCTTTTGATGTGGTGGAAATTTTCAGATCGCCGATCTCGTACACGTAAGATTTGTTAAGGATATTACCTACCCACGGTTTGAACTTATTAGATAATTATGAAGGGACTCTTTGGAGCGATTTTAAAAACGATCCAGCGCTCGGAATATAGGCACACAACGATCTGCTTCGATACGCACACAGTTATATGGACATATTATGTATGCAATGTATGCATTAGCGAAGTGTGTATTGTGATTTGTGACGAGGCGTGTCGGAAATATATTATTCGGCGCTAGGGAATTTTTGGATTGGCAGAAATTCTGGGAGTGCGTCGCACTAGCGCTCTTTAGAGCTGGCCGCCACTGGTTCTGAGGCCATCGCAATTCAGTCAAGCAAGCTAGCATCTGAAGACGCATCCATTAAACAGAAAATCGACACATTTCAACAAAAAAATGGAAACAAGAAACCTTCCTCTATTTAAATCAATCGAAATACTGGAAATAATGGCCGAACTCGCCAAGTCTCTTCCTAATTCAATATCAGAAAAGATTCGTAAAAAAGTTGGACGCTATTTTGCTTCAAAACTCGAATCTTGAAGACATGAAGAACATTAATGCCTACATTAACGGCACAGCTCCAGATCTCCAGAAATGGTGTAAAATTTTAAATTTTGTTCAATGACGTCAGTTGCAATAGAGAGGTTTTCGGCGTACAAAATTAATACTGGGTGACAAACGTCACAAATTTGCGCTCTTAAATTTGGAAAAATACTTAATTGTATATTGTCACAACTATGTATAATTTTAAGAATACTTCGCTATTTTTGTACCATGTTTAATTAAAATATATAAAAGTAAAAATGGTTTTTTGATTATACATTGTGCATATTTCGGGCACATCAAGAGTTTTTAGTGCATATTTCGGCCTTTTTTAGTGCATATTTGCATGCATATTTTGGCACTTTGTTAGTGCATATAATCCGATGTCTACTAATAAGTAATAAGTTATCGGAAAATAATTTTCCTGTGGGGAGTTAAAATATTTTTTTAAATCTTAAAATAACTTTTAATGCGACAACTATGGTGGAATCGTGATTGTATCGCGATTACACCGCTGATTTCTGGACAACCTGGACACCCACAACAGGTAGTTTGTCTATTGCTTGATCTGAGTGGCACGGTTCGAGACACCAGCCTTCAAGACCGTCCACGACTCAACCTTCAGCCGTCGGAGCATCTCGACACTTGACAGGGTTTCCGTGGCGGACTGGATATGTTTCTGATAGACGTCAGGGGAGCCCATTCACCGCGAGATGCCGTATGCGCCGGACAGGCATCGCAGACAACAACAAAAGGTTGTATCGCGGAACTGTTGTATCGTTGGCCAGTTCAAGTTGATCAGAGGTAGGTAATCTTTGGTGAGACATTTCCGAGTAATTCTCACGAAGTAACTCTATTTAGAATTAGATTGCTGACACTATACAAATCGCAGGTGTATCCCTATGTTGATTTTGGCTGCCCCACTGTTGAGTTTAGTAGCCACATTCCTTTAATACCTGAAAAAACCCTTGACGTGCAGAAATTCAATTTAAAAAAAAATTATCTTTCATTTGTTGGATTTGTCTCCGTCCCGAATAGCAGAATAACGAGCTCTGCTGGCGTTGTAAATGTTGCATTAAAAAATTGAAATAAGTCAAAACGCTAGTTAGATACGTTTTTAGATTTTCACGGCCAAAAGCATTTTCGTTGTTTGTTTTTGGGGTGTTATGCCGTGTTGCGCTACCTCCTTCTTTAACCGACGCTTCGGACAGCGTTGCGGTGTCCATCATCAGGGCAGATCCGACGATGTGTCGACGACGATGTGTCGACGACGACGTCGGATCTGCCCTGACGATGGACACTGCAACGCTGTCCGATACGTCGGCTAAAGGAGATAGCGCCACACGCCATAACACCCCAAAAACAAACAACGAAAACAAACGCTAGTTGTTTGAAAAATGGGTGTATTTTATGGAGTTTAGCGGCAGGGAAAAAGGCGGGAGAGGGATGGGGAATCCGGGAGGGGCGGAGGAAATCAAGGAAGGGGATTCGCGGGAGTAAGCAAGGCGGAAAATATGGAAGGGGAATGCGTGAGTGGGGTCACGAGAAGCGGGAGAGGGGAGGGGGAAGTTGAAAGTGGAACGCGGACGGGAAGGAGACGCGGGAGGGGAAGAGGACGCGGAATGGGAACGGGGACGAATGGGAGAGAACACTTAGGGAAAAACAGTTTCTTTATTTTTAAGTCGCATTGCAACACATGCCGGGTCAACTAGTTATTTTATAAAGTACTGCTGAAACTTCATCAGTAGTTCCAAATTCAAATGTAGATTGCTAGGATGATGTCGATCTGGAGCAACATGTACTAGCAATCGCTGAAACACTTTCAGCTCCGAATATTTTATCTGGTGGGCGTGCGTGACTCATAATATATGTCCTGGGAGAGGGCGTGTTCCCGTAAGGATACGCCCCCTACACCCTCTCTTCCTCCCCCCCCCCCCCCCACCCCCCCCCCCCCCTCCCCCCCGCCCCTAGCACATTCTTTACAATCTGCCCCACAAGGATAGCTTTTTAGATCGCATTACGGCTTTTGCGTAAATGCAGGGTGACCAAATCTCAGTAGACAAAACTTTTCCTTTTACTAAAATATCTTTATATATTTTTTTTTGTTTTTTACATTAGGTCCACACAGGAGGCCCTGAGGAAAATAATTTCCCTCAGGGCCTATGTCACCTTTGGGGATGCTGTGTGGAGGGTATTTTTAAGGAAAGGAAGGAGAGGAAGTTCTGGGAAGGAAAAAGGTATGAGGGTTGGGTAGGAATCTGGGGTTCAATGTGTCTAGATCATCCGCCGCCAAGACCTAGACAATGAACCCCATGAACCCGGGCACCCCTGCTAAGTCACCAAACGTAGCGAACCACTTGGGGTGACCTATGGCAGAGGTGTTGGTTATCCAATAAATGGTTCCCGGGGCGGCGGTACCCATTCCCGCCTCCCAAATTGAAATTATT
The DNA here is from genome assembly GCA_951813805.1 of Limnephilus auricula. Taxonomy (NCBI): domain Eukaryota; kingdom Metazoa; phylum Arthropoda; class Insecta; order Trichoptera; family Limnephilidae; genus Limnephilus; species Limnephilus auricula. The sequence continues at coordinate 5,907,432 of OX638396.1, forward strand.
TGCTTATAGTATATATAGACCGGTCAGTGGTTCAGTGGGCATCGCGTTTGGGTCCCACCCAGGCGTTCCGTGTTCGATTCCTCGGCTGGCTAAGTCCTCCACCACAACACAAGCAACATCTTCCGCTTAGTGTGGTGGTAGTAGGAGATTTTCAAATGTTGTTGGGTTATTCGTAACCCGGGAATGTTTGTCTTTCTTTTTAAAAAAAAAAAAAAATATATATATAGTTGTGTTATTTTCTTGTACTCATATTCCTTTATTTCCTGTATTCCTATTTTTTTATATCTATGTTTAATTTCTTTTATCACTTTTTGTATATATATATATATATATAATTGTAAACACATAATCTGCACATCGGATATTGAAGATGCTTTTGCAAAATAAATCCATGAAGTTATAGAGAGAGAGTGTGTGAGGTTGGGCCAAAAAATGGTGAAAAAAATATTTAAAAAGTAGACAAATGTTGCTTGGCTAGATTAGGCTAAGAGGGAATGTTATTAATTATACAAGGTATCGTGAGCATGTCAACAGAGACATGCAAAAACTTTACGTATTTTGAACTTGAAGTTATATTTTATTCATTAGAAAATAAGATAATATAAATAAATCTAAACGAAACATGAAACAAAACAAGACACAGAAAATAAAAAAGGTAACCGTTACAAATAAGAATCGAATCCAGGATCTCCGTCTATTACTATATTTTTATGACATTTTTAAATTCAGAATTACCAATATTATCTTCAAGTAAATTTCCTATATTTATGGCTGTTTTCGTATACGGTTGTATGCTTTCCTATATTCAATTTTATATAAATATATTTTTTTACAAAAGCTCCACACAGGAGGCCCTGAGGAAAATAATTCCCTTTATGTTGGTTATCTTTGGGAATGCTGTGTGTAGGGTCTTTTAAGGAGGAGAAATGAGATGAAGGAATCTGGGGGTCAGTGTGTACAGGAGTGACGGAACAGACATTATTATTATTATAAATGCAGAAATTACCTTATAAATATAAATGCATAAACTATATAATTATTTTTAATTAATGAAGACAATGTAAGCGAAACTCAATCAAAAATATGAAACAGAAAAATCAGAAAAATATAGGTCACAGACTCGAACCCAGGACCTTCGGCTTTCCGGGCAGCGGCTCTACCAACTGAGCTAATGTGTCCCTATCCGAGTCGGTCGCATTAAATTAAAAATAAAAATATTATTATTCATTATACCATAAAAATTGTTTTTCGAAGATGAGCTCAAATATCGTGCATTTTGGACGGCTGTCGAGCTCTTTCTCTATGATAAATTTCAACAAGTCTGTACTTATCTATAAGTCAAGTACGAAGTATGTAGTACCCAGCAACACTGAACATTCTGCAGTCAATAATACTGGAATAGTAGGTACATATATCTTATCTTACTAATATTATAAACGCGAAATTTTGTATGGATGTATGTGTGTTTGTTCTCTTTCACGCAAAATTTACCAAATGGATTTTAATGAAACTTTACAATAATATAGCTCATACATTAGAATAACACATAGGCTATAATTTATACAGTTTGCTATTAATATATAATATTATAAACGCGAAAGTTTGTATGGATGTATGTGTGTTTGTTACTCTTTCACGCAAAAACTATTGAATGGATTTTAATGAAACTTAATAATATAGCTCATACGTCAGAATAACATTTTAAATATATTGAAAATAATAATTATTGTTTAATAGAAAATGTCAAAATTTGAGAAGACATTTTGCAAAACAATGATTGTTAAATCAAAATTCTATTTTAGAAAATATTTAAATTAGTGAATTTATTTGAAGTACTCCCCTAATACTTTGAATCGAATCAAGAATTATAGATATTTTAAATAAATAGGTTTAAGGTAGATTCAGACTGGACGACATACGTACGCATCGCTACGCCAAACAATGCTTAGCAACCCATACATTTTCTATGAAAATGGCCACAGACATCGCACGTCGCGATGCGTGTGGCCAATGTGATTCTAAAACATAAATTTTCATTGAAAATCTATAATTGCTAAGTAGCCCAGATATTGTTAGGCGTAGCGATGCATACGTACGTCGTCCCAGTCTGAATCTACCATAAGAATTTTGGTATAAACGTAGATGGGACCTAGGAAAAGAAAATAGATTACTCAAAGTAAATCATAATTATTAATTATTAAACATAATCGTCTTGTAGATTATATCTACCACAATTTAACCTGCGTTCAAAACAATATAATATATAATTTTATTTGTTTTATAATCTTAATGTTTATTATTTTTAATTTCTATTTCTTTCTTTAAAATATTTATCTCTCTTTATTTTTCAGCTCACTATTATTTTAATATTTGTATTTACTTTTATTTATCTTTAAATATCTTTTTTTTTCTTTTCTGCATTCTTATTTCTCATTATTTATTACCTAGTTTTTATTATCTGCTTCTGTAAAAAAGTATTTTTAGTTCATATATTCATTATGTATGACTACCACAACACGGGCAGTAGCCTAGTATGGTAGTTAAAAAAATGTCAAAAACTGTAACTTGTAAAAATTGATTAAATAATAAAAAAAAAAAAAAAAGTACTAATCCTACGCAGACGAAGTCGCAAGCAAAAGCTAGTATAATATATATCCGTGTTAAGCACAAAGCGTGGTGCCCCACAACGTGAAACCGATCCCCAGTATGTACCCGGTGCGACCACTAATGAACCAGAATGACTATATTAAATTAGCCAAGTGTGGATCGGGCGTGACCCGATCATACGTTATTACACCAGTAGACCGGAGATATTTACATTACTGTACCGAGCTATGTCGAACTGGTCGGGTCGGACTACTATTAAATCATTGTAATAGCTTGGAGGCATGGTATGAAGTCATTAATTTGCTCGTTGAACAAAGAATATGTGTGAATTAATGTATTAATTAAGTTATTATGGAGATTTTAGACACTAATTTCATAGTATGGGGGAAAGTCTAAAGTGGCACATGCAGGAAAATTTAGACATGTGGATCAAAGCTATCATCTCCATGTCCATTCTAAATTAACAAAATAAAGTAATAGTAGGTACTTATGTATAAAATAAATTTAACAGAATGAAAAGGTTAGTTAATAATTGTTTAAACATATTTATTAATTGTGATAAAATGTACGCAATCGAAAAAATTATAATGAACAGAATAAATGCTTGCCAACTTTGGTATGCGAAATATCATCGATTCGTGAAAATGCGTGATGGCTGATGAGGTGCCTTAAAGTGTGAAAAATAGAGTCAGCGAATTGTAAAAATGTGAAAAACCGAGTCACCGCATTGTGAAATGTGTGACGAAATGCCTGAAAGTGTGAAAAACAGAGTCACCGCATTGTGAAATGTGTGACGAAATGCCTGAAAGTGTGGAAAACAGAGTCACCGCATAGTGAAATGTGTGACGAAATGCCTGAAAGTGTGAAAAACAGAGTCACCGCATTGTGAAATGTGTGACGAAATGCCTGAAAGTGTGAAAAACGGAGTCACCGCATTGTGAAATGTGTGAGAGATGCCCGAAAGTGTGAAAAACAGAGTAACCGAATAGGGTATTTTCACAAACGAGAGATTCTGTTGAAAATGTATGGAATATTTAAAAATCATTTTTCTCATTTTAATCATCGTATTAAAAATGTTTGTTTTTTACGTTTTCATTCAAATTTATTCATTTTAAAAAGGCTCAAAACCTACGAAAACAAAACGGCCCGTGATTGCCAACGACGCTTCGTACGAACGTCATCAAACAAACAAAGTAGAACTGTCGGAAATTTTTCAAGAACGAGCGACCCTTGTGACGTCACAGTACGTCGAAAATGCCGTTTTGGCAGGATTACAAAAATGGGCAACTTAGAATCGCTGTAGAAAATTTATTCGTCAACATAAAATAAAAATGCCATAATAATCGTAATTATCGGCTTAATATTTTAGCCAATAAAAAAAATCCTGTTGTGAAAATATGCGACAAGATGGTTGACAGTGAGAAAAATGGATGCAAACGAGCTTTAAATAATAAAATTCATATTTATCTAATGAAAAAAAAAAACTAATTATTTAGTACTTTGTACTTATATTTTTTGTAACGTAATTAATAATTTTATTTTAATTGCATTAAATTTAAAAGATAGAAAAAGCTTCAATGCATCCATAACATATTGCTTCATAATCTTAATGTAAACCGATTCGTAATAAAGATAAATCTAAATAGCGATTTGGCGTAAAGCTTCATCTAAACAATTCCTCAAATTTCAAATTTAATTTGCAAGTTCTGTAAAGTTCTGTTATTATATAATTATTGGCCAATTGCTTCATATAACTGAAATGCTAACGAACTTGAATAGAACTTTCACAAAACCTGAGAAGTAGGTTTTAAATTTGACCCTAAGACTGTCAAGAATTTTCAAAAATATTAAAGCAAGCTACTTTCTCATTTTGCTGTCAAAGAAATCAGAAATATTGCTTTAGCAATGTTATAGGCATTGATTGAGTAGACGAGATTCCATCCAACAGCAGAATCATCGGCGGAATAGAGCATCTCCAATAGCAATAAATAGTCAATGGCAAAGATACCCGGCTATTATCTTCTAGTCGTGACGCAGTAAAAAGAATAACAACTGAATTCATAGTCATAATTTTATTGTGGGATTGTTTGCTGCGTATTTCATTATTAATATTCATTATTTCTTCGGTTAGTCGAATCCAGTTTTCCATAAATTGACACATACATAAATTTACATAGTTTTACTTGGTAACCGAATACCTTTCAATAGTTTTAAAGTTGAATTGCTGACTCGGGGAAATGTGTACCGGTAAATTAAAAGCAAAGAAATTGGAATACAAAGAAGTAACAGTGGCGTGCCATCCGATCGAAAACACCAAATTCCTGTAAAATTCGTACTGACGTTAGAAAAAAAAACAATATCAATTAAAAATATAATTACCTACATAACTCGTCTCCATAATATTACATCTATTGATGCGTGTTTTGTGTAGTTTTTTAAACGAAGGACCTTGAAATGTGTATGTTTTTATGTGTTCGAACCACTGCACAAGTAGAAGGTAAGCACATAAGGAAAAGGAGAGAATTACTCACTGCAGGACTTGTACTTTCTTCATTTGGCCGGTTTTAACTTTGCACTGTTTTAATATTTCTTCTTAGAGCGGTGGGTAACTAAAGAGCGGATGCGGATGCGGGTAAATAAATGCAGAGATGTTTGCGGTAAGAGGTTCGATTATTGACTGATTGTGGGTAATAGGAAAAAGTGACAGGTTTATAGGGAAAGGTAGGAAAGAAATGTGACAATACTAGCTACAAGTACAGCAGTTCATGTATGTGTATAGGTTTGTATAGATGTATGTATGTAAGTGTAGCTGTGTAAATGCCCAACCATCTATTATGAATGTAAATATTAATGACTGTCAAACATTGTCAGAAAACTTGTTTACTTTTTGTTTGGTGCCAAAAGAACATTTTACAACGTAAGTAAAAGTCTTTTTTGAGATTTAATAGAAGAAAAAATCCATTAAATTATGATTACTCCATCAATGAACACAAAAATAATAAACATGTTTAAGCCCAGCTGGGCGTGAAATTCAAAATAAATAAATTAAATCTGCGAATTACGTGTACAAGTTTTTTTAAAACTACAAAAAAACTTTTTATAATTAATTATTTTTTATTTTCTTTAGCTATAGACACTAGCGCCATTCCCCACCTAGAATCGCGTACGTTGAATTAAATTTATTTTGTAACGTTTTTCCACAATACTGAGTTTTAAATATGCAAAGATATAATGTATACCAGTCTCGTTTTCAAGAAGAACCATGTCCACCTCTTTCTTGCTACAGCAATCAAAACTATTGACAAAGGATCTTATGATCTTAAATCATTTTTACAATTTTTCAGAAACCATCCCATGATATTGATTTATGGATTCGTAGCCTTAGACAAAAGATTACAAACATTTGGATATTTTTTCAACGTTTTGATTACAATTGCTTCTCTTAGCTTTCTATATAGATTTATATTTTTGTAGATACTAAAGGGGATACCCGGCGGTGGTTGTTCCATAGAAACGTATTCCCTAATTATCTCTCTGGATTTTAACCCCAGAGAAAATATTGTTTTTACATAAAATAGATATCAACTACTAGCGTGTCGGTACTTTTTGTTTTTTTTTTTTGATAAGTTACTTTTTGTAGAAGTTATGACCTTCCAAAAATCAATAAAATTGACTGGTTTAAACGCCGTCAAAAGACGTTCAGTATACAAACTAGACAATGTTTTTTAAAAAAAAAGCAAAACGTACAGACATAGAATAGTTTTTTCTTATGTTATTGGTAAAAAAAAATGAAAATCGGTCCACTTTTGGAGGAGAAAAGTGGGGAATACATTTTCTCGATTTTAGTTAGGTATTAGTAGTCCGAGGTGCATTGTCCCTTTCGATCAATATCCGGTGGAGTAAGAGCAACAGTGACAGCAACAATTTTGTAAAATCTATTTTTCAAATTTCTCCACCTCCGGGTTTCATCTTAAAGGTAAGATTTAACTTAATATCGTAAGGGTACTAATTACTACAACTAGGTAACTGTAAAATCAGCTTTATTGGGAAATGGAATTATAAGATGGTAATCAATCTAATAATTCGGTTGTTGTATAATATTTATACTGATAAATATAATTAAATTGTATATTTGTGAGTTGGAAACCGTAATGGTTATATTTTGTAAATAAGAAAATATTAGATATTTATTTACAAAAATTGATTGACTTACCCAGTTGTTACATACAAAAATGCAACGAAAGCAACTTAATCAAAACCAGAAATTTTATTGCTACAACTAGCTACTGACTCTAATTACTAAACTAATTGAAGCATGGAAAAATACTTGTGATAACTAGGGTAACCTAGTTATAGAATTACACGATACGGTTTTTTGGAGATACCCACAAAAAACATACTCAAATAGCATGTTGATTCCGATGCGTTACGACTTTTCTGTTGTTAGCATTCATAGACTAGAAAATAAAGTTACGCTTTAGTGTGTAACTCAAACTGATTTCGGAGATACCTAGTTGTAGTAATTACCCCACGATATCATGGTGTTACTAATAAATATACATCGGATTTTATGCATTTGCATATGCAAATGCATATAACTCTCTAATTACGGCGTTAATGCATATTTTAGCCTTTTTTCCCAATCGTGCATATTTCGTTGGTCAATTTGACAGTTCTGAGACCATTACAATTTAGTCAAGCAAGCTAGCATTTGAAGACGCATGCATTAAACATAATTTCGCCCTCATCTCAACACATTTCCATAAGTTACCAGATGCCATAGAAAAATTGGAAACAAAAAACTTTCCTCTATTTAAATCAATAGAAATACTGGAAACAATGATCGAACTCGCCAACGCCCTTCCTAATTTAATATCAGAAAAGATTCGTAAAAAGTTAGACGCTATTTTGCTTAAAAACCCGAGTCTTGAAGACATGAAGAACATTGCATACATCAACGGCACAGGTCCATACCCTGCCTAAACAGGTATATCCAGAAATGGCGCCAAATTTTAAATTTTGTACAATGACGTCATTTGAAGTAGAGAGGTAGTTTTCGGCGTACAAATTAATACTGGGTGGCAAACGTCACAAATTTGCGATCGAAAATTTGCAAAAATACTTAATTGTATATTGTCACAAAAACTACGCATAATTTTAAGCATATTTCACTGTTTTTGTACTGTCTTTAATTAAAATACATATTAATAAAAATGTTTTTTTGATTTTGCATTGTGCATATTTTGGGCAAATCAAGAGTTTTTAATGCATATTTCGGCCTTTTTTAGTGCATATTTTGGCACTTTGTTAGTGCATATAATCCTAAATTTGGAAAAATACTTAATTGTACGTTGTCACAAAAATTACGCATAATTTTAAGAATATTTCACTGTTTTTGTACCGTCTTTAATTAAAATACATAAAAATAAAAATGTTTTTTTTTGATTTTGCATTGTGCATATTTTGGGAAAATCAAGAGTTTTTAATGCATATTTCGGCACTTTGTTAGTGCATATAATCCGATGTGTGCTAATAAATTATGGAAGTAGTCGCACGCCACTGTGAAGAGGACACGATATTATTAGATACATGAAAGATATTAATCGATATATTGCATATCAGATTAGAATCAACAATAAAAGAAGATGAGCTATGCCTTAAAATTCTATACACTGGGCGTCTTATGGACAAAAAATGCAGTTGATTTTTTTCATGAATTAATAATTGGTTTACACGATTCTCTATTCCAAGTGAACAGAAGAAACATTAAAAAACAACAAATTATACACCATACGCAAACCTGTTAGTCGGATTGTAAAAATAAAATTATCCAAGAAACTGGGGATACACGAAGAAGCTTAATCACGATGGGCAGAAACAATAGAGATTTCTTAAATTAATTACAGACTGGTACACGGCGGATTAAAGATTGCACCTGCCTTCAATCTGCCAGAGGTAAATTATAAGTATATTTTAATTGTTGTTGCAAAGGCTTCTCCCGGTGAGGTCTTAACATTGTTACAACATGTAGAAGGCATCATTTTTAACTTACTAAATGTTTGAAAATTTGTAGAAAGAGACAAACATTAATAATATTTAACCCGGCGTCATGGGGGTCGAAATTTGTTACATGGACGTAGGGGTTTGGGTCATAATGACCCACTTATTCAACACCAGGTATTTCATTATATTTATGTTTTTTAAAACTTATATATTGCACTTTACTAAGGAATTAAAACAAGGCACTTTATCGACAGAAATATCTTTATATATATAAAAATCTCGTGTCACAATGTTCGTCCGAGGTAAACTCCGAAACTACTTAACCGATTTTGATGAAATTTGTCTTACTGTGTGTAATTTGGTCCAACTTAAAAGATATGATAGTTTTTATCTCGATTATTGACCTAAGTATTTATTATTGCGAATTAAATGTTTTTTATGGAACAATCATTTGAACTTATCCATAAGTTTCTGACAGATAGCGGTATGAGTCAATTTGCTTTTTTATTACATAGGTAAAGGTTGTGTTTCGATTTCACGTCAGTTTATTATCTCGATTATAGACCTCAGTATTTATTATTGCTAATTAAATGTTTTTTATGGGACAATTATTTGTAAGATACGTTTTTTTTTAGATTTTCACGGCCAAAAGCATTTTTGTTGTTTGTTTTTGGGGTGTTATGCCGGTTGGGCTACCTCCTTCTTTAGCCGACATTTCGGACAGCGTTGCAGTGTCCATCATCAGGGCAGATCCAGCAGATCCAACCAAGTGTCGGATCTGCCGAGGGTGGGTCATATGTATACATATTTTATTAAACCAATTATAAAAAAATACCAATAAAAGTTAAGAAAATTAGCTTCCTCTAGCTTAAACTTACTGAAAACTAATTTTTAATCATTATAAAATTAAATGGCACTTTTATAAACATAACAAACTAATCTTTGGGGGAAAAATAACAAATAGGTAGTTTATTCGAATCATCATTATTCATTATGAATGCAGTCGGTTAAAAGGGGTCGGCGGGGAAGGGTCACATTCACCTTTTGCAGCTTTCGGCACGTGTAACTCGCTCGCCGATCGCCGTCCGATTGGTTGATTGGTCTTGAATTTCAATGTCGTTATTTTATTGCTAAATGACGCAAATAAATAAATAAAACGAGTGTGCTTTAGACCACACGACTGAAGTAAAACTTCTAGAGAGAAATAAAATGTGCGTGCTCTCTCTTGTTCCTACAGTATTTATAAAATTGTTCAACAACGAAATGAAATTACGAATAATCTTCATGCACTGGCTGTGAGAGGAAGAAAGAAAGAAAATGTGCGCGCGCACTACTCTTGCTCCTACAGTGTGATACAGCCCGTTCGCCTCGCCCGACTACACTTTTCGTAACGCATTCGCCAGCTTACCCCCAAGTCAATCGTGTGTAAAGAAGTTTTACTTCAAAAAATACAAACGAAAATACAATCTAAAATAGAACTGCAAGCTTTTGAATGACAGCATCGACATGCTCACAATCAAACTGTGCATGTCCTTCTTAATTTACTCTAGCCTGATACAATCTACAAACCTTCCTCTTCTTTTTTTAATGTCCCATTTGACCGACCCCTACATACGTTCTAACTGTTAAGTTAGTTTAGGAAGAGAGGTATATACAATGTCGAAAGTAACGCTAAAACTTAACGATTTATTTTCGATTGTAAAACAGTAATGTAGCGGAACCCGTAAGTTAGGCCTCCGTACATCGCAAGAAACACACATTTCACAATATACAGGAGTTGTTCAGTGAAATAAACCTCTCCAAAGCCATCCCATAACTTTAAACATAGAAATTACATCTGCCACAAATAATGCCCGCTAGTTTCAAGTATTTCCTGATATCCAAAGGTAGGTAGTTACTTGCTTGCTTAGCGTACAGGGTACAGGGTACAGGGTACAGGTACAGGTGCTAGCACAGTGCGAACATTGCAGCTGTATTATAATGATCATTTATCACACCTCGCGGAATCGGCACAAGAAGGAAATCGTGAAATAAATATCAACAATGTATTACAAACACTCGTCACATTATATTGAATAAGATAAATTGTACTTTTTGATTGCGTTATGGACCACCGAAGAAGATCTGTATTCATTGTTGATGTTTGAGTTAGATCAAATGGTTTTGTATTGTTTTCGTCTTTTGTATTTATTTAAACGCCCGTCTGGCGTTTACATATAATACAGTACATATTTTTTTTTAAATTACAAATAAATAGTTGACAAAATAATAATAATAATACAATCGTTTATACCTAGCCCCCTCATTAAAAATTTAGGAATATTAGATTTGTCAAAGAATTTGTATATAAAAATGCATAAATCAGTCATTTTAAATACATGTAGGATTATAAAAGATTTTTTTAAAATATTTATATTGAGGGATCAGTAGGATTTATCGGTCAAATTAGAAATTCCACCGAGCCGAACCCTCTGATATGAAAATATCTGGAGTCGGTGAATTATTTTCCCATTTAATAGTCTGGTAGGTTAACACGTTGTTCTTGTATTGTTTTGTATTACTTATTCTTATATAATACACTTGCGTAGCGTGGATTAACTAGATGATCATTTTTATGGAAAAGTGTGTGAAAGGGTTTAGTTTTTCCTATGGGGAAAACTAAACCGGATCGAAAAGTCTGGTGCATCAATAGATTTTTTTTTAAGGTACACATTTTTTATTACACATTGGTTCTATAGACGAAAAGGTCACTGCTCAGTTGCAATTCAGGATTTCTCCTGGAATGCAGCTGGTTTTTAGCAGTGCTTCCAGGTTTTCAGCAGTACCTCCATCACAGGTAAAATCTTTATACAGGATGTATCGGCACGTACCCGACAAACTTTAACCTGTGACCCCTGACATTATTTGAAGTAAAAAATGTAAATAAAATTTTGGGATCCGGTGACATTTTTGATGTTTTGTTTTTTTTTTTTTTACAAAAACTTTAAAAAAGTTGTAGGTTTTGGACAGTTGAGGGCGGGATAAGAGGTCAGGCGGTTACTCGGTTGGGTGACTAGTGACGACATGTAGAAGAATTTTTTTTGTTGGATTTTGAAGAAAAAAAATTGAAAAGAAAACGTCTTCGAAAAATTTACCGGAGACCAAAATTTTATTTACATTTTTTACTCCAAATAATTTCAGGAATCACTGGTTAAAGTTTGTCGGGTACGTGCCGATACACCCTGCATATAAAAACCTCGCGTCACAGTGTTCGTCCAAGGTAAACTCCGAAACTACTTAAGAGGCTAGACTTTGAACGACACGCGGAACACCCGCGTCTGTCATTCTGTCCCGCTCACAAAAAGCTCACGCCCACTTACAATACATGCGAATGTGAAATGTCCGAATGAGACAACGCTCAAATTTACCTACAGAAATCGCTCGAAAAGGGGTTTATGGAGAATACACTTTTCTACACCGAAACTTTCACGAAATTGAAATTTTAAAATATATATATTTTTTAGAAAGAAGAAGCTACGTCGGTCCAAGGCAGTCAACCCTTAGATCAGCAACATCATCAGCTCTAGGTAGACTGATAGAACCTAAACGAAAGCCAAATACTAAGTTTGGAGATCGTGCATTCGAAGTATCTGGGCCTAAGGCTTGGAACAAACTCCCTCCGGAACTAAGGTGCATAACAAGCCCAACAGAATTTAGGTCAAAACTAAAAACCTACTTATTTAGGCTCTCATACCCTTAAATTTAATAAATCTATTTGTATTGTGTATTGCCTACAATTTATCTTAATCTATTTTCTTATTAGATTAACATCATTCGAAGCCTTCACAGCAATCCGTCGCTTAACGAGAGACTGAGACTTCATTTAAGAAAATAAATAAAATTCATGTACTACTCTGTACCGCCCATTAATTAATTTTGCTTTTCCCAAACACGTTCATTAAATAACATTAGTGTTAAAAATATACCAGGATCAAATAATTACTTTTCCAACAACATGTGTTCGCTATTATGTCCTCTGCGAGCAAACTGTATATAAATAAACATCTTTTAACTTTAATCTCAAGTGACCTACCAGGTAAGTATGGTCCTGTACATTTTCATTGAAAAAATATATATATAATAAAAAAAAAAAAAAAAAAAAAAAAAAATACATGTACATTTACATTTTTGGGCAGCACCGCGCTGGTTGTTCAGATGCATTGTACATATAGTTTTGTATCGCTGATCAAAGAACCGGTGGATTTGCATCCATTGTTTTAGCCATAGGTTTTTTTATATTTTCTAGTGTGTAGTTAGAAGTAAGATTGTAGAAATTATTGAAATTTGTACAGCGCCCTTGAGGTGATTTTTCACAAAAACGGCGCTATACAAGTCATCCAATTATTATTATTATTATTATTAGCTTTTTATAATTTTATAATTCTTTATGAGAGTTGAGTTAGCAGCACTTTTTTCTTAAATAATATTTTTTGATAAATCGTACATGTTTGACAGTGAATGTTTACGTTAATACGAAACGCATCGAAAATTCGAAAACATACCGACATAGTTTTCACCCTCTAGAAGGCAATATAAAAATATATATTCATTTTGTGCAATTTTCGAAGTAGAAAAGTGTTTTTTCCCAGGCGTCCTTTTTGTATGGGCCGAAAAGCGAAGTCTATCGTCTTAACTGATTTTGATGAAATTTGCTTACTGTGTGTAATTTGGTCCAACTTAAAAGATATGATAGTTTTTATCTCGATTATGGACCTAAATATTTATTATTGCGAATTAAATGTTTTTTATGGGACAATCATTTGAACTTATCCATAAGTTTCTGACAGATAGCGGTATGAGTTAATTTGCATTTTTTGTTACCTACGTAATGGCGTTGTGTTTCGATTTGTCAGTCTATTCCACATCATATATGTTTATGTTTATGACATAACCGAGTTTCTTTAGTTTATGACATAACCTTTTCGTGTATTATCATTTGTATGATTGTGCTGTGTATTGTGTTATAATTATATCTACTATATTGTTGTGTATCGTTTGTATGTTATTAGTTATTATATTCGACGACAAAATAATAACACACAAAATTAGTAATTTTTTCTGTTGATTTTCAAAACACTTTGAATATAACAAAAGAAAACGTTACGATAAATTCAAAAACGTGTAAGTATTTCTTGCTTGCTTTTCATTTTTATGTTAATTAAATTATTTTATTCAATTATATTAATTTTAATTTTTGCAAATATATATTTCAGTAAAATGCCGCGAAAAAACTAACCTCAACAATGCGTGTAGCAGAATGGCACGACACAAACGTGTTGCGAGAGCTAATCAATGGGCAGAAAAAATCGCGGCAATTAACGAGGCTCAAAGAATCAGGTTGGAAGAGCGTCGTATCCTTTTTTTATAGTGAATACCTCACAAGAGTCCCAACTGCTCCCGTCTGGAGCCAGTGAGACTATGGCATCCCCAATTGGGGTATGTTATGAGGCTGAAGGTAAGTGGGGAAGGGAAGGAGACGAGGAAGAGGAAGGTGGGGAAGTACCTGGCTATTCAGATCTAATCACTAAACACGGCCAAAGCCATTTCAAGCAACGTTTCAATTCTGAATGGTGGTCTTACACCAGGGCGATACTAAGAGTATCTTCCACTCTGGAACGTGCCGCAAACATACTATATATTATTTTAAATAATTAATTGTGAAATAACACAAATCAATTAAATAAAATCTACCGCTGGACTACGCCGACCGTCAATCCTGATTTATAAGCTCAATTAATAAATTTGTAATAAAATGTAAATTATTATTTTTTTATTATTATTGTAGGGCGTAGCTATAGCATTAATATGAGGGGGTTCGGAACATAGAATTATTTAAGATACTTTTAGACATTGGTTTAAATTCGTAATGCCATCGGTAGGTACTATTATATATCTTACTATTTTTTAAGTACCTACCTACGGCATTAAGTACATAAATCCTATTCTAATATTTTTTTATTATTCTAAAACAAAAGAAGTTCACTGACTTAATTTTTGTAAGTAAAAATGCTATTGTAATACAATAGCGTTTAAGAGGAATGGTGCTGTTGAATGAAATCTCAGAAACACTAGATATTTATACAAGCAATGCTTTTAATGGAAGACCAGTATAAATTAACATGTACCATTATTAAGATAAATAAATAATTTATAATTCTTCTAATATATAATTCTTCTTTAACTAGCCTTAAGTTTTTTTGTATAATAATTATCTACCCAGGTGTTAAGATTGTCAAAATGAGAAATGTACAGTAATTGGATAATAAATCTGTTGTAAAAAAATATATGTATATCAAATGGAATTAGGTAAAACTGAATAAAATAAAAAAGTACGACCCGATACATAATATTAAAACGTGTTTGAATGCAAAAGGCGAGTAGCCCAGAAAAAATCCACCTGCGTAAAAGCATACAAAGTGTCTAAAAAGCGCCAGACATATTTAGAAAAATTGTCTAAAAGTTTCTTAAAAATATGTCTAAAAGTATCTTCCGGTTCGTTGACCTTTGATGGTGTCGTGTACCGCGCGGCCTATTCATGTCTGTTTACCGTTCTTCCCTTATCTCTGCTAATATCCTCATTAGTGATTTCATCCTTGTTACTGGCTGTTGGCTGCTGGCTGTTGGGCTGGCGTGTCTTACATATACCGTGGATGCATTTCCAATCACGTCAGCCTGGGAGAGTCTATGAGATAGACCAATACATACAGATATTTTCAGACAGTCGTATCCACAAAGTCAAAAACCTTTCACCTTTATCTTCACAACCCGCGAAATTGTAAATAACCAATTGGTTGAAGAAGTAATCAAATGAGAAATTGAAAGCTTTTTATGGTCATTTCATAAAAGTTCTCCAGTCCTAAGGTGAACCCTACAAGTTCAATATTTATTGTGATCCGTCAATATTTATCAAATATTGTGAGATTTATTTAACGTGTGGGCTAGCGTATTGACTGATAACAATATTTATCTCAGATGTCTAGATTGCTGAATTCCGTATCCTGAATCCACGGACCGTGATAAATGTTGATACGTAGGCTACACGTTCAATATTTATCACGAACCATATCCCAATCCGGACTTCCGAATATAAATCAATCTATATTTGAATCTAGAAATCCTGCGATCCATATTGTGATCCGTCAGTAAGCTATCCTACACGTTTAACACGTGTTGACGTATCACAATAAATATTGAACGTGTAGGGTTGCACTCCGATCCGAATTTGATGGATTACAATCCACCAATACGGATCGTGATAAAAAGTAAATTCTCCAGTGTTTCAAAATAAATATAAAATTTTGCCAATATAGTCCAGTCAAGGAAGAAGGTGTAGAGTGCGTGAGCCGGTACCTAAGTACCTAAGCGATTCCTTCAGAAACTTGTTCAGAGTGCTTAGGTTGTAAACATACCAAAAGTCCTGACGTCTAAGTGGTAAGCTAGGGAGGGGAGGGGAGGTTTTTTTAAATAATTGTTTTTTAATAATTTTCGGGTTTCCGCTTATATCTCAAAAACAGTGGGTCGCTGAGGAAAATTTGTAATCACTGTTCTCAATAACATCATGTTACACTCTCAACTTTATTTTCATCCTCTTTAGACGTGAGGGTTCTGGCAAGGGTTGTTCATCCATGGCATCTTCATCCTCAGTAGTGGGTGGTTCTTACTGAATGGGCTTTATGTCGTCTTCATCGTCGTCCTCGGCAACAGGCACGCTGTTGCAGCATTTCCCTTGGGAGGTACGCTGCAGAACAGGTCATCTTTTCGGGCTTCCACATTTGCCAATTACACGCACCTTGGTGCAGCGGTAAAATATCATTTTCAGAAAAACCTTCAGTGCTGGTGGAGCTTCTGTTGTAATCGGCACCAGGGTGTCTCCTACATGTTTCCACCCCCATTATTTAGGGATAAGCTCAATCCCTTGCCACTGCACTTGGTGGTATGTGCGCCGGGATGGATGGATATTGGATGGAGGGAGCTGATGTCAGGCTTCATATTTGCCACCGACCGCGTGAACGACTGGAATCGGTACTGGTTAAGGGAGGTCTATCTTTTTGGGGCCGCATACCATTTTAGGAAGCATATATTCCCAGCCTCGTCGTGAATAGAAGAGGGGTTGTAAAAGATCATTGCCGTTTGCTTGATGATTTCTGACTCCAAGTACAATTTTGAGATGCCCACTTTGCTTCTCCTGAAAGTTGCAGATGTTGTGTCGCAGCCGATAAATGAATGTAAGAACAGGATATGTTCAAATCCACGGTGCTGTATCTCTTGGAGTGCCATTGTTATTAATTTTTTTACAGTCCTAACCGCTCTCAACAATATGGAACAACAGTAAGACTATGGCATCCCCAATAAGGGTTATGTTGTGAGGTTGAAGAAAGCGGGGAGGTGAAGGAGATGACTTTTCACATCTGGTCACCAAACACGGCTAACGTGATCGAGGGGGTAAGACTCTTGACTAGCAATCCGAAGGTAGCGAGTTCAAATCCAGGTTTGGCTAATAAATTGTATTTCACAATAAATCAATTAATTAAAAATAATAAATAGCACATTTGCAGTAGGTTTAAGAGTGGAAGATACTATCAGTATCGTGCTGGTTCCAGATCACCATTCAGAATTGAAACGTTGATTGAAATGGCTTTAGCCGTGTTTGGCGACCAGATCTGAACACCCGGGTACTTTCTCACCTTCTTTCCATAGTCTCGCTGACTCCAGACGAGTGTAATTGGGACCCCCGTATTCACATAAAAAAAATGTCATTTCGAACAACCAATGCATACTAATTTTAAAACTCATATAAAAGAGGTTATTGACCTAAATTGTTGGTTTTCTATTCTATTGCTGCATAACTACAATAGAAATCTAAACTAACTGACTCAAAATGTAAGAAAAACCAAAATCGATACTCTCAAGGGGACTCTTGGGTATTGTATGGCTTACCCTTTCAGCAATTTATATGCAAATAGCATAATTTGCATAGTCGTTCGTCGTCGGAAATCGATTATTTAAGCATTCAAGGTATCATACACATCAAATAGGTTAGGCCCTTTTGTCGCCTCGTATTTGATGCAAGTATTATGCATACCATTTAAGTTATAAGACAAATACATCCGTTTTTTTAAATGTTTTAAATAATGCATAGCAGCTAAAGTTTTAGTGTATCCCTAAAGCAGGGTCTCTTGCGACAACTTTTGCTTCCACCTTTGCTTAAACTTTTTCAATAGGGGCGTGGCCTTACACACAAATCGACGTGGCCGATGGAAAACATTGTTTTCCCAGGTGAAATGGGGAAGGCAGGGGAGGGGAAATGTTCATTTTTTGAAAACGCCGCGCGGCGCGGTCTTATGTTGAATAAATCGAACAAACTTTGAGGTTATGCTCAATGAGTGTAATTATTAGTTTAACAAATGATGTAATGGATGACTGTTTCTATCACGAATTCATCTTAATATACTTAAGGAATTTAAATAAAGTCCTTTAAGTATATTAATTTACTAGCTTCTGCCCGCAACTTCGTCTGCGTAGGATTAGTACTTCGAGTAATCTATTTTCTTTCCCTATTTCCCATCTACGTTTATACCAAAATTCTTAACTCATATATTTAAAATATCTATAATTCTTGATTTGATTCAAAGTATTAGGCGAGTACTTCAAATAAATTCACTAATTTAAATATTTTCTAAAATAGAATTTTGATTTAAAAATCCTTGTTTTGCCAAATGTCATTCTCAAATTTTGACATTTTCTATTAAACAATAATTATTATTTTCAATATATTAATAATAAATAGATAGCTCAGTAAATTTTGCGTGAAAGAGCAACAAACACACATACATCCATACAAACTTTCGCGTTTATAATATTAGTAAGATTGTACCAATATATAACAATTTATGATAATAATTGTTATTTTGAAATGTTTAGATGGTATATTTAGGTCGTTTACGAATCGATATTAGCTAGAAATCTTTTCTGATAAATAAATATATATTAAATCTTCGAGGTACCTAGTAGGTCTAATTTGAAATCTGTGTTTTCTCCCTGATAAATTCTCTTCCTCTTGAAGTCATCTCGACTTTTTTTGACTTCGACGTAATTATTTACTCAAGAGTCAAGTGTGCCGTGCGTAGACGCGTCATGGTATTGGTTTATTTATGCGCGTCATGTGTGTAGCCACGCCTACCGCGCTCCAATGTTCAAACAAACGCAGGAGACGACAGTGTGGAAAAAAAACAAAAATGTTGTCAAATGGTGTATTAGTTGAATATGATGTTGAAGCTGGAGATCCGACTTAACGAAACACTTTATTGTTAATTTAATCAATGCATTCGATGCAAATGTATATATTAAGGTGTTCATAAAAAAAACTACCTTAATTACGAGTAGTAGTTATAATAGAATCTTGTTGATGATCAAAAAAATTGCTTCCGAAAAGGATCCAGGTGAATTTTAGTAATAATCATCGGTTGATTTTTATAGCTTGCTCTATCTAAATAATTCGGTGCATTTTTCAATTCACCTCAAAATAATATACAACACGTTTGCTCCGATAATGGATACAGCAATACTATCTGGTTGGGCATTTACACAGCACACAAAACACGCAACACTATCGAACTATAATATATAGGGGAGACCCAGGCAAAGCGGATGTGTTAAGGGAGATATTAAATAAAACACACAATGTTTGCATAACATCAAAAATTTATATGGTGTAATGTTAAAAAAACGTTTGTCTACAAAAGTAAAATAAATGAAAAGGTAATAATAATTAGAATTATAAAAATTATGTAAATTAAAAAACATCATCGTATTGTTCACTTTGCCCGGGTACCCGGGCAAAGTGAACTTGCGCTCTGGGCAGAGAGAATTAGGAATCACAATCATAGCAGGAGTAAGAACCATATCCACTATATGAGGTTCATAATTCGTGAGCCTAACTTGTACTTGTAATACCCAACTTGTAATATTTTTAGATTTTTAGAGGCATAATCCAAAGCTGGGTAATTTTTGTATGCTTCATGATTGTCCAAGATAAGTAAGACCTTGCTTTTAATATTTAGCCATCGTTGACTACGTCCAACTTGCCTGGTTGGTTTTTCGTACGTATGTATACACCATCTATAAAAATATGCACATTGTAAATATGTTATACCTACGCAATTGCAAATAATCAATCATAAAGTTCATTCACTCGGGCAAAGCGAATGGTCCATCCGCTTTGCCCTATTCGCTTTGCCCAAGGCAGTATCAAATAACTTTTTGTTAAAAAATACAATGCGGTTGCTGCATTTCATAACTAAACTTAGTTTTTTAGATATGAAATAAATAAACCTTGGATGAAATAAACTAATCTTCACATGAAATATAACCAAATAATAATAATCACAAGTATCTTACCTTCGTTTATCGTATGAAAATTCTAAAAAAACGAATTTTTATCAAAAGGAGCGTGCGTTTCTGCCAAACGACAAATATACACTGTCATGGCGTCGGTAGTGATGCGGTACACCGATTGTGAAACTATTAGCACATTCTAGTGGTAATTTTCGGAAATATTCAATTTATTCGCTTTACCCGGTACATTCGCTTTGCCTGGGTCTCCCCTTCTTTGTGGTGTACAAGGGCGGATCCAGGATTTTTTCAGGGGGGGGGGGGGGGCACAAGGGGCGGACGGGCAAAAAAATCAACAATTACTGTTAGAAATAAATTTGAAGTATCATACTTCAAGTTTATTTCTACAAGTTTAAGTATGTTTAGGAAGGTTTATTAAAGTTTCAAAACAATAGAAAAATTAAATGTTTAATAAAGACAGTTTTCTTTTATGTGATGTTTGGGGGTTTCAATGTTTATTGGCGGGATTTCATTGTTTATTTCGTACCAACAAATTATTCTTACATTTTCCGACCAATAAACATTGAAACACTGTTAATTTGTTCGTAAGAACTTCAGTCCCGTTTTTAACCGTTTTTACGAATAAAATTATCGTATTTTAGAATAAGATTTTTCTCCGTGTATAAATGAATATCAACAGTGATGGGGGGCAGTAAATGTAAAATCATGCAATGTCCAGGTCCAGTGTTTTTAATATATTGTCCTCCGCGCGCAAATTGGTATATTCTTCAAGCATAAACATTCAAGCATAAAAGTAGTTCGCTACGTTTGGTGACTTAGCAGGGGTGCCCGGGTTCATGGGGTGAGGTTTATCTAGGTCTGGGCGGCGGATGATCTAGTTACACTGAACCCCAGATTCCTACCCAACCCTCATACCTTTTTCCTTCCCAGAACTTCCTCTCCTTCCTTTCCTTAAAAATACCCTCCACACAGCATCCCCAAAGATGACCCAGGCCCTGATGGAAATAATTTTCCTCGGGGCCTCCTGTGTTAAGCTAAGGCAAAAAAAAAATTCCAATTAAAGTGTGTTTATCGGAAGTGACCGGCCAGGTAAGTATTTTTCTGTATACATTTGTAAATAATAAACTTACATACAGCCTAAAAATTACATAATAAATTTTACAGCGCTCTTGGGGTGATTTCTCACAAAAACGGCGCTTTACAAATTATCCAATTATTATTATTATTATTAGTAGTAGTGCATATTGAAAGGACGACAAGCAAAAAAATGCCAACTAAAAATGCATGCCTACATGCCAACAAAATTTAGAATCGTGTAATGAGAAACAAATTGTGAACACGGTAGATAATCCGATGATATAATATGGTTGCCAGAGGCACTAATGGAGATTGGGTCCAGCCAACTAGATTGGATGAACTCTGAATTGCCTGGGAGGCTGCCAACTGAAGAGACGAACAGGAAGACCTCGGCTGATGAGGGCGATGTTAGTCAGATAATAAGTTACATTATTAACTTGAGAAGTCAGGGATACCAGGAATATGATATCAGATTACCAATTTTAAAATTAGCATTTAGTCTTAAAATGTGACTTTTTTCACGTTAGGGCCTTTGTCAACTTTGGAGGGGTTTTGTGGAGAGTCTTTTTAGGGAGAGGAAGTTCCATACGTAGGAATATGGGAGTCAATGTGTCCAGGACGTGTGAATCCATCACTCTTATTGCAGTGCAAAGCGATGGGTCGAGAGAGTTCGGCTGGAGATGTCTAGGTCTCCCTAAACCTGTCTCTCCCAATCTGGCTCTCCCCGCAGTAAATGGGTAAACGCATTCGACCTAGACAAAGCTCACCCCATGTACCCAAAATGCAAAATCACCAAACATAGCGAACCACTTGGGGTGACCTATGGCAGAGGTGTCGGTTATCCAATAAATGGTTTCCAGGGCGGCGGTACCCATACCCGCCTTCCAGATTATTTTTGCTAATACTCCGTGGTGCAAATCCACAGTTCTGTTTACACAAACGGATTTAACTGAGTTCAGTGACCAGCTATGAATAGCCAGGTAGGTATTTCCCAACCTTCCTCTTCGTCAACCACGCATTCTTCCCCTCCCCACTCCCTTCAGCCTCAAAATATTATTACCCCAATGAGTGTCGCCATAGTTTCACTACCTCCGGGCAGTTGGGACTGTTGTACGGAAAAAATATTTAAAAAACATGTTTATAAAAAAAAAAATCGGCACGGTTGAGGAAAAACTCGCGTTATTTTTGTGCAAATGGCAAAATTCGCTCAAAATATGCGAATTTCGCAAACGCGATTTTTCGGGTCTCTATTATAATAATAACAAAACGAATAACCGCATAGATATATAACGAATAACCCAACTCAAACACGAGAAATTTTTTCTCCGTTGAGTTGAGTAGTTTGTTAAAAAAAAAATCTATTTGTAAATAGCTTTTAAGAACCAACTGTATTTATTTTTCTAAATCTTATGTATATGTATTTTAAATAATAAAAAATATATATATATATATATATATCGCAAACAACTTCGAATTGTCAAAATGTCAAAAATCGCATAAGAATTACGAATTACGAATTTCGAAAACGTGATTTTTTCAGGTCTCTAATAATAACAGGATACTTAATCATAACGGCACAAAGATATCTAAAAAAAAACCACTTTATTTTTAAGATAAAAAAATCTTGTGTCATTTTTGTGAAAATTTTCAAAAATGGTATTAAAAAATACGAATTTCGCAAACGCGATTTTTGCAGGTCTAGAATATTAACAAGTAATTGTAATTGTAATTGTAATTGCACAAATAGATATCTCAAGCAACATCCAGTTAATTTCGAAGATAATTCCAGATTCCAGCCCTAGAAACGGCAAGGCAGATTAGATTACTTAGATCCCATCAGCAACAAATTGAATTCTCATATCACATTGTTCACAGTAGTGGTAGTAGTAGGGTGGTAGGTCTGGGTATCTAACGGGGAAGATGCTCCTAACATAACTGATGATTGACGGCATCATCCGCTTCTGCTGATTCCCTAATCATGCCGGGAATTCTTATACTTATTGTTCTTCCGATTATAACTATAATAATACTGATTCTTGCAGTGCTGAGAGTAGATAGTAATAGTGCTGTATGATACCGAGAATGATGATACAGGGTTACCATAATCAATAATCATTAAAATATATTTTTACTTAAATGAAACAAATAACTTGGTGTACACCACTTACAGTATAATCACAATCATCTACTTGTTTCGAAGGTTTCTTCGTCAGGAGGGAAAATTGATAAAAAAAAATAACAAAATAAACAAACAAGTATAGACAAATAAGAACTATAGACAAAAATTTGTAGAGAGTGGTTATTAATTACTTAAAAATATCATAAAATCAATTATATAAAATGAAATATTAAAATTATTTAAGAATATGTAAAAAATATACGTATTATATTAAAAGATTTTTTTAAATTAACAAAATATAACCAGGTTGTAAAAAATTATTATAAATATAAGAATTAATATGAAATAAATTTAAGAGGGCTATTTAAAAAAAATATTTGGTTATTAGATAATAATATTTAATTTAGGTAATATTAAAGTTTGCTAATATTGTAAATCAGTTGTGTGTGTGTTAATTTTTGCTTCTTCAATCTTTGAAAATTCACGTCATTTTTAATTAAATGAAAAGAAATCACTTCGTATACAGTATACAGTATACACCCCTTATATAATCAAAATTATCTACATACTTCAAAACCAACGGTTTCTTATTCATCTTATCCTGACGAAGAAACCTTTGGTTTTGAAACATATAATAAATTTGTTTATATAAGTGGTGTATACGAAATGATAGAAACGCTTGGTATCTCAAAAGTTGCATCTTACACAGAAAATGAGAACTGCATAAGTATATTTTTTTTTTAAATGGTTATTAATTAGCTTGCTAAAATGCATTGAAAATCAGAAAAACACCTAAAACACGTATTTTTAAATTATGGTAATTAATATTTTTTCACAATGATATTACTGTTGTCATAACATGTTATCATTCAGTTTTGAGCATCCATTATTTTTTAATCGTTGTATTTTGTTAAAAAAATTTGGTGTAGTTATTGTTTAGTATCTTGAATTTATCCAGAACAAGTGTATTTTCGCCATTTTTTATATTTTAACAAACATATCACGTGTTTCAAAAAAAAAATTTACGTTCTTTGTACCACAGTTATGGAAAAAAAAATAATTTTGCTACAAAATATTAAATATGGACCTTTTGTTTTATTTTTTTCCCGAATCACGAAATCTATTTTTGTTCAAAACTTCCGGCCATTTTAGTGATCTAATTAATAGTGAACACCAATTTTATTTATTTTTACGTTTTCAAATAGCTACAGATCATACGCAACTTTTGAGACCCCGGGCGTTTAAAATAAGGCCATTTTTTTATATCTATGGAGAGCGACACACGCTACTGAACATACCTCAACTCGGAAACCCCTGCTAATTAACCAAACATAGCGAACCACTTGGGTTCGAATGGCGGAGGTGTTGGTTATCCAATAAATGGTTCCCGAGGCGCCGGTACAATGGCAGTGCAGTGGAAAAATATTTTATTATTTTTAATTGAAAAAAAAATATCATCGGACAGCAAAATCCTCCGGGTACGCGATGTTACACCCTGTATATATAATATTATTTTAGTGTATTGGCAACCCTAGAACGAGACAAGGCACGAGATTTTCTTACTAATTGGTAGTGTCATTAACAACGTCTGAAGGCACATTAAAGTGCAGAAATCGAAGTATTTACCCAAGCTTTAAGCTCGGCCAATCTTTGTCTCCGTTTTAATTAGTCTCAGCTATGTATTAGATATTATTGTAGGACTAGCGCAGACTAGACATGGGCAGACTTATTCACAGTAGTGAATCGATTCAGTCTGATTCCCTTGGCCTTGTGAATTGATTCCTTTCATTCGATCTTTTAATTCATATGATTCCCAAAAACAAAAGAAAAAAATAACACATAATGAAATAAATAGATAAACAAATAAAATTAAATGTAGACATTTGTGGAGTATAAAAGCAAAAACGCCGTAATAATAGGGTTCAGATAACGAATTCAAATCACGACTCTCCACAGCGATTAACAAGCAAAATCACCACCCTCCAATTATCACATTATTATAACATTTTTTATTATAATAATTCACTTTGGATTATACTTTTCAAGTTATTACTAAAAAATCGAACTTTAAAAAAAAATACTAGTATTTTAGTTTACATGTGAACATTGATAAAAAAAGACTCAACTTCCTTACTTAATCTTTACATATGGGTCAAGAGTTCAAGAGTGTCAATATTAAATAATAATAGGTAAGTAATTACATTTTATTTTTAAATTAAAAATTGAGTTTAAAAAAATCATCCTCTCAATACATTTTGTGAATTTGGGGTTGTGTGTGGAGAACATGAATTTTAATAAAAAGAAGTGGAACCAAATATGTTCAATTTCGCATGTAAAATTAAGCAGTAAACTGGTTAAAACTTCTAAAAGTCGTGTTATACTCTGTACAAAATTGCATTAATTGTATTTGTGTGACTTGATTTTTAAATTCATGTAATAAATAATGAGAGAATTAAAAAAATGACAAATGAAGCATGTCTTTCATTACAAGTGTAAACAAGATAAATAGAGGGTATGGGGTACAACAATTTTTGGAAAAAATTCGGTACTTGGGAAGCACTCCGAAAAAATAAATTGAATTATTTTTATACTAACTTTGGGATGGAAAATCCGAATCTGAAGGAATTAGGTTGGGGAGGTCAATATCAACTGAGTTACAGGACTTTAAAGTTTCGTACACAGGAACAAATCCGCAATGCATTTTTGACATATTGTACTGAAAAGTCAAAGTGATTCAATGATGCCAACCTCAGAAAATTGCAAAGTGTTGCCATTAAGCAATAATATGCTAGGTTTGTGTAACATGGTTTGTGATACAAAAGGATGTTCCCCCTTTATAGCGCCTGCTCACGTCAAGGCAAGAAAAACATCCCAGTTTTCAAGTAGTTAAGCGGCTACGCTAGGTTTGTGTAACATGGTTTGTGATAAAAAAGTGATTGACACATTCTATTCACATAATAACATTGATATTATTGCTTAATGGCAACACTTTGCAATTTTCTGAGGTTGGCATCATTGAATCACTTTGACTTTTCAGTACAATATGTCAAAAAAGGATTTGCGGATTTGTTCCTGTGTACGAAACTTTAAAGTCCTGTAACTCAGTTGATATTGACCTCCCCAACCTAATTCCTTCAGATTCGGATTTTCCAGCCCAAAGTTAGTATAAAAATAATTCAACTTATTTTTTCGGAGTGCTTCCCAAGTACCGAACTTTACCCCAATTTTTTTGTAAAAGTGAAGGGGGTACGCAGGCTCAAAAAGTTTGACAACCGCTGGACTAGACTCAGAGGCGCAACAGTCGAGCTCCGAATTTACAATTTTAAAAAAGAAGCATAGGTCGCTTATCGTTCGCCGACCCTTAAGTTGGTGTATACATTATGAAGTGTTGTAATAAATGTGTATTTTTTTTATTCTGTAGGAACAAAATTTCTCAGAATTTACTTGTTTATTGCACCTGTTATCAACGGGCATGATATGCGAAGATAATAAAATGAGTGAATGAGACTTAGCTAGACTAATGTTGGACTTAAACAGGAATATAAGATTATTACTTATATTTTAGGTAAAAGTTAAGGGTTTCCAAATAATATTTTTTTATGTGGATAGCTTATCGTGGTATGTAGGTACGGCGTACAGCTACATTTTCTGTTCGTTGAACTTTTAACCCCAAAATGCATAATCATCTCAGTGTACGAAACTATAAAATATTTGAAACACTATCAGACCAATTAAAATACGTAATCAAATATACTGTCAAAGAATACAAAAATAATTACATGTATTTTTCCAGATTGTCGTTAGTATACAAAAGACAAACGTCAGAATCACAATAAAACGTATAAAAACTTAATATTGTAAGAAGTGTATTGTTTACTCACGACAGATTGTAACTAATTCCAGCAATTTACTTCAGCACTCTGTTAAATATCAGGTAAAATTAAAGAAAAGCCGAAAATTAATCCGAAAATATATTTTATAAACAAAACAATAACCTCACTTTCGGAGAAACTTCACACAACTAAAATCAGGTTGTCAAAAATAATTCCACTGCTGTCAGTCTGCTACTGCCATCTAGCGACAAAGTCTTAAAGCTATTTTGAAACTTGTCTTGCCCCACCAAACTAACAACAGTAATAAATGTTTCAGGAAACTTTCAGGGCCTTACTAATAAACGTGTTTTAAATTTTACACAAATGATAAACAACTGTTAATTTATGGTAAATGGTTGTTTAAAATTTAAAACACGATTACTACTAGAAGGTTATAACATAACCTTCTAGTAGTAATCGTGTTTTAAATTTTAAACAACCATTTACCATAAATTAACAGTTGTTTATCATTTGTGTAAAATTTAAAACACGTTTATTAGTAAGGCCCTCAATTTCGACATTACAGCTTAGAAAAAAAGGTTTAGAAATGGTTTAGAAATTATATATTTTCCTGTGGTTATGTAGCTAGTATTGCAATAAATTAGAATAGGTGATTTTAAACATATACTTACTTCTGATCGTAGTAAAAAAATATTACCAATATTGTTATTTCGGCTACTGGCATTATACCTAGATAGCTCTCTCATTAAAAATTTAGGCATATTAGATTTGTCAAAGAAATTGTATATAAAAATGCAAAAATCAGTCATTTAAATACATGTAGGATTACGAAAGATTTTTAAATATTAATATATTGAAAGAACAGTAGGATTTATCGGTCAAATTAGGAGTTCCACCGAGCCGAACACTCTGATGTGAAAATATCTGGAGTCGGTGAATTATTTTCCCATTTAATAGTCTGGTAGGTTAACATGTTGTTCTTGTATTGTTTTGTATTAATTATACTCATATAATAGCATAGCGTGGATTTACTAGATGATCATTTTTGTGGAAAAGTGTGTAAAAGGGTTTCGTTTTTCCGGGAAAATTAAACCCGGACCTAAAAGTCTGGTGTGTAAAAAACTTAGCGATTTTAAACCAGGTTTTCGCTTCAACTTCGACTTCGCTTTTCAACCCATACAAAAAGGACGCCCGCGAAAAAACACTTTTCTGCATCGAAAATTGCACGAAATGAATATTTTTTTTATATTGCCTTCTAGAAGGTGAAAACTATATCGGTATGTTTTTAAATTTTCGGTGCATTTCGTATTAACGTAAACATTCACTGTCAAAACATGTATAATTCATCGGAAAATATTATTTAATGAAAAAATGCTGCTAACTCAATTCTCATAAAGAATTACAAAATCATAAAAACATATCGACATAGCTTCTTCTTTCCAGAACATATTTTTGTTTAAATTACAATTTGGTGAAAGTTTGGGTGTAGAAAAATGTTTTCTCCCGAAACCCCTTTTCGAGCGATTTCTGTAGGTAAATATGCGAATTTACGGCAGTTGTCCCATTCGCACGTTTCCCATTCGCATGTATCGTAAGTGTGTGTTAGCTTATTTAAATCGGGACAGAATGACAGACAATCAAATATCTAAACGTTCCGCATGATGAAGTAGAAAGACATAAACAATTTGATAAATTGGTAATAGGGAGATTCTCACCATCGTGCTATAAGTAAATTTAGAATATTTTTCTTACTCCGAGATGCTCCACGATTATTTAGCTCGGTGGATTTCGGAGTACCTACCAAGAATTACAGATTTTTTTTTCTTATTTTTTTAAACTTTAGCCAGTGACAAACACGGCGTTAAAAGCGCTAGCGTTAATGAGTGCGACCTATGCCGCTCATATTTTCTACCAACACACTACGATATAAAAGATTTATTTCTTCTTCGGGATAGGGGGTCAGTTTCTTTGTACTGGATCTGTCAGCTTGAGTACGGCAGCTCCATATTTAAAATGACCCCCTCTCCTGTTTACACCGGAGAGGGGGTCGCATAACTTTCCAAATATTGCCTCAGCAGCGGTTACTTTACACTTTCCAAATATTGCATGGCGAGCGCTATTGTGTTATAAAGTATCTTTTGATATTAACGCCGTGTCTGTCCAAAGCATAACTCCACAGGAAAACATTTCCCTCAAGACCCACGTCATCTTTGGGGAAGCTGTGTAGAGGGTGTTTTTGAGGGGAGGAAGGAGTGAACGTGGGTCTCGAAGGGACCCCTGTTGTAGAAAAGGGGAAACACAGAAGCCGGCAAATCATTCCACAGCTGAAGCTGTTGAACTCCGCTCATATTTCGTTGATCCGTTTTCATGTGACAAAAAATGCCGACTGTTATATACAAATGTTTAGCAAGCGTTTGGCGTATTTCCCGACCAGGTGTCCTAGGGATCAATGACTTTAGTTCCTCAGAGTATCTTCCGTTGAAACATCGGTAGAACATGGATAGCATTCCCACCTGATGCCTGTGATATAAAGATTGCAATCCGTTTGTTTTAAGACAGGGAATCTATCAAACGGCATGCCCTTTTCTGCAAAAAAGTAGTTTGGAGCTCCAGACCATAGGTGGTTGCCAAATTCAACACTGGGGGGTATTTGCGATTTGTACAGGGTCTGCTTTACCAAAAACTGCAAATGGATAATTCCTTTTATAGATAAATCGAACGGTTTGCTATCTTTAGAACGTAAACATCGGGTAAACAAAATCAATAATCGATTTGTTTAAGAGGTTTTTTTACAAACATTAACTCCACACAGGAGGCCTTGAGTAAAACAATTTCCCTCAGGGCTTATGTCATCTTTGAAGATGTTGTGTGGGGCTCTTTTTAATGAGAGGAAGCAGTGAACATGGGTTTTGAAGAGACCCATGTTGTAGGAAGGAAGAAACACAGAGGCCGGCAAATCGTCCCACAGCCGACCTGTTGAACTCGAGAACAAGTCGTAGAAGCGACCCATTCTCATGTGACAAATGTCAACCGTGTACGTATGTTGGGCTTATTTTATATTATGTCATCCTTATAGATACATCGATCCTTAATTCTGTCCAACATTTGATATTTATTAATCGACATATTTCTATTGTTAAAAAGATCGAGCATGTAATGATCGATGATTTATTGATTGGGCCCATGGCTAGCCGGAATTTTCATTTTTCGGCTTTAGCATTTTTTTTGACTTTTCAAGCGTTGATTTTACCGATTTTCAAGAGAACGAATTTATTTTTACCCTACAGAGTTAATCACACTCACAAAATCTCACTTTTACCCTACAGAGGTAATCACACTCACAAAATCTCACTTTATTTTTTAAACCGCATAGACAGATAGACTCATATGATACAGAGACCATCTGTTTTTTTGTATTTATTTTTACGTGCCGAAGCACGAAAATTCAATAATGCCCCTCGCGGGAGATAGTTTAGGCTAAGATTTTGTCACAGATTTATTTAAATGTACAATTTTGTCTATGGACTCCTTTCAGTCAAGAAACTTGGAAACTGCTAGAAACTAGAAAATAAAACGCAAAGATGAGTGATGCTGATCTTGAACAAATAAGAAAGCAGCGGCTTTCCCAATTACAGTCTCAATATGGAGTAAGTGTTTAGTTTTTTTTTTTATGTTTCTAAAAGTATTTTTGTCATTTCTGTGCAAAAAATATGCGAAGTACCGGTGTTAACTTTTTTCTATACGTCAAAATTTTTCACACTTATTTGAGTACATTTGCGGTAATTTGAGTACAATGGGTCTATTTTGGTAAACGCAATGAATAAATTAAAGCTGTAATTTTATTTTTTGTATCTTATGTACCGTACTTAACGATTTATTAGTAGTAAACATTCAATGTTATGAGTCACATGGGGGTTAAAAATGCAAAACTAAAAATCACAATTTTAAATTATTGTTTTAAAATCACTCCCACAAAAAATCCAGATAATTATTTACCTAACCTCCGCACCTTTCGGCACAGATTATGGAAATTACAATTCGTTTCACCAATTACTACAAGAAACAACTATTTACATGCACAAAATAGGTTATCAGATTCTTAGTTTGAGTAAATTAAGTCATTTATTGCGTATTTAGATTGTGCGTCGCAAAGAAATCGTTTTATAAGGGAAATTGAATTGAATAAAAACGGAATTTAATGCATCTTTTACCATCTCTCCTGATGTAAATAGTTGTTTCTTGGATAAAAATGTATAAGCCCGCCTCACGGAATATTTGTTGTCGAAGTTCGATACACGGATAATACGGAGTGTTCCTTTTTTAATGAATAGACAATCAAACACCATCAAATATGACATTTGCCGAAAGTACCAACCTTATAAAATAAATTTTTGTCAACGGTGTAGGTACAGTACCTCCCTGCTTTCTGGTTGAGCTAATTAATACAATATAATCGTAAAATTAATACCCTAACCTAGATTTTGAGTTTTGGTACCGTGGAAAATGCGAAGAATTGATTGTCTATGAAAATATAAATAGAATATGGCGAAGAGTTCGTACAGTGAGTTAATTTAAACAAAATTAAAATGTTAAATGCATATTTTTTGCATGTTTTTTCATCTCCCCCGATATAAAAACTCACCTCTCTTAATAATAAAGCTAAATCTAAATCTTCCGTATTAACTGTGAAGCGGAGTAAGACATAAATAATGTTTCTTGTAGCAATTAACTTGGAAACAAAGTGTAATTTCTATAATCTGTGCATATTAAAAGTGTGGCGGTTAGGTAAATATTTACCCAAATTCAAACTATCTTTAGCTCTGGCTATTTGAGAAATTCTCAAATAAAGGTATTATAATTTTGATTGATTAATCCAGCAAGAGATGTATACATATATTTGTTGTCGTTCCTTGAGAAAATGATGCTAATTGGTATTGTTTTAATTTTTTAAGGGCCAAGGTGAAGGTCAGCGAGACCCCAAGGCCCAGGAGGAGCGGGCCAAGCAAGTGGAGGAAACCAAACACGCCATACTGGCACAAGTTCTTAGTCAGGATGCCCGGGCACGATGTAAGTATAGGTCTATAAACCCTAGTTGATTTCATCATAGTACTCATACAGATGAATAATTAACATACTGTTACGCCCATCGTTCACGTAGCTATTTACAAGCGACGCTACCGCTACCTGTCATACAAATTTGCTAGTGCAGCGCCTAGCGGCGATTTTAAACACTAATAATAGTATTGAAAATACAGACGAGCGGCAATCGCGTCGCTTGAACGTAGCTCCATGGAAGAATGGCGTAACCCTAAATATCTAGTTATGAAGGAGACTATCAAATAATAGTCTGTAATCTATAAATAACTGTTTATTCATTATTCAAATACAAGTGGTTCTGTTTTCTTCCTCCGATCGGCGGAACTGCTGTTCCATTACAACCGGAATTCCTCTTCTTCTATTTCTGCTAGGCTGCAAATTTCGGCCCATTGCTGGCCACGTATAAATAAATGGGTGTTACTATACAACATGTTTCTTTTAGACTTTAATAAAAAACATTTTAGAGTTCGAAGCCAAAGCGTGTCGAAGTCTGTAAAGCGCCATTCAGACGTTTCACTAATCGCTCATTTCCGCACTTCATTCGGCCTAGTTTACTCGGAATGACACGTCTGAACATGAAATGAATCGAAAGTGCCGAACACTGCCGAATGAAATCTTCAAGTGAACCGATCCAACAATGTTAGATATTTTCCTTCGGCATCCTTCACTCGCGCGCGCATGCGCGCGGAAGAGAGCAAAGTGAATCGTCTGAACACCGAGTGAACTCTCAATCAGTTTGTCTCGCGTCCTGTACGGGAAGGACCATGACAGGACGCTATCAAATCGCACGCAAAACGTCAAAATGGTATTCGTTCGGCTAATTTGTTTGCTTTTGGGAACACCTTTCATATAAATTTTTGGGTCTCCCTTATTATACATGTATATTATATGTTTTTTAATAAATGTAAGATTATTAATTTGTAGGAAAATGTTCGTAATAAAAAAAGTAATATCAAATTGTGTTATTATGTCATAAAAAATAAAAAGGTCTATAAGACGAAACTATACTGTTTTCTTTATTTATTTTTATTTAATTGTGTCAACAAAATTGCGTAAAAATCGATGCATATGACATGTTTTTCCTTAAAATTCGGGGCCGGACCGCGCTGGAAAACAAACGAATTTCAGCGCGGTTGACCTCGCTCGGCGACGCTGTGGTCGGAATGGACGAGTGAACGCTTATTTCTATAGCGCCGTGTGAACATGGAATGAAGCAAAATGGACGATTAGGCCGAAAAAACATGGCGGAAACCTTCCCTCGAGTGAATCGTCTGATTCCAGCTTAATGTAGAATGTATTTTGACATTCTGAATATTGTTTTATTTCATTGTTATTAAATTACCAAATGAAACAAATACTTAGTTTTAAACCACTTTATTTTTATTTATATTTGTCGACCTTTTTTTTTCGATTGCACTCAATCTTCATCAGGACAGTAAAATATAAACTAAATCATAATACAGAGAAACAATATCAAGTAAACAAATTAGAGGCAGAAAGCATTATATGGGGGAGGGAGAGAACATCATAGACCGGTTGGTGGAGGGGTAGGGGGCGGGGTAAAGGAAGGGTGGGGGTTACATAGGAAGTAAGGGAACAACTTTAAAATTGGACTGTTTTGGTGAAAATTTGGTTATTATTTCTTTTTGATTTTGAAATTTCTAAAGCTTCTAAATTATTCAGGTGTATTCCTATTTTATTTTTCTGGATTATTTGGACTCCAGTATTTTTATTAAATGTGTGGTTAGTATTAATTAAATGTTCGGCAAATTCTGAAAAACCTGTGCTTGTTAAACACCTGACATGTTCTTTAATTCTAATATATTTACATTACGCGCGGTTTTATCTATATAGTTTGCTGGCAATCGTTACAATTTAATCTGTAGATGCCAGAATGGCTTAATTTATCCTCCTTGTCTTTAGAATTGGTTAAAAGTTTAGCTAAGTTATTGTTAGTATAGAAGGCTGGCCTTATTTCAGATGGAAGTGTTTCATTTGGTATAATGTCAAGCCACAAAGTGTTTGCTTTTTTCGATAAGTTATTAAAATAGTTTATCTGAATGTGATAATCTTAAGGACTCAATTAAAATGTGTAATAAACTTCGACGAGGTGAAGAAGGTGTTTGCTTTTAAAATTTTCTAACACAGTGAACATATAAACTTGCTGGATCCTTTCATCTAGTCGATTTTCTGATGATTTGCGGTTGATTTTTCTAAGGATCTCAAAAACCATCTTGTAGCTATGGACATTGTGCATAGATTGGCATTTGTAACTCGATGTCCGTCATTTTTGCTTTTATATCCCTCATTTATTAGTATGTAGTATACATAGTCCATTATATTTCCACATTTACGAACCGGCGATGGCACAAAAAAGGAATACACGTTTGTTCCTTATCACAATAATGCTGCAGTTCTTTCTTAAACGTTAAACAATGATGAGACACACAATGTGTGTATGTCTGTTTCCCCCTAAGGAAAAAAAGTAATTATTTTCTTGCCTCTCCCTCATTCTTATTAAAGGAATGTGTTGGCGCGAGCCATCCCTACACCGTGCCGTTTCCGTGGGAATACTAAAAGCGTTTAATGAATAAATGAGATGATACATAAAGTAATTAAAACGGAGATTATTACACTCGCGATATCATGCACCAATATGAATTACATTTACAGAACTTTTTGGAGATTTTTAATTAACTAACCTTGTTTTTCTTTCTTTTCAGTGAACACAATAAAGTTAGGAAAGCCCGAAAAGGGACAAATGGTAGAGGCTATGATCTGCCGGATGGCCCAGAGCGGACAGGTTAGGGGCCAGATTAGCGAACAGGAGTTCATAGGAATACTAGAGTCAGTCAACCAGCAGATGCCCAAGAGCAATTCAACGGTCAAATTCGACCGGAGAAGAGCTGCTCTGGACTCGGACGATGATGACTTGTAACGCGCTGTATATACACAAAACACCATCATCGTTGATAAAGAATTCATGGCTATTGTTGGATCATCGCTTTTACATCACAGAATACCAGATAATCAACTGTTTGTTACACTCACAACTAATAGAATCAATCAAAGGGAGATGTGGCATGGAAGCGTGTCAACTGTCACTGAGCTACGACCAATATGCACCTACTATCAAAGCAGGGGGAGCCAATGAAAGTTATTTGTTTGATAAATCGTGGGGGGCACTGTGATGTGTAATAGTGTGGGTTAAGATACTTTAGCCCTTTACCCTTGTTTCTGTTATTAGCGGCTACGCTGACAGAATTCTGGATGGCTATCTTTGGCTCTAATATCAATGACCAATTAAAATCAATACCGCTTATAAATTTACTAACGCATGTGAACTGATTTTCGTTTTGCTTATTTTATATTATATCATAGTTTAAGCTTTATTTTTCTTCTCTCTTTTGTATTAAAAGTGAGTAACTTGTATGTGTAAGTTAATAATAATTATTATTAATACAAATAAATTTACTAATGTTTTTAATGCTAAAAAATTTGTTTTCTTTGTTATACATTCCATTCAGTTGAGAGGCCTATTGTTTAAGACGATAGACTTCGCTTTTTGGCCCATACAAAAAGGAAGCCCGGGAAAAAACACTTTTCTACATCGAAAATTGCACAAAATGAATATATTTTTTTATACTGCCTTCTAAAGGGTGAAAACTATGTCAGTATGTTTTCGAATTTTCGATGCGTTTCGTATTAACGTTCACTGTCAAACATGTACGATTTTATCAAAAAATATTATTTAAGGAAAAAGTGCTGCTAACTCAACTGTTATAAAGAATTATAAAATTATAAAAAGCCACCGACGTAGCTTCTTCTTTCTAAAAAATATATATTTTTTAAAATTTCAATTTTGTGAAAGTTTCGGTGTAGAAAAGTGTATTCTCCATAAACCCCTTTTCGAGCGATTTCTGTAGGTAAATTTGAGCGTTGTCTCATTCGCACATTTCGCATTCGCATGTAATGTAAGTGTGCGTGAGCTTATTGTGAGCGGGACAGAATGACAGACGCGGGTGTTCCGCGTGTCGTTCAAAGTCTAGCCTCTTAACTATAAAATTATTTTGATAATGCAAATGGAATGTCAGAAAATAGTCTCTAATGCAGTGATGACCCAAGTTGTAGGTACCTACTGCAGCCCGTGAACAAATTGAAAATGGATAAATTGGCACTCCGGCTAAAAAGGTCATTATTACTGCTTTAAGCGCGGTACAGACTCGAGGCTGACATAAAAAGATACTGTGTTATAAAGTATCTTTTCTACTGACACACTACGTTATAAAAGATTTCTTCCTACAATATCTAAATTATCTAGCTGCACAGCTTATCTGCCGTATGCGTATATACTGTGTCTGGCATTATCCAGACAGTGCAACATTTCTTGTATCTTTACAGCTCTTGGTTTTTGTCAATTCTTTACCGGCCTGTTGTACGACCGCCTTCAAAATCAAGAACAAATCATTAGATATCATCATTATAATGATTATACATAGTAGATTTCCAAAAGTTTTCAGGTTATTTGTAACCCGGAAATCTTTGTCTTTCTGAAAAAAAAATATGCACCTCCCATAGAAAAGTGTTGTAAGTCAAAAATTTAATATTACAGGAGAGCGAAAACAAATTATTGAATGATGAAAAAGCGGTCCTGCCGAAAAGAGATATTATGACACTTTTCTACGGGATGCATGATACGTATACATAAATAATATATTTACAATGGGCTCTCTGCAGTATAAAACTGGGCAGTAGAGTAGCCTATTTGTGACTGAATCACGTGAGAATTGTGAATTGCCACACGGTCGGACAGTTAGCATTTTCAAAGTCAAATATGTATCTATTTACAATATTGTCGTTGCATATCTAATATGAGCAATGTGTCGATTTAGACGAAAATGAGTTAAATATACAGTTATTTTTCTTATTTTTTCTCCATCTTCTACAATTGAGCCATGTAAAAATATCAAATATTTAAGGCGATAAAAAATAAACCATCGGAAGACAATCAAAATGTACATAATAGAAAATTTAAAAAGTCATATCCTCTGCATACCACTATACAATTCAATTGCCTTGGAATGAACATAATATTAACATCATTTTATGATGCCTTGCTGTCAAATTTGAATAAATTTAAATTAAATATTTTGACATTATTATGGTATGTATTATAATTATGACGAAAACTGTATACAGAATATGAAGCATATGAGAAAAACTGTGCATAGAAATGAAGCATGTGAGAAAAACGCATTAAAATTCAATTTTCTGGCATAAAATAATTAATGTTTGCCATAAATATATTCTTATAATGAAGGAAATATATTTTTCTTTGTCCATAAATAGAATTGTTATTTTCCGTTTTGTTATTTTTTAAACAGTTTTGATCGATTATCTCAGAAAGTACTCGAGAGTCACATGCTTCATATTCTAAATGCAACGACGATATGTAAATTCATGCTACTCTGTACAAGAATTTGATCGGTAATGTGAAGGGCTGTTAAAGAATTTAAAAAATAAAACAAGCAAAGATTTACAAATAAGTTATTTTTATTCAATATCAAATACAAAATGACTAGGTTTACATAATGCAATGCACCCATACAGTTAAATCATAAGCACATATTGCAAATGATACAGAAAGCGCCAAGAACTTTTTAGATAAATTATTAGTATATTCAGTACAATGTATGGGACTTTTAGAACAATACGTACTGAAGATTATTTAAACCTCTGTATTAAGTTTAGCTAGAAACTCGGTTCTCGGTCTTGATTAATTAAGTCACGGTTAAAATTGCTGGCTATGGAAGCATGAATCATTTTCGCTTACATAATTATAAACTGTGACTTACAAATAGCATCACTTTGGTAATTTTATAAGTGAACATGATGTTTCCATCATCATGAATGATTTCTGAGAACTTTGGCAACTTGGATAAATGATAACCCACCTACAAAATAAGTTAAAAGACAAATAATCATTATTTATTGGCAGTAAGGCAGCCTCCATGGTCGAGGGGTAAGACTCAACTAGCATTCCAGAGATCGCAGATTTAATTCTCGGCGTGCGAGAATGTGGGAATTGTGGAAAGTTAATTTTATTTAATCAATTTTTGTTGTTTCGCAATTAATGCACCTACAATAATGTATGTATGTTTGCGGCACATTCCAGAGTGGGATATACTCTCAGTATCACCGTGGTAAGAGACCACCATTCAGAATTATTGAAACATTGGTTGAAGTGGCTTTAGCCGTGTTTGGTAGCCAGATCTGAATAGCCGGGTACTTCCCCACTTCTTCTACCCTTGCACCTCAAGGGCGCTAAGGGCAACCTCACAAGTTGCTCTAAAATGTTTAAACTTGCAAAGTTATATTTCAATTATCTGGGGTTATGCGACTTTTTACATAATTTTATGTAGATTATGGTTACATACTTCATATTTAAAATATGTTTATATTTCATACAAATAAATTTCTAATTAAATAAAATGTTACGGCGGGCACAAAGTATGAAACAGTAAAAAAAAAACATATTTATTTACCGGTACACCATCTTAAAAATACATACAGTAGAAAAATTAGGTGATTAGATACATTTATTGAAACCCCAATTCAGTTATTAATTACCCTGAGAAATACTTAAAATAAAATAAATTGAATAAATAGAATTAGATTAATTGTCACTAAATAAAATTATATAAACATTATATAATATTTTTCAATTCAATTCACTAAAGAAAAAAATTCTATGGACATGACAGATGTATGCTAACACTCAGTGGCGTAGCTAGGGGGGGTTGGGCGGGGGGGGGGAGAGGGGGGGGTGGTTTCTGCCCGCATCTGGCGCCATCCGATCGAAGGCGACCGTGAAAAAACTTACGAAGATAGAATATTGCCCCAAAAATATTTTACAAATTAATGAACTCTCTTTTTTACTGAATTTTTTATATTTTCATAGCTCTATGGCTCGGTCGGTCAGGGATTCCCCAAAAATTCTGATATTTTATTTTCATTCCTAGCTCTACTATTGCTAGGGTTGGGTTGGGATTCCCCTGAAATATTCCTTGATTGTCCCCTGTGTCATATTCGTTTCTTTCGTACATTTAATTGAAATGAACTTGTGAAGTGAATCGTTACCTGTTGATTGACGTGAATTAGTGAAAAAGTTGATATTCTGTTAGACGAGATTTAACAATTTTGGAATATTAACATTTGAGCATGAGGCAACACAATTTATAAATTTTGAGGATGTAATTTCCGAGCTTGCATCTGTCAAAGCTAGAAAGAAAATAGTTATATGGGAGTATTATTATAATTCTACTCTCATTCTTCTTTTGCCATATCCAACTTTCAACTTCATACATCAATATGAAATATGTATGACAGTGGCGGATACATATGCCAGCCCGCACGCTATTCATTTGTTTCTTTCATCAGTCGACTCTGAGTCGAGTTATCGAGTAATTGTACTTTCATATGTAGTTTATGTCTGGCACATAGATAGCTAACCTACGAAAAAAGTCGCGGCCATTCTAGTGTGATTATTCAGTCTGGCATTTGTTCGAGAAAAGTCGCGAATATTTTGTATTTGTTTACACTCCATAAAAGACTGGAAGCGAACATTCTAGCACCGAATGTTCTCGAAACAACCGAGCTACACATATAAGGGAAGTAGAGTCGGTGCCAGGCAGTCAGTTTGTTGGTGCCCCCCTTGAGTTTTTCTGTATCCGCCACTGATGTATGATAAAACAATACTATGCATTATGTACTTACTATCAAAATAGTGTAACTTGAGACTCTCATTTTATTACTTAATAAATTGAATTGTTTTTGATTTTTATTAATTTTGACAGTTTTCATTCTTGGGGTGACGCCACGTTATCACATCCATGCTAGGCTATGCCACTGCTAACACTGCTCTTTAGGAAAGCAATCTAATATGATTTTGTTCATAATCTGTAAAATCGTTCTAATCAATATTTCACTTTTTCTCACACCAGTTTGTACTCTAGCTGGGAATAATCCAGTACATAATAACTCTTTACATAAAAATTGCACACAGAATCAAAATTTCTAAAAAAAAAACTTTTCCTGCATAGTTCAGGGACCCATTCTGGAAAAGATTATGGAAAATGAATGAGCGCTAATAAGTACAACCCATTTTAAGAAACTAAGCCTTGATAAATTATTAAAAAATATAATTTAAGTAGAAACTAAAAAAATATCCTTCTGAAATAAATCAAATGAGAATATGCTTACTCACATCTATCTACCGGCACCGTGCATGACAGAAACGGCACAGACTAAAGTAAAATGGCACCATATCAACAGAAGAAAGAAGCGAACAAACAGTTGAAGCGATTTCAAATTCAAAAGAATTGAAATCGCATTCGCATTGGACTTCGCCGCTTCGTCACGATGTGCATGTTTTACTCGCATCTGTTCCGTGTCTGTAGATGTGAACAGACCTTTAGGCTAGAATAACACAATTTGTTTATTGAAACCTCGCCATAGATTCTAAATGGCACACAATAACATCAAACAGTCACAGTACACCAGAACCCTCAACTATGGAATGAAATCTATTTTATATAATATTAGTATGTATACATATAAGTAAATGCTTGTTTTCTACACTAAGCCTAAGCGGCTTGTGCCGTGAAAAGAAGAGGTCCGTTATGGATGGTGATGCGCAGTTCAGGGATTGCCAATGGAGACAGGCAGGAGTTTGTCTGCTCAAGCACCAGACCAGTCAATGCTTTGTGATTTTGAAGTAAACGTTTATCAGATGTTTGTTTCTCTTGTCATGGTAGTTGTTTTGGAAATTCTTTTATAAGAGGGCTTGTCATGGCATGTGATCTTTCTTGATACTTGTTATTACAACATCTGTTATGGAAATACTTCCAGGTTTATTAGATAATCATCCGTTATCCAAGGAGTCAGGAAAACCTAAAATACTAACGTATTATGAATATATACTAATAAAATGAAAACTTTTGAAAACAAGGAAATCAAATACAAATATTGGATCTCTACTACTCCTTACCTTTTGACTGCATTTCGAAAATCCAAATTGGTGGGAAGGATTAGATACTGACATTCATTTTGTATTTTTTATTCCTTTTTCTTGTGATCACCTTCTGAAATTTTTAAACAGTTATCAGTTTCATTTTACGTTTATGCAAAATAAAGGTAAAGTGCATTAATTCGTATGGTGATTCTTGGTTTTGACTGGCGCGTATCGTAACAGCGGAAAATACCTAATGGTGCAGGCCGCACACGCCGTACTAATTTTATCTTTTTACCAAAAGTTGGAATTTCAATTTTTTTTTTTTCCTTACACTATCGTGTAGAACCACCTCTCAAAGTTAATGCACTTTACCCCCGGACACCCTGTATATTAGCATGGAAACCACTGCCTGCTTACTGACAGTGATAAAAACACTTTCTTTTATTAGAAATATTTCAGTTTATTTATGATCTTTGGAGGCGTTGGCCATTATTAAAACTTGCACTGGCAGCCAAACTTCTCTGCAATCTTTTTTGAATCAATCCTCTATGAGTAGTATGTGAAGAAACATATCTATGATAGCCCTGAAATGAAACTCTTTCACATGGGTACCGCCGCCGCACCGGGAACCATTTATTTATTGAGACTGGTTGTGAGAGACCTAACCTAGACCTCTCCAGCCGGACTCTCTCGACCCATCGCCTTGCACTGCAGTGGGAGGGATTGATTCATACACCCCGTCACTCCTGGACACATGGACCCCGGATTCCTACCCACCCCTCATACCTTTTTCTTTCCCATAACTTCCTTTCCTTCCTTTCACAAAAAAGAATCTCCCCACACAGCATCCACAAAGATGATTTTTTTTTCTTCCTCAGGGCCTCCTGTGTGGAGCTAATGTAAAAAAAAAAATGGTGCTTCTGAAGCCCTTAACCACTCTAACGCTTTTTGCCACAATATGGCACTATTTCCAAAACCACGGATTGCTTTGCTGCCAAAATATGGCAAACATTCTCTAGATTCTTTAAAAAGTTTTAAAGTTAACGACTTAATAAAAAAAAAAATTATAAATCCTACGAATATGTGATAATAGTCTTCATATTCAAATTTGAGGGTATGATTTTTTTAATGCGCGCAAAAATTTCCTTTAGCAATACAAAAAAAAAATATTTAATTGCTCTGTCGTTCCAGTGGTTATAAGGTCAGCGGTGAATGGAAAGAAGATATCAGGGGAAGTCACAGTGGAATAAGTGAATAAGCAAGATTCCTGGTCCAGAATTGGCCATTTGCTTAAGTAGCTTGCCTAGCTCAGACAATACAGAATGCTTTGAATTTAAACTGACCGTCAGTTTCTTCTTCCTCCGCATCCAAGATATCTGTGCAGCAAACGGAGTAGAAGATCAGAGAAAGAAATCCTAGAGGAAGCCCGAATATGAGTGTGGTTAGAACGGGATTTCCCAGCCACATGTATTCC
This sequence comes from Limnephilus auricula, assembly GCA_951813805.1. Taxonomy (NCBI): domain Eukaryota; kingdom Metazoa; phylum Arthropoda; class Insecta; order Trichoptera; family Limnephilidae; genus Limnephilus; species Limnephilus auricula. Next base: position 5,950,046 of record OX638396.1, read on the forward strand.
AGGGAAGTCCTCGCCTGGAAATACATCCTGTAAAAGCGGACCATGAGGTTGTCACCGCCGTAAACCTGGAAATTAACAAAGCAAAATAAGAAAAGCATGTCTAAAGGTTTGATTACTAAATAATTATATTTGGATGATTTGTTTAGCGCCGTTTTTGTGTAAAATCACCTCAAGGGCACTGAACAAATTATATAATATATTTCTATATTGCTTATAGACAAACCATTATAACAACTGAACCATACCAAGAATCATGAAATTTGTTAGATCACGTAAACTGGAAAATATTTGAAAGTGAATTCTTTTGTACCTTTTAAAGAATATTAGACGTGACAATGAATATACATTAACACACTTTAGGCAGGCAAAAATGAGGAAACCGTTAAGAAAATGGAATTTGTTTTAAACCAATATATCTATAGCAACTTATCTAGTACCTTCGCACTGTATTCGCTACATACTTGCATAGCAGTACCTACCTACCTACATCATACTAATTAGCACCGCCCGGCTGTCTCTACCTACGCTACGAATTATTATTTTGACCACCTTCTCGAAAGGTCTCCCTGCTGCGACACACAATGCATTGCGCTGCACCGAAATTTCGGGAATATTCAAGCGTGAGCGCATTTTAATCTACCGCCAGTACCTGCCAGGCCTGGGCTATATATACGGACTGCAGTTAGCCAAGGGAGTCTTTTAGTTTTTCAACGCGGTGTTCATTCGGCACAGGCACAGGCATCATCTCTCAAATCTGCAGTTTGCGTGTCGGAATAATCTTACTATGATTGTAAATACTCTACATTTGTAAATAGTCATATGTAAATACATATACATCTCATCACTTCATAACCGAGTGTTTATTTTTCCGACCAGCACGCGCGGAGATATCACGACACACCGATATCCCCTCTTTGAAACGGAGGCCCAACTCATTTCCTCCTTCATCACCGGAGGCCCGCACACTGCCTCCAAATATCTTTTAAAATAATATTTTCATTTGAATGTTTTTTTTTTGTGTAGTACACGCCACACCCCAACTATAAAAGTTTTGTCCAAAATTATTACCTACTTTGTAATAGGACTCTATAAACAGAAGTTAAATTCAGCGTTGGACGTTTTACGTGTAAAAAATATACATATTTTATTACTTTACAAAAAATTACGTGGGTTTCAAAATAACTAATCAATTTTTGAATTTTCGTTTCCGAGGGGCTGAAAAACAAAACCATGAATGTGAAAACTTCTTATGTGAAACGAGGTTTTTACATAAAAAAAGATAATATAATTAATTAAATAACGTAATTACCGGTGCAGTCTGGTTGTATATTGTTTCCAAGAAAGAGTGCAGAGCCTCCGGAGTGAGCTGGCTGGGATCGTCCTCGGGGATGTGATGGTGCTTGGTGGTGGAGTTGATGACTATGAGGTGCGGCACGGACACCACCGACATCACTATGGAGTTGGCCAGCTCGGGGGATCCCACCCAACCAAACTGGAAGTGCTTGTGGAGAGTGTCACGCTTTTGCCTGAAACGTTATGATTACTAAATGATAACAATTGAGGACATGGTAAAATGCATTACATATCATACAAAACATATTGTTTGGTCGCGCATGAAATGTGGAAACCATAGGGCAATTACTTAGCCTAAAAATAATTAAGTTAGCAAACTATGTGATAGAGTTTTCAGAAGAGTATGTATGAGACGATAAACAGGATTTCCGGGGGTAAAGTTCATTAACTTCGGGGGTGATTCTACATGATAGTATAAGTAAAAAAATAAATAACTTTTTTAGAAATTTTAACTTTTAGGTGTACTTTTTGGGTAAAAACAACACTATTATTTTCCGCTGTTACGATACGTAATAATCACAACTGCCACAATCACGCCCGGCTGACTTACAGCAAATTTATCGGGCAAGTTTGTACCTTACAGTAAGGATTTTTAATAGGTACGTCTTTTTGTATGGGAAAAAAAAAGTTGGAATTTCGGAAAAAGTTATTTATCTTTTTTACTCCTACCATTATGTAGAATCACCTCCCGAAGTTAATCCACTTTACCCCCGGACACCTTGTATAAATGTGAATGAATAAGAAGTGTGTGCCGAGACAGAGTTGTGTGGCGGTTTATCCTCTCTGCCTACCCACATGAATGCATTGCTTTCATACAAAATTTTTCAAAAATATTATTCAACTTCAGAAAAAAAATCCCAGTAAAAATAGTACATTCAAATTTGATGATTGTATTATTTAATTAGGCACTCCGCTGACGAGGCAACTGAAACCATACTAAGACCGGCTAGTTTCTATGTCTCGATTGTTCAAAAAGCTTGTTTAAGAATAGACGAAGAACAATCAGCTGACAGCTGGCAACTAGCAATGGCCGGCCACGGCAATCGGGATCGCCTTATAGTCCCTTTCCGTGATCTGCTGACAATGTGCTAAGAAAGCAATATGTGAATGTGTGAAAGAAAATTGGAGTAGGTAAAGGAAGATTTGATGAGAATATTTGTGAGGAAAGCCATATCCTACCCAGAATGGTTGGTGAGGCCTTCTCTCACCAGGAAAAAAAGAAAATAATAATAAAATGTATGTATCTACCTTATAACTGACTCTACCATATTTTTGAATTCAGTTTCTTCAGTTGAAATCTCATTGAGTTTGTTTTCTTCGACAACAGCCAATACAAGGAATTTTTCCAAAGCCAGCAATTCGTTTATGTTGGCCCTAGATATTTTGGGGAACGTTCCAAACCTTTCCGCATCAATCCATTTGTGCATAGTGGTATTTAGGAGGGTTTGGTCTTCTAAGATTCTTAGGTCCTCTAAAATGGAAATAAAAAAAGCTTTTAACTTTGCATATGAAACATATCAATCAGAGATCATAGATGGCACACATAACAGCATACACAACTAAAATTACCGCAGTAGTGGTTCAAACTTTATCCGAACATGGTACAAAATATACTTTATAGAGGAGTTGAATTTAAAATCTGATTGAATATCATTAAAATATATATTTATTATAATCACACCTGGGAAGTAATATGGAGAATTATCTTTGTATACAAAAACAACCGGGAGATTATCCAAGGGCACATGTTTGCTGGCCACCTCCTCTGAAGTTGCGTAGAATGAGGCCAGAGGTTGGTATTTCTCAGCAATGTAAAAGAACATATCCTGAAAAATTAAAACAACAGTCTTGAGTCACAGAATATTAAATTTTTCAAGACATCAGTAACAACGAGAATGAAGCCATATTAAGAGAGATATAATATCATGTTACGCATAATAAGCAATGGTTACGTATTACTTATAACCTTGAAGGTTGTGATATGTATTACTAGTACAAGGTTAGGTTTTACATAAGTCGCTGAATTCTGAATTTCTACTGTTTTATAACATCTTAGAACACTAAGTTTTAAGTTTCTAAAACAAGATACGTATGTTATTATATGAAATTCCTTCGAAAGAAAAAATCGCAAAATATGCTCTGAAAATTATTATAAACACGTTATATGAATGTATGAAAAATTCAGTGTTTCTTTAAATGCTATTTAAGACATTTCCCATGAAATATTTGCTCTGTTTTAATGTTGTGTTTTATTAAACATTTTCACAATTTTCGCTTAAATATTATCATTTTTATTATTAGCCAACTTCCCTTCTCCCCTTCTTCTTAGTTTTGTCCGCTTACCAGGCCTTAAGTTCGAACTGGATTTGCACAAATTATTAATAAGTTTAAAAATTAAAACAGGTATTTCGTAAAAACCACGATCGATCTTTCATATAGTTTCCATTTTTTTGGTTTAAAGTCGACACACTTTGATCAGGCGAGAACAAGGTGCCCGTTCTAGAAAATCGAAAATAATAAGTACATTTGAATGATTTTTTTTATATTGCGCCCACCATACCCCAAATATAAAAGTATTGTCTAAAATTATGACCTACTTAGTAAATAAACTACATAAACCGAAGTCAAAGTCAGTGTTGAGCCATTTAGTGATGTTTTATGTGTAAAAAATGTACATATTTTATTACATTACAAAAAAAAATCTTTTTCGCTTTGGTACAAATCATTATTAACCTGTCATTGGCCGTACGTACTCCGGTGTACCATCGATTTTGGAAGCGATTTTGTCCCTTATGTATAAAGAAATTGTATGAAGAACAAGGTCAGAATCGCTTTTGCCATTCTCGTTCTTGACGTAACGAAATACTGGATAGCGTCTAGCCTCTCGGAATAATTCAAATTAATTCACGATGAAGCGCCGGGCATCAAAGATAGCGGACAAAATGGCTGCCGCTTGATAATATGAACGGAGTCGTATTCAAAGTCTACATTTTTTCATTGTTTTTTTTACATAAATCCATTGTGGAAAGCATAGATTTGAGTGATTATTAGGAAGATCGTTTTATCTAGGTACATTATTTTGATGTAATTTTTGTAATATATCACAAAAGAAATGTTATAAAAATTGAGTTCGTAAGAAAGGTGAGAACTGTCAAATATTTTACGTCGTATTGAAAAAATATATTTTTCCTATGCTGGCTTTCAACAGGTTAATTGGACACTATCATTAGTGTGAGAGTAGGTTCTGTGTACCATGCTTTGAAGTAAACTGTATGAGTAGCAGTTGATGGCAGATGGTTTAGGGGTTAAAATAATGACTAACTTACCCATAAAGGTCCCGACTGTTGGCCAACATACATGAAGAAAATTTGGTTCTTTTCTTTGATGATATCGACGGTATCAGGTTTAGTCACCACGGAGACGGGAGGACCGGCCATGCGCAGGGCGTAGTTAACTAACTCTTCTTTTGTTTGTTCCCCGGCAAACTCGTGCTTTAACGATCCTTTCAAACTAAAAAGAAAAAAATCAATCATAACTAGGCATTCAAATGAATTCCTAAAATAATTACTGCAATTGAAAATAAACTTAATTTATTAAAAGAAATAAGAAAATTCATATATCCGCCACAATCATTAATGTTAATAAATTTTTTTTATTAGAATAACTCTCTTTTTATAATAACTTTTGAAGATTGTATGGGAAAAATTAGTCCAATTTGAAATAAGAGATTGACAAAAATGACTTAAAAATAAGAGGTCTCAGTGGTCGAATTGGTTAAGGTGTGCGTCCTGGTAAGACGAGAGTTCATGGGTTCGAGTCCCAATTGCGACTGTTACCTTATTATTTTTCTGTGTCTTGTTCTTTTTTCATATTTCGTTTAGATTTGTTAGTATTATTATCTTCTTTAATGATACATTAATATTAAGTTTATAATTGAAAATATGTAAGTACTTAAATTTTTAAAATAAGTCTGATAAATGTCGTCACCTTGGTTGGATAATTATATAATCAAACACGATCAAATGTGACATTTACCGAAAGTACCAACCTTATAAAATAAATTCTTGTCAATGGATGTAGGTACAGTACCTACCTATTTTCTGGTTGAGCTAATTAATACAATATAATTTTCAAATTAAATACATATAACCTAACCTAGATTTTGAGTTTTCAAGTAGTTTAGCGGCTACGCTTTGTGTAACATGGTGAAAGAAACACAAAACCCCTTTACAGCGCCTGCTCATGTCAAGGCAAGAAAAACATCCCAGTTTTCAAGTAGTTTAGCAGCTACGCTAAGTCTGTGTAACATGGTTTGTGATACAAAAGAAAGTGCCCCCTTTACAGCGCCTGCTCACGTCAAGGCAAGAAAAACATCCCAGTTTTCAAGTAGTTGAGCAGCTACGCTAAGTCTGTGTAACATGGTTTGTGATACAAAAGAAAGTGCCCCCTTTACAGCGCCTGCTCACGTCAAGGCAAGAAAAGCATCCCAGTTTTCAAATAGTTTAGCGGCTAAGCTAGGTTTGTGTAACATGGTTTGTGATAAAGTGAGAGAAAGTGTCCCCTTCGTAGCGCCTGCTCGCGTCAAGGCAAGAAAAGTATCCCAGTTTTCAATTAGTTTAGCGGCTATGCTAGGTTTGTATAACATGGTTTTTGATACAAAAGAAAGTGCCCCCTTTACAGCGCCTGCTCGCGTCAACGCAAGAAAAGCATCTCAGTTTTCAAGTAGTTTAGCGGCTACGCTAGGCTTGTGTAACATGGTTTGTGATACAAAAATTAATGTATTATTTATTAAGAATCGATTTTTATGGTTTGGCAATCTTTTTAAAATATTCTAGCTATTAGTACCGTAGAAAATGTGAATGATTGATTTTCTATGAAAATATAAATAATTGAAGTGAATTAATTTCAACAAAATTAAAATGTTAAACGCATATTTTTTGCATGTTTTTTCGTCACCCCCGACATAAAAACTCACCTTTCTTAATAATAAAGCTAAATCTAACTGTTTGACCAAAAAATATTCCGTATTAACTGTGAGGCGGAGTAGTAAACAAATAATATAAATTTAAACAAACAAAATGTCAAAAATAAGATATTCATAGTAGGCAGTCCTTTCATTAATCCGTAAGTTGCTGATCGCATTTATTGTCATTTTGGATGTTTGTTATATCTTTTTAGTAAGCAGTTTTCAAATTAATAAAGCGAATGATGTAGACAAATCTAAACATTGACAATGTAATATTGGATTTCTGTAGATTTATATATAAAATGACTTTCAGGAATTTCCTCAGAAAGGAGTAGGTAAAAACAAGACTTTTGTTCAGGAAAACACACCGGCAGCAATAATGCAGAATTAATTCGGCTTCCGAATTAAGCGTAACTTGCTGTATATGTATTAAACTCGACTCGTCAGAGTACTAATTGTACTGGTCGTCGACAACCAATCAGTGTAGACTGCCAGTAAAAATAGCTCTGGACAGTATTACACAGGACATTTTAATTTTGAGTGTAGCAGACTTCTTTCGAATTTTAGTTGACAAAATTGTTTACTTACAACATGATGGTTGGAAAAGCTCGTATCTTGTAATGGGTTGCAACGGTAGTAAATCTGGTGCAGTCCAGCCGAGCCACTTTAACGCTCGAAGTGTGCAATGCCTGAGCCACATGGGACCAGACGGGCACCAGGCGGTGACAGTATGCGCACCATGGAGCGTAGAACATCACCAGCCAGTGTCCATCATTGTGGATCTCCAAAAACCGATCACTCAATTCCAAAACTCTGGATGCATCGTTGCAAGACACATAGGCCACTGGAAATAATATTTAATAATCAATTTATTAATATGTAGGTTTCGTACATCACACGAATAAATAATTTATTTAACATTCAAAATGATTCATTGAAGGGGATACCTATGGAAATTATATGAAATACATAAAAAGCCTTCATGTTTTCGTTTCAAATCCACCTCATCGACAGAAAACTTTATGTGAAATACAATTCAACTAAAATCATGTACGACAGGAAAACTCGGAAAACTGACGTTTCGCGGTTCCACAATCCGTGACAATCCGCGTACAAAGATAATTTTTATGATAATAGACAATATTCATAAATAAACCAATCCCACAATATTTTTCTTTTTATTTATCTCTGACTTTAGTGTTGCCACATTACCAAAATAGTAAGGCTGGAATCAGACGGTTCACTCGAGTGAAGGTTTACTATTATATATGGTTAGGCTGGAATCAGACGGTTCACTCGAGTGAAGGTTTACTCTATGGTTACTCGAGCAAATGTTCCCATCTTTGTTTCACTTTTGTTTCATTTCTTGTTCAAACGTGTCATTCCGAGTGAAATAGGTGGATTGAAATACAGAAATGAACTATTAGTGCACCGTCTGATTCCAGTCTTAGTTCCTCCGCTGATAGCTGAATCAGGCGGTTCACTAATCGTTAATTTCAGTATTTCATTCCACCTATTTCACTCGGAGAGTGTTGGTTCATTTATGACTAGGAGTGACACGTCTGAACAAGAAATGAAACAAAAGTGAACCGATCCAACAATGTTGGATACTTTCAATTGGCATCCTTCACTCGCGTGCGGATGAGGGCAAAGTTAAACGTCTGAGCACGGAGTGAATGCTCAAACAGTCCATCTCGCGTTCTGTCTTTACTGGAAGGATGTTATAACGTAGCACACAAAATGTCATAATGGTATTCGCTCGTCTAATTTGTTTGCTTTTGGGAACACGTGTCATAGAAACCGTTGGGTCTCTCTTACTATCATGGTTAGAAATATATTCTCGGCGGTATTGGGAAGATAAAACAACACGCTATAAATTTATTCAAACCTAAAAGTTAACCACGAAATAATTAAAATGTACATCTTTATGAAACCAAAGTTTCAGACCGCAAATTAAAAAAAAAATTAAACTTTGTGAATTAATTTTATATGAAACGATAAAAAAGTGAGGTGATGATAACTATTATAATTTATTTGTCTAATAAAATATGTTTGTGCTTTTATTTTTTTTCGTTACCAGTAATTTTGGTTTTAAAAAAATGTAAGGTGAGCTATTTATTATATGTTATATTATTTATTTCAAAAAATTTACATTTTAAAAATTACACCGATATTTTCAATATTAAAATTTGAAAACGTTTTTATTTTTGGATACGTTCACAAATATTCCACTTATTTGGATTTTATTTCAAAGCGGAAATATTCTGATCTACTGACAGAATATTTACATCATGAATTATTTATGGTTATGTAAACATGACGGGTTCTAACATAATTTTTATATATATTTTTTAAATATTTGTAAGATTTATAATTTGTAGGTAAGTTCGTAATAAAAAAGTAAAATCAAATTGTGTTATCGTGTCATAAAAAATAAAAAGGTTTATAAAACGAAACAATACTGTTTTTTTTTTAAATCTAATTGCGGAAAAAGCTCCTAACATGTTTCTCCTTAAAATTCACGGCCAGATCCAATGTCGTCGGTATTTTCTTTACTTCTTTTTGGTCAGTTCCTCGATCAATTTATTACAAATCAAAGCAATTCCAACGCGCACGACCTCGCTCGGCGACGCTGTAGCAGGAATGGACGAGTGAATACCATAAATAAACCAATAACGTGAATACTTATTTCTAAAGCGCCGTCTAAACATGGAATGAAAAGAAGATGGAACATTCGCTCGAGTTAACATGGAGTAAACCTTCATCCGAGTTAACCGTCTGATTACGCCATGACGAGGCAACTGAAACCAAACTAAGGCGATCCGCTCACTGAGGCAACTGAAAACTGCCAACTGCCAACTGTCTTTGTATGACAATGCGATGGCCCGCACACTACACAGTCACTTAAAAACCCGTCGTCAATGGTAACGCGAGCGGTGACTCGCGACTCTCACTGCTGATGGCCGTGGCCGGCCGTTGTTAGTTGCCAGCTGTCTTTTTGACCAATCAAGACATAGAAACCAGCCGGTTTTAGTTTGTTTTCAGTTGCCTCGTCAGCGGAGCGCCTTAATTGTATTTCAAAGTTACCAATGTCAACGCCAAAAGGAGAAAATTTCAAATCTGTTATCGAAGCATCGCGAAGCAATATCAGGTTATTAGTTTATTTATAAATAACAGTTTGACGAATGCTAAGGTCGCTCTGCTGATTTTAAATTCCCGAAACATGCGGAGAAATGCTTCCCTCATACATAAAATTGTTGTTTTGAAATAGTGTTTGTCAACTGAAGTAATTATTTTCTTGGCGATGCTTCAGCAGCTCGAAAATTCAAACAATGTTCCCCTTTCAAAATCTTGAGCAATGAGGGGTTATTTGTTTTCGAATGAAATGACTTCTTCTAACATCGAATAAATTGTGTTTCTTTTCCCTTGTAGGGTGAATGTCAAAATAATTCATATTCTACGCTTTCGTAGATGGTTCGCGTATAGTATTTTTTTTTTTTACTTTTAAACGCTTTTTAAAAGTTATGCTTTGAAATATTAAGAAAAATTTAATGTTCGCGAAAGTGCGCAAGCAATATAAATATTAATAAATAGTTTTGCCAATTAAAAAACTCTAATCTTTCAAGAAAGGCTAACAAATACAATGTTGGATTGAATCACCGATGAAATATTGTATTTGTTAGCCTTTCTTGAAAGATTTGAGTTTTTTAATTGACAAAAATATTTATTAAAATTCATATTGCTTGTGTACTTTCGCGTAAATTAATTTTTTCTTAATATTTCAAAGCATAACTTGTAAAAAGCGTTTACAAGTAAAAAAAATACTGTACTGTAAAGCGTAGAAAATGAATTATTTTGACATTCACCTTAAGCTGATTAAGATGAGACTTTTGAAATAAAAGTTTTGGATCCATTAATCGTCTGTTAGTTGTAACGCCATTCTCAAGAAGAAATGCTTTGATTTCTGGTACCTAATAGTGATTCGAGACGTTTTAAGACGTTCCCTCTTGATAACTAACGTACCTTGTTTTTTTTTTTACATGTTAGGTATTATTGTTCACATTTCAATATTAACCTCACTAGGACAAGCCTGTTTTGAGGATAATAAGTTTATACATGTTATCAAGCAGAAGATCATCGTACCTACTCACTTTCCATTTCAACTAAAAATTCTTTTAATTGGCAATGATTAAGATGTTTAGCTAAAATGGGGTTAATAATCTTAATCACCAATTCCATATCTATACAAATTTTTATTTGAAGATGTCTGCACACAAAGCGCTTCTTGATGAATGATGCAATGGTAAGGCTGGAATCAGACGGTTCATTCGAGTGAAGGTTTACTCTATGGTTGCTCGAGCGAATGTTCCCATCTTCGTTTCACTTTTGTTTCATTTCATGTTCAGACGTGTCATTCCGAGTGTCAGGCCGAATGAAATACAGAAATGAACGATTAGTGAACTGTCTGATTCCGCCTTAAGCGAGTAGGTATCTCGTGATTATTTTTTTCTTTCCAAATAGCAACCAACCCCTTTCTATTGGCCCCGTCTGCGTCTGTTAAAGTTGAAATCGACACAATTTTATCGAGAGAAATTTGATGTTTATCCAAACATTAAATTACAGCATGTGCGAGTTATTGGTTTATTTATGATGTGCGATATCCTCTCCGGTGACCAGAATGTTTAGTGGAAACTTTTTAAGTGTAGGAATATTGAGTACAAACTTTCCGTCGGATGTTAATTCCTCACATGATAATTCATCATGTCTCGAAGCGTCGAAAACTGATAATTGGGGTTTTTAACCTTAGGTTAGGTTAGGTTAGGTAAGGTTAGGTTAGGTTAGGTTAATGGGAGTTATGATGTGATGAATTATCATGTGAGGAAGTATCGTGTCTGAATAAATTTACTATGGGAATTCAGACGCTGAGATCTCATAGTCCGATGAGACATGGAACCATCCTCTCCATGCGTCTGACCTTTGAGTGGCAATACCCAATACTAAAATTCTTCTTTGGGAACTATACAGGGTGTCCGGGCGTAAAGTGCATTAACTTCGGGAGGTGATTCTACATAATGGTAGGAGTAAAAAAGATTAATAACTTTTTCCGAAATTACAACTTTTTTCCCATACAAAAAGACGTACCTATTAAAAATCCTTTGTGTGAGGTACAAACTTACCCGATAAATTTGCTGTGCGCCCGTCCGCGACGTTGGATTGTTGTGAGTCACCCGTATCGTAATGTAACAGCGTAAAATACTACCCAGTGCTGGCCGCAAACGACGGACTGATTTTATCGTTTTACCTAAAAAGTACCCATAAAAGTTGAAATTTCTAAAAAAGTCGATTATCTTTTTTAATTATATATGTAGAATCACCTCCCGAAGTTAATTCACTTTTCCCCTGCATAAGAAATAAATCATAAAAAAGCTAAAACTTGCTCTGTATCATTTGTTAAAGCCGAAACCAATTCGAAACTATTCCCCGTATCAAATTTTTTAAATTAAAAATTTAATATCGATTTATTTAATTCAAAACTTGCTTTAATATATGCATATATTCAAGTAAGCAATAAAAATGCTCAAAACGCACGATAATAAATTGTTAAATATCGTGTACTTCTTGTAAGTATTTTTTAATCATAAGTATTTATGATTTTTTAATAACGTCTAAATAAAATAAGTGTGTAAAAAATATTTTAAATATTTTGGTTTGTAAGACCTTAAATAAACAGAAAAACTGGGGTATTTTTGTCACAAAACACGTTCTCGGACTTATTTTTTAATGATTTTAATTTAACTAAAATTAAAATTCTGAAAACTGTGTTTACTAGATGATGTATTGGTTTATTTTGCTGTATAATTTATATGATTTGAAATTTGTGTTGTTTAATAGAATTTATCGTTTGAAATTTGAATAAATCTGCCAACGACCAATGGTATAACCTTAGTATATTAAAAAAAACTTATTTTTTCAATATTTTAAAACTGCGTGTGCCAGATAAAACAACAATCTTTCAAAATCAATTTATGTTTTTTTGTAAAAAAGAGTCACCTATTTTTGTATTTTTATTGGTATATTTGTATTTTTTTATCTGTATAAACATTATAATAAAACATGGTATGTAGTTAGCTGGAAGAAATGGGGTCTACCCACAAGCTACACCTATATCATACCTATACATAATAGGAGTGATTTAAAAGGGACTAATTTCCGGTATTCTCTGGTACCCTCTTGGTATTATATTAAGAATTCATATTTTACGCTTCCGTATATAGCGAGCGTATCGTATTTTTTACTTATAAACCATGGACATATGAATAAATCTATGTTATAAACGCTTTTTACAAGTTACGCTTTGAATTATTAAAGCTGGAATCAGACGGTTCACTCGAGTGAAGGTTTACTCTATGGTTACTCGAGCGAATGTTCCCATCTTCGTTTCACTTTTGTTTCATTTCATGTTCAGACACGTGTAATTCCGAGTGAAATAGGCGGAATGAAATACAAAAATGAACGATTAGTGAACCTGTCTGATTCAGCCATAAGGAAAATTTATTGTTCGCGGAAGTACACAAGCATTATGAATATTAACAAATTATTTTGACAATTAAAAAACTCTAGCCTTTCTTGAAAGATTTGAGTTTTTTAATTGACAAAACTATTTGTTAATGTTCATATTGCCTGTATAGTTCCGCGAACAATATATTTTTTTAATATTTCAAAGCACAACTATACGCGCGCCATCTACGAAAGCATAGAATATTGAATTTTTGACATTCACCAATACTGTTACCCTCCTGTGTACCACTCTATACTTATAATCTCACGTATCACTTTAATCTGTTTTTTAATTTTTATATCTGTGTTTTATTGTCTGGATTGACCGACAGTCCTGTTTCTTCACACCATTCTTCCACTGTTGCCATTGTTGATTGTATGAGGCCTCTGGTTGTGTCTGCATCCCAACACCTTATTATGGTTGCGATGTCATCCGCATACCCTTGTGTATAGAGGCCTTTTTATAGCGTTTAAATAAATAATTATTAATAAATGGTATTAATACGATTTTTGAAGTAAATATTATCTTGATATTAAATGTGCATTTATTTATTGTTCATAAAAGTCAGTTGCATACAAATAATTTTAAAAAACTTTCATATTTACAAATTAGGATTAACTTGATGCTAATACCCTTAGTTGCAATATTTAATTAAGTAAATTGAAATTGTATTTAGTGAAAAGTAAAAAAAACAAAGTTTTGACTTTATTTTGATGCTGTGGATGAATTCATTTTCAAACTTCTTCGAAGCACCGCAGTAGCACTGGAGCTTTTTTCGAAATAATTCGAAATCTTTACGTTGTGAAGTTAATACTTGGATGTCGCGTTTTTCGATATTAGTGGAAATAAAAAAAATAAAATTGTAATAAAAATGTGGTATAAGTCACTACTTTATTTCTTTCAGAACTGCGTAATAAGAGTAAGCCGACTGCAATACCTGAAAAAGAAGAAAAAATCATTAAAAATTTTAATAAACTGTACCTATTATGGTACAAATTATTGATTCAGCATATATCCTGTCCCTGAATATAAGAGGAAAGTGGAACATGAACTGATAATTGGTTCACAAAGAATGAAGGAATGCCGGCCAGGGGGCCTAGTCTCTATCTTTCGGTTTCACAAACAAGCACGTTTGCCGTTTAACCTTTCTTGACGGTGCTGTGAACTAAGCTGTCACGGTTTGTATTTACTGAAATATCTTTGTAAATATACTAAACATAGAGTTAACATTTTAGGTATTCCTCCACAATACATTTATGTATTGGATTAAATAAATACATTACACTTATATTTACTGAGTGTACAGCATCGGAGCGCGAGAAAGTTTTTAGCACGGTCAGAGGAGGGTTAATACGGATTCGTGACGTAGCTAAACCCGCGTTACGGGCGCTGTGAGAGATATAGACTAGGCCCCCTGTAATATAACGTCCCAAAATATTTAACATGTTACCAAGCAACAAAATTGTGATTATCACATATAATATGCTGAAAACGTGCGTCTCAATAGTGACACTCTGTATAATGATATTATAATTTTTTTTTTTTTGACAAACATTCCCGGGTTACGAATAACCCAACAACATTTGAAAATCTCCTACTGCCACCACACTAAGCGGAAGATATTGCTTGTGTTGTGATGGAGGACTTAGCCAGTCGAGGGATCGAACACGGAACGCCTGGGTGGGAGCCAAACGCGATGCCCATACAACCACTGACCGGTCGATAATTGGTAATAATATTATGAATTTATGTTTACATTGTAATTGAAAAAATATACTAATTGAACAAATATTGTAATTAAACACTACACCCATAAGTGTGAACATTGTAATTGAACACTAACATCCTGTTGACAAACTGCACGGGATTGTACTTTGAAAATCAATGAAAGGGCAATTGGATATTAGGTGCAAAAGTAAATAAAAACTCTGCAAGTTTTTGCGGACTTCATCGATATGGGAACGATCTTAAGTGCACGCCCTCTTAACCTTAACCGTATGAGGGGGTTTCTGGCGAGTTCATCAAAAACGAGTTCATCGAAAACGAGTTCATCGAAAACGAGTTCATCAAAAACGAGTTCATCGAAAACGAGTTCAACTAACTAAAATTCAACCTAACCTAACCTAACCTTTTTTCTGTGTATTTTGTAACTTTGCTTTCGATGAATTGATTTTCAATAAACTCGTCGGTTACCGTATGAGGGTATCGGTGGAAAGGAAAATTAGAAAAGAATAGCTGTTCGGTTAGATTCGGTTAAAGGGTGCGTGCACACCACATTGCTTTCCTGAACAAGTCGATAGAGCGAATAGGTTATTTCCAAGTTTTTTTTATTGCCTAAAAAAATTACAATTATTATGGCACTTTTATTTTATTTTTATGTTGATGAATAAATTTTCTACAGCAAGTTTAAGTTTCCCATTTTTTCAATACCGCCAAATCGATATTTTGGGGCGGGGCTATCGTTTGACGTCATAAAAATTGGCCGGCTTTGAAAAATTTATGATAGTAGTACTTGTTAGTTGTTTGTTGACGTGCGTATTTTGTGCCCTCGCCAACCACGGGCCGTATTGGTCTTGTCGGTTTTTGATCGTTTTAAAAATGAATAAATTTGATTAAAAACATAAAAAAACAAACATTTTTAGTACGATGTTTAAAATCAGAAAAAATATCTTTAAATATTCCACACATTTTCAACAGAATCCCTCTTTGTGAAAATACCCTGTTGTTGCTGTCTTTATAATAGTTATGTACCTGGTAAACAATGAAAAAATAAACCGACAGAAGGGTTTAAGGTTTTCTGAATGAAGTAAGATCGATTTTACCTTACTGCGGGTGAAATTAGTAAAACTTTTTCAAATAACGAAATTTTTTCTGGAATAGATAATTTAATCCATTGGCATATTTGGGGCCTAGCAGTCAAAAAATATAATTATTTTTCTTTAAAATTAGTATAGAACCGCGCAATGCCGAAAAAGTATTAGGAAATAAAAATAAATTGTTTTACATTTTTTAAGGTTACGTGGCTGAGGGTTTTGAATGGTCCTCCAGAAGTGTTAAGTGTCTTTTGAGAATTGTGTAAAGCCACCAGAATGAGCTTTCTGTCCGAAGGATCCATTTCGGGCCAAGGGGTGGAATAGAATGCAAAAGCTATTTCTTCACTCTGAAAATACAAATGTTAGAATAAATTATAATAATACTTTTTTTATTAAATAGTAGACTTTATTTAATTTAATTATCTCTTATTTCTTTAAAAAAAAAAACCTCTGAAATCATAAGGCTTGCAAGAGGTTATTTTAGTACCTACTTAATTATAAACTGTACTCTTTATCCAACTTATTTTAAAATTTAGAGCTACTTACAAGCCACTCGAGCATCATGTGCATAGCACCATCCAGTTTCCGCCATACTATTTTGCTATTGTTTGTACACGCCGCTACGCGCTGCACTAGCAAAATAGTTTTTTTTTATTTATAGAGAATACCTCACAAGAGTCCCAACTGCTCCCGTCTGGAGCCAGTGAGACTATGGCATCCCGAATTGGGGTATGTTGTGAGGCTGAAGTTAAGTGGGGAAGTGACGGAGATGGGGAAGAGGATGGTGGGAAAGTACCTGGCTATTCAGATCTAGTCACTAAACACGGCTAAAGCCATTATTAAGCAACGTTTCAATTCTGAATGGTGGTCTTACACCAGGGCGATACTAAGAGTATCTTCCACTCTGGAACGTGCCACAAATATACTTACATTATTTAAAATAATTAATTGTGAAATAACACCAATCAATTAGATAAAATTTATTTGCGCGCGCCGGGTTCGAACCTGCGACCTTCGGAATGGCAGTTTAACGCTCTACCGCTGGACTACGCCGGACGTCAGGTACTGGCAGATGCTGGGCATATGATGCTCGAGTCGCGTGTAAGTAGCTCCATGAACGGGCGGCCTAAAGAAATATTAACATTGGTTTTTTCAAACATCTTCAGGCATATGGGAACCATTATATTGTACAAATGTGAATAATGAAGTCCAAATTTAGATGCAGACGAAATGCAAAACGGTCGAGTTAAACAGGGCTTCGCTACGCTCAATCAATTATGGTTCATTGAAATAATACATAATTTCATTATTTTAATAAATCAAATTTTAATACAATCTTATATTGATAGATCCTTACCTTATTTTCCACCGTTTGTCCAAAGTGACAAAATAAGCATATTTCAACAAGCTGGAATGGTAAAGTAATCAGTGCTGTTGCATCCTAAATGTAATAAAAACAAAGTTAATTCTTGGGTACGATTTTATTATGTGTATTGGTTTGTAAAATGACGCCCGGGAAAAAACACTTTTCTACATCGAAAATTGCACGAAATAATTATTTTTTTTATAGTGAATTTTGGAAAGTGAAGCATATGTCGGTATGTTTTTAAATTTTCGATGAGTTTCGTATTAACGTAAACATTCACTGTCGAACATGTATAATTTATCGGAAAATGTTATTTAAGAATTCTCATAAAGAATTACAAAATTATAAAAATGTACCGTCATAGCTTCTTCTTTCGAAAATATATTTTAAAGTTTGGGTATAGATAAATGTTTTCTCCCGAAACCCTTTTTCGAGCGATTTCTATAGGTAAATATGAGAGGTTACGGCAGTTGTCTCTTTCACACGTTTCGCATTCGCATGTGTCGTAAGTGTGTGTGAGCTTATTGTGAGCGGGACAGATTGAGAGACGCGTGTCTTCCGCGTGTGGTGCAAAGTCTAGCCTCTTAAGTAGTGACACTCAATCGTCTCAATAGTTTTCAATCTATCGATGAAAAGGTCTCGTTTGGGTTCAAACGACATCAAAGCCAAACAGAGTATTGACATCTATTGGTTTTTTTGTGGCTTTTAACGCGACTGTGCAGCAAAGGGTCACCAACTAAACTTTAATTTTTTTTTTCGAAATAAGTATTGCTTGAATGTTATTTATGTTTGTCTAGATAGAAATTATTGACCCTTACCTCTAGATGAATCAGTGCAAAGCAAATACAAGCTGTGCTTACTGACAGCTGAAAAAACACCTGCCAGTAAAACGCATTACATCGAAGTTCGTTGGCGCTGGAAGTAAAAATATAGTAACAAAATAAATACATTTTTGTCGTATGCATGCTAAGGATCAACCTCTTACTCATCCCAACTCTGATACCTGCTTCCCAGTCTATCTAGGTATTGTCCCCTTCCCAGTCTATCTAGGTATAGTTAAATGTCCCCTTCCCAGTCTATCTAGGTATATATAGTTAAATGTCCCCTTCCCAGTCTATTTAGGCATAGTTAAATGTCCTCTTCCCAGTCAATCTAGGTAAATATAGTTAAATGTCCCCTTCCCAGTCTATTTAGGTATAGTTAAATGTCCTCTTCCCAGTCTATCTAGGTAAATATAGTTAAATGTGCCCTTCCCAGTCTATTTAGGCATAGTTAAATGTCCTCTTCCCAGTCTATCTAGGTAAATATAGTTAAATGTGCCTTTCCCAGTCTATTTAGGCATAGTTAAATGTCCCCTTCCCAGACTATCTAGGAATTTATTTGTTATAATAAAAATACATTACATTTTTTTGACGTTTTGACTGTCTATATAAGGTATACACGTACGTATATAGGGGGGGGGGGGGGGGGGATTGGGGGTCCGGAACCCCCCCCCCCCCTCATTGATATCCATACTACTTGTCCAATAGAAAAAAATACATGCACCGCGCCGATTTTAGAAAACAATTATTTCTAAAACAGTCAAATAATTCTTTGTTACAGCCAGCTCTACCTTAAAGAGGTTAAAACTTACATAAGAAATAAAATTGGCTTTAATGAGTTAAAAAGATACACCGAGATCTGGCGGTGCAACTTAATTATTAATCAGTTAGCAATAAAACGTAAAAGACTAAATTTATTACTTTAAAGTTTCAACTTTGTTAGTTTGTTTTTCAACAATGTTTAATTTGTAAATGATAGATTCAATTGGCGTTAGAGCTCTGTTTTTTTTTAACTTTGGGGACACCCCCCTTGTCAAAACTATAGCTACGTCCGTGAAGGTATATATTAGGAAGCGTCTACTAATATCTACAGGAATTTCAAAAACTGAACAAATCGGACTGAGAATCCATGTGTGGACTAATATCTATAGGAGGTATGTTGGAACAATATCTATGGGAACCAAAGTGAGGACGAATATCTACAGCTCAAACTGCTGACTAATATCTACGGAACAGGTGATGTGGACGAATATCTACAGTACTGTCAGAGGTTGGATTTGCAATTATGTATAGCATATTGGCATAACGTAATATTGCGTTTGCAGTTTAAAGAACTTTCTTTTGCATCACAAACCATGTTACACAAACCTAGCGTAGCCGCTAAACTACTCGAAAACTGGGATGATTTTCTTGCCTTGACGCGAGCAGGCGCTACGAAGGGGGCACTTTCTTTTGTATCACAAACCATGTTACACAAACCTAGCATAGCCGCTAAACTACTTGAAAACTGGGATGTTTTTTCTTGCCTTGACGCGAGCAGGCGCTATGTCAATTTCAACATTACAGCAAAATACGTAGTATTAGGCAAAAACTTAATGTACGTACTTTAAACGTTTAAGCCTTTACGTAATTGAAGTAATTTATGCTTTTCGGTACAACCTCTTGCTCAGCTGCCCTCTGTAGATATTAGTCCCACCTACGCTCCATAGATATTAGTCACCACTGGGGCCCTCATAGATATTAATCCGAGCTTAGCTCTGTAGATATTAGTCTTCACTCTGAAGGTCACAGATATTTGTCCAACATATGAGCTGTAGATATTCGTCCGACATACAGGCTGTAGATATTAGTACCTGGAGTCATATATTAGGGTGTCCCAAGACATAAGGGAGAATTTTTTTTTTCGTGAATTTAAATACGCATACCCTCTTATTTTTTTCCATTTGATCCCAATAACTCACATAAAAATGTTATTTTGATTAAACACCGGCAACCCGTGCCGACTTGATGCCAAACATATGGTACAAAAATTTGTACTGAGTTAATATGGAAGGATTTTAAACTTAATTTTTTGTCGGATAAATAAAAGTAAAAAATGCACAAATGTTCAATTATGTAGTATTTTATATTTAAAAATGGTTTATTGGTTGCATCACAACACAGAATTTGCACTTTATCTTCCAGACTGTCCGCTTCCCGAAGAACTTTCCAATCGTGGCACAGCAATACGTGGTTTTTTGTTTTGTAGAAGGACATAATTTTGCACTTATCCTCTGTTGGGGCAGAAATCGGTCCCGAAAAGCGGAAGGAAATGGATAAGAGAGGAATTGTCGACTTACCGCTTTTCTTCCTTCGCTTTACAATTGTAAAGCGAATTGGTTCTCACTTCAAATTTAGAGCTCACTAGCACACGATTGAACTTGCTTTCCATAAGATTCCGACACGGTCGAAATACCAGCTCCGTATTCAACACTGAGATGTTGACAGGAAGAGTTGCTCATTTGAAATAACAATTAGTGTGACAATTTTATTGCATTCAGTCGACAATAAAGGTAAGGAAACAAAAGGATTTTGTGGGTAGTATTTATTTTGGGAAAAGGTACATTAGGATGAATGCAAGGCACCAACATCCTCATTTAGTTTCAAGTAATTAATTTTAAACAAATCATTGAATGGGTCAATATCTGATTGGAAAAGAAGGTAGTCGGTTGAGAAGGTCATAATGGATTATTTTTAGGACCCTATGGTCTGTCATCCGCAAAAAGACAAAAGCGCGTGCGAGAAAAAATACTAATAATATTTATCATAATATATTAATATTAAGACTCTTCATGTTCCTTAAAAATAAATACATTCTAATAAAAATAATAACTGCATTACAGAAAAAACTCCGAAAATCCCAAACTTGAAAGACACTCCACCATTGTATTATTAATATTTATATTTAGACTAAAAACAATATTTCAGACGATACCTGATAATTATACAATTATTATACACTGCGAAACAAAATTTTGAAATTCCAATGGCTGTTATTCCCGTGATGTTTGGTTTTGAAATGATAATATGCATGGTTCCTACCTGGATGTCATTTTACCTAGTACCTACCTCTCCCCATCCTTACCACATCACTTGCTGAAAGAAATTTTGAACTTGGAACAGTGATTGGAAAATTGGAGGGCTTTTGTTCCGGTAAAACACAGAGAAAGGAAGAGGAATCTAGCGAGAGTTTTTGAAGCAAGTTTCGTTTTGTTATGTTAATATAATTGTGCATTAACTGAAAATATCATAAAAAAGTAGACTATATCGTGTTTAATTGTTTGTGTTGTTGGGCAATAATACCTCGAGGTATCTTAGTTAAATAAACTGTACCTACTTATACGTTTGTGTCGTGTTCCCGAGAGGTAAGTGATTGGTTTTCTTTTCCTTGTTTCCCATTTTTGTTCCCAACACATAACATCACCCAATTCCAACAAATACCATTTCGTTTAGTTAGTTTTTCTTTTCGTATTATTTACAGTCCATTTCACCAAATGCATCTGAAGCAAATAGTTACGAATGCAACACGTGAATTAGGCGACTTCCACTGTTATTTATATCATCAGTAAAATATTATAAAAGCAAATAATTGATTGGATAACGGGAACAAAATTGGAGCAGGACGGAAATGCCTTGGGACTAGGGGTGAATGGCGTGGACTTGAGCCATTGGAGAGCATTTGTGGAGGAACACAATTCTTACACACAGATGTTGTGATGACGAGGAAAACGATTTTTATTGTGATCAACATATTTAATACTTACGTCAAAATAGTAGCATGTCGTTGTATAACCCTCTTCAACGACTTTCTGAGTTCACTTTTATCGAATCCCCGTTCATATTTAATATGTGATATTTGGTAAATTAGCAAATCTATGTGCGCGTTGATGAAATCGCAAAAACTTATAAAAATGCAATTATAAATCGTTGCTGACGAACCAATGACAGCAAACATGAAACTTCGAGTAACAATATCACTTTGGAACATGGGGACAGTGATTTTGTTCACCTCAAAACAGTATGGTACCAAATCCATTGAAATCACAAGACAAGTGGTGAATCCAGTAAGTCCGTACATGAATTTTATTACAGGCTTCGTTTTATTTTTAATAACTGTTTGGTATTCCTCTTCTTCCGGACTGAGGTGGTTATTGAAGAAATCCACGACAGTTTCAAAAGATTGTCTGCAAAAGAGCAGACGGTAGTGTTTTCCGATGGCGTTGGTCATATTGCTTCCGAAAAAGATGACCAATATTGCATCGCTAACTGAATCGTAGTGCTGTGAAAACGAAATGATCAAAATGGTTATAAAATAGATGGCATGTATTAAGAAGCAGGTGGTGCTGATAACTTTCTGTAAGCGAACTCTTATTTTTAAAGGATTCCAACCAAGTAGCCACAAAGGAATCACTAGGAATTTATAACAATCAAAGTAGCTAACAACCATCTTTCTGACGTTCTATACCAGTTATAACTCTGAAAATAGCAGCTTGTAGGGAAGCTTTCAGGTTTTATACTCCCCAGTAAGAAGCTTCATTAATAATAGTAGGGCAATCTGCAGTTTTTCTATTCGCGTCTAAATATTCCGGCGGATATTTTTTTTTGTTGAATATTTTATTTAGCTAAATTTTTTTTTACAATATCCTTACGTGTTTCTATTCTAAAACTACTATACTAATATCTTTAATTACGTATGTACTAAAATTTGGACTTGACAACATTGAGAAATAACCCACAAAAAACTGAAGTACATTTAGCTTCCTTAACATTTATTTATTTTGGTCATCCCTGCGAAAGACATTCTCAGTATCTCCCAGATGAAATTTATTTATCTAGATAATAAGAGGATATAACAGACCTTTTAATTATTATTCTTAAGATTTCTTGACACAAACATTTTTTAATCGCCCCAGCTAAGTGACATTCCCGTCGAAGGAAGGCTGAAGCTTAAAAGAGGTTTGGAGGGAGAAATATAAAAACACTTATAATGTAATTTTCATTTAGTTTTTAAATGTAAAATTTGGTTTAAATTAATTAAAATCATATATTTTGCATATGTCCGTAGCTTACTAGAATACGCTTCACAAGTATGGAACCCGCAATACAAATCTGGAACGTGTTCACAATCTGGAATGTGTTCACAATTTAGAACATGTTCAAGATTGAGATCAATCATTTTAAAGATTTCCGTAGCTATCGTCCCCACCTAAATCACCTAGATTTGACCCCGTACTTCAATATGTTATCATTAGAAGAACGAAGAAGCTCGGCTGATGTACTCTCTATATCCAGGTCCGTCGTGCCCGGAACTCTTACAACGAAGCCAACTACGCGTTCCCAATAAAGCAACCCCTCGCTCGATGCAATACCAATTCTAAGTAAAACTCCTTCATTTATCGTGCATCACACATTTTCAATACATACTATACAGGGAAGTTGAGTGAAAAATATATTGAGTTATAAAAAAATATGTTCATGTTGATGACATTTCGTGTTTTTAAATTAAAAAAATAACCATTAAAATGAACTTTTTTCGAAATTTGAGTAACTGAATTGATTAGTACTAGTTAATATCTAAGTACTAAAACTTTGTAAATTTATTTTTTTCGTCCATATTAAGCGTAACCCGGTTTTGTAAATATTTTGCCTTATATTTTACACAATCAAGGACCGGGTGACGTCACGAACTCTCCCGCACGGTATTATACTCTTGCCGGCGTTTTCGCGGGCTTTAATAAAATTCAAACTTGTAGAATTAATTTAATTATGAAAACGAACTTTAAAAAAAAAAACTGGTATTTAAGTTTCCATGTAAACATTGATTTAAAAAAAAGGACTCAACTTCCTTATTTGACATTTTTAACTCCGCATCACACTCCTTAAAGTCACACAAGCGATCTCTCAATACTTTACAACAACTATAGATACTCACTTAATTCTACCACCATCATAATGATCTTCCATTTTAGTTATGCATATTTTTACTACATACCTCAACTAGAACGACCCCCCCCCCCCCCCTCCCCATCCTACCCTCACCATATTCCCATTCAAACAACTTGTTATGTAATCTTTCATTATAAACTTTCAAATCATTTCACTTATATACAGGGTGTTAAGGTACGTACTTGAGTTACTTTAACCAGTGATTCCTGGCATTATTTGAAGTAAAAAATGTAAATGAAATTTTGGTCTCCGGTGACATTTTTTATGTTTTTTTTTTTTTTTTCTACAAAAACATAAATAATAGTAGGTGTTGAGTAGTTGGGGGCGGGGTAAGTGGTGGGGCGGTAACTCGGCTGAGTGACCAATAATGTGAAATAATTTTTTTTTGTTTGATTTTGAAGAAAAAATATTTTGAAAAAAAAAATTTTGACATAAAAAAAGTCACCGGAGACCAAAATTTCATTTACATTTTTTACTCCAAATAATGTCAGGAATCACTGGTTAAAGTAACTCAAGTACGTACCTTAACACCCTGTATTATACCCATGTGGAAACCTGTAAATGGTACAATTAATGTATGTAACTAAAATACTTTATGCTTTGTTATTAATGTAAACTGTTGGTCTACCAAATAAAATAAAATGACTTTAAAAAGAAATTTTAAAATTTTCCACTAATTTTCATTCTTGGTTTCATACTGACTTTTATATTCAATATGCGCGATTTAAAAACCGCGCCACTTGGAAGGAATTCTGCGACACTTTGTTGCAAATGAAAAGGTGCAGTTATGACAGACTATTTTGACAGTTTGATTGCACATTTGCTACCAGTTTATTGTTTTTACTTACAATTACCCCATTAAAATAATAATAGACAAACAATAAAATGTCCCTTGTTTGTTCGTATTGCGAAGTATGATAAAAGGCCTCCTTTGTATTATAATATCAACTTATCCCTTTAATTTTCTTATAATTCAATATTTAACTTAATGGAACATAATTGGTCTAGAACAGTCTTATTCGAACGTCCCTTTGTGGGTGCTGGAGGCTCTCAGGGGGGGGCAGTAGAAGGCTGAAAGAAAATTGTGGGGCGAACCTTCAAGTACTGACGTGGGTGTCTCACAGACGGCAAACAAATATGAGCCTTATTTCGAAGTATTTAAAGATACCCCCGTATAGCCGGTTCCCACGGGGCGACTTTTGTCGGTCAACTCGACAGTTGAAAGCTAATCGACACGTGTGAACACTTTGTCAACAAAGTTATCAACTTTTTTTGTTGCTAGCGAAAGTTGATAGCCCGTCTACTTTTGTCGTTCAAGTATGACTATCGCCATTTTGGTTTTACTAATCGTTCGAGTTTTACATCGAATCGTCGCGTCTGAACACATGTTTCAAGTCGCTTATCATTTTTAGTTACTCGCGGGAAAAAGTAAACGTCAGGCGTTTCATTTATTCGGTACTATTTCCTACCGTCATGGAATCCGTTTCAACCAAAAAATATCTGAAATGGTCGGACGATTTAATGTTCAGATTTATGGATCTGTACCAAAGCCATCCCTGTCTTTCGGATCAAAAACAAGAAGTATACAAAAATAGAATATTATTTTTGAAATGTAAATAATATTATTTTGAAAAAAATTGTGTTGGATGCGCCTAATTCACTCCTTCTCATGATCCATTTTCTCATCCAAGTACGACGTTTTTTTATATTTTTTCATAATCTCCAGCTCCTCTCACAGAACATCAGAAATTAGATAGACGCACGCACTAACAATTTCAGTTGACGCCATTTTGAATGTCAAAATCGGTTCAACTTAAATTGAAACGTGTGAACAAAATGTTGCTCAACTTTTTTCGTAAAATAAAAGTTGGTCAACAAAAATCGAAACGTCTGAACGCCCCATTACCTTCGGTATCGAACACGGCGATCAAAAAGACGTACTAAGTACAATTGCATTGAATGTCGCAAGCCTATTTGTCTTGGGTGTTCAAAAACAGTATGCGTGGACTGCAATCACTACCTAAGTTAACTATAATGAATACTGATGTTTAAAAAATAAAAACAAATCAAAAAAATGTCAACATAATTTTATTATAGCTAAGATTAATAACGAATATTTGTCTAGTTGAGCGAAATATAGGTTATATAATTTATATCAAATAAATATTGATCTCATATTAAATGTTGTTGTTTTTTGTACTTCCTTAGTAAAATAGTAATAAACGAATACAAGTAAATAATGTGCAAGTCAGTAATATAAATAAACCATTTCGATTATTTATGAAGATATACGCCACGTCACCATTTATGATATGACTTAACCACGTCAGTACTTAGGAAATCTACAGGTGCGACAGCAAATAAATTATATCTATAAAAAACACGACACCACTCTTGATATGCGATTTTCTATTCGAATTCTTGGAGTCATGTATAGACGGTTAAATTAGAGTCGAACGCATGTAATCATGTGGATGTATCTTTCCATTTATGTACGTAGTCCATGGTTAAATGCTAGGTAGGTAGGTTAATAAATATAAAGGAATCCTAGACATTTCTAGGTAGGTACTTTTATTCCTTTACATATATATAGGTGACCGGTCTACTCAGTGCAAACTATTTAAGAGTATGAATATTGAGTACAAACATTTCATCGGATGTTAATTCCTCACATGATAGTTCATCATGTCTCGAAGCATCGAAAACTGATAATTGGGGTTTTTAACCTTTGGTTAGGTGAGGGGGGGGGGAATGGAAGGGTAGGTTTAATGTGAGTTATGATGGAATGAATTATCATGTGAGGAAGTATCGCGTCTGAATAAATTTACTATGGGAATTCAGACGCTGAGATCTCATTGTCCGATTAGACATGGAACCATATATGTATTTACTTATTTGGCTTTTTGGATCTTGGCCATAAACAAATCTTAAAAATAGTAACAATATTACATGTTTAATGGTCGTAATATGGGGTCTCACACAATAAATTTACTCATAAACGATACTTCCCCACATGATAATTCATCAGCATCATAACTTATCTCAGTAAGCATTCAGAACAAACTACCTCAGAATCAGGGTTGCCAATGCTCATGTTCCAAAACACCCGAACCGGGAAGAGCAAAATGGCAAATTACCCACACGTAGTGTTACCAGGTCCGAAAATGAGTTTTCCTGAAAAAATCCTAAATTATCCATCAGGGGGGGGGGGGGAATAATAATATTACTTATTATAAAATAAACCTCCCAACCACAAGTGTGACCAATTCATCAAAACCACAATACGAACGTAAGAAAAGAATCCTTCTGTCATAGAAGTTCAGAAGAAAACCCAATTCTTAGAAATATTCCCCGCAGTTTGGGAATTCCCCTAAATGGGCAACCCTGCTCAGAATACACTTTTTATTATGTAATTTCATGTTATAAATGATAGAAATGTTGACTAGTGTCGTTTAGTACAGCCATATTCAGAGGGGAAAATGGGACACTCACAAAAGAAGTGAAACAATTTATTATCTCTATAATAATATACAGGGTGTTAAGGTACGTACTTGAGTTACTTTAACCAGTGATTCCTGACATTATTTGGAGTAAAAAATGTAAACGAAATTTTGGTCTCCGGTGACTTTTTTATGTCAATTTTTTTTATTTTTCAAAATATTTTTTCTTCAAAATCAAACTAAAAAAAATTTCTTTCATATGACCTTATTGGTCACTCAGACGAGTTACCGCCCCACCACTTACCCCGCCTCCAACTACCCAACACCTACTACTATTTATGTTTTTGTAGAAAAAAAAAAACAAAAAAACACCAAAAATGTCACCGGAGACCAAAATTTCATTTACATTTTTTACTTCAAATAATGTCAGGAATCACTGGTTAAAGTAACTCAAGTACGTACCTTAACACCCTGTATAATATCTCTTTTAAAGTTGACGTGAGATTTTTAAGGACCCCCCTCGGTATAATGAGATTTGGTGAGATTTTAGTGGACCCCCACTATATTTTGCTCACGTAATTAATGTATGCCCCCTAAGCATATTCTCTCCTATTTTGAGTTCGGCCAGAACATCTTACGGCGATAGTGTTATTGGACAAGTACAATTGAAACTAGAAGGGGATTTGTGCACCGTTAGAGCAAAAGTCACGCCTGAACACAAACTTGGCCCCCCGGCTTACGATGTTTGTATTTGTATTTGCAATGAATAACAATAATAATAATGTATTTGTTTACAATAGAAGCCCCTCTTCACGATGAGCCATCCGATGGGCCACTCGATGGGCCACTGTATGGAGGGGCAGAGGCGTGGGATTGCCCATAATGGCAGTGGGATGGCTGGGTGATGGCTGGGATGGCGGAGTGGGCCACTGATGGCGATGGGATGGCCTGGGATGGCCTCCGTGAGTTGTTTTCCAGATAGTGGCCACTACTCAGTGCCCAGGGGGGTATAACTCCGATCCAAAACTTCAACGGGAACGAAGATGCGAAATATCCATGACTGTGTGACGTAACATTTATATGGACCAATAGGAAATTTTTGAATTTCTATGGGAAAAACTCTTGACAACTGAGCGCTATAATAATATCAAAATGGACGCTTGCAACATAAACGGGAGTAGACGTTCTAGCTTGTTTCGGAACTACGTAAATACTACTGAATTCAAAGTAATTTAACCTGACCACGTCTTGAGCCTGGTATTTTTTAAACTGTCGAAAAATACATATGAGTATGATGTTCAAATGATGATTGATGTTTTTTCTTGTTAACCCAATGTTCAAATGGCGATTAAATTAATAAATTTTTCTGTGAATTTTTTTAATACCCATTAAAACAATTCGTAAGCAAAATTATTATGATATTTAACACTGGCGACACAGAGATACGATAATACCTAAAAGTATTATGTAGGTACCTACCTGCTACCTACTTATGCCAGAAAATATTATTCTTACACCGTTTTTCTATGGAGCTACTTTCAAGCGACGCGATCGCCGCTCGTCTGTACCTTACATTAGTGTTTGTAAACGCCGCTACGCGCTGAACTAGCAAAATAGTATGACGGGTAGCAGCGATTGAGTCGCTTGTAAGTAGCTCCATGAACGAAGGGCGTTACTCTATATAAATATAACAGTATATTTTTGGGATCGCCCGTAGGTACCTAAACATAAATAGTGTTTATGAAAATCAAAAAATTGTATTTTTAACAGCGAGATCTAAGAATATTATAATAAAAAATATACAGTTATTTAAAAAAGGGAAGTTCTCAAAGAAGTTTATGTATAGGTACAAATATTTTTATTTTTATAGAGAATATCTCACAAGAGTCCCGACTGATCCCGTCTGGAGCCAGAGAGACTATGGCATCCCCAATTGGGGAATGTTTGCTCAACAGTCCTTAGTTTTGATTTCATATCTTTTTGTTTAGTAAGTTAAAAGAGAAATTCTTTATTTTATTTTAAGTACCGGGTTGATACCACTTCCTTTTCGTATTCATGGTATAGTGTGTTATGGAACGCCCTATAGCTGGTAGAATATACATAACAACAATCGCCGCGCCCGGTTGAGACTTGCCACAGCGTTCCCGTTCCCCACCGTTTCCTGCATCCCCTACTTCCCCTCTCCTACTCCCCGCGGCGTCCCGACCGGCGAGTTGAAAGTTGCTCTCTGCCTCGGACGGACGCACACACAGTTGAAGGTTGCTCTCTGGCTGAGACGCACGTAAACACGGTCGAGAATCACGCTCTGTTTCGGGCTCCCGCAAAATGAGCCGAATTGATTTATAAGCCACGATGTTACTATTAGTCCGCATTGGAATGTAGAATCGGTTTTGTCAAACATCGGTGTTATAATGGTTCGCGGACCCCAGGAAGACTGTCGAACGTGCTGGAAGCGGAGGCCTTCGCCCCCACACATGTAAGCTGAACACCAGATTTCCCTTTCTTTCAATGTGTCTGTAAAAATACGGTAGGGTCCCGCGTAAAAACCATAACTCAGAGAGTTTCGATGCAGAGATCACGAGGTATAAACACTTTAGCTAGGTTTGTGTAACATGCATTCTTGTATAGCCCTGTACTGAAATAACCTGTATACTGTGTTCTGAATTGTCAATATATGAATCTATTTAAACATATCTTGTTGTCAATCTGCTCCGGCAGGAGAATCTCGTAGAGTATTGGTTCCCCAGGTGATCGAGGAGGAAAGAGTTCTGGAAGCATTCTGTTGCAACCCACGCCTGAGATTGAGGGTGCCCTTTGCTCCCGTTTGAGCTGGCTTTGGGGCTTGTTTTGGGGTAGCTGGAGCTGACAATTGGCGACCAGAGAAACCCCGTAACAAGTGTCAATTCTTAATAATAATACAATGATTAAAAATGATAACAATACATACAATAACAAAAATTAACCTATATTATATAAAAGGGGTGGTATTTTTTTTGACCGGGATAAGTAGCCTTCAAATAAATTTTTTTAATACCTATTATTACTAATAATACACTTCATCGTCGATAATATTTATACAATACATTCAGGAAGTACCTACAAACAATAGCATCGATAAGGTAATACATTATGCATTCTTTCTTACCTGTATTACTTATCTTTAAAGCGTTTATTTCCACTACGGTAGTTCAAATCTATGATTTCGCGAATAATTTATTATTTATTTAACGCCGATTACTCGCACTCTCGCATTCAACCACATAAACAAAAACAGTGAGGCGAGTGATCGTCGCTTCGCTTGACGTTCGACAGCTCGAGTTTATTCGGCTCAACTCGTGTAGCCCTTCATGGCTCCGCTGACGAGTCAACTGAAAAAAAAAACAGTTTACGATTGAACTCGCTATCCTGCGTATGTCAATGTGATAGCCCGCACACCACACAATTTCTGAAAAACTCGCACTTCGCACTGCTAGTTGCTACGATGACAGCCGATTGTTCTTCGTCTATGGTGAAACAAGCTAAGATAATTTATTGAAATCGTAAAATTGAGTAGGAAGTTTGGTTGGAAACCATAGCAACCAGCAAGTTTTAGTTTTGTTTCAGTTTCTTCAGTGAGCGAATCGCCTTAGTTCCGATTTGTGATCAAGTTTTCTTTTTCAATCAAACATATAAATTACGGTTTTAGCGCCCCGCTCGCCCCCCCTGGATCCGGGCCTGGTTGTGAGGCTGAAGGTAAGTGGGGAAGGGGAGGAGATGGGAAAGAGGAAGGTGGGGAAGTACCTGGCTATTCAGATCTAGTCACTAAACCTATTTCAAGCAACGTTTCTGGTGGTCTTTCACCAGGGCGATACTGAGAGTGTCTTTCACTCTGGAACGTGCCGCAAATATACTATATATTATTTTTATTTAATTAATAGTGAAATAACATAAATTAATCAAATAAAATTTATTTGCGCACGCCGAGTTCTAACCCGCGACCTTCGGATTAGGAGTCAGAGGAATGTTACTGACTGTCTATCTACATGATATTTAGAAAACCTCTGCATAAAAACCCGGGTCAAACCAGTCAAAACCGGGTCAGATCCAGTTCCTGAACGCTACAAGTATGTAGTTGCTTGAGTATACCTGTTACCTACTTTATAATTTAGTTTGATTATATAATAATATTCATACTTGAAAAAACAGTGGTAAAATTCCGTTGTCAAATATTGTTTAAATATTGCAGTTGAACAAAAAATCGTTGTCTCTAATACGAAAACCAATTTTAAATCTGGCGCGTTTTTGTATACCGACTCTTCGCACAGTGGTAAAATTTTTTTGATGTCGTAAACTATTTAATATTTATTAAATCGTATCATTTTCCGTATAAATTAAATGAAAACGACAATTACTTTTGAAGATCTTATGAAAATGTATTCATACTTACATTTGTAGTAGTCATATTGGGTTGTATTCTTTATTTTTATTGAAAAGTGCCCTAGCTTTTCCAAGTGACCAGTGACTACTGTGGTAGCTAGGACACTCGTTTTTTTTTTAAAGAGAGAATCGCCAGTAGCCCTATACTCTCTGAGCTAGTGATAGAAAATCAATAAAAAAGTACAAAGATAAGTTCAGTAAGATGTAAAATAATGTTTTAAGTAGGTTAGTTGTTAGTTATTTACCACCATGCAAGTTAGTTTAACACAGTATTTTAGATCTAACTAAGAGCTTATCTGAACTAAAACTAAAACCAAACAATTAGTGATTAAATAAAAACAAAATAAAACCCAAAGATAATTTTAGTAAGATGTACAATAATGTTTTAAGTTTGTTAGTTGTTAGTCCCCACCATGCAAGATGATTTAAAACAGTATTGCAGATCTAACTATGAACTTATCTGAACTAAAACTAATCCGGACAACTAGCGATTAAAAAATATTGGAAAAAAGTTCAAAGATAATTTCAGAAAGATGTACAATAATGTTTTAAGTTTGTTAGTTGTTAGTCCCCACCATGCAAGATGATTTAAAACAGTATTGCAGATCTAACTATGAGCTTATCTGAACTAAAACTAATCCGGACAACTAGCGATTAAAAAATGTCGGAAAAAGTTCAAAGATAATTTCAGAAAGATGTACAATAATGTTTTTAGTTTGTTAGTTGTTAGTCCCCACCATGCAAGATTGTTTAATACACTATTGCAGATCTAACTATCAGCTTATCTGAACTAAAACTAATCCGGACAACTAGCAATTAAAAAATATCGGAAAAAAGTTCAAAGATAATTTCAGAAAGATGTACAATAATGTTTTAAGTTTGTTAGTTGTAAGTCCCCACCATGCAAGATGATTTAAAACAGTATTGCAGATCTAACTATGAGCTTATCTGAACTAAAACTAATCCGGACAACTAGCGATTAAAAAATGTCGGAAAAAGTTCAAAGATAATTTCAGAAAGATGTACAATAATGTTTTAAGTTTGTTAGTTGTTAGTTCCTACCATGCAAGATGATTTAAAACAGTATTGCAGATCTAACTATGAACTTATCTGAACTAAAACTAATCCGGACAACTAGCGATTAAAAAATATCGGAAAAAAGTTCAAAGATAATTTTAGAAAGATGTACAATAATGTTTTAAGTTTGTTAGTTGTTAGTCCCCACCATGCAAGATGGTTTAAAACAGAATTGCAGATCTAACTATCAGCTTATCTGAACTAAAACTAATCCGGACAACTAGCGATTAAAAATTATCGGAAAAAGTTCAAAGATAATTTCAGAAAGATGTACAATAATGTTTTAAGTTTGTTAGTTGTTAGTCCCCACCATGCAAGATGATTTAAAACAGTATTGCAGATCTAACTATGAGCTTATCTGAAGTAAAACTAATCCGGACAACTAGCAATTAAAAAATATCAAAAAAAAAGTTCAAAGATAATTTCAGAAAGATGTACAAAAATGCTTTAAGTTTGTTAGTTGTTAGTCCCCACCATGCAAGATGATTTAAAACAGTATTGCAGATCTAACTATGAGCTTATCTGAACTAAAACTAATCCGGACAACTAGCAATTAAAAGTATCAAAAAAAAAGTTCAAAGATAAATTCAGAAAGATGTACAATAATGTTTTAAGTTTGTTAGTTGTTAGTCCCCACCATGCAAGATGGTTTAAAACAGTATTGCAGATCTAACAATCAGCTTATCTGAACTAAAACTAATCCGGACAACTAGCGATTAAAAAATATCAGAAAAAAGTTCAAAGATAATTTCAGAAAGATGTACAATAATGTTTTAAGTTTGTTAGTTGTTAGTCCCCACCATGCAAGATGGTTTAAAACAGTATTGCAGATCTAACTATCAGCTTATCTGAACTAAAACTAATCCGGACAACTAGCGATTAAAAAATATCGGAAAAAAGTTCAAAGATAATTTTAGAAAGATGTACAATAATGTTTTAAGTTTGTTAGTTGTTAGTCCCCACCATGCAAGATGGTTTAAAACAGTATTGCAGATCTAACTATCAGTTTATCTGAACTAAAACTAATCCGTACAACTAGCGATTAAAAAACATAGGAAAAAAGTTCAAAGATAATTTCAGAAAGATGTACAATACTGTTTTAAGTTTGTTAGTTGTTAGTCCCCACCATGCAAGATGGTTTAAAACAGTATTGCAGATCTAACTATCAGCTTATCTGAACTAAAACTAATCCGGACAACTAGCGATTAAAAAATATCGGAAAAAAGTTCAAAGATAATTTCAGAAAGATGTACAATAATATTTTAAGTTTGTTAGTTGTTAGTCCCCACCATGCAAGTTGGTTTAAAACACTATTGCAGATCTAACTATCAGCTTATCTGAACTAAAACTAATCCGGACAACTAGCGATTAAAAAATATCGGAAAAAAGTTCAAAGATAATTTCAGAAAGATGTACAATAATATTTTAAGTTTGTTAGTTGTTAGTCCCCACCATGCAAGTTGGTTTAAAACACTATTGCAGATCTAACTATCAGCTTATCTGAACTAAAACTAATCCGGACAACTAGCGATTAAAAAATATCAGAAAAAAGTTCAAAGATAATTTCAGAAAGATGTACAATAATGTTTTAAGTTTGTTAGTTGTTAGTTCCCACCATGCAAGATGGTTTAAAACAGTATTGCAGATCTAACTACCAGCTTATCTGAACTAAAACTAATCCGGACAACTAGCGATTAAAAAATATCGGAAAAAAGTTCAAAGATAATTTCAGAAAGATGTACAATAATGTTTTAAGTTTGTTAGTTGTAAGTCCCCACCATGCAAGATGATTTAAAACAGTATTGCAGATCTAACTATGAGCTTATCTGAACTAAAACTAATCCGGACAACTAGCGATTAAAAAATGTCGGAAAAAGTTCAAAGATAATTTCAGAAAGATGTACAATAATGTTTTAAGTTTGTTAGTTGTTAGTCCCTACCATGCAAGATGATTTAAAACAGTATTGCAGATCTAACTATGAACTTATCTGAACTAAAACTAATCCGGACAACTAGCGATTAAAAAATATCGGAAAAAAGTTCAAAGATAATTTTAGAAAGATGTACAATAATGTTTTAAGTTTGTTAGTTGTTAGTCCCCACCATGCAAGATGGTTTAAAACAGAATTGCAGATCTAACTATCAGCTTATCTGAACTAAAACTAATCCGGACAACTAGCGATTAAAAATTATCGGAAAAAGTTCAAAGATAATTTCAGAAAGATGTACAATAATGTTTTAAGTTTGTTAGTTGTTAGTCCCCACCATGCAAGATGATTTAAAACAGTATTGCAGATCTAACTATGAGCTTATCTGAAGTAAAACTAATCCGGACAACTAGCAATTAAAAAATATCAAAAAAAAAGTTCAAAGATAATTTCAGAAAGATGTACAAAAATGCTTTAAGTTTGTTAGTTGTTAGTCCCCACCATGCAAGATGATTTAAAACAGTATTGCAGATCTAACTATGAGCTTATCTGAACTAAAACTAATCCGGACAACTAGCAATTAAAAGTATCAAAAAAAAAGTTCAAAGATAAATTCAGAAAGATGTACAATAATGTTTTAAGTTTGTTAGTTGTTAGTCCCCACCATGCAAGATGGTTTAAAACACTATTGCAGATCTAACTATCAGCTTATCTGAACTAAAACTAATCCGGACAACTAGCGATTAAAAAATATCAGAAAAAAGTTCAAAGATAATTTCAGAAAGATGTACAATAATGTTTTAAGTTTGTTAGTTGTTAGTCCCCACCATGCAAGATGGTTTAAAACAGTATTGCAGATCTAACTATCAGCTTATCTGAACTAAAACTAATCCGGACAACTAGCGATTAAAAAATATCGGAAAAAAGTTCAAAGATAATTTTAGAAAGATGTACAATAATGTTTTAAGTTTGTTAGTTGTTAGTCCCCACCATGCAAGATGGTTTAAAACAGTATTGCAGATCTAACTATCAGTTTATCTGAACTAAAACTAATCCGTACAACTAGCGATTAAAAAACATAGGAAAAAAGTTCAAAGATAATTTCAGAAAGATGTACAATACTGTTTTAAGTTTGTTAGTTGTTAGTCCCCACCATGCAAGATGGTTTAAAACAGTATTGCAGATCTAACTATCAGCTTATCTGAACTAAAACTAATCCGGACAACTAGCGATTAAAAAATATCGGAAAAAAGTTCAAAGATAATTTCAGAAAGATGTACAATAATATTTTAAGTTTGTTAGTTGTTAGTCCCCACCATGCAAGTTGGTTTAAAACACTATTGCAGATCTAACTATCAGCTTATCTGAACTAAAACTAATCCGGACAACTAGCGATTAAAAAATATCGGAAAAAAGTTCAAAGATAATTTCAGAAAGATGTACAATAATATTTTAAGTTTGTTAGTTGTTAGTCCCCACCATGCAAGTTGGTTTAAAACACTATTGCAGATCTAACTATCAGCTTATCTGAACTAAAACTAATCCGGACAACTAGCGATTAAAAAATATCAGAAAAAAGTTCAAAGATAATTTCAGAAAGATGTACAATAATGTTTTAAGTTTGTTAGTTGTTAGTTCCCACCATGCAAGATGGTTTAAAACAGTATTGCAGATCTAACTACCAGCTTATCTGAACTAAAACTAATCCGGACAACTAGCGATTAAAAAATATCAGAAAAAAGTTCAAAGATAATTTCAGAAAGATGTACAATAATGTTTTAAGTTTGTTAGTTGTTAGTCCCCACCATGCAAGATGGTTTAAAACAGTATTGCAGATCTAACTATGAGCTTATCTGAACTAAAACTAATCCGGACAACTAGCGATTAAAAAATATCGGAAAAAAGTTCAAAGATAATTTCAGAAAGATGTACAATAATGTTTTAAGTTTGTTAGTTGTTAGTCCCCACCATGCAAGATGATTTAAAACAGTATTGCAGATCTAACTATCAGCTTATCTGAACTAAAACTAATCCGGACAACTAGCGATTAAAAAATATCGGAAAAAAGTTCAAAGATAATTTTAGAAAGATGTACAATAATGTTTTAAGTTTGTTAGTTGTTAGTCCCCACCATGCAAGATGGTTTAAAACAGTATTGCAGATCTAACTATCAGCTTATCTGAACTAAAACTAATCCGGACAACTAGCGATTAAAAAATATCGGAAAAAAGTTCAAAGATAATTTTAGAAAGATGTACAATAATGTTTTAAGTTTGTTAGTTGTTAGTCCCCACCATGCAAGATGGTTTAAAACAGTATTGCAGATCTAACTATCAGCTTATCTGAACTAAAACTAATCCGGACAACTAGCGATTAAAAAATATCGGAAAAAAGTTCAAAGATAATTTCAGAAAGATGTACAATAATGTTTTAAGTTTGTTATGTGTTAGTCCCCACCATGCAAGATGGTTTAAAACAGTATTGCAGATCTAACTATCAGCTTATCTGAACTAAAACTAATCCGGACAACTAGCGATTAAAAAATATCGGAAAAAAATTCAAAGATAATTTTAGAAAGATGTACAATAATGTTTTAAGTTTGTTAGTTGTTAGTCCCCACCATGCAAGATGGTTTAAAACACTATTGCAGATCTAACTATCAGCTTATCTGAACTAAAACTAATCCGGACAACTAGCAATTAAAAAATATCAGAAAAAAGTTCAAAGATAATTTCAGAAAGATGTACAATAATGTTTTAAGTTTGTTAGTTGTTAGTCCCCACCATGCAATATGGTTTAAAACAGTATTGCAGATCTAACTATCAGCTTATCTGAACTAAAACTAATCCGGACAACTAGCGATTAAAAAATATCGGAAAAAAGTTCAAAGATAATTTTAGAAAGATGTACAATAATGTTTTAAGTTTGTTAGTTGTTAGTCCCCACCATGCAAGATGGTTTAAAACAGTATTGCAGATCTAACTATCAGCTTATCTGAACTAAAACTAATCCGGACAACTAGCGATTAAAAAATATCGGAAAAAAGTTCAAAGATAATTTCAGAAAGATGTACAATAATGTTTTAAGTTTGTTAGTTGTTAGTCCCCACCATGCAAGATGGTTTAAAACAGTATTGCAGATCTAACTATCAGCTTATCTGAACTAAAACTAATCCGGACAACTAGCGATTAAAAAATATCGGAAAAAAGTTCAAAGATAATTTTAGAAAGATGTACAATAATGTTTTAAGTTTGTTAGTTGTTAGTCCCCACCATGCAAGATGGTTTAAAACAGTATTGCAGATCTAACTATCAGCTTATCTGAACTAAAACTAATCCGGACAACTAGCGATTAAAAAATATCGGAAAAAAGTTCAAAGATAATTTCAGAAAGATGTACAATAATGTTTTAAGTTTGTTAGTTGTTAGTCCCCACCATGCAAGATGGTTTAAAACAGTATTGCAGATCTAACTATCAGCTTATCTGAACTAAAACTAATCCGGACAACTAGCGATTAAAAAATATCGGAAAAAAGTTCAAAGATAATTTCAGAAAGATGTACAATAATGTTTTAAGTTTGTTAGTTGTTAGTCCCCACCATGCAAGATGGTTTAAAACACTATTGCAGATCTAACTATCAGCTTATCTGAACTAAAACTAATCCGGACAACTAGCAATTAAAAAATATCAGAAAAAAGTTCAAAGATAATTTCAGAAAGATGTACAATAATGTTTTAAGTTTGTTAGTTGTTAGTCCCCACCATGCAATATGGTTTAAAACAGTATTGCAGATCTAACTATCAGCTTATCTGAACTAAAACTAATCCGGACAACTAGCGATTAAAAAATATCGGAAAAAAGTTCAAAGATAATTTTAGAAAGATGTACAATAATGTTTTAAGTTTGTTAGTTGTTAGTCCCCACCATGCAAGATGGTTTAAAACAGTATTGCAGATCTAACTATCAGCTTATCTGAACTAAAACTAATCCGGACAACTAGCGATTAAAAAATATCGGAAAAAAGTTCAAAGATAATTTCAGAAAGATGTACAATAATGTTTTAAGTTTGTTAGTTGTTAGTCCCCACCATGCAAGATGGTTTAAAACAGTATTGCAGATCTAACTATCAGCTTATCTGAACTAAAACTAATCCGGACAACTAGCGATTAAAAAATATCGGAAAAAAGTTCAAAGATAATTTTAGAAAGATGTACAATAATGTTTTAAGTTTGTTAGTTGTTAGTCCCCACCATGCAAGATGGTTTAAAACAGTATTGCAGATCTAACTATCAGCTTATCTGAACTAAAACTAATCCGGACAACTAGCGATTAAAAAATATCGGAAAAAAGTTCAAAGATAATTTCAGAAAGATGTACAATAATGTTTTAAGTTTGTTAGTTGTTAGTCCCCACCATGCAAGATGGTTTAAAACAGTATTGCAGATCTAACTATCAGCTTATCTGAACTAAAACTAATCCGGACAACTAGCGATTAAAAAATATCGGAAAAAAGTTCAAAGATAATTTCAGAAAGATGTACAATAATGTTTTAAGTTTGTTAGTTGTTAGTCCCCACCATGCAAGATGGTTTAAAACACTATTGCAGATCTAACTATCAGCTTATCTGAACTAAAACTAATCCGGACAACTAGCAATTAAAAAATATCAGAAAAAAGTTCAAAGAT
The DNA here is from genome assembly GCA_951813805.1 of Limnephilus auricula. Classification (NCBI taxonomy): domain Eukaryota; kingdom Metazoa; phylum Arthropoda; class Insecta; order Trichoptera; family Limnephilidae; genus Limnephilus; species Limnephilus auricula. The sequence continues at coordinate 5,989,455 of OX638396.1, forward strand.
AATTTCAGAAAGATGTACAATAATGTTTTAAGTTTGTTAGTTGTTAGTCCCCACCATGCAATATGGTTTAAAACAGTATTGCAGATCTAACTATCAGCTTATCTGAACTAAAACTAATCCGGACAACTAGCGATTAAAAAATATCGGAAAAAAGTTCAAAGATAATTTTAGAAAGATGTACAATAATGTTTTAAGTTTGTTAGTTGTTAGTCCCCACCATGCAAGATGGTTTAAAACACTATTGCAGATCTAACTATCAGCTTATCTGAACTAAAACTAATCCGGACAACTAGCAATTAAAAAATATCAGAAAAAAGTTCAAAGATAATTTCAGAAAGATGTACAATAATGTTTTAAGTTTGTTAGTTGTTAGTCCCCACCATGCAATATGGTTTAAAACAGTATTGCAGATCTAACTATCAGCTTATCTGAACTAAAACTAATCCGGACAACTAGCGATTAAAAAATATCGGAAAAAAGTTCAAAGATAATTTTAGAAAGATGTACAATAATGTTTTAAGTTTGTTAGTTGTTAGTTGGTAGTCCCCACCATGCAAGATGGTTTAAAACAGTATTGCAGATCTAACTATCAGCTTATCTGAACTAAAACTAATCCGGACAACTAGCGATTAAAAAATATCGGAAAAATGTTCAAAGATAATTTCAGAAAGATGTACAATAATGTTTTAAGTTTGTTAGTTGTTAGTCCCCACCATGCAAGATGGTTTAAAACAGTATTGTAGATCTAAGAACTCATCTTAAAATTAAACCGAACCACGCATGGTTGCCTGCCGGAATCTTAAAACTAACTTAAAAATAATCCTGAAAACACAATGTTGCTGATCTTAAATATAACTTAAAACTAACATAAAATTTACTTAAAACTAACTTAAAAATAAACTGGTTCTTCATGCCCACACCGTCGCTCCTCGACGTATCCTGTGAAAAGCAAAATACAACGTTAAAATAAATCTTAAAGGCAAATAAAATCATTAACGGCCCTCAATACTAGTAACTGAACTCTAATAAAGATATTGCACAATCTAGTTAGGTACCCTTTGCCACATATCACCATAATCAACTGGACGATCGATGTATTACACTTGTAGTACTGTAGTAATTACAGTCACCTCATACAAACAACTGTATACACCTCGTACAGCATAAGTATTAACTGTTAGTGAACAGTTGGGAATCTGACCAATAAAAACCCTAACTATCTTGAAAAAAAACCAATCTTCTCAACCCACCTACCACAATAAGGTTTTCAATAATAACTGTTGAATGATTTTATTACAAGAATACAATAGGAAATTCAAAAAAGAAATTACTACTTACCAAGTCCTCGGAAGCGTTGGCGAGTCCCCCGAATACCTGTAGCTGGAGCTGGTGCGGGGCGCAGAGAGGAAATGCGAAGTTCTACCTGAAAGACACATAAAGATATGTTATTATAACGTAAAATCAACATATTATTAAAATGAATGAAAATGAAAGGCAAGGTTAACCCCTCAGGCTTATTGGTTCGGTTTTCGGAACAATTCATATATGTGGTCTCATAGAAATCGTTGTCTCCCTTACTATCATGGTTAGAAATATAATCTAAACAGTGATAGAAAGAGAAAAAACCATGCTTTATATTCAAATCTAAAAGTTAACTGCAAAAATAATTAAAATGTTCACCTGTATGACACCAAAGTTTCCCACCACAATTTGAAAACAAACTATGAAACTTTGGGAATTTTTTTTATCAATTATCTTTACATGAAATGACATAATTATGCTAGTAGGGAAAACAATGATTTCTAAAAGATCTATAGAAGTGGTTCCGAAAAGCGAACAAATTAGCCCAAGGGGTTAAAAAAAACTTATTGCATCAAGACATTTATTAATATTTGTTAAAAAAAAATGATTTAGCTTAATTGAGTTTAAGTGTTCTGTGTGTTACACTACGAATGTCATTTAATATACCTAACCTAAATATTTGTTAATAATATATAGGTGCGCTTTTACTAAAAAATGTATATTGCTGGAAAAGATATGTCGATGAAATAATATGTATTTGGTTAGGTACAGAAAGGCAACTGAACATGTTCTTAAACTTTTTAAATAAATTTCATAAAAACATTCAATTCACACTACAAAGAGGTAAAGAGAAGAGTTTAAATTACTTAGATTTAAATTTAACATTAGTAAGCAATAAAATAGATTTCAATTTTTTCCGTAAAGATACGTACACCGATATTGTTATACATAATTCATCAAATCATCCTTTCTCTCAAAAACTCGCATTAGTAGATTCCTTTGTTCCTAATTATACTTTGGAATTAAATCTCATTAAACAAATAGCAGTTAATAATGGTTATTCCACTAAATTAATAGACCAAATACTAAATAAAAAGAATTAACAGAATTTGTTAAAACTATATAAGTACCGATACGTTTTTAGATTTTCACGGCCAAAAGCATTTTCGTTGTTTGTTTTTGGGGTGTTATGCCGTGTTGTGCTACCTCCTTCTTTAGCCGCAAAAAACCAAGTATACTTTAATAACATATAATAATACAATACAAAAGTATAAAACCATTTGTTTATACCTTGATATTGGCTACATTCGCTTCAGATTGGTTTTTTCTAATTCTAGAATTCGCCACAAGATGGCACTACTTTCGTTGGAAATTTCGTTACATTTCTCCGTGGACGGGCCCCAGGCTAACGTAAATACTGCGCTTTCACCAAATTTCCCTTTCAAAGTAGTTCACTTTCTTCTGAAATGAAGCTAACGGCACGGTATCGTTTCCAACTAAATAAGCACACACTTAACACTACATATTCACATCGACGGATCTGCCCTGATGATGGACACTGCAACGCTGTCCGAAACGTCGGCTAAAGAAGGAGGTAGCACAACACGGCATAACACCCCAAAAACAAACAACGAAAATATATAAGTACCCTTTTTCTAAATATATAAATAATAATCAATGGCGTAGAATTCTATTTGTTGATAACGATCTGTCAAAAATAATTAGTAAAAACATTCCCGGTAATATACAACCAGCATTTTATACAAATAATAAATTTTTAAAAATACAGCCTATAACAATAAAGATAGCAAAAATAAAACAAAAAATCGGGCGTTTATAAACCCAATTGTAAAGATTGTAATTGCTTTTATATAGTTAGAACAAATAGAAACTTTGAAGGAAGGGTTAAAGAACATCTCAGGGCTTTAAATGGCAATAGCGAATCTGAGTTTGCAGATCATTTATCAAAAAACATACAGGTTATAAGGCATCGCAGATTAATAATTTAGAGATTTTAGAAATAAGAAAAAATGTTAATAATAATAAGCAGCAAAATTTTTATAAACCCTCTTTTGAACCTTTTCCCACTTAACCGGTCTTTCCCTTCTAATGACTTTGAAATCCCTAATTCTAATAAACTTCTCCACTCTTACCCCTTCCCCTTGCTTCTACCCCTTCCTCACATATGTGATCAATATTTAATTTTTAACTTTAGTGTACATTTAATCCTGATCATGTGAACATCGTTCACAAAACATGTTGATTGAGTATAAACCATTAATCCAATTGCGTTGAAATTTTGGCTATTTGTTGTGCGCACGTCTGCGGTGGTTTCTATATATAATGGTGAGCTCTGGCATTTTGAAAGATGTATACAAAATTAACAGATGGCAAGCGATTGTTTGAAAAATGTGTGTATTTCATAAAGCGGCAGGGTGGGAAGGATAGCGAGGGAGCAATAGTGAATAGTAGAGGCTGAATTTGGAAAATACATGCTTCTCACACAGTGAGCTCTTTGTAGCCTACTCACGCTTAGGAAAAACTGAAAATATTGTGTATCCAAATGCACTTCAATAAACAGAATCAAAACTCTGCATGCTTTCTTACTTTAAGTAGCATTGCAAGGCATGACGGGTATTCACTAGTATCTTATATATCGATCTCCAGTTAGTTAGTCAGACATCTCCAAATACTATGTTTTGAGATAATGAAGAAAGATATATTGGAATGCTCAACATACATAAAATATTATATACATAATAGTACGGTACATTAGCAAGAAATTTTTTACTAGTATCCAATAAAACAATTTCGATACGAGTTTTTGTGCATTATAATTGATTTGGTGGTATTTATGAGTAATCCGAGTATTGTTTCAGACAGAAGTTACACGTTTACACATAACTGCATACTTTACTTAAATTTTGATTTTTCAGAAATATCTGACTTATCAACTTGATCGATATACTGTAGTGTATCTAAAAACTTCTGGCTTGTAGACATAGATGGCAGTGCTAAGAGCTGTCCTTAGATTCCGCTAGATGGCAGGTAGGTTAGTACCTGTGGGAACCAAGAGAGGGTCAAACAGCTCTGAGAGAGTTTTCACTGGTACACACGGTTTAGATTCCATTTTAGCCAGCTTCTAGTTAGGTCGACTAACGAGATCTATATTGTAAACCGCGAAGTGTATAATAAACGCAGATAAAAACATAAAGAATCTATTATTCCAAGAAGTAATCTCCATCCAAAGTATTGGAGAATCTGTTAGTGTCTGTAATAAATAACAGAACGCTACAATATACCGATCTCCATTGAATAACTGCTATAAAACAATAAGAATTTTAAAACAAAATGATTAAAATGAAATAACATACCAAATCCATAGAGGCATTGGCGATCCAATCAAGTCCCCCGGAGTGCTGGCAACCCAAAGTCCTGGTGCAGGACGCAGATCATAGAGGCATTGGCGATCCAATCAAGTCCCCCGGAGTGCTGGCAACCCAAAGTCCTGGTGCAGGACGCAGATCATAGAGGCATTGGCGATCCAATCAAGTCCCCTGGAGTGCTGGCAACCCAAAGTCCTTATGCAGGACGCAGATCAGTTCCACCTGAAAACACCAAAACAGATGTTATTATAATGATAAAGCAAGAGATTATTACCCCCTCAAACTATCATAATTAGAAATATCTAAATGATATTATTGGAAAGAGAAAACACAATGCTATGTATTCAAATCTTACCGTTAACCACAAAAGAATTAAAATTTATGTAATACACCTTTATACTATATACATAAAACCAATGTTTTTATAATACATTTGTGTAATAAAATGTGTTTTTATTTTTTTTCATTAGCAGCACTTTTAGTAAGAAAAAAGGTGAGCCATTTTTAAAGCTTTTTAAAGATTGCATTCAAAATGTTTATAATTAAGAAATTGCATGGTTTTTTTTTTTTTAAAAGACAATTATTCCCGGGTTACGAATAACTTAACAACATTTGAAAATCTCCTACTACCACCACAGCGGAAGATGTTGCTTGTGTTGTGACGAAGGACTTAGCCAGCCGAGGAATCAAACACGGAACGCCTGGGTGGGACCCAAACGCAATGCCCACTCAACCACTGACCGGTCATTTGGTTATTTCTAATAATTAAATTTTAAAGCGTAATTCATAACCTTTCAAAAAAAGTTGTTAGTTTTCCGATACATTCACAATAACGATTCTTTTTCAAACTTTCTTTATCGAGTTTAAAGAAGTCTTCGCAACGCTCAGTCAATTTAAAAAAATGAGTAATACAGCTTCACAGTTAGGTTGACAAACTGCAACAAAAATAAAGGTATTTAATAAAGGATATTTATTTAAATGAAATTTCTTACCAAATCTCAGAAGAGTCCAGAAATGTTTCTCGGAAGTGCAAGTTGACCATTTCCTTTGGAGTGCAGGAGAACTAGAAGAGAAGGCATTTGAAGTTCAACCTGGAAAAAACTAAAAGAGATGTTATTATAATGAAATGAAAAGGGGAACAAACACAAAAAATATACAAAATTCAAAGCGTAGTAGATAAAATACATATAATTCATATAGAACTAGTAGAGAAGGCATTAGAAGTTCAACCTGAAAAAAAAAACAAAAAAAGATATTATAATGAAATGAAAAGGGAAACAAACACAAAAAAAACACAAAATTCAAAGCACAGTTAATAAAATATTAAAAAAATTATGAGTCTCTTCAGCATCTCGAACTCTACTAGATGGCTTAAATCTGAACGAGACAACTTAGAGCTAAACATGCTTAAAGCTAAGACAGACTTACATGCTAATCCGGACTTACACGCTAAGACGGACTTACACGCTAAGATGGACTTACACGCTAAAACGGACTTACATGCTAAGACGGACTTACACGCTAAGACGAACTTAAGATTAAAACGCACTTAATATTAAAACAGACTTAAATCTAAATGTGGTTAATATAAACGGGTTAAAGCTAAAATGGGTTCAATGCTAAAACAGCAAACATTTTCAAATTGCATACAAGTTTATGAATACATTCAGTCAGGGGGCCCCCCCTCGTTAATGGTGATCAACAAAATACAATAGAAAATACAAAGTATAATAAATAAAATTTCACTTCCCAACAAGCCAGATAGGTAGGTAGGTGGTACGCCAGCTATGCATCTGTTCTTATTCAGCGGGTTTTGGTTCAGCGATACATCTGCTGAACCAAAATACAGCTTGATGATGTCACATGTTGATAGAAAACCTTACACCTAGAAAAATAAATAATGTAATTAGTTTAAAAAAACTGCATTGATAGATACATAATTCGAATACATGAATATGTTTTTTGTGCCCACTCTGCCCCCCTCCCCCCATATCCCACCCTTTTCACAACTCCCCTTAACACCCCACACGATAAAAAATAAAAACCATAAAAAACTTCATCAAAATAAAAATTTGGTTAGCGTGTAGGTATTGTTACGCACCTCCATACATATATAGAAAATACATACACTTTTAAAACGACCCAACATGTCCTTTTTCCGCAGGAGTAGGCAGAGAGGATAGATCACCTCACAATTCTTATCTTAGCGCACACTTATTGCTTCACTTAGCATTCATACATCGCACAGTGAATAGATTAGAAAAAGCTATCTAGACAAAATTCATAGAAAGATTGTTGCTTTAAAAAGATACATGTAGATGTTAATTCCAAAAAAATCACAATGGCGCTTTGATGCTTAGGGCCAGTTTCTTCACAAAATTGGAATGCTCACAGAACTTCAAAATTAAGTTCGAAATTTGAAGAATTGTTCAAAATCTGTCAAACAATTGTCCCTTAGATTAGGCTTGCCTAAAAATGCATGCCAATTTGAGAGAAATATTGTAAAATTTAACTACCTACTAATTCAAAACAAATATGTACTTATCTACGCATTATACTACGAATTATAACCAAATTTTCCATCAATAATTATGATAACTTACTAGAATGGTAGATACTTTCATATCGGCCCAGTGAAAGACAACCATTCAAATACGAAACATTGCTTGTAATGGCTTTAACCCTTTCGGACCATGTATATATTTTGCACCATGATTATTTTAGTGATCCCCGAAAGTTTATTCCCTGACAGACTTTTTCGGTTGTCTGAATTTTTCACACAATCAGTTCCAAAGTAAATCCGAGTTGTAGAAATGAAATTGAGTTACAGACATTAAGTAGACTTAATTGAAGACCCCAAGGCAAGAAGTTGTTAACTTACATTTTCGTAAAAAATGAGTTAGAATGCTCTCTAAACTAATTCGCATACGCTCTTTCCAATGAACACCATGCCAGAGCTTAAAAATGGCAAGAACATGCTTAAATCAATGTGATGAACATGTTAACTACGTGTTTCTGTGACATTAAGTTCATAAAATTAGGGCAAGAACTTGTTAACTACAAAGATAACAAGTTCTTGCCGTAATTCTGTAATTAACAACTTCTTCCCATCTACATTGGTTGAGATTTCTATAGTTAACATGTTATTCACTCACTTTGACGTTTACCTTGGTCATTTTCAAAAGTTTTGCAGTGCGTGTTTTTTATTTAAAAATCATTGAAAATGAGTTCCAGAGGTGAAAAAATTGTGAAAATGTGTTAACAATTGATCACAGAATCAGGTAAGCTGTATAACCATTAGCATTATCTTAATTTGTCCATAAAGTAGTTTGAGGTTAGGAGTAGTTTGAAAGTGGGTGAAGCAGTTTTGTTTTATTGTTTTTCTGTCTAAAAGTCAACCATTTTTTATTGTAATGCTTATTAATTTGTTTCAGAGGGCTTAGAGGGCGAGCAAGAGAATTAGCGCGGGACGCTAGGATGAGCATATTTGGAGCAGGTGGATGAGTTTGTATATTTGGGAAGTATGTTTACGAGAGATGGGAAGGCTGATAGAGATATTTAAAGAAGGTTGAATGCAGGTAACTCCATTAATGGAGGATTGAACGCCGTTGGAGCCAACAAAAAGTTGTCCACAGAAGCGAAGCTAGCAGTCCACAATGGAGTACTGGTCCCTACCCTGATGTATGGCAGTGAAGTATGGAACTGGCAGAGAAAGGATGAAAGTAGGCTGAATGCTGTAGAAATGAGATCCCTGAGGCGTATGTGTGGTAAAACCATGTATGATCGTGTGAGGAATGTGGAGATCCGAAAAGAATGCAAGGCTGATGTGAGCGTAATACGTAAGATTAAGAAAGGGACGCTTAGATGGTTTGGGCATGTTGAGCGAATGAATGAAGAAAGGAGTGTAAAGAGAATTTATGACGCGAATTTGAATGGTAGAAGAAGCCGAGGACGCCCAAGGAAGACGTGGCACGATCAAGTAAATCAGATACTTGAGTCAGGCCATGTCAAGAGTCAGAATAATAGAAGAGTATGTATGAGAAGATGTTTGAATGTGAATGAGGCAAGGACTGTGTGCCAAGACCGAGTTGTTTGGCGGTCCGTCCTCTCTGGCTACCCCTGCGGGGAAACAGCGCGATGGTTAGTTCGTTAGTTAGTTAGTTAGGATGAGAGTTGATTCTTACGTTAATTATAAAAAAGTCTTAAATCTTGTAGAACACCAAAACTGGAAGAGAATCGTCCAATGCTGTCATCAAAAGTGAGAGATAACAAAGAAATCAATGCGGCCACAAGGAATGATATCCAAAAATTGTTACCATACATAGATGAGGTTTTTTGTGGATTTTTTCAGTCTCAAAAAAAAAATTGACTCTGCTATCTTTGCTTTTCTATAATAATTATTATTTAGTTACTTTATATATTTAAAAAATGTTTAATTTGTTGGATTAAATAAAACAACAAGAATATAACATGTTCTTGCCTTTCAATTCTATATCTTCCTCACCTATCCCTGTAGATATGTAGATGGCATGAACATGTTAACTACATTTTTTTGTAGAAAACGTGTTTATTTTAACTTTTAGACTGCAAAACTACTTAAAATTACTAGATGTAATGTAAATTTGGTTTGTTTACTACACCATGAAGGATCAGTACATTGTATATGACATGCAAATAAAAAATTATAAGGCAAAACGCAAAAGTCTAAATATCTCAGAATGCCTTCAATGTAAGTTAACAACTTCTTGCCTTGGGGTCTTCAATTGTCTGAATTTTTCACACCATTAGTTCCAATGTTGAAAATGACACTTAAATTCAAAGCAAATCCATTGTAGAAATGAAATTGTGCTAGACAGACAGTAAGTAGACTTAATTGATCGTCTGAATTTTTTACACCATCAGTACCAATCTTGAAAATGAGACACAAATTCAAAGCAAATCTGTTGTCGAAATGAAATTAAGTTAGAGACAGACGGTAAGTTGACTTAATTGATTGTCTAAATTTTTTACACAATCAGTTCCAATCTTGAACATGTTAAATTCAATGCAAATCCGAGAATTATATTGAATCATTTGGCGGGTAGGAGGTATCCCGACGTAGCTTAATGGTAGAGCTCCTGTCCGGCAAACAGAGGGGTGCGGGTTCGAGTCCCGTCGGCGACACATATCTTTTCTCGGGAGAGTTTTCAATATTGATGAGTGTTTCAGGCTAATAATTATTGCTTATAATGATTGTTACCCTTTGTGCTATGCATAAAAAATCTTGCCCTAAACATTAGTTTATCAATTTAAAAAATAATCAATATTTGACGAGTTAAAAGTATTTTCACCAAAAAATGTAGATGTAATGTCTCGACGCCACCTAGTGAGAGAGTTAGCACTTACATGCCTTTCTCATATAAATAAAGTTGGTTGTTTGCAGGTGAAAAAATATAATAAGCGATAATTGTTGAATGAAACACTAGGTATATATTGAATCATTTGGCGGGTAGGAGGTATCCCGCCGTAGCTTAATGGTAGAGCTCCTGTCCGGCAAACAGAGGGGTGCGGGTTCGAGTCCCGTCGGCGACACATATCTTTTCTCGGGAGAGTTTTCAATATTGATGAGTGTTTCAGGCTAATAATTATTGCTTATAATGATTGCAAATCCGAGTTTATTGATTGTCTGAATTTTTCAAACAATCAGTTCCAATCTTGAAATGTGATGACCCGACAGTTGATCCCGACAGTTTATTTCACAACTGTTTATCCCCCGACAGTTTCAGCTCCGACAGTTCATCACCCGACAGTTTATCCTACGACAGTTTATCCTATGACAGTTTATCCCCCTAGTTGTCCCCTCGAAATTATAATTATAATTATTTCTGCAATTTTTATCAATGTCAAACCCAAAACCGACTTCAAAAATACCTTTAATAAGAAGGTGATCTGGATATCAAACGTATTTATCTCAGTGTCGATTATTGTACTTGTAAGCTGGTATTTTCAGTATAAGACAAGTTTTTTCCTGGATGAATTTCAATGAAAATATTGTCATTCAGCCCTACATCCTCTCTGCGCACCCCTTCGGGGATACTTAGTTATATTTTGTGCGAGTAGATATACCGTTTATTTTCCTTAACATTTTGTATATTGTATATAAAAACGCTAGGAAGTCAACTGTCAGGGGATCAACTGTCATTAAGCCAAAAGTATAGTTTTGAGATATCATTTTACAACAGATTAATTATTAATCCAATTAGTGTACAATTCTCATTTTGACAATCTTAACACCTAGGAAGATAATTAGTATACAAAAAAAATCTTTAGGCTATTTAAAGAACAATTATTTATATCTAGTGTTTCCGAGATTTTATTCAACATCAGCATTCCTCTTGTCATGCTTATGCTGTGTAAGAGCATCTGTTCTGCCTAATGGTATTTTGAAAAAAGTCATATCGACCACTACGACTAAAGTTTTCAGGCACGTATATGATGATAAATTATTAAATATCGTGTACTTCTTGTAAGTATTTTTTGATCATAAATATTAATGATTTTTCAATGTCTAAACAAAATAAGTGTGTAAATTTTTTTTTAAATATTTTAGTTTGTAAGACCTTATATAAATAGAAAAACCGCATTATTTTTGTCACAAAACACGTTCTGGGATTCATATTTAATGATTTTAAATAAATTTTGAAAACTGTGTTGACTAGATGATTTGAAATTTGTATTGTTTAATAGAATCGACCAACGGTAACCTTAGTATATTAAAAATACACTTAACTTTCAAAAATTTTAACTGCATGTACCAGATAAAATAACAATCTTTCAAAATCAATTTATGTTTTTTTGTAAAATAGTGTCACTACGTTTAGAATTTGATTTAAAAAGGACTAATTTCCGGTATTCTCTGGTAATACCCTCTTAAAGTTCAAAATAAAGTTATGGTTTTAATGTATAATGCGGAAAATTAAATTCCTTAGAAAATGATCGTAAAATATTTAAATACTTGTGCCCGAGCTTTGCAAAATAAAATAATAAAAGCTTTTTCTTGAATTAATTTAAACAGGTTATTAAATCTTATCCCTGTCTACATACGGTGTTATTGTTGGCGGCCTGATCCAGAATTCTTTACGATGTGGTGCTTCGCTTTAATGCACTAAAGTACTCATGGTGCCATTTAATATACGTATATTTCAAATTTCTTCCTCACTTTCTAAAAGCTAATAAAAATTGTCAGTTTGGATATTGAAATTTTTTTTTTCTAAATAAGAGGGATTCGCGGGATGGGGGAAGGGGGGAGTAGAGTGAGGAGAGGGAAGGTGGAGGAGGAGGAGTGGGAATAGGAGAGGGGAAGGAGACGCGGGATAGGAAAGGGAGGAGGAAGGTGAATGGGACGAATGGGAAAGGACGCGCAGGGAGAAACATTTTCTTTATTAAATTGGCATTGCAACGCATGCCGAGTATCAGCTAGTGATAAATAAAAACAGCCCAAAAATAAATCAAGATAAGCCCATTAGCTGATATATTTTTGAATCTAATACATAACCCCAATAGCCGGTACATTTTTAAAGAATAGTTAAATTTTAATATTTTAGAAAAGCTTTCCTATATGTGTCAAATGTTAGAAGCACGTATATGTATACCACTAGCAGACGCGCAGTACTCGGACAACTCAATAAATAAAATGTCATAGAATACGGACATAAATTAATGTAAAAGTCTGTCATCCGACGCAACAAAGGAAAAATTTCATTTCACTTAATTGAAATTATAAATGCCGTGTTTTCCACAGCCCCGAACACAAATAGCTATCTTTTATAGTAATAAAGATGAATCAAAAGATTTTTCTAAAAAATATTCTTATTAAGCATGTTGTCATTCCGAAAGTTTACCAAACATTTTTCTATACAATATAATATGCATCATAGTAATTTTGATTGTAGCTCACTGTGATAATGGAATTATTTGTAGCCATGAATCAAAGAATGTGTGTTTCTACAAAAGCCATCTTCTCAGCAGTTTAGATATTCATCATACAAAATTCTATTAATCAACAAAGTCGTCAGCTTCAAAAGTGAAAACACATAAAAAAAAACAAAGTGATATTTTTAAAGTTAATGTGAAAATGGTGCTCACCTTACCGCTTGGCCTCGTCTTCCTGCGTGTTTTGGACAGGGGAAAGGGGACAGGGGGCGTGGGAGCCCAGTTGCCCAGCTGTAGACTGGAATTCCCATTTCTGGTTCCGACTCCAGTACTCCCAATTAGTGGACCTGGGAAAATTACCATACAATGTTAAAAATAGGAAACAAAAAGGTATGTCTAGGAGAAAAAAATTTTACCGAAAAGCAAAAAGAATTTTAACCTTTTAAAAAAAAAATCATATTGTTAATTAATTTTGAGACCAATAACTACAAACAATAAGTTATTTAGTAAGCAAGTTATATTATTATAACACTTTATTGACGACATATTTAAAGGATACTGAAGTGCATGACATATTAGAACAAGGATTATTAACAAGATAAGCATACATACAGGTGATATAAAATAATTACCTACTTTTAATCACCAATTACTGCGTTGTGCCATATGTTATTAATAATAATGATAATAATAAGTTCTTTTTTCCAGAATGTGGGGAGGTGAGTGCAATCCCACACATCCCATAAGTGGCAATTATTTCACTAACCGCTGAACTTGCACGATTATGGAAATTACACTTTGTTTTAACAATTACAAAAAATCAACTATTTACATGCACAAAACAGGTTAAAGTTCTTAGTTTGGGTAAACTACGTAATTCGTGAGGATTTAGACTGAAACAAAACTGACGCAAATCAACCCATATAAGGGAATCGTTTTATACGGGAAATTTTGAACTTTGAATGAATAAAATTGTAATTTTAATGCATCTTTTACCGTCTATACAAATGTAATTAGTTGTTTCCTGTAGTAATTAAAATTATATTTTTGTAATTTCCAAAATGTGTGCCTAATAAAAGTGCGGCGGTTAGTGGAATATTTACCAATGCATGCATAAAACCGTAACAGAGATTGGGAGTAGCAGTTTTCAATACGTCATTTTTGGAGTTCGGGTCCCAAATTTTCAGGAATCTCACCACGATTATGCTAGTGATACACTGAGCTATAAAAGCGCCAGCGTTATTTGGCTTGGCGTATTTCGGCATATCGCTTTGGGAATGTATAACAAATAACGCTGGCATTGTTATAGCTAAGTCTGTCAGCCCCATTATTGTTTAGAAATAAATGCTCCAGTGCTGCCATAAAATAAACTACGAAATCTTCCACGGAATGTACATTTTCTACAATAGGGTTACATAACAAAGAAATGCATAGAATTTTTTCATTTCCCTTGCAAAAATGTTCTTCCCGCTTCCAATTCGGCCGAGAGCATGCTCATAAAGAGCATATGTATTCATTTGTTGACTTTGAACATGCTTATACATGATTATAGTCAAAATAAGCATGCTAATTTATGAGTAAATGTATACAGTTGAAGAGCATGCTTATTTATGAGCTTGTGTGTCAGTACCATAATTATGAAAGCATTATTGTTGATTCTGATATCAGAGGGAAACACCAGTATATCAATTAAAAACAAATGGAAAAGTAGGGAAAACATTCATTTGTTCCTTTCCATCACCCCAGGAATGATGCTATGTGTGATCACTTTGCATTTATTTATTTAAAAATTAAAAATTACATAAATTCATCTGAAGAGCTGATTATTGGTCTCAAGGAAATCGTCGTCTCACTTACTGTTATGGTGAAAAATATTATCTAAACGGTGTTGAAAGAGAAAAACCACGCTTTATATTCAAATATAAAAGTTAACCACAATCACAGAGAATTAAAATATCCATCATCCAGTTGATTAGTCAGACATCTCCGAAAAATCGACACATGAGTTGAGCATGCCGTTATATATAAAAGTGTACCCTCTATCTGGTACAATACTCAGATTACTCATAAACACCACCAAATCTATTAATTACAATGCTGAAAAACTTGTACGTGGATAACAAAAAAAATTATGTTTTCAGGTTAACTTGTACGAAATTTCGAAATATTGTATATTAATAAAAATTATGAGCTGATATAATAAAAATATAATGCTGATGTTTTTATGGAAATAAAAAAAAATCATTTCTTCGTATTTTTTATTATCCGTTTATTCCTTCTAGGGGAGAACTTTGGTTATTTTAATCAAAATAAGTACTTTGTGATTGCAAAATAATGCTGCCCAATGAAAAAAAAAAAAACAATAATATACTTAAATGGACTTACGTTTTTTGTCTATATGAGGTGTGTAAAAGCAAAGGCAGCAATCTCCATTATGCACAGATAGTTATGTTTGCTTTTGAAATGACAAGGAGAAAACTATCTTTGCTTTTACGTGCAATATAACATACAAATATTGTATACACGTATATTACGTACAATATTTGTATGTAATATTGTCCGTAAAAGCAAAGATAGAAATCTCGATGTCATTTCAAAGGCAAACATAGCAATCTGGCCGAAATGGAGATTGCTGCCTTTGCTTTTACACACCTCATATGATATTATGTTTTTTGTTTCCTTCCACGTGAACGTGTTAGAGCAGCAGTTGTCAAGCTTTTCGAACCTGCGTACCCCTTGACTCTTACTAAAAAAATGTTGTACCTCCTACCCTCTATCTATCTTGCGTACCCGTGTAATTTTTTAATACTCTCATTTATTTTCTAATTTTTTTAACTGTAATATGTAAATATTATTTATAATATATTTATACCGTGGAAATTAAATTAATAAATTATTGCATGAATTATTTAACAATCAAGTCACACAAATACAATTAAAGCAATTTTGTACACAGTGTCACACGATTTCGGCCATTTTTAACCAGTAATGATTCTACATGCGAAATTGAACAATTTTTTTAATTAATGAAGACAATATTAGCGAAAATCAATTTAAACATTTATTTAACAAAAAAATCGCTCTCCTGAACAAAAATCGAAAGTGGACAACGTGGTTCATCCACTAAGGTACAGATATATATAGAATCACAATTTCGAAACGCAATTTGAAAAAAAAAGTGTTTGAGGTGATGTAACGTTTAAAAGACATTTTTCTAACATGTGGGTAATAATAGTTTTATTTTATTACCAGCAATTTTAGTTAGAAAAAACGTATGACGGGTATTTAAAAAAAACTTTTTACGTTTGCATTCGAAATTTTATACAAAAATTATTTGTTAATACAAAACAGTTTTTAGTTTTCCGGCACGTTCACAAATATTCAATATGGATATTACAAAGCGGGAATTATGTGACTTTCTGACAGAATAACATTCCCTGCGAGAAAAGATGCTACCTCACAAAGATAAGGCCAATGACGTTAAAATACATGTAGACTTGCTACTCACAATCTTAACGAAATGCGGCAGGCAAAAAACACTTATGTTTCCAATAAAATCTTAATTCAAACAGTGATAAAGATAGAAATTCGAAGAATTTGTGTGCATTGCGCTATTTAAAACAATATAAATTCGCATACATTTAAAAATTAAATGCTATTCGTTGGCTTTTACTAGTGTTTGCCGAGTTCAGGAAAATATTTTTCATCACACACGTGGGAATTTGGCACTTTTTCAGTACTAAAAACTACAAAATAGAAAATGACAATTATGTCAGACTGCTTTGAGCAGTCTAAATTATTATAAGAATGGCGAGTAGAAGGAAGCCTTTTAACGTTATTGAAATGGCACATGATTAGAGTTTAAAAATGTATAATGAAAAATATGATTTATGTTGTGAAATAATTGCATAATGTGGTGTAATTCTTTCACAATAATTTATACGAATGCTAAAAATGTAAAATAATCACAATAATTTGTATTTTCTTTAACATAAGTTAAATTTAGTTCGATGGCAAAATCACTGAAAATACTAAATAAAATATGGTAAATGTTTACTACTCCGCTTACCGGATAATACGGAATTCGAAGTTCGATACACTGATACGCACGGATAATACGGAGCGGAACATTTCCTTTGCCGCCATTTCTTTGGATTAGATATTTGCGATTTAAAAAAAATCTAAATACGCACGAATTACTTAGTTCACCCAGCATAAGAACCTAATAACCTATTTTGTGCACGTAAATAGTTGTATATTGTAGTAATTGAAGTTGTATAAGTCCCGTTTCACTTGGCCAAACGTGGCTGTCAAACACTTTGCGTAAGTGAAATAATCTTATAAAATTGAAACCTTAAAATGCACGTTTTTTCGTCTCCCCCGACATAAATACTCAACTTTCGTAATAATAAAGCAAAATCTAACTGTTTGAATAAAAAATATTCCTTATTAATTAGTAGGCGGAGTACGAAACTATTAATGTATTTTCTTTTTATATAAGTTAAATTTAGTTCGATGACAAAATCACTGAAAATTCTAAATTTAAAAAAAAAAAAAACTTCCATAATATATTTTGTCGACTCCGGAAATTTGAAATGTCGTAAAGAACAAATTGTTGTTCGAAAGAGCAAAAAGAAAGATTTTTTGAAAACCTGTAATAATTATGATTTTTTTGTTGAATTGAATACTTCTCTCAGAAAAATTTAAATAAAATTGGTTTCTTTGACGTAACAGTTTTTAATTTATGATTTAAATTTACAGAAAAAAATCCCTTTAAAACGCACTTTATAAAAGACCGACTTATTTCCTGGAATTATTTCGACTACGCAGATCGAAAGAGAAAAAAACGAAGTTATTTTTGGATTTATTGTCCTTTCCAGTTGGTTTTGTTGGATTAATTGTCCTTTCCAGCATTTCAAATTTCCGCTAGCGATGTATAATAATTTAATAAAAAAACATTTTAAAAACAGTCTAATTTGAAATCCACAATTTACATGAACAATTTGAAAATGCAATAATTTGTTTTTCTTGTTGAAGTATTCGTTTTAGCTTAGTAGACTACTTGATTAATTACTACTTAAAATAAAAAAAGTTTTAAAATGAAACTTACTGGAGAGCGAGGCTCGCCACGCTGTTCACACAACGGTGGGTCGGCAGAAAATGAACTCAACGGTGGCGCGCGGAATAAATGCTAATCAATCCCCCACCACTCGAATTAGTTCCGCGTTTTGCCGTGGGCTCCGAAGAGAAGGAATAAAAGTACTCGAGTTCTATGAATGGTTGCGGGTTCCGAGTTCTTGTTACGAACTGGGTACTGGGAGCCGAGGCGGGTGCCGAGACGCACGGTTCCGACCCCGAACTCGCGCGAGTAAAGGTACTGACACATTTGCTTATTACAAGCCGGCTTATGAGTATGCTCTTTAATGAGCATGCTCACACAACTGTACACACTTGCTCATAAATGAACAGGCTTGGCTTGAGCTTTCTAATGTATGAGCATGCTCAAAGCCAACAATTGAACACACATGCTCTTTAAAGAGCATGCTCATGTCAAATAATAACTGTCATCGTATCTATAGAGACAATTCCGTTCGCCCAAAACATCTTATTGCTTGCAACGCAATTATTAATTATTTAAGAAAATTATAAGGATTATAAAAGATTTTATTTTATTAACGCGGTTAATCACAGGATACCATATTATTTGTCCCAGCTCTCAAAGGTCTCATAGAAATCGTTGTATCTCCCTTACTATCATAGTGAGAAGTATGATTTAAATGGTATTGGAAAGATAATACAACACGCCATATATTCAAATCTAAAAGTAAACTACAAAAAAATAAAATGTACACCTTTTTGAAACCAAACTTTCCGATCAGAATTTGAATAAAAATTATGAAACTTTGTGAATTTTTAAAGTTGTTTTTTTACATGAAATGACAAAAAAGTGAGGTTACCATTTTTAAAACTTTTAAAAGTTTTCATCCAAAAATTTTATATTTATAAAATTACATGGTTATTTCCAATAATATAATTTAAAAGCATATTTCATCACCTTTCGAAAACAGTTTTTAGTTTTCGGATACGTTAACAAATATTCCGTTTATTTGGATTTTATCTCAAAGCTGGAATATTTTTAGCCTCTGACAAAAATCGACAAATTTTTGAAGGGATAAAAAAAATTAAAAGATCGATATGGGTTCGTTAATCGGATCACTAGAAGAGCAAACCTTGGAGCAAGTAATCATTTGTTAGTAGAAATGCGAGATGTCAACGGATATAAAAATCATTTACGAATGCTTCAGCAGACATTTGACGAGCTACTCTCTAAAATTGCATACAAAAACGAGATACTCAAATGCGGAATGCTATTCCGAACTGAGATCGGATTGAAATGAGCATGCTCATAAGCCAGCCTGTCCACACATGTATAAAGGCTTCCCCTTCCATCCGATAATCCAATGAGCATGCTCACAAATCAAACGACTGTCGATTTGAGAGTATGCTCTTTTGGCTTCAAATGAGCATGCTCATTACTACCAACGTCACTGACACACATGCTACTAGGTAGCATGCTCTTTGGCTTGAAATGAGCAAGTGTGTCCGTAGCATTATGGTACTGACAGACATGCTCATTAGTAGCAATAAAGCATATGTTACTAATGAGCGAATGCTACTTAGTGGCATGTGTGTCAGAGACTTTGCTAGTATTGAGCACGCTCAAATGAGCATGCTACTGGATTTGTGTGTGGAAGGGGAAGTGCTCTAAGCATGTGTGAACAGGCTCACTTTTGAGTATGCTCATTTTGATCCGATCTCAGTCAGAACAAAAAACAATATTTTTATTTTGTATTTGTTTTCTTTCACCAATATTTTATTTAATAATTGCATTGCAAGCACTAACATTATTTTGTTGACTTCTGTGCGGATGAAACTGTCTCTATTATGTCGTTGTAACAGTTGACATCTTGGACCCAAATCAATCATTTTATTTTCTTTCGTCAAAAGATTCTATTTCAAAAGCCTATTTCATCACCTATCACCTTTCTAAAACAGTTTTTAGTTTTCGAATACGTTACCAAATATTTCATTTATTAGGATTTTATTGCAAAGCGGTAATATTTTTAGCCTCTGACAAAAACATTATATTTTTGAAGGGTTAAGAAAATAAAAAGATCGAATTGGGTTCGTAATTGGACCACTAGAAGAGCAAACCTTGGAGCAACTGATCATTTGTTAGTAGAAATACGAGAAAATGTCAACGGATATAAAAATCATTTACGAATGCTTCCGCAGAAATTTGACGAGCTACTCTCTAAAATTGAACACAAAAACGAGATACTCAAATGCGAAATGCTATTCCGAACTGAGATCGGATTGAAATGAGCATGCTCATAAGCCAGCCTGGGGGCCTAGTCTATATCTCTCACAGCGCCCGTAACGCGGGTTTAGCTACGTCACGAATCCGTATTAACCCTCCTCTGACCATGCTAAAAACTTTCTCGCGCTCCGATGCTGTACACTCAGTAAATATTAGTGTAATGTATTTATTTAATCCAATACATAAATGTATTGTGGAGGAATACCTAAAATGTTAACTCTATGTTTAGTATATTTACAAAGATATTTCAGTAAATACAAACCGTGACCGCTTAGTTGACAGCACCGTCAAGAAAGGTTAAACGGCAAACGTAATTGTTTGTGAAACCGAAAGATCGAGACTAGGCCCCCTGTTCAACTGTTCACACATGCTTAGAGGCGGTTCCTACTCCTTTTTCAAATCGACTACTTCCAGATAACCCGGTCCAAGACTCGGACCCAGACCCGTAACTCGGGGCCGGACCCAGAGACGAAAACCGAATGCCCCCACCGGCATCCCTGTGACCGCAGTCTTGCGCCACTCGCGAGTCGTGAGGTCTTGTCCTGGTCCAAGTTTTGTGCGGGATCTACTGAATCCGGCTTCGAGGTCCGGCTCCGAACCCGTGCGTCCCGGCAGCAGCAAAACACACAGTCCGCACCCGAGAACTCGAGCCCGGGACCTGCTAGAACTCGAGTACTTTTAAAAAGAAGCACTCCTTGGAGGCCTCCGGCAAAATGTAGGACTCACCCATCTCTAGTGTCGAACCGACGAGAGTTGGCACGTGGAGGGGGGCTGCGTTTCCACCGTTTCCACGCTCGCAGTCACTGCATGGTCACTGCTAGCGAGCCGCCGGGTGAAGACAGTCGGGCCTTTTCTCTTGAGCGCGGGTAAGTTTATATTTTTATAAACCTCATAATTAATTCGTGCAATAATGCAAACTCGAAACAAATACTTCGAAAGTTTTTTTTAAAACTATGTTGTTGAGTAATTCAAGAAAATTGTGCATAGCAGTTTAAATAATGTTGTGGTTTTACGTGATTTTTTACGTGATTCATCAGTGAATTTCTACATAAATTTGATTTTGCAATCGGTAAACTATGTTTAACTTCTATCGAAGAAAATGCGGTAAATATTACGCCGCCACACTTTTAATAGGTTTAACACCTACATGTTTTGGAAATTACACTACGTTTCAACCACTAGTACCATAAAGCTACGGACACACATGCTCATTTGAAGCCAAAGAGCATGCTACCTAGTTGCATGTGTGTCAGTGACGTTGCTAGTAATGAGCATGCTCATTTGAAGCCAAAAGAGCATGCTCTCAAATCGACAGCCGTTTGATTTGTGAGCATGCTCATTGGATTATCGGATGGAAGGGGAAGCCTCTAAGCATGTGTGAACAGGCTGGCTTATGAGCATGCTCATTTCAATCCGATCTCAGTTCGGAATAGCATTCCGCATTTGTCTCGTTAATGATTCTCGTTTTTGTATGCAATTCTAGAGATTAGCTCGTCAAATTTCTGCGGAAGCATTCGTTAATGATTCTTATATCCGTTGACATCTTTTTCTCGCGTTTCTACTAACAAGCCTGTTCATTTATGAGCACGTGTGTACAGTTGTGAGAGCATACTCATTAATGAGCATGCTCACACGACTGTACACACTTGCTCATAAATGAACAGGTTTGGCTTGAGCTTTCTAATGAATGAGCATGCTCAAAGCCAACAGTTGAACACACGTGCTCTATAATGAGCATGCTCATGTCAAATAATAAATGTCATCGTATAGTCATTTCCGTTCGTCCAGAACATCTTATTGCTTGCAACGCAATTATTAATTATTTAAAATAATTACAATGATTATAAAAGGTTTTATTATATCAGCCCGTTTAATCACAAGAGACCATATTAATTTGTCCGGCTCACACAGGTCTCATAGGAATCGTTGTATCTACCTTACTATCATAGTGAGAAGTATGATTTAAACCGTATTGGAAAGAGAATACAACACGCTATGTATTCAAATCTAAAAGTAAAAAATATAATTAAATGTACACCTTTATGAAACCAAAGTTTCCGATCAGAATTTGAAAAAAAAAATAATGAAACTTTGTGAATTTTTTAAGATATTTTTTAACATGAAACGACAAAAAAGTGAGGTGACAATAACATTTATGATTCATTTGTCTAATGAAATATCTGTGTGTTCTTATTTTTTTTCATTATCGGTAATTTTAGTTAGAAAACACGTAAAGTGAGACATTTTTAAAACTTTTTAAAGTTTTCATCCAAATTTTTTTGTATTTAAAAAACCAATCTCTCCAATTCAACCCAATCTCAGTTCGGAATGGCATTCCGCATTTGAGTATCTCGTTTTTGTATGCAATTTTAGAGAGTAGCTCGTCAAATTTCTGCAGAAGCATTCGTAAATGATGTTTATATCCGTTGACATCTTCTCGCATTTCTACTAACAAATGATCAGTTGCTCCAAGGTTTGCTCTTCTAGTGGTCCAATTACGAACCCAAATCGATCTTTTTATTTTCTTAACCCTTCAAAAATTTGGCGTGTTTTGTCAGACTAAAAATATTCCCGCTTTGCAATAAAATCTTAATAAATGGAATACTTGTTAACGTATCCGAAAACTAAAAACTGTTTTCGAAAGGTGATGAAATAGGCTTTCAAATTTTATTATTAGAAATAAACATGTTTTTTTTAATATAAAAATTTTGGATCATATAGACTTTGACACAATGTGGTGAAATGGTTGCATTAATTTCACCACATATTAATTAATTAGCTACTATTTCACTACATCACGTCATTGTCTATAATAATATGTCGTCGATCGTTATCGATCGTCCAGTTGATTACTATAACATCTCCAAACACTAAGTTTTAAGATAAATGAGGAAACCAAAAATCAAATATTATTTACATGTGTCTGTGTTTTACGTATAAAATATGATACGAAATAACATCGGAAAGTATAACGGTCCGGTACATTAGTATAACATTTTGAAATTTCCTACAAGTTACCGTGAAAACATATTTTTTTTTTGTTATTCCACGTACAAGTTTTTCAGCATTGTAAATAATTGATGGTGTTTATGAGTAATCTGAGTATTGTACCAGATAGAGGGTACACTTTTATATATAACGGCATGCTCAACTCATGTGTCGATTTTTCGGAGATGTCTGACTAATCAACTGGATGATGGATATTTTAATTCTCTGTGATTGTGGTTAACTTTTATATTTGAATATAAAGCGTGGTTTTTCTCTTTCAACACCGTTTAGATAATATTTTTCACCATAACAATAAGGGAGACGACGATTTCCTTGAGACCAATAATCAGCTCTTCAGATGAATTTTTGTAATTTTTAGTTTTTAAATAACTAAATGCAAAGTGATCACATATAGCATCATTCCTGGGGTTATGGAAAGGAACAAATGAATGTTTTCCCTACTATCCATTTGTTTTTAATTGATATACTGGTGTTTCCCTCTGATATCACAATCAACAATAATGCTTTCATAATTATGGTACTGACACACAAGCTCATAAATAAGCATGCTCTTCAACTGTATACATTTGCTCATAAATTAGTATGCTTATTTTGACTATAATCATGTATAAGCATGTTCAAAGCCAACAAATGTATACACATGCTCTTTATAAGCATGCTCTCGGCCAAATTGGAAGCGGGAAGAACATATTTGCAAGGGAAATGAAAAAATTCTAAGCATTGAAATCTGCAACTCCCAATCTCTGTCACAGTTATTCATTGGTAAATATTCCACTAACCGCCGCACTTTTATTAGGCACAAATTTTGGAAATTACACTGAATTTCATCTTAATTACTACAGGAAACAACTAATTACATTTGTATAGACGGTAAAAGATGCATTAAAATTACAATTTTATTCATTCAAAGTTCAAAATTTCCCGTATAAAATGATTCCCTTATATGGGTTGATTTGCGTCAGTTTTGTTTCACTCTAAATCTTCACGAATTACGTAGTTTACCCAAACTAAGAACTTAATAACCTGTTTTGTGCATGTAAATAGTTGATTTTTTGTAATTGTTAAAACAAAGTGTAATTTCCACAATCTGTGCAAGTTCAGCGGTTAGTGAAATAATTGCCACCAATAAAATATGGCACAACGCAGTAATTAGTGATTAAAATTGGGTAATTATTTTATATCATCTGTATGTATGCTTATCTTGTTAATAATCCTTGTTCTAATATGTGATGCACTTCAGTATCCTTTAAATATGTTGTTAATAAAGTGTTATAATAATATAACTTGCTTACTAAAGAACTTACTGTTTGTAGTTATTGGTCTCATTATTAATTAACGATATGATTTTTTTTTAAAGGTTGAAATTGTGTAACACAAAATACTATTTTATCTTTATACTATCCTAACTCTTTTTGTCTCGTATTACTTGTCTTTTTGGTAAATTTTTTTTCTCCTAGACATACCTTTTTAGGTTTCCTATTATTAACGTTGTATGGTAATTTCCCCAGGTCCAGTAATTGGGAGTACTGGAGTCGGAACCAGAAATGGGAGTTCCAGTCTACAGCTGGGCAACTGGGCCCCCACACCCCCTGTCCCCTTTCCCCTGTCCTGAACACCCAGGAAGACAAGGCCAAGCGGGAAGGTGAGCATTATTTTCACATTAACTTTAAAAATATCACTTTGATTTTTTTTATGTGTTTTCACTTTTGAAGCTGACGACTTTGTTTCCATGGAAATCATAGATTAATAGAGTTTTGTATGATGAATATCTATACTGTTGAGAAGATGGCTTTTGTAGAAACACACATTCTTTGATTCATAGCTACAAATAATTCCATTATCACAGTGAACTACAATCAAAATTACTATGATGCATATTTTATTGTATAGAAAAATATTTGGTAAACTTTCGGAATGACTGGACATGCTTAATAAGAATATTTTTTAGAAAAATCTATTGATTCATCTTTATTACTATAAAAGATAGCTATTTGTGTTCGGGGCTATGGAAAACACGGCATTTAAAATTTCAATTAAGAGGATAGACTTTATGCCATACGCCGAAAGTTTAGGTATTTATTGTTCCTAACTCTGTCCCACTCAGATGAAGCTTACACATACAACTGCACACAACAATACTGAATACCTCGCACGCTCGCACACTCGACTAACACGTGATACTCTGTCCCCGGTCCCCGAATATCATATTATTCTCGTTTCGAGCGCCTAGCAGCAAATCATCTAGGTAGGTACCTACTATTCAGAATTCGGAAGTGTGTATAATTATTATTTGTTTTCGTAGTATTTAGATCTCGCCTGACTTGTGATACCTCAATCACATTGATATGATAATATAATCAATTAGTGAATGTTCGGCAATAACTAGATAAGTGATAATTCATGTAGGTATTGATTATCATAATTTCCAGCGTTATTCAAAACTATAAATGTTATTATTATATTATGTTATTCATTTTTGTTGGCGGATATAGGTGCCGCCGCCCCGGGAACCATTTATTGGATAACCAACACCTCTGCGATAGGTCACCCCTTTAAGTTTAAGTCACCCTCGACGTTTGGTGACTTAGCCGGGGTGCCCGGGTGCATGTGGTTAGGTTCGTCCGGGTCTTGGCGGCGGATGCGTCTACCCACCAATTACGTAACAGGCCATATCAGGAGAGACTGGTTGAGGGAAACCTTTGATCTCACCGCCGGTCTCTCCCAGAACATCGCCTTGCACCGCATTGGGATTTCCATTTTTGTTATTCCTAGAGAAACCGACCCCCAGATTCCTACCCACCCCTCATACCCTTTTCCTTCCCAGAACTTGCTCTCCTTCCTTTCCTCAAAATACCCTCTGCAGCATCACAGCATCCCCAAAGATGACATAGGCCCTGAGGGAAATTATTTTCCTCAGGGCCTCCTGTGTAGAGCTAATGTAAAAAAATCATAACTTCATTGTGGTAGCTAAGGTGGTGATTAGTGATGATTTGCACATTTGGTCGGCGGGTAATCGTAATAAATCACCGACATTGGTCTTTGTAGACCAGTGCAATTAGCGATCCGCGATGGTAATTATTCCGGTAGTTCCAATTTTTTAATATGTTTTATAAACTGGTTCCTTCACGTAAAATCCAAGTTTTCGACCTGCACACCCGTGCTCGTGCCGCCTCAAATCTAAAACCAAAAATCTCAACCAGTGCAAAATTTTCCCCAAGTAGCTGTGGCAAATACGTGGAACCTAAAATTTGTTACAATTATTTTTAATTTATTATTATCTTCTATCTCTCAAAAGTACTGATATGTAATAATCCAGTCAAGGAAGGAGGTGTGGAGTGCGTGAGCAGGTACCTAAGTGATTCCTTCAGAAACTTGATCAGGGTGCTTAGGGTGTGAACATACCCAAAGTCTTGACGTCCAGCTGTCGAGCTAGGAGGGAAAGGGAAGGGGGGGATGGTCCCAATTTTCGGGTTTCCGCTTACATCTCGAAAACGGTGGTTCGCGGGTAATATTTTTTTCCATTAGATGAAAGCTCATAAAATTATCTTCAACTTTTATTCTATGCGTGACTTTCAAATTCCCAGCCGTTTTTGAGTTATACGCTCCCAAAAAATTGTATAGAATTAAATTCCCATTCAGAATATATGTATACACATGCAAATTAATCTCCAACCAGTCAACATTTACAGCAATTTTAAGTTTATTTATAATTTATAATTTTAATTTTAAGTGTTGTCAATTTCAGAAAAAAAGCTTTTTTTATCTTACTATTGACACACAAAATGTGTTCGTTTGCCTAAAAATTTGTTTGACCACACTTCCAGTTATTAAATAAAGTAAACAAAAATCATGTTACTTGAAAATTTTTATATTATAGTTTAAAATTAAAAGTCTCATGATAATTTTATTCTATTTCGTTACATTAATACACCAAATCATAAACCTCACTGTTCTCAATAACATCATGTTACACTCTGAACTTTATATGGATTAACGTTTTCATCCTCTTTGGACGTCTGGCCAGGTCCTGGCAATGGTTGTTCATTCGTGGCATCTTTATTCTCAGTAATGTCGTCTTCATCGTCGTCTTCGGCAACAGGCACGCAGTTGAGGCATTTCCCTTGGCAGCGGAGGCAGACTGCATAACAGTTCATCAATGCTTTTCGGCATCCACATTTGCCAATTACAAAATCCTTGGTGCAGCGGCAAAATATCATTTTCAGAAGGACCTTCTGGTGGATCTTCTGTTATAATTGGCACCAGGGTGGCTCCAATATGTTTCCTTCCTATGACTGGACTATAAAGCTGTAAAAAAACTTGCACAAACAAGTATATTGCACTACGAGTTTTTTGTTTTCTTGATTATCTCTTTTCCAGTGCATTTTCGAGAAAAATTATGATCACCAATTTTGTAGAACATAAAATTTCACAAAAGACTTAGGTATATGTTTTATGTTTTATCAGGTATCGAGGTTGTAATCCGCTAAAATCAGGTCAAAAAACAGTGTTTTACTTGGTTTACATTCCGTTAGTTTTTCAAAATGGTAGCTCGAGGATTTTAAAACAAGCGATCAGTTTATAAAACATATTATAAAAAAATTAACTACTAGAATAACGATTGCGACCCCCTCATTTGCGCTAATTGTCTGAGGGGGTTTCTCACCATCCTCCTAATAGCTTATTCATACTATAAAGTTTGTTTTCGATTTACGATTGACGGTATATGTATTTATTTATTAAGTCGAAGTTTATTGTTCGGTACTCGAACCTATGAATATTGGCTATATATATTGGATAAGTTGGCCGAGTTTTCTAAGTATTGCAAATATTTTATTTTTAATAAAATCCCGTATCCACTGGAGGGACAGAGCAATTAAAACATTTTTTCTCGGATTGCTAAAGCCCACATAAAAAAATCATACCTCCGAATTTGAATATCGAGAATATACAAACTGATTATAGTTCTATGTAGCCAATGAATTCCCCTATCTTTTGTTTATTATAACATATTTGTAGGATTTATAAAAAAATATAATTAAATGTTTAACCTTAAAATATTTTAAAGAATCTAGAGAATATTTATTTTGTTATATTTTGAATGTACTTTATATTATAAGGTCGTTTTAATAAAATAAAATAAATTGAAAATTTGCCACATTTTGGCGACAAAGCAATCCGAGGTATTGGAAATAGTGCCATAATGGGGCAAAAAGCGCTCGGGTGGTTAAAGTATGGATAAGCTATTAGGGGGATGGAAAATATAAATTTTTTTACAAACGACAATAATGAAAACATAATCCTTGTTGTATGCGGTATATATTGTGATTTTGATGTTTTGTGATGTAAAATAACTGTACACAACAAAAACTTTCAGATCTTAAAGATATTACAAAATATTATAACTGACTACATCTACATTATTTGTGGGAATGTTTTTAGTTTGAGAAAGGACAAAAAAAGTTTTTTTTAAATATTTATTTGTGAAAATTGTAATTACAACATTATAAATATTTTTTTTAACATCTTATATTAAATTACTACTCTTCCATTTAAAGCCTTTGCTTTGCTTGCAAATAATCATTTGATTGCAAATTTGTTGCCCATCACTTAAAGAAAAGTTTCCGCGAAACATGTTGTTAGGTATATCGGAGGAAGCTTGTTTAGATTTCACAAGAGTTCTAAAATATTTCACATTATTCTTTGTGTTTAACTCAGCATTATTTATATAGTTTGTAAGTAACATTATGTGTTCACAGGAATTAGTTTGAGTAATATTGTAAAACAGTCGTATGAAAAAATATATTATATTTATTACGTATTGTAAAAATGTATTATCTAAAATACATTATTATGAAAATAAATAGAACTCACGAATAAAAAGAAAGATCAATCCCATCACTATTATTGTGTAAAAATAGTCGTACCATCACTATTATCAAAAACGATGGCTTCACCCCCCCGACCATGCACTCCTTGCCACGACCCGTCAAACGTGAGAATGAGACGACTGCAGTAAACTCTCAAATTTACCTACAGAAATCGCTCGAAAAGGGGTTTATGGAGAATACACTTTTCTACACCGAAACTTTCACGAAATTGAAATTTTAAAAAATATACATTTTTTAGAAAGAAGAAGCTACGTCGGTAGCTTTTTATAATTTTATAATTCTTTATGAGAGTTGAGTTAGCAGCACTTTTTCCTTAAATAATATTTTTTGATAACTCGTATGTGTTAGACAGTGAATGTTTACGTTAATACGAAACGCATCGAAAATTCGAAAACATACCGACATAGTTTTAACCTTCTAGAAGGCAGTACAAAAAAAATATATTCATTTTGTGCAATTTTCGATGTAGAAAAGTGTTTTTTCCCGGGCGTCCTTTTTGTATGGGCCGAAAAGCGAAGTCTATCATCTTAAGTGAAATGAAAATTTGCTTTGGTTGCGTCGGATGACAGACTTATACAATAATTTATGTCCGTATTCTATGACATTTTTTTATTTATTGAGTTCTCCGAGTACTGCGCGTCTGCTAGTGGTATACATACATGTGCTTCTAACATTTGACACATATAATTAGTAAAGTTTTTTATAAAAAAAATTAATTATACTTTAAAAATGCACCAGCTATTGGGCTTATCTTGATTTATTTTTGGGTTATTATTATTTATCACTAGCTGATACACGGCATGCGTTTGCTATGGCATTTAATAAAGAAATTGTTTCTCCTTGCGCGTCCTTTCCCATTCGTCCCGTTCACCTTCCTCCTCCCCTTCCTCTCCCGCATTCTCTTCCCCTCTCGTATTTCCGTTCCTCCTCCTCCACCTTCCCTCTCCTCACTCTACTCCCACCCCTTCCACCGTCCCGCGAACCCCCTTCTCGTGTTTTCCTCCCCCTCCGGGTTCCTCTCCCCCCTCCTGCATTCCATACATTCATTTCCGATACATTCAGTTTTCAAACAGCTTGCGTGCCACCTATTGCAATTTTTTTATACAAATTTCATGATGCCAGAGCTCGTATATGTTATTCTGATGCATGAGCTATATTATTATAAAGTATCATTAAAATTCTATCAGTAGTTTTTGCGTGAAAGAGAAACAAACACACTTAGACCCATATAAACTTTCGCATTCATAGTTTATATATATGGGAAAATGAAATTGTTGTTTTTACCATCTACCTCACAATTTTTCCATGCTTTCTCACCGTTTAAATCTTCCCTGCGCCCGATGAAAAGTTTGTACTCAATATTCATACACTTAAAAAGTTTCTACTGAACATTCTGGTCACCGAATACAACAGCTGTGTCATTTTACAACCTTATCAATATTTTGCCGTCTTTTGTGTATTCCATACTTGCTAAATAAGAATTATTCTTTGCAAAATGGAAAAAGATTTAGTATTTTATTTCGTTCACCCCGAAATACTATGTAACATTTATTATTATAAATAGTCATAGGTCATTTACAAACATTTATTTGAAATTGTCAACGCTTGGGTACATTTATTTTTCAAATGACATTTTATTTTTAGCTCAAATGGAATGCGTAGAACCATCAATGAGCCGATGTTACTAATTCTTTCTTATATAAATATAGGTTTTAAAAGAGTCTTTTCATTGTACCGTGTAAATAACGTAAGGATCCAAGCGTTTCAAACTGTCATAACACTATAATAATATTCATATAAGTAATTTAAAATCCAGCATTGTGACAAATAAATGGACTTTCATCGACATCAATTAACATAACAATGTTAAAATAACAACAACAATTACAACAACCATTTCAACGACAACTATTACAACAATGTTTATTACAATTGCAATTACAAAAAATGATTAAGTACAATAATATTAACTTTTTAACATCAACAATAATAACATCACCAATAAAAACATCAAAACAGCATAACAATTATCAATAATAACAATAACAAACGCATGTTATTTCGGTTCCATGTCTAATCGGACTATGAGATCTCAGCATCTGAATTCCCATAGTAAATTTATTCAGACACGATACTTCTTTACATGATAATTCATCACATCATAACTCACATTAACCTAACCTAATCTAACCTAACCTTACCTAACCTAAGGTTAAAAACCCCAATTATCAGTTTTCGACGCTTCGAGATATTATGATGAATTATGATGTGAGGAATTAACATCCGATGAAAAGTTTGTACTCAATATTCATACACTTAAAAAGTTTCCACTGAACATTCTGGTCACCGTTATTTCAACAATTTTTTTTTTTACAAAATATAATTTTATTTAAGGTCCATGGTTGGTCATGTATACCTTATCAGAAAAGAGGAGCGCTTGTGTTGTACAAAATATTTTTTTGAAAAATTGTTTTTATTTATGATTTTGGATAAATTTAAAATCCATTTACTGTCAAACGTGACACCTTGATAAGTTTATTAGTGTGGTAGGTTTGCACCTAGGGTGGTGCAAGGTTCTCGTGGTCAAGGGCTTCCACAGATTATAGATGGGTGGTGAACAATAATGAGAGTTGGATTCTTATTATACAGTTTAATGAACACACAAGTGACTAGTAAATACAATGTGTATCTAATGGAGATTTCGAGTGAAGAGCGCACAATGAACAAAGTACATTCTTTATATAGTCGTACATGCTTTCTCTTTCATGCATACGATCTCTCACATATCATCGAACATGCAACAATCACCACAATAAGTCACTTGCTAAGGGTTGGTTTGTACCATGTCCACTTATGTTTTTTTTTTTTTTTTTTAACGTGAATGCAGTAACATTAATCATATTTTTATCTACTATATCCACACACAAAAAAAACAATTTTCAGCAGGAACTTACATTTTGAACATCACTTTTTGTTCTATATCCATAGTAATTACAAATAATGAGGATTGGAGTGTACTATGTCCGTTGGCCAATACTATTTTTTTTTTACTATTATTTATTAAAACCTTATGTACGTGTATGTAGAAATTACTAATGTTTGATTACTCCATACATTTTATTTATTCATACGACAATACTAAATTTTCTCATTTCTAATGAAGAATTTTTAATATTTTTTATTTTATTATTATTTGTTAAATCCTTACGTATGTGAATGTCAACTTATTATTGTTTGATTTGCCATGTGATGAAATTACTGTTAGTTTGGTCTATATCCGCCCAAAGTATGGATATAGTATAAACCAACATTAAATATGGTCAGCGCCGGTTCTACGAAATCTGGCGCCCGGTGCAGGAAGTACCGATGGCGCCCCCCCCCCCCCACCCAACATTTTTTTAAAATTCAGATAAAAAATTTATATACATATAAAAAAATAAAAAAAAATTATGCAATACGTTTAAAATAAATTAATATCCCGCCAACAAGAATCAAGAGTAACTTTTCCAAGTGAACTGGCGGTAGCTATCTATGACACTGGACAAAATAATAACATCATAACAAAATATAATATAAAACATGAGGCAGTTTAGTTCAGAAATAATAATATTCTGATCAGTTTGTTTAATATGGTGCCAAATCGCGCGCGAATGGCAACATAAATAAACCAATAACGCGGCGAAAGCGACGAACTATCATCAAAGAGCAACTTGTAATCAACGAAGGGAGATGCGTACGAGAAGCGATTAATGAACCAATCACAATGTTTGTTGAATTTCGAACGATACAATGGTCGTAAGAGCAACAAGGAAAAATAGGTCTTACGTTCGTATGAAATATATTGTATTTGGAAAAAAATTCCTTGACGTAAGTCAAATCCGTATTTCGTTAAATTTTAACCATCGATGCGCGCGCATTAGGTTCACGCATATGGAAAGTGAGTGTTGCCAGCGCGAACTAATAATTCCGTATTACGAGTAATTTTTAAACGATTCGGGGAATATTTTAATTGAATTTTAAAACAATATTTATTTTATCACGGCGCCCCTTCGTAGTGGGCGCCAGGTTTTTTGCACGTTTTTGAACGTATGGCAGATCCGGCGCTGAATATGGTCATGGTATATAGTACAAACCAACATTTTTTTTTTTTGCTATTTCATTTAAAAAAGTGTTTTTTTACATTCTTGATTATGCTTTTATCCAATTAAAAATTCGTCCAATTATATTGTTCTTTTACCTAAAGGTAGATTTAATTAACCCTTGTATTTTATATTATTATTTATAACAATTAGTTTGAAGTAAAGGAAACAAAAATAGATTTTTTTAAACTTCAAACCTTGTTTTCTAAATACGAGTTTTTGTGGACATAGTACAAACCAACCCTCAGCAAGCGAAGTGTTAATGTTATTGTTAATTTTTTATCAAGTTTGTGAATATTTTTATTATGCCCAAGAGTCACAATTGCTCCCTTGGGTGGAAGTTGAGGGAGAGTTGGGATAACCTAACCTAACCTAACCTAATGGTAGATTAACATAGATTACATGGTAATAACGTCTCTTCTAGCCCTTCATTATGTTATAGTATCAAGAATACCAAACGACAAATGGCGGGTGGGGTGAAGTGAGAGAGGCTAGGGGGTAGTTTAATTTAGTTTTTCAGGGTAGTAAAGGTGCTTTACTTTTTATTATGTGAATACCGCACAAGAATCCCAACTCCCAAGGGATTGAGCGAGAGTTGTGAAGAGGGGGCTAAAAGGGGTTGGGAAGGAGGATGTTAGGGTGAGAGTGCCGCCCGCATGCGATGCTCGCCCTGCATGGCCTCCTATGGGCGGGCCTGTATGTATGGCGGTCATCCTAAACGCAGATTAAGCAAATTTTTTTTTTTTACGTACTTATAATTTGAATGCAATGCAACCCATTTTGATATAAATAGTGTTTCCGAAATTTTACCAACGCTCCTTACGTTAAGGAGGTTTTTTTGTAACAGTAATGATATGCAAAATACAGAAATTACCCTTGACGTTGGTATACCACAAATTTAGCACAAACACTAAAATTGTGTCTTATTCAAAATACAAAACAAAAATTTCAGCATTTTCTAATTGTTTATCTTTGATTGTGAGTTTTTTTTTAAACTAATTCTATTTATTTTTCCAGGTGTAACCTTTTCTTCCAACGAAGGATGTTGCCGTCATCAAGCTGAAACTTGGTTCACTGTCTGCTGAGTCTTGCTGTAATCGTCCTGCTGTGTCTTACTGCGTTAAGTGGTAACTGCGTTGAGCTCTAGGCCGTTTAGCTCAAATACGTTTAGCTCTAAGACAATTAGCTTTAAGAACGTTATCTCTAAGGCGTTTTTCTTTAAATTTGTCTTTAAGGTATTTATTCTAGGCCGTTTAGCTCTAAGACCGTTATGTCTAATGCATTTATCTCCAAGGCGTTTATCTTTAAGGTGTCTGTCTCTATGCCGTTTAGCTCTAAGACTGTTACCTCTAGTGAGTTATTTTCCAAGGCATTTATTTTTAAGGCGCTTACTCTAGGCCGTTTAGCTTTAAGACTGTTATATTATATTATCTGGTGTTTATCTTTAAGGCTTTTATTCTAGGCCATTTAGCTCTAAACCCCGTTATTCATAAGGCGTTTATCTGAAAGATGTTTATCTGTAAGGCGTTTATTCTAAGCCATTTAGCTCTTAGGTTGTTTAGCTCTAAGACCATTATATTGAATGCGTTCATATCTAAGGCGTTTATCTGTAAGGCGTTTATCTGTAAGGCGTTTTATCTGTAAGGCGTTTATCTGTAAGGCGTTTATCTTTAAGGCGTTTATCTTTAAGGCGTTTAGCTCTAAGACCGTTATCTCTAAGGCGTTTATCTCTAAGGCGTTTATCTTTAAGGCGTTTATCTCTAAGGCGTTTATCTCTAAGGCGTTTATCTCTAAGGCGTTTATCTCTAAGGCGTTTATCTCTAAGGCGTTTATCTCTAAGGCGTTTATCTCTAAGGCGTTTATCTCTAAGGCGTTTATCTCTAAGGCGTTTATCTCTAAGGCGTTTATCGTTGTTATTATTTATTACATGGACTTCACATTTATTCTTAAATAATAAGTGTAAGTTTTCACCTGATTTTATACATTTTATGTGTTATGCTTTCAATTTATGTATTTCTTGGGTTTTGTAAAGATTTCTGTTTCATGAGAATCAGGACACCAGCTGTCTTCTTACTCCAGAAAGTCAATGCGCTGTCAGCGGTCTGAGGAGTTGATTTTCTTCAGACTCGGGTGTGTCCAGTTGCCACCACTGAAGTTTCCAGGTTAGTTTATGTAATAATATACTGCTGTGTGGTAGTTTTAATTTTAAAAAATTATGTTTAGTCTGTTGGAGTGTTATTTAGAATTATCTAAATATGTTGCCTGTTGGAGTATTATTTAGAATTAATATGTTCCTAATTTTAAACACTGCACATATTCTATGTAGAATAACTTGATGTAATTAATTACCAGCGAGAGCCCGAGCCGGGCCCAGATTTTATCATTGTTGACTTTTAAATCAACTGAAAAAAGTTTGAAAAAATAATCGTTTTTGAGATGGTAATGTTTCTTCAGACAAATTGCATAATTCCTGCTTCCATATTTTTAATATTTTGGAGGAAAAAGAATAGAAAAATTTGTCTTAATTCTTTTCCTTCGGACCCCTCGCCTCTCATTTTCATTTGTTTTAATAATGTCTTGCTTTTACATTATAATAATATCTCCTTTCGTGTCTTTCAGGTTGATCCTCGCATTCTCCAGCCTCCAGGACTTCGGGAGACGTGGTTGCTGGCACTCCGGGGGCCTAAAGGGATCACCAATGCTTCTGCGGACTTGGTATGTAATTGTTTTTTGATTTTTGCTTCTAGTAAATAGCTATAAGTTCGTTTCTCATAGTGTATTACCATAGAATACCGGAATTTAGTCCTTTTTAAATCAAATTTTAGACGTATTGACACTTTTTTACAAAAAAACATAAATTGACTTTGAAAGATTGTTATTTTATCTGGTAAACGCATTTTTTAAGTTTTGAAAAACTAACTTTATTTTTAATATACTAAGGTTATATCGTTGGTCATTGGCATATTTGTTCAATTTTCAAACGAAATATTGTATTATACATCACAAATTTCAAATCATACAACAAAATAAATCAATACATAATCTAACACATTTTTCAGAATTTTACATGTACTAAATATCATGTACCTACAAGAAGTAAAATAATTTATTAATAATTAATTAAATTAATTTTAATAATTTATCATTGTGTGTTAGCATTTTTATTGCTTATAAAGCAAGTTTTGAATGAAATAAATCGATATTAAATTTTTAATTTTAAAAATTTGATATGGGGAATAATCAATCTTTTTCATCGGAACCTCCCTATACAGTTGCACGCATTTTTTAACTTTTATTCTCAGCCGCTGGTCAATGGCTCTTAAGGTGAATGTCAAAAGAATTAATATTCTACGCTTTCGTAGATGGTGCGCTTATAATATTTTTTACTTATAAACACTTTTTACAAGTTATGCTTTGAAACATTAGGAAAAAAAAAACTCAAATCTTTCAAGAAAGGCTAACAAACACAATATTTCATTAGTGATTCAATTCAACATTGCATTTGCTAGCCTTTCTTGAAAGATTTGAGTTTTTTAATTGACAAAACTATTTGTTAATATTCTTATTGCTTGTGTACTTCCACGAACAATAAAATTTTCCTAACATTCAAAGCATAACTTGTAAAAAGCGTTTATAAGTCAAAATACTATACGCGCGCCATCTACGAAAGCGTAGAATATGAATTCTTTTGACATTCACCTTAAAAAGTGTATCATGAGATTTTGTATCGAAAGCTTTACAATAAGACTAGGTAGGTAGGTACATTGAAATTTGTTCTTGAGATTTTGGTGTCATTTTTTGGTCATGAATTATAAATAGCAATTACATACTAGTATTGTATTTAAACATCCTAAAAAGTACCTTATTTTAGGCTAAGTATGTACATATGTGGATTGGGGAGTTGGTTACTTGAGTTATAATTGTCTTGGTGTCTATGATGTCAGCACCCGTAGATGAGTCATTAGCACCCCCCCACACAGACTAATGGGAGCGACCGTCCCAACGCCATTCCAGGCCACCATGCAGAAAAGTCTCACAGTGAACTGTGCTGTAAACTGTTGTCTTACTTTCGGTCTTTAATTTTCTGCCCGGCGGCTAAGGCTGGAATCAGACAGTACACTCGAGTGAAGATTTACTCTACGGTTACTCAAGCGAATGTTCCCATCTTTGTTTCACTTTTAATTTATTTCTTGTTCAGACGTATCATTCCGATTGAAATAGGTGGAATGAAATACAGAAATGAACGATTAGTGAACCTGATTTAGTCTGATTCCAGCCTTAGAGCGGCGTGCGGTACGGTCGCTGCCAAGAGTCCGGGGGGGGGTTCTATTCTTTTATGTATATTGAATTCGTATAGTTTTCTTAATGTCAACAGTTTTGTTTCCAAATATAGTTTTTTTGTGGATGTTTTGAATTCGTAGTGAAATAGTTTTTTGATTAGTTTATTTTGAATTACCTGCAATTCATTCATGTATGTTTCATATGCATTTCCCCAGATATCAATTAATTAATTTAAATATTTTAATTCTGTCAGAGTCAGTCTTCTTATCAGAGTTTTAGAATCGATTTTTGAAAGTATTTCTGTCAATATAATTTTTGAAAGTAAAAAAATGTCATTTTTCTAATACCTCTGTCTATACTATGTTATTATTGCACTCTTTACGGTATTTGTGAGATTGCACTAACTTCCCCACATTTCTGAATAAAGAAATTATTTTTATTATAAAAACTAGAATGAAACGTACCTACTTTACGCAAAATAACTTTGATTTGATCATTAAAAGGTACGCAGGGCTGCTGAAAGCCTGAGCCGGACCCCCGGGGGTTGCTAATTATTGATCGAGACTATGAATTAAATATTATAAAGCTAATTAATTTTTTTAATTGACTGAGCAACTGCAAAGTTTTGTTTTAACTCGATTAAAGAAATTTCTTTTTTTTTTATAAGAAAAACTCTCTTTAACTTTTGAAGGTTATTCCAATCAATGTAATATATCATTGAAGAAGAAGAAGATAACAATAATAATCTAATTTTTTTAAATATGAAAATGAACAAGACACAGAAAAATATATTATAAGGTATATGTCCCGGTAAGACGTAAGGTTCTGGGTTCGAGTCCCAGTTGCGACCATTATCTTTTGTTATTTTTCGGTATCTTGTTCATTTTCATATTTTTAAAAATTAGATTATTATTGTTATCTTTTTCTTCAATGATATATTACATTGATGGGAATAACCTTCAAAAGTTAAAAAGAGAGTTTTTCTTATAAAAAAAAAAAGAATATTCATTTAGACTTTTATAAAAAGTCAATAGGTGTTCCATAAAAATTAAATCGGATATAATTACCCGAGACACTATCTGGGTAACAAATGCATTATTTGAATACTCGTTTCCAATGAAAAAAGGTAGCTGCCAATAATATGAAAAAAACATTAGTCTAAGATAATATTGTTAATTCTGAAATTTGAAATATGAAGTTTGACAAATACGACAGTCTCATAATAGGACGCAATGGCTGAATTGGAAAAAGCGTATGCCCTGGTTAGACGTGAGGTTCTGGGTTCGAGTCCTAGTTGCGACCATTATCTTTTATTATTTTTCTGTGTCTTGTTCATTTTCATATTTAAAAAAATTAGATTAAAATATAGATTAAAGAAAGTTTGAAAAAATAATCATTATTGAGACACGGTTACATTTCTTTGGACATATTGTATAAATAGTGCATTAATGCGATATAAATAATTTTTGTTTTTTAGCTATTTGATTCTTTTAATGTTATTTATCTTTTCAATTTTAAAATTTAATTTCTTGGAGATTATATATAATTAAACTTAAAAAGTAATATAGCCATTATTTTTACAGAAATAAATTTATTGTATAATAAAGAACCTATTATAAAAAAATTGGAATTATAAAAAAATCTATATAATCCTTATTATCCTTATTTCGGAGGAGAAGCAATAGAACATTTTGTCTATTCTGTTCCTTCGGTCCCCTTGTTCCCATTTTCATTGGTTTTAATAATATCTTGATTTTACATTATGACAACGTATCTTTTGGTGTTTTCAGGTTGGTTCCTGGTGTCTCCAGTATTCCAGTACTCCCGGGGAACAGAACAGGAACCAACACTTCCGAGGGATTGGTAAGTTATTTCATTGTTTTTTATAACAGTTTTTTAAATTCAGTGATACCTAGAGGAGTGTATACAAAACATTGTCAGTCATTTTATAGCAAAACAGCGTAAACAAAATTGCAATACCATGTAAGTGCTTAACCACTGGAGCAACAGAGTAATTAAAATATTTTTTCTCGGATTGCTAAAGGAAATTTTTCAGCCCACATTAAAAAAAATCATACCTAGGAATTTGAATATGGAGACATACAAACTGATTATAGTTCTATGTAGCCAATGAATTCTCCTATCTCTTGTCTATTATCACATATTTGTAGGCTTTATAAAAAAAATATAATTAAATCTTTAACCTTAAAACATTTTAAAGAATCTAGAGAATATTTATTTTGTTATATTTTGAATGTACAATGTATTATATAGTCGTTTTAACAATAATAAAAAATAAAAAAAATTGCCACATTTTGACAACAAAGCAATCGGAGGTTTTGGAAATAGTGCCATAATGTGTCTAAAAGCGCTCAAAAGTTTTATAGGTACAAAACACTTTTTTTTCTTCCTAAAATGCTTAAGATTTTGGCTCTTCAACTCTACGTGGCACTTCGGTCCCGCATATCACTCTATTTAGTTATTTACAATTATGCAATTATGCAAGATATTAATTACACTTTACAGGGCCCTTGAGGTGATTTTTCACAAAAACGGCGCTATACAAGTCATCCAATTATTATTATTACACTTATGGTATTGAACTAATTCAATGTTTTTAGATTTGCAACTTAGGTGGAAATGAAATAATTTAATTGTTTTTTTCACCCAGGCGTTTAATTTTTATTTACCTGTCAAATAAAGAAAAAATGCATACATTAGTTATCTTACTAATTTATGCACATTTTATTAAATGTCTACTCTACTCCTCATGAGGTAAACCATAAATAAACCAATAACAGGTAAACTACATATATAGGTATGTCACCATAAACATGGTGATAGTTAACTCTTTAAATTTTTCCTCTCTAGCTGAATCTTTGAGCTTTCTATGGTTGTTGTAATGATCTTCAGATATATTTCCAACTTAAGCACAGGACACTCATCTATCTTCAGTTTGAATAAATAATGAATTAACCACTGGAGCGACAGAGCAATTAAAATAGTTTTTCTCGGATTGCTAAAGGAAATTTTTCCGCCCACATAAAAAAAAAAATCATACCTCCTTATCTGAATATGGAGACATACAAACTGATTATAGTTCTATGTAGGCAATAAATTCCCATATCTTTTGTCTATTATCATATATTTGTAGGATTTATAAAAATAATATAATTAAAACTTTAACCTTAAAACATTTTAAACAATCTAGATAATATTTATTTTGTTATATTTTGAATGTACAATATAATAAATATTAAGTCGTTTTAATTAAAAAAAAAATCTTTGAAAATTTGCCACATTTTGACAACAAAGCAATCCGAAGTTTTGAAAATAGTTCCATAATCTGGCAAAAAGCGCTCAAGTGGTTAAACAGCTCCCTGTAAGACACTGGCAGCACTCTTTCTTTGGCATCCTACTCGTAAATACCATACAATTTTAGTTGGCTTTGTGTTATTGGTTTAAAAGATAGAGATTTGTAGATGTTTGTTGGCAATAGTGAGATGGTTATTTTGGAAGGTACTAATTATTTTTACTGTGTCTGTTTTTTTATTTCTCCTTCCAAGGCTGGTATTGGGAACATTCTCTTATTATCCTTAGACCATTTAGAACGATTAACCGCAATAGTGTTATTAGAATACTGCATAATCCCAATAGCGCATGGTCCATTATTTTATTTTTCTCAGACCCTTCAGAATGATTCTGCATACCCATGCCGGATATCATGCCGGGTTGATTATACTCTTATGTACAATATTCTGCACAATTCTTATTTATATGTAGATGTCATGGTTTTAAAAAT
Organism: Limnephilus auricula; assembly: GCA_951813805.1. Lineage (NCBI taxonomy): Eukaryota > Metazoa > Arthropoda > Insecta > Trichoptera > Limnephilidae > Limnephilus > Limnephilus auricula. Next base: position 6,030,554 of record OX638396.1, read on the forward strand.
CGTACCAGTCTAGCAGTAATAGGCTGAAACCGGTAACACATTGTTTCAATACATCGGTAGTGACATGTGGTAAAGGGTACCTAACTAGAATGTGCAATATATCGGTAGTGTTATGTGGTAAAGGGTACCTAACTAGAATCTGCAATATATCGGTAGTGTTATGTGGTAAAGGGTACCTAACCAGAATTTGCAATATATCGGTAGTGTTATGTGGTAAAGGGTACCTGACTAGAAAGTGCAATATCGGTAGTGATATGCGGCAAAGGTTACCTGACTAGAAAGTGCAATATATCGGTAGTGATACGTGGCAAAGGGTACCTGACTAGAATGTGCAATATATCGGTAGTGATACGTGGCAAAGGGTACCTGACTAGAATGTGCAATATATCGGTAGTGATACGTGGCAAAGGTTACCTGACTAGAATGTGCAATATATTGGTAGTGATATGTGGCAAAGGGTACCTGACTTAGAATGTGCAATATATTTAGTAGAATTCAGTTACTAGTATTGAGGGCCATTAATGATATTTTTTGTCTTTAAGATTTATTTTAATGTTGTATTTTGCTTTTCACAGGATACGCCGTGGAGGGACACTGTCGGCCTGAAGAAGCAGTTTATTTTTAAGTTAGTTTTAAGTTAATTTAAAGTTAGTTTTGAGTTAGTTTTAAGTTATATTTAAGGTCATCAACATTGTGTTTTCAGGAATATTTTTAAGTTAATTTTATGTTTCCGACAGGCAACCACGCGTGGTTCGGTTTAATTTTAAGATGAGTTCTTAGATCTACAATACTGTTTTAAACCATCTTACATGGTGGGGACTAACAACTAACAAACTTGAAACATTATTGTACATCTTTCTGAAATTATCTTTTTTCCGATATTTTTTAATCGCTAGTTGTCCGGATTAGTTTTAGTTCAGATAAGCTGATAGTTAGATCTGCAATACTGTTTTAAACCATCTTGCATGGTGGGGACTAACAACTAACAAACTTAAAACATTATTGTACATCTTTCTAAAATTATCTTTGAACTTTTTTCCGATATTTTTTAATCGCTAGTTGTCCGGATTAGTTTTAGTTCAGATAAGCTGATAGTTAGATCTGCAATACTGTTTTAAACCATATTGCATGGTGGGGACTAACAACTAACAAACTTAAAACATTATTGTACATCTTTCTGAAATTATCTTTGAACTTTTTTCTGATATTTTTTAATTGCTAGTTGTCCGGATTAGTTTTAGTTCAGATAAGCTGATAGTTAGATCTGCAATAGTGTTTTAAACCATCTTGCATGGTGGGGACTAACAACTAACAAACTTAAAACATTATTGTACATCTTTCTAAAATTATCTTTGAACTTTTTTCCGATATTTTTTAATCGCTAGTTGTCCGGATTAGTTTTAGTTCAGATAAGCTGATAGTTAGATCTGCAATACTGTTTTAAACCATATTGCATGGTGGGGACTAACAACTAACAAACTTAAAACATTATTGTACATCTTTCTGAAATTATCTTTGAACTTTTTTCTGATATTTTTTAATTGCTAGTTGTCCGGATTAGTTTTAGTTCAGATAAGCTGATAGTTAGATCTGCAATAGTGTTTTAAACCATCTTGCATGGTGGGGACTAACAACTAACAAACTTAAAACATTATTGTACATCTTTCTGAAATTATCTTTGAACTTTTTTCCGATATTTTTTAATCGCTAGTTGTCCGGATTAGTTTTAGTTCAGATAAGCTGATAGTTAGATCTGCAATACTGTTTTAAACCATCTTGCATGGTGGGGACTAACAACTAACAAACTTAAAACATTATTGTACATCTTTCTGAAATTATCTTTGAACATTTTTCCAATATTTTTTAATCGCTAGTTGTCCGGATTAGTTTTAGTTCAGATAAGCTCATAGTTAGATCTGCAATAGTGTTTTAAACCATCTTGCATGGTGGGGACTAACAACTAACAAACTTAAAACATTATTGTACATCTTTCTGAAATTATCTTTGAATTTTTTTCCGATATTTTTTAATCGCTAGTTGTCCGGATTAGTTTTAGTTCAGATAAGCTGATAGTTAGATCTGCAATACTGTTTTAAACCATCTTGAATGGTGGGCACTAATAACTAACAACTAACAAACTTAAAACATTATTGTACATCTTTCTGAAATTATCTTTGAACATTTTTCCCATATTTTTTAATCGCTAGTTGTCCGGATTAGTTTTAGTAAAGATAAGCTGATAGTTAGATCTGCAATACTGTTTTAAACCATCTTGCATGGTGGGGACTAACAACTAACAAACTTAAAACATTATTGTACATCTTTCTGAAATTATCTTTGAACTTTTTTCCGATATTTTTTAATCACTAGTTGTCCGGATTAGTTTTAGTTCAGATAAGCTGATAGTTAGATCTGCAATACTGTTTTAAACCATCTTGCATGGTGGGGACTAACAACTAACAAACTTAAAACATTATTGTACATCTTTCTGAAATTATCTTTGAACATTTTTCCGATATTTTTTAATCGCTAGTTGTCCGGATTAGTTTTAGTTCAGATAAGCTGATAGTTTGATCTGCAATACTGTTTTAAACCATCTTGCATGGTGGGGACTAACAACTAACAAACTTAAAACATTATTGTACATCTTTCTGAAATTATCTTTGAACTTTTTTCCGATATTTTTTAATCGCTAGTTGTCCGGATTAGTTTTAGTTCAGATAAGCTGATAGTTAGATCTGCAATACTGTTTTAAACCATCTTGCATGGTGGGGACTAACAACTAACAAACTTAAAACATTATTGTACATCTTTCTGAAATTATCTTTGAACTTTTTTCTGATATTTTTTAATCGCTAGTTGTCCGGATTAGTTTTAGTTCAGATAAGCTGATAGTTAGATCTGCAATACTGTTTTAAACCATCTTGCATGGTGGGGACTAACAACTAACAAACTTAAAACATTATTGTACATCTTTCTGAAATTATCTTTGAACTTTTTCCCATATTTTTTAATCGCTAGTTGTCCGGATTAGTTTTAGTTCAGATAAGCTGATAGTTAGATCTACAATACTGTTTTAAACCATCTTGCATGGTGGGGACTAACAACTAACAAACTTAAAACATTATTGTACATCTTTCTGAAATTATCTTTGAACTTTTTCCCATATTTTTTAATCGCTAGTTGTCCGGATTAGTTTTAGTTCAGATAAGCTGATAGTGAGATCTGCAATACTGTTTTAAACCATCTTGCATGGTGGTGACTAACTAACTAACAACTAACTTACTTAAAACTTTTATTTTACATCTTACTGAACTTATTTTTGTACTTTTTTATTGATTTTCTATCACTAGCTCAGAGAGTATAGGGCTACTGGCGATTCTCTCTTTAAAAAAAAAACGAGTGTCCTAGCTACCACAGTAGTCACTGGTCACTTGGAAAAGCTAGGGCACTTTTCAATAAAAATAAAGAACAAAACCCAATATACCTACCAGGGGCGTAGCTACCGCCGTATCAGCCGTATCAATGATATGGGGCCCCCAGGCTACAGAGGTGAGTAAGTAAAAATTAGTAAAATGTTATCTACAATGTCACATATAAAAAAACTGTCATACGTGCCTATAGAGTTTTCACTTCAGAAAAAAAACAAAGGTTAAAAAAGCAATCTCTTTTTTTCCCGGTTTAAGCAAGCGCCTAGAAGTTGGCAACATCCTACATCGGTTATTGCGGGATTCCCCCTTCTAAGTCTTTCCTTTTAAATGGGAGAATCCCGCAATAACCGATGTACAATGACAAACTATGGAGAGCAATATTTACGCGTTTTATTTCATTCCGGTTCAAACGTTTGTTATTTTTATATTACAGAAACAAACGGTACATTGGTTACAGTGATGAGACAGTTTACAGATATTAACTGATAATTCATGGTTGGTACCTATGGTATGTTTCTTTGAATGTCTTATTTGTGATTACCGGGTGATGTGCGTAGTGTAGATGTGCTTGAGTGTATGTCTGAGTATGTTGATAGGTGTGAGAAGTGTATGCACATTTTTTTTTTTTTAACATTAACTCCACACAGGAGGTCCTGAGGAAAATAATTTCCCTCAGGGCCTATGTCATCTTTGAAGATGCTGTGAGGAGGGTCTTTTGAGGAGAGGAAGTGAGCGTTCACATTTCCGTTTTAAAAATGGAGGCGGGTCCCGTTTTAAAAACGGATGTCCTAGCGGCTGTAGTGGATGTATGGAGCTGTTCACACTTGTCCGTCTCCGTTTTAAAAACGGATCCGTTTTTATTGTCGGAGAGATTGCCAGCGCAGCGCATCCGTCGTAAAAACGGATGTGTCTCGCTCGCCCATAAGTTTGCATGGAGCTGTTCACACTTGCCGCCTCGTAGCTCCGGCGAAACCCGCCACGCCCCGCTCCTCAGCCCGAACGCTCCCAGTCGCGAGGAAGCAGGAGAGTTGCGTGGTCGCATCTGTTTGTTTTGATGAAGGTATACGCCAAATCACTATTTAGATTTCTCTTTACTACGAATCGGTTTACATTATGAATATGAAAAAATATGCTATTTATACATTGAAACTTTTCCTACCTTTTAAATTTATTGGAATTAAGATAGATTTATTAATTACGTTACAAAAAATATAAGCGTAAAGTACTAAATATTTTGTTTTTTCATTACATAAATCTGAAGTTATACAAGAAACAACTTTTAAAAAATACCCCTTTATGGCTAAGATTATTTTTGACTCAATCCATTGACTAACTTTTTTTCGTTCTTGTAAAATTATTCATAAAAATAATAAAAACAACTTTGGTGCTACTTTCCTTGTGCAGATAATAACACGCGGAGGGGTAGTAAAATATTTTTGGATTTTCTATTCCTCAGTTCATAAATTAAAACTGTAATAATGGACGAGAACTACCAATTATAGAACCTACCTAAGCACCTATCTAAGTATCTACCTAAGTAGATACCTAAATATGAACCTACACAAGTATCTACCAAAGTACCTACCTAAGTATCTTTCTAAGTGCCTACCTAAGTTCCTACATAAGTACCTATCTACATAAGTGCCTATCTACCTAACAATCTATCTACCTAAATACATATCTACCTTAGAACCTACCTATGTACCTACCTGAGAACCTACACAAGTACTTACAAAATAATCTACCTAAGTAACTTCAAAATTTTCTACCTAAGTATCTACATAAGTACATATCTAAGAACCTATTAAAATACATACTTGAGAACCTACCTAAGGATTTACCTAAGTACCTACCTGTGAACCTACCTAAGTACCTACCTAAGTATCTACCTAATTACCTAACTAAGTACCTACCCAAGTATCTATCTAAGTGCCTACTTAAGTTCCTACATAAGTACCTATCTACATAAGTGCCTATCTACCTAAGAACCTATCGACCTAAATACCTATCTACCTTAGAACCTACCTATGTACCTACCTGAAAACCTACCTAAGTATCAACCTAAGTATCTACCTTAGTACCTTGCTAAGTACCTACAAAAGTACATATCTAAGTACCTATCTACCTTAGAACCTACCAAAATACCTAAGGTTCTACCTAAGTACCTACCCGAGAACCTACCTAAGTACCTGCCTAAGTATTTGCAATTTGGGAGCCGGGAATGGGTACCGCCGCCCTGGGAACCATTTATTGGATAACCAACACCTCTGCCATAGGACACCCCAAGTGGTTCGCTACGTTTGGTGACTTAGCAGGGGTGCCCGGGTTTATGGGGTAAGGATTATCTAGGTCTTGGCGGCGGATGATCTAGACACACTGAACCCCAGATTCCTACCCAACCCTTATACCTTTTTCCTTCTCAGAATTTCATCTCCTTAAAAATACCCTCCACACAGCATCCCCAAAGATGACATAGGCCCTGAGGGAAATTATTTTCCTCGGGGCCTCCTGTGTGGACCTAATGTTAAAAAAAAAGTATTTACCTAAGTACCTAACTAAGTAAATACATAAGTACCTATTCACACAAGTACCTATCTACCTAATAACCTATCTACTCAAATACCTATCTAACCAAATACATATCTTTGAACCTAACTAAGTACCTACCTGAGAACCTACCTAAGTACGTACCTATATATTTACCCACGTACCTACCTAAGTACCCAAATACGAACCTACACAAGTACCTACAAAATAATATACCTAAGTAATTAAAAAAATAATCTACTTAAGTAGTTACATAAGTACCTATCTACCTTAGAACCAACCAAAATACCTACTTGAGAACCTACCTAACTATCTATCTAAGTACCTACCCAAGTACCCAAATACAAACCTACACAAACAAGTACCTACAAAATAATCTTCCTTAGTAACTACAAAATAATCTACCTAAGTATCTACATAAGTACCTATCTATCTTAGAACCTACCAAAAACCTACTTGAGAACCTACCTAAGTATCTACGTAAGTACCTAACTAAGTACTCAAATACGAACCTACACAGGTACATACAAAATAATCTACATAAGTATCTACATAAGTACCTATCTAAGAACCTATCTACATAAGTATCTATCTACCTAAATATATATCTACCTTAGAAACTTCCTATGTACCTACCTGAGAACCTACCTAAGTATCAACCTAAGTATCTACCTTAGTACCTTACTAAGTACCTACAAAAGTACCTATTTACATAAGTACCTGTCTACCTAAGACCTATCTACCTAAATACCTTTGAACCTACCTAAGTACCTACCCAAGAACCTTCCTAAGTACCTACCTGAGAACCTACCTAATTACGTACCTAAGTGTCTACATAAGTACCTACCTAATTACCCAAATACGAACCTACACAAGTACTTACAAAATAGTCTACCTAAGTAACTTCAAAAGATTCTATCTAAGTATCTACAAAAGTACATATCTAAGTACCTATCTACCTTAGAACCTACCAAAATACCTACTTGAGAACCTACCTAAGGATCTACCTAAGTACCTACCTGTGAACCTACCTAAGTACCTACCTAAGTATCTACCTAAGTACCTAACTAAGTACCTACCTAAGTACCTATCTACCTAAGACCTATCTACCTATATACCTATCTACCTGAGAACCTACCTAAGTACGTACCTAAGTATCTACCTAAGTACCTAAATATGAATCTACATAAGTACCTACCTAAGTACTTACCTAAGTATCAACCTAAGTATCTACCTTAGTACCTTACTAAGTACCTACAAAAGTAACTATTTACATAAGTACCTGTCTACCTAAGACCTATCTACCTAAATACCTTTGAACCTACCTAAGTACCTACCCGAGAACCTTCCTAAGTACCTACCTGAGAACCTACCTAATTACGTACCTAAGTGTCTACATAAGTACCTACCTAAGTACCCAAATTCGAACCTACACAAGTACTTACAAAATAATCTACCTATCTAGTATCTAAATAAGTACCTATCTAAGTACCTATCTACCTTAGAACCTATTAAAATACCTACTTGAGAATCTACCTAAAGATCTACCTAAGTACCTAACTAAGTACCTACATAAGTACCCATTTACATAGGTACCTATCTACCTAAGAACCTCTCTACCTAAATACCTGTCTACCTTTGAACCTACCTAAGTACCTACCTGAGAACCTACCTAAGTACGTACCTAAGAATTTACCTAAGTACCTACCTAAGTAATCAAATACAAACCTACACCAGTACCTACAAAATAAACTACCTAAGTATCTACATAAGTACCTAAGTACCTACCTAATTACCCAAATACGAACCTACACAAGTATATTCAAAATAATCTACCTAAGTATCTACATAAGTACCTAAGTACCTACCTAATTACCGAAATACAATCCTACACAAGTACCTTCAAAATAATCTACTTAAGTATCTACATAAGTACCTATCTACCTATCTACCTAAATACCTATCTACCTGAGAACCTACCTAAGTACGTACCTAAGTATCTACCTAAGTACCTAAATATGAATCTACATAAGTACCTACCTAATTACCCAAATACGAACCTACACAAGTACTTACAAAATAGTCTACCTAAGTAACTTAAAAAGATTCTACCTAAGTATCTACAAAAGTACATATCTAAGTACCTATCTACCTTAGAACCTACCAAAATACCTACTTGAGAACCTACCTAAGGATCTACCTAAGTACCTACCTAAGTACCTAAATATGAACCTACATAAGTACCTACAAAATAATCTACCTATAATGTTTTGGTTGAATTGACAATTATTTGTTTTCGTAGAGTAGGATCCGTTTTTAAAAACGGATCCGTCGCTAAAACGGATCCGTCGCTAAAACGGATCCGTCGTTAAAACGGAAGTGTGAATAGTGCCGTGGGGCTCCGTTTTTAAAAACGGAACCCGCCTCCGTTTTTAAAACGGAAGTGTGAATGAGCTGGAAGGAGTGAACGTGGGTCTTGAAGAGAGCCATGTTATAGGAAGGAGGAAACACAGAGGCAGGCAAATCGTTCCACAGCCGAGCGTTTGAACACAAGAACGAGTCGTAGAAGCGTCCCGTTCTCATGTGACAAATGTCAACTGTGTACATATGTTGGGCTCGCGTTTGGCGTGTTTCCCGACTATGCACCGGTGCTGAAGTGATCAATGACGCTAGCTCCTCGGAGATTCTTCCATTGAAATACCGGTAGAACAAGGATAGCATTCCCACCCGACGCCTGTGCTTTAAAGATTGCAATCCGTTTGTTAAGACAGGAGAATCTATCAAGCGGACCGCCCGTTTCTGCACAGAGTCGAGGGTGTTTTTCAAGTACATCGGGGCTCCAGACCAGAGATGGCTGCCAAATTCACTACATAATGAATTTACTTTATTGCCAACTCTTTATCGAAATCTATTCAGATACATATTTAGTTAACTATAATAGCTGCTAGTTTTTAATACTTTCTAAGATTTCAAGGATTTTTTACATGACAACGCACATTTAAAAAAAACATTTAAATCGGTTTTAGGTTTTATTTATTTAACAAGTTTGACCAAAGGTTTATTTGCACACAATATATATTAAGTGTTTTACAATGTGTTACAAGACTCATATGCACTTTAGCGCAGCAAAATCAATATCTAGGCCCGGGCCTACGTGGCCTTAGGGCAAATCCGCCATTGCTGATCACGTATTGTACTGAGCAATAATAAGAATTTTGTTTTGATATTCTTCATTAGTTGTTGATTATTACTATCAAAGTCATTATTAGTTCTTTTAAAACCAAAAGGAGAATTAAATTATTTAAGCCCTACGTATCAAAATGAAATTATTAATTTGCTTGGTTCCGCAGTTAGGAATAATATCTTACTTACTAATATTATAAATGCGAAAGTTTGTATGGATGTATGTATGTTTGTTACTCTTTCATGCAAAAACTACTGAATGGATTTTAATGAAACTTTACAATAATATAGCACATACATCAGAATAATGTATAGGGTATAATTTATAAAGCTTGCTATTCATTTTCAATATATTGAAAATAATAATTATTGTTCAATAGAAAATGACGAAATTTGAGAGTGACATTTTGCAAAACAATGATTGTTAAACAAAATTCTATTTTAGAAAATATATAAATTAGTGAATTTATTTGAAATACTCGCCTAATACTTTGAATCGAATCAAGAATTATAGATGATTTAAATAAATAGGTAATAATTTTGATATAGACATAGATGGGACTTAGGAAAAGAAAATAGATTACTCGAAGTACTAATCCTACGCAGACGAAGTCGCGGGCAGAAGCTAGTTATTTTATAAATTAAAAAGCTTAATTTCTGGCAAGACTTGTCAAAAATTGACCTACTTTCTGACTTGGATGGGACAGGAACGACTATCAGACTTATCACTATTGTCTATAGAGGAAGAAATTTTAGAAAAACTGAAATCATCTTCAGCCATAGATGATTTAATAAATTAATTTGCCGAAAAAAGGCAAGCAAAGCCTATTTTATTTGAATTGTTTGGCTAGGCGAATTTCTAAGAGGAAGAAATAATTTATGATCAATTAATATTCATTTTAATTTAATGCAAGCATTTTTGTTTCTTTTGTGATAAATCTTTACCCTTCATTTGGGCCCCCCCAACTAATTTTGATACAGGGCCCCTCCTAGGCAAGCTACGCCACTGATGCCTACTATAGATGTAAGCATGTCAAACTTTGAAGCAATGTAGATTGCCTGAATTCCATTTACAAGGCGCTCTTATGTGACGCCTGTGAAAATACAATTACGCAATCTACACTAATTCAAAGCTGGGCATATTGCTGGAACTTCATTTGGAAGGCGCAAATATAGGACATCTGTGAAAATACTATTCAGCAGGATACACTACTTCGATGCAATGTAGATTACCTGAATTCCATATGCAAGGCGCTAATATTTGACGCCTGTGAAAATACAATTACGCAATCTAAACTTATTAAAATCTGGGCATATTGCTGGAACTCCATTTGCAAGGCGCAAATATATGACACATATGAAAATACGATTCCGCAAACTTCGCCACTTTGAAGCAAAGCAGATTGCCTGAATTCCCTTTTCAAGGCGTTTATATTTGACGCCTGTGAAAATACGATTCCGCAAGCTACACTACTTTGAAGCAATTCAGATTGCCTGAATTCCATTTGGAAGGCGCTAATATATGACGCCTGTGAAAATACGATTCCGCAATCTTCACTACTTTAAAGCAATGCAGATTGCCTGAATTCCATTTGCAAGGCGCTAATATTTGACGCCTGTGAAAATACGATTCCGCAAGCTACACTACTTTGAAGCAATTCAGATTGGCTGAATTCCATTTGGAAGGCGCTAATATATGACGCCTGTGAAAATACGATTCCGCAATCTTCACTACTTTACAGCAATGCAGATTGCCTGAATTCCATTTGCAAGGCGCTAATATTTGACGCCTGTGAAAATACGATTCCGCAAGCTACACTACTTTGAAGCAATTCAGATTGGCTGAATTCCATTTGGAAGGCGCTAATATATGACGCCTGTGAAAATACGATTCCGCAATCTTCACTACTTTACAGCAATGCAGATTGCCTGAATTCCATTTGCAAGGCGCTAATATTTGATGCCTGTGAAAATACGATTCCGCAATCTTCACTACTTTAAAGCAATGCAGATCGCCTGAATTCCATTTGCAAGGCGCTAATATTTGACGCCTGTGAAAATACGATTCAGCAAGCTACACTAATTCAAAGCTGTGCATATTGCCGGAACTCCATTTTAAAGGCGCAAATACAACGCCTTTAAAAATACGATTCCGCAAACTACACCACTTTGAAGTAAAGCACATTGCCTGAATTCTTTTTTTCAAGACGCCTATATTTGACGCCTGTGAAAATACGATTCAGCAAGCTACACTACTTTGAAGCAAAGCAGATTGCCTGAATTCCATTTGCAAGGCGCTAATATTTGACGCCTGTGAAAATACGATTCAGCAAGCTACACTACTTTGAAGCAAAGCAGATTGCCTGAATTCCTTTTTCCAGGCGCTTATATTTGACGCCTGTGAAAATACGATTCAGCAAGCTACACTAATTCAAAGCTGTGCATATTGCCGGAACTCCATTTTAAAGGCGCAAATACAACGCCTTTAAAAATACGATTCCGCAAACTACACCACTTTGAAGTAAAGCACATTGCCTGAATTCTTTTTTTCAAGACGCCTATATTTGACGCCTGTGAAAATACGATTCAGCAAGCTACACTACTTTGAAGCAAAGCAGATTGCCTGAATTCCTTTTTCCAGGCGCTTATATTTGACGCCTGTGAAAATACGATTCAGCAAGCTACACTAATTCAAAGCTGTGCATATTGCCGGAACTCCATTTGCAAGGTGCTAATATTTGACGCCTGTGAAAATACGATTCAGACTAATACTGTTTCTACATTCTACATTACTAATACTGTTTCTACACAAATTACTCGGATCAATTACACAAAATTTTCTTCCAGCAATCCTTTTGTAAATGATTAGTTTTTCCGCATTAAAAACATGCTTTTGATGTAACCTTAACTGGTGACTTACTACGTACTGAAATTTTATTTCTGGACGGACATCCTTTCTGGGTTTACGGATGTAATTACTATCCTTTTGTACAACTTTTAAATTCGTATCTTTCTTAAAACCAACAACGTGCTCCCACGTTGCCGCTAGATTTATACAATCCTAAAAAGAAGTATTGATCGCCTCAACGAACAACTTATGCTTCAATTTTTCATTAAATATCCCACTAACGAATATGTCTTTTAAACATGGTTCCAATCTCAGCTCAAAATTACACGATAAGCTCAACCCTCTAAAGGCTCCTCCTGTTTGACGGAGCCTTTAGGCGTTAAAACGTCCCCGACGTATAACGCTACCTTGTGTTGTACTTAAAATGTGTAAACCGGTCAAACAGAGCGAGCGTGTAGCAATACGCGAAGCTCTGCCGCCGCGGCAGAACGCCAACAATACAAGTTTTGTTACAAAATTTCCTTTGACGCCGGGATTTCTTGCTTGACTGTGGTAAAAATGGTTGCTGAAAAGTTATTTGAATGTGTTCGAAAACATCCTTGTTTGTATTATACGAGGAACAGTGCATTTGTGGTGCATTTGCTTATTTGGTATTGCAGAAGGGAATGCAATTCTTCTTCTCAAGCATTCTCGTGACATACGTGAGTATTGAAAGAAGCGATCTTCATGTGATGAAAGCTCCCGGAACAAACGATGATATTATCCAAATTCTTTCCTCTTGTTATTAATATCATGCACCCATATTCTATTACTACGGGAACGCGATAATGCACACAGCAGTAACAACTTATCTTCATCTGAATCGCTGGACATCGTGGCGAAGACTGACTGACAATGACTGACGCCGAACGTTTGCGCGTCGAAGTCGTTCGAATAGAAAGTACGCGACGTTACGCTTACGCCTTGACGCGCGGTAAGTACGCCTTCTGATTGACGGAGCCTGTCTTGCTGCGTAATCCTTGACCGATTCGTTAGGCAACTGTTTAAATTTGTAAAATAATTCACGCGACTCAAAAATATTTTGAACTGGTTTGCAATGTCAATCAAATAATTTACACGAATCATCAAAAGAACAAACAGAAACCTTTTTTGGAAAACATAAATCGCATAATAAAGAGAAAGTTTCTTCGGTGAGGCTATTCAGCAAACATGCTCTTTTGCGCTCTTGTGACAAAGGTTTCTCATCATATAAGATGAGGATCTGATCCAGTCGTTCCTTGAACAAAGACCAGTCTCCCGCTCTGTAGCAGAACATCCCAATTTTTTTACAAATACCCTCCATTGGGAGAAGAGCTGAAACAAGATAACCAAATCTACTTATCTCAGCACTTCCAGAAGATCACGCTCCAAGCCCCACGTTTCACGCCGCTCTGAGCCGTGAATCAGCGTCCCAGCAACCTTGTCTGGCTTCGTCTCCCTGCAGCTGCGGATCCAAGCCCCTTCCTCCGAGGTCTTCCTTCCCGTTGCAGCGACAGAAACCAAGTCCCGGTTTCCGGCTAATCCACCTGATGATGACGATCCGATCCTACCCACCGACAAAATGTTGCAATGTCGTGGCTGCCACACACGCGGATAACTGCGTTTTTTGCACGATCTGCGCAATTTATCTAGTCCGATGATGGTTCCTTCGGCTGCGTGTGGCTGCTCCAATTCCTTCTGCTCCAAAACTTTGCTTCTGTACAGAAAATATTACCTTAATATTATTTATAAAATCTAAAATATTCCTACCTGCTCTTGAAGAAAACTATTTGTATAACTTTAACTGCTACCAATTTTATGTCTACGATACTGCCGACACGGGTTGAACAACGGTGCACTTCTTGACAATATCAAGGAGGATACTGCGTTTCTACTTATTTCGGCAGAATAACATGCGAACACCTCAGCACAGGTTCTCCCAGTGAGGTGTTCACAAAATGCTACTATTAACCTTCTTACATATCCTGTTACTGAATATGAACTTTTTTTTGTACTACTATGTAAACCATTGTAATTATTTGTTAAATGTATGTAAAAGTATAGAAATAAATACATTTAAGTTGCATTGATTTTGCAATACATAAAATTGCAGATACATAAAATCAGTACCACAAGAGTCAATTTTAGACCCGAAAACCTTTTGTATGTTATTGCTAAGTCTAAACTTTTTAAAAACGCTCGTAGATTCATTTTGCATACGATACCGCACTTGTGGTATCCACAAAAAATAGCTATTCAAACAGACTTATTATTTCCTCCCCTCCCCCGTCGCGGCGCAGTGTCCGTACAGTGTCCATTAGGGTGGCATAAAATAACCTCTTACCTTTTTACCGTGTACAACAAAATGTAATACATATAAAATATGCTCACTAATAATTATGTTAAATTACAAAACTTTGGAATTGCAATGAAATTTCAAGACAGCAAATGGTTTCAGAAAAAGTTTAAAAGGCGAAAGTTTGAAAACTTTTGTAAAATTGCTTTCACGTTTCTGCGTAAACTACAATTTGTTTAAAAGCTTCTAGGAACGACATAAAAAAATATTTTTAAGTTTTATAGATACCATTTTACTTGAAATATAATTAATAATTATTCATTTAAAAATTGTTATATAGGTTTTTAACATTTTTTTTCAAAATATTGAATATGTGATCGTGTTAGTACGTATTGAAGATATCAGATGGTTTTATAGTATTTCTTAATACGAAAAAAAAAATAATGCCATCTAATATCTTCAATTCATACTAACAAATATACAATACTAGCTAGTACCTACCCGGCATGCGTTGATGCCACTCGAAGAAGGGAAGTGTTTGTTTTAATTCCGTTTGTTGCTTTGGATACACTTTCTCAACCCCTGTGTAAGGAAACTGATTGTTTAACCTTCTTAGCAGCACATGTCAGGACTCTATTTTTTTTTTGTAAAAAGGAAGCTACATTTATTTTTAAAACGAATCTAGACCCTTTAATTTTCCTGCGTGCATGATTGTTAGCAAGAAAGAAAAATGTATGCATACTTACATTTATAGTAATTAGCCAGATTAAGAACTTCAGAAACGTGTTCGCCTGTTGGTTCACCATCTAGTTAGAGTGAAATAATAAAGAAAGCGAATTATATTTACGGGTGTAAGAAAGATTAAACTAAAGGAAATATATTTAAAAAAATAAAGATATCGAGGGCAGTTTGTCCCACTATCGCGCGGCAGTCCCGGCGAGAATGAGCCGCAACGAGGCCAAGCACACTCGTTCCTTAGCCGGTATCCCGAGAGTACCCTTGAAGAAGTGTTTGTAGAGGGGGGGGGTGAGGGTGAGGAACCAGACTAACGCAAACATTCCTCAGGCTCGCTCATGATGCCAGGAGAGGCACGATAAATGTGCCGAAGCATGCCTGAGCAGGCTACATACAGCTGTCTTTCCAAATTTACCCCCTGCAAACAGCTACCACTATTATGTCCCCTTTGCAATCATTTCCTCTGCCCCTTCTCGTCCCCCACCCCTACGTCACTTTTCCCCTGCATCTATTTTCCCCGTTCCCGCCACGTTCCCCTTCCGTGACCACTTCCCTTCCCCCTTTCCACTTCCAGCTTCCTCGCCTTTCCCCCCCCCCCCCTCATAATTACCCATCCCGCGTACTCCTCCGCCCCAACAGCGATCCCCTTCCACCTTCCCGCCTTCCACTTCCCTCGTACCCCTCTCGCGAACCATCCGTCATTGGTTCCCCTACACCCGAATTCCCCTTCCCCTCCCTCCTTCCCTTCCCACCCCTAAACTTTATGAAATAAACACACCTCTCATAACTGTTATTGTCAGAAGCACGGATTTTTCCATATTTCCCTTCTGTTATTCCCTACCGCTACTATTTCACCTTTGAAATATATCCCTCTGCCCCTTCCTCACGCTCCAACCCTCTGTCATCCCTTCCCCTAGTGTGCTTTCCCATGCGTCCCCTTACCCTTCCGTGTTCCCCTTTTACTTTCCCCGCCTTCATAACATTTAATTTTTAAAACAACAACCATATTTAAATCAACTATGTTGATTTTTCGATGAATTATTTTTATGAGGAAAAAAACCACAACCCAAAAGTTGTATAAATAAGTTAGGTAGGTGTAATCACAAAGTTAGGTAGATGTTTTCACTCCACCCTAATGTACATGTATCGCCTCGTGTCCTAGAGGGACGTTACCGAGGCAACCAGCCAACGCCGAACCCCCATCATAATATTGTTAACCCACAACAGTAGACGGCACTGACAATGTAGAATATATTACATTTCCATTTCGTAGTCAGTAGTGAGCAGTTAGCAGTAAGCTCTCGCTTTGATAAGCACAAAACTGTCCTACATAAATAAACCAATCCCCTGTCCTAGCTCCTCGTTAACTTTCAAACTTTTCGAACACGATTTATTCAAATTTATCCAAATCTATAAATACCTACCTTCGCGCCTATTTAAACTATTGCAAAGAATTTAGTATTACAAAGTATTGCTAGTGGTAAAAATTAGAAAAGGAACTCTTTTAATTTAGGTAACATTTTTATTAGTAGGCAGGTTCTTGAAACTAGTGATGTTTTAGTAGTGTTGTTCAATAATAATGGTGATATTATAGAGCGACTTTAATAATGGTATTTAAATATGGGGCAGTGTCTATGTTCTAATAGTGTCGAGCCAGAGGATACTAATGAGAAACAGAAGGTATGCATTTTGTTATTATAGATATATAATATATTTATTGTAAAGAAACGAAAATATCTGAAATCATTGGATATCTATAGTAGTTTTTATCTATCTCGGTAGGTACCTAATTAATAATTACTGTTGAACCGATATGTATGAAGTGATAATCAATTAATTATTGAAATCGGAGATCTATCAACCCATTGAAAAAAAGGCGTATTTTAAGAATCGCTCTACGCTATACGAATACGCCAAACAAGAACAAAAACATGACCGTAACTGTCGTAACACAAAAACTTTGATTAAAAAAAGTTACTTAAATTTATTTTTTACCATCTCCCCCATCCTAAATATTCGTAGATGTATTTTATAGTCATTAACTAGAATCGAAGTGTATTTTCAAAAAAATTATTAACGTAAATATAAATTACCAAAATTACATTTTGCAATGACTGTAAAAATGTAAAATCATTTTACAAAACAATAGGTTTTAGCTTTATATATATTTTATGTAATTCAAAGTGCAAGGCAGACGTAAGAGAAATAAACAAGATTAAGATGGGACCCTTAAATGGTTAGAGTCCCAACTGCTCCCATCGGCCTGGAACCAATGATACTATGGCATCCCCAATTAGGATTTGATTTGACGCTGAAAGGACTCCAGATACTAATATCTACAGCCTGTATGTCGGACGAATATCTACAGCTCATATGTTGGACAAATATCTATGACCTTCAGAATGCAGACTAATATCTACAGAGCTAAGGTCGGATTAATATCTATGAGGGTCCCAGTGGTGACGAATATCTATGGAGCGTAGGTGGGACTAATATCTACAGAGGGCAGCTGAGCAAGAGGTTGTACGGAAAAGCATAAATTACTTCAATTACGTAAAGGCTTAACGTTTAAAGTACGTACATGAAGTTTTTGCACAATATTACGTATTTTGCTGTAATGTTGAAATTGGCATAGCGCCTGCTCGTGTCAAGGCAAGAAAAATATCCCAGTATTCAAGTAGTTTAGCGGCTACGCTAGGATTGTGTAACATGGTTTGTGATACAAAAGAAAGTGCCCCCTTCGTAGCGCCTGCTCGCGTCAAGGCAAGAAAAACATCCCAGTTTTCGAGTAGTTTAGCGGCTACGCTAGGTTTGTGATACAAAAGAAAGTTCTTTAAACTGCAAACGCAATATTACGTTAAGCCAATATGCTATACATAATTGCAAATCCAACCTCTGCCAGTACTGTAGATATTCGTCTACATCACCTGTTCCGTAGATATTAGTCAGCAGTTTGAGCTGTAGATATTCGTCCTCACTTTGGTTCCCATAGATATTGTTCCAACATACCTCGTAAAGATATTAGTCAACGCATGGATTCTCATAGATATTAGTCCACTTTGTTCAGTTTTTGAAATTCCTGTAGATATTAGTAGACGCCTCCGCTGAAAGTAATGGGGAATGGAATAGGAAGGTGAGGAAGCACCTCGCTATTCCGATCTGGTCTTAAACCGGGAGATACTGAGAGAATCTTCCACTCTGCCCAAATACATCTAGTGTGATTTAGTGAATATTTTTTTAATTTATTATTCTTTACAAAGATATTGTATGTTTTCCTTCACACTTAAGAATTCACCTGTGTTGTGAGGGATTTGATTGTTTAATGTCTATATGAGTTTATAAATGAAGCGGGACAGAGTTTTTTGGCATAATATGATCATCTCTACTTAAATATAAATTAATAATTTAGAACTACGGGAGATTCTAAATTAGCATTAGGTATTTGTTTTCAGTATGTCTCGAGAAACGGTAACAATGGCCCCGAAAATAACGAAATCCTGGAAGCGAAGGATCGGTCCAGTACCGATATCATAGCCCTGGTTATCTTTATGCTTTTCATTGTTTTCAGTATGTTTCGAGAAACGGTAACAATGACACCGACAATAATGAAGTCATGGAGGCGAAGGATCGGTCCTGTACCGATATCATAGCCCTGGTTATCTTTATGCTTTTCATTGTTTTCAGTATGTTTCGAGAAACGGTAACAATGACACCGACAATAATGAAGTCATGGAGGCGAAGGATCGGTCCTGTACCGATATCATAGCCCTGGTTATCTTTATCCTTTTCATTGTTTTCAGTATGTTTCGAGAAACGGTAACAATGACATCGACAATAATGAAGTCTTGGAAGCGAAGGATCGGTCCTGTACCGATAGCATAGCCCTGGTAATCTTTATACTTTTCATTGTTTTCAGTATGTTTCGAGAAGCGGTAACAACGGCACCGACAACAACGAAGTCCTGGAAGCGAAGGATCGGTCCTGTACCGATATCATAGCCCTGGTTATCTTTATCCTTTTCATTGTTGGATTGGTAAGTACTTTTCCTGATCACACAAATCGTTGGTGTCATGTTTTGCATAACTACATCAAATTATAAAAATGTTGTATCTATTTATTTAACCATATGAGGCTAAACGATTTTGTCAATAAGAATAACATTAAATAAGTGCCATATTATGTAAATTTACTGAAGAAGAGTGATATTGTGCAAAACGGAAAGAAATTAAAAATATGTTGTATTTTTATTTCACAAATATTAAAAAACTGTTGCATGAAAATAATAAGAACATAAATGTTTGATCTAAGTAATAAATATGATTGTGTTCAACTTGAATCACGTTGTGAATTTTGCCTAGGCGTAGGAGCCCTCTAATATTTCATTCTTATTATTTAGTATCCGGGTTGGTAGGTAGGTACTATAATTGCACATGCAACTTTTAAGAGAGATAATTATGTAATAAACCAAAATATATGCAAGATTTTGCAAAATATATAAATAAAGGAATATTAAATTAGATAATTTCCTACTTATTTTCAAATCTATTAATTTCTATTCGGTACATAAGCAATAAATTGGTTACGAGGGAGGCAATTTATTAAATTGCCTTCCAGAATATATTAAAAACTAATAAAATTGTGGTTAGAAAAAACATTTTTATTCAAAACTAGCTAATACCCGGCATGCGTTGCAATGCCACGCAAATAAAGAAATTGTTTCGCCATGTGTGTCCTTTCTCATTTGTCCCCTTTTCCCTTCCTCCACCTCTTCTCCACCCTCGTCCCCTCTCTCGCTGTCACCCTTCTCGCGAACCTCCCCCTTACGAATTCCCCTTCCACCTTATCCACCATCCCCTTCCCTCGTTACCCTCCCGCGAACCACCCCTCCTTCATTCTCCTCCGCCCCTACCGGATTCCCCTCTTCCTTTTGCCTTTTTTAACTGTCGCTAAACTCAATAAAATACACTTATTTTTCAAACAACTCGCGTGAGCCCTATTGCATTTTTTTTTTAAATTTTGTAACTCCATAACTCACTAATTTAGAAATATTGCTATATAGAACCCTTCACGGGCATGTCTACAACAACTCACCAAATTTTTATCGCAATCGGATGAATAGTAGATACATATATCAAACGTGCGAACTGTTAAACGTATACGAAGTTAAAATAGTCGTTATGTTTTCTGAAATTATCCAATTTTCTGCGCAATTTTCTTAATTTTCCTTTCCGTAAGAACCTTCTACAAAGACTTAGAAAACTTAAAAAAAGATGAATGATAGGTAAAGTCGTTCTAAAGTTAGGGCGTGACCAAGGGAAACAGGGAATCATTTCTATACATGTGTATACTTAGATCAACAAAATAAGGAAAGTGAATAATATCGCATTGTAACGTAATATAAAATGTATGTAGTTCATATTTCAGTAAGTTCAGACAAGTGAAAATGTAATTTTCTTTTTAATAGAAAAAAAACTTTTTAAAATATATATTACGTTTTTTTTATAATTTACATAGTCAGAGATTTTTCTGCTGCCTCTTCACCCGCCATAGAAAGGGAGTTGCGAAATGTGTTGTCGACATTTTTCTTTCCTCGTACCCTCATTGACAAGAGTTTTAATATTAGTTTTCAATCCTAAAATTTGTAGAAATCTTTATTTATTAGTGAGGTGGCAATACCGTCTATTCGCTCTTGAATTTCTGTTCATAGCTACAGAGCTACTTAAAGACCCGCGAGGAATGTCCAGAGTCCAGACAGAATAAAAAACATTTTTATTGTAGGATATTAAATACGTAGACCTACACTACAGCGGCCTAGGGACCTTTGAGCTACCGTAAAATGCATTTCACACACAACCTTCACATATTTATTTTCAGATAATTTGCCTTGGCAAGTGATATTTCCTTTTCGACGCTTTGTTTTACTTATCGCCGTCACAAGGTATGTTCTTTGTCAATTAAAAATATCCAGAGCAGACATTGTCATAACGAATGTAGAATGCAAGTGATAAATACTCGCAATCTAGGTGTTAAGGGGTGACAATGATTTAAAAACGGTTAATGTCACACCTTCCATGTTTTTTTATCAATTTGTTTCCGGCTTCCTAGCCTCAAGGAAAAGTTATATCTACTTATTAGAATATAATCACATATTCTCTTAGTTAAACTTAGTAATGAAATCTGTGTTTGAAGATGAGCTCTGGCGTCAAAAAATATGCATAGATTGTAAACAAAGACAATTATTTTCAACTTCCACGTCATTTTTACGATAAACTTGAAATAATAAATAGTCTTATAGCTAAAAACCTACTGGTATCATAAAATATTGTGTGTTCCACTTTTTCAAATGTTTATTATGGAAAAAAGATTTTAAATTACAGTATTGAAACTCAGGTGAAATCGGGTGATTGTGATTAACCCACATAGCCCTACCGTATCAATTTTGGTTCCGAACAAAAGGCAAAGAGTAAAAAAAAAATAACTGTTCTATTTTATAATGTATATCTATGTACGTTTTTTAGAAAATTGTATGTTCCAATTTTGGTACGGTAGGACTATGGGCGTCTAACTTGTTTTCTTTTCAGTTGCTTGTCAGTGCAATAAAAACTATTTTTTATGGAAGAAAGTGATGACGAATGCGACCAAATAAGCAAAATTTGTACATAACCTCCAGTAAAGGCCAATTCTGACCACACCGATCTAGATTTTGGTGAAAAAAATGAGACACGAATTTAAAATTTTCCGAGGCCACATTTTCAAAATGAAGCATTGTGGAAAATTTGGATGATGACGAGTGGTCATGACAATGGAATATCGTCATCAGTTAGCCTTCATTCTTCTTCATTTTAAAACTGTGGCCCTTGAACATTTTCAACTCGAACGACGTTTTTATCACCAGAATTAAGATAAGTGAGGGGTTGAAAGTTGACATGTAAGTTTTTTCAGAAAAAAGAAAAGTGTCGGTAAATAAATATTATTACGACGTAGGTAAAAATTCCGTTATTATATCCACATCTGCAATCTCTACCAATTGCTTTTAGTTGCATTTAATTTAATATAAATTCTTATCGGTAATTGTGTATTTTAGAAATTTTATACACTACACTTTCGATCTTTTTTAAAATGTTCACATCCATTAGATGAGTATGTCGTACCTGCCTAATTAATCTATATGAGTAGAAGTTACTCAGTCGTATAATTATTAATGGATGACACGACACTATATTTTTAACTGGGTGATGCATGAATAAATTTAACAAAATAATCGATAAGGTAGATACCTATCTGTCGTCCATCAGGTATGTTAAGTATCGGGATATAGCACACAACCATCCCCTTGTTCAGACCCTGACTAACAATATGGACATAGCAGTGGCGTACTTTTTATGTTTATAAAATAAATTATAAACCCTTGAACGTCCAAACATAAACCAAACTCCCTTACTTACATTTCTTTCCATTCTCAACGAGAGGACTTAAATATTAGGTGGACAGAGAATTGGAAAAATGTTAGTCAATCTAAAAGAGCCTACAATGGCTCCACACAGAGAGAGAAAAAAAAACTATTTTTTCTCTCTTATTCGAATGAGAAGGGACATTGATTCGTTCGCTCTCACCTTTCTTAAATGCAGTATAAAAGTGGGTTTAGATAAAATAATTTTTGGCTGTCCCTCTCTAAACAAATGTTCTTTTTTCTTTCAAGCCTTATCTAAAATTAGGTCACATCCTTTAATTTTAAAAATAAAAAATGCTGTGTAAGCAATGTACATATCCATGAACAAATTTTTTTATCAGTTTTTAATTAATAAGATTTTTTCATACACGGTCGTTTAACAATTGTAAAAAAAATTTGAGAAAGTTTATTAGTAAGGCTGTGAGTAATTTTTTTGTCAAATATCCAATAATATCCAATAATAAATATCTAAGCATCCAATTCGACAGACCAGTCCATCAGGGAAAGGGGACTAACCAAGTGTGCGGAGCAAGGAAGTTGCTGACTGTCTCCCTTTCTGTGATTTGTCAATAAATGAAACTGACAGTATACAGACAACCAGAGAGGCGGCCCTTGAATGAACTTGACAACACGTACAATCATTATTTAATTGCACCATGTCGTGTAAATTTGGGATCAGGCCGCCAATAGTACACGGAGAAAAATGTTATTCTAAAATACGATCATTTTATTCGTAAAACGGTTAAAAACTAGAATTGTTGGTATACGTACGAAATTTGTTCTAATAATTAATAATAATAATTTATTCTTACATTTTCCCGCCAATAAACATTGAAACCCTGTTAATTTGTTCGTAAGAACTTCAGTCCCGTTTTTAACCGTTTTACGAATAAAATGATCGTATTTTAGAATAACATTTTTCTCCGTGTAACACTTCTTATGTAGATAGTGATAAGGTTTAAATTCCCGCTTAACACCGGCCGTCTGTTTTGATTTTTGATTTGTACACAGAAAAAAACATCGCCATAAACCGTTTTTTATTTTATTTTGCGAAGTTCATGCATGTGCATATATATTTAAATGTTTTACGATCAGTTTCTAAAGCACTTAAATTTCCATATTATACAATAAAACCATAACCCAATGCAGTATGAGATTTTGAACTTTAAAGGGAGATTTTATTAGACTGATACTTTATTTTTTCTGAACTTATAAAAAGTCTTGTCAAAAAAATACTCAATCATTTCAAAGGCCAACCCGTAGTATCCTTATTTCTAAGAGATGAAATTTTCAAACCAAAACACATGGTTTTGCAATATTTCGTGGTCCTTCACCTTAAAAATGAACATTCAGACCCTGCGTAGAAAAGTCCCACAATAGACTGCGCTGCAAACCGTTGCCTTACGTTAGCGAACTTTAAACTCTACATGTCGTAGTTTATTCAAATCATTCTCGAACCCTCCTGGTGCCAAAAATATGGTCACGTGGTTTGTCTCCAGCTCGTCGAAATGATGCCCAGATTTCTTGTTAGGGCATGATAAGAATTATAATGCATGGTGCAGGTGTGTAGATGTATAAATTGACCGGGATTGTTTTAGGCTAGAAGTTTTTTGAAGTAAAACTTCTTTGGGCGCATTACGACGAGTAACTGACATCTTTTTGGACGGAAGTAACATTTTAAATCGGAAATAACGTTCAATTTATATTTCATCATATAACGTCGTGGGTGTGGTAACTATGAGTGCGACACCTGTCAGCGAATTACAAAACGTCAAAGTAAAAACTCAAACGTCAGACATCTTCCGTTTATTTTTGTTTACTAATGTATAAGGTAAGTTCAACAGGTTTTTGTTATGTTTTGTTGATTATTAGATATATGATTTAATTAAAGATTTTAGTCGAACTTATTGATTTAATTTATTTTAATATAAATTTAATTTAATATAAATTATTTTTAATGATGAATAAAGGGAGATTGGTGCCCGATTTTCAGTAAAGACAAGAGTGTAAAATCCTGGTGAATATTGTTCACCAGTAATAAGACTGAGCGGTCGGTTTCATTCAAAACATAGTTTTGGATTTGAGGCCAATATACCGAACCAAACTGAAAAATTTATTTTATAATCAAAAAGTATATCTAATTATCTATCTCTGACATGAGCTACTTTATTTATTTTAGCTTTAAATTATAAAAATATAGGCTATTAAAGATTTCATGATTTTAGAGGCAACTTGGACAATTATTTACGAGTAAATGTAAACATTTACAAAAATTATTTTACTATATATTTTTTTAAATTTGATGAAATATAAAATTAAAAATATTTTTTTTATTAGAAACAATTTTGATGGTTGTAAATTTAAATTACAAATTACCTAATTACATCGGAACAAAAGCTTTGTATATTAAAATTACTACCCAAAGAAACGCATTTTTACCATTTTTTTATTGTATATTTTATTTTTCATTATCCACTCGAGCGCTTTTTGCCACAATATGGCACTATTTGCAAAACCATGGATTGCTTTGTTGCCAAAATATGGCAAATATTATCTAGATTCTTTAAAATGTTTAAAGTTAACGATTTAATAAAAAAAAAATTAAACCGAGAAAAAAATTTAATTGCTCTATTGCTCCAGTGGTTATATTAAAACCAAGGATTAGGCAATTATAAATAACTCACATAAAAAATCCAAAGTTGCTGCCAAAATGAACCAAAACTGATTATAAAAAAACCTATACACGTCATAATTTAAAACAAAAAAAAGTAGCTACTGTCCGAGATACATATTTGACATACCTTTTTATTACAAACATATTTTTTCAGTTTGGATAGGTATTTTGGCCTCAAATTGAAAACTACGTTTGCGTGAAACCGGCCGCGCAGCCGTTCCTCATAAGCAAGCGCAATTCAATTATTCTGCATCAGGTATTATAATTTAAAAAAACATGTACAGCATTAAATGTAAAAGCCCTTTAGGCGTTTGAATAAATAAATGTATTCCACAACAGTCAAAGAAGTTTTCCTTCAACCGCGTGTAAAGGTTATATGCACTCAATTTTTTTGCCTTAGCGACTGCGCGCCACTGGCTCATAAGTAAATCAAATTGACATCGACGAAAAGAATATGTGAAATATTTAAGCGAAACGATTTTTGTAAAGGGCGTACGTAAATTAAATTCTAGAATATACGTCGGTTAATAGCGATAAGTGGCTAGGCATCATTTTTCCCAAATTGAGTTTTTAAAAGATAAGAGTTCTTTACAACATCCTTTAGCGTTAAAAAATATCGAAATGATAATTTGAATTTTTGATTTTTAAAGTGAATACCGCTCAAGAGTCCCAACTGCTCCCATCGGGAGCCAGTGAGACTACGGCATCCCCAATCGGGGTATGTTATGAGGCTGAAGTTAGAGGGGAGGGGTAGGAGGTGGAAAAAAGGGAGGTCGGGAAGTACCTGGCTATTCAGATCTGGTCACCAAAAACGGCTGAAGCAATTTCAAGTAACTTTTCAATTTTGAATCGTCTATTCAGATCAATTCTATGTTTTGTTACCACACAAGAACTCCAGGCAGAATTTTCAAGGCAAAAACAGATAAAATTCCGTGTTTTATAGAACTTTCCCAGACCTCTACATAGACAGATACATTCTCCAGATACCTATATAGATACATTCCCCAGATAACTATATAGATCTATACCTCAGATACCTATATAGATAAATTCCCATGATACAATTACAGACCCATTCCCCAGATACCCATATAGTATATTCCGCAGATACCTACAAAGATATTTTCCTTAGATACCATATAGATACATTCCCCCGATACCCGTATAAATACTTTACCCAGATATCTATATTTATACATAGTCAGATACCCATATAGATACATTCCCCAGATGTCTTTATAGATACATTCCCCAGATATCTCTATAGATATACTCCTCAGATACCTTTCCAACAATCAAGACAAGTAGAAAATATTGTAATAACGGTAGTTCTTCGAAAAGCGTACAAGTCTCACAAATCATGAACCGTATATAAAAAAAAAAAACTTATTAGACAGATAGATTGAAGATGGTTTATAACGTAAATACACTTTTGTTAAATATCGTAGGCCTATAAAAGAAAACGATTAATCAAAACTCAAAGTAGCTTAAATATTTCGTATAAAAGGAGCCAAGAGGTTTCATTTACTTTTCCATTATTTCCGTATTCCATTCATATTCACTTCTTGTTCATTTTTGTAAACACAAACATAAAATTTTCCATAAAACCATTCGATAAAATGCTGATAAACCATTACTTGGCGTGCCAATATGGATAGCAAATAGCAATATCTATTATCTGATGATTGTTTTCGTAGAATTACATGATGATGTGTTGTGGATGACATTATTATTACTATTGTTTTGTATTTTACATTTTAAAGCTTCACCTTCTTTTTTTATGTGAACACAGCACAAGAATCCCAACTGACTGAAGCCAGTGGGCACTATGGTATCTCCAATAATAATTGGAGTATGTTCCCAAAAAGGGAACGAGGGGCGAAAGAAGGTGGGGGAGAGGAAGGTTGGGAAGTATCTGACTTTTTAAATCTGTTTACCAAACAAAGCTCACGCCATTTCAAGCACCGCTTAATTTCTGAATAATGCACGGAGAAAAATGTTATTCGAAAAAACGATCATTTTAATAGTAAAAACGGTTAAATAATAATAATAATAAGTTCTTTATTCCAGAATGTGGGGAGGTGAGTGCAATCCCACACATCCCATAGATAGTATAAGTACATATAATATTGAAAAACATAAATATTTTATAGATATGAAAAGTAAAAAAAGATATAAAAATAAATGTAAAGTAAAAGTAAAATCAAAACACGGAAACGCAGGAATCCATCGGATCTAGGATTGTGGGAGCCAGTGTCTAACGTGTTTAATGTTTAGTGTTTAATGTCTAAAATGTAAGAATAATTTTTTGGTACACGTACGAAATTACGTATACCAACAAATTATTCTTCCATGTTCCCGCCAATAAACATTGAAACAGTGTTAATTTGTTTGTAAGAACTTCAGTCCCGTTTTTACTATTAAAATTATCGTTTTTTCGAATAACATTTTTCTCCGTGTGGTCTTCTATCAGGGCGACACTTGCCATTTTAACAAACTTCTCATTTACAACTATAAATAAAGGGTATTTTTATTTGATAGAATAACTACGTAGATGGGTAGGTACTATGAATCTGTTTATGTATGTATCTACCCACATTTTCCAATTAAACGTGAATGTGCATGTTCCGGTTAATGTTTCCAATACCTACCAACACCGTATATTCAACATTCAACATCCATTAACTGGCATGTCGGCTTCGCGTAAAGTTTCATGAATTAGATTATACCATTCTACTCCTTCTGTCCAAAATACATTTTAAAAATGCTCATTACCGTGGTCATCTGTATTGTCTTATACTTAAAATTAGGTAATTCCTCGTAAAATTATCAAAATATATTTGATTGTAATTTGACCTTGTATTATTGTAATTTGACCTTGTATTATTAGTACCTTAATTTTTACCTCGAAACTCGAAACTAGGTATTTTTGCAATAGATTTGTATTTTGGTACTCTCCTATACTTTCCAGCCTTTAAAAATTAAACAGAAATTATGTATCGAATGTTGAAAACCACATTAGATCACTCTTTTATTACATCGACTAAATATAAGATAACGATTGATGGTGTGGCCGAGAGGTAAGGTTCTCGACTCCCAACCTAAAAGTCGCGGGTTCGATCCCGGAGTGCGCAAATAAATGTTATTTGATTAATTTGTATTATTTTACAATTAATTAATTAAAAATAATATATAGTATATTTCCGGCACGTTCCAGAGTGCAAGATACTCTTGAGTATCGTCCTGGTGTAAGACCACCTTTTAGAATTGAAACATTGCTTGAAATGGCTTTAGCCGTGTTTGGTGACCAGATCTGAGTAGCCAGGTACTCCCCACCTCTCTCGTCCCCATCTCCGTCCCCTCCCAACTACCCTCAGCCTCACAACATACCCGATTGGGGATGCCACAGTCTCACTGGCTCTAGACGGGAGCAGTTGAGAATCTTGTGCAGTATTCATTAAAAAAAATTAAAAAGATAAGAAAAAGAAGATATTTTCATTAGGACAACAAAGGACTATTATAGAATAAATATTTTTTCAATTAAAGCTGAAATTTATGAATATTTTCGATAATTTAGGAAGGTCGTTAAGTAAGTTATTCCCAGAAAGAGGTATAGGTAGAGGTAGGTATTTTGAATATGCTTGGCGTTCAATTTTGGTATTTTAATGGTATTAGTTAGTTATTATTTATTATGATATCTCAAGGGCCGGTAATACCCGCTCAAAAAGAATAAGGAGAACACACTATTATTAAAAACGTAAAAATTCAAGCGAAATTTGGGAAAATGTTTAATAAAACACGACTCGTTTACAATAGAGCAAAAATCTCTCTTCAACACCTTAAGTAGCATTTAAAGAAACACTGTGAATTTTTTCATATACATAACTTATAAAATAACAGAAACAAACGTGTAAATAATAATTTTTGGAGCATTTTTTTCTATCGAGGAAATTTTATGTTATTATCTTCAGATACACACGGTGTTAAAAAATAACTTTTTTTTTAAGAACTTAGAAACGTGTAATGTTCAAGGGACATATATGTTATAAATCGGTAGAAAATCGGAATTCCGGCCTTTAACGGGCCGCTCTGCCAATTTCTACCGATTTCTTACATGTTTTCCATAAACGTTTGAAGTTTTTAAGTTCTTAAAAAAATATATGTTATTCTTTAAGATAATATCTACACATTCCCCACGCCGAAACGGTAGTTATTTAAAATACCCTCAATAGAAGTAAATCGCAAAGTATGCTCCGAAAATTATTATTTACACGTTTGTTTCTGTTATTTTACAAGTTATATGTATGAAAAAATTCACAATGTTTCTTTAAATGCTATTTGACACAGCCCCCGCGAGATTTTTGCTCTTTTTCAAACGAGTCGTCTTTTATTAAACATTTTCACAATTTTCGCATGAATTTTATGGTTTTTAATGTTAGCGCGCTCGCTCCTTCGTTCGTATTATCGTATCTCTCCATCTTCTTCTTTTTGAGCGGGGTAGCGCGCCCTTAAGTTATGAGTGATTTAACTGTTACTTCAATATTTGAATTATTAAAAGCGCTAGCGTTATTGAGCGCGACTTACGCCGCTTATATTTTCTACCGACACACTACGTTATAAATGATTTCTTCCTAAGGCAGGAGAGGGGTCAGTTGAATTATGAAGCGGCCGCGGAATATCATTTCTTTGTACTGGATCTGTCAACTTGACGGCTGACAGCGGCTTGATTACGGCAGCTCCGTAATTAAAATGACCCCCTCTCTTGTTTACGGCGGAGAGGTGGTCACATAACTTTTCAAATATCGCGTGAGTGGCGGTTACGGCGAATAACGCCGAATAGCGAAAACCCGAACCGCCCTTATAACGCATCATCTTTTTACGTGTGGAGGGTCTGTATGGGATTGTATGGCGAGCGCTATTGTGTTATAAAATATCTTTAATTTTTATAGCTGTGTTTATCAATCCAAAATTTAAATATTTAGGATATTTATGTAAATGTCGCCGATTGTCAATAATCGTCGAAAAAAGATAACATATTCGCATTGTAAATATGTAATAATATCATTGAAGAAGAAGATTACAATAATAATCAAAAAATGTTAAATATTAAAATGAACAAGACACAGAAAAATAATAAAAGATAATGGTCGCAACTAGGACTCGAACCCAGAACCTCACGTCTAATCGGAGCATACGCTTTTTCCAATTCAGCCATTGCGTCCTATTATGAGACTTCGTATTTGTCAAACTTCATATTTCAAATTTCAGAATTAACAATATTATCTTTCACCAATGTTTTTTCCATATTATTGGCAGCTACCCTTTTTCATTGGAAACAATTATTCAAATAATGTATTTGTTACCTAGATAGTGTCTCGGGTAAATACATCCGATTTTATTTTTATGGAACACCTATTGACTTTATATAAAAGTCTAAATGAATATTCAAATTTTTATAAGAAAAATCATCATTTTAGGTAATAATATTTTATAACATTCCACATTATTAATTATTTTTCGCCCTAAATGGATATCAGGTCAGGAGTGATTCAGGGTTCCGATGCATGTATACGTCCTACGATGTAGTATCGACTGTACTTACGTGTGCACACGTGCGTGTCAATACTGCCATGAATGTAATGTCGTGTTTTTTCCACAGGTCGGACTGGTAGGGTACTGCATGTACTATGGTGATATATACCGGATAGTGAACGGGTATGACGATTGCGCCAATGTGTGCGGTCGGGCCAATGTGGAGAAAATCGACCCCAGAAGTAGTTGCAAGCGGGAAGATATGACAACAAAGAAGTAAGTTATTAAGAATACTTATCATGCATGTCATCTTCTTCCCCCCCCCCCCTCCCACGGGAGTTGATTTAAAAAAAACCCATACCCAATACCATTTCAGTCTCGGTAACGGCTGTACCTAATGGAATTTTAAAACGATATAATATAATAGCTTCTGTTATTGCAAAATCATTTACATACACAGCCTATACCATTTAAGTCACGGTGACGACTTTAATAGAGAAGATTTTTTTTTGTGCAAAATTATTTATATAGCCTTACCACGATGACAACTGTAAAAGTAATAGAGTAGATTTTGTTGGTACAAAATCATTTACATACAAAGCCAATACCATTTCAGCCACGATGACGACTGTAATGATAAAACAGAAGCTTTTGTTGGTGGAAAAACTTTTACATACAAATGCTGTACCATATCATTTACGGTGATGACAATAATAGTAAAATAGTAGTTTTGTTGGTGCAAAATCATTTATGTAGGTATACATAGCCTATACCATTTTGAATTTCTGTGACGACTGTAAGAGAGTTGCTTTTATTTATGCAAAATCATTTACACACAGCCTATACCATTTCAGTCACGGTGACGAGTGTAATAGAGTAGCTTTCGTTGGTGCAAAATCATTTACAAAACCTATACCGTTTTAGTAATGGTGACGACTGCAATGGAATAGTTTTTGTTTGAGCAAAATCATTTACAAAACCTATACCGTTTCAGTAATGGTGACGTCTGCAATGGAATAATTTGTGTTTAAAATCATTTACAGAGCCTTTACCGTTTCATCACGTGACGACAGTAATAGAGAAGCTTTTGTTTGTGCAAAATTATTTACAAAGCCTATTATACCATTTCAACCATGATGACTCATAAAACTTTTTTATAAAATAATTATACCATTTAAAAATGCCAATGTGTAAATTGCATGAAATGGTTTATTATTTATTAGGTTAAATATAAATTACTCTATGTAGGTACTTGCAGTATCTATCTATCTAACATTAAATTGATTACTCATTTGATAATATGAAATATATGTATATATATTGACATGACTTGACTAATAAAATAAACTGATGAAATAGATAAATAATACCAATATGTGTTACAATAATGTATTATGGTTATAGATTGCTTGTAATAAATGCCGCTGGACAAGCTATCATAGAACCTAACACCCTCCACCGGGCCTGCGTGGAGTCCTGTAACAGTGCTGGATTGTAAGTGAAAAATTGATTCTATCGACGGTTGCATGCATTTATATCCGATATAAAACGTCACAATAAACCTAACAAATGCATTAGAATATTATTTATGACGCAAATAATTCTATTAGCTATTTATTATACACAGTGTCCGGAAAATGGCAAAACAGGCTGGGAAACTGGTGAATTTACAAAACATGGAGAGTTCCAAAAAACTGTTTTTTTTTCGATCTGACCATTATGATTTTTTTTGCTTTTTCAATTTTTTCGGCATTTTTTTTTTTTTAAAGAAAGACACATTCCCGGGTTAAGAATAACCCAACCAACTTTTGAAAATCTCCTACTACCTCTCCTACTCTCCTACTACTAAGCGGAAGATGTTGCTTGTGTTGTGATGGAGGACTTAGCCAGCCGAGGAATCGAACACGGAAGTGTTAATTAAAAGTTTTAAAAAAACCTTTTGGAGCCGGGTTTTGTATTTTAAAAATACATTTTAAAATACATAAAACAGCTGATATTAACAGTTAAAACCGTTTTTTTTTTCAATATGACTCAAAATATTCTATCTTCGGACGCGATTTACTCCAAAACGAAAGGTCAAATCAAAAGAGACTCAAAAGACCACAAAATTGACACAAATTTGATGTAGATTGTCCAGTGTCCCGTTTTTAGGTACTACAATATTTCGGACACCGTGATTTCGAACATTAGTAGTCCACAATGTAGGGCTGATACCAATCCTGATATATGGAGTGAGATATGGATCTGGCTGAGGAAGAATCAAAATAGATATGAGATCTCTGAGGCATATATTATGGTGAACCTACACAGGCATTTTTGTTGTTTGTTTTTGGGGTGTTATGCCGTGTTGTGCTACCTCCTTCTTTAGCCGACGTTTCGGACAGCGTTGCAGTGTCCATCATCAGGGTAGATCCGTACGGATCTTCCGGATCTGCCCTGATGATGGACACTGCAACGCTGTCCGAAACGTCGGCTAAAGAAGGAGGTAGCACAACACGGCATAACACCCCAAAAACAAACAACGAAAATGCTTTTGGCCGTGAAAATCTAAAAACGTATCCTACACAGGCATGTTAACACCACGTTACATAATATGTGGAGGTCCAGAAAAAATGCTATGTTGCAGAAAGTGTAGTGAACGGAGACATAGCGCGAAGTAATTATTTTTATTTTTATCTTCATTTTTCATTTTAGTATATATTTTTCGTCCGATTGAAAATAATTGCATGAATTTTTATGAAATTTGTTTAAAAAATTGACAATTTTAGCCGAGAATTCTTCAACCGATGCATTCCAGAAAAGAGTGAAAAAATTGTCAATACTTTTTTTTCTAAAACTGGATTATCCAACTTTTTTGAAGAAGTCACTGAAGATTTGAACCTTTGCTGGAGGGAAATAGTTTACTTATGTATTATTGCTTTCGGTAAGTAAAAAAAATATATTTAAATGATTATTTAATATTATTTACCTTGCCATTTATTTCAACACGTTACAAAGTTTAACCTACGCGTATGGTTCACACTTGTTTGAGCCACTCACAACTAGTAAATAAGTAGGTAAGTTATGTGGGCAAAATGACAAAATAAAGTGTTTGAAATCAATTATTGTGACTATAATAGTGTCTTAGGGTCTAGTTGTGAGCGGCTCAGCACGATGTGCAGAGTCTTGTGGACGGAACCAATAGTTGTACAGTGTACAGGCCCATAACCCAGTTACCTGAGTTGTCTAATTTACGAAACAACGATTTGTTTCAACAAAAAATTAAATTACCAACCTTAGTTATACCTACTTATTAATACTGTTTCACCATAACTTAACATAGATAATATATTTATTTTAAATCAGTTGTCTTCAGTGGAAATATACAGTTTATCTATTATTGCAATCAACTTAAAACAGTATTTTTGGAAAAGAATTGTTTTGATCAAGAGTTCCTGAGGAAAATAATTCCCCTTGGGGCCTACGTCATCTTTATTAAATAATTCCCCATAGGGCCTTTTTAGGAAAGGAAAGAGAGGATTTTCTGGGACGGAAAAAGCTATGAGGGTGTAAGGAATATGGAGATCAGTGTGTCCAGGAATCATGGACTTACGAATCCATCCCTCCCACTGCGGTGCAAGGCGATGTTGCGATAGACTCCTACTGGTGGAGAGGTCAAAATGTCTCATTTTCTCCAGATCCGGCCTGCCACGCAAATGGTGGGCAGACGCATCTGCCGCCAAAATTCAGACAAACCTCACCCCAAGAACCCGGTCACCCCTGCTAAGTCACCATTCTCATGGCTTAGAGCTAAAATACTGTATCTATCTTTAATTTTGGTAAAAGTGAGATTGTACCTACTAAAGATAGCCTATATTTTTACGGTTAAAATAGTATCTAATGTTTTATGAGCACAGACATTGTAGCTAAACGATAGTCCTTGCCAAAATATTGTATTTACATCAAATACAGACATTATAATATGAAACTAAAATCTTATTTTTATGTAACAATCTTTCAATTTCAATTTTCTCAATATTATGTTTTATGGGGGTACAATATTTTAACTCTAACGCCGTTCTTCCACGCAGCTATTCACAAGCGACGCTACCGCTACCTGTCAAACAAATTTGCTAGTGTAGCACCTAGCGGCGTTTTCAAACACTAATAATAGTATGGAAAACACAGACGAGCGGCGATCGCGTCGCTTGAAGGTAGCTCCATGGAAGAACGGCGTAAGGCTTCAATTTATAAACTCGACAATAACTCGAAACGCCGTGCATACACCCTTAAATTGCGGAAAATCCCAACAACAACTCCAAATTTCAATAGGTTATTCAGAATTTTAATTAATCACTAAAAAGGCAATAACCCCGACCTAAATGTATCGTTTTTTCTTTTGTCAAATTATTGACCTACATTACCTTTCTAAATCAAACACTTATCATAATAAAAAAAATATCGATTGTCCGCCCAGCATAAAAATGAACCACATCAATAAATTATCCATTTCTACTTACTACTTCTGAAGCCCTAGCACACTCGCTCGATAACAATCGATAGGATAACTATCGATAACTTCTCATCGTTCCCTAGCATGACTACAGATCGCCAACGAATTAGTGACAGTTCACAATGACTAAGTGTCCTTAACATATTCGACATATTGTTGTTTGTGACTTGGCCTTAGAGGCCCTAGCACACTCGCTCGATAACGATCGATAGGATAACTATCGGTAACTTCTCATCGTTCCCTAGAATGACTACAGATCGCCAACGAATAAGTGACAGTTCAGAATGACTAAGTGTCCTAAACATATTCGACATAAACTGTTGTTTGTACGTTAGCGATGTGCAGTTGTCCTAGGGAATGGTGAGTAGTTACCGATAGTTATCCTATCTATCCTTATCGAGCGAGTGTGCTAGGGCCTCAGGAGATTTTTCATTTACATATAGATGACGGGCGTTTAATTATTTTACGTAAACGCTTTTTACAAGTTATGCACAAGCAATATTAATATGAATTTGGGAGGCGGTAATAAATAAATAAACTATAGGTATACCTTTTTAATTTGGTAAGTGGGTATGGGTTCTGCCGCCCCGGGTACCATTTATTGTATAACCAACACCTCTGCCATAGGTCACCCCAAGTGGTTCGCTTCGTTTGGTGACTTAGCAGGGTTTCCCGGGTTCATGGGTGAGATTTGTCTAGGTCTTGGCTACGGATGATACACTGAACCCCAGATTCCTACCCAACCTTCATACATTTTTCCTTCCCAGAACATCCTCTCCTTTTTTTCCATAAAAATACCCTCCACACAGCATCCCCAAAGATAACATAGTTATTTTCCCCAATGCCTCCTGTGTGGACTAATGTAAAAAAAAAGACTAACAAATACAGTATTGGATTGAATCACCGATGCAATATTGTATTTGTTAGCCTTTCTTGAAAGATTTGAGTTTTTTAATTGACAAAATTATTTATTAATATTCACATTGCTTGTGTACTAGCGCGAACAATAAAATTTTCTTAATATTTCAAAGCATAACTTGTAAAAACGTTTATAAGTAAAATAAATTAATGCACGCCATCTATGAAAGAGTAGAATATGAATTCTTTTGACAATAAGGAAGTTGAGACCTTTTTTATTTATTTTTTTATCAATTGTTCAGTTGCAAATTTAAATATGTACAATTTTTTTTTTTTAAAGTTAGTTTTCATAATTAAATTAATTCTACAAGTTTGAATTTTATTAAGCCCGCGAAAACGCCGGCAAGAGTATAATACAGTGCGGTAGAGTTCGTGACGTCACCCGGTCCTTGATTGTGTGAAAAATAAGGGAAAATATTTACAAAACCGGGACACGCTTAATATGGTCGAAAAAAACAAATTTAAAAAGTTGTAGTAGTTAGATATTAGCTAATACTAATCAATACCGTTACCGGAATTTCGAAAAAAGTGCATTTTAATGGTTGTTTTTTAAATTTATAAACATGAAATGTCATTTTTCAACGAAACTTACAACAGTTCCCAACATAGCGGTCGGTGAAAAATGACATTTCCAACTACAACTTTTTTAATTTGTTTTTTTCGTCCATATTAAGCGTGTCCCGGTTTTGTAAATATTTTCCCTTATATTTCACACAATCAAGGACCGGGTGACGTCACCAACTCTCCCTCTCGGTACTATACTCTTGCCAACGTTTTCGCAGGCTATAATAAAATTCAAACTTGTAGAATGAATTTAATTATTAAAATGAACTTTAAAAAAAAATTAAAAAAATATGCTGGTATTTAAGTTTGCATGTCATCTACATGAACATTTTTGACGGCTATTGCACGGCTAATGATATCTTGTATTTTGTTTTCAGTTTTTTCCATCGGCATTCTGATTTTATTCCGATACGTAGTGGGATTTGTAATTTGGCTGGTTTTAATAGGAGTTGCTCTGACTACCCTCATTGGAACTATCTTCTTGTGGTAAGCTGACACCTTTTTCACTATTTTATTAACTCACCTAATTATAAAACCATCAGTCATTTTTTAAATAGATACTAACTACTGTGTAAACAAACAAGGTTCTGGATATTTCGATCGAAGATACAAAAAATATTGATTTCGTGTTATTTTGATTCCAAGGGAGTACAGGCCAATCATTTTAAAAAGGACACGTTTGAATGCCTTTGTGGACACCGGTTGCTTTGAAAGTTTCAAAAAAGTTTTGCAAACTAGTTTGGAACACCCGCCCACAGTCCCCTCTTACCCCGCAAACGTCCAAAGATACTGGGTGCGTTGCGCCGTTACGACAAAGTTTGTTTTTCATTTCTCAGCTTAATAAAACACCAAAATTATATTTTTTTATCTGTCCAGCATACCACTATACAAGCGGTGACCTGACAACTCAACAATTTACAACTTCATCACTCCTTTGAAAATTCATTAAAAATATGATTTTTTTTAAATTTCATCACTTTTAATGACTTTGGAAGGGCAGCGCCGGTTCTACGAAATCTGGCGCCCTGTGCAGGAAGTACCGATGGCGCCCCCCTCCCCCCAAAATTTTTTTTAAATTCAGATAAAAAATTTATATACATATTAAAAAAAAAAAAAATTATGCAATACGTTTAAAATAAATTAATATCCCGCCAACAAGAATCAATAGTAACTTTTCCAAGTGACCTGGCGGTAGCTATCTATGACACTGGACAAAATAAGAACATCATAACAAAATATAATATAAAACAGGAGGCAGAAATAATAATATTCTGATCAGTTTGTTTAATATGGTGCCAAATCGCGCGCGAATGGCAACATAAATAAACCAATAACGCGGCGAAAGCGACGAACTATCATCAAAGAGCAACTTGTAATCAACGAAGGGAGATCCGTACGAGAAGCGATCAATGAACCAATCACAATGTTTGTTGAATTTCGAACGATACAATGGTCGTAAGAGCAACAGGGAAAAATAGGTCTTACGTTCGTATGAAATATATTGTATTTGGAAAAAAATTCCTTGACGTAAGTCAAATCCGTATTTCGTTAAATTTTAACCATCGATGCGCGCGCATTAGGTTCACGCATATGGAAAGTGAGTGTTGCTAGCGCGAACTAATAATTCCGTATTACGAGTAATTTTTAAACGATTCGGGGAATATTTTAATTGAATTTTAAAACAATATTATTTTTATCACGGCGCCCCTTCGTAGTGGGCGCCAGGTTTTTTGCACGTTTTTGAACGTATGGCAGATCCGGCGCTGGGAAGGGGGTGTTAAAATGTTACTTTGTTGAGTTGTAATGGAATCTACCACAAGCAATGGTCTCTTTAAAATGATTTACCTGTACCTCACACAAGCATTTTCCTAATGGTACTTCATTATTATTAGTTACCTATAAGTGTTTTTTTTTTGTAGTAATTAATAAGTCGTTGTTTAAAAAAATCTTATTTGTGTCAATTGTGGCATTATAATGTAGGTACGTACAGTTTTCATTTAAATCGTACATTTCTTTGCCTTTCATAAAACTATTGATTGCAATTTGACGTTATAAAAGTTATTTATTAAATGACGAA
Organism: Limnephilus auricula; assembly: GCA_951813805.1. Lineage (NCBI taxonomy): Eukaryota > Metazoa > Arthropoda > Insecta > Trichoptera > Limnephilidae > Limnephilus > Limnephilus auricula. The sequence continues at coordinate 6,069,319 of OX638396.1, forward strand.
CTGTTTGGAAATATTAGATCCTTACATATGAAATTGGCGTTTTGCCGTACTGGCAACTTTGATCTTAAATATCTTCTCTTTGGTTAGGAATTCCAAATTCAAATTTATACAGCTATTTACTCATGTATTTGTATTTCGAAAATTATAATTCTTTTGTTTTTTCCTTAATTGTTTTTTTTCTTTGCGTCACTTAGTTTACAGAATGGAAAACTTGAAATATCGCGTTATTTCCGAGTACGAGTTCCACCGTGGCACCAGTGCTGCAGAAACGGCTTGAAGGATTAATGATGTGTATGGCGACGGTGCCGCAAAAGAAAACACAGTGCGTTTTTGGTTCCAACTTCCGGTTCCGTTTTCGTTCTGGAAATTTCGACCTGCAGAACAAGCCCCGTGGACGGCCGGAGACCAAAGTTGATAATGAAGAATTGAAGGATATTGTGGAAGCGGATCCATCGCAAACCACGTCCGAGTTAGCTGCAGGCTGCGGTGCTAGTGATAAAACGGTTTTAATCCACTTGAAGCAAATTGGGAAGGTGAAAAAGCTTGAAAGGTGGGTACCTCACGAATTGAGTGAAGCAAATTAACAAACGCGCGTTGACTGCTGCGTTGCATTACTCAACCGGCACAACAATGAAGGGATTTTAAATCGAATCATTACCTGTGATGAAAAGTGGACCCTGTACGATAATCGGAAGCGCTCATCGCAATGGCTGAACCCTGCTGAACCAGCCAAACCATGCCACAAGCGAAAATTGACTCCAAAAAAGTTACTTGTGAGCGTTTGGTGGACTAGTGCTGGTGTCATTCACTACAGCTTTCTTAAATCTGGCCAGACGATTACGGCAGATGTATTTTTTTTTTTTTTATAGTGAATACCTCACAAGAGTCCCAACTGCTCCCGTCTGGAGCCAGTGAGACTATGGCATCCCCAATTGGGGTATGTTATGCGGCTGAAGGTAAGTGGGGAAGGGAAGGAGACGAGGGAGAGGAAGGTGGGGAAGTACCTGGCTATTCAGATCTAGTCACTAAACACGGCTAAAGCCATTTCAAGCAACGTTTCAATTCTGAATGGTGGTCTTACACCAGGGCGATACTAAGAGTATCTTCCACTCTGGAACATGCCGCAAATATACTATATATTATTTTAAATAATTAATTGTGAAATAACACAAATCAATTAAATAAAATTTATTTGCGCACGCCGGGTTCGAACCCGCGGCCTTCGGAATGGGAGTCTAACGCTCTACCGCTGGACTACGCCGGCCGTCAAGCCGTGTCAGCAACTGCAAACCATGATGGAAAAGCTAGCTGCTAAACAACCGAGGCTGGTTAATCGCTCTAGGCCACTGCTGCTTCATGATAACGCTAGACGACACACTGCACAACCGGCGGTTACCAAATTAGAGGAGCTTCAATTGGAATGTCTAAGACATCCACCGTACTCTCCGGACCTTGCCCCAACAGATTACCATTTTTTTCGAAATTTGGATAACTTCTTGCAAGGGAAAAAATTCAACTCCGATGGGGCAGTCCAAACTGCCTTCAAAGATTATATTGATTCCCGTCCGAATGGTTTTTTTAGTAAAGGGATGGATGAACTACCTATGAGATGGCAAAAGTGCATAGATAGCAATGGTACATACTTTGATTAAATAAATATATTATATTTTTAAAAAATCGACTTTATGTTGCTCCCATACAAAACGCCAATTTCATATGTAAGGACCTAATAGTTGGGGTTTAATAAAAAATTAATTCAAATGTACATATTATTTTCACAAATAATTTGGTTTAAAACGGGTTCCATTTTCTCGAAGGGGTTCCTTGTTTTTACCCGCCTGGTGTGTTAATAATTTCTAACTATTTCCAACAGGGTAACATGGGTAAGCGAAAAGAATGCACTAAACGAAATCGCAGAGAAATCCCAGGAGGAAATCAGCAAGAGAAGGGTCCACAGTTACCTAGCCTACGCCATTATAGCCACAGTGGTGACGGCGGTGGTACTCCTCGTTCTGTTTGTGATGAGAAAGCGGATAGCTCTGGTCATACAACTGTTCAAGGAGGCGGGAAAAGCCATCGCCAGTATGCCTGTACTACTCTTTGAGCCAATTGTGGTAAGGAATTGTTCAAATTCTGTGAAACAGCCCATCCTTAGACACACAATCCGATTCGACAATGTTCTTTTTATAATTTTTTGTTTCATTCTTAAGATTCCTAACGAAAACAAAATGGCTACTAATTTATTTTTTGATCTTTTGAAATTTTGTAGTTTAGCTTGAAACGGTGCTATGCTTTAAAATACTTTCTAAAGACTTTTGAAAAACCTTCAGATATAATATAGATTCCTATACTTTCCTTTCATGATGTTAGACCTTTGCTGCTCTGGCCCTAACGGTTGGTTTGTGGATTTATCTAAGCCTTTGGGTGGAGAGTGCGGGAATTCTAACACTGGAAACAAACCAGAGTTTTCACTATAGGAAAGATACCACAATGAAGGTAAGAATAACTATTTATTTTAATTTAATCTTTATTCCGGCATGTGAGGAGGTTAGTACAATCCGTTTATAATTATTTGCAACACTTCTCGACTGGTAGATACTGTCAGTATCGTTCAGAATAGACATACAGTAAAACCCTCTTAAGAAGTTCGCGCATAAGAAGTTTATCTGTTTAAGTAGTTTGGTTTTTTCGGTTCCTTGGAGACCAAATGGCCCAGTATAAGATTTTCCCGTCTAAAAAGTTTATTTTCCGTTCCCTTAGAAAGCTTAAAGAGGGTTTCACTATAGCTGTGTTTGGTGACAATTTTGTGCAATTGGGATGCGTTTACAAAATAAATTCTTGCAGTTCATAGAGACTATTTTAAAAGTATTTTTGATTAGTTTGAAGATAATACTTTTACCTATTTTGGCGCCGTAATTTAGTTTAGCCGTCCTTGTGTGTCCCATTGTTGAGCGTCTTGGTGGTATATCTATGTCATCTTGTGTCTAGCTGCTGGAGCGTGTAGATGCAAGGATGAGGATAGTTCCAAGTCAACATGTGCGATCGATCCAAATCGTCAAGCATGATTATACGTGTGTAGTGTGTACATAGCTTTAGTCTGTAATGTATTATCATTCATTTTCAATAAAAAGCCATACTTAATAATTATTGTTGGCAGGTTTGTAGGTGGTATAACCTGTTTGCATTGTTTTGGATAACCCAATTCATAATAGGATGTCAGCACATGCTGATAGCCGGGGCTGTCGCTTCCTGGTTCTTCACAAGGTAATAAAGATCTTATTTTTTTCATTTGCTTGTATTACAAATCTTTGTAGTAATTTGTAGTTACTTTAGTATGGGGGTCTACTGTCTATTTATTCATTTTCAGAAATAAGAATAACATGTGTTCACCTATAGTGAGGAGTTCTTGCAATCTAGTGAGATTCCACCTTGGTACCGTAGCTCTTGGCTCGTTATTAATTGCCATCGTCCAAATGATGAGAGCAGTCCTGACAATCATCCAGAAACAACTGAAGGGGTCATCAAACCGACTGGCGGAATGCATATTTAAATGTTGCCAGTGCTGTCTCTACTGCTTTGAAAAGTTCCTGCAGTACCTATCAAGAAATGCATACATTGAGACAGGTGACAAAACCCAAACAGATATAAATCAACACACTTAACTTCACTTGAAAAAAAACCTTGACTCCATGCAGAAACGAGCTAAATTGAATAGATTCCCTTTCTTAACAAACGGATTACAATCTTTATAGTACAGGTGTCAGGTGGGAATACTGTCCTTGTTCTATCGGTATTTCCCTTCGGCACCGGTGCATAGTCGGGAAACACGCCAAATATGCGCCCACCATTTGTACGCTGTTGACATATGTCACATGAGAACAGGTCGTTTCTATGACTCGTTCTGTGGAACGTTTTGCCGACTTCTGTGTTTCCTGGTCTTTTCAAGACCCATGTTTCACACCTTCCTCTCCTCAAAAATTCAGCATGCAGGAAAATAAATGTTGAAAAAAATATGCTGTAGCAATCATTCCTAAGTTGAAAAAAAACAAAGTAAATTAACATAATATACTTTGCTGTTTAGGAGAGCAAAAATAACATGCCCATGAACCAATACGTCCCAACAAACCAGAGCTTATAAACTGGCGTGAGGGGCTAACAAGCTTTTATAATACTTATTTTAGCATTGCATATTTAATTTATTCACTAAAATAATTATCTAAATTAACAGCCCTTAAAGCCTGACACTCTAATGGTCTCAGAAAATTTATGTTGTTGACACACCCCAGGGCTTGTGCAGGGAGTGGCAATTATTGTGAAAATAAGTAAGTACCTTTAAAGTAGAAAATATTAGTGGGTGTGTTTTACTTACATAATTAACTAGCAGTGCTATATTAAGGGTAGGGCTAACTTCAACCCCTTGAGAATAGTAGACATTTGTTCATCCATGCTATGGCATGCATACATTTGTCAGTTCATAATAATATATGATTTTTTATTATAAGCAATAATTATTAGCCTGAAACACTCATCCATATTGAAAAAATCTTTCGAGAAAAGATACATGTCGCCGACGGGACTCGAACCCGCACCCCTTTGATTGCCGGTCAAGAGCTCTACCATTAAGCTACGGCGGCTTTATGGTGTCGCCGACGGGACTCGAACCCGCACCCCTTTGATTGTCGGTCAAGAGCTCTACCATTAAGCAGCTTATCTCATACCCGCCAAATGATTCAATATATACCTAGTGTTTCATTCAACAATTACCGCTTATTACATTTTTTCACTTGCAAACAACCAACTTTCTTTTTATATGGGAAAGGCATGTAAGTGCTAACTCTCCCACTAGATGGTGTCCAGACATATTATGCCTACATGATTTTTTGTCATTGTTAGATAAAAAAAATTATTTAGGTCAGTTGGGGTAAATATCTCCATGAGGCTATTGTGTCAATTCAAGCCATGATAATTAATTTTAAAAATTCGATTGCTTGTATAGAAGATGAATCTTTTACTTTTTAGATATGACGTTTCATCTTATAGATCGAACAATGTACAATTTTTTTGGTTGAAATATTGATTAAAGCATTGTAGCACGTTCAATGGATAAGGATTGTTTCGATAACTTTTAAGATAACTTTCGTTGACTTTCGGTAACTTCTCATCGTTCCCTAGCATGACTGTTCACAATGACTAAGTGTTCTTAATATATTCAACGTCAACTGTTGTTTGTGCGTTAGCGATCTGCAGTTGTCCAGGGAACGAGAAGTTACTGAAAGTTATCGATATAATCCTTATCTTAGACCTCAATTTATTTACATGGTACTGATGAAACTTATCAAATTTAATTATTTTTCACATAGCAATATTGACAATAGTAACACACAAATGGTGCTAATAAATAATAATTTGATAATTTGCAGAGCGCCGTTTTTGTGAAAAATCATCTCAAGTTCGAAAATATATTGATTGAAGCTATAAAGTCCACATTATGTATGGATATTGGAACATTTTACACATACTTGTTTTTTTTATTGATTGCGTTGGATTTTTAATTTGCAGCAATATTTGGGTACAGTTTCTGTAGAGCTGGCCAAAAAGCATTTGGCCTTTTAGCCAACAACGCTCTCAGAGTGGCGGCCATCAACTCTGTTGGAGACTTCATTCTTTTTCTGGGAAAGGCGCTAGTTGTCATGATTACTGTTCTCATTGGAATTGAGCTAATTCAGGTAAAACTATGCAATATTTAATTTAAAAGTCATAACCCTTTCCGACCGGCTTCATACGAGCGTGAGTTTGATTTGAAAAAAATCCTGACAGAAAATAAATCTGTTTTTGGGAATGGAACCAGTGTCGATCGAACGTGCAGGAGCTGCTTATACATGGTACTTTTAAGCGTGTGTTTCAAGCAGTAAGTCGCCCAGCCCTATGGGATCATAATTAAGAGCTTTAAGACGGAATCAGACAGCACGACCCCGCTCGGCGACGCTGTAGTGGGAATGGACGAGTGAACGCTTATTTCTACAGCGCCGTCTGAACATCGAATGAAGCGAAGATGGAACTCGAGTAAACATGGAGTAAACCTTCACTCGAGTGAACTGTCTGATTCCGCCTTTACTAGTGTGACCCATTAAATTTCAGACACTTTTTGCCAGTCGGAAAGGGATAAGAAGTCATTAGCGCTGTAGTGATAATACTAGGGTAATAATACTATCAGATTGTGTCTGGAAATTAGTGGTACAAGCGAGAAACTGGTAAATTTGCATCACATTTGGAGTTGATTGTGTGATATAACTTTTTCGTTTTTGAGTAATTCAAGTCCAAAGCTGGATTTTTTTTTTAAATTCAAAATTTTCCGTAGCTATGAAGTTACATCAAGAGTTTATTGTCTTTAAAAATGCATCAAAGCGTGGAACTGGCTCCGATAGTTTCTTAAACTTTAACATCTTGAAAACCAGAGCAGAAAACAGAAGATTATATTTTAAATTTTCAGAGAGAATCGAAAAATTATTCATAAAATCGAAAGTGGAATCCAAAGTTTTATTAGCGCAAACAATATTGATATTGTTCGTTATAAATTGTTCAAACCATAAACGTCACATTTGCATCGCTAATAATTCTAACAAGGATAATATTAGAATGCTCACATGTTCTCTGGAGACCTATCGGCATTCAACTGGTTAAGTTGCCGAAAAATTTAAAAGAATTGAAATGCACAGATCGATAACAAATTTGTTATTTTGGGTTCTCTTTGTGATATAGATTCAACAGTTTCCCGGTCATATAGCCTCCAAAAACTGTATACCTATATTAGGTAAAATAAATGGCATATTTTCAATCAAATTTATTTATTTCCAGCATGCTAATTTGGGGTTAGATCACTCTGGCGTTTCTGGCCTCATAATTTATACAAAAAATTGCTATAGGTAGCATTAAAAAGTATTATATTAGATGAGTGTAATGTTTGTGAATAATTTATTATAGAAAAAAGAAGGTGTGCAACACGTGTGGGTGCCCCTGAGTATAGCGGGAATGGTAGCTTATCTCACTTCGCACTGTTTCATGACTGTTTATGAGGTTAGTGCCGCAATCATTATGTTTTATGTTTAAATGTAACGCATGCAACAATTAACTACCTTAACTGGTCAACATACCTTTACAAAAACATCATCTTGAAAACTATTTAATTTTTTGTGAATATTGTACTTGTACGACTGTCCAGAGCCAATGGGATCATAACATCACTGATTGGAGTATGTAGTGAGGCTGAAGGGATTGGAAAGGGAAGGAGATGGGGGATAGAAAGGTTGGGAAGTACCTAGCTATTCAGAACTGGTCACCAAACACTGCTAAAACCACTTCCAGCTAGCGATGGGCACAATCGATGAATAATCGATTATTTACTCGATCTTTTTTACCATCGAATGATTTCGATTCATTTCCATAGAAAAATCGATTCTCGCTTCTCGATGTCAAATTCATTCGAATGCACAGTCCGAGAGAATCGGTTTGAAACGTCATCGAACTTGGAATCGATTCTCGCTTCTCGATGTCAAAATTCTTTCGAATGCACGGCCGAGACAATCGGTTTGAAACGTCATCGAACTTGAAATCGATTCTCGCTTCTCGATGTCAGAATCCATTCGAATGCACAGTCCGAGACAATCGGTTTTAAACGTCATCGAACTTGGAATCGATTCTCGCTTCTCGATGTCAGAATTCGAATGCATAGTCTTGAAACGTCATCGAAAGTGATTTTGCTTGTCAAACGAAATATTTTATAGGTACATGTTATAATCAACCTGATGTGTGAATTTTAAATTATGAATGAATACTTTTAGGTAACGATTTACGTTTTCAGTATAGTTTATACGTAAAAGATTGCGATGGTGATAGCTTTCAACAATTTAAAAATGTTTATTATGAGGTTATGTATCATCTATTTGGGTATTGTATATTTAATTTAAAATAAAACAATAACTTAGTATATACCATTTTTATATTTAATGCCGACCGGGTTTCGCTAAAACCGTAGTTTCTTCAGGGCAGTAAATAATACTCTACTAAAATCAGCAAGTAGGTAATATGTTTACATATCTGCTTTATATGACCAAATATATTTAATTTATTTGAAATTAACAGGTGTTTCTTAGTTTGTAATAAAAATGAAACGATTTCTATAGTAAGAAAACTTTATTTAATGATAAACTACAAATATAAAAATATAAATACAAATAATTGCATACGAAAAGGTGTCCATAACCTACATGTTATTTAGAGGTTATTTTTTAACAAAAACGACATAAAATTATTATCTTCGTATTAAACACAGACACACTGTCAATATTATTAATGGGAATTTGTACCAACCGGCTAAACTAAATATCTTATTAGTAATTTTATTGTTGTGAGATGCCCTCATATTTGAAATTCGTGGAAAATGGAATAACACTAATGTTGCCATCAAACAAAAAGGAATTTGCCAATTTGCCATTGCCAGGAAATAAAAACGGTGATTGAAATATTGTTGCAGTACTTACTTACTAATGTTTTATTTTTTATTTTATTTATTTGCGTTATAAACAGTCTATACATTTATATATGACAGTGAATAATATGTTTATGTCATTGACCAATAAAATAACGACATTTAAATATAGGACCATAATAAAAAAAAAAATATGCAACAATATACCTAATACAAACAATTCTGATGCATCTTCAATTTATAAAGTGTTTTATGATATACATATTTCTAAGGTTTACACTTAAATTTTAAAGGATATCAATAATATCTTTGAGGAAAAGATTTCATTAAAATACAAACTATTAAAAAAGTAAAAGAGAAAATGTGACGAATTAATAAAAAAAAAAGAATTCAATGAAATTAAGTTTTTGGTTAAACATATGGCATTCGATGGAATGTCATTTTTTTATGAATGTTTTGAATTTAGCAAGGTTCGTGTTAAACACATCGATGTTTGGGCATAATCTATTAAATGTGCTACAGCTTCTTCTTATAAATACATTTTCAAGGTAATTCGTTTTGCTCTTAGGAATATAAAAGGTATCCATAGATCGAGTAACTCTTTTTGGACATCTAAAATGAATATTTTGTAGTAAGTATGGGCTGTCAATATAGTTATGAATTATCTTATAGAGCATTAATAGGTCTCTGGTGTCTCGGCGTTGATCAAGAGATTTAAGGTTTACGGGGACATAGTTTACATAATTTCGTACGCGAAAAGAGACATATTTGATAAACTTTTTCTGAACTCTTTCTAGATTTGCTTTATACGTAGAACAATGGGGGTTCCACACAGTTGAAGCGTACTCTAGGTGGCTTCTGACATAGGATATGTAGAGAATTTTAAATGTTTGTGGATTTTTGAAAGCTGAACTTACTCTAAGTATAAATCCCAACATTTTCAAAGCCTTCGACGTGATATGCTCGACGTGAGACTGAAAAAGAAGCTTACTGTCTAATAGAACTCCAAGATCCCTTACTACATTTACCCTGTTTAAAATATTGTTCTTAATTGTGTATGGATACAATACTGTGTGTTTCTTTCGAGAATAAGATATGACGCTACATTTATCTGCATTCAAAAGGAGGCGATTTTCTAGACAATACACATTAACCAAAGAGTCCAGGTCTTTCTGGAGCTCTATACAATCCATCTCAGACTTAATGATTTTGACAATCTTTTTGTCGTCCGCATATAGGTACAACTGAGAGTTGCGGATAATTTTGTTAACGTCATTCATAAAAATATTAAATAAGAGGGGACCAAGGTGAGATCCTTGGGGAACTCCTGAGGTTACGGGGACGAAACTAGAGCAGAACCCTTGTACAGTTACAGCTTGCGTACGATTGTTGAGATAAGAGGCTAACCAACGAAGGAGGTCACCGTGTATACCCATTGCTTCGACTTTCTCTATCAAGATGCTGTGTGGGATTTTATCAAAGGCTTTGGAGTAGTCTGTGTAGACTACATCGACTTGATATCCATTATCCATAGCAACAAGGACTGTATCAACAAACTCACATAGATTGGTTTCTGTTGATTTTTTGGTGACAAAGCCGTGTTGATTTGAAATTATGTGTGGTCGTATACATGGAAAAATGATATCAAAAACAATTGTTGAGGTGTTCGGATTATATATTTGAGTTGTAGCCGAGGTAGACGGGGTGGGGGATTCGAAGGAGGATTGGAAGTGCGTGTTAAATAAGTTACTTATATCTTCCCCACCCGATACATGCTGAGACTTAAGAAACATATTGTTAGGAATTTCAGAGTTTTTTTGCTTGGATTTAACAAAGGTCCAAAAGTGTTTGGGATCAGTATTAATATTAATTTCAGCCATATTAATGTAATTATCATAGCACACTTTCTCCATACACTTTTGTCGTTCTCGGAGAAGAGAGAAAATTTGATAGTCGGAGTTACGGTTATAAATTTTGTATTTTTTGTGAAATTTAAGCTTATCTTTAATTACTTTTTTTAATGCGGTGCTGTACCATGGAGGGTACCTTGAGTCTATGTTAATTGATCTAGATGGTACATGCGTGACAATTATCTTATTTAATTCGGAATAGAAACGCGCAGTCATTGAATCTACATTGCTGCTGTTTAGAGTCGTTGTCCAGTTGACGGCTGCTAAGGCGCTATTAATCTGCCCATAGTCAGCGATATGATAGGAGCGGACGGTGCGAGAGCGCGGCGTTTGGAGGGTTGGTTCGTGGGACAAGCGCAGCGACACCTCCAGAGAGCGGTGGTGTGCATCCTCCGGCACTAGCGGTGTGTCACACCCAATAACAGTGCACGCGCGACTCGATATCACTAGGTCCAGAACACGCTCGTTTACATTAAGCTGGTTGTTGAATTGACGAAAGCCGGTATAGTCTAAAAAATCAGAAAGAGTTGAAGATAGTGCATCGATTGAGGACCGATTTAGCACCAGGGAACCGTCTGTGGTTGGAGGCAGAAGCCATGGGGCATGTCGTATGTTGAAATCTCCCAATAGAAGGAATTCATCATTGGGGAAATTGGTATGCATCGTAGATATAAATTCAAAAAAGTCACTTAATGATTTAATCTGCTCCGCGCCTTGGACGAAATACGAGCAGTATATACGGAGTTTAGAAGCACGCGCTCCAGAACCTAGTGAAAGAGTAGCGGTGGCTATCTCTGCACGCTTAATGAGCGGGAGGGGGGGTGAGGGGCATGCCGGCAGTTCGCGGCGCACTGCAATAAGTGAACCGCCTCCGAGTGCCTGGTCTAACAAGATATAATCACGATCACAACGATACACTACATAGCGTTCATCAAATAATTCCGAGTCAAATATACTTGGTAAGAGCCAAGTCTCAGTCAGGCATATCACGTCATAATTGGCATTCAAAACACCGGAAAGGAATACATGGGATTTCGTTCGGAGACCTCTAACATTTTGATAATAAATATTCAAATCACCGATAATAAACATTTGTATGGAACATGTAGGTCAAACATAAATACAGGCATTAGGAGCACATACTTAAGATAAAAAATTATCAATAAAATTAATGCCATACTATTATAGTAATTGTAACTTGAACTTAGAATTATGAAGTAATTATAATACCCACAATTTAAACCTAGAATAATGAAGCAATTATGCATTAAAAACACAAGATACAAAATTATCCATAAAAATAATGATATGCAGTTTTTATAATATCCGTTGCTTGTATCTGGAATTAAGAAGCAATTATACACTAATGTTAGATACATGAGAAGATAAAAAGTAAACAATAAAGATAATATAGTGTTATTGTAAAATCCATAACTTTTGCCTAGGATTATGAAGCATTTACATATTAAAAGTACATATCTCAGAAAATAAAAAATGAACAATGAAAATGATAAAGTTGTATTGTAAAATCCATAACTTTTGTCTAGGATTATGAAGCATTTACATTTTAAAAGCACATATCTCAGAAAATCAAAAATGAACAATGAAAATGATAAAGTTGTATTGTAAAATCCATAACTTTTGTCTAGGATTATGAAGCATTTACATAATAAAAGCACATACATCAAAAGATAAAAAATTAACAGTGAAAATAATATAGTGTTATTGTAAAATCCATAACTTGTGTCTAGGATTATGACGCATTTACATATTAAAAGTACATACATAAGAAGATAAAAAATAAACAATAAAAATGATAATATTTTCGTGGCCCACTTCAGTTGAAGTTTTATACAATCTTGTTTAAATCTTCTGTTTTGAGGATCGCTCTGATCTGTGACCCCTCTGATTTTATTTAAACGTTATTTAAACATGTTATTTATCAAAATTTATTATTGTTATAATTATTATTATAATTATTTATTGTTTTTGACAAAAATGTCATATAATTATAATTATTTTCATATTATTAAACATACATAAATATTTTTAATGGAAATTTTTACCAATGGGCTAAACTAAGTAGCTTAACAATAATTGTTATGTTGTGAAGTGCATACCAAAAAACAACAAATAAAATTACAACAAACAATAAGCGTTGCCATACATGATGCACCATAATAATTTTCGGCTTCCTACCCCCCCCCCCCCCCCCCCCCTCACAGACAAAAATCCTGCCCCTGACCGTAGCTATTGCTCCCAAACTCCGAGCAAAAAATCGATTAATCATTCGATTATTGTGATGTCTCGATTAAAAAAAATCGATTATATAAAAGTTTCGATCATTCCCATCGCTACTTCCAGCAACATTTCGATTCTGGTATATCACCAGGAAGTACCACTTTAATAATAAAATCTACCAGCGCCATGAGCCATGACTATAATGTGTTTGGTGACCACATCTGAATAGCCAGGTGCTTCCCAACCTTCATCTTTCTCAAGTCCTCCCCTACCCCACTCCCTCGAGTTACGATTTCAGGGGAAATTTTGATCTTTTATTTATTAAATGAGAGAAAATTAGAGACATACTTTTCTGAATGGTACAGTTATTATTACTACTGTTGACAGAACTACATACTAATATAATGTTATAATATTTAATAGTCAAGTTGTCGGTTTGCAGATGGCCATAGATACAATATTCCTTTGTTTCTGTGAGGACTGTGAGAGGAATGACGGCATCTCCCGTCCGTACTACATGAGCCGAGGCCTCATGGAGTTTGTCCAGAACAGCAAGAAGGCCCTGGAGGTTTTACAAGACTCTGATCCTAAAGGAGCCTGGACTGCTCCAAAAACCATTTCGCAAAACGTGGATAGATAAATATTTTTAGTAATTTAAAAGTTTAATAACTCAGGTATGGCCCATACGTCATTCCTATGTCTACCTATATTAAATTATCGTGAAAACAAGCTTATGTGTCCAAGCGGTTAAATAATGTTTTATTTTCATTCTTGCTGTGGTAGACCGAGGACGGGTTGTTTCACAGAATTTGAAAAATTCATCAAATTTCATATTTTATTCAAGTTCTGTGAAAGTTATATTCGAGTTCTGTTATTACATCATTATGGGTCTGAACTGAAATACTAACATAACTTGAATAAAACTTTCACAAAACTCGAAATTTAATAAATTGTTCCAATTCTGTGAAATAACTGGCCCTAAATCCAACAGACCTAGCTATAAAAGCTCAAGCGTTATTTGGTTTGGCGTATTTCGGCATATCGGTTGCCGCACATTCCCAATGGGAATGTATGACGAGCGATATGCTGAAGTAGGCCAAGCCAAATAACGCTTGAGCTTTTATAGCTAGGTCTGTTGGCCCCAATAAGGTAGGGTCAGACACAAAGATCACATTAAAAGATACTGTGTTATAAAGTATCTTTTCTACCGACACACTACGTTATAAAAGATTTCTTCCTACGGCAGGAGAGGGGGTCAGTTGAATTCGGAAGCGGTCGAGGGAATATCATTGTACTGGATGTGTCAACTTGACGGCTGACACCGGCTCGATACGGCACTCCGTGTATTAAAAATGACCCCCTCTCCTGTTTACGGCGGAGGGGGGGTCGCATAACTTTTCTGATATGGCGCCTATAGCGGTTACGGAGAATAATAATAAATAGCGAAGACTCAAACTGTGCTTATAACACATCATCTTTTTACGTCTGACGGGTCTGTATGGGATTGAATGGCGAGCGCTGTTGTGGTATAAAGTATCTTTTGATGTGAGCTTCGCGTTTGTCACCCCTTTAATGGATCTGAAAGATATTGAAACTAAAGATTGTTTCCCACAGAATGTCAGGTGCTATGTTAATATATCTGGTTTGTTTATTTATCAAACTTTTCAATAAGTAATTCCTCACACTCTGATACATATAATTGTGAATCTTTACATACATATACACATATGTATATATACCGGGTGTTCTGGGGTAAAGTGGACAAACTTCGGGAGGTGATTCTACATGATGGTAGGAGTAAAAAAATAAATAACTTTTCAGAATTCCAAACAATTTAACCTTTTTACCCAAAAACTCCCTTAAAACATATGTATCTTTTTTACTTGTTCTATCAAGTAGAATCACCTCCCGAAGTTTGTGCACTTTACCCCCGGACACCTCATATACAGGATGTTAAGCATCGTACTTGAGCTACTTTAACCAGTGATTCCTCACATTATTTAGAGTAAAAAATGTAAATGAAATTTTGGTCTCCAGTGACTTTTTTGATGAGATTTTTTTTTTCCAAAAACTTTTTCTTCAAAATCAAAGAAAAAAAAATTCTTCCACATGTCGTCACTGGTCTCTAAGCCAAGTAAACAACCAACTCCTCACCCCGCCCCTAACTTCCCAATACCTACTGAGTTTTATGTTTTTGCAAAAAAAAAAAACTTGAAAAATGTCACCGGAGACAAAAATTTTATTTACATTTTTTACTTAAAATAATGTCAGGAATCACTGATTAAAGTAAGTCAAGTCAAGAACAGGGGCCGGGGTCTGTCTGCAGGAATCCAAGAGGGGACTCAGTATACCTCTAGGAACACACTGTACTGTGTTTCAAGCTGAGATGAAAGCCATCTTGGCCTGCGCACAGGAGAATATACGCATCGGGTACAGGAATAAGAACATAAGCATATGTTCTGATAGCCAGGCTGCCCTAATGGCACTGGGAAGTAACCGATGCGACTCTAGACTGGTGATGGAATGCAGGACTATTCTCACAGAACTCGCTAACATCAATAAAATAACCCTGATTTGGGTACCAGGACATAAAGGTATTGAGGGCAACGAGCGGGCTGATGAACTAGCAAGGAAAGGGGCGAAAGCACCACTTGTAGGATCCGAGCCGGCCGTAGGAGTAGCAGCTTCCCTCACAAAACTACATATCGATAGGTGGGTCAAATCCCAGCACTGCAAAGAATGGGAGAGGGCACCCGGAATGAGACAATCCAAAGTTCTCATAAAAGGACCGGACCCTAGACGAACCAGGAAACTACTCGATATGGACAGAAACTCGCTGAGAGAACTGGTAGGACTATTAACGGGACACTGCCATCTCAGGAAACACATGCAGATATTGGGAGTGGAAAACACTAATATATGCAGAAAATGTGAAGAGGATGAAGAGACTCCAATTCACCTATGGTGCCAATGTCCTGCCCTGGTGGGAACTAGGCTCAGATACCTGGGGAGACATACAGTAGAACCAGAAGACGTAGCCACATATCCAATGACAACCCTGGTGAACTTTATTAAAGGGACTGGTTTGTTGTTAAAGGATTGAGGTAAAATGGGAGATAGCACAATGGGCCTATGGCCTAAGTGCTCACGGGAACTGCTTGTAAACCGTCTCCGCCTTAAAAAAAAATAAAAAAGTCAAGTACGATGCTTAAGTATGTATTTTTTTTAAATGTGAATACTGCAAACAAACACTCTCAACTGTCCAGTCAGTGAGAGTATAGAATAGGGGTATTTTGTGATACAGAAAGGAGTGGGGAAGTTAAAAAGATGGGAAGAGAAATACTGAGAAGTATCTGGCTATTCAGATCTGGCCACCAAACAGGGCTAAAGCTGTTTCAAGCAATGTTTTGATGCTGAATTATGGTCTTTGGCCAGGGCGATACTAAGATTATCTACCACTCTCTGTACATGGTGTTCCGAAACTCTTAGTATAATCGGGAAACTGGTATATCTACATTACATTTGGAGTCCATTTTGTGATATAATTTTTTTTTGTTCTGAACTTTCGTCTGTAAATCGAGTCCGACATTGGAACTATGTAGTCAAATTTGAAACAAATCGGTCGCTAGGAGGTTAATAATATATGCTGTTCAGTGTCTTTTAACCTCTCATCTGTCGTTGGCTCGCCGGCGGGGTTGAGACGTTAAATGCTTAAATGCGATTTTAACCTTTATGTATAAAGAAACTATACAAGGAAAAGGTCAGAATTGCTTGCGCCAATATCGTTCCAGACGTTAGCTTTTAATTTCAGTAATGTAGCTTCTCGGAATCCTTTATAATTAATTTTCTATGGTACACGGCCATCATGTGGGCAAATATCATCCGACATTCAAAAGGTTAAAATGTGTCAAAGCTTAGACCCGCCTCCAAAAGCTCCCATTTTGAAAAAAGGTTAAAAAAAAATTAAAAATCAAAAATCCCAAATTAACAAAAGGGAAGTTGTGTTTCTTTTTGTGATGTAGATTCATCACTTTTCCGCTTGGACTAGGAGTTTCCAGACACCGTGAATAGTATGGTCTCTCTCATAATTATTAACATTGGCAATTGTGTTTTGTAAGTATATTTTTATAAATATATTATGCGATGTGTTATTTATGAATACATATTTGTATTTAAAAGGTGAAAAAGCAAACACAATATTTTCCATACATTTTCTGTATTTGAGTTAAGATTATAAATTCAACAATACACCCAAACATAATAAGCATATTATTATGTAAGTTACAATTTGTGAGATAATATCAGCAAGACCAGCTCGCCACTTATTCGTACACATTTACCTATTTACAAATATTGTGTGTTTAATTTAATACTATTAAAGTAATTACACCGAGAGAAAACACTCTAATATTATCATACATTCATGTTACACATTTATCAAACTAAGTATACACATGATAACATTGGGTGGTATTCAATGTTACCAGTTATAAGTTCCATGTTACCTAATGGTAATCTGGTAATGAGTGAAATGGTCACCGGACACCGGTCTACAAGATTATTGCACTGCAACATCTATACATTTTAGCTTTACCAAACCTACTACAAAAGGAGTGAAAACCATCTTATAAACTTCTGAACGACATCAAAACATTATATTTTACAAAAATCATTAAAAAGAAACAGTGTAAAACATCTAATCTTATTTAATAAATGTATAAATTACACAAACAGTGGTCCAAGTAACATAATTTAGTTATCTCACTTTAGGGCATAATGGCTACCCAAGTCAGCGTTCACTTCTGTGTAAATTAGTTAAGCCCTCGATTTGGGAAAGGAACCTTCCATTCATTTATTGCTTATAGTTCAATTTGTTTGAAATGTCGCTAAAAAAACAACTTCTCCTTAGAGACAAAGTAACAAGTTACTTATCAATTTATTAAATACCTACATTAAATAAATTATTACTCCTACACTCTTAAAAATACATTGGACAGTTTTTACTTTCAGATTAACTCTGAACAATATTATGTTTTATATATCTATCTTTACGTAGTTCATTGTTATATTGTTGTTATTCAAGAAGCATTTTATCCCAACGGAAAAGCTAGAAAAATATTTAGGGTAAATCTAATTTTAAATAAATATGTAGCATGAACTTTATCAATTTTATTTCAAAGTTTCCTAACACGTATTCTCTAAGACATATTAGTTTTTTAATCCGCATTTAGATATGTAAATCAAAAAAATTACATTTTTAACAAGCTTTTTTTACCAAATAAACACATTATTTAATTAAAAACTTCCATATAAACGGTACAAAAAGAAAGTGAAGCAATCAATAACGATTCTTTGTTGCTGTATTCAATGACTAAATAAAACACCCTAACCACTGGAGCGATTTAGTTCCAAATTTGGACCGCTTTTATTTTTCTGCGATTGATATCAGTTCAAAATTGGACCACATTTAACGAACCTCCAAATATGGGATAAACGGTGAAATATAGGTGGATTCATTAGCTTTAAACCGCAGTAAACAGTTTACATGTTTCAATATTAATATTTTGAGGAATTATATTAATTAAATCAAATGGCCAAATCAAAAACTGAACACCAATCGCTCAATTGGCTAAGAGAGGACTTGGCATACTAATAGAATAATCTGTCCAAACTGTTATACAAAAATGGCAGCCAAGATGGAACCAGTATTTATTAGGCGATCCACTCACTGAGGCAACTGAAAACTGTCAACTGGCAACTGTCTTTGTATGAAAATGTTGGACCGCACACCACACAACCACCATTGTCAATGGTAACGCAAGCGGCGACTCGCGACTCGCACTGTTGATTGCCGTGGCCGGCCATTGCTAGTTGCCAGCTGTCAGCTGATTGTTCTTCGTCTATGGTTAAACAAGCTTTATGAACAATCAAGACACAGAAACCAGCCGGTTTTAGTTTGGTTTCAGTTGCCTTGTCAGCAGAGCACCTTATTTATCATATAAACTGAATAATCACCATGGAAACCATTTGAAAGTAATGCCATTTTTGTTTAACCGTTAGGATAGAATTTTCGTTATGTATTTGGATCAGTACGCCAAGTCCTTCTCTTAGGTATTTAGTTTAGTCATTGCTATTATTACAGATTCCATTGCGTCTCACAAATCCACTACTTTATTATAAAATGAATGTTTAAAACACCCAACCTGTTTTATTTAACTCCAATTTATTATTGTTCCTATCAGTACTTCCATTAATACTTGTATGTACCATTCAACGATGGTAGCTATGATTTAAGTGCAATAATACACATTGTTTAATTTCTTATCAAATCTGGTGACGTTGATGACGTAATGTCCGCAAAAGAGAATGTAAAACTGTAAAAGTTTTATATAGTGATTTGAGCCATAGAACTGTACTAAAATGAGAAGTAATAAATTAGAAGATTGAAAAACAATATTTTAGAATATTCATATGCAATAATAAATTTTCAACATTACGTGATAGTTTGGATTATACCAAATAATAAATTAAAATTATGTTTTTAGCCAGTATAAAAAACTAAATACTTGATCTGAAGCAAGGAGTTAATAATTACTTGTTACATTTAATCTTTCAGAATAACACTGTGTATATTATAATATAAAATAGCACTTAAACATTATTCATCATCACAAATTTTATAATGACAGAATCCGATTGCCGTAGAAAAGGAACTGCGAAACAGAGTTGCAAATAAGTGAGGATACATTATTTAGAAAACAAATAGAAAATCTCCAGTTAAAATGTATTAATTACTATGTAACTCCATTTATTTAACATTATTGTTTAATGGTTAAATACCCAAAATATAAATGAATAAGGTTGAAATACTAAAAACTAGACCGGATGTAAAAAAAAATGTCTCACTCAGAATTATAAGGCAGCAAATATCTTAATAAAACCCCATTGATTATGCATGCTAGTATAAAAGAAGTCTGTATTACAATATGTAGATTTATCATTATGTATGTATATAAATTATGAATAAACATAAGTTGGAATCCCAATAATCAAACGATCCAAAAACAATATTATGCCAGACCTACAAATAGATTCAAATTTTTTTAAATATTACTCTATTGTACAATGTATCTCTTCTGCAAAATTGAGAATTTTAGACAACCAGAAAATATAATTTACAGGACTAGTCTCTGCAGAATATTAATTTAGAATATACAGGAAAGTTACAAGTCACCAATAATAATACAGCACAATCGAGTAATGATGGAGTTATACTTGTAAGGCGTGTTGTGTCGTGATGTTCTCTGCCGTGATGGCTAGCGTTCACATCTATATGTTGTGTTCTGACGCCTTATGACGATATTTTAAATCAATACAGCACGTGGTATGTACACACTAGCCAAGATGCGGCTGTCCTCGCGCCCCTCACCTTCACCGCTCTGTCAAAAATAGAGAGATCGCTTCTGTCGCGTCAGGACAGACCGCATCATGACACAACACAACAGACTAATATGTCACCATACTAAATGTACGAAACCGATACCATTATTATGCGTCACAACAGACAAGTATAACTCCACCATTACAATAGGAGTGGAACTGAATCGAGTGATGTATGAGCAACGAAGTTACAAATATGTGAGCAAAACTTTATTTACTATTTGAAAGACTCGCAAAAAAGTCCTTTACGAAGCTGAGAATTATGCAGCCTATTTATTTTTAATACACAGGAACATAGCAAAAGTCTGTCATGTAATTAGCAACTGTATGTGAGTAATAAAGATTGGCATGAAAAAAATTTAAAATTTTATTATGAAATATGTTCAAATATATAACTTTTTTTAAGATTTTCTTACTGATGTCTTCTGCAATTGTTAGGGTTTTAAAAATAATTTATTTAAACATTATATATACGTAATGAGATAATATAGCACACACCCTTTTATTATACATATTCTCAAATATATTATTACGTACTTAAATGCTTCTTTCTACTGATGACTGTGTCTGTTGTGTATCATAAAACGCGTACAAACATTGAATTCTCATTTATGTAATTATGCAATTTGTTTTATCTAATACACAGATAAATAATAAATAAGGTTATTTTACTAAATTACATACATACTTTACTTAATTTTGTACTCCGAAGCTGCATCAGGATATGATGAAAGTCACCACAATAATTATACTTTTATAGTCAAATATACATTTGGTGTGATAATTTCTCAACTCAGGCAGTGATCGGCTTTTTGTACTTCATACACTTTACATATTCGCTAAAAACAATACTATTCATAATACTAGCTCCATCAGAGAACCCGGTACAGTAAAATGTCCATTTGTCAACTTTACACGGGCTTTTATTGACAGAACATTACATATTATTATGTATCCATTATAGTTATTAAGACAAATGGTAAAGATTCAAGATATATACTACTAATGTAGTAAAAACAATTAAACTGATATAGGTACAAACTATTTTTGTATGCATTTATAATTATTTTTGAAATAGTCCAAAAGAAACAATTATTTAAACCAAAAACCAAGCTGAATAAAAATAAATATGTAAAATTAAAGGTCACAAATAAAAAATATCCAAGGTTTTTACTGCTTGCAAGCAGTTACAATTTTATACATATTTTATTTTTTAAATTCTTATGCATATCTTTGCCATTTACCAATGTGATATTTTGCCCTACCAAATATTTATATTTTCGAGTCTTCATTTTTGTTAATCTTGAAAGTAAAGGACAGAAGGTAAAAATTCTCCATTAAGAATAAAAGTATGTAATGTTTTGTTTGTCAACTCATTTGAGTTTTGCTTGTCAAATAAAATGATAATATGTAGAATTTTAATAAAATAAAAAGAAGTCTTTTATTATGTACTGGTTTTGATTGTAATATGTTTTAATAGAATTCTGAGTTTGCTTAAATTCAATTGGACCATTATACTACATATTCCAAATAAATCTTTAATTTATGCTCAACACACTGATTTATATCCAGTACTTTACTTTTGGCCAAAGTTCATTGTTTGCCAAAGAAAGTACAGCACTCTCTCGGTAATCCGCCACTCGATCATTCAACATCTAAGCCGCCGTTATTTTTGCTAGTTGAAAGCGCAAATTCAAGCTCTGTATTCGTATGTCAAATTCAGTAGTACGCCAAGTGTTGTACACCAATGGGTTATCTTACTCTTACACATCAGTTAGTATGCTGTCGTCTGGCTTGCTCCAACCACTTTGTCAGTCAACAGGGTTCTTTATTGCTGTTTTGGGACATTTCGGTTATATATATATATATATAGTCCTCTTGTTATAATTCATGATCTGTTCTATTTTCATTCTATTTGTAGATTTTTTTTTTCTTTAGTTTTCTGTCTTGTTTTTTGTTAGAAAAAGTTTACAAAACAGAGTCATCTCGTCAAGCGTAAATAGCACCTTAATTTTAAACAAAATAATAGAAATTTAACAATAGAACGACGATAGCAGTGTTTGTTTTTAAAGAATACCTGTTTTCATTTTTAGCATATTTTGAATGTATGCACTAGGATCCGTTGCTTTCACCTATCAGTTATCAGACACTTTTGTGTTTTTGGGGTGGTGGATTAGTGAGAGAGTACTGTATTAAAATATGGTTTTTATTAACTTATACATAATTCAACGATATAATTTGAGCATCTGAAACATTTTGAAAAACTCTTGTGTTTTATTTGTCACAATTCATATTACGCGTAATCTTTTATTTTTTTTTTATCTAGTTTCCTAAATGTATTGAGATTTTTCTACCCATAACACAACATACAAAAGTACAACAAAATTTATATATGTAGTAAGTTGTTTTATTCAAATTGGAGGGATGATTTGAGACATCTCAATTAAACCAAGACGATTCTATCTGCAATTTTATGGACATTTAGCACAACCTCAAAGGCTGACAATCAATCTTTCTACAGTTATACCCCTTAATCCATCTGCTTTCTTTTCATCTTCATCTTCATCCAGTCAATCTTTATTTCAGTCGCACAAAAAGGGGCACCTCTACATTTCTGCACTTTAGTATGAATAATGTACTTTTTTTTTTTACAAAACATGCATTTTTTAAATATTTGAGTTAAAAGGATTTCAAACAAAAACATAATCAAACGTGGAATACCTTTACAAAAAATTATTTTATCAAATACTCAGTTTTCGTTTCACGTACATGCTCACACCTAAGGGAACGTACCCATACTACGTGACCCACTATTTGCAATTTTTAACCCCCCCTGCCCCCGCGGTGACCACGTGCAGTATATTACAAGACCCCCCTCCCCCTACAGTTTTCACGTAGTAATTCATAAATATGGTTTTAAATCATTTCTTGCTAACTAAAAGTTTAAAAAAAAAATATTTGGCTTATATTTGTCTTTATTATTGTCAGTTTTCAATCAGCAGACATCTCGGCATATGTAAGTCAGTGTTGCCACCTGCGAGTTTAAAAAGTGCCAAACACTGTGCGCCATATTTGAATGTAGCTCAAAAAAAACCTAAGCCCCCCCACCTCTCATTTTGACCAAGCGTGATATTTTGAAGATCCCCCTCCCCCCTGAACGGGTCACGTAGTATGGGTACGTTCCCTAATATTATAAAATAATCACTCACAATTAAAACTCAAATGTAAAGCGTATTTCCGACATCAGGTTAGCAAGTATGTATTGTAACAAATATAAATTCTTTTCTTGCGTGAAATTAAACCTTATGTAAAAATATAGCAACTAAAACTTCACATAATGAAAAGTTATTTGAATTATATTATGTACACATTTTGTAGAAAATTTTCTAAGATTGTACATTTTTTTGTTAAGAGTAAAAAATAAATTTAAAAAATCAATTATCTAAAAGTTTGACAAAACTAAACAACGTTTTCGACACTAAAAACATTGGAACAGGTTGAAATAAATATTACACTGTGTATATAAAATTAACATACTTATCTAAATTGTAAAAATACTAATGA
Source organism: Limnephilus auricula (assembly GCA_951813805.1). Classification (NCBI taxonomy): domain Eukaryota; kingdom Metazoa; phylum Arthropoda; class Insecta; order Trichoptera; family Limnephilidae; genus Limnephilus; species Limnephilus auricula. The sequence continues at coordinate 6,092,959 of OX638396.1, forward strand.
TCACCAAGAGAACACTTGGGCCCAATACTATTACACAAACCCACTACCAAAAACCTTCTCAATTCTTGTGTATAATAGAAAGTGTACTAATTTGTAGAGCGGAATATAACATGAAATGATTGAAGAGAATAATTCTGTCATGTATAAAGGTTAGGTAGTTGGTAGTTGGTGGGCAATAGGCAGTAGGTACCAATATAAAATTACAAGCGTAGTAAGAACATATAAAGCTTCGGATGAAGAAGTCTTCCATCTCAATATGTACATGATATAGTAAAGTGTTATATATATATAAATCAAAAAAAAAATTTATTACATTAAGTTTTTGTTGTTGTGAGTGGTATTGCTAGGAGACAGTGGCAGAAACAAAATCTTACTTAAACCAAACATATTAACGCCTAATCAGTCGTAATCGTCTGAACGTAACATGTAATCAAATAATGGGAAAGGTTGGTTGGCTTTTAATTATCTAGAGAAGATAGGGATATTTAGAAATTGCCACAATAATAATTAATACAATTTGGCACCGTCTAAAAATTATTTACAAAAAAAACCTAAAAATCATCACAAAACCCAAGAATTCATCTACGTTACAACGCACTATTTTACGACTATTCATAATAAATAATAAATATTCTTAAATACATAGTAACACACAACGCAGTATAAATATTTGACAATAATTTAACACATCCATAAAATTGATCTATAAAACGAGTCTGCTTCAATCTGCATACTAGGCAGAAAGTGGGATATATTTACGTAATGGATATTTGAGGTAAACCCGTAACACTGTTGGTCAACATAGACCGCAACACTTTGAGGCATCACCTAAATGTACTTGGCATATACTGAACTGTTGGGCTGGAGTCATGTCCGCTATGAGCTTGATGCGCGCCCGGTGCGAGTCCATGACAAGCGGCTTGTCTCTGCACAGCTCGTTGACCAGCAGCAAGCTGGAGGCTCCGGCCGAGGTAATCTTGTCTCGCACGATGCTCCCGCAGGACTGTGCCTTGTACAGCCGCCCGCTGCGGCCCAGCAGTCCCGGTATTCCAGGTAGCCGAGGCAAGCATAGTTTCTTGTGCACCTGGAAATACCTACTTAACAATCTCACTTTTTTAAAACTATGTTTTTCTGACACTGTTACCAGCTTGTGGCAGTTTTCCTTTTCTTCCGTCCGCACCTGCGGACGTAAAGGCGAACTTAAAAAATGCAACGCGGAAACTTTTTCAGGGGTAGGGGATTTGGCAGGTTCTTTTCTCACATCCGGAGTGAGTTGAACGGGACGTCTGCTGAAGAAGCGAGCGGGATGGAAGAATCCTTTAGGGCGCTGAGGCGGCTGGTGCGCGGCGGGCTGAGTGTCTTGAGCTTCCTGCACCTCGGTTATACGGTTGAGGGACTGACTCTCCCGGAGACGAGTCTCCCCGGCGCGTCGGCCTCCGCGGTGCCGTCGACTGAGACTGCCCCCTCCACCCGGCCCGCCTCCCCCTCCCCCGCCACTCTCTCTCCGCCCCTCCCCGCCCCCGCTTCCCCCGCCGCCCACCTGTCCTGAGGAGCTCCCTCCCCCTCGGCTCCCCGTGGTCCCCTGCTCTTGAGAATCACTTGAATCATCGTGAGAGTCCCTCCGTTGTGAGATAGGTTTATGTGTCGGAGTGTTGAGGTGTTTTGGTGGCCGCTTTTTCCGGCCTTCAGAATCTTCGTCCGATGCGTCGGAGGAACTACAACTCGCTGTTCTGTGACTTTTATGATATTTGGTTCTTCTTTGCTGATACAAACTAGCTTTAGCGAGATCATCCACCTCCTGAGGATGCTTAGCGGGTATTAGGCTATCATTTATGGAGTGTTTGAGTGGTCTGATGGGCGAAGGCATGGTTTTATAAATTGGTGGAATACTTTCTACGACATGAACGCTACTTCTAATAGGTATGGATATAGTGGAGGCCTCCTTTATGGAGGTTGTCAACGGGGTATCGTCTTCGGAAAGAAGTGGAAGGGAGCTTTTAAGCGTATCTGCTCTCACCAAAGCGGGAGTTTTAACGATTCTTGGAATGGAGTAAGTAGGCGCTGCGATGTTTGTGTTGAGAGTGAGTCCGGACTCTACAGCGGACTTGGGTCTGCCCATCTCTCCGTAGCAGTTGTTTTTCTTCCCAAAGGAGGACATCCACCCGGCAGTGGTTCCCATTCCGGCGTTACCCAAGCGCAAGCGGGTATTCTCATCCTCCAAGTTCACCTGAATAACAAATATAAATAACCTTTAATAACCCACATTAGGTGACCCTGCAAGAAAATTCTCATGCGTTTGGAACTGAGATCTTTACTTCCTGGTTATTGGTTTCCAAACATTGAATTTTTACTAGGAACCCATGAAACAAACATTTTAATATCAAGGGTAAAGCATTTAAACTACTAGTTATGTAAACAATAATAGACCTCGTATCCAATCAAAAAGAATGTTTCTAATTTTCTCTTTTGTAATAAATCAAAACCAAAATTAAAAATACCTACATACTTAATTTACATCTGGGCTGGAATGGAAAAATAGCTAAAGCGCCATATAGCTGTGACATTAAAGACAAACCTACCCAATAAACTATATGACTACATGGAAAAAGGATAATTTAGAAAAAATTTGAATAAGAAAGTCCAAATAAATGCCCCTTTTTTATATTAAATGCACAAATATTTTAAAAAGAGTCTTTATTGAACATAAATTGAATGTACAATAAAATGGCGACAAAAATCCAAATGGTTGAGTTACAGCAGGACTTCCCTACGCTCAGTCAAAAATCAGTGTGTTAAAAATTCCTGGATAATCCAGAAGGTTGGATGCTTGGCTTAAGATTTTCTAGACTTAAGTTTTTAAAGGAAACAGAAATTACTGAACTCTCTCTACCTGTTTAAAATGTCAATGTTTACAAAGTATCGGTTAGTAGAAAGTAAAAATTTATTTTTATTTTTAACTTAATGACTTAAAACTCAAATTGTAATATTTTAATTAATGAAGACAATATTTGTGAAACTCAATCGAAAATCTGAAACAGAGAATTCAGAAAAAGGTACGGTCACATCTGGGACTTGAACCCAGGACCTTCGGCTTTCCAGGCCGCAGCTCTACCAACTGAGCTAATGTGTTCCTATCCGTTTCAATCATATTTAACTGTATCATACTTCGACTAAGAACTACCAACAATATCTTCATTTTCCTAACGCACATTATAAATGGATAAATTTATTCAAGACACTATCTAGATGGCATTTAGTTCGAGTTGAATCTTGCAATCATACATAAAGATAGCAGCCAATAAAAATATGCGTTAAGAAAATGAAGATAATAATGGTAGTTCTCAGTCGAAGTATGATACAGTTAAATATGACCAAATTGGATAGGGACACATTAGCTCAGTTGGTAGAGACACGGCCCAGAAAGCCTAAAGTCCTGGGTTCGAGTCCCAGATGTGACCGTATCTTTTTATGATTTTACTGTTTCAGATTTTCGATTGAGTTTCGCTTATATTGTCTTCATTAATTAAAATAGTAAATACCTTGGTGATGGCGGTGGCCAGTGTGGTTGTATCACATTCAGGGGGGCGCTCAGTGGGCGGGGGGCGGGCCAGCAAGTGCAGGCGCCCCTCCGAACGGGAGCCCCGGCGCCCCGCGCCCTCCCCCCCTTCGTCGTCTTCCTCTTCGCGCACGATACTGCATTTACGCGCACGCTATACCATAAATGAAACACAGAATAGAATTAAATTATGACAAAATAAAAAAGTTATCAACATTAATTAGGAAAAGGTACTCGCATCCAATTAGGTCACAAAGGAAAGTAACCAATAGGGCCCAGTCGTTTCACAGAAATTCACGTGTAACAAAGTCATCATCAGATGGTCATTCATTGTTTTTTTGACATTTGAAAGGTTCCTGTTAAACACCAATTCTAGCTTTCTATCAAATTGTAATGTCCTGAGAAGCTTAACAATATGATAGTTGAATCGTTGAGTTCCAATATCCTCCCTAATGAATTTTTGTCAAAAATGAGTTGTGAATGCCATATTTTGTGTTTCCTAACCGGGAATGTAATGCTGTTATTATTATTTCCAAACTCCTTCTAGTTTCTTTATAAATCGTGTTAAAATATCAACCTTCCAAAATTTTCAGTTCCAAAATACTCCGTAATTGATATGGATTACGGAGTATTTTGAAACAGAAGTCAGTATTTCAACAAACTCAAAATGATCACTAGTTTCTTTCCATACAAATTTTGGTCGTTTGGTTGATTTTTGTCATGCTTATTGTATTAATTTCTCAATAAAACAAAAGAAAACTGGAATATTGAAAACTCATCAGCCCACACGTTTTTCTTGATTTACTCAAAAGTATGAAAATCGATTAGGGAGGCTTTTGGAACTCAACGATTCAGTTGTCCTTTTCTGCTGATTCAATTGTTCAAAAGTTTAAGAGGGTGTAACTAGACAATACCAGAAATTTGTCAATTTTAAATCAAATTCTAGATGTTTTGACTCTTTTTTATAAAAAAAAACATAAATCGATTTCGAAAGATTGTTTGTTATTTTATCTGCTAAAGTTATGATTTAAATTTTGAAAAAACAAGTATATTTTTAATATAATAAGGTTATACCGTTAGCCGTTGGCAGATTTGCTAAATTTTCAAACGAAATATTGTATTATACAACACACATTTTAAATCATATAATCACACAGTAAGATAAATCAATACATTAATTAGTAAAGCCACTTTTCAGAATTTTAATTTTAGTTCAAATAAAATCATTAAAAAAAATCCAAGGACGTGTTTTGTGTTGAAAATACTTTAGTTTGTCGATTTATTTACAATCTTACAAACTAAAATATTTCAAATTTGCTTCAAGACTTCATTGAAAAACCATAAATACTTATGATCAAAAAATACTTACAAGAAGTACACGATATTAAAAAAACTATTGTCATCCGTTTGAGCATTTTTATTGCTTACTTGAATGTAGGTATACATTAAAGCACATTTCACACACACTTACCAAATATAACTACAACACGTCGGAAAGGTACATTCATTATCTTTAATCCACAATATCAATTAACTCGATTAATGCTTCATTTATTGAAAATAAGCCATTTGCATACATAGTCATCTCGCACAAACTAATGCGTAGTAGGAAATCAAAAAACACTATTATGAACATATTCACTTAAGTTTTAACCACTCAGGTCTATCGCCTATGTACATGTTTTCTGTCTTAACGAACCTGTCAGTTTGATAAAATTTTTGTGTTATTCCCGCTTGGCAGTTAAAGCTCAATAAATGAAATATTTCTGAACGTAGCGGATTAATATAAACGGTTTTGGAAAGCTGATGAAATACGTTTTCAAATTGTATTACTACAAATAAATATTAAAATTTGTAAGTATTAAAATTTTTAATACAAACGTAAAAAAATTGTCAAAATGACTCACCTGTGATGTTTTTATGACAAAAAGGTAATAAAATCACTGATAACTTAAAAAAAAAACTTATATTATCGAACAAACGTATAATAAACAATGTTGTCACCTCACTTTTTTACCATTTCATACAAAAATATTTAATAAAAAATTAACCAAATCTGACAAAATTTTCCCGCGTCTTAAAAATTCAACGACATGTCCAAATTTTAATTTATTTATTTTTTATTATTATATGACGCAATAACTATGGGAATTGATATTAATCAATCCATTATGATTTTATATATTCGAAGCACCTTGTTAATGTAAGTTCTGAGTTTAGAAACATATTATTTTTGACAAAACTGAATCTAACCTCAAAAATTCACATGACTTAGTTTTCAACGTCATATTACAAAAGCAACAGACACGATTGCTTCTTTCACATATAACTATAATGTACACTACAAATTATGTATATTTGATAAAATCCCGACATTATTCGCGTAATTACACATTTCAAGAGCAAAAATATACAGCTAAAAATACGCGCCAAACTCCGCGAAACTATCAACAACTCGCTGTTGTTAGTGATGTGCGCATTCACGGCGCTGGAACTGTTTCGAATAAGAAAGTACTAAGTTCGAAATGTTTTTGAAATAAATAGTATTATATTACGTATAGTATTAATATGTACAAAACAAATGTATTAATAATATAAATACAATAATATAACAATAATAATTGATATTTTTCGTAAAAATAAATAAATTTACCTTTATCAATTAGTAACTAACTTTCACAGGAAGCAATCACTTTGTGGTTAGACATAATTAAATTTGAAATGAAAAAAAGATGTTTTGTCACCACTTTGAATGTATAATATTGAATATATAAAAGCATGTAGTTCAGATTGAACCTTTTTCAATTGTGGTGTCAATTTTTTTAATTTTTTATTTCAAATTTATAAAATTTCAATGATATTGTTTATACACAAAAATAAAATCTCATGATATATATATTTTTTTATTATAAAAGAATAACAAAAGAACACAAAAAAAATATATGTAGCTATTATCATCACTATGGAATTCATTTAACATTTATTTGCTAGTAAATATATTTTGAATGTAACAATATATTAAATTAAAAAATATTTATATCCATTTACACTATGTATTATAAAATAACAAAAAAACCCTTGACATACTGTGCGGAGCATATTTAAAGTACATGATGGTCACGCCGCTTCGGAAGTGAAATTTATGGATATCATTTTACATTTATTTTCCAGTAGAAATATTTTAAATGTAACAATATTTGTTTCCATTTACACATATAAAATTCAAAAAAAAAACACACATAACAAAAAACTGTAACGTCCTGTGCGGAGGCCCACACAGTAAGACAGGTACAATATTGTTGTGCCATTCGAAATGATAATAAACAGTTGTTATCGAAGTAGATCAAAATAGATGCGGGGGTCTAATTCGGGTGATCACCTAAGCCTTCTAGACGGACCCTGCATCGGACATCTGCAACGTAGCTACAGCTACCCTCAGATTCAGTAGAGCTCTGATTGATTTTTGTATCCAAGTTGGATTCGTTAATGATCTCTAGATATTCTTGAGGCATGGGATCTTCCGGGTTCCATGATTTACTATAAAGTAGAACAATAATAAAGGTTTACTCAAATGTATATCACTTCACAACAAAAGACAAAATATTTTCAATTTTCAAGTATAAAAATTCTCAATATAATCGAATTATATCAGCTTTCACAGCGCGGGAGTAAACTGTACAGAATTCAATACTTCGTTTGTATGAAAGCACTATGAAACAATACATGATTATTTCAATGGCTAAAGCAAGAGATGAATTTTTGTTTCGAATCGAAAATGATCGATCCCAACCCTAGGCCCCCGCTAAGTGTCAAAATGGCCGATTTTACTATTGAAAGACAAATAGTTGAAAAAACGTTGAGAAATCATGATTTTGTCATGAAATTGTTTCATGTTTTTGCTAAATAATGCATTAGAATATATGCTTTCATGAATGTTCACCATAACATGCTCCAATCACTGACATTTTAGTTAAACGGCGTCTTTTTAAAATGACAAAGAACTCGGTGAACATGACGCGCAGTTTCAACGCTCTCAATTATGCAAGAAAAATACTTCAAACGAATAAAAACTAACACAAAAGGGTAGCAAATATATATTACTATAATAAAGAAACACTTACCTGGCCATTTTTGTAGAAATTACTTTAAAACTTGAAAAATTGTTGGAGGAGAAATGTCACTTAAAGGTGGCGTTTTACGTTTTGGCAATTGAAAACAGATTCTATAAAATGAGTATTTTTTATCAATATCTACGGACAACTTTGAATAGAGATGTGAAGCGTGGTTTATTATAGATAGTCTTCTTTTTGTTTTAGGGTTGTAACTAGAACAATAACTGAGTTATAACGATTTCTGTGGAAATGCACGCGTTAGCTTGAAAACAAGCTTATGGGACTTGACTGCTATCGTTATATTTGCGTGTAAACAAGCTTATGGGTCTGAGTGGTTAATCCGACATTTAAACACGTTAAATACATTGATAATTCAATCATTATTACATTCATATACAAATATGTTAAAAAAAATTGTCTAAAATACGATTAAAAATGTCATTATAGTGAAAACATTTTGACAGCGATCGGTTTGAAATATATTAAAAACTATCAAATTCTAAAATCAATACAGTCGCGTATAAAAACCGAAGAACAGTGACATCTATTGATCAGGACCAGAAATAGGCTCTCAGTTTTCGTACAACGTAAACTGCAAGCCGCGGGAAGCAAAGCAATCCAAGGCTTTGGAAATAGTGCCATAATGTGGCAAAAAACGTTCGAGTAGTTATTAATTGTTGAAGTTTCAGTTGAGTCTTTCCTAAAATAAATACCTGGGGAGCATCGGTTGGTGTTCTCGGTACTGACAGCAGCAGGCCCTGAGACGGGGGTGCCAGGAGCTTAGGGCCCCCGGAGCGGGCATCTCCTCGCGCCGTCAGAGTCCCTGAATGCCCCTTGGGGCCCCCAGCGGGACTTGACAGGCCACTCAGCGCCTCGGGCCGACACGGACTATTATCTCCTAATCTGAAAGTGGATAACAATTTTATATATTTATTATGTAATATTTATATTCAATGAAACATTTAGAATCACTGAACTCGCTCAATACAAATATGTCAAAAAGAAATTAATCTTAAGTCAAAATAAAAAGATTATTTTTACATCGCCTAAGTGAGTTTATAAACACAAGATGTATATAACAGGTGAGTGCATCCAAATGTCATAAAAGTATCAATGTAACGTGACAATAAATTAAACATACTAAAATCATGGTTGGTGCATGGGTAAGTAAGTAATGTGAAATATTCCTGTGTAATGCGTAACATTATTCAAGTTCAATGAACTTTTTATTTTCAAAATTCGAACAACGACGAGCAAATTAAAAATATTTTATTGTAATTAATGAAAAAAGTGTTTTGCTTTTCTGCAAATATTTGACAGATATTTAGATAGAGGGTCGTAATTTTTCAAGTTTACTAAGGGCCAGTTGTTTTGGAAAATTTCACATTTGAATTTCCTTCAAAAAATTGTCACCGAACTTCACCGAAAAATTGGGTTGTTTCAACTTTCGTCAGAAGAAATTTCAACAAAAATACCATAGAAATGTGATGTGAAATTTTTTAAATGTGATAAATCGAATTCGAACGATTCGCATGCGCAGATGTCAAAATTGTGATTCGGCGGGGAAAGAGTGAAATTTTCAAATTTATGGAACGTTATTTTGGAGTTGAAACAACCCATTTCGTATTTGAAATAAAGGAAGACGTGAACAACCCAATTTTTCGGTGAATGACGATTTGAAGGAAATTCTTTTTTTTTTTTTTTTTTAAAAAGAAAGACAAACATTCCCGGATTACGAATAACCCAACAACATTTGAAAATCTCCTACTACCACCACACTAAGCGGAAGATGTTGCTTGTGTTGTGATGGAGGACTTAGCCAGCCGAGGAATCGAACACGGAACGCCTGGGTGGGACCCAAACGCGATGCCCACTGAACCACTGACCGGTCAAATGTGAAATTTTCCAAAACAACTGGTCCTAACATTTGAAAGGTAAAATTCTTCTTTTGAAAGGTAATGGATCCTGAGGCAAATATTTATTTTTTATAAAATATTTAGAAATCCTGAAGCAATTATAATATCCTGTGATATTTGTGCGGGTTTGCGCTAATAATAAGTAAAACCATAACAAACCTGTGAGCTCTCAGTTTCCTCTCAGCCAGTAAGTAATAAGTTGCCGTAATATGATTGTATTCATCGCTCTCCAGGGCTTCCAAGATCTGCTCCTTGCTGGCAATCTGTCCGTTGACCATTTTCTGCACCACAAACGTGTGGTCCTCCTCGCTGAGCTGTTGACGGGAGACGAGGGGGAGGGAGTCCTCCAGAGCTACGGCGGCCTCCATGGCCGACTGGTCTCCGGAGGAAGCTACTTTCACCCACGGATCGGCAGAGATTTGGGTTAGAGTGGCACGCTTTTCCGGCTGCCGGAGAAGCATTTTGCCTATCAATCTATAACAAAAAATATATATTATTTAATCATTGAAGACGACAATATTAAAGGTAAGTACATACTAGGTCCACGTTCCGCACGCTCCGCATAACAATATCTGGACTTCTTAGCAACCATACATTTTCTATGGAAATATATGCTTTAGAATCACACTGGCCACACGCATCGCAATGTGTGGCCAGTGTGATTCTGAAGTACCTATCTCTATAGAAAATGTATGGTTGCTAAGTAGTCCAGATATTGTTATGCGTAGCTTAGCGTACGTACGTCGACTCAACCACTTTCAAATGAAAAATGGGAAACACAAAAGACAGAAAAACGTTCAATCGCATCTGAGAATTGAACCTAGGACCTCTGCCTTGTCGGGGCTTTGCTCTGACTACTAAACTAATTTAACCATATCACCTTTCGTCATACTTTGACTAAGAACTAGCAACATAATGATCATTTTCTTTATGAATATTTTTGGCTGCTATCATTACCTATAATTGCAAGATTCTACTCTAAATAATTTAATTCGATAGAAATTGCAATCTAGAGAGTGACTTGAATAAATATATCCATTTTATTTTAATGACATCTATTGACTAGGATGACTATTTTTATAATGGATTAATTTACTGAGCAAAACTTCAAATTGTAATATTAAATCTTTGAAGACTATTCTTTTCAATGATTAAATATATAATTTGAAGTTATATTCTTAAGTTATTCCATTACAGAAATTGAAACATATCATTGTTCAGTACTAAAAGTATGTATTCTATATGTCGCCCGAAAGAAAGGACTTTGCAGTGTGGAAAGAAAGGACTTTGCCACTAGGCCACCAACAAATGCTAGCGAATTACTAATAAATCACACCCTTTCTGCACATGGTAAGAGATGTGCGATGTGCATCTTCTTTAGCTATAGTCACAGAAGTTTAAAATAAAATTTAAAAGTCACTCACGCTTTGCACTCGGCCGAAACGTGTTGAGGTATCGTATACTTGCAGTCCATAATCATAGTCAGAGTTTCACTATCGTTGGCTTCGTGAAAGGGCGCGTGTCCGCACACCAGCATGTACAGGATAACCCCGAGTGACCACACGTCCACGGCGGGGGCGTCGTAGCTATCACCCAGCAGGATCTCGGGGGCTGAGTAGGCGAGACTGCCGCAGGATGTCTCCAGCTTCTGGCCGGGACAGAACTTGTTGCTGAATCCAAAGTCGGTGAGCTTGACGATTCCGAGCTTCTCGAAGAAAACAACATTCTCGGGTTTGAGGTCTCTGTGTACTACGTGTAATCTGTGAATCATTATTTAAATCAATTAGCCAATAGGAAAATTACACACCTTATTTTTATTGCAATAAGTAAAACCAGTTACGTAATATAACCGTTATAGTTTTCACGCTTAAAAACTTTTGATTTTTCAGCACTTTGAATACTGCAGTTTTAAAATGCCTTCATTTTGGACCCAAATAATTATAAGGCCTATTGGTTCGAACCACAGTCACATCTTACTAATATTATAAACGCGAAAGTTTGTATGGATGTATGTATGTTTGTTACTCTTTAAATCGAAATTTAATGAATGGATTTTAATGAAACTTTACAATAATACATCAGAATAACATATAGGCTATAATTTATAAAACTAGCTATTTATTTTTAATATATTGAAAATAATTATTATTGTTTAATAGAAAATGTCAAAATTTGAGAATGAAATTTTGCAAAACAATGATTGTTAAATCAAAATTCTATTTTGTAAAATATTTAAATTAGTGAATTTATTTGAAGTACTCGCCTAATACTTTGAATCGAATCAAGAATTATACATATTTTAAATACATAGGTTAAGAATTTTGGTATAAACGTAGATGGGACCTCGGAAAAGAAAATAGATTACTCGAAGTACTAATCCTACGCAGACGAAGTCGCGGGCAGAAGCTTGTTTGATATATACATCAAATTAACATTGAGCACCAATTTTAAATTTGAACCAACGGTTCCAGTCAACCGTCAATTCTCGATCTGTCGTGTTTGTATAAATTTTGATGACAGTTATGCTTGACGGCTTAATTAACAGCTGATCTAATAACCGAACCTAAAAATTTGACAATATGTGGCCTAGAATCTGTAAGTAGGTAAAGTTATTTATTTTGCCAAAAAATTAAAAATGGCGCTGAATGTTGATTTGTAAAATATCTATCATGGCAAGACTTAGGTTATTCAACATAATGTTTTTCTGGCTCCTTAAAAACCCATTTCTCATCTATTAAACTCCTTCAAGTAGCTTGTAGGCAGGGGCGTAGTGTTTTTGTACAAATGAAGTATTCAATTTCTTAAGTCTAAATGTTACAGAGACAAAATCAGAGAGAAAATAATTTTACAGTTTACATAGTACTTAGAACATTCTATATTATCTCATCGGCAAGAATAAAAATACAAGTTTATACAAGTGATTATTAACATTACGGCACAGAACGAAACGAGATCATGATCTCATTTGAGATTTTCTCATAAAACCTAACTAAATGCGTAAATAAACCGAATCAACAAGTATAAATAATCACCTGTGGCAGTACGAGATGGCTCTGACAATTTGTATGAAGTATTCCCTGGCAAGGTTCTCCGACAGGCCCGACTCGTGGCGCATGATGTAGTCGTAGAGATCGCCGCCGTCGCCCAACTCCAGGATCAGGTACAGTTTGGTTTGCGTGTCAATCACCTCGTACAGGCGCACCACATTGGGGTGCTGGACTAATTTCATACAACGCACCTGCAAGTTTAATAATTTCATATTACAATAAATAACAAACCCGATGCAGTGAAACACAAGTTAAGCAAGTGGATGAGAGAAAGAAGAAGTTGAAGATGAGGGTCGGAAAGTAACTGGCTATTCAGATCTGGTCATTAAACTTTGCTAAAGCTGTTCCAACAATTTTTCACGATTTAAATCAATGAGGGAAAAAACTGCTGTAACTGAATAATATTCAAATAATGAGATTTTGGATGAACACTAGGTAAGTCATTTTAATTTTAAAATTTTGCAATACTAAGTTTAAAAGAATAAAGTGAAAGATATGCAACAAAAAACTTGACACATTCATTGCATGTAATAAGTAATAACAACGTATTAACTCTCTCCATGAACGTATTAATTTACATAAATATTGGACCTGTTCAGCAAATAGCAATAATACATAGTTCCAAGAACAAGATAATAAAAAAGGTGAATGTGATGATGTAAAATAAGTGATTGTTGTATTGGTTCTACATTACAAGTTTATAGAAAGTGTGATGGTACTATTAACATATCCTCTTTCTTTTATTCATTAATGATATAGGCGACACCATTAACCGCTCAAAAAATCTCCTCTTCGCTGATGATATCAAACTGTTCTGAGCTTTTAAAAGTCATATCGATTCCATTCTTCTGCAGAATGATCTTGATTCTCTTGTCAAATGGTCAGAACTGAACAAATTACCCTTCAGCATCCAGTGCAGTGTCATTACATTCACAAGATCCAAAGATACATTCCTATTCCCCTACGACATTAATAAAAATTTGACCGGTCAGGGGCTGAGTGGGCATCGTGTTTGGGTCCCACCCGAGCGTCACGTGTTCGATTCCTCGGCTGACTAAGTCCTCCATCACAATCCAAGCAACATCTTCCGTTTACCATGGTGGTAGTAGAAGGTTTTCAAATATTTCAGGTTATTTGTAATTCGGGAATGTTTGTCTTTCTTTTTTAGAAAAAGAACAAAATAACATATTAATACACAAAAATGAGATTTAGACCTTGGAGTGATTTTTGAAGCAAATATCTATTTCAAATCCCACATATCTGACATTGTCGCCGCCCAACAAAATGCTTGGATTTGTTCTTGGTGTAATCGACGTGTACACACCCTCGAATTCTTTATTAACATGTTTTATCATCGGCTGCATCCTTCAACCGATCGCATTTTTCGCATAATTTTTTATGTCATTTCCTAGAAATCCTCTAAGAGTTTCTGACATCGAAATGCTTCGGTACCATGCGCCGACGATAAATCTTTTTCCTATAGGAATCCATAATTTTAATCATTGTTTATCATTTTAATCCAATTAGATTTATATCTACATGTTAATTATAAACTGTTATTTATGTGCAAAATGTACACCCTCCCACAGTGCAGCAAAAATAAAGACTATTTTGCATACTCGTATTCGTGTATCTTTGTGTTTTTCAATAATATTTCTGTGTTTTTCCGATTTTAAAAATCCAGGGACCTCGTAGGGTAATAAACTAAACAGATCTTATTACGCTGTCCTACGGGGAACCTCGAAAAAATGTGAATTACTCTCTGAAACGTAATTTGTCCGCCTGAGGGCCAAATTACGGCAAATAATTCTCATGCAAACCACAATATTTCTAAAAACCATTTTTATTTGGACGGAACAAAAATCTAGTTGTAGCTTCGTGCACAATATTATCAATCCCACGTAATAAACCTACTTATAAATATGTAATGTGTGACCCACAGAATTATTCTATTAAAATTCAAATAATTCAAATTTATTTGACCAAAAAAAAAAGTATCTTTAATTGATCACTTTCGTCGACTGAACTGGCGAAATGAATCTGCAACATTTTGCGGCCGCTTATATAACACTTGTGTCAAGACAAGCCTCCCCGCCACTTTTGCCTGTACACAGGCCGGTGACGCCGGCAGGCTCTAGGAATAGGATATAAACGACGAACTTTGATATAATAAATCAGTTCACCACTTGCCTCCAAAACAAGTCTCTTATTTCATACCCCTTGAAATACCTCATCAGCCCGCTGCTCTCCGCCGAAGTCCTGCCTGCAGACCAGCTGGTGCCTACCTCCTCAAGAAAAGTCGGCCCAGTTCTTGGTTAGCCAGAAACCTAGTACCACTCACAGTACTGGATGCATGGAGGCCAGCGAGGATATCCACGCAACTACTATCATCATCATCATAGCAGAAGACGTACACGAGAGCCGGTAGCAACAATTACAAATTTACAGTCTTGTAACGACTACACGTGCATTACACTTGGTAATGCGAGATCATTTACTAATGGACTTCTGCCCATCAGAAAGTGCCAATAAACAAAGCGTCTCAACTGCTTAACGATTCTGCATTGACCATACTCGTTTTACAGAGAACAGTGGTGGGGCACCATACGGTGGTGGGTACCTAATACAGGTCTTCACAGCTCCAGGGATCACATCTGTAAGACTGAGCCGTGTGGTGATAAACTAACCAATAGCACCCCTCGCCCTAATTACTAGGAGACAAATTGATGTGGGACTAAGAAAATATGAGCTCACAAAACTGCATATTACTAAGATGGTTTGTTACAGAGTAATAATAATTATTATTATATAATGAGCAGGCAGCATTCTGCTGATGTGCTCAAATCTGTTCCACGAGAAGTTTAAGGCCCTTCACTCATGGAGAAACAGAAACCAAACTAAAACTGGTTGTTGCTATGGTTGCAACCATAAATAAACCAGTTGCAACTGGGGGTTGCAATGGTTGCCGAACAAACTTCTCTCACGGCGCAACTCAATTTTACGATTTCAGTAATTATCTCAGCTTGTTTAACCATCGATGAAGAACACTTCATCTCAGTCATCTGTCGCTGTCATTTTGGCGCTGGCGAATAATTTTTTTTTTTAAAACTCAAAAACTGACAAAAAAACTGGCGCAACCGTGGCAACCTGACAACGGTCGGTGACCCCTTGAGTTGCCATTGACAATGGGTTTTTGAGAAGTTGTGTAGTGTGCGGACCATCACATTGAAATACACAGGATAGCGAGTTGAGTTGAAAACTGTTTTTTTTTCAGTTGCCCATGAGCGAATGCACATTTTTTTTACAATGGCTCCAAACAGGTGGCCCTGAGAAAAACAATTTCCCTCCGGGCCTATGTCATCTTTGGGGATGCTGTGTGGAGGGTGTTCTGGGAAGAAAAAAGGTTTGAGGGGAGGGTAGGAATCAGTGTGTCCAGGAATGAAGGACGTACAAATACATTCCTCTCACTGCGGTGCAAGGCGATGGTTCGAAAGTCCAAACGGAATGATTAAAAGTTCTCCTTCAACGAGGCTCTCGGTTGGTGGACAAATGCATCCGCCAAGGCCTAGATAAACCTCACCTCATGAATACGGGCATCCCTGCTAAATCACCAAAAGCAGGTGAGCACTCGGGGTGACCTATGGCAGGGGTGTTGGGTGTAGAAATGATAATGTAATAATGTAACCTCTTGGAAGAGATGCGCCCGGGAGACCTCGTCCAGTTTGGTCTTGTCGATGACCTTGACGGCCACCTTCTCTCCGGTGAAGACGTGTCTGGCCAGCTTCACCACAGCGAAGTGTCCGCTGCCGAGGGTCTCCTCCAGGTCGTACAGGCCGGCGATCTTCCCGCCTCCGCCGGCCAGCGCCAGGGCGGCGCTAACCCCTCGGTGCATGCCACCTGCTGCTGCTGCCGCCGCTGACTGCTGACTGCCAACTGCCAACTGTCCAACAAACAAAATACACATGATTAGATTCATCTTAATGGTTTACATACAGGGCTGGGCAGTTTTTGAATTACTTGTAATTGAAATAAGTATTTGAAATTCAAATACGTCATTGAAGAAGAAGATAACAATAATAATCTAATATTTTAAAATATGAAAATAAACAAGACACAGAAAAATAATAAAAGATAACGGTCGCAACTGGGTATATACGTATTTGGTATTTGTATTTCAATTACTTCCTAAAAATGTTATTTGTAATTGGTATTTCAAATACCTGATGCTGTGTTATTTTGTAATTAGTATTTCAAATTACATTTTCACAAATAGATTTAGCGATCTATATAATGATAATGAAAAATAAGCCGACTCACATAGACTAAAAACAATAGAATCAAGAGCAATATAATTGATAATTGTACTTTAAAGGATAAACCACAGTCTTTGGACTTTTATTCAGGAAAGCGACTTTTGTGTTTGTGAACAAAATGTTGGAATTTTTTTTTTTATTTAATTTTAATTAAATTTATAAATATTTTTATTAAGTTCTGCAAGTGTTTTCGTTTTGTTTTTTTTATTTGTTTTAGAACTTAATAATAACATTATTAAATTTAATTTAAATTCATATTTTTTTGAAATAAATTAGTTCTATAAATTAAACACAAAAACAATAAATAAATGTTTAAAGTTCTATAACTTTTTTACTTACTGCAACAATTAAGATCTGTGAACGGTTTATTTCATAATTTCGTTCGTTTTTGGACATACGTATATGTGTTACAACAAATATGTCAATTTATGAATATATTTTGGTTTATCTTCTAAAGTAAATTGGACTCCAGTGATTTTGTAATTAGTTAAATCAATTAATATATTGTTTATGGATTTCATTGTTTCATCCAATAATGTAATGAAACACCAGGATTGATAAAAATCGTGTTTTTTATTTAAAATCATAAAAATCGGATTAATTTGATTTAAATCAGATTTTTTTTTAAATATTTAATATATTTAAATGTTCGCGATAAACTCAAAAACTACTGAACGGATTTTCATGCGGTTTTCACCAACAGATGGGAGTAATTCATGAGGAAGGTTTAGGTATATAATTTCTCAAGGTTTTGTGTACATTAGTTGAAGTATATAATATATAAAGGAAAATGTCTGTATGTGGTGGAGAGGGCTGGCAAGCGAGCGGTGTGGATTTGATTTGTATCCAAAACTACAGTTTAATGCCTCGGGTGATGAAATTTTGCACATGCGACTTTCAAAACAAGAGAAACAGATGTGTTTGATGTGTGCAGTCAAAACAGACCTGGCCTGATGATGGACACTGTAACGTTGTCCGAAACGTCGGCTAAAGAAGGAGTTAGCGTAACACGGCATAACATCCCAAAAATAAACAAGAAAAATACTTTTGGTCGTGAAAATCTTAATTAATCATATATGTGAAATACAGACATTTTTTCTGCATATTCAACTCAAAACCGACAAAAAGTGGACTTTCATGGTTTATCCTTTAAGGTACAGATAAGTTAATCTTTAGAGTTGGCAACACTGCATGTCAAAAATTGTGTCTTGTCAATTGTCATTTTCATCGAGAAAATGTATTTATTCATAAATATGTATTCTTTCTAATTTGCGATTCTTAATTTCCGTTATTTTCAAGAAACTTCTATTCCACACAGGAGGCCCTGAAGATAATAATTCCCCTAAGAATCAACGTTATCTTTGGGGATGCTGTGTGAGGGGTCTTTTTAGGAAAGGGAGGGGACAATAATATTCTGGGAAGGAAAAAAAATATGAGGAGTGGGTAGGAATCTGGGAGTCAGTGTATCCAGGAGTGACGAATGATTCCATCCCTCCCATTACGGTGCAAGGTAAAGTTCCGAATGAACCCCGCTGGGAAAGTCAAAAAGTCTCCATCAATCAGTCTTTCCCGATCTGGCCTGCCAAAGTTTCTGAATGTATTTTGTATTTTAAATAAAAAATAGTTAAAATACTGTATTTTGTTCATATTTTATATTTCAAATGCACAACTTGAAAGTATTTTGTATTTCGTATTTAAAGTACCCACGATTTTTTTTTTGTAATTTGTATTTCAATTAGAGCAAAGCATGTATTTTGCCCAGCACTGCATACAAACATCAATACAATACAATCTGGTGTCAACAACATCGTCAAGTGAACAGCTTCAGGGCGATGATTGCCAACCTCCGATAGTAGAAATTTAAAAAAAAAAAACGAAAGTTCTACTGCTAATACAAAATACTGGAGGAAATTTTAATTTTATTTTTATCACAATAGGTATCACTGTTCTGACATGGGTAGTGAACTATAATTATTGTTCCCCTAATCAGGAAATGTTGAGTTCGAAAGAAATGGGAATCTGGCCAAACTATTTACTAAACACAGTTGAAGCCATTTCAATCAATGTTTCATTTCTGGATAGTGGTTTGACATCACCAGGGTGGCATTGATATTACACCCTCGAAAGAAGTGACAATATTTTCATCGTACACCTACCACATACACGAGAAAACATTCTAATGAATTATTTATTAAATTAATTATTTGTACCTCATCAATTTCGAACCCGTGACATGTGAACACAGAGGGCAACACTGTTCTGTAAAAGACTCAACTGTTTGAGAGGTAGAGAGAGCAGCGTGTCGTGAACTTCGTTCCATTTTTCAACATTTCTTCGGAACAAAAAAAAAAGACTGCTTATTTAAACTTTTGCATGGACAAAAAAAACTTGAAATTATTATTTCAAAGCCCTCAAACCTTGAATAAGTTGCCAGTACGCTGAAGACAATGGCTGAACGTCAAGGTTTCCGTCATTGTGAGATTAGAGCTCGGGGTTTCATTTTTTATTCGCAACTCCGTCAGCAAGGGTTGATATTGTACGTATAATATCTTGTTCTCAATAACTTGCGTCATATTTTCTCAACTCCACAAATTTCTAGTAATTAATATCGCGAGAAAGAAAATAATCATTAGAAAACATTTACTATATTATTCAGTTAATTAAGTCGCTGTAACACAATTACGATTGCTTACGCAAATTACGAAAGCTTCTTACGGTCTTCCCAAACCGGCAAGACAGCCCGCGGAAGACTTTCAACATCGCCCGGTACTAAATTGACTTCTGATAATCTTCAACAAAAACACATTACATAATCAAACCTACGATAATAGTAATACTAATTACTAAGAGCTGTTCTTGTAAAATATTAACGTGTTAGCGAATAAGCATACGTGGAAACGAAATCAAAATGTTTTGTACGTTTCCTCCTTTGAAGAGTAAATTGATTTATTCCTTTTTACCACTGCATATCTCGATATGTATTAGAGATAGAAGAATTTTTTATAAATAAAAGTTGTAGGTAATTTTATATTCTACTAAACTTGTTAAGCTACTTTAGCCGAAATATGTATTGGAAATGAGATATTTGAGAAAAACTAGATTTTGGCGCGAAACCGGTTAATTTTTTCAAAATGGCGACGAAAGCTCAAGTGCGCCAAGGTCGAAAACTCAGATTTTTCATCAGGAGATGACTATATAAAACATATTAAAAAATTGGGACTACCGGAATAATTCCGATCGCGACCCTCTTTTTTGCGCTAATTGCACTGGCCTACTTGGGGAGATTCATACTACGATTTATGTCTTCACGTATTTACATAATGTGTATTTTCATTTAATAATATTTAAGAAAAGGCATAGACAACACATAATTTACAAAAAACAAAGTGGCAGTGAACCAATATACATACCTATATAATAGGTCTTGAGAGGAAGCCACAAGTCAAAAACATGTATATACTTAGGCTGCCGTTACACACGTAAGTTTTTTTTCCGTAAGTCGCTCACGTAAACGACTTCTGGCCGTCGACTTCATAAGTTGCTTACGAGAGCGACTTACGATAATAAACTTAAGTGTGTAAAGGCAGCCTTAGGCCTATATTTTTTATAAAGTAAATTACAATTTTATTTAATATCTACTAAAGCGAAACCAAAGGCTAAATTTATCGAAAGCATATTTTTGATATTAGTAATAACCGATTCGTAGTAAAGATTAAACTAAAATAGTGATTTCACGGTAATCTTCGCCTTAAGGGCATTCTTAAAGTTTATTTAGAAACTTTTCACCGATAGATGGCGTTATTTTCAATATTGTCGAATAATGCACTTTTAACGCGTTATGCTTTTTAATACTGAGATAAATTATTGGTTCGCGAATATACATAAAATATGTTTATCTGTATAAATTATTTTTCGTACCTATACTTTTATAATTTTGGAGAACGGCTGAAAAACAATAATTTTTTTGTAAAACCAACACGTACGAAAGAAATTTGCCGCTGAAAAATTTTACTACAAAATCAAGAGGCATCTGTAAAATAGTGCTGTTCAAAGGTAAAACAGACTAGTCCAAAAGAGACGGGTGATAAAAGGATTGTTGAATTCAGTCATCGCTCGGGGAGATTTATTGATTTATCAAAAGCGACGGTCTGGTAACAAGGGCGTGTGTAGCGGTTTGCGAAGTTAACTGGACCTTTTTTAAAATACCGCTTATATTACGTACTATGCCAAGTAACATTTATGTACTATCTCCGGACAATCGAGATTCCTATCTTGCTTTTTCCGACGTGTAAAAATGTGTAAAGGAATGATGTTTTCGGCAAAAAATCAGATTTATTCCTATGACTGTACGCAGTAAATCTATCAAATAAACATAGTGGTGAGAATTACTCGAAACTAAAAATGATTTCTCGTGTGCCCAAACCAGAC
The DNA here is from genome assembly GCA_951813805.1 of Limnephilus auricula. NCBI lineage: Eukaryota > Metazoa > Arthropoda > Insecta > Trichoptera > Limnephilidae > Limnephilus > Limnephilus auricula. The sequence goes on from OX638396.1 coordinate 6,114,331, forward strand.
CACACGTGCTAATATAACAATAAAAAATCAGTATGGATTATGAGATGACTGAGATCAGTTTTGAAATAGGTAATAATAATATTATTATCAAATAATATTATGTGAATATGACACGATAGCATATAGGTAAAATAAGTCGGAGCCTGAGGAATACACTTCAACTTGGGTGGGGTTTTGGTACCGCTGCCCGGGAACCATTTATTGGATAACCAACACCTCTGCCATACGTCACCTCAAGTGGTTCATTACGTTTGGTGACTTAGCAGGGTAGCCCGGGTAAGGGAACACATCGTGTCGGTTAGATAGTAAATGAATATCAATTCGGGAGGCGGGAATGGGTACCGCCGCCCCGGGAATCATTTATTGGATAACCAACACCTCTGCCATAGGTCACCCCGAGTGGTGCGCTACGTTTGGTGACTGAGCAGGAGTGCCCGGGTTCATGGAGTGAGGTTTGTCTAGGTCTTGGAGGCGGATTTTCTGGATACACTTATATAATCCGCCCCAGATTCCTACCCAACCCTCATACCTTATTCCTTCCCAGAACTTCCTCTCCTTCCTTTCCTTAAAAAACCGAATATGACTTAGGCCCTGAGGGAAATTATTTTCCTCAGGGCCTTCTGTGTGGAGCTAATGTAAAAAAAATATATGACTCCTCACAGGAGGCCCCGAGGAAAATTATTTCCTCCAGGACCTCTGACATCTTTGGGAATGCTGTGTGAAGGGGCTTTTATAGGAAATAAAGGAGAGGATGTTATGGGAAGGAAAATGGTTTGTGGCGTGGGTAGGAATCAGAGGGTCAAAGGGTCCAGGAGTGACAGACTAACTTTTCTTTCCTTCCCCCCCACTGCGCTACAAGGGGATGGGTCAAGATAATTCTACAGGAGAGGCCGAATGGTCTCCTTCAACCAGCCCTCCTGATCCGGTCGGCAGTAAGTGGGCAGACGCATCAGCCACCAAGATCTCGAGAAACCTCACCCCGTGAAACCGGGCACTCCTGCTAAGTCACCAAACGTAGAAAATACTAGGGGTGACCTATGGCAGAAATATTGGTCATCCACTAAATTGTTCCCGGGGCGGCGGTACCTATAACCGCCTCCCATATTCAAATTCATTGATGTATTGTGTACATCCACCCTTGAGGTGATTTTTGAGGTCATCCAAATGTTATCATTATTTTTTTATTTTTTTTTATAGAGAAACCTCACAAGAGTCCCAACTGCTCCCTTCTGGAGCCAGTGAGACTATGGCATCCCCAATTGGAGTATGTTGTGAGGCTGAAGGTAAGTGGGGAAGGGAAGGAGATGGGGAAGAGGAAGGTGGGAAAGTACCTGGCTATTCAGATCTAGTCACTAAACACGGCTAGAGCCATTATTAAGCAACGTTTCAATTCTGAATGGTGGTCTTACACCAGGGCGATACTGAGAGTATCTTCCACTCTGGAACGTGCCGCAAATATAATATATATTATTTTTATTAATTAATTGTGAACAACACAAATTAGTCTAGTTTTTTAACTGTTAAGGCGCAGGTTTTACGGTAACATTTTGGAAATTTATTCAGTAATGAGTGGACATTTGAGGGGAGAGGTCGCGCGCTCGCATTGCAGTTCCGTCAAGCAATGAATGAGGAAATGGGTGTTATACAAGCAAAGTAGAAATTAAATAATTAATTATTTTATCGTATAAAAATGAATGTTTCTTTGTTTGTTCCTCGTGCGGAACCTAAAGCATTTATCCGATAGCGATTTGTCGTGTATGAAATTATTTCCTATCTAGCGTTATGAAATTATTTCCTATACCATTTATCCGATTGTGATGAAACTCTGGTGAGTTGTTATGTGCACACCCGCCAATATTTCTATAAATAATAGTGAGCTCTGGCGTCATTGAATGAAATTTGTAAAAAAAATACATAAAAAATTAATGTTTCTTTGTTTGTCCCTTATTCGGTACCTAAAGCATTCATCTGAGTGCGATGAAACTTTGGTGGATTTTTCGTGTACGTGTACATACCCTTGAAAGTTTCTATATATATTATAGTGCAAGTGAGCTCTAGCATTATGAATTTATTTCCTGTACTGTTTATCCGATTGTGATGAAACTTTTGTAAGTTGTTAAATGCACACCTTCGTAATTCCTTATACGGTACCTAAAGCATTACTCCAATTTCAAAGAAACTTTGGTGATTTGTTGTGCACATACCTGTAATGGTTTCTATATGTAGTGCTGAGCTCTGGCGTTATAAAAAATTTCCTATACCTTTCATTCGATTGCGCTGAAACAATAGGTGATTTGTTGTGCACACGCCCGCGAAGGATTCTATATACATATAGTGGTGAGCTCTGACGTCATGAGATTTGTAGAAATAATTACAATATTTCCTTCTCATCCCCATTCACCTTCAGCCACACAACATACCCCAATTGGGGATGCCATAGTCTCACTGACTCCAGACGGGAGCAGGTGGGACTTTTGTAAGGTATTCATATAAAAAAAGGAGTGGCGGACGTATGAATCCATCTCTCCCACAGCGGGGCAAGGCGATGAGTCGAGAGAGTCAAATAAATTTTGGGTAATTTGTACACGAGCTGCCAATAAGAAGGAACAGCCTCAGGAGCACACGTGCTTCAAGAATTATTCAGGGTCGTCTACCGCGATGGAATCCTTTTTCTACCGTTATTTCATACATGGAAGATGCTTCAGAGAGGAACTAGCGTCATTGATCCCTTCAGCACCGGTGCAAAGCCGGGAAACACGCCAAACGCGCGCCCAACATATATACACGGTCGAAATTTCTCACATGAGAACGGGTCGCTTCTACCACTCATTCTTGAGTTCAACAGCTCAGCTGTGAAACGATTTGCCGGCCTCTGTGTTTCCTCCTTCATACAATATGGGGTTCTTAAAGACAATTTTTCTCCGGGCCTCCTGTGCGAAGTTATATATAAAAATAAAAAAAAGATTCTACTATTATTGTTGAGAGGTTTAAAAATTCCGTACGACTGACACTGTTTAACACAAGTACTAAAGATAAAATTAATATCATTCTAAAATCCACAACTCTTGGCAATTTTTGTAGGATATTATGCTGAATATTTGCATACCAAGTTTACATTTAGTTGATTTTATATCCATTTGTATTAAATTTTGTGATTTTTCGTTTATGTGCGTCATTCTACTTTTTGTTTATCTGAGCTAATATTTTGAAATATATTCTTTCTTGAGTACGAAAAAATTTGTCGAAATAAACTTTCAAAAACAAAACCTCCTTTTGTCATTTCTATTGCAGGTACTCAAAAATATTTGTCCCAACTTTATTTTATGATCTCCCTTTATTCACACCCATTATTTTCCGGTAATATTATAAATACAGTTATTACCATTTTATAAACCATACAATCTACGTCAAAACACCATTAGATTCAAAGTCTCATTGAGTAAAAAACGGAGACGTCAAAAAAGGTTCAGGGCGTAAGAGATGTTTCTATCTATCCATTCCATTGCTAATATGATTTTTTGTCTGTCTAGCTGTATCCATTATCTAGTAAACAAATTTAAATTTTATAGAGCAAGTGTATTTTTTATTTCGTACTTTATCAAAATGCTAAATGGTTTACCAATTTGGTGTCAATCTTACCCGAGTCTGCCCCATAGATGGCAAAAATTGTGGTTCGCTAGCGGGCTGTACAAGTACCAAAAATACCTAACTGCAGTGAAGCCGAGTTTTGATATCCCCCCCTTAATTCATGGTGGAATTCCATTGTATTAGATATGAAATGAAACAATTTTTTTTCACTTTGTTCCACTTGTTTATTTACACCAGGACCGGTTTTTTAGGACGAAACCGGTCCTGGTGTAAATAAACAAGTGGAACAAAGTGAAAAAAAATTGTTTAATTTCATATCTAACACAAATTAATCAAATAAAATTTATTTGCGCACGCCGGGTTCGAACCCGCAACCTTCCGATCCCAAGTGTCTTACCACTCGACCACGGACGGTCGTTTTATTTTGACGGACGACGGACATTATTTGGATGACTTGTTTAGCGCGCCGTTTTATCAATGTAGTTATTTTTATTATCGATTTCTCTGAACGAACAAAACACTCATTTCAAGTTCAAGAGAATTGATATTTGAGTACCTACCTACCTAACTCGATCTATGAATATAACTAGGCACACGTGTCTTTTTGTTGTGACAGCTGCAAGTCGAACAATACTGGAACATTCATTAAAAAGCAAAACGAACACTTCGGATAACAAATCATTCCATGCAATTGTTTTAACCTTTTTACTACAAACTAATAAACTCTTTGCATAATGGGAATGTACTTTAAACTTGCTCGATAAACGTACATCGGCACTGCTCATACATAAAGTATATCTCTTTTTAATAATGAATGAAATGCCCACCGTGGACAAAGATCTACGCAAATCGGATGAAAAATAAATACTTTTGTTAATGTAATTACTTGGTTATTATAAGTGATATAACAGTGAAATTTGCGTTCGCTTGTATCTCATTTTTAGTATTATTTTTTGGTACTAAAATAAATAAAATACTATCTGTAGATTTCGAATGGGGCATTCGAACAGATTGTATGAGAATTGCCGCTTACGTTTCACCTTAATAGATATTAACCTTATTGTATATCTGTATATATAGTGTGTAAGTGGTGACCCCGACGAGAACACAAAGATGTGTGGGAGTTGACAACACGTCTGTTCAGGAGTTAATGCATTTATTGAGTGAAAACTGAAGAGCGGGGTTGCAAATCTGTTCTAAAATATCCACAACAGATGTTCAAATTCCCAACAACTTCCCTTTCCTCCAAAATGAAAAAAAAAATCTATTGAAATTAGCATTTATTTTTTATTATCTGTTCATTTTCGGATTTTCTCTTTCGTCCAGGCTTTTAAAACAGAAATTTCTTTAACAATTTTGCTACTAAAGAAAATGAAATTATATTTATTCAATAAGGTTGGATAATAGATCACAAAAAGGTTCCCCGCTTCCCCCGTAAAATATCCAATTCTTGAAAAATCTTAGAAATTCCAGCAATTTGAGGAATTACCAACGAATTGGCAACCCTGCTGAAGAGTTAAATCGATTGATTATACACATATTAGGCGTGGGTGGAGGAACGATAACCGCCATATTATTATTAATGATAAGTCAAGATAATATTAGCAATATAATAAATAACAAAATATAATATACAGGGTGTTAAGGAACGTACTTGAGTTACTTTAACCAGTGATTCCTGACATTATTTGGAGTAAAAAATGTAAATGAAATTTTGGTCTCCGGTGACTTTTTTCATGACAATTTTTTTTTTTTTCAAAAATTTTTTGGTTCAAAATCAAACAAAAAAAAAATTCTTTCACATGACCTTATTGGTCACTCTGCTGAGTTACCGCCCCACCACTTACCCCGCCCCCGACTACCCTACACCTACTATTTTTTTGTAGAAAAAAAAAAAAATAAAACATCAAAAATGTCACCGGAGCCCAAAATTTTATTTACATTTTTTACTCCAAATAATGTCAGGAATCACTGGTTAAAGTAACTCAACACCCTGTATATGGAGGCAGAACAATGAAACATAAAATTCCTGATTTTTACGCATTACCTAAGGATTACTATTTAATGTCAACAATGATCACGTGAGCGCGGAAAACTGGCTTCTGTTTTCATACATAAAACATAAGACTGGAGATAATCGGATCCAAATTTACATGTGCACGAGCACATAATAATATTGTGATTATTACATTAATAATATTATTACACCGATGCGCACCATGTCGATGGTATCAATGTTAAAATTCAACTTAAAGGTTCAAAGCAATTTAATTCATATAATGAATATTTATGTATTCAAAGGCCAGTTGTTTCGGAAAGTTTCACGTGTGAATTTCCTTCAAACTGTCATTCACCGAAAAATTGAGTTGTTTCAACCTCCGTCAGAAGAAATTTTAACGAAAATACCATAGAAATGTGATGTGAATTTTTTTTTATGTGATCAGCCGAATTCGAACGTTTAGCGTTCAATGGAAGGCGCATGCGCAGACGTCAAAATTGTGATTCGGCAGGGAACACTGAGTGAAATTTTCAAATTTAGCGAATGTTATTTTGGAGTTGAAACAACCCATTTTGTATTTGAAATCAAGGAAGACGTGATTGCGTGTCAAATTTGAAATGAAAAAAGAATCTTTTCATTTTTTGAAACATTTCTATGAAATTTTCGTTGAAATTTCTTCTGACGGAGGTTGAAACAACCCAATTTTTCGGTGAATGACGATTTGAAGGAAATTCAAGCGTGAAATTTTCCGAAACCAAAGTGACGATTTTATATGAAACATTTGAAATGTATTGCGTTCAAACGCAGAAATTTTATATTTACATAAAATTTCACTTAACATGTTCATACAATCCCATGGGTGACACAGTTTTTTATGTGGCAAAAAGTGGACATTATATTCTGAAGAAATGAGGAGGCTTCAACTAAGGACGGAAACTATAACACAAAAATAGTGCATACTATAATAAAATAGTATAATTAAATCACTAGAAATAACGTTGCGTTAGTTCCAATGGTAATTTTCAACAGTAGAAAATCTCCAACGAAAATGTCGTTGGATGGAATTATATTCAACGCCCAGTACTAGTCTGAGGTTCTGATATGTAAAAAAAAATATGGCCGCCAATCAAAAAATTATGCATTTAGAATCGACGCTTGATGAATTTTAATTACATCCGAGCTTTTGAGAAAATTTACACTCGAGTACATTCACAGGCAAATTTTTCGTAATGAAAACGTCAAAATAAGATAAAAGTGAACAGTATTTATTTTATTTATTCCAAAAAATATTCATATTAAAGTAAAAAACATCTAGTGTGTTTTGTACCAATGCAAATCCGAAATGTAAAGAAATCATTATGCCTATATCGTCCATCACGTCGGTATTCGCGTCTTCCACTGAGAAAACAGACATAACTCATCAGTTTTTCCATCGGACTGTGTACATTCTGAAAGTATGTCTTGCTGCTTATCAAATATGCAAAGCGTTTGTGTTTTTTGCTTTGTCCGTCGGCTTGTTAGTACAGTCTGCTAAGAACACAGGTATTGCGTCAATACACCTAAAGGATCGTAAGCCGACACACTAAAAGAGACGTGATAAAACGTATATGTATTCATGGTGCTACGAACGGTACGTCATACTATTTGACATCACGAATTTCTACCTATTTCTTACGTATTTTCTTTAAACATTTGAAGTTTTTAAGTTCTTAAAAAATATATGTTATTCTTTAAGATAATATCTATACATTCCCCACACCGAAACGTATAATTATATGAAATTCTCTCGATAGAAATAAATCGCTAAGTACGCTCCGAAAATTGTTATTTACACGTTTGTTTCTGTTATTTTACAAGTTATATGTATGAAAAAATTCACAATCTCTCTTTAAATGCTACTTAACACAACCCCCACAAGATTTTTGCTTTATCAAACATTTTCCCAATTTTCGCTTGAATATTATCGTTTTAATATTAGCGCGCTTCCTCCAACATTCGTATTATCGTATCTCTCCTTCTTCAGATACAAATGACAGTTATCGTGATATTAAAAGTAGGTGTACAATTTTTTTCACAAAAAAATAAACAAATATACCTACATAATAATATATTTGCTCCTGTTCCAGACAGAGTGTACCGTTCGGCTAAAATACCCATTAAGTAAAAATTGCTTTCCCCTTCAAAAGTCGGGCGTATTTCCGCTTTGCAATAAAATCCAAATAAATGGAATATTATTCCGAACACATCCGAAAACTAAAAACTGTTTTTGAAAGGTGATGAAAATACGTCAACAAATGTTATTATTACAAATAAAAATATAATTTTTGAAAAATTAAAATGTTTAATGCAAAAAGTAAAAAAAATGGTTCCCTTAAGTTTTTACTATCTAAAATTACTTATAATGAAAAATAAAGAAATACACATATGTTATTAGGCAAATATATCATAAATGTTATTATCTGAGCACGTTTTTGTCGTTACATAAAAAAAATAATTAATAAAAAATTCTCGAAATTTTATACATTTTTCTCAAATCACTATCGGAAACTTTGTTCTGCAAACTGGGGTTCAAACGCTTGCGACATTCATACAGACTGTCAATTAAGAGTAGAAAACATAGGAGGGCGCCACTGTTGTTCAAATGGCAAAACCAAAAATTTAACACACGGTGGAAATGTAATGCTGTGTAACCTAATAAAAATAAAGTGGGAAAAAACATTTTTTATTTGTTGACTACTTGGCTTAGTGACCAGTGACGACATGTGGAAGAATTTTTTTTTTTTTTTTGATTTTGAAAATAAATGTTTTTGAAATAAGACCAAAATTTCATTTGCATTTTTAACTCCAAATAATGACAGTAATCACTGGTTAGAAGTAAGTCAAGTTCGATCCTTAACACCCTGTATGATATTCAAGTCAAATTTTTAAAAGTGTTTCCTTGTTCAAATGTACCTTTATATGCTATAAAAGTTTCGTGAATGAAAATAAAATATTATTTGAAAAAAAAAACGCTTTGGAAAAAACATTCGGCTGGAATAGACTCACTCCTCAATTTTGAAAACAGGAGGAAGGTCACTGTTTACATTACACTTCAAAAAACCAACCCCACCTTCCTTTCCCACCCCTCAAAGCAGTATTTTTATACTTTGCGATGAAATTTTGCACACTTTCAAAACAAGATGAAAATTACTGTCTAATCTGATTACGAAAAACTCTGCGTAAAGCCCGGGCAATACCAAGAAACTAGATGCAAATAAAATGATTCGACTTAATATTTTAAACGTCATTGGACAGGGAGTTAAAAAGTTTTTCAAATAAAATAAACAAACGATACCAACATAATAATATTATGCATAAAAATGAATGTGCATGTTCATGGAATAATAATTTAAATCTAGACTTGAGCGTGTGTTGGAGCAGGTTCGAATCAAATAAATATCAGTGGGCATGTGATGAAAGGCATGCAAACAATTGGTCACACTTTAATCAACATTTAATCATAGGTTTATTTGACCGCGGTAACGATTATTGGAATTCAGAATGCGAATCAACTATTTTAATGATCAACAGCAATCGTGGGATATTCATAGGAAAACTTGAATATTATTTATAGATTTTTCACTTTTTGTACTTCCTGAAACCAATTCCCCTTTCTATATATTTTTTTATTTAACAAAGAACGTTATGAAAGCAAAATCACAAGTCGTTTTATTTATTTATTTTCATGTAAACTAAAAATAGGTGTATGGATTTTTTCACAACAAAAAACAAATACGCTCTGGTGAAACACCCCATTAAAAGTTTCGAAAAGTGTCTTAAAAGGATTTAGCTATAAATACTTACTTAGATCTGATTCAGACTATAACGAACTCCTCAGTCTAGTCAAATTAAGAACACAATTAACGTACAAAATGTACACAATATTAATGTACGAAATATAAGCGAAAAGTACTAAATAGTTTGTTTTTCATTACATAAATATGAAGTTGTAAGAAACAACTTTTAAAAAATACCCCTTTCTGGCTAAGATTATTTTTGACTATTACCTTTGACTAACCTTTTTTCATTCTTTTAAAATTATTCATAAAAAAATAAAAATAAACTTTGTTGCGACTTTCCTCGTGCAAATGACCGGTCAGTGGTTGAGTGGGCATAGCGTTTGGGTTTCACCCAGGCGTTCCGTGTTCGATTCCTCGGCTGGCTAAGTCCTCCATCACAACACAAGCAACATCTTCCGCTTAGTGTGGTGGTAGTAGGAGATTTTCAAATGTTGTTGGGTTATTCGTAACCCGGGAATGTTTGTCTTTCTTTTTAAAAAAAAATTAAAAATTAAGATAATATCAAAAACACGCGGAGTGCTAAAGGGGTAAGAAATTAAATATTTCTGGCGTTTATATTCCTTTTAATAGCTGTTTTTTTTCTGGAAACAATCTGTAATTGTTTACTAAAAATTATTCCCGCAGGATAACTGTGTACGTCTGTACTTATCGTACGATATAATGAAATTTATAATGACAATTTGTTGAATAATAACTTGCAAAGACAATTTTACAGCTGAATAAGTAAATAGTTGTAATTCTACAAAAAATATGTGTTTTTTGGCAGAAAGTTTATAAAATCGGTTTTCATTGGACAAAAACTGAATGTAAATATATCTACAGTACTATATATAAAAACTGAATGTAAATATATCTAAAAACTGAATGTAAATATATCTACAGTACTATATACCTACTCACTTTTTACTAAAAACTTTGATAAAATTACCATGTCAATGTTTTTAACCTTTTTAATATTATTTAGTAAATATTACTATTAATTGTATTACCCACCAGCGAGTAACTGTAACGTTACTGTAACTGTAACTTTTAAAATAACGCTTTGTCTATTTTCGCCTAATGTATTATTTATGAATTATATTAATTATTTTATTTATGTTGTACTTATATAATGTTAATGGAGTACGTTGTGAAAATATAATTTTAAATTATTATCAGAAATAATATTTTGTCACGAAAAAAGTGTATTACGTATTATACCGAAAAAATGTCGAAATTGTTTGTATATTCGTTTGCTGAACTATGTAGGCGAGGAATTTGCGAGTTTATAATTTGTTTGTTAAGGGTGTCCTTGAAATAGGTCCTTATGCATATTATGTCGATTAGGTGTTCTTAATTTGACTAAACTCAGGAGTTCCGAAAAAATCAAGTCCGTCCGGTGTCCGCAACGCGGCCGCCAGACAACTTTAACATTTTATATGACAGGGTTTTCAGATAAAATTTTACTTTTCCAAAGTTCCAAGTTACAGGGAACATGCGCTGTTTAAATTTCGCAAACTTATCTAGCAAAAAAAATTAGAACGATGCCCTCCTAGAATATATAAAACAGCTGTAGCAGAAGTTGGTGTCAGGTTCAACTTTTAGTTTACCGGAGAGCAAAAACTAACTTTGAAGTTATGAAAAATTATCACGTATCAAGTTTGTTTACTATCCCGGGTATAACTTCACAGTCGGTGGCGGAGTCGCGTAGATATTGGGGATATACGTACTAAATAAATCCTCAGGCGTTGGCTTTATATATATTCATTCTTCATATATATTCATATATATATTCTTATAATCCACTGGAGCGATTTAGGTCCAAAATGGGGACGGCTTTTATTTTTCTGCGATTGATATCGGTCCAAAATTGGACCACATTTAACGAACCTACAAATATGGGATAAACGGTGAAGTCTAGAAGGATTCATCAGCTTTAAACCTCAGTAAACAGTTTATATGTTTCCATATTAATATTTTGAGGAAATGGCCAAATCAAAAATTGAACACCAATCGCTCCAATGGATAACAAGTTTTTTTTTTTATATGGTGTCCCGAAACTTGCAGTACAAGAAGGAGTACTATTAGTGGTGTAGAAACTGGAAAATGTAAATCTCATAGCAAACCGAAAAAATATATTTTTCATTCATTTTTTTTTTCAATGTAATAAATACATCTATTTTAATTTCGATGATGTTTTCTTGATTGAATGAACAAATGAATGAAAAGCTTGGAAGTGGAAATTAACCCACTTCACGATTCTATGCCGATGACAATGCATTCTAACTACTTGTGTGACACTCTTGCAAACCAAAGCCCTCACAGCGCATTTTTTTTAATTAAAAAAATTACAGCAGTTGAAATTCCATTTGATAGATTCTTTAAAAAAATTAGATCACAGTCGTCGGGTGGGAATGCTGTCCTTGTTCTACCGGTATTTTAATGGAAGATTCACCGATTAACTAGCTTCATTGGTCCCCTCAGCATCGATGCATAGTCAGGAAACATGCTAAACGCATGACTAAAATATGTACACGGTTGACATTTGTCACATGAGAACGCGTCATCGCTTCTAGGACTGGTCCTTCGGTAGAAAAGGTCGGCTGTGGAACGATTTGCCGGCCTCTGTGTTTCCTTCCTCCTACAATATGATTTTCTTCATGTTTCCACATGTTCACTCCTTCCTCTTTTCTTAAAAAGCCCCCCCACACAGCATCTTCAAAGATGACATAAGCCCTGAGGGAAATTATTTTCCTCAGAGCCGCCTGTGTGGAGTTCATGTAAAAGAAGGGAGAATTAAGTTTAAAATAATTACTAATTTAAAAAATTAATAAAGAAGAAACTTTCTACTACAACACATAAATACTTGTCACACTTAAACATAACCACGTAAACACCTCAGCACAGGTTCTCCTAGTGAGGTGTTCACGAAACATACAACATTACCCAACCGCAGTTTCACATTCACTAACCTACCTTATACACAACACAACAAAAAGTTCATAAATTATTTTATTAGCTATTATGTATAAATATTAATAACTTTATGTGAACACTGTAATATTATATAGAAATAAAAAAAATAAAAATAAAAATTTGACGTAATCAAGGTAATTTTAGAAAAAAAATACTTTTATTATGTGAAATCGAAATACAAGCCAACCGTGGGGTAATGTTTAAGCGTGTATGAGAAGTCTGACCCTATATGATTATGGGGGTTTCTCACCATCCTCCCAGTAGCTTATATACCCTAATAACGAATATTTTCGATTTACGATTTACGGTTTATTTATTTATTAAGTTGGAGTTTATAATTCGGTACTCGAACCTACGAATAGTGACTATATATTGGATAAGTTGGCCGAGTTTTCTAACCACTGCGAGTATTTTATTTTTATTTTTATTAATATTCGTTATTAGGGTAGATAAGCTAACGGGAGGATGGTGAGAAACCCCCTATGTCTACGAAATACACACGAGCATCTCGAGAAAACCGTGACAAATTAATGGATACTACGTTCTGCATTGTAAGTTACGGTTAGGCTGCACTGCGGCGGTAAGTACCTACTTACTTATCACTACCTCCCTAGCTTTTAAGACAATAACAATTCGCGCCATATATTATGTTTGTCAGGTCGTATACTACCTACTTCAAAGTTAGTAAAATGTTTTCTGGGTCACTAGTAAGATTTTTCAAAATGTATTACCAATGTTCCGGACCGTCAGGCCTCCCGGTGTTATATTATAACATATTCACTAATTAATTAACCATCACGCCTTTTCCCTGCAGGCATCGGTCTTGGCATACACTCCTTGCTTCATTCACATCCATATATCTTCTCATACATGCTCTTTTATTATTCCGACTCCTGACATGGCCCGACTAAAGTATCCGGTTCACTTGATGGTGCCATGTCGTCCTCGGGCGTCCACAACTTCTTCCATTCACTTTTGCGTCATATATTCTCCTTACATTCCTTTCATCGTTCATTCGCTCTACATGCTCAAACCATCTGAGGGTGCCTTTCTTAATCTTACTCATTACGCTTACATCAGCTTTGCATTCTTTGCGGATATCCACATTTCTCACACGATCATACACGGTTTAACCACACATACGCCTCAAGGATCTCATCTCTAAAGCATTCAGTCTACTTTCAACCTTCTTCTGCCAGTTCCATGCTTCGCTGCCATACATCAAGGTATAGATCACATATGGGATCCCACAATTAATTTTTAAGTTTAGTATACATTTGATCCTGACGATGTGAACATCGTTCATAAAACATGTAGATTGTGTATTAATAAAAGTGATGTAAACAAAGTTATTTGGTTTTTCATTAAAATAAATAATGCCATCACAAAGTGAAAATCTTTCCGAAGAAGTTTTCTTCGAAAAATTAATTGCTAATATTGTTAAGGAAAATTTCTTAACATATTCTTTCAGTAATTTTCCGACCCGAAAAGCTTTCAATGAACTCGTTTTTTGTGACATTCTGTAATAATTATTAGTGTGGTATAACGACCTTAAGTTCGTCGTGGGGCCAAGAAACGACAGCGACACCTCAAAGGTCAAAGGTAAAATGAGTTATTGTAGGCTATTCATTTAACCGAGCTTTCAATACCTAACAACTAGTAACTGGTGTATTGATTGAGACGGTAACCCAGTATTATAAAAGTGCTGTACTTTATTTACCAAACTGGTTTATTTCGCTATCAGAGATAATTTTTACTCAAATATTACAGATATTCCTACAACATACGAGTAAGTCCAAAAGAAACCAATAAAAACAAAATTATGAATCGATAATTATTATTTAAATGAAACAAATTACTTTGTGTAAACAATTATAATCACATGTAGATATTACAACATGTGATTATAGTGGTTTACACAAAGTAATTTGTCAGCTAGACAATGGTGTTAATACATATTATGTACAGACCAAGGCAATTGAATCGTGTAGTGATATGCAGAGGATATGACTTTCTTAAATTTATTTTATTATGTACTATTTTGATTGTCCTTCAATGGTTTATTTTCTATCGCCTTAATTATTTGATATTATTACATGGCTCATATTGTAAAAGATGGAGAAAAAAAACTGTATATTCAACTGATTTTCGTCAAAATCGTCACATTGTTCATATTAAATATGCAACGACGATATATTATATAAGTGTTATCTTCTTCTTCTTCAATGATATATTACATTGATGGGAATAACCTTCAAAAGTTATAAAAAGAGAGTTATATCCATTATAATTCACTTAGAATAATTTTATTTCAGAGAGCAGTGGTGTAATTTAAGTATGTAATAAAAAATGTAATAACCCAAATATATGGAGAACCCTATAACAATAATTACCATAGTGCTATCAATATTTGTTAATTAAGCCTTAAACAACAAGGAGGGAATATCCCAACATTACCAAAATAAAATATCAGTGATCACAAACCTTTTCAATTATATAAATTCATATAGATTCATGTCAATTAAAAATATTCTTTTACTATGTATCATCATTCATAATTTTAATAATGAACTTTATAATTATCTGTATGCACCTTAACTTAACAAAATAACTTAAATATATAATAATACCTTAAATTAGCAAAATAGAAACATTCATCATATAGAGACAATGTTGTGTACCCCTGCCTAAGTTTGTATAAATTCCGTAGCATAAGAATTTCAACTACCAGTCTGAAAATGTCCGTAGTAGGACGAAACCGGTCCTGGTAAATAAACAAAGAGAAAAATTGTTTAAATTTCATATCTAAAAAGAGAGTTGTTCTTATAAAAAAATAATAAACATGATTTTAACTAATTAATAATTATAACCTCTGGTATAAGTAAATCAGATACGTCTCTCAGCACCTTGTATATTATTTGTTATTCGCAAGAATGTAATTTGAATGTAACGCGTGGATGTGGATCCCTCCCGCCTTCTGGCGGACATTTTAGGAATGTGTTAAACTATTTTGGAAATCGCCCCCAAACAAAATGCCAAAGCGAATGAATGATGGAAAATAGAAGCAGATCCAAAGAAATCCTGTCTGCATTGCTGAATAATGACAATAATAATAATTGCTTTATACCGAACATCGTACAACACAAAAACATCTACAGCCTTACTAAAAAAAACGTCGCGATTATTCTATTCAATTGATAAACGACCGTGTATGTTAAAACCTTACTAATTAGAAACTGACCAAAAATAGTTCATGGAAAGATATATACATAGCTTATCCAGCCAAAGAGGTTAGTTTAACTGTTTTATATACTTGTTTTTTTATAACCACTAAACGAATTTAGGATTTTTTTTTATGCCAGTAAAAAGAAAATAACATTTTTACTTACTTAACTAGAATTATGAATACATACTTTTAATTTCTTCAAACTTCGCAAAATCACTTTGTGGCGTCATTTTGAATTAAATTAAACAAATAAATTTGTATCAACCACATATAAAATATATATTTAAAATACATACTTTTAAAACTTCATTACATTACATTATAGTACATTTACATTACATTATATAACAAAATGACATTATTCACTTACACTATCTTGTTGTTTGAATAAAAATGAAGATTTTTTAAATTTTTTCTACAAACTTCGCATATTTTTTTTTAAATTTACACATAATTTTTTCGTTTTTAATATCTCCTGGAAGGCAATTGTATAAATTGCCCCCTCGTAACTAATGGATTGCTTACCGTAGTTAGTAGGAATGGTTGTTTTTTTATTTAATTTAAATAAAATTTAATAATATTTATTATTAAGTCCTGCAAGTGTTTTAGTTTTAATTATTGTGACAGCTGTTTCGGCTAACAAGGCCATTTTCAAACTGTGGTGTTCCGCAATTAGACGACAATATTTATACGATTTAAAATGTCAAAGTCATTTTGAAAGTGAGTAAATTGATTTATTATCGGTTAAACCGATTTCCTGGGAAAATAATGGTTTCTCCCCCAGGACTATTGTTTAGGTTTTGTGAATATGCAAAGAAGAGGTGAATAGATTATTTTATCAATTATATGAATACTTAAAAAATATATATTCTTTACTTATAGATTCTGGGTAGCGCATCGAGAAAAGTAAAAATCGATAAAAATATTTAATTTCTTCATAGTAAAACAAGTACGTCACGCAAGAGACGCGACGGATTACGATGGGTAGATTGAATTATGAAATGACTCATAGGTGGTGTTACTTTTGGATTGAAATAAAGTATGGGAGGGCTAATCTATAGTTATCATATCGATGGGTCCTTAGCAATAAGCTAAATGCTACAGGATAAGTTTGAGAACCACTGCTCCGATTTGTGCATAGAAAAAAAATTATACCACAGCCTGTATAAAATTAAACATGTTCACGTCCGGTTGTGTACCGACAAATTGATCCTAAGAAATAAAATTAATAAAACTAACTGCTAGACATATCAGGAATGTGTGTAGGTAGGTCTGTACGTCCATTAATAGGTTCTAAATTATAATTAATAACAAATAACGGCGTGACAATACCATAATAATAATTGTTGTGGAATGTAGTTGGTTATATTTAGTCTTGTGTACACGTGTAGTAAATATGTAGGTTGCCTTTACACACGTAAGTTTTTCCCGTAAGTCGCTAAGGTAAGCAACTTATGGCCAAATTACCAACGTCACTTATCGTAATTTATAGCAAGTTACAGAAGTTTTATGTAAGTTTTTTGACAGTTCTAATTGCGTCGACGCTAACTACCAGCTTCTTACAGCTTATCAAATCAGTTTGATAAGATGATAAAGAAAAATCTTCCTTCTCGCATGTCTTGTAAGAAAACGAAAAAAGACGAAGATACTATAACGATGACGCCACGTACGACCTCACTCCGGGTCTACTATTCAACTTGACTACACGCAAATTTGGTTACTTGGTGACATAATTTTAACGAATATAAATTTCAAATGCAAATTAAAAATAAGTGGTAGTAATTTTATTTATGTTATTTCAATGCGAACAAAACAATGCAAAAACATCAGTTGAAATTTGGTCATGGAAACAGGAGTTATACAATTACGTAACACAATCTAGTCATGCTGATTGAAAATATTAAATTATGTAATAAATACATGCTGGCAATGGTAACTCAAGTAATTTAATTATGTGACACAACTTAAAAATGGTAAATGAAGTAATTAAATTATACAACTCACCTAAGAAAACAGGAGATATTTAACTGTGTAATAAATGCATGCTGGCAATGGTAACTCAAGTAATTGAATTTTGTGGCGCAACTTAAAATGAAGTAATAAAATTATACAGCTTAGCTAATTAAGAAAACAGGAGATATTAAATTGTGTAATAAATACATGCTGGCAATTGTAACTCACGTAATTTAATTATGTGACGCAACTTAAAAATGGTAAATGAAGTAATTAAATTATACAACTCACCTAACTAATAAAACAGGAGATATTAAATTATTTAATAAATACATGCTGGCAATGGTAACTCAAGTAATTTAATTATATGACACAGCTTAAAAAATTTTAACTAAGCTAACTAAGAAAACAGGAGATATTAAATTATTTAATAAATACATGCTGGCAATGGTAACTCAAGTAATTTAATTATGTGACGCAACTTAAAAATGGTAAATGAAGTACATAATTAAATTGTACAATTTAGCTAACTAAGAAAACAGGAGATATTAAATTATTTAATAAATACATGCTGGCAATGGTAACTCAAGTAATTTAATTATGTGACGCAACTTAAAAATGGTAAATGTAGTAATTTAATTATACAACTCAGCTAACTAAGAAAACAGGAGATATAAAATTATTTAATTGCTGGCAATGGTAACTCAAGTAATTTAATTATGTGACGCAACTTAAAAATGGTAAATGAAGTAAATTAAATAATTTAATATCTCCTGTTTTCTTAGTTAGCTGAGTTGTATAATTTAATTACTACATTTACCATTAAGTTGCGTCACATAATTAAATTACTTAAGTTACCATTGCCAGCATGTATTTATTAAGTAAATTATACAACTCAGCTAACTAAGAAAACAGGAGATATTAAATTATTTAATTGCTGGCAATCATGCTGGCAATGGTAATTAATTTAATTATGTGACGCAACTTAAAAATGGTAAATAAAGTAATTAATAATAATAATAACCGGAGATATTAAATTATTTAATTGCTGGCAATGGTAACTCAAGTAATTCAATTACGTGACGCACCTTAAAATGGTAAATGAAGTAATTAAATTATACAACGCTAACTAAGATAACAGGAGTTATTAAATTATGTAGCAGAAGCTGAACATGCAAAATTAAGTTATTTAATTAAGTAACACATGTCAGCAACAAATTATTAAATTATGTGATGAACCTTAGGAATGCTAACTGAAGTAATTAAATTATACTGGATGTCCGGGGGTAAAGTGCAATAACTTCGGGAGGTGATTGATTCTACGTGATAGTTAGTATAAGTAAAAAAGATAAATTACTTTTTTAGAAATTCCAACTTTTAGGGTACTTTCTAAATAAAAAGTTTTTTTATTTTTTTATAGTGAAAACCTCACAAGAGTTTCAACTGCTCCCGTCTGGAGCCAGTGAGACTATGGCATCCCCAATTGGGGTATGTTGTGAGGCTGAAGGTTAGTGGGAAAGGGAAGTAAAAGGAAAAGAGGAAGGTCGGGAAGTACCTGGCTATTCAGATCTAGTCACTAAACAAGGCTAAAGCCATTTCAAAGTTGGGCATGACAACCGAAGTTATAAAATTATGCAACACTAGCTGACTATTTGAAGCTGAATTAATTAAGGTTATGCAATGAGCATTAAATCAAAATCACGTTTTTTTGGTTTAAAATTTTTTAAATCGCCTAGAAATATAATGGATGCTTTAATTAAATACTCTAAGAAGAACGCATCTTGACCTTTGCTTTGATCGATAGTTTATAATAATAGGCGTAAAAAAAAATTAGGTCTAGAAAAATACGTCTCCTTTGAAATCCCTCACTCTGTCCAGCGACCCACTTTAACTAACGTAATCCCTTTTAACCACCCCTCACTCGTTTCCCTTCCAACATACTCGCCTTTCCTCCTCTATTTTGTTACCCTCGCGGATTCCCCCCTCTCTCCCTTCTTCCCTACCTGTCACTAAACTATGTGAAATACACACATTTTTGAAAAAAACTCGGGTGCCACCTATTGTAAAATGTGTATACACTTTTTATAACGCCAGCCATCGCCATTATAGTTAGAAAACATCTCGGGCGTGCGCTTTACAAATCACTAAAGTTTCATCAAGCATAAGGAACAAACCAATAAACAAACATTTTTATATATTAAGAAGATATATGTGCGGCAAATTAAGATTATGATGCGTAAACTTCACAAAATAAGATAAAACATGCATTATGGGGAATTTCACGTTTTGCTTAATATGACGACCGTCCGTGGTCGAGTGGTAACAACACTTGACTCCCAATCGGAAGGTTGCGGGTTCGAACCCGGCGTGCGCAAATAAATTTTATTTGATTAATTTGTGTTATTTCACAATTAATTAATAAAAATAATATATACTACATTTGCGGCACGTTCCAGAGTGGAAGATACTGTCAGTATCGCCCTGGTGTAAGACCACCATTCAGAATTGAGACGTTGCTTAATAATGGCTTTAGCCGTGTTTAGTGACTAGATCTGAATAGCCAGGTACTTTCCTACCTTCCTCTTCCCCATCTCCTTCCCTTCCCCACTTTCCTTCAGCCTCACAACATACCCCAATTGGGGATGCCATAGTCTCACTGGCTCCAGACGGGAGCAGTTGGGACTCTTGTGAGGTATTCTCTATAAAAAAAAAAAAAAAAAAATAGGGCCGACAGACTTAGCTATAAAAGCGCTAGGGTTATTTGGCTCGGCCCATTTCAGCAAATAGCTAGATATACATTCCCATTGGTGATGTACGGCTAGCGATACGCCGAAATTCACCAAGGCAAATAACGCTGGCGCTTTTATAGCCGAGTCTGTCACTAACATAATAAGTTACATGTCGTATAAACTAAGAATTATGGGAAAGGAACGAAGCAACCTCAAACGGCGCAAAACTAATTCGTGGCTCGGCTCGCGCATTTTTTCATCTGTTTTTACGTAGAATTATAAACAGGTGAATCAAATTATTAACAAAATAAGGGAATACGTATCTACTCTTACAAAGAATTTGATTACTAGGAATTAGGTTTCTATAAAATATTATATGCTAGGAGTCAATGAGTCATGGGACATGAATAATCTCGCAAGGTTAGTTCAGTGGCGTGCCGTGGCTTTTTTCTCCTGAAATGTATTTCTAATTATATTGTTTAGTGGTAGTTGAAATTCGAAAAAATAATGTTTTGAAAAATTTAAACGAAGGCAAAATAAATTAAAACTAAAATGCAAAGTCAATAAACATTTGATTATTTCATACAAAATTTTACGTTGACAATAAAATGCAATCGAAGCATGAATCTGAGAAATGATAAAACTAATTCTAGGAATTTAGGATTGCGCATCGCTAGATAAGTTATTTTAATTTATAAAATACATTCTAGTTAGTCATTAAATTTATAATATTAATATTACAAATTTTAAATTTATAATATTACCT
The DNA here is from genome assembly GCA_951813805.1 of Limnephilus auricula. Classification (NCBI taxonomy): domain Eukaryota; kingdom Metazoa; phylum Arthropoda; class Insecta; order Trichoptera; family Limnephilidae; genus Limnephilus; species Limnephilus auricula. Next base: position 6,135,386 of record OX638396.1, read on the forward strand.
GTACAACTTATTGTTTAAATATTCAAGAAACATTGTGGAACACATATAAACCCTAGTCTCACCGAAGAAAAATGTATTTTAAAATCGTGGGAAAGTGTGGTGTTTTATCGAAAAAACGCATTTACACAAAGGAAAAGAAAACGGGAATTTTCCAACGATCAAATTAATTATTGAAAAAGAAGATAAATATGAAAATGAAAAAGACATAGACAAATAAAAGATAGCGGTCGCAACTGGGACTCGAACCCAGAACCTCTCGTCTTAGCGGGACGGGCGCCTTTACCGACTCGGCTATTGCCATCTATTATAAAATCGTAACATTTGTCAAACTCATATTTCAAATTTCAGAATTAACAATATTATCTTCGACTAATTGTTTCCAAATTATGGGCAGCTACCTTTTTCATTTGAAAGAATGTGTTTGTTACCTAGATAGTGTCTCGGATAAATATATACGATTTTTATTTATGTGGAACACCTATTATTAACTTTTTATAAAAGTCGAAATTAATATTCAAATTTTATAAGAAATGTCTCTTTTTATAACTTTCGATTATTTAATTTATGAGGTTTCTCACCATCCTCCTAATAGCTTACCCATACTATAACGAATATTATTAAATATAAAAATAAAATAGTTAGAAAACTTGGCCAACTAATTCAAAATATTTCATAGGCAGTATTTATAGGTTCGAGTACCGAATAATAAACTCCGACTAATAAATAAACCGTAAATCGAAAATAAAGTTTATAATATGGAAAAGCTATTAGGAGTTATCTTCTTCTTCAATGATAAATCAATTGATAGGAATAACCTTCAAAATTTATAAAAAGAGAGTTTTTCTTATAAAAATTCATATAATTAATTGATTGATCTAAATAAAGTTCCTGGATTTATTTTGCACCGGTATTCCCAATATTTACAGTGTTGACGCCACCCACTGAAAAGTTAAATGTTTATACCTGAACCAGACTTTCAGGTCAAAATAATAAATGAGAAGCTCTTAAAAGCGCGAATACTAAAAATCGTATAAGCAATTCTGTGAACCCGGATCTGTGTAAATAAACATTCAGTTACTACGCGAGAGAATACATCAGTATAAAGTATACAGTGCACAACGCGTTCCTGAAATACTGGATTTTCTTTCAGGAATGTAGAATTTCATTCAGCTGAAATGGCGATGCTGCAACGGTATGACGTGACGTCTTTGTGACCGATACTATCTTTATTCCAACCCGGGTACATAGAGATACTTTATATTCAATGCACTCAACTACCTATGCATCACGAATATTTGGAAGGCTGTAAGCTTCTTGGCCTCGGAATAGAAGATCGCGAGTTCTAAACGCGGCGAAGGCTAATTATTTCTTTCCCAGATATTTTATGTTTTTATTAATAAAAAGATACAGCGTATTTTTATACATCTTTACAAATTGGCAGATACACTCAACTCCGCTCTACTGAAATACCAACAGTTTGAATCGAAACATTGCTTGAAATGACATAAGCACTAAACCAAGGGTGGCCAAACCGCGGCCCGCGGGCCGCATGCGGCCCGCTGGGTGTGTACTTGTGGCCCGCGGAGCATATGCACACATATTTTTCTTTTAGTGTACATAAAATAACATTCCAACGTGCGTAGTTCGTATCATATCTCATATATGGAAGTGTCTCAGTACATTGATTCACAACTATCGTAACAATTTCTTCTGTGGTATATTCGTGTTAAACATACAATCACAACTTTAAACTGATTTTTAATACACATTGAGAAAAACTTTCACTCGTACACGTGTGAACAGCTTTTTGGTCTAATGAAGCATATTAAATCTCAAATAAGAACAAGAATCATTGATGAGCATTTGGAAACCTGTGTGTAGCAACAACATTAATCGTTATCAACATTGATGCACTTAGTTCTGACAAACAAAATCAGACGACTCACTAAAATGTATTATATTTTATTTATTATTTTGTTATTCGTTTTTGTATTACCTAACTCAATTCTAATAAATATGTTTGATTCTCATTTTTTGTAAGTATCTTTAAAAAAACAATATATTTCTTATATTACAATATAATCGTGATTATCGTGGTAAAAACAAAGTGTTTTAATTTTTCATTAATAAAATGGTGCCACAAAGGGAATTTGCCAAATTTGAAGAAATATATTTCTTGTTTGTTTTGAATAATAAAATAAATTTTGTTGTACGGCCCGGTAGGAAATCTCATTTCTAAAATCTGGCCCGGCTGCTGAAAAGGTTGGCCACCCGTGCACTAAACTATTAAATTAGGATGATACCCGGGTGGTGGAGAAATTTGAAAAATAGATTTTATTAAATTGTTGCTGTCACTGTTGCTCTTACTCCACCGGATATTGAGCGAAAGGGACAATGCACCTAGGGCTACTAATACCTAACTAAAATCGAGGTTTTGTATTCCCCACTTTTCTCCCCCAAAAGTGGACTGATTTTCAATTTTTTTTTACCAACTACATAAGAAAAAAACTATTTTATGTCTGTACGTTTTGATTTTTAAAAAAAAAAACATTGTCTGGTTTGTATTTTGTATACTGAACGTCTTTTGACGGCGTTTAAACCAGTCAATTTTATTGATTTTTGGAAGGTCATAACTTCTATAAAAAGTAACTTATCCAAAAAAACAAAAAGTACCGACACGTAGTTGATATCTATTTTATTTAAAAACAATATTTTCTCTAGGGTTAAAATCCAGAGAGATAAATAGGGAATACGTTTGTATGGAAAAATCACCGCCGGGTGTCCCGTTAACTATCTTACTATTGAATCATTGTATAATCTCATATATATTGTCAACTTTCTCTAAAATAAATAAATAAAACCATATCTGAATTGTCAGGTGTCTACCTGCTTCCTAATGTTCCTCTTTCACTTCCCTTACTTCTTTCAGACTCACAACATACCCCGTGGTTGGGGAAGCCATAGTTTGAATGGCTCCAGGGCAGTTGGAACTCTTTTGAGATATGAGAGTAGGAAATACTTTGGTATCGCTAAATAAATATTTGATAATAAGAAAATCTAACATCGCTTGAAAAAACTTCTGCTGATCTAAATAGCCAAATACTTTCCAGCCACCTTCTTCCTCCTACAATCCATTCAGCCTCAGAAAATGAGGAAACAATAGTTCCACTGGACCCGAGCAGTTGGTACTCGGGCATCAAATAAAAATGAAAAAACCTCAATTTTTTTATAGTGAATACCTCACAAGAGTCCCAACTGCTTCCGTCTGGAGCCAGTGAGAATATGGCATCCCCGATCGGGGTATGTTATGAAGCTGAAGGTAAGTGGGAAAGGGAAGGAGACGAGGAAGAGAAAGGTGGGGAAGTACCTGGCTACTCAGATCTAGTTACTAAACACGGCTAAAGCCATTTCAAGCATCGTTTCAATTATTATAAAATAATAATTATTATTAGGTATGATTTGATATTTAGACGGCCGGTTTAGACTGCCATTCCGAAGGTCGCGGGTTCGAAACCGGCGTGCGCAAATAAATTTTATTTGATTAATTTGTGTTATTTCACAATTAATTAATGAAAATAATATACACTATATTTGCGGCACGTTCCAGAGTGGAAGATACTCTCAGTATCGCCCTGGTATAAGACCACCATTCAGAATTGAAACGTTGCATGAAATGGCTTTTAGCCGTGTTTAGTGACTAGATCTGAATAGCCAGGTACTTCCCCACCTTCCTATTTCCCATCTCCTTCTCTTCCCACTTACCTTCAGCCTTACAACATACCCCAATAGGGGATTCCGTAGTCTCACTGGCTCCAGACGGGAGCAATTGGGACTCTTGTGAAGTGTTCTCTATAAAATAAAAAAGCGAAAAATGTAAAAATATTTAAAAACACGACTCGTCTAAAATTGAGCAAAAAATCTCTCGACAAATTCCAATAAAGATATACTGTATTTTTCTTCAAACCTAGTAAACTTGTAAAATAACAGAACAAAATGCGTTTATAATACTTAGCCATTTTTTTAACCTGGGAGGCGGGAATGGGTACCACCGCCCCGGGAACCATTTATTGGATAACCAACACCTCTGCCATAGGTCACCCCAAGTGGTTCGCTACGTTTGGTGACTTAGCAGGGGTGCCCGGGTTCATGGGGTAAGGTTCATCTAGGTCTTGGCGGCGGATGATCTAGACACACTGAACCCCAGATTCCTACCCAACCCTCGTACCTTTTTCCTTTCCAGAACTTCCTCTCCTTCCTTACCTTAAAAATACCCTCCACGCAGCATCCCCAAAGATGACATAGGCCCTGAGGGAAATTATTTTCCTCAGGGCCTCCTGTGTGGACCTAATGTAAAAAAAAAATATATCGAGGGAATTTCATATAATTACCGCATTTTGTTCTACAAATGTTTAGAATTATATTCTTCAGAAACATAAAAACTTAAGTATTCAAGAGAAATATTATATTTATCGGTATAAATTCGGAATGCGGGGGCTTTATCATGAGTATGACATTAATTTTTAAAAGAATGACATTGAACAGCCTTATATCATTTTTTTTTTCCACCGACACATTAAGAATGCTGCACAACCTACAGTGATTGGAAACTTATAATTGATTGTGCCCATAGTGCTATTTTAATTAAACCTTTAAAGTCTCACCTGATTATCGGGTGACGATATAACATAAAAAAGTAACGTGTTACATAACATTATCCGCGTAACATGTTAAATTATTTACCGCGTAACATGTAAACATTTTTCCGCGTAACTTGTCACCACGTCCAACAATGACAATGAATAAGTACAATCCGGGAACGCGGTCAATAATAATAACGGTCCAGACAAAATACAAGGGGAATATGAGAATGGACCAGGATCGAGAGTAAACGGAGGCACTTAACAGTGGGAGATGATTTAAATGACGCTTCCCACACAAATGTAAGATAAATAATAACTTTAATCACTTAGACACCTAAGCTTGTTTTCACGACAATATAGCGATAGCAGTCAAGTCCAATAAGCTAGTTTTCAAGCTAACGCGTGTGTTCCCACAGAAATCATCATGAATGATAAAATAATTGTTTTTTTTTACGTTATCCGTGATTTTAGTACCGTTTTCGCATTAAAACTTCACAGGTGTGTCATTTTTACAATTTTTATGTTTGCATTCTAATAATTTTTAATATTTACAAATTTTTATTTTTATTTGTATCTAATAATATAATTTGAAAGCGTATTTCATCACCTTTCAAAAACAGTTTTTAGTATTCGGCTACGTTCAGAAATATTTCACTTATTATGCTTTAATAGGGTATTTTCACAAACGAGGGATTCTGTTGAAAATATATTGAATATTTAAAGGTAATTTTTCTGATTTTAATCATCGTACTAAAAATGTTTATTTTTTACGTTTTCATTCTAATTTATTCATTTTAAATACGCTTAAAAACCATCGAAACCAAAACGGCCCGTGATTGCCAACGTCGCTTCGTACACACGTCATCAAACAAAGTAGTACTGTCGGAAATTTTTCAAGAACGAGCGACCATTATGACGTCACACGTCGAAAATGCCGTTTTGGCGGGATTACAAAAATGGCCAACTTAAACTCGCTGTAGAAAATTTATTCGTCAACATGAAAATAAAATAAAAATGCCACAATAATCGTAAATTTTTGCTAAATTTTTTTAAGCAATATTTTTTTTTGTTGTTAAAATACCCTATTGCAAGGCGGAAATGACATAAAAATGTTATCAATCTGACAGCGCATTGGGACCAAAAACCTACACAAAGGCGATAGACTCGAGTGGTTAAACAATGTTCATGAAATCTACATGCCACTGCATGATGGCATGGTAACAGGAATTTTATTTATTTTAACTTAATTACTAATAAACGTGTTATAAATTTTACACAACTGAATTGGGTAAAATTTAAAACAAACTTATTAGTAAGGCCCCAAATACCAATTTGATACAATGTTACTCAACTACTCGTATTTTCAGACCGCTACGACACTTCCATGAAAACTCGTCGAAACAATAGTAAGTAAGAATACAATATATGAATATAGAATACAATATATGTCTCCTTATATACAAAATAAATAATAAACTCATTCATACAAACACAGAATTCATTAAAACGTCCCAAGTACACAAAATTTTACACGACAACACGATAACATATATTTAAACACTATTCATACTAACTACGGTAAGTAATCTATCAGTTATGAGGGGGGCAATTTATATAATTGCCTTCCAGTTGATATTAAAAACGAAAAAAGTGTGTGTAAATTTTAAAAAAATTATTCATTTTTATTCATAAAAAACAATGCAGTGAAAGTGAATGAATAGTATTGAAATATATTGTATGATAATATGTTGTATGATAATATAATGTTATGCAAATTCTAGTTAAGTAAGTGAAAATGTTATTTTCTTTTTTCTGGAATAAAAAAACTTTAAACTATAAGGTATTTATGAGTATATTTCGGATACGTACACGGAGAAAAATGTTATTCGAAAAAACAATCATTTTAATAGTGAAAACGGTTTAAAACGGGACTGAAGTTCTTACGAACAAATTAACAGGGTTTCAATGTTTATTCTTACATTTTCTCGCCAATAAACATTGAAACACTGTTGATTTGTTCGTAAGAACTTCAGTCCCGTTTTTAACCGTTTTTACTATTAAAATGATCGTTTTTTCGAATAACATTTTTCTCCGTGTAGAGTTCGAAGAAGACCGCGTAACAATTATTATTACCACGAAATCGCCATAGAATTAATGATACAAAAAAAATATTACGCGGTAAATTTTACATTCATTTGAAAAATCAATAAAGAGAATAATAAATATTTTAATTGATGTATCTTTCGGAAAAGCGGCGATTGAAATCTTTCTTTTCATTCGGCGGTATTCGCGTCCCGCATTCGGCGTCCCAGTTTCCTCTCAACACCGCGATATGTAGCATTATAAATATCATCAGTCTGTCATTAGTGATGGCTCGAGACGACCTTCCGAGTGACGCGGCGCTTGGTGCAGACGACCTGGTCACCGTCACCCTCACTCCTCGCTCTTCACTCCTCACCACCGGTGCTGGTGTGGCCGTCTATTTAAACGCCGCACCGCACGTGAATCACTCGGTCCTCGGTAACTATTTTCAGTGCTACTTCCACTACCACACGCGGTGATTCCGCACACAAAAAACTTCGTACACAGAATAGATTATTCGGCAAATTAAAAATATTTTTTGATCTCTAGCATTAAAAAAATGCTACCAGCTGGAAAAAAATGTAAGGCGTCCTAGACACAAGTACCTACGTAACTTTTCAACAGAAAGAAAAAATGAACACTATTAAACCAGCGATGAACAACCCGCGGCCGCAAGTCCATTTAATATGGCCCGCAAGCCTTGGATAAATATTTTTTTTAAAGTTTGCGGTTAAGAAAATTCAACGGTTTTTGTTCTTTAAAAAAAGGTAAGAGTGGATCCAATACTGCAGTCTTTCTTCAAAGTTTTGAATCAGCCGCTCAAAATAATAAGATTTTTCTTACATATTCTTAGACAAATTTTCGTGGTTCGACCTTAAGCGTAGAAAAAATAGCTTTTCTTCTTGATATCTTATGCTTGCTGCATTTGAAAGGTTTCCGTTTTATAAAATATCTAAGTTTTCTTCATAAAATTTTGTTTAAACATTCCGAACGAAAAAATCAACAATTTACCAAAAATGCAAGAACGTATTTTTTATAGGTTCTTCATTTTAGAGATAAAAATAGACAGCATCAATTTTTTTGGCCTTGAAGATATAAACTTTTGGCCTTTGTTTTTTGCGTTACCGTACCCTACCCCCTGCGACCCGCGAATAATTTTAAAATTGATAAATGAGCCCTCCAACTATACTCAGCAATAGCTTATGTATAATTTGGCGTTAATCTTCTAATATATAAAAATCTCGTGTCACGGTGTTTGTGGTCGCACTCCTCCGAAACGGCTCGATCGATTTTTATGAATTTTTTTATTTATATTTGATAGGTCGTAAAGTATATTTCGTACTGCGAGGGGTTGATCATCACTGATCTAAACTGCGTTATAAATCACATAATCTCTATTGAGAAAACTGCACTGGATACAAAATGAAGGTAAAAGGTATTCCATCGGAAGCATTTACACATACAATGAATGGCATTTATCAGAATACAGAACATCGATAATAGCTTACCACCAATAAAATAAATTACCTGTACCATTTTTACAAACGTTGTTTAACCCAAAATATATTGAAAATTCAATAATTCAATTTTTAACTTGAATTTTTTTTTTGTTCGCGAAATGATATGTATTCGGAGTTTTCCATGTTCGCATTAATAATCTTTGTCCGGAATTGAATGTGTTCGGAGTTTTCCATGTGCGGAATAATCTGTTAGTGTTCGGAACAGTAATGCTCAATATAAAAATCACCCTATTTTCACATCGCGCTGCTTTCCTATCCCGCCGAACGCGGCGATTGGAGATTGCGGACACAATTCAGACTAATTATCGCGGTGACTCCAATAGAGAATTGGTAATAGATTCGACCTGCCGCCGTCGGAAGACTCAAGTGGTCATTGATCTACTTTGAATATGCTAGGTCCGTGATTCCCAACTATGTGAACGGTATTACCCGCTGGAGGACGCTGGGGGGGCGGAGGGGGAGTTTCTAGGGGGGCGGTGGTGGCCTCAGACAGTAGTAAGACACGGCGAAGTAAAGATATTTTCACGCGCTTTATTTTATAGGGAAATCTACAACATACATACAAAACACCTGTCAATTTTCAAGACAGCAGGCCCATAAATGCACTGTCAACAATAATTATTTTTACTTTGGTTAATATCAATAAATAGGTATGTATTTATTCTTTTATATGAATACCGCACGAGAGTCCCAACTGCTCACGTCTGGAGCCAGTGAGACTATGGCACATCCAATTGGGGTATGTTGTGAGGTTTAATGTAGTGGGGCGGTGAAAGTCATGGGAAAGAGGAAGTTCCGTACCGGAAAGGGAAGTACCTGGCTATTCAGATCTGGTCACCAAACACGGCTAGAGTCATTTCAAGCAACGTTTCTTAAGCTATGTTTTAAAAGGGGGGCAGACAAATAAGTTTGAGAAACTTTGCATTAGACGAATATCAATGAAATAATTCCTCTATTGAACCTATAAATTAAGCGAGTAAAATTGGGGAAACCCACTAAAAAAATCCTATTTCTTTGGGGAAACCCGATGAATCTGTTATGCTGTTTGATATTTGACTTGCTACCTTTTACTTCTTGAACCAACGTTTCGGGCGTCTTACAAAAATAATAATAATTAAACAATTTGTAGAGCGCCGTATTTGTGAGAAATCACCTCAAGTTTCTACTGTCAGGGCAGATGTGTAGAATGTAATAAATTAATGTGTGTTTTAGGGGCCACTATTCGGTAATACCCTTTAAAGTCGGGTGCCAACAGGTGTTTATTACTACCTACTATTAATGTTTATTCTGCACCTTAAAATGAACCGATATAATAATATTGACCATGAGAATCTCAAATCATAATATCCATTCACCCTGTATTACATTATAACTTTCATGGGCTTATTGTAAATATGTATGCATATCATCATAAGATTCATCGCACAATACAAAAACTTAGTTTTTTCCCATGAGGAAATTCCTCACGAAACAGCAAAATATTAATTTATTAATATTTTTAACGCCAAATTATACACTAGATATTGCTGAGTGTCCGATGATGCCATAGTATACTAACACAAACAAGATCCCATTAGCTGTGAACAATTTTGTGAATAACAAAAAAAATCAATCTTTCATAATTTTGCACATAAGCGGACACACTGATCCCCAGATTCTTACCCACTCCTCATAACTTTTTCCTTCCCAGAACTTCCTCTCCTTCCGTTCTCTAAAAAATCCTCTACACAGCATCCTCAAAGATGACATAGGCAGTGAGGGAAATTGTTTTCCTCAGGGCCTCCTGTGTGGAGTTAATGTATATAAAACAGCAGATGAAACATTTAAGTATGTCATAAGTGGCTCCATATAAGAACCCGATCATCAAAGATATCTTTTCTTCCCATGGCCCCTAGCACACTCGATCGATAAGTATTGATAGGATAACTTTTGATAACTTCTCATCGTTCCCTAGCATGACTGACGTCAACTGTTGTCTGTACGTTAGCGATGTGCAGTTTGTTGTCCTAGGGAACTATGAGAAGTTACTGATATATATATCAATCATATCATATCAATCCTTATCGATCGAGTGTTCTAGGGGGCCAGAGGCCCTCGCACGCTTGCTCTATAACGATCGGTAGGATAACTATCGGTAACTTCTCATCGTTCCCTACGACAACTGCAGATCGCAAACGAATAGGTGACAGTTCACATGATTAAGTGTCCTTAATATATTCGATATCAACTGTCGTTTGTACGTTTGAGATCTGCAGTTGTCCTAGGGAACGATGAGAAGTTACCGACAATCGGTCGGTAACTTCATATCTAGCGACCGTGCTGGCACACCAGAGGCCCTGGCACGCTTGCTCTATAACGATCGATAGGATAACTATCGGTAACTTCTCATCGTTCCCTACGACAACTGCAGATCGCAAACGAATAGGTGACAGTTCACATGACTAAGTGTCCTTAATATATTCGATATCAACGGTCGTTTGTACGTTTGAGATCTGCAGTTGTCCTAGGGAACGATGAGAAGTTACCGACAATCGGTCGGTAACTTCATATCGAGCGACCGTGCTAGCACACCAGAGGCCCTAGCACGCTTGCTCTATAACGATCGATAGGATAACTATCGGTAACTTCTCATCGTTCCCTACGACAACTGCAGATCGCAAACGAATAGGTGACAGTTAACAATGACTAAGTGTCCTTAATATATTCGATATCAACTGTCGTTCGTACGTTTGAGATCTGCAGTTGTCCTAGGGAACGATGAGAAGTTACCGACAATCGGTCGGTAACTTCATATCGAGCGACCGTGCTAGCACACCAGAGGCCCTAGCACGCTTGCTCTATAACGATCGATAGGATAACTATCGGTAACTTCTCATCGTTCCCTACGACAACTGCAGATCGCAAACGAATAGGTGACAGTTAACAATGACTAAGTGTCCTTAATATATTCGTTATCAACTGTCGTTCGTACGTTTGAGATCTGCAGTTGTCCTAGGGAACGATGAGAAGTTACCGACAATCGGTCGGTAACTTCATATCGAGCGACCGTGCTAGCACACCAGGTCGTGGAAACGCTAAACTTGTGGGGCTACAACTCTGGGCTCAAGATACTACGATCCATTCAATTTCAACAGATGAACGAGGAAAAAGTTTCAAGCCAAGACATTCGGTACACAGTACAACACAATGCAAAGAAGTTACAAGCAGAAGTTTTTAAATAGGGAAAATCCGGTACGCAACTAAATCTCAATTATAAAAAAAAAATTAAGAAGAAAATCATGTTTCCCAACATAATGTCGATTGTCGATAACTCTTTTATGTGAAATAAAAATGTCGTTTGGATAAAAGAAAGAAAGTTAGACATCTTGTTCATAGCGTGTCAAGAAGTACTACAAATTTTCTCACCTACGTAATAAAATTTCACAGTTTTTGAAAACTTTATCAATTCCTGTGTAGGCGTTCCTCATTTCTCGAGCTTATGCCATAAAATGTTTATTAGTACTTAATGTCAAATAATAACTTTTACGATCAAAGTGGTAACAGACATTGCTACAATTGTTACTGTTAAGATAACACACGTTAGAATAAATACCTATTTGTTATGTCTATAATGCCTGTCAATACGGATTAAAAAAACATATTAAATTATTACATAAAACTTTTCCATAGAATTAATTACAGAAAGGTTACATTATAAACCTTAATTTGTCAATTAATTGTAAATTACTTGCCACAATTGGTGTGTAATAATTAATAGTGTATATTTGGTAGCCGATGACATTTCGTGTTAATCCGTGCAACTCCAAGAATAGCCACGTTGACGTAATTTGTCTGGTAATGCGAAAAATTTAAGGAATTATGAAAATCTATTTTGATTTCCTCTACGTCATATTCACGTTCCAAGCTGTGGAATCGAAATCATGTTTCGTGTGATATTCGTTTATAAATTAAAAGTAACTGGCATTTCGTACACCTATTTGTATCGAGCTCGTAGAATGAGTAAATAACATTTAAGTACTACCGAATTAAGATAACGAACAAATAAAGATTTTATTTCTTAAAATACGGTTGGCATGAACTACCTACACAACAATGAACGAGGTAAAAACTCGAAAGTGTAGAGAAAAAAAGGAGGGTATTACCAAAGAATACCGAAAATTAGTCCTTTTTAAATAAAAATTCTAGACGTATTGACTCTTTTGTACAAAAAAACATTGATCAATGGCTCTTAATAAGGTTGTAGAAACAAACATTTTCATAGAAATAGAGTGATATACACAATATAATGGGCTAAAAAGAAGGGTAACGTTTTAGTTTACAATAGTTAGTATGTACAAGATGTCGAGAGAATTGTGTCAAAATCTTAAGTAAATCGGAGCAAAACTAACGAAGATACAGCGTTTCAAGCGACCGGCCGTTTTCGATTTTCGACCGGATTTTTGAGTATAAAAAACAGTCGATTTTCTCGCAAACAAATTTTTGAAGTTAGTAACATCATAACTCAAAATCAACTTAACCGATCCTTTTGAAATTTTGTACACTATTTCCACAGATAAATCAACAGGTAGTCAGAGGGGAATTTTTTTTTAAACATTTTTTTCCATTTTAATTCACTGAATTTTTTTAGCAAAAATCGCGTTTTCACTTCAAAATGCTGCCAAAAATAAAAATAAAATGTAGGAAAACATATCACCTTTTAAACGCATTTTGGCTTTTTGGTTCAGATGATCTGGTAACGAGTTATGATGTTCACCGCATAACAACTTTTTTTCGAGGAGCCTCCGGAGATTCACTCTCACGGACTTGTTTATTGATATTTAAAATAATAAGTTTTATAATCGATTTCCGAGATAAAAATTAATCGAAAAATATAATCCTTTCAGAGTTCAAAAAAGCATAACAATTGAAAGGCGATATTTATAAAATTATGTAAGTAACCAACCACGCCTTCCGTTTGTATTAATTTACTGAATAAGTAGCAGAAGCAGCAGTCAATCCACCGCCACGACCATCGCCAGGCACGAAACCCAGCTCAGTCCGCGCGTCGTACGAGATGCCGCCCCAAAACATAACAGAGCCACCTCCGTAGGCGACTCTTTCGGAGAGGCAGCACTGAGCATATCGTTCTTCGGATCTCCTGTAGACTCTTCCCCTTCGGTCACAGCCATTCAGACACATTCTGCACTCGTCGGAGAAGAGAATTGGGGTCCATTGCGCAAGGGTCCAATTCTTATGAATTTCTGCAAATGCTCTTCGGGTTGTACGGTGCCGCACCAGCAACCTTGGCCCCGACGCAGGCCTCCTGGGTGTCAAATTCAATGCCTTGAGTCTTCTACTCATTGTCCACTCGCTGACAGCCACTCCTCGCACCTTACACAGACGCTGCTGGATGGTAACTCCTGCCTGGTGACGATCTCGGAGAGATGTTGAGACAATGAAGCGTTTGTCCCTCTCTGATGTGCACCTTCTGCGGCCGCTTTTTGGTCTTGAAGTAAAAGCTCCAGTTTGCTGGAACTCTGGTAAAGTTTACAAACTGTAGATTGGCTCAGATTCACCTCGGTAGCTACTGAACGTTTACTACGCCCTTCTTGCAGGAGCTGGATGACTACGGCGACTTGAGCTTCAGTGGCTTCCATTTTTTCCAGGTGTTCTTCACGGGATAATATTCGGAGATGTGTACCGGTTGACTTTAATTAGTGACTGATAAGAAACCCCCTTTCTAACCCCGTTATATAGGGGTCAAGGGTAGTGCAACTCATGTACGACGTAACGCGTAAAGGCTCACAAACCGGAAAATTCCCCATAATCGGAAAAATCCTGGGCCCATTGTCATGTTTCATAGCTTTTTATAAAGCTAATATTCCAAGAAACATAATAACATTTATTAAATAATTTAGAAAAACCCGATTTACAAAGATATTGTGTGCACATGAAAAATGCCAAGTGATTCGATACTTTTGCTCGCGAGTGTATCTGTATTTTACTGGGTTAACACTGAAAAACGTTTATCTTTCTTGCCACACCTCCCAATGTGTCAAACTTATTTTTATTAGGTACAATATCTGAGAAAAATATACGTAGGTATCCATTCTGTGAATCAATTTTCAAAAATAGAGATTAAAAAACACCTAGACCTGAATTTGTAGGTACCGAGGGACAATGAAAAGATAACGATAAATCAATGTAAAACAAACTAGCTGATAATGGATTTCCATACATCGATATAAAAATAAAACAAGACAGAGGACTACTTGCAGTTAAAGTTTGTCTGCCGTCGCCTCTCTAAATTTCTTTAACGCTCCCTAATTTTCTTTGAACCTTCTACTGCTCCCCTGAAAGCCTCCAGCGCCCACAAGGCACACTAATAAATAACTAAAATGTGCGGTTAGTAGACAAAAGCAAGAAATTTTTGATTTTTATTTATCGAGAGATGTCATTTTTTTTAATATGTAACAAATTGTAACCGATTTTTTTCCGCATTTTACCCCTAACTTTTTTTTTTTAATAGAGAAACCTAACAAGAGTCCCAACTGCTCCCTTCTGGAGCCAGTGAGACTATGGCATCCCCAATTGGAGTATGTTGTGAGGCTGAAGGTAAGTGGGGAAGGGAAGGAGACGGGGAAGAGGAAGGTGTGAAAGTACATGGCTATTCAGATCTAGTCACTAAACACGGCTAAAGCCATTATTAAGCAACGTTTCAATTCTGAATGGTGGTCTTACACCAGGGCGATACTGAGAGTATCTTCCACTCTGGAACGTGCCGCAAATATAACATATATTATTTTTAGTAATTAATTGTGAAATAACACAAATTAATCAAATAAAATTTATTTGCGCACGCCGGGTTCGAACCCGCGACCTTCCGATTGGGATTCAAGTGTCTTACCACCCGACCACGGACGGTTGTCCTGTAGGTGAAAATCAAATTTCTAAATTAATTGTTAATTAATTATTCTGGTAAAATAAGCGCCAAATCATTCCCGTGGTTTAACTGGGAATTTGGAATTAAACTAATCGCAAAGGACGCGGAAAATTTATTATTGTTTAGCCGGCGAGGCCGAATGTTCCAACAGAAGTTACCGAACCCAGAGTATTATTATTGTGAGATATAATTATTCCTCAGCGTATTCTTAAAACATTATTTAATATTTATTAGACCGGGAGAATAACATGCATTGTATTTCAAATTTATCAACTAATATAATAAATTTCTTCAAACTTCGCAAAATCACTTTGTGGCGTCATTTTGAATTAAATTAAAACAAATAACTTTGTTTAAACCACTAATATAATCACAATAACCTACATGTTTCAAAACCGATGGTTTCTTCGTCAGGGTAGAATGTAATTACTAATGTCATTACTACCCTGACGAAGAAACCATCGGTTTTGAAACATGTAGGTTATTGTGATTATATTAGTGGTTTAAACAAAGTTATTTGTTTTAATTTAATATAATAAATGTTAGTAGTAATATAGTTCGCAGACATTACATTACCGTGCTAGAACTGTTTTGCACAAATAACGGTAAAGAAAAAAAGTTAACTTAGAAGCCATAGAAATAAAATTTACAAAAAAACTTTAATAATAATGAGACTATTAACAATAAATCAAAAACGTATTGAAGAAGAAGACAACCAAATAATCTAAATTAAAATATGAAAATGAACAAGACACAGAAAAATGATAAAACATAATGGTCGCAACTGGGACTCAAACCCAGATCTCACGTGTTACCGAGACGGCGCTCTACCAATTCAGCCACTGCGATCTAATATCAGACTGTCGTATTTGTCAACTTCATATTTCAAATTTCAGAATCTTACTAATATTATAAACGTGAAAATTTGTATGGATGTATGTATGTTTGTTTCTCTTTAAATCGAAATTAAATGAATGGATTTTAATGAAACTTTACAATAATATAGCTCATACATCAGAATAACATATAGACTATAATTTATGAAGCTAGCTATTTATTTTCAATATATTGAAAATAATAATTATAGTTTAATAGAAAACGTCAAAATTTGAGAATGACATTTTGCAAAACAATGATTGTTATCAAAATTCTATTTTGAAAAATATTTAAATTACTAAATTTATTTGAAGTACTCGCCTAATACTTTGAATTGAATCAAGAATTATACATACTTTAAATAAATAGGTTAAGAGCTTTGGTATAAACGTAGATGGGACCTAGGAAAAGAAAATAGATTACTCGAAGTACTAATCCAGGGTGGCCACAAAAAACGGATTTCAAAATTCCCTGATAATTCCAGGTTTTCCAGGGCAGTTTCCACATTTTTCCCTGATATGTTTAATTTGATATAAGGGAATATCGTTCGTTAGATAAATAATAAAGGAAATTCTATCATCTATAGCATTTATTATTTCTTTGCATCACAATAATCTATTATATAACCACTGGAGCGATTTTTGGCTTATATATGAGCCATTTTAATTGTCTGGGATTGCTTTCTGGATAAAAAAAGCCAATTATTTCTTTATTCAGCAAAAAAAAAAATTAAAATATTTGTAGCTCCCTCTTGTTATTAAAATGAAGCTATTGAAATGTTTTATCTATTACAACTACAGATGTTGCAAATCTGAACTTCGTAGACTACTTTAGAACGATGTTAAAAATTTATTTTTTAAACCGGCTGGTTTCTATGTCTTGATTGGTCAAAAAGCTTGTTTAACCATAGACGAAGAACTATCAGCTGACAGCTGGCAACTAGCAACGGCCGGTCACGGCAATCAGTACCAGCAGTGCGAATCACGAGTCGCCGCTCTCGTTACCATTGACAACAGGTTTTTGAGTGATTGTGCAATGCAGGCAACTAATTGGTTAAAGCACTAAGAGATTTTACATTTGAATGTGGACGAAGCAAGAAGTGCTCGGTTTGTCAGAAACGATATGTCACATGACTAACCTTAGAAAATTCTTAAAAACAAATCTTAATTCTTAATTGAAATATGATGTTTGAATGTGGATGAAGCAATAAGTGCAAAAAACCACAATTTGGTAGGCGGTTATGGGTACCGCCGTCCCGGGAACCATTTATTGTATAACCAACACTTATGCCACAGGTTATTCCAAGTGATTCGATATGTTTGGTGACTTAGCAGGAGTGCCCGGGTTCATGGAGTGAGGTTCGTCCGGGTCTTGGGTCTATTACGACCGTAATTGGTGTTCGACCCTTTTGTTATAACATTGCTAGCTTTTTATTAACAGATTTCGCACCTACTGGAATAGTATAGAGTATAGGGGAAAAACCAAGGCGGGTGATTTTTGACATGATTGTGTTGCAAGGGCTATTTACGAAAATAATTATAAAAAATACCTACCTATCTAGTTTGTCTTTGTCGGCATATTTTTTGTTACACACGCCACAAGTAAAAATAATAAACACAACTTTGGAACTTCACAAATCTAAAATAACAATCCTACGCAGACGAAGTCGCGGGCAGAATCTTGTTACACAATATTATCTTCGACTAATGTTTTTTTCATATTATTGGCAACTACCTTTTTTCATTGGAGTTGTTGGAAATATTCTTTCAATCTAGTCTTAATCTTTTCCTATCTCATTTTATGTCTCCATTACTACTATCTCTGCACAGGGACGTGTTGGGTATGAAGCCCTTTTTAAATACATTGACGCCTTTGTATGCCTCACATAGAGTGTTATTTACAAAGTCATTTTCCATTTTCAACCATATGTTATTAAAATTGTTCCGTCATTCAATTATTATTCATGATAAATTCTTGCCCATAATTACTATAACCTTTAGACAATAATTTGATTATGTTATATTATGTACTTATATACCATAATATTGATGACATTGGTACTGATAACCTGCGATAACCCTTGTTTAGCGCTACTAAAAATGACCTTCAAAGATCAGCCTGGTTAGGACGAAACCAGACAACTACATTTATTTATTTATTTATTTACATTTGATACATTTAAAGCCAATATAACAGAAATAATATTACATAATAAGAGAATATATTTAAAATGAATACAAGTGTTATTACGTTGTTTTAGGTCGATATTAGTTCCTAGCTAGGCAGATTGCCTGTTATAAGGAACCAAAGTTTGTAAAGTGCCAAATGCAATTTAAATTATTTTATTTTTTTTAATTAATACTTATTTATACTAAGTTTTTACTAAATAATTTTTTTTTTTTTTTTAAATTTACATTTCCTTACAAATTCATAAAAAAGCGAGTTAATTATTATTTATATAAAAAACTATCTTACTAATATTATAAACGCGAAACTTTGCATGGATGTAGGTATGTTTGTTACTCTTTCACGCAAAATTTACTGAATGGATTTTAATGAAACTTTACAATAATATAGCTCATACATCAGATTAACATACAGGTTATAATATATAAAGATAGCTATTTATTTTCAATTTATAATAGAAAATGTCAAAATTTAAGAATGACATTATGCAAACTAATGATTGTTAGCGCCTCCGCCCACTGAGGCAACTGAAAACTCTCAAAAGCCAACTGTCTTTGTATGACAATGTGATGGCCCGCACACTTCACAATCACACAAAACCCCGTTGTCAATGGTAACGCAAGCGGTGACTCGCAACTGTCACTGCTGATTGCCCTGGGCGGCCGTTGCTAGTTGCCAGCTGTCAGCTGATTGTTCTTCGTCTATGGTTAAACAAGCTTTTTGACTAATCAAGACAGAGAAAACAGCCGGTTTTAGTTGGTTTTCAGTTGCCTCGTCAGCGGAGCGCCTTTAATTAAAATTCTATTTTAGAAAATATTTAAATTAGTGAATTTATTTGAATTACTCGCCTAATACTTTGAATCGAATTAAGAATTATACATAATTTAAATAAATAGGTTAAGAATTTTGGTATAAACGCAGGTGGGACCTAGGAAAAGAAAATAGATTACTCGAAGTACTAATAATACGCAGACGAAGTCGCGGGCAGAAACTAGTGTATAATAAGTGGACAAAACTCATAAAAGATAAATAAAATAAATCTAGTGGAGTTAAAATCTAATGTTTATTATTTTCGAAACTATATATCTAAATATCTATAAACAAATGATTACTAGTTTTGTTGTCCGGATTCGACCGCGATTTAAATTATTGTGTGGTACCGTGCATTTATTTTTAATCGCTAAAAATCGTTGAAAAAAATCAAGCTCGCAAGCAGAAAATAATACAAATCAATTCATCATAGTTTCTTTAGATTTCAGCATTCAATCATCATTTTTCTTGTTAAATAATTTGTAAAATATGAAAGAAACAGAACAGCGACTTGACTTATTGGTTAACAGATAAATTGATAATTTAATTATGTAAATAAAGATGAGAGCTAGAAACAGATTAAAGTTGATCTAGACATTTCAGACAGAAACATCACTGCAAATTTCATGACGCTAGAATTCACCAATATAGAGAACCATATTGTAAAAATTTGGAGGGCAACGATATAAGTGCCATGTCAGAATTCGATTTGGTTATCTTATCAGAAAGTAACTGGTAGTTCTACGAACAGTAGACCTCACGTCCAAAATGGAATGTTTCTATTTTTCTATTATTTAATAAACCAAAACCAAAATTTCCTATGAAATCATTCGATTTGTAAATAGCCTACTTAAATATAAAACATATATTCTTTGCAACATTTTTTATATTTCAAATAAGGAATTATACAATTTGTTCAAAGAAACGTCACTATCTCCTTGACAATTATTTTTGAAAACTTTATTCAGGCAGTTGAAAACCATAGATAATATTGAGAAGAAAAATGGAAATAAAAAAGTCCAAATAAACACGTCATTTAAAAAAAAATAGGTATCTTAATGAACCCTTAAAACAGCCACCACCTTGAAAAAGAACGTACACGAAATGCAAAACGTCAAGACGAGTTAAATATCTACATATAAAGAACTTCGATGCTCTCAGTCAATAAAATGTCCCTTGCTTCGACGACATAAATGAAAATGTGGCTTGTCTAAGGTACTTTATACTGGTTTTACCAGTATAGTTTGGTACATAAAATGCAATTATTTGGGATCACAAAAAATAAAAGTTAGATTAATCATGGATCTTTTTTTGATACGCCAGTCTTAAATCGATCCCCAAAAATAAGGCACCACGATTTCGGATAGTGGGCCACTAGCAAAATCAAGTTGAGAGACTGTCATCGAACAATTTACATGTTTCTATTATGCTGTGGCCGCATCTGCGCTTATCGTCCCGAAGTAATGCGGAAAATTTGAAAAAAAGAATACGTTTACGCGAAGCTTCGTGACGATAGGCGCAGATGCGGCCCCAGCATAAGCATAGGTCCTTGAAGCAATAGTTCCTTTTCAGAAAAATAGTTTCAATCGAACGAAAATCTGAAGTAGATATCTGCATGTTTAGATAGGAACCGTATGTATTGTTTCCGATATCTAACAACACCTAATTACAAACATAACGTAATATATGACTAGATCCGATAAGAAGTGTCTACAATAATAAATTATTCTTGATGTAGAGATATTATTATGATGTTGTGTAGTTGACCGAGGTCGCACAAAACCGTTCGTAGGTTAGCATTTTATATGTAAATCAAAACATCGTATATCTTGCGGTTTCAAGTTGCAAATTACAAACAGTAAATCATCAAACACGAGTGGGATATTATTGGCAGGTGGGCCTAAAGCAAAGAAGAGTAAATGAAGCAATATGAAAATTTTAATCTATAAAAATCTGAAAAAATAAATTCATCAAAGAGTTTCACGATTTAAAAAAATATATATTATATACGTTTGGTATGCTTGGTTAAATTTGGTGGAGTTATACTTGTAAGGCGTGTCGTGTCGTGATGTTCTCTGCCGTAATGGCTAGCGTTCACATATATAAGTTGTGTTGTGACGCCTTGAGACGATATTTTAAATCAATACAGCTCTTGGCTAGTGTGTACGTACCACGGTACGTACACACTAGCCAAGACACCACACGACAGACTAATATAATCGTCACCATACTAAATGTATGAAGCGGATACCGTTATGACGCGTCACGTCACGTCACGACAGACAAGTATAACTCCATCATAACTCCACCATTAGAATCGGTGAACGACTTTATATACCCAGGCTCGTCTTTAAGTGAAAAAGGAGGTTGTGAAACAGAAGTAAAAAGACGAATTTGCAAGACAAAAGACGCCATGAGTAAAAGGCAAAAGATATGGAGTAGAGGATAACAAAGACCACCAAGATGAGACTCGTCCGGGTGATCATTTTCCCCATTTTTTTGTGTCTTGTCATTTTTTTTATAATTATACCGATATTTCAATACCTCGTGATGGAATCATTTCGTCGTAGTTATGAGCTGCAAAAATTGGTTGAACTAGAAAATGACAAAAAAATCAATGCACATTTCATCACGTCACAGCTCAGTTTGAGAGTTTTTAGTTGAACAACAAAAATATTTTCTGCATTACAGTACCTACGGACGAAGCATTAATATAATACAATATAGTCTTGACTTCGCTTATAATATTGTGTGTCACGTTCCCTTTTCAGGCAGGAAGTGTATCCTGCAATAAAATCCACGTGGGTTTCTCTTCCGGGGAAATCCATTAAACTGATCATAAAAATCGATTATCTGTGGTAATTTTCAAATCTAAGATTAGAACTCGGTCTATAAAATTATAATTTTTGTACTTAACAAAAGACTTTATGATATATATGGTGATGCACTACTAATTCTAAGTATTTTTTTTTTGATGAAATGAAAGATCTTGTGTTTTCGGTTTGAAATATAGATCGCTTAGTCGAACACATTGTTGGTATTTTTATAAGCCCAGAAAAAAATAAAGTATCGGGCCTATAAAAAATGGTTTTAAGTTAAAAATCTTATATTACGAACCCTTTTCGGTAATGGTTTTGTTGAATGTGGAAAATTTAATTCTTTAGAAAATGATCGTAAATCATTTAAGTATTTGTGTCTGAACTTCGAAAAATAAAATAAAATACGCTTTTCAGCGATGTTTTTTCTTGAATGAAAACCGGCGGTTGGCGTTAAACGGGAATTTAAACCTTATCGATATCTACATAAGTAGAGTTATTGTTAGCAGCCTGATCCCGAATTTTACACGACGTGATGCATCGCCTTAAGAGGTCAGACTTTGCACATCACGCGGAACGTTTATGTATTTCATTGTCTGTCATTCTGTCCCGCTCTAAACAAGATATCTCACACTTACGATACATGCGAATGCGAAACGTGCGAATACGACAATTGCCGTAAACTCTCATATTTGCCCGCAGAAATCGCTCGAAAAAGGGTTTCGGGAGAAAACATATACACCCAAACTTTCACGAAATTGTAATTTAAAAACAAAAAAAATGTTCTCGAAAGAAGAAGCTATGTAGGTATTTTTTATAATTTTGTAATTCTTTATGAGAATTGAGTTAGCAGCACTGTTTTCTTAAATAATATTTTCCGATAAATTATACATGTTTGACAGTGAAATTGCCTGGTTTGAAAGCCATCAATAGACGTTTAGTATACCTACACGATGTATTAAAAAAAAAAAGCAAAACGTACAGACATTTAGTACAACGCACAGTATTACATAATACAGTTATTAAAAAAAATCTTAAAAATCGGTCCAGTTTTGGAGGAAAAAAATGCGGAATACAAAACTTTAAACTACATATTTGAGAGAATTTTTAATAGAGTTCAAAAATAGAAGTCCATAAATTTAATACTCCCATCCGCTAGACACCAGATTGCTGGATGATCCATTTTCCTTTCATACCGGGTCATGCTCTAATATTTATCTCGCATCAATGTTCCCAGCAGTGGCGTAGCAAGTGGGGGGCGGCCCGCACCGGGTGTCACCCGATGGGGGGTGACACCCGACTGACGATTTTGATGAATAATGCAGAATTGTAATTTTGTAATTAGCTGTTTCAAAATTTACTGATTTTTATGATGAGGTATCAGAAACAGAACTCATTTTAGATATACCAAGGTTGAGAAGACAATTAAAAGCGGAAAATGTTACAATTTCTAATGTCTCTAGATTTTTGAAATTTATAGTGAAATGGGACTTTACAGAATCACCTCCAAACCTTATGATGGCACTAAAGTTATTTATGACGATTTGGGAAACAATGACCCGAACGAGACTTAACAATCCAGGGCTGCTATTCTCCATGAACGAACAAGAGTTACTCGTTACTCGCCATCTACGAATGAAAAAATACTTGTCGTTTCGACCAAGTTTGACGAATGTTTAATTTTTACGTATTTTCAATGTCGAAGATGTACTAGATTTTGACAGTTTGGTCAAACAACGAGTGGTCCGCGCCACTCGTTATTCGAATGGGATGACTTTTGACGTTTGGCGTCTAAGTATGTACCTACCTTCGACGAGACTCGAGAATAACAGAGTCGACCAATATAAGTACTTTCGACGGCGATTAGGAGCGCCCTCGCGTGGAGAATAGCACCACTGGAATATTAACAAGTGAGCACAAGGCAACACAAACTCTGAATTTTGAGGATGTAATTTTCGAGTTTGGAGCTGTCAAAACTTGTGTTTAACAACACAAATTTTGTTTATGGGGGTAATATTGATTCTACGCTCATTCTTCTTTTGCCATTTCCAACTTTCAATTTCATACATCAATATGAAAG
This sequence comes from Limnephilus auricula, assembly GCA_951813805.1. Taxonomy (NCBI): domain Eukaryota; kingdom Metazoa; phylum Arthropoda; class Insecta; order Trichoptera; family Limnephilidae; genus Limnephilus; species Limnephilus auricula. Next base: position 6,159,319 of record OX638396.1, read on the forward strand.
AATGAATGATAAAACAATACAATTACTATCATAATATTGTAACTTGAGACTTATTTTATTACTTATAAAATTTAGTCATACTTTACGATTATCGTATTTTTATTAATTTTAACCGGTTTCATTCTTGGGTTGACACCGCATCCGCACCGGGTGTCACCCATGCTAGCTACGCCTCTGGTTCCCGGCATACGATATGATACGTGCTCGATTCTCAATTACGGGCCGCGTGGGCAGGTGAGCCATTGGGCACACCGAGCAATGAGTAGCCAATGTGCTCACTGGTTCACTGGGCAAGTACCTTTATTCATTAACCTGGTAATTAATAGGTGCCTCGAGGGGGCGATAATATAAACTCTTTTCCTAGGTCGTATCACGGCAAGAATGGGATGATTAAAAATAATACAACGTGATTAATAATATGGGCGCCGTGTTGTGCATAGTGATGTGCACTACTCGGGAATATTCCCCGACCTAATATAAATTTCCCAAAGTCGGGAATTTATTTATTTTTACATAAAAAATTATTCTAAACCATTTTGTACACAGATTGCGAAAAAATAAATAATGGTATCTACTCATTTGGCAATTGCTGGATTGTAAAAATAATCTAAAATAAAACGGCAAGTTTTTTGCGTGGATGTATCGAAATGATCATGACCGCATTGTGTATGTCCTTCTTAACCTACTCCTACCTAATAGTATTCTTCTTATTTTTTATTGCCCCATTTGGTTAGGTTAGGTTAAGAGGGGCAAGTACATTGCAATTGTGGGCATGTCGAAAAACATGCAGTTTATATATCGATTGTATTGTGCACATAATTTTTTTAAGAGGCGGGTATGGGTACCGCCGCTTCGGAAATCGTTTATTGGATAACCAACACCCCTATCATGGGTCACCCCAAGTGGCTCCCTACGTTTGGTGACTTAGCAGAGGTGCCCGGGTTCATGGGGGTTAGGTTTGACTGGGTCTTGGAGGTGAATGCATTTGCCTTCCTACTGCATGGCGGGCCAGATCTCTGGTTGAGAGATACCAAACCTGGACTTCTCCAGATAGACTCTCTCGACCGATCGCCTTGCACCACAGTGGGAGAGAGGGATTCACCCGTCACTCCTGGACACAGTGACTCCCAAATTCGTACCCACCCCTCTTACCTTTACCACCACCTAGACCTGAATTTGTAGGTACCGAGGGACAATAAAAGATAACGTTAAATCAATGTAAAACAATCTGGTATGATAATGGATTTCCTTACATCGATATAAAAACAAAACATGACAGTTGGCTAAGTAGTAAAAGTCCTCTTTTGTGATGCTCAGTACACTGAACCAGCACATACGTAAATCGCATTAGATCCCTCCATGCTTTATCAGGGATGCTGTATCCCCAAAGGTGACATAGGGCCTGAGGGTTTTTTTCTAAAGGGTATCCTGTGTGGAGCTAATGTAAAAAAGCTACAAAATAACTATAGTTAATTACCTTAAAAATACTTTGCATCAAGAATTTCTTCATGATACTTTTGTATAATAACATTTTTTATTCCAGCGTGTGTGGTATGTGCATGTACAATGTCAATGCACAACACGTCATATAAAAGAAATGCACTACAATCACAATTTATTACACCAATGAAAAGATAATTTTCTTGCAATTTAGAAAAACAAACAGAAGAAAATATCGAGGTCATAAACCTTTACACGAGGTGGAAAAACATATTGTAAGTCACTAATAATGCGACAATTTTATTTTCAAAATTAAGAAACATTCATTTCGAAATTTATTCCGACAACATTAAAATAGGGTAAGTTCAACTTAAATTCCTGAGATTGCATATTCCTGTACAAAACATTGATTATAATTACCTCATAGATAAAATGTCCTTGTCGAAACTTTTAGAAAGAAGAATAAGCACGGATTTAATACTATTACATAAAATACTTCATTACAAAATTGACTATTATAAATTGTTTCAATTAATCAACATCCATATACCTACCTAAAATATTCGGCCTACTTTTATTACCTTTTTACATTAACAACACCAAGACACTGGCTTATCAAAATTATACATTTCCTGATCTGGGAGATATATTTAATTTTAAAAATAATCAATATAAATGTTGTTTAATACAATACTGAAGTTGTTCATCTAGCACCAATAGACGTATATACTTTCTTACATCTTACTAATATTAGGTATAAACGCGAAAGATTGTATGGATGTATGTGTGTTTGTTACTCTTTCACCCAAAAACTACTGAATGGATTTTAATGAAACTTTACAATAATATTTCTCATACATCAGAATTACATATAGGCTATAACTTATAAAGATAGCTATATTCCATGTATTTATTACAAATAATAATTATTATTGCTCAATAGAAAATGTTAAAATTTGAGAATGGCATTTTGCAAAACAATGATTGTTAAATCAAAATTCTATTTTGGAAAATATTTAAATTAGTGAATTTATTTGAAGTACTCGGGTAATATCTACTTTGAATCGAATTATAGATATTTTCAATAAATAGGTTAAGAATTTTGGTATAAACATAGAAAGGACCTAGGAAAAGAAAATAGGCTACTCGAAGTACTAATCCTGCGCGGACAAAGTCGCGGGCATAAGCTAGTATTAAATAATGATGAGACAAAAGATGAGACCCTCAATGCACTTACGTCTGCCTCCTTCTAAAGAAAAAGTAGCATTTTGGACAAAATAGCCACATAGTGTCTCATCTTTTGTCTCTCCATTATTTAGTGTGTTAGAATGAGCTGCAGCATTATTGTGATAAGGAACGTATGTTTATTACCTTATTTGTATCGTCGCCATTCCGAAAACATGAGAATGTTAAAATCGACTAATGACTATGCATGCTGAACAATATGGACCGTAAAAATAAATAAATTTATTACAGTAAATTATTATTATTATTAAAAATAGTAAAATGCGATTTCAAGACATATTTATAATAAATACATTTCCAATAAGGTATTCCATATAATGTGAAGGTGACTGGAAACAAATTTTAATATACTTAAACAAAACAAAGAACAGCGCCCTTGAGGTGATTTTTCACAAAACGGCGCTATACAAGTCATCCAAATATTATTATTATTTTCGCAAAAATCAAAGAAAATTTATATCACAAACTGTCTGTTATACTCTCAAGGGTATGCCGGTCTTTGAAAGGCGGGTAACTTATTGTTATCTCAACAAAGACAAGCGATACCTCCAGCTACATGAGTATCCACCCGGTAAAGGGAGATGATTGCTAAAGGAAATGTGAAAAATGCCCGGGGCAATAAATTCTCAACCGGCTCGGGGCAGATAGGCGGGGCTTCGTTACCAAAACTTTCAATTTGGTCAACAACAGTAACTGACAGAGTAGGTACATGGCGAACTGCCTAACTGCTACTTTACCACTAATCTTAATATATAAAAATTAATGTTTCTTTGTTTGTCTCTTATGCGCAACCTAAACCATTACTCCTATTGCAATGAAACCTTGGCTATTCATCGTGCAAATGCCCGTGAAGGTTTCTATATATATAGTGCTGAGCTTTAGCGTTATGAAATTTATTCCTATACCTTTCATCCGATTGCGATGAAATTTTGGCGAGTTGTTGTGCGGACACCCGCGAAGATTTCTTTATATAAGTACTTGTGAACTCTGGCGTTATGAAATCTGTATAAAAAAAATCAAGAAGGGGTCAGGGGAGGGATTGCAAAGGAGACATAGTACCGGTAGGGGATAGCAGGGGGTAAATTTGAAAAAATAATGCTTCTCACACGGACGCTGAATGTGGCCTGTTCACGTGTCTATTCGTGTAGGCATTTCCGTATATCCAAACGCACGTCGATAAACAATTAAAACACGTTCTTTCTTTGAGTAACGCATGCCGGGTACTCGCTAGTAATAATAATAATAAAGTTAAGTTTGGTTGAATCGAAAGTATTGATTTATCAGCAAGAAAATGCTATTTTTTGTAAACAAAATACTGCGAATTGCTAAATTTATTCTGATCAAGTTGATTTTTTTTTTATAAGCAAAAAAAAACAGGTCTTTAAAGGTACTTTTACACGCAGCGACGACTTGCATGCGCAAATGGGAATTTGTGCAAGTATGATTGAGCTTGTAGAATTGTAAACAGACCTTATTATGAGTGCCTTGATCTGTGGATTTTTCTACTCGCAGACTTTCCATTGTATGACAACTTTAGTTCTTTAAATGCTGATGGGATTTTTTTTTAATACGTCCGAGAAAATAACACAATATTACGTTATCGACGCGAAGAAGCAGTTTCAATCTAGCGACCACCATAATGAGTACGTCATTCCCTAATATCAAATATACCTTTTACAGAATATTACGCTTCATTTATTTGTTTATATAAAATGTCTTTAAATCCTTAAAGCTAGGTTGTTCATGTTTAACTTTTAAGGTTATCAAATGCCGGAAAATCGGGACGGAAAATGTCGCTAGCTTTCGTTGATAGAGATTAACGACTGATAAATTGAGCGCGCACATTGCCAGTCGGAACATCACAAGGCGGAACATTTAATGAGTTCAGGATATCAGTTGCGTCCCAGACTGCTATTGCTACACATAACCGAGTGCGTCTGCAGAACTGCACATACATAATATTAGGTAAGTATAGGTGGACACAATAATACATTATATATATCGAGATGTCTGATGCCTCTACTATCTTCGACATACGGAGTTTGTCTGTTATGTTAGACAGATTGCACATTGCACGTGGCCGATCACGTGGATAAGACAGATTATACAACATTAAAAATTGTTATTTATAATTACATTTTTAAATACGGGTAAATACTTCTTTAGCTCCATCTATACATCCGCATCCGCATGACTGAGATATTTCATGCACTGGCTATGATGGGAAGGGAGAAAGAAAATGCGCGCGCGCACTGCTCTCTCTTGCTTCTACAGTGTGATACAGCCCGTTCGCCTCGCAACGCATTTCACTTTTCGTAACGCATTCGCCAGCTTACCCCACCAAGTCAAGCGTGCGTAAAGAAGTATTTACTTCAAAAACTTTGTATATCACATTATTATTTAATGAAAGATGCTGCGGTTAAAGTGTGCGAGAATTCACAAAGAAAACAATTGGAAAATAATAATATTATGTTTGATAAAACAAATCTTATCAAGATAGATTGAGACAAATAGACTTTGTGGCCAACAAAACATATTCATAAATTGTTTGTCAGCCATTTGCACGTCTGACTAAAAACTCGAGGACTGTGAGCTCAAGCGTTACGAAATTTTCCAGGCGTTTTATATTTGGAATTTCTGAGTTAATGCATTTTTAGCCTGAAGCGTCATTTCCGTCATGACCTACGGGGTTTTGAAACCTCCATGTGTCTAAAACTAAGACAAGACGCCATATTTTTTTAAACATTTTTTTCAATAAATTGTATAAATAATATAACCCGTGACTTCCGCATCACCATCAAATTGACACCAACCGAAATATGTCGTCGTCAGGCTTCGTATGAGGCCCACACACATTCTGCAGACAGGCGGCCTCAATTTCATACGAATTCCAACTAGCTTTCGGCCTGATTTTATTGATCTTTGTGAATTCCTTATCAGAGCTATCGAAACCAATTAATTAGATGATCGGCGAATTATTGAAAAGGGCATTATTATTTGAGATGTTTTTGGTTTATTGATTTATTTATTTGGCCACGTGTTCGGCTCATTCGGGCATCCACAGTCCGGAGTCCGTTAGGTAGTCGGCCAATTATAATTCTAGTCACGAAGGGCTTCTTTCATTACGTGTCCTAGCTATTGTACGTCGGGACATCTAAACGTATGTCCAGCACACTCGCGGTCTGCATTAAAGATGTAACTAATAAAACAGTATTGATAATATAATATCTTCAAATAAAAGTTATACCTATTACCATGCTGCTGTATATTACCAAATAATAGATTGTTTTCTTGAAGTAAGACTACTTTAGGGGCATTTCGACAGGTAACTCAAATCTTTTTTGGACGGAAGTAACATTAACGGAAATGACGTTGGATTTATATTTCATCATATTAACGTCGTAGGTATGGCAACAATGAGTGCGAAGCCTAGCAACGATTAACAAAACGTCAAAGCAAACTCAGACGCCACCCGTTTATTTTTGTTTACTAATGTATAAGGTAAGTTCAACAGGTTTTTATATGATTTAACCAAAGATTTTATTTGACCCTTTTGATTTGTATTATTTTTTACCATGAGTATTAACCTTTTTTCTCTCTAATTCTTGTGAATTCTAGCTATTGAAGTAAAAAGTAGTGTGACAATAAAATAGTGTTGTTTAGAATTCAAATAACAGAATCGCAGAAAAATTTTACCCTTTCGTCCATAAATAATTATAAAAGTAAAATCAACAACCTAATCATTTTCCCCAGTCTAACTGCAAACAGCGGCAGACTGTTAATCTCAGGGCCATGTTGTGCCAAACAGCCTGTTGGAAATAAAATTTTGGCAAAACCAGTTCAAACCCCAAAATTTACAAAAAAAAAATATACTTAAAAAAAAACAACAACGTACCAAAAACGCAATAAGGAGGTTCTTCTGGTGCTCACATACTATGTTCTTCTGGTGCTTACATGGATTACTGTGTAGAGATAGAAATAATCATACGTATTAGTGCTATACAGGATGTTAAAGATCGTACTTGACCAGTGATTCCTGACATTATTTGAGGTAAAAAATGTAAATGAAATTTTGGTCTCCGGTGACTTTTTTTTTTCTACAAAAATATTTAAAAAATCAGTAGGTATTGGGAAGTTAGGAGCAGGATGAGTGGGGGTTGGTTGGTTTCGTTTGATTTTAAAACAATATTTTTTGAAAAAAAAAATGAAATCTAAAAAGTCACAATTTAATTATTTCACTCCAAATAACGTCAGGAATCGCTAGTTAAAGTAAGTCAAGTACGATCCTTAACACCCATAATAGGCATGTGGTAGGTAGATTTAGGTATGATAATATATTATCTGGTTTGGGAATAATTTCTTATGATTATTATTCGTTATAATAGGTATCGAAAAAAACTGTTATTCACATCTCTAGTCTAGCACGTTATCAATGATTTGTGTTCCAATAGACGTTTACAGGTGAGAACGCTTCATTTACAAGAAAGAGACAAAGTTATACAAATGCTGGAAAATAATGCTGGTTTGTACTATTTTTTTATTGAATCTAAAGAAATGTCATGAACAGTCATGTATAGTACACGCCAAACTTTAAGACCGGCCTGAACGTAATACGCCTTACTCTGTCGCACATATGTTTTACGCAACTTTCTCTTTCGCTTACGTTCATTGTAAAGTCAGTAACTGCGCGAGAATGGATCGTACAATGTTCAAGCCGGTATTAGCGTGTACTAAACGTTATCTAATGTTATTGTGATAAATTGAATAAATTTATTGTAAGGCGCCCTCGAACTGATTTTCCGACGAAAACGGTGCTGTAGAAATAATCCAATTATTTAAAGATTCTATAAAAATAATCATTTTATGCACTAAACAACATATTGAATTAACTCATCAAAGGTGTAAAATAAGACCCACCTACTCGAACGGCCACATGAAAGCAATAGGTATTTGGTATGAGGTCCAAATTCAAACAAAAAACACAATGCTGTGTTTTCAGAAATAAACAAAACTTTATGAAGTGAAATTCTAAGATTCGTCACTTTAGCAAATGACGATTAAAGTAATTTTAGAACCTAGCAATTACTTATGTTCATTTTCGTGGATAATACAAAATGCGACAAAAAACCAGTACAATAAGTTTAGTTTGTTATACTAGGAATAGTTTATTAACCCCTAAAAAAATTGGCGTATTTTGTCAGAGGCTAAAAATATTCCCGCTTTGCAACTGTTTTTGAAAGGTGATGAAATAGGCTTTCAAATTTGTACATTATTAAAAATTACTATGTATTTTTTTTAAATACATTTTTTTTTGCGAAAACTTTAAAAAGTTTTCTAAAATGGCTCACTTTACTTTTTTTTCTAACTAAAATTACTGATAATGAAAAAAAATAAAACACATACTTATTTCATTAGATAAATGAATTAAACCTTACTGTCACCTCAATTTTTTTCGTTTCATGTAAAAAAAATTCTTAAAAAATTCACAAAGTTCCATAATTTTTTTTCAAATTGCTATCGGAAACTTTGGTTTCAGAAAGGGGTAAATTTTAATTTTTTGTTGTTTTCTTTGAGATTTGAATATATAGTTTGTTGTATTCTCTTTCCAATGCCGTTTAGATCACATTTCTGACTATTATTATTCTGACTAAGGGAAAAACAACGATTTCTGCGAGACCTATGTGAGCTGGGACAAATATGGTCTCCTGTGATTAAACGGGTTAAATTATTAAGAATTATATTACTACTATGGTACCGTTTTTATTATAATTTTTATTATAGAAAACTGAACTGCCCCAGCAATAATCTTTTGTATATTATAAATGTAAAAGTGTGTTTTTTTGTTTGTCCTTCTTTTGTTTGTTTATTTCACAATAATAGCATGTTTGGACACCGAATTATCGGTAAAAATTAACGGTAAAATATGCAATTTACCTATTCATGGATGGATCTAATAAGCTCAGTTTTTTTATTGCCCCCCAAACGATTTGGGTTGGGCACCACTGATTTAGTAGGTACCTACCGAGAAAGTTCTTATCTCGATTTACGAGCATAAACCTAATATTCTACGGTTTTCCGAAAACATGTCACATGTAAGATGTTATTTGACAACAAAAAAATTAAAGAATATTTCTTTGGGTTATTAGAATTTAATGTACAATAAATAATCATTAAACACGTCACTATTGGATTCAAGTTGGCAACTGGTGTAAGACGTAATCTTGTTATTTTTTTGTTATTATTTTTTTTACTATTGGATTCAAGTTGGTTGGCAACTGGTGTAAGACGTAATCTTGTCTTTTTTATTGTTATTATTTTTTTCTACAGTCGTACAGACAGTTTACAGATTGGATACGTTTTTAGATTTTCACGGCCAAAAGCATTTTCGTTGTTTTTTTTTGGGTGTTATGACGTGTTGCTCTACCTCCTTCTTTAGCCGACGTTTCGGACAGCTTTGCAGTGTCCATCATCAGGGCAGATCCGGCAGATCCGACGATGACAACAAAACACGGCATAACACCCCAAAAACAAACAACGAAAAAAAAAAAAAAAAAGTTTACAGATTGTACATAAATCGGAGAACCTGTGCTGAGGTGTTTGCATGTTTTTGATAAAATACAGAACAAGTAGGTAACCAGACTACAAGGCTGCTTTTTGCAAAGTCACGAACAATAATAGTCCTAAACGAATAGAGGTGCTGGTATGAGACCTTTTTCTTGACAAAAACCAAAAAATAACTGACAAATTAATGTAACAAAATAAATTTCGAGTAATAATAATTCAAAATAACTCAGGTACGGGACATACGTCATTCCTATGTTTACCTACGTTAAATTATCGTGAAAACAAGCTTATGTGTCCAAGCGGTTAATGGGAATTCTGACAGTATCGCTACAAATTTAGTAATGTCGCAAAAGATAATTGGTTTCTCAGTTAGGTAAATTATACATAAATAAATGAACCACAATTTAAACTGATGATTTCCCGAAAATAAAATAAATAATTCTGGTACCTATCTAGCAAGAGCTTATCCCAATTAAAGAGCAATAACCAAAGATATAATAAAATGACATAACATGTTTACATAAAAACGTAAATTTAATAATCGGCAGCCATAAACTTTAACCATTACACTTGATTTCTTTCCATATACCTCGCAAATCAACATCGAAATATCTACCATTTTATTGTGACAACTCTAACACTGTGTATCACAAAATGTGGGAAATTAATATAAAGATGTTGTTGACATTTTTAATACATCAATTAATAAATATAAACAAGTCATAGTAGAATGTATATCAGAAAAACAACATCAATAGTTAATTAAACAAACCGCATAGCTCTGCTTCGACTCAATTCATATAGGGGAGACCCAGGCAAAGTGAATGTACCGGGTAAAGCGAATAAATTGAATTTTTCCGAAAATTACCACCAGAATGTGCTAATAGTCTCACAATCGGTGTACCGCATCACTACCGACGCCATGACAGTGAATATTTGTCGTTTGGCGGACACGCACGCTCCTTTTGATAAAAAATCGTTTTTTTAGAATTTTCATACGATAAACGAAGGTAAGGTACTTGTGATTATTATTAATTGGTTATATTTCATGTGAAGATTAGTTTATTTCATTCAATGTTTATTTATTTCATATCTAAAAAACTAAGTTTAGTTATGAAATGCAGCAACCACATTGTATTTTTTAAAGAAAAGTTATTTGATACTGCCTTGGGCAAAGCGAATAGGGCAAAGCGGACGGACCATTCGCTTTGCCCGAGTGAATGAACTTTTTGATTGATTATATGCAATTGCGTAGGTATAACATATTTACAATATATAACATATTTCATATTTTTATAGATGGTGTATACATACGTACGAAAAACAAACCAGGCAAGTTGAACTAAGTCAACGATGGCTAAATCTATTATAGGCAAGGTCTTACTTCTCTTGGGCAATCATGAAGTTCACAAATATTACCCAGCTTTGAATTATGCCTCTAAAAATCTAAAAATATTACAAGTTGGGTATTACAAGTACAAGTTGGGCTCACAAATCATGAACCTCATATAGTGGATATGGTTCTTACTCCTGCTATGATTGTAATTCCTAATTCTCTCTGCCCAAAGCGCAAGTTCACTTTGCCCGGGTACCCGGGCAAAGTGAACAATACGATGATGTTTTTTAATTTACATACTTTTTATAATTCTAATTAATATTACCTTTTCAATTATTTTACTTTTGTAGACAAACGTTTTTTTAACATACACTTTATAAATTTTTGATGTTATGCAAACATTGTGCGTTTTATTTAATATCTCCCTTAACACATCCGCTTTGCCTGGGTCTCCCCTACGTATTATACTTTTCCCACTCTATTGTTTTTCTATCTTGCATGGTGGATTATCTTGTATTTATCTATTTCGTGTTTGATTTTGTTTTTGATTATGTTTCTGATTTTGTTTTCGATTATGTTATTGATTTTGTTTTTTTGATTTTGCTCTTGATTTTGTTTTTTTAAATTTTGTTATTCTTATTCAGATGAACTTTGTGAACAAAAAATAAAATAAATAACAAGTAAAAGCCCAGCTGGGCGTGAAGTACAAAAATAAATAAATAAATAAAATGGGAACTCTTGTTTGACAAAGCTTTTTCCAGATTAATGGGAGTTTTTCTTTGGTTCCTACGTTCCTAGTGCCTACCCGGCACCGGTGGTGTATTTACGTTAGGTCGTGTAAAGCGGCCGCGATTCGCCTCATCCGGACTCCGGACGGACTACCGAAATAGAATAGGTACCTCGTCTCTATTGCGAATCCATTCATTCATGCAGATTATACACGGGCGGGAGCCGCCGCGCCGAGCAGATCAGCAGATTCGCGTTCCGTACACCGTACAGTTTGTCCAAATAGAGTAGACAAAAATGGAGGACGATGTGATTATTTAAACGGCAACACCAAGACGGTTGAAAGGAAAAATATTGCATTTTTAAAGTAGCACAATGTTTCAAGTGAAAGAAGTTCTCAAATTAAATTGGAATTCCACCATAATGTTCATAATTATCCTACGAGAAGATGCAGAGATTTTAGGCTTCCCAAAACAGCGTGTTTTATAAAGGACAAACACTTTATAATAACCTACCGAATGCCGTTAAGGAAGCCTCAAACCTTAGCACTTTTCGTAGGACATGTGCTATATATGTTAAAAACAATCTTTGATTTGATTACAAATATTATACTGTATTTCTTATATTGTAGTCAGCTGTATTTCTTAAATTAATCTCATAAATTGTATTTTTTTATTTGTATTTCTTAAACTGTATTTATTAAATTGTATTATCATATTTTTTTACTAGATGTATGAAAAAAATGTGCATACATATAAATAAACATAACAAAATCTACTAAAAATATTATAAGTAGCATTCACAGAATGAAATAGAAAAAGAAAAGAAGAAAACATATTTTGCCGGAATATCGAGTTTTGGTTCCAGCGCCGTTCGAAACCGTATTGATGTTGTATGAAATAATATTCCTTAGACTTTTTAGCTTCATATGTGCGCTCCGGGATTTGCACATAAGGACCGCCGCGCTGTGTTCCAATTGCTGGATTTTGTACTATGGGAGTAGTGGCGCGCTTTTCAAACAGTAGTAATATTATAATCCAAGTGATTCTTGTTCACCGTAGTTTTTCATAGGGAGTTAGTTCACTACACATCGGCTTATTAGAGAAAACCGTCACTAGTACATAAAGTCAAATAAACCATTTATTAGATGAATGAAAAAAAGAGCTATGTGGAAGAAGCGCTAACTTTTTTTAAAGTTTTAGAAACATTAAGTTAATTATGTCAGATTAGGAAGTCAAACCTAACCTCACATTATTAAACAAATATTTTGTTCTAAAATTGGCGTTCCCATAGTAAAAAAAAACTTAAGGATTTGGAGCGTAGAACTCTTCCAACTTAGACTTTATTAAAATTCTAGAATAATTGTAAATTTGTAGGTACACACAGCGCCCCACGCCGAGACCCGGCTATTTGGGTACCTATCTGTCTACTTTGACGCAGCCAACATACGAGTAGTTGGTAGCAACGATCTAGCAAGACAAAACCGTTTCGGCTTTTCATTGAGAAACTTAATTTTACGACAAGAAACATGCTGAAAGCTCCCGCTTTTCCGCAAAATGATTATATGTATTTGAATGTAAATAAGCAGTGTTTTTTGTACACGGCTGTTATACAGGCGCAAAATACAATACGATAATTATATTGCTAGTTTTTGCGTGGCTGCAAATACATGCTCACGATCGCGTTGTGCATGCACAACCTAACCAAACCCAACAATGAAAAAGAAAAGGAACGAGGTACGCTATTAATGTTGAGAAGGGCATGCACAATGCGTTCGTTAGCATGTCGATACACCCACGCAAAAACCTGAAATTTTATTTTACACTACAGAATCACAAATGTTACCATTTCAAAAAATAATTATATAATAAAAATAATCGCCTGTAAAATATATTATAGATAGGAACTTTATCGCTTGTTTGAATTTTAAAGATTCTTTCAATTTTCCAAATATTGTTCCAATTTCGAAAACATCACACAAATACCATATTATTGGTAAGAACTTTATTGGCCGTTTGAATTTGAAAGATGCTTTCAATTTTCCAAATATTGTTCCAATTTTGAAAATATCACAGACGAAGCAGAATTGATTGTATTTGACGTCTGAATGGTGAGTCAAGAACCGTTAATTTTATTTTTTTTATTCAATAGGACACGCTTTCGAATGTGTGGTCAAGACAGGAGACTCTCCCGTGGAATATTGTTTGTACTAAGTACTTCGCTTAAAATCACACAAAATAATGTTCAAACAATGTGGCCCGTTGTCAATATTATTTTAATCGCCGATTTTATCGAAACGATGCTTATTTTTAGATTTCAATTAAATTTCTGATTGAAAAATAAACAGATACACAGAATTTAGAAATTACTGAAATCGTGAATAAAGAAAACGTGATGTTTGCCGACAACTTAAAAAATGTCGCTAAATAATAAAGTTAATATCATTTTCACGTTCACGGATCCGTGTTAGCACTGTTAGTATTGGGAAGGCTCCTAACTCGTGACGGACGTTATAATAATTAATGGCCCGTGTTTACTAGACTTATATACTTCTCCTGCTTCTGCGCTACTGCTCACACACATTCTTGACGATTACATCTAACTTATTTTTTTGAAGTGTGCTATTCTAATTCCGTCCGCCGAAAGTTAGAGACGAGGGTTTAAAAATAACTATAAACATCCGCCTGCCATGGCGAGTAGCTTTACGGAATTATAATTAGTGAAGGCAAAACTCAGGTAGGTACCTACTCTCGGCGCACGCGGATATACCGGAATTTTTTTTTAGGTAGGTACCGCGCACAGGGGTGAACCAAGCAAAACCTGCCTCCAGAAATCTTCTCTAGGGGCTGTCATCTGGTTCTTATATGGCGGATGTATATATATTTACTAATGTATTAATTTAATTAACTTCTCAAAAACTGCCCGCCAAAAACAAAATTTCAGAAAAAATATCCACAAGATGGCCGCCTATCTTTTTCAAATGGCTCTCATGGTGGATGTTTATTATTTACTCAAGTTCTAATTCCTCCCACATCAACTAATATGTTAGATAATAACTAAATATGTATCAGCCAAATATAAAAATCAGAAGAAATATAATGGCCAGCGATTTTGTTCAAATTAATGGCTCTTTATTAATTTATTTACTAAAGTTTTTATCCCTAACAATAACTAACGCATACGGAAAGTCGAAAATCGGGGATTTACTTTGCGCGTGCGCAGTTCACGAAATACCGCCGTCACGAATGTCGGAAAGCAATATTGGCATAAACTTTCATCCTTCCTCTTTAAAACGAGACTAAGATGGCGGCGCTGTCTATTTTTAGCCGAGCTATGGAAGTTTGAAATTACCCCGGTAGAAATTGTCGCTCATTTGGGCGTGATTGCCTCCTCACGTCCGGCATCGATTTTAAAAACGTTTTCACGTCAAAAGGAAGGGGCGAATTAGCTAAGTTCATCTGAATTACTTTGCCTTGGCTAAAGCAAACGCTTTTGACTGTCGTGTTAATATATCTAGTTGAGCTGCGCTCATTTTCTTCGACGAGAGACGTATATATAAGCCTCCGCTTACCAGGCAACTGAAAATAAACCAGTTTGCAACTAAACTCGCTATCCTGTGTATGTCAATGTGATGATCCGCACACTACACAACTCCTCAAAAACCGATATATACGATGACAGCTGATTGTTCTTCGTCTATGGTTAAAAAAAGTGAGATAATTACTGAAATCATAAAATTGAGTAGAGCCGTGATAGAAGTTTGGTTGAAATTATAGCAACCAGCCAATTTTAGTTTGGTTTCCGGTTTCAGTTTCTCCGGTGAGCGG
Organism: Limnephilus auricula; assembly: GCA_951813805.1. Lineage (NCBI taxonomy): Eukaryota > Metazoa > Arthropoda > Insecta > Trichoptera > Limnephilidae > Limnephilus > Limnephilus auricula. Next base: position 6,174,457 of record OX638396.1, read on the forward strand.
AGCGCCTTGTCAAAGAGAAACATTGGTAGCTTTTTTAAATTTAACTAAGCAGGAATCTTAGTGTATGAAGATGCAAAAACTCCTACTCTGTGAGCTCTGGCGTAAACTTGCAAACTTCTAGACTTAGCCAAAACGACAATTTTAACTCACGACGGCGTATTAGCCATCAAAACAATGGAGTTCAAAAATATCATGCAAAATGCTCAGCACTTCAGATGAACGCACTTATTTCAGTTGGCTTCGATAATTCAGTCATCCACAATGGTCTTTGAAATATCAACTCTGTAAAAAACAAAAAAAAAGTTTGGAGCCAAGCCGGCTAGTTAAGCTAGTTTTAACCTCACCGAGCGTTACCTATACTGGGGTAGGCCAGTGTCGATAAATGAAAGCATGCAGACTCGAAACTTTGGGCACACGCAGGCCAAAAATTATAAAGTGGGTAACTAACTACATACGTATAATAGCTCTCTGGTCGTGAACTGTGCGTGTGCCAGACTGAGTCCTTATTACTAGACACCGGATTATATGCATTTGCATATTTGCATATGCAAATGCATATAACTCTCTAATTACGGCGTTAATGCATATTTTGGCCTTTTTTCCCAATAGTGCATATTTCGCTTGTCAATTTGACAGTTCTGAGACCTTTCAGTCAAGCAAGCTAGCATTTAAAGACGCATCCAACAAACAGAATATCGCACTCATCTCAATACATTTCCACAAATTATCAGATGCCATAGAAAAATTGTGAACAAAAAAAAACTTCCTCTATTTAATAGAAATTTCTGGAAATAATGATCGAACTCGCTAACTCCCTTCCTAATTCAATATCAGAAAAGATTCGTAAAAAGTTAGACGCTATTTTGCTTAAAAACCCGAGTCTTGAAGACATGACGGACATGCCTACTTCAACGGTATAGGTTGTACATATCCTGCCTAAATAGATATCTCCAGAAATGGCGCCAAATTTAAAATTTTGTCCAATGACGTCAGTTGACGTAGAGAGTTCGTTTTCGGCGTACAAAATTAATACTAAGTGACAAACGTCACAAATTTTCTCTCGAAAATTTAGAAAAATATTTCATTGTGTATTGTCACAAAAACTATGCATAATTTTAAGAATATTTCGCTGTTTTTGTACCGTCTTTTATTAAAATATATAAAAATAAAAAATGGTTTTTTGATTTTGCATTGCGCATATTTTCGGCATATCAAGAGTTTTTAGTGCATATTTCGGCCCTTTTTAGTGCATATTTGCATGCATATTTTGGCACTTCGTTAGTGCATATAATCCGATGTCTACTTATTACATATACCCACTATGCGAGCCGCCGAGAGATCCGGATCCGTAAGTTTTAACCTATCCCTCTTTTACCCCCCCCCCCCAGACCAGAGCGACCAAAAACCTTAACTGGCTTCCCATGAAACGGGTATCTTCCTGTGTGGTATATATTCACGTTTCTTACTAATATATTACTAATATTATAAACGCGAAAGTGTGTATGGATGTATGTATGTATGTTACTCTTTCACGCATTTTTTTTTTGTTTCTATAGCTATAATTTACCAGATTAATTAAGCTCACCAGGCTGAAGCCCAGGACGAAGAGGAAAAAAGAGTTAATTTTTTTTTATGCGAATATCTTACAAGAGTATCAACTGCCCCCGTCTGGAGCCAGTGAGACTATGGCCTTCCCAATTGGGGTATGTTGTGAGGCTGAATAAGTGGGGAGGGGAAGGAAATTTCTACGAGGAAGGTGGGAAAGTACCTGGCTATTCAGATCTAGTCACTAAACACGGCTAAAGCCATTATTAAGCATTAATTCTGAATGGTGCTCTTACACCGGGGCGATACTGAGAGTATCTTCCACTCTGAAACGTGTCGCAAATATACTATACATTATTTGTTATTAATTAATTGTGAAATAACACAAATTAATCAAATAAAGTTTGTTTGCGCACGCCGGGTTCGAAACCGCGACCTTCGGAATGGGAATCCAAGCCTTGCCACTGCCATACGCCGGCCGTCATTGTACGTAAAAGAAGAATTCTTATGAAAACAACTTACAAAATTAAAGACAATATAAAATTTATTAAGAAAATAAAGTCATGTCATATTATTTTTATCTACTCTCATGTAAATATTATTGACAGAATACGTTAAAATCTTATTTATGATTAATAAAGCATGATTGTTAAAAGATAATAAATAAATAGATTTTATATGACGATTATTTTTCTTACAATACCTCCACACAGGAGACCCTGAAAAGAATTATTTCCCTCAGGGTTTATGTATCTTTGGGGATGCTGTGTGGAGCGTTCTCTTTGGAAAAGGAAGGAGAGGATGTTCTGGGAAGGAAAAATGTATAAGGGGTGGGTAGGAGTCTGGGGTCATTGTGTCCAGGAGTGACGATTGAATGATTCCATCCCTCCCACTACGGTGCGAGGGGATGTTCCGAGAGTAAAGTCAAAAGGCCTCCCTCAACCAGTAACTCCCGATCTGGCCTGCCACGCAATTGATGGGCAGACGCATCCGCCGCCAAGACCCGGACAAACCTCAGCCCATGAACCTGGGCACCACTGCAAAGTCACCAAACGTAGCGAACCACCTGGGGAGACTTTTGGCGGAGGTGTTGGTTATCCAATAAATGGTTCCCGGGCGGCGGTACCCATACCCGCATACCAAATTGTAATACATATAAAGGTACCTAAAATTATTGCTAATAGTTATTTGTTTACACCGTTATATTGTCGCCTGGTAATATTCTTTTGAATATATTTTCCTAAATTAAATTATTAGATTATTACAATGAAAATTGTAATCTTCGGCTGCGTGTACACACCCGAACCGAACCACGAATTATGGGAAATAAGCGAAAAAACTGCAAAGGGCGCGAAACGGTGCTTCGTTCGTTTCCCATAATTCTTGGTTCGGCTCGCAACTCGGTTCGCATATGTATACGCAGCATTAGGGATAACAATTTTTAGCTCTTATAATATCTGACATCACGAATTTGTTCACTTATTGACAATACATAAATTACAGTATTTAAAAGTCATACATTATTATGAATGATAAAATAAGCAATTTAAGTCGGGCATTGTCATTAAACTTATTACGAGTAGATTACCTGTGAGATAATTTATGGTATCGAGTCATTGACCGATAAAATTAGGGGATTTTGCCAAAAAAAACTGTAAATTTTCCAAAAGGGTTGCGATTAGTATTATGTATATTAAGATGAAACCCGGTGGTGGAGAAATTTGAATGAGAAATAGATTTTACTAAATTGTTGCTGTCACCGTTGCTCTTACCCCACCGGATATTGAGCGAAAGGGACAATGCACCTCGGGCTACTAATAACTAACTAAAATCAAGGTTTTGTATTCCCCACTTTTCTTCTCCAAAAATTGGACTGATTTTCAATTTTTTTTTACCAACTACATAAGAAAAAACTATTCTATGTCTGTACGTTTTGCTTTTTTTTAAAAAAGCATTGTCTTGGTTGTATACTGAACGTCTTTTGACGGCGTTTAAACCAGTCAATTTTATTGATTTTTGGAAGGTCATAACTTTTATAAAAAGTAACTTATCAAAAAAAAAAAATAAAGTACCGACACGCTAGTAGTTAATATCTATTTTATGTAAAAACAATATTTTCTCTAGGGTTAAAATCCAGAGAGATAAATAAAGAATACGTTTGTATGGAAAAATCACCGCTGGGTAACCCCTTAATGTGACATTTTTTCGAATGAATAATACGAACCAAATATGTGGTTCATATTTTTTACAGTTAATAAAAATTAATTAATTCAAAACTCAAAATAATCTCACGACGGTAGTGACCCTCGAAATGAAAATGTATTTTATTTAAACGCCCATGGGGCTTTTACAAATAATGCAGTACATGTTTTTTTTTTAATTACAAATAAATTGTTGACAACATACAGGTAACATAAGAAACAAAATACATGTTACATAAAATGTAAGAGTTGACAAAAGTAGGTAACATTGAATGTAAGTTAAGTAAAAATACATAATTTGCCAATTTGCTCCAAATCAACAATAATGCACATTAATAAAAACGAGCAATAAATATAATATTTTATGAAAACTTTAACAGTTGTTCAATTTGAAAATTAGAGATGGCAGCACTTCCGCTTGTATCTGGTACGTGGAAAATTGCGCTGAACTAGAAGTTTCAGACAGAGTTTCAGGGTAAATTTCATGACGTCAGAGCACACTGCTCAGGACCTTTTTTCGTGGAACACACAGATTTTTTTGCGGATAAACCTTTAATGCATAGTAAAAAGTAATTAAGCCCCGCATGAAGATATATGACGTGTGCATTTCAGACAGGAAACATGTCCTGCTAACATAACTAATAACTACTAACATAAGTTCCCCCTTCAGGAAAATCCGTTTTGTTTCATTTCCCAGTAAGTAAAGCTGAAGAAATTAATCATTTAAAATTATCAGTTACAATTATTCAAACAATTCAAAATTAATTTAACAAAAATAACATCCACTATTTTTTTACCGAATGCGGATAGCAAATAAAAGGGCAAGACCAAATATATTTTTTACTTATTTTTGAGCTGTTCAATCAAAAGTTTTAAGTACGTCTAGTTTCCTTCGAAGGTTATCTAACATTGTTGTTGTCATGTCTACCAGTGGTGGAGTCCATAAAGGCTGAACAGCTGTGCCTACCCCAAGAAAAACAAATCTCAGATCGGCTCAAGCATCGGGGCTCCATATAAGCCGGAGTAATTCTGGCTTCCAAGAAGCTGGGGAACTTGAATAGGGCCAGCAAATTTTTCAATAATAGCGACCAGCTGCTAATCTTGTACAAATCTAAATTATGACCAACAATTGAATTTGGAAGCCACCTCTGGGCTGGGGCCCCAAAATACCTCATAAATCTACTTGATTATGTTCGTCTGATTGACAAACCTTTGTTAACAGACCGATTGCCAACTCTAATGTAGGTTATACAGGTATTTCAATGGAGCATGCTCGAAGGAACCATTGATCCCCTGTTCACTGGTACATGCGAGACTCGACAGGTAAGAACGGAATACATGTTAACAGTTGACATTGTGTCATGAGAAAGGGTCGTTTCTCAGACTAGTTTTTGTGTAAACTTCCGGCAACTGTTTTTCCTCTCAAGGGCCTCTTTAAGACCCACATTAATGAATCAGTTCCTACATCCCCTACCTTAACCCGCCTCACAAAGCTGCCCAACTAGGTGGCATTATAGTTCCCCCGCACCTGCAATATGGCTTACTACCCCAAAGGTCAGACAACAATAACACTATTGACCATGAGAACTTTATCATCTCCAAATTCATAACTGTTGGGTATATTAGCGGATAATGAGCGAACTGACAGACTCGAAAGGAAGGCGGAAGCACCACTTAAAGGATCCGAGTAGGAGGAGTGGCAGCTTGCCACACTAAAATAAATATTGAAAGGTGGTTCAAATCCCAGCACTGGAAGGAATGAGACAATCCAAAGTACTCATAAAAGGAACAGACCTAGATGGACCAGCCAACTACTCAATAGGGACAGAAACTCACAGAGGGAACTGGTAGGGCTACTAACGGGACACTGCCATTTCAGGAGACACATGCAGGTTGGGAATGGAATCCACCAATAGATGCGGGAAATGTAAAGAGGATGAAGAGACTCCAATTCACCTATAGTGACAATATCCCGTCTTGATGAAAACAAGGCTCAGATACCTGCGAAGACACATTTTGGAACTAGGAGACGTAGCCAAAAATCCAATTCCAACCCCGGTAAACTTTACCGAGACCGGGGGTTACTGATAAAGGAATGAAGTGAAACGGGAACTATCCGTAAACCGTCTCCTCTTTAATAAATAAATAAATTGTACTTTAGCATGTTCCATAATAAAGCAATGTTTATAGTTGTTGACAACCGATAAGTAATAATAATGACCGTGAACGGAAGACAAAATTTATATTTGATTTTGAGATGTTAAAATTCCACAGATGATGTGAGCGAGAACAACTTTTAAAATAGTTTGAAAATATTGATACTCCTGCGGTCTACGCTCATAATTCACTAACCGAACGAGCATTCATAGACTTTTGTATAAATCAACACTGATTAAAAAGTTATTATTCTTAAATCAATATTCAGCACAATAAAATCCCCAAGCGATAAATATGAATTTTTATCAATTACTGAAGGTGTTTTGTGAAACTGTTTGACACAGCTACAAGTAAAATTATTAATTTATATTGCTTGGACTTTTGGATTATTGGATTGACCAGTTCTTCCTTCTCACTGAGCCAACGGTTCGGACAGTCTATCAGTGACCCACATCAGGGCAGAAAGAAAAAGTAAAAAAAAAAAAAAAGTCAAGGAGAAAAAACAAGGATGTTTATTTGTGTAGCAATGATAGTGTGTCACTGAAGCTACTAGAAATACAGTATTAACTCATCTTAAAATCCCAGAAGCCAAACAACATACTATTTCATTACTTATTTCAATTGTCTCATGTCAAGGATTAAAACATACTCATATTAATATAATTACAAATAACAGTGCTTTTATAATAAAAGACTGAGCACAGTATTGTTGATTTTCTGAGAGTTGAATGTGAAGAATTTTTGCTATTATGGTGTGAAAACTAAAGAATAAGCCTTTTAATCAAATATAAACTATAGAGGTACTGATATTATTTCTAGAAAACTGTATAATAAGTAGAAAACCGGATAGGTATTGGTAATTTTTGACAGGTAATGTCAATAATTTGAATCCATACATACACGAAATCAATATAATCGGTTTTTAAGTTTGCTTGAATATTCTCAAACCACGAAAACTTTACGCTCATATTAGAAGAAAACTGCATAACGATACACGTAGTATGGTATTATTTATAGTTCATTCGTCTCCACTTCTTGACAGTTGCCACCCATTCTCGCGGATAAATAATAACCAGCATTTAAAGGAAATTACTAAACGGAAGACACACTTGTAAAAAGCCAATAAACACATGCATTTAATTTTAAAAAGACTTATTCTTATTATGAAAACCGAAATGAAATAACAGATTTATAGTTAAAATAGGGCTTAATTTGTAAACGAAGCCATTTTTAATGGCTACTTATTTCAATTACTTACGTTAATAGGAATGTTTGGTCCCAGTTAAAGAAATGCGAAATTCTCAAATAACTTCACTTGCACATTTATTACACTGTAATACTTGGATCGAATATCACTAAATTGAATTGTTTATAACTCACAACACAGAAACAACATATTCCGCAACACACAACACGGCAAACGTTATAATGAGTGTTGCCATTTAGCATAAAACACATTTGCCCATCTTACCAACAGAGAAAAATGTTTCCTTACTTATAATTTTTTCCCATTTTATGGAATATCATCAAAATAATTGGTACCTACTTTCTTATGTAAACAAATAAATTTATTCAATTCAAAAAAAATGTGACCTTTTTATTTTCGTGTGCCTTGTTCTGTTTCGTTTAGATTTATAAGTATTATCTTCTTCTTCAATAAGAAGTATAGTATCACGTACGTACATATAATGATTAAAATAAATGAAAAGAAAATACTTTGTTTTAAGTCACTTTATTTTTATTTCACGTCTACCGGTTTCGGTACCTCCGTATCATCATCAGGACTGTTACAAAAATAATGTCTACAACTACAGAAGTACATAATGTTATGAAAGAAAGGGACAGCATACTGGAGTGGGACAGAGCGTCAGTTGTTGGAGGGAGGAGGGGAATGGAGGATAAGTGAAGACAAGGGGAACATACTTAAAATTGGACTGAAGGTTAAATTTAGCTGGTTATTAATGATTTCTTCCTTTGAATTTACTGATTTTTTTTATTTCTAAAGCTTCTAAATTGTTAAGTCTTAAACCTCTTATTAAACCTTAAACTATCCTGAATCAATTAATTCCTGAATCGTGGTTAAAAAAATATATATAATTATTTGTCTGCTTGTGAAAGTAGACACCGATTATTTTACCGTCAACCAATGGTACAATTATATTATTCTTCAGAAATTCTTCGTTAACATTACCAACTAAAACTTCATTACAATAATGTCAAGGTTAAAAATAATATAATATATTTAGGGCAACATACAATTAGATCGCGATCAACCGGTCGATCGCGAGTGCTTTTTGAGTCGATCTCGAGAAAAATTTGCTGATATATAATAGATCTATTCACAGTTTCTGACTCTTCTATTTCTGACTCTTAAGAAAAATAGAAGAGTATGTATGAGACGATGTATGAATGTGGATGAGGCAAAGAGTGTGTGCCAAGACCGAGGTGTTTGGCGGTCCGTCCTCTCTGCCTACCCCTGCGGGGAAACGGCGTGATGGTTAGTTAGTTAGTCTATTCACAGTTTTTGTTTTAGTTGATCCTCAATTAGACCTCAATAAGATCACTCATTTTTCATGCCTTTTTGTTTATTATTTATTTGTAGCTTGTACTGGACTGAGTTACTGAACTGAGTTGAGTATTTTATATCTGAAGATAAATATCCGAACCTAGGGGAAATCGCCCTTCAGTTGATGGCGATGTTTGGGTCAACTTACTTGTGCAAGTCTGCATTTTCTGAAATGAAGATAATTAAGTCAAAATATCGCAATCGACTAACTTACATCATGCCATCGTGCTTGCAAATAGCACTCGGTAATTACTTACCATCTTATGTAAAGTATGCTTAGGACATGCAGTGCCAAGCTTCAACATCCAAAGTAATTCTTTAGTTATGTTTAGAAACTAGAACTCATTTGTTTCGTTAATAAACTTGCAATTTTGAATGAGTTTTTTCACGACTTTTTAGAGCAGACCTCCACCTACCTTGACTAAAAGAAATGCATATTGCGGTAAACTAATTTCTGTCATTCCTACTAATTCTATGTGGATTAATGGCCATGCAATTATGCAACGTCCCTATATATATACTTATACCTGCACCACAATAGACCCTACCTATCTAGATGACAATCCTGCATCACAGATACTTGCAGCCTCTCAGAGTCGATCGATCGGAGTCTAATAATAATGAGGTATATCGCCAGTTCAAGTTTAAGCACCCTTGGGTTATAGTGTTAATACTACAAAGTCAATAAGTACTTATACTTAATATTCTTTAAGATGCTAAAGTATGAAGCAGTGGTTCTTAACCTTGTTGGAGGTACTGACCCCGACCAGTTTCATTCACCAAACCCTTCAATGAAGGACAAGCGGAGTGCGTCACTACGAACTATACGAGTCGGGGGTGTGTCTTGACCTCTGCCGAACCCGCGAGACTAACTCATCGAACCCCTGGGGTTCGATCGAACCCAGGTTGATAACCAGTGGTATAAAGACTACAAAGTTAGTATGTACTTATGCTTAAAATAATATACTTTTCAGGCTAAAATATTAATATTTTTAACTTAATGAGTTAAACCTGAAATTATAAAATTTTAATTAATGAAGATAATATTAGCGAAACTCAATCGAAAATCTGTAACGGAAAAATCAAACCCAGGATCTTCAGCTTTCCAGGCCAAAGCCGAAGGTCCTGGGTTTGAGTCCCAGATGTATCCGTACTTTTATCTGATTTTTCTATTTCAGATTTTCGATTGAGTTTCGCTAATTTTATCTTCATTAATTAAAATATTATAATTATTCAATTATCTCAACCAAACGTATATTGACAAACTTTCGTCAAACAAATGATTGAGTATTGGAGAGTTGAGCGCAGAAATAGAAGGATTTATACTTGCCATTCAAGATAGAATCATTAATACTAAAAATTATAATCAAAGCATATAATCAAAGATACAAATCAAATTGATGATTTATGTAGAAAATGTATGACTTTTCCGGAAACTATAGAACATATTATATCGGCATGTTCTGCATTAGCACCGTCCGAGTATACATTTGGGCACAATCAGGTTTTTAAAATAAATCACCAAAGTTTGGTAATTAAACGTGATTGACTGCCGTAATACATATAGTACCATATTATGAATACGAACCAAATTCATTTTTAGAAAATGAATTTTATAAAATATATTACGATAAAACTATACTAACAGACAGAACGGTCATAATAGATGCGATATAGTTTTACATTACAAAATAAATTGTATTTTAGTTCTGCAAAATGTTAATTGCTTTTATGTTTAAAGAATTAATGACTCAGGTACGGGACATACGTCATTCCTATGTCAACCTACGTTAAATTATCGTGAAAACACGCTTATGTGTCCAAGCGGTTAATTAATTTTGGTGAAGACTGTTATTTCTTTTAGTAGGTTTCACGTATAACTGGTGGGGACTGTCCCCATTGTCCCCTATGAAGAACCTCTAGTTAGCTATATCCCTCTCTCTCTGGTTTCAATCCTGGGGTTGGTTTGCAGCAATTTCCTCTATTCTTCTCTTCCATTCTTCCCTGTCTTGTGCGGCTCTTTTGAAGTCTGCATATGTTGAGCAGCGCATGTCCACCAGCAGGTCCTCCAGGTACTATATATACTGTGTAAAATAAATTGGTATAATAATTCTTAAACAGTAACATAGGGAAATTCATTCCGGTCTAAAATTTCAAGTCGCCCCACGGGATAGTAAGGAATCGACCAGTATACCATATGAACCAATTGCTATAAGACGTGCCGCACTGCAGACCATTACTTTACTTTAGGTCTTACAGCACTCGGTTTATATCAATTCTTCCTCGATCTATAGGACAAGGGCCTTATTTGCTGATCTATTTTCTAATTGATAGAAATCATATTTTCACTAATCATAATTTCAATCCATGCTGCTTAATGCGCTTTTCCCTCACACCATTAGGAATTCAACTATGAGAAGAAAAAATATATAATTAATAGTCGGTGGGAAATCATTACTTTATTGACACATTGATGACAAAATGACCACTCGATAAATTATATTTCACTTGGTGATGGAATGAATTTTCAGTGCGTTGTATCTTCGGTTCCTCCTGAAAACAAAAAGAAATAGGTTTGTGATATTATGTAATGTATAGAACACAGTGGCCAATGTCTGTTATTATTTATTATCTATAAGGAGGTGGTTTGCGTTGTGATACCTCCCATGTTTTATTTATAAACCTTAGGAAGTCAACAGCAATTCTATCTTTTGCCTTTACACATGTAAGTTTTTTCCCGTAAGTCGCTCATGTAAGCGACTTCTGGCCAATGAGCACATTGGTTTTTGCTTACAGGAAAAACTTACTTTTTGTGAAAAAAACTTATTTTTTGTGTAAAGGCAGCCTTATATTGTACCAAAAATACATCCAATTATAGATTTCTTCCTTGTGGTAAGTGATGAAAAGAATTATAATTATATAAAACAAAAACGTCAAAAATACTAATTTCGGTTCTCTGTGCACCCTGCATAATTCTGGTTTAACAAACTCAAATGAAATTAGAATTTCAAAATTTTCATTTTCAAAATTGGAACTGATTGAGGGAAGAATTCAGACAAACGATAAAGTACCACCTCTAATATAATATTTTAACAAAAATTGAATCAATTATATCATTTTCAAACTTAGAACTGATTTTTTAAGAATTCAGACAATCACTTGATTCCGGTATGTTTTTTTTGTAGATAATGCTGTTTGACATTAACCCCTTATGTATAAAGAAACTGTACAAGAACAAGGTCAGAGTAGCTTGCGCCAATATCATTCCAGACATTGTTTTTAATTTCAGAATTTCGCTTCTCAGAATTTTGGTAATTAATTTTTTATGGTACGCGGCCATCATATAGGCAAATATCATCCGACATTCAAGAGGCCAATCCCTCGGATATGTTGTTGTCATGCATGACTGCACTTTATGTCTGTTGTACATGGATGATGTGATTTTGGTGTTTCCTACCCTTTACAGCTGCATGTGTCTCCTTGGTGAACTAACTAGCTCCCTTAGTGACTTTCTACGGATATTATGGATTAGCCAAAGACAATAATTACCAGAATTTGAACAGCCTGATGTGAATAAGGATCCCATTTCACTATTTCATTAAATTCTGGTGGCTCGACTGGTCCTGTGCTGATGTTATTCTTTTTGTCTTCATCTACTTCCCATTCTAGCCATATTGCAAAACCATTGTATGTCCCCTCACTGTAATGAAACAACGATTTAAATATACACAACAAATTTGGGAATACATATTTTTTCATTTATTAGCGTTATAAACAGTCTTTATAAGTATGTATAATGTTTGTTGGCGGTCAATCTTTTCCTCCTACCCCTGGAGATGGTTAGGGGGCATACATTAATTATATGTGAGCTATTTTTTTAATATTTAGACACCGTTCCCCCTTAGTGAGATTTGGTGGGACCCCCCTTCCCCCCTCGTGTGAGATTTACACTAAAGTTGTTAAAGGACTACATTTATCTTTATATTTAAAACTCTCGTGTCACAATGTTCGTCCGAGGTAAACTCCGAAACTACTTTACCGATTATGATGAAATTTGGCTTACTGTGTGTTATTTGGTCCAACTTAAAAGATAGGATAGTTTTTATTTCGATTATTGACCTCAATATTTATTATTGCGAATTAAATGTTTTTTATTTATGGGACAATTATTTGTGAGTTCCATAAGTTTCGGACAGATGGCGGTGTGAGTTAATTTATTGATACAACACTTGGTTATCTAGATTAGCTAACCATCTAGTAGATGGTGTTATGTTTCGTTAGTCACAGCAACGCATGGGCGGGTCAGCTAGTAATAATATATATTCTTTTAAAGTTGACGTGAGGTTTTTATTGACCCCCCCTTCAGTTTAACCTCTCATTTGTCCATTAGTTCTTCCAATTGAGGTTCAAAAAAAATTCCAACATGGAAACATAACGTTGAGCGTTGACAGTCACGGTTCGTCCATTCTCCTCGAAAAAATACGGTCAATTTCAAGAAAAGTGTTGACGGAAAAGCCTTGGTGTTGTCCGGACCAAACCATGGCAACAACTGAAAACAGCATGACCCTTCCGACACAATGAGACCACTTTCAGGTTCCTACCCCCACCACACAGGATATACTGGACTTTCAAAACTGCACTGTCTGTTTTGCCGCACCTTGCATTATGTTTATGAATTTATTATTTGCATTACTGATTTTTTTTTTCAAAAATTGTTTCTAAATAAATGCTTATTTTATTTTGAGTGCGTTTCTTTACAATTTTACGAAATGTTAACCACCACCCACGTCATATGTAATTTTCTAATAAGGAATTAGAAATACATCAGATGCAAAAGCCTCTAAAACAGGTAATGTTAATTATTTCAAAACCCCCTATAATCGGCTGTTATTTGGAAACTCCCCTAAAAGAAAACTTTATAATTTATTATAATTTTTCATAATTTGTTCAGAAAAAAAAATGTACACGTTACACAATTGCCTCATTCATTTCTACATATGCTTTAAAAATATAAGTTTTCATCTATACTAAAAATCATAAAAAGTCATTTTAGGGTGTTTTGCAATTAAGCTATAATGTTTGGATGATTTTTATGGCGCCATTTTCGTGAGAAAATCACCTCAAGGGCTCGCCTATATATATCATATTCACATTGCTTCATTATTTTATTTATAAATTATGTAAAAAGTTCATATTCTAGTTATAGACAATAAAAACTCACAATTCACATGGAACTGAGCCCGAAACTACTAGAGTTGTTTCCTGCGTTTTGGTCATGTCAATCTCCACGAATTTAACAGGCTTTGAACGGCATATAGCTGGATATTCCCACAGAGGTTGAGGCTCTATCTCCATATCAGTGATGTCTCTCGAGTTCTAAAACAACAAAATCAATGCTCTTATTTTATTATGATCATTGTCACTTAATAACTCAGGTGCGGGGCATACGTCATTCCCATGTCTACCTACGTTAAATTGTCGTGAAAACAAGCTTATGTGCCCAAGCGGTTAAATAATAAGACACCTGCAATTTTCAGAAGTAATAATAAAATTATTAAGTAGGGTGTACCTTGACAAGTTTGTCAAATATCGCCAAATTGATATTTTCACAAATACCCAGAGGAGCTTTAATTTTGTGTAGATCCAAAAACTCTACTGCCATTCCCCATACACTGCAAACTCCGGGCAGTATTTTGACATCTTTTCTGAGCCTAGATTTGTTTGTTTCAATAATATGCCCCAAATGGAGGTTATCCCAGGGATATATGGCGGTGTTGTAGTTGGGGTCTCCAAGGATCAAAGATATGGTGTCGCCAGGGTACAACTGGAAAGCTGCCTCCACATCCGGTAAAACAACAACATTATCCCAAAGATTATTGAACGATATGTAGGATTGTAATATCCTCTTGGTGATGATGCCAGACTCAATATAAATTACTTTCTGAGCTCCCATTTTAGCCACAGCCATGCCCATCAGAGAAGCACCATTCAGACAAAGACAAACGGTATTTTTGTCAACATTCTTTTTCAAAGCTCGTAGCAGCTTTTTGTTTCGGGTTCCGTCATTCATGCAAGCAATGTGGGTTCTGGAAAATTTCATGTGAGCTCCACAATCGCAAACAGGGCGCTTTGCGTCTTCCATAGTAACCTCACTCTTACTTTTCTTTAGGCTGAACCAAAGGGAATATTCATCGTGGGAAGCCACTAAAACTACTTTCTCGGCTTCTGTAACCGGTATCTCTTTGGGGAAATAATAAACTGCTTGCATCCAATGGTCCCTCCAAGGAATGGTATCCTGAGGCCGTTTGTTCTTCAAGTCAACATCAGGGTGACTCCACCAAGGAGCACAACTCAGGAGAACTTTCCCTAAAACCAAAGGAAATCATTACAAAACTTAACAAAACAAATGTATTGTACGTTTTGTATAATTGAAATCATTTTATATTATTACCTTCTGTGTCCATCTTCAAATCCCACCACATAAAAACCATCTGAGCATTGCCCGTGATCAATGACTGACCCGACTTCATGAAAGTTTTTTGCTTGGTCAGTCGAGTTTTTCCTGAAAAGTCATACTGGAGAACGGCAGCTGGCGGTAATACTTGTTTGAATGAAGTCAAAGGATGCTGGCTCAACTGAATGTCGTGGACAGCCGCAGAACCATTACATTCTTTCATCTAAGGACAAACGTACAGACATTATAAACATATCTACCTATAAAAAAGACACACAAAAGAGCAGTAAGTAGCCAAAAGTCAAACAACAATACTAATAGCGGTCATAATCTTAAATCAAATCTTAAATTATTTTCTTTTTTTTTTTGATCATTCAATAATAATTACATGAATACATCAGTTATGGACGCGGCATCGTATTAGACAAAATATTTATTGCCATCTAATAAACTACAATATATATTCAATTACCTCCCGTGGAGTCTGAATGAGAATATTTCCGTCTTCATCCGCAACGTCCACTAATTTGTTCCATTTCTGCATCACAGGACATTCCACAACCTGAGCAAATATAGTAGCGGAATCTGGTACTACAATGCAATCTTTCTCCAACAAGTCATCATGAGCGTGGGTAAAGGTGAATAGAGCACCTTCTCCGATCAGTTCAGTATCAAAGACCTCAGTTACTAAGATGTTTGCCCTCTGTTTCATTTCACTATCTTCACCAACTTTTATATCTGTTGACCTTTTAGCAATCACTGTGATTTTGTCAGCAAATCCATTGTCCTCAATGATTTTTATAGCGCAACTTGCCATTGCCGGAAAGCCTTCGCACGCTATAATACTATCGGCACCACACTGCGCTGCCATTATGGAAAGGAGACCCGTTCCTGTGCCTAAAATGTTTAAGATTATACATATTTGGCAATACAGTGCAGAAAAGAAAGAAAACTACAAGGGTAAATGGGCGTTTTCCAAAAAAGATGTCGGTGACGTAATAAGAATTCCACTTAAGTGAGATGCTGCATTTCTATTAAAAATATACGTAAATTTATTAAAGAAAGTATGAACTTCATGACAAAAAGTATTTAAATAGAAAATATCAATAAACTTCGAAAATAATTGCAATTTAAGTTTAATACTATTGGTAAGAAATTCTTTTACGTCACTTTTATCATAAAGTTTATAAAGAAAATTAAAAGAAATTCATTATTTCAGATTTTTATTTACGAATTGAAAACACAATCTGTCTCCTAAAAAATATGAATAATCAAGCTTATTGAATTAAATATTAAGTTTTTAAATAAAAATATTCTTTTACGCTACTTTTGGATACTTTGTACAGTATATTTTTCGTTCTAGAAAGACGAATATAAGTTTTTGTTTTACGAATGTTTAATTATATCAAATTTAAAATTAATCATAAACTATATCGATAAAAAATAGAACACATTTCTTTGAGATATTAAAATTGATCTTAGAAAATAAATCACAGCAATAACCGGACAGTGACGTAAAGAGAAACATTTGGTAACGTTTAGGAATTCTAAGGCCTCGGCCAGACATAGAGGCTTGCGCGGTAGCGACAGGGGGCGCGAAATATCAGTCGTATGTATACGCCCGTTGTGGCTACAGTGCACTGGTATGGGAAGAGTGGAAGATACTCTCAGTATCGCCCTGGTGTAAGACCACCATTCAGAATTGAAACGTTGCTTAATAATGGCTTTAACCGTGTTTAGTGACTAGATCTGAATAGCCAGGTACTTCCCCACCTTCCTCTTCCCCATCTCCTTCCCTTCCCCACTTACCTTCAGCCTCACAACATACCCCAATTGGGGATGCCATCGTCTCACTGGCTCCAGACGGGAGCAGTTAAGACTCTTGTGAGGTATTCTCTATAAAAAAGGGCGATTTTACGTACTACCACCACAGTGCAAGGCCTCCGGCGCAAGTACTTTTTCTTCCACTTGTTCTTTTTTCTTTTCTTTTTATTTTCGTTTCTGTTCTCTCCAACCTTTTCTTTTTTCTATTCTTCTTTGATTAGCTCTTTGATTTATTTTGGTGTTTTTTTTGTCTCTGTAACTCTTTTTTCTTAAAGGCTTCATATTTTTCAGGGTCGTTTTTAATTTTATCCCTGTACCTTTTAGATTTTTCTGCATCGTTTTTAATTTTTCAGAATCGTTTTTAATTTTGTCTCCGTACTTTTTTGATTTTTCTGCATCGTTTTTAATTTTTCAGGATCGTTTTTAATTTTGTCTCTGTACCTTTTTGATTTTTCTGCTTAGTTTTTAATTTTTCAGGATCGTTTTAAATTTTGTCTCTGTACCTTTTTGATTTTTCTGCAGCTTTCAACGGCGTATTTGAACATAAAATTATTTAGAAAAATGCACAAATAATTAGAAAGGTAATAATGGGCTACACGTGCATACCGTATATAGCCTGAAATGGAGAACTAAGCTGAAATGGTATTAAAGTACTTGTTAACTTTAATCACAGGATCCACTAAAACACACAGGAACATAAATCATGCTACATTTTATACTTACTTAATCAAAATTGTATGAACTAGCTGATTTTTTACTCAATTTCAGAGTTGCCTCTATAGTAATAGTTGTTCATATTGCCGTCAATATTAGTACTTTAACACCATTTCGACTCTTTTAGAATTAATCTTAATTAATAAAAAAATAAAAAGAAAAAAAATTATTCACATATGAAATAAAATATTTTTTTCTTTTTACCTATACTGTGCTTTTTTGTTCAATGCCTCATATAGCACTCAACCCATATATATACAGGTAATACGTTACATTTTGAAGATACATGCAAAATATAAATTTAATTAGAAAATTGTAACGCACTCAAATACACTAAAAGACGGACAGAGTGAACCGTCCTTTAGAATTCCATTACGTCACTTTTAAGTTCCATTCACGCGACCGTAGCGTAAGAGAAGTAGCGTAATCGCGTCAATATTTTTTCAAAATGTATTTATCAATAAATTATGAAACTTTGGTTTGTTCTAACTAAACATTTCATAAAACAATAAATGAATCAATTTAATACAAAGTAGAGTCTAATACATGCTGGTAAATTACCTGGAGAAATACGGAATCGTTGGTGGAACACTATTTTAGTACAGCCGAGAACGACCACTTTTGTTACGATTTCTTGGCAAATTGGCTGACAAAAACCAAGCATGGCCACCCCTCATAGACTAAATAGGGTCGCTATTTTCGAAAATATTCATCGATTTGGTAATATTTTGTTTGGAAGACGTCAATAATGTGGTAGCGTAGTCGGAAATTCCACCATACGTTATTTCGTAGGACAACTCAATATCTGGCATATAAATTATTTTGCACGATAATTAATCTATATTACGGTTGCAAATCGAAAATATTATCATATAGTATTAGTAGAATTAGAAATAAATACTGGGATAACATAAAATAACATTAATTTTTGAACTCTAACTGGTAGTGGTAGGTGTAGGACACACCAGAAACAGTGACTTGTAGACTTACTTATTTTGAAATAATATCGAAATTTAAAAGATTTATTCATTATTTTTAGTCCATAAAGGTATTTATTTGTTATTATATTGGTAAAATATATAAGTGGTCATTAAAACCGACACAACATAAGTTACTGGTCCTGAAAGTGATGGGACACTGACTTTTATCTATGTACACTTTTTTTGAAAAACGCCCAAGTACGATACTTGGCTTACAAGGCAGAACCTGGCTTTTGACCACATAGCAATTTTTCACAATTGTATAACGTTTGTGTAGAAAAAGCCTTTGAAATCCATCAACTTATACTGACAATATAATTACTGGAAAATTTCATGTGAGCGCCACAATCGCAAACAGGGTGAAATTTGATTATGTTCCACTGTAAATTTTTATATTATATTTTGGTCTATGTTATTGTCAAATATTATATTGTTTAAAATATTTCACGGTTTTACGCTATAGTCTTCAAAAACTACTTGTATATTCTTAAAATTTTTCACATTTATAACTTTTGTTATAAATTCTATGTATGTGTAATCCTCTATAACCTAAATATTATTTTATAATCTATCTTAAAGCCCCTATAGGCGTATAACAACAATAAATAATTTCTTGTCGAAGTTCGATACACGGATAATACGGAGCGTTCCTTTTTTAATGAAACCTTTGGAGGGCCAGGTTTTTTTTCAAAAAAAATCGAACGTCACTTCAGAATTTTTTTTTGTAGCATTTTATAAGTTTACAGTAACAAATCTTCCAGATTCTGGTAGTTTATACAACTGTTGTTACTAATTAATATATTATTTTGTAATAGAAACTCATAAACAAATATTTTTTTTTTTTTTAATTTCCATTTCGGTGGCCACCGGCAGGCAAACAGCCAATTAAAGGTTACAATCAAATATGAAATTTGCCAAAAGTACCAACTTACCTACTTTCAACTTACAACTTATCTAGTACCTACTTTCTGGTTGAGCTAAAATACAATATAATCGTAAAATTAAACACTTATAATCTAGATTTTGAGTTCTAAAGTAGTTTAGCGGCTACAATAGGTTTGTGTAACATGGTTTATGATACAAACTAAAGCGTCCCCTTTGTAGCACCTGCTCGCGTCAAGGCAAGAAAAGCATCCCAGTTTTCAAGTAGTTTAGCGGCTAAGCTAGGTTTGTGTAACATGGTTTATGATACAAAAGTGAATGTATTATTTATTAAGATTCGATTTTTGCTGTATGGAATCTTTTTTAATATTATAGATTTTGGTACCGTGGAAAATGTGAAGGATTGATTGTCTATGAAAATATAAATAGAATGTGGCAAAGAGTTTGTACACCGTGCAAGTGAATTCATTTTAACAAAATTAAAATGTTAAACACATATTTTTTGCATGTTTTTCGTCACCCCCAACATAAAAACTCACCTTTCTTAATAATAAAGCTAAATTTAACTGTTTGACTAAAAAATATTCCGTTTAACTGTGAGGCGGAGTAAGACATAAATAATAAAAGCTTAAACTATCGTAAACAAATTTTTTAAGTACTTATTTATTGATAATTTATGGCCCAGCATCGATTGGTCGACGCATGCACACAAAGGTTGTGCGTTGTTGTCAAACATCATCCCCTGTGCCATGGGAACTATTTTTTTATATTCTTAAAAAAATTGTAAAAATGGAAATATCTTACCAATATCCAAAACGTTAGCAGGTTTTCCAGCTTCGTGCATTTTGTCGATAGCAGCTTTGAGGGCTATAAAATACTTTTGATTGCGCTCTGTATCATGAAGCATATCGGCAAAACCGGAGCGCGCAATTTCCTGATGATAGTCATAATCATCTTCGTGAACATTCCATTCAGAGCATCCAACAACACCGTTAATTTCTTGAGTAAAAACAACCATTGTAGTTGATTAGTTCTCACCGTAAAAGAAAACACGACGCGACACGCGACTTCTAGGTTAAATGCTGAATTGGTTTATTTTGACAGCACCGAACACATTTTCACCGTTTTCAGTTTTCAGCATAAATAAACCAATCCCGTCGTAGTATGGCCTCATACGTGCCGAGCGCGCTCGTCGCACGACTCGGCAAGCTATGGCACGCAAATATTGGTCACCACACTCGTGCATAAGCTTGCGAGTTCGACATTGACGACATTGCGTTCGGAGCGCCCAAGCATGGCGGACATAGGGATGTCGAAAGTGGAAAAAAGTATCGATATATCAATGTATCGATATTTATTAAAATATCAATATCGACGTCGATATATCGAGGAAAAAAAATCGATATATCGATATATCGGTCAAATGTTTAGATTGTACGTTTTTAAAATCAAAGTGTATATATACACAATGTGTAAAAATGAAAGTGTATATTTACACAATGTACATTATTTTAATCAGGCGCCTCCCCCCCCCGAAATTGAAAAAATATCGTTTTTGATACAATTTTCGATATTGGATATTTTATATCGATATATCGATATATCGGTTCAAAATATATCGGCTAAAAATATTGATACATTTTATTGAAAATATCGATATATCGATATATTGATACTTTTTCAACAAGCCTAGGCGGACATCGAGGCAACTACATCGGCTGTCACATTTGCCCTAACTTATTTGTACTAAATTTAAAAAAAAAAACGAAGAGTTCGCCGAAAGAGATGGTGGATGATTCAAATTTACAGAAACCGTACCAGATAATTTATTTTAAATTCTAGTATTTTGTTCATTCGTGTGTTATCTCTTCGTAGAATTTTATTTTATTTTATAATAAATCTAAACAAAAATATGAAAGAGAACTACACACAAAAAAATTAAAAGGTAACGGCGCACCCTTTTTTTACATTATGTCCACATAGGAGGCCCTGAGGAAAATAATTTCCCTATGTCATCTTTGGGGATGCTATGTGGAGGGTATTTTTATGGAAAATAAGTTCTGGGAAGGAATAAGGAATGACGGTTGGGTACGAATCTGGGGTTCAGTGTGTCTATATCATCCACCGCCAAGACCTAGACAAACCTTACCCCATGAACCCGTACACCCCTGCTAAGTCACCAAACGTAGTATACTACTTGGGGTGACCCATGGCAGAGGTGTTTGTTATCCAATAAATGGTTCCCGGGGCTGCGGTACCCATTCCCGCCTCCCAAATTAAGACTGGGACTCGAACCCAGGATCACTCGTCTTATTAATTACTTTAAACTTACATAGGGAATAACCTTAAAAAAGTTATTATTTATTATAAATAAGAGATATTCAATAATTAAAAAAAATTCTTGTAATAAATAATAAATCTTTAAAAAAAAAATTATTTAGGGCTATTGTGTAGATCCAGTCGTAATAAATTTTACTAGTGCATTAAAAATCTGTAACATAAAAATAATATATTTTACATTTTATCGCAATTTACGATAAACCGCACGGAGCAAAAACGGCGACCGCACCGGGCCAGTTCATAAGTTATACTGAAGCTTTCCGAGCTTGTCGCTTGGTGGCCGAAATATCCACCGGGTCCCGGGTCAACGCCGAGCTATGGCACGCTCTCGCAGGCGTCGGCACGACAAGCCAAACGGTCTGACCACACACGTGGGACTTGTCAAGGGTTGTCGTGGCTCGCCACGAGTCTGGTCAGCGCATCAAGATGATCAACGTGAAGTGAGGCAGTGAGGCATAAATGAACCAATCTGAGGCAGGTTGTGTGAAGGGTTGCCAATGTGTATGTTCTAAAATACCCAGAATAGATGTTCAAATCCCCCACAATTTCCCTTTAAGTTCCTTTACCTCTTTTTTGTGGTTTTCGGATTTTCTCTTTCGATGAGGAGGCTAAAAAAATAGAATCTTTTTAACAAACTATTTTTTTTCTTATAAGTTTTAAGAAAGCCATTAGTTAAATTTATTATCATACATCTTTTAGCGCCTCCGCCCACTCAGGCAACTGAAAACTCTCAACTGCCAACTGTCTTTGTATGACAATGTGATGGCCCGCACACTTCACAATCACACAAAACCCCGTTGTCAATGGTAACGCAAGCGGTGACTTGCGATTTGCTCTGATGGTTGCCCTGGGCGGCCATTGATAGTTGCCAGCTGTCAGCTGATTGTTCTTCATCTATGGTTAACCAAGCTTTTTGACCAATCAAGACAGAGAAAACAGCCGGTTTTAGTTGGTTTTCAGTTGCCTCAGTGGGCGGAGCGCCTTAGCGCCTCCGCCCAATCAGGCAACTGAAAACTCTCAACTGCCAACTGTCTTTGTATGACAATGTGATGGCCCGCACACTTCACAATCACACAAAACCCCGTTGTCAATGGTAACGCAAGCGGTGACTTCCGACCATCTTGCGACTGTCACGGCTGATTGCCCTGGGCGGCCGTTGCTATTTGCGAGCTGTCAGCTGATTGTTCTTCATCTATGGTTAACCAAGCTTTTTGACCAATCAAGGCAGAGAAAACAGTCGGTTTTAGTTGGTTTTCAGTTGCCTCAGTGGGCGGAGCGCCTAACGCCATGGTAACGCCGTTCTTCCATGGAGCTACGTTCAAGCGACGCGATCGCCGCTCGTCTGTATTTTCAATACTATTATTAGTGTTTAAAATCGCCGCCAGGCGCTGCACTAGCAAAATTGTATGACAGGTAGCGGTAGCGTCGCTTGTAAATAGCTACGTGAACGATGGGCTTAAGATTTTCCGGTTTTGGGACTGGTTGGAGGTCGTTCAATCATCGTATTATGCCTATTCTATCAATTTTCGTAATAACTTTTTGAAAAATGATGTTTCTGTAAATTATACAGTCTTATCAGATAATGCATTTGCATATGTATAAACCTTGTATATTATATCTATCATTAGTGGTTTCCCCTGAATAGCTACTTATATTTAGAGAAATAATGTCTTTCTCCCTCAATTTATATACAGAAGTTAAATAAATAAGACGTTAGTTAAATAAAAGTTAGATGACAATAAACAGAATAGGAGGAAGTTGAATAAACCACGTAGCTAAACTTAACCTGCCAGATTTGTGATCTTTAACCTTTAGCAAGCCAGGTGTTTTTAGAAAAAAACTGCGCGAAATTAGCTTCCCGGATTTTGCTAAAATATCGTATAAAAACAAAGGAATTGGTTTTTTGTGATTGTTTTCTGTTTGCCAGATAATGTACCTTATTATTCATATATATTTCATGATAATATCGTTACAAGTTTTCCCAGAATAGCTATTTTTAACAAAAAAAATGTATGAAATTATTTCCCATTCAACAAAAAAATTTTAATAATATATTCATACGAAAATGATCAATTTTTTTTTATTTCTCTACAAACCTCTACACCCTACATGAAAAAAAAAACAATTCAAAGGTGTTTTCGGAGAAGTAATGATATAAATACTTGTTGGAAAATGAAATGACAGTTGAAAACCGTTTGTTAGGCGCTCCACTGACGAGGCAACTGAAAACCAACTAAAACCGGCTGTTTTCTCTGTCTTGATTGGTCAAAAAGCTTGTTTAACCATAGACGAAGAACAATCAGCTGACAGCTGGCAACTAGCAATGGCCGCCCAGGGCAATCAGCAGTGACAGTCGCGAGTCACCGCTTGCGTTACCACTGACAACGGGGTTTTATGTATCGGAGTACCTAATAATATTTCGACTTGAGTTTCTGCAGGCAGTGCTTTGTCGTGCGTGAGACGTTTAAAAGGGGTCCATGTCCAAGTGGAAAAGTTTGATCAGGATCTCTTTGTGGTTGACTTTTTGGCCTTTTATTGGACTTTTTCGTTGTTTGTTTTTGGGGTGCTATGCCGTGTTGCGCTTCCTCCTTCTTTAACCGACGTTTCGGACAGCGTTGCAGTGTCCATCATCAGGGCAGATCCGACGATGCAACGCTGTCCGGAACGTCGACTAAAGAAGGAGGTAGCGCAACACGGCATAACACCCCAAAAACAAACAACGATAATGCTTTTGGCCGTAAAAATCTAAAAACATATATTTTATTGGACTGTTCATTTGGTCGTCGCGTCGTTTCATTTTCCTTTGAAATCGGTTCAAGGTTCAAGTAAAGGCATTTTCAATAGAGGGTGGTAGGGAGGGCGTGCAGCATGCGCCACCCTAGTTATCCATGAACACAACGAATAAAACGCCACTCTAGGAAAGTAGACAGGCTTTTTGTATTATTGGATACCCACCTGCTTACTATCTACAATATTATATTCGTTTTCTCACTACCAGCAACATCAAGTTTAAAAAAAAAAATTGTATTCGGCCGGCAGCGGTTTATCGAGTAGGTGTACTACCTAGGTATATCTGATACAATGAAATAAAAACACAATTATGTAATAAATTAATAATAAATGTATTCGATATTACAACAGAATCTGGCCAATTCAATAATAGGTAATTATTTCAATAGGTAGGTACATTCGCTTACCTACCCAAAAACACTTAATTTTTCTCGCGTAAAAAGGGTGAGATTTACATTAGCTGGGTGAATACAAATTAATAATATAAAGTTTCGATTATTTAAGGCAGTTATAAAGTTTTTTGTTTGAATAAAACTTGCGTATATAATGTAAAAATAAAAAAAACAAACTTTTTCATAAAAAACATGGAAATATCACAAGTTATTTCGTACAATCTTTATACATAAATCGGTTTCAAAATTATTGTCAAATGAAATATTACATTTATTTACACATTTATATATACATACCTATTGACATTAGCAGAAAAACCGCACTTGTAACGAAAAAAAATATCACAGATGATGCTATAAAAAAAAAATATTTTACTCCAAAATATTTAAAATCTTATTTCTTTGGGTAGCAATAAACAACTAACTTCCAAAAATAAATTGCCTGGCCATTGTTATGCGTGACTCGATAATTAATTATTCTCCTCATAATTTCACACCTTACATAAAGTATTTTTATAAAAAAATATTTTTCAAATAACCGTCAACGGTTCTAAACATTGATAGTTACTTAATTCAATTTTAATTTCAGTCAATCAATCACTACATTATAATCTACCAATGTTATAAAAAACTATTATTATAAGATCATCACAAATTACATCAGTCTTTGGGAGAACAAATTAACAAGAATTGTTCCAAGTGGGAATAATAATATACGGTAGAATATGGTAAATAATAATTATATATAATCAATAATTATTTTTGAAAAAGAAATAAAAGATTGCTAAAAATATAATTACAATTGAAGGCAGAGGTAACTCCTCGTTGACAATCGTGCCATTTGAATGATCTTCTGGGATAAAAACGGTAATTTTGTTTTCCAGGAAGAAGTGTCTACATTTTTATAATATCTAAATTAACTTTTTCAAAGGTTGTTTTAAATTTAGATCCCAACCAAGTTTCAGTAAAAGTTATGTTATTTTCAATATTTATGCGAAGCTTCACATTAGTTTATAGTTTTAAAAAAAAAACCGAAACGTGTTAATTAATTTTAAAGTCAAATGAATTCTCTAAATTATATTGAAATCGGCTGTTATATAACTGACCCGCCATCTTAAAATAAATTAAAACTAAATGAAAGTGTGAAGTCGTGTCATCCGCCGGGTGTGTAGTGTGCAGTGTGCAGCGGGCGTGGAGCTAAGTGGCGCAATCGGAGTGGTCGCCCTCCCAGGGGGCGCAGCGGTGGAACCAGGCGAAGTCGCGCACGTTGGGAAGCCCCGGGATGACGCAGGCGCTGAGGGCCGACCTGTTCAGGTTCATGGGGGCGACCTGCTTCCAGCGGTTCTTCCTGCCGTCATAGTACTCCACAGTGGGGATGGTCGTAGCACCTACTGAGACAATATATTTTAGCATGAAGTTAATAGTTTTGGAAGGACCTTTTTGCCGCACCTGCCCTCGTTGATCTACCCCGAGATCCAACACTGTACTTATTATTCTACGCTCCAAATAATTTTCCGATTTTTTTTCAAATTTTACCTAAAAATTCCAACTTTGGACTCGATTTACTAGAAAACGTAAGCTCAAATAAATAAATAAAATATTCCACAAAATGATATAGGTTCACCAATTTCCCGCTTGTAACACGTGTTTTTAAACACCGTGTATGGTCAGTTATCTTGGAAAATATGTGGCCAGAAAGTTTATTTTATTGAAGTAAAACTTTTTTAGGTGCGATATTTATGACGAGTAATTTAGGCGTTTTTCGGACGGAAATGACGTTCGGATATCGATACAATTACCGCCATCTGTGTTTGTTTTTATTTTTAAACGGTTGGTAAGGGTCATGATTGTCTACAGATGAATGATACACAGCTACACCACTGGCAGTTGAGTTTGGTCGCCTGTATTGAGAAATGCAATAAACATTATGAATGAATTTGCTATTCATTTTTTCCTGGGGGGGAGGGGTGGCTTGGATTCCCTCAGGAAGTCATCCTGTAAATTTCGTTACACACAAATTTCACACGTTGTGAAATTGAGCCTTTGTAAAACATTACTCTGAAAGTAAGCTCAAGGGTCACACTTGACTGACCGTATGTTTACAATGTAAGATTGATTATAAAGTGTAGCAAGCAATCGGGCTTTTATTTTAACTATTGATACATGAGAAACTTTTATTCTACACAATTTTTTGAGGTTAAAAAAATTCATCGTCTCAATACACTTTGTGAGTTGTGTATGGAAAACGTCTAAATAAAAATACGTGGAACAAAATTTGTTCAATTCGCATCTAGAATCGCTGGTTAAAAATGCTCGAAGACGTGTTACACTCTGAATAAAATTGCATTAATTGTAATTGTGTGACTTGATTTTAAATTCATGAGAGTATTAAAAATTACAAATGAAACATGTATTTCATTACACATGTACACAAGATATATAAGACAAGGGATACGCAGGCTGTAAAAGGTTGACAACCGCTGTAGTAGACTTCTATCTGGTGCAATCTATGGGTAATAGCTATTACACTAATAATAATAATAATTCGATAATTTGTAGAGCGCCGTTTTTATGAAGAATCACCTCAAGGGCTCTGTAGGTACAATTATGACTATGCGTATTTAGGATATTACAAATCCGGCCTCTCAAAATGGATATAATTGCTAAACTAGGTAAGTAGGTAGGCACTATGTACTTGTAACATCAAATAAATTAATTTAGTTCAAGTATATTTTTTGCTGTCTACGTCTCCGCAAAGATACGAGAATGGTGTAAATAATGAAGTGTACTAGCTGTTTGTTACCCGGCGTGCGTTGAAATGCAACTTAAATAAAGAAATTGTATCTCCCTGCGTTTCCCATTCGTCACCGTTCCCCTTCTGCCTCCTCTTCTCCTCCTGAGAACCCTTCCCCTCCCGCGTTACCCTTTCCCATTCGTCCCCGTCCCCCTTCGCGCGAATCTCCCTCATGCATTCCCCTTCCCCCTCACTGCCTTCCCCCTCCATCGTTCCCCTCCCGCAAACCCCCTCCTTTATTCCCCTCCGCCCTCCCGGATTCCCCTCTGGCCGTGTTTCCCTGCCGCCAAACTCCATAAAATACACCAATTTTTTAAACAACTCGTGTGTGATTATTTCAATTTTTTTAATGCAAATTTCATAACGCCAGAGCTCAACAGTATATATTAAAAAACCTTCGCGGGCATGTTCATAACAATTAAAAATAAAAATAATCGCAAACACCATAGGAAAAAAACACATCAAATCCTTAAGAGGATACCCGGCGGTGATTTTTCCATACAAACGTATTCCCTATTTATCGCTCTGGATTTTAACCCTAGAGAAAATATTGTTTTTGCATAAAATAGATATCAACTACTAGCGTGTCGGTACTATTTGTTTTTTTTGATAAGTTACTTTTTATAGAAGTTATGACCTTCCAAAAATCAATAAAATTGACTGGTTTAAACGCCGTCAAAAGACGTTCAGTATACAAACCAGACAATGTTTTTTTAAAAAAAGCAAAACGTACAGACATAGAATAGTTTTTTCTTATGTAGTTGGTAAAAAAAAATTGAAAATCAGTCCACTTTTGGAGGAGAAAAGTGGAGAATACAAAACCACCATTTTAGTTAGGTGTCAGTGCATTGTCCCTTTCGCTCAATATCCGGTGGAGTAAGAGCAACAGTGACAGAAATATTTTAGTAAAATCTATTTCTGCACCACCGGGTATCATCTTAAAGTTTCATCGCAATCGGATGATCGGTATGGTAGCGCTTAAAATACGAACAAACAAACATTAATCTTTATACATAAGATTATGTGTACTTACCATTAAATCCACCGATGGCAAATATCATCCCGTCCAGAACGACCGCTGCAAAGTTACTCCTGGTGACACCCATGTTGGCGACCGCTTCCCAGCCCGTCAACTGTGCCGGGTCGATCTTTTCACCTGATTAAAAAAAATATATATGTTACAGTTAAAACCCGTTCTTAGTTACAACACGTTTTCTCTAGTATAAACTAGTTTTCACTAAATACTTTTGTTACAACTAGAAAATGCATATCAGTGAAAACTAGTTCTAACTAGACTAACTAGAGCAGGACACGGAAATCAACCAACTTCATTGTCGTGGCAGCATCCGAGTGGCTTAGTTCCTCACTAAATGAGCGATGGATGCAGATGATGAGTCGACCTCCCTGATAATAGTATCTATAATATTTTTTATTAATTTTATTTTGTATTTTTAATTCTGTTTAATTTAATTTGACTTATTTATGTGATAAATATTTTTTTATTGCTGGCTTAGGGGCGGCAGATTTCAGGGGGCGCGCCTGGAAAGACTAACGCCGTTCTTCCATGTAGCTACTTTCAAGACACGCGGTCGCCGCTCGTCTGCACCTTCCATACTATTATTAGTGTTTGGAAATGCCGCTAGGCGCTGCACTAGCAAAATAGTATGACAGGTAGCGGGTAGTGGTGATT
Organism: Limnephilus auricula; assembly: GCA_951813805.1. Lineage (NCBI taxonomy): Eukaryota > Metazoa > Arthropoda > Insecta > Trichoptera > Limnephilidae > Limnephilus > Limnephilus auricula. The sequence continues at coordinate 6,203,786 of OX638396.1, forward strand.
TAGTCGCTTGTCAGTAGTTGCCGCGTGAACGAAGGGCATAAGAACTGAATTAGAGAGAAAGCATAATGCGTATGTAAACTTTGAAGAAAAAAAATCATTTTTAACAAGAATGGGTGAACTTTCAACACAGAGTCACAGAAAAAGCTCAGTCTCTTATGTAATATTATTACAATGATTTAGAAGGCGATTTAGTTCGGGAATGCGTACGTTTCCTCTAATAAGACGGCAGAGAAACCTGAATCTACACCATTACCTACAAATTGTGTGTCACCTAATAAAAGCCTACAAGTGAGTGATTATGATATGTGGCAACTTTTAACCTGTCACGTGCCAGGCATGTTTGGAAAAATCGCGCGGAAATTACCTTCCTGACTTTTTGTCAAATATCCGTATAAAAACAAAGGAATTATTTTTTTACGGATTTTATTTACATTACATTACATAATAATATCGTTACAAGTTTTGCCTTCTAACTAACATTAGCGAAAAAAAATTCTTTCATTCGGCAAACAAATATTTATAAAAAAAATATTTACACGAATATGAACTGATTTTATTGTTTCTACACAAACCTGAATATACTCGTACATCCTATATGAAAACGAACAAATCAAAGGTGTTTTCGAAGAATTAATTACATTTATACTTCTTTAAAAAGTTGACAGCTGGTAAAGCGGGAAAAAATACAAAACTGAATGTCTGAAAATAATTTACTTTTAAAAATATTCAGGGGGTCTAGATTCTAGATCAATCAAATTAATTTTTATGTCAAGAAAGATATTGGCGCAAGCGATTCTGACCTTGTTCTTTTTTTTTTTTTTTCTATATACAGTTTCTTTATATATAGCGGTTAAAATCGCATAATTTTTTTTTTTTGAAAATTAGTACCGCGCGCGCCGGCGCGTATACGGCACAGGACTGGTTAAGAAAGGGGAAGGGGCGGCGCAAATGAAGTGGCCTATACTTATGAAAAGTATAAATACGGCACTGCCTAAAATGTCGAGATAAAATAAAGTGGTGTAATAATATATACATGTGTTTAGCCGAACTGAGCCATTGTAGCCCCCGATGGCGTACAGGAAGCCGCGGTACGCCACCAGGCTCACCCCGGAGCGGGGACTAGTCATGGGCATGATGAAGGTCCACTGGTTGCTTTCGGGATCGAACACTTCGCCCGACGTTAGGATCTCTAGGCCGTTGAGGCCTCCAATGATGTAAACCTGATAAAATACAAACTATGTTAATACGAGAACGAGAATATCGAAACATTATAGGAATAACAAAAAAACTTAGTAAAAACAAAGTGCATAATTTACCTTTCCCTCTAAAGAAGCCGCGCTGGCATCCGACCTGTGCTTGTTCATGGGGGCAATCATTTCCCATTGGTTTTGTTCCGGGGAGTACCTCTCCACGGAGCTCAGCCGGGATAAACCGTTGTATCCTCCGAGAGCATAAATCTTCCCATCTACCAAACAAAAGTAATGTATGAAAAGATACATTTTGTCGACAAAAATAACACAAATAATAGTGGTTATATTGAATTATTCTAATATAATATTGATTTAATTTATTGAATTGTTCATTACAACGGAAATTATGAGCAAACACATTATATGAATGGCGTGTAAAATATCATAATGTGAAAACTGTTTTTATTAATTCAAATATGGCGCGCATGGCGGACTGTGCGCAGACCCACCGAAATCCAGTGTGGCGAACAGCTAAAATTCAATTTTGTCATTAGTAGGCTTCCGTAAAAAATAACACGTACAGTCGTACAGTCTTCATACACGAGCAACAAAAAAACAAAAACACCGTTTGACGGTCGTGAAGTGTTTGTAATTTTTTTTTAATTTAATTTAATTAGCAATGCAGGCAGTGACGGATTTTCCGAAAAGCTTATGCTAAGTTTGTTACCATCGTTTAAAACAGGATCGGCCAACCCGTGGCGCCTTCAGGTGCGGCCCGTGGTGCCCGGCTGGAATCAGACGGTTCACTCGAGTGAAGGTTTACCCTATGGTTACTCGAGCGAATTTTCCCAGCTTCGTTTCACTTTTGTTTCATTTCATGTTCAGACGTGTCATTCCGAGTAAAATAGGCCGAATGAAACACAGAAATAAACGATTAGTGAACTGTCTGATTCCGCCTTTAGGAACAGCCATGCGCCCTTAGGTGCGGCCCCCAACGCCCTTGGTTACAGCCCGCAATCCTTTTTTTTATTGTAAGTTACAGTTGTAAGTTACAGTTTTTTGTCGTTTTTTCAACTACCATACTAGGCTAATGCCCCTGTTGCATCTGTACCATCTAAGTACCCGTGCGGCCCTTGGAATATTTTAGGTCGTCAATGCGGCCTGTGGTGCAATTTGGGTTGGCCAGGCCTGATTTAAAATATCCATATATAGGTTTCTCCTATAAGTTCAGTGAAACTTTTAGGCCGAAATAAGGGTAAATCCGGCAGTGGATTTAAGGGTGAGCGAAAGGGATTCCATTAACCTTGAACAGCAACGCTGACGTAGCATCTTGCTTGATACATGCATGCCCTCTCCTTCCAGACCTTGGTCACGGGGTCGAAGCACCGCATGGTGTTAAAGTGGTTGCTGCCGTCGAACCCTCCAATTACGTATACAAGAAGACCGAGGGCGCACACCCCGTGGTAAGCTCTGGGCGGCTGGTCCAAACTACCTATTGCGCTCCACTTGTCGGCCCTGGAAATAATGGAAAAATCGGACCAATCAACCCCGTATAATTAACCAATATACTTTTGTCATATTCATTTTTTTTTAACTTTTTACCTGACATCATACGTTTCAATATAGTTCGTAGGACATCCTACCCCCCATCCTCCGATAGCGAACAAAACTTCGTAGGGATACCTTGGTTTGGAAAAATCTTCTATACTCTTTATCCTTTGACAGCTTTGCTAGAAAAAATATTCATACACAATTCAATTTAGATGCAATGTTATTAAATTTAATGGGAGACTCTTCACAAAATGTTATTTTATTCACCTGGTTACAACTAACCCACTTCCACTTCAAAACTCTTTTTAATAAGCTTTCTTTATTTTCTTGACGAATTCTAATGCAGCAAAGTAAAGAAAAAACGCGGTTAGCCCTATTATCGGGGTCGTGGTTCACCCAGCTTTTTATTGCTTTAAAGACGACCTTTTCACGCCTGACATTCAGTTCATTGTCGTCCAATATTTCCTTCACTTCCTCTATGGAAAGTTTATTAAACTCTTCGGGATTTGACATTATTTCCACGAAGTTATGTCGGATATAAAGTTTCCCCCGTTTTTCCAGCCCTTGACAAAAATATTCTTTGGCAAATTTCAAAATATTAAAACAATTTTTAGGATTTAACTTTTCTATCAAATTTTGACAACACAATTGAATAACTCCCATTATTTCAAATCTGTCAGCATAAATTAAAAGTTCTTCTACATTCCCTGCTGTTATTTTACAGCTGCCAGTGTACGCATAGTCAAGCAGTAAATTAAAATAATAACTCGATATGTCAACCGACGTTTCTTTTTTTTCGTTTTCACTTCGATTCAAAGTGTTGACAAACACATTTTGAAAATATGGACTAGCCGTAGATAATATCGCGCGATGAATTAGAATTGATTTGTTATCGGCACAGTGGATAACACCATCACATAGTATTCCCTCAATTCGGAATTCATTCAATTTGGGAGAAAATGCTACCAATTTATAGTTCTCCGGCTGACAAACACAATTTCTTCTCTTATTTGTCAATTTCCTTTTACTCATTTTCGTGCAAATATATGCAAATTATTCGTTTGTATGTGTTGGTTATTGAGTTTTGTTTATTTTTTCTGACAAATTGTTCCATGTATAAACTCTTTCATCGGTCGTATGTACATCCTAATTTTAAGCGCATTTTTAATAGTAAGTAGATACTTGGATATTTAGTGCAGGGGTGATTGTGAACCCAGTAACATAAAGACTGTCAAAATATAGTAGAAAATATAAAAACCGGAACTAAAAAAATTGTAGGCTGACAACATCAATTTTACTGTCAAAATGACAGTAAAATGACAATGACATTGTTTATGTAGAATACTGTAAGTAAGTAAGTAAGTAACTAACTAACTAACTAACCATCACGCCGTTTCCCCGCAGGGGTAGGCAGAGAGGACGGGCCGCCAAACACCCCGGTCTTGGCACACACTCTTTGCCTCATTCACATTCATACATCGTCTCATACACACTCTTCTATTTTTCTGACTCTTTACATGGCCCTACTCAAGTATCGGATTCATTCACTCTACATGCCCAAACCATCTGAGGGTTCCTTTTTTAATTTTACTCATTACGCTTGCATCAGCCTTGCATTCTTTTCGTATCTCCACATTTCTTACACGATCATACATGGTTTTACCACACATACGTCTCAGGGATCTCATTTCTACAGCATTCAGTCTACTCTCATCCTTTCTCTGCCAGTTCCATGCTTCATTGCCATACATCAGGGTAGGTACCAGTACTCCATTGTGGACCGTTAATCTTTGAATGATTATAGATATTATAATAATGGTACACGGTGTATTATAAAGTTGGTTTATTGTAACAACGAGTTTGTACAGTATATTAACTGCTAGCTGGGAACAGAGAGCGCTAATGATCAGTTGCAAGGCTTATATAGACACTCTGTCTCTCTTCATCTTCCGTCTCTGTCAATTACTACGGAAGTCAAGGTGAATCCTATCTCACATGGACTGCTAACTTCGCTTCTGTGGACAACTTTTTGTTGGCTCCAACGGCGTTCAATCCTCCATTAATGGAGTTACCTGCATTCACCCTTCTTTCAATATCCCTATCAGCCTTCCCATCTCTCGTAAACATACTTCCCAAATATACGAAAGTTATGGATAGTTTTGACATCAGTACGTATTTTTAGGGGGGTGATCTTAAGTCCGTGCAACGCTCGGTACTTCAGCTAGTATTAAATAAACGTGAGCAAATTCTAAACTGCTTTTAATTTTACTACAATATCATTATTCTTCATTTTGTTGTGAATTCAGATATTTATTATTATTATTGTGTATTATATTTTTTGCTACCAACTTACAAACGCTATTCATTGACCATTGATCATAGATCATTTCATATTGATCATAGAGCAATTTTCTTGAAATGACAATTTTTTTACCACAAGTCTTCAAGTAATCTTCAAAAAAATACAGTTTGAAGATTAATTTTAGTAAATGTTCAAATATTTTGTAATCTACTTCATTCATCCTCTCGCTACTACGGAACTAAGTTTTAGCTAGCCTACTTTAAGTTATCCAGCACCATCAGTCATTTTTTTATTTTGTTTTGTTGATACTGCTTTCTCAAATTGCCGTGTTTTGAAAATGGTATTTTGAGCAGTGAAATGTATTCTTATCATTAATTTCTAACATAATCTTCTGAAAAGATCATTAATAAACTCCCTTGTAGCGATTAACTGGTATTCTCGTTTACAACAATTTAATTTATTCTAGGAAATAGCTATCGTTTACACGGTTCAAATTTTAATCTAACTCCTTCGTTCTTGACGATTTTTATCGCAAATTTATAAAATAAAGTTGAATGTTTACGAACCACGCAAGTTGAAAAACGCCAGCGATATTTCTGTTTACAAATCAATACCGGGGTAAATAGGTTCGACAACAATTTTTTTTCATACTGGTATACATTGCGAAGAAACTTCGCTATAATAGAAGGTCGAAAAAGGTAGATAGCCGCACATTTTATAACTTTTTATTGTGATTTTTATATAAAATTTCTGCAATAAAAGTATTCAGTTTCAGATATTTCATAGTTTAAGCCAATAATCTATCTATTTCCTTAAACATATCTCGCTTTTTCCGCAGATTTTTGCGATATCATGGCGGTGCCGTCATCAGGCGTTGGTAAGCAATATTACTTCTTCTTAATTTCATTAGTCGTTCAATTTCTTAAGGAAATAGCTCGATACATTCACATTTAACATTTCAATAATAGTGTCGAGGATGTATTCATCTTGAGATACGAGTATTTTCTGTATAACCCCACCCTTACTATTGTGACATGTTTCATTCCATAATGCATTGAACGCCGGAGGTTCGCATTAATTTGTCGATATTAATTTGTAATGTTAATTTCACAGTCGTTCCTCGCAATTTCCGTTTGTTGGAAGAGTTGGAGCAAGGTCAAAAGGGTGTTGGAGATGGAACTATTTCTTGGGGACTGGAAAACGATGATGACATGACCCTAACACACTGGACTGGGATGATTATTGGCCCCCCAAGGGTAAATTAATTTTTTTAGCAACAGCCGTTATTATAAATACGAAATACACCGATAAACATCAGAAGCCCTACAAGAGAACTTATGTTTATTCAAAGGTATATGAAAGCTATTGAAGTTTGGGGGCAGTATACACTTTCATGATTATGAAAATTCTAAACAATATTTTTATTTTCTTGTCCCCATTTATCAGTAATCTTTCTCATGCTTAATATATATACAAATATCAGCACAGTACGATTCATCCGACAAATTCATAACCTGCTGTATTTTTTATTTTATTTGGAAAGACACACAGTTGCATACATTTTGACGTATTGAATGTTTACTTGGTTGCATCAACCTGTGAAGTTCCCACTAATAATATCTTTTTACAAAAACATGTTAAAATGGAAAAAGCAATATGTTAAAAGTGAGATTTAAAATAAAATAAATTATTTGGTTTCTAAGAAACACTAAATAAATAGTAAATATTATATAACGTAATCAAACTACCTACATAAAAATAATACAACCGGATAGTAGCTGAGTTAGCATCCCGTCGATAGTCGATAGAGGAATTGTGAGTTCAATTCCTCGTCTGGCTAAGTCCTCCATCCCGACACATTCTTCTGAAAAACTAATGTTGTATATAGTTAGTTTTTGAGTGTGGGATATGTGGAGAGGGTGCTTTGTCCTGGATAATGGAAATAACGTTTTCTAGAAGGTAGTCATTGTCAACAGTGTTAAATAGGAATTTTTAATCAGATATATTTCTTCTAGTGATAGCTAATGAATATTTTTGTCGCAGAACTTAAAATTAAAGTGCTTCAGAACCTAATCACTGATCCAAATTGTAATATTGGGCAAATAATTGATGCATATTATTGTATGGCTTTTTTTTTTTTTTAAATTATGTGGTGATTTGAACGGTTTAGTCACTCTTATGATTAATCCTAGAAGTCTGTAGGCAAGGCTGAAAAGGCCCGGATAATATGAAGGAAGAAAAACAGGTGACAATAGCTCGTTCCACAAGCAAGCTGACTTACACAAAAACGAGTTGAAGATACGACCCATTCTCATGAATCCAAAGCCAACTGTGAACGAGTGTTCTGCTTGTGTCTGTCGAGTTTCACGCACATGCATCGGTGCACCGGGGATCAATGCTGCTGGCTCCATAGAACAGACTCCATTAAAATGCCCATAAAATAGACTCAGCATGCCCACATTCCGTCTGTGCGTTAGAGATGGTAATCTGTCTGTTAACAACGGATTATCAATCAGACAGACCGTCCTCCTTTGCACAGAATCGAGTATCGTTCCCAAGGTGGCTCCCAAATTCAATTGCTGGGCGTACTTGAGATTTTTTATAGGTTTAGCAGCTGGTCACTTTTGAAGAATCTGCTAGCCCTCTACAAGACACCATTCTTATATCTAAAGTCATCGCTAAAATGGTCATTGTACAGATTGTTTCTCAGTGCAGGGAATATCGCCAAGATATATTTTTTTGGCATATCGGAAGAGGATTATTTTGATTTAACGAATGACCTTTTACTGCACTGTTTTCTTTAATTTTTACCATCGGAGATTTTCTTTTGACGATTTTTTATTTCTCTTTTACAATTTTAAATGGTGAGAGGTTCAGGGGTAACCGAATTATCATTGATTATCAGCTTATTGAACAAATAGACTGTACTTAGGACGGGTTGTTTTGCAGAATTCAAACAATTCATCAAATTTCAAGGTTAAAATGCAAGTTCTATTGGTATTCTGTTTATATTTCATCATGGGCCGGTTGTTTCACAGTACTTGGATAATAACAGAAATTGAATATTAACTTTGAAATTTGATGAATTGTTTAGATTCTGTGAAACAACTCATCCTTAATCTATTTATCTAGTTAAGTGAAGTTTAAAAACGTAGTCCCATTAATTTGTAGACGCCCAACTCATGAATTTTATAAAAATGTTACTTTCACTTTTATGCATAATATTTTTTTTGTAACTTTCTCATTTCAGACTCCTTATGAAAATAGGATGTATTCATTGAAAATTGAATGTGGCCCGAGATACCCTGATGATGCTCCGGTAGTCAAATTTATGTCTAGGATTAATATGAATTGTATCAACACTTCAAATGGCGTGGTTCGTATATAATTTAACTTATTTGTGGATTTAATTAGAGCTATATTTGATGCCGTTATACTAACGAGGTGATAACAAATTAATATCTTATCTGTGTGCAGGTGGACCACAGGCAAGTGCCGATCCTGTCCAGTTGGCAGCGCGGTTACACCATCAAGATCGTGCTGCATGAACTGCGCCGCATCATGACCCTGAAAGAGAACATGAAGCTGTCCCAACCCCCGGAAGGGAGCACATTCTAGCGGGATCACCTGATCTCACCTTTTCTCTTATCCGTTAAGAATGTATAATGCAAACCAGTCGCTCATTTAATTCCTCGATCAATTCAATTTTTTTTTCATTATTTTTGTTCATTGTACATTATCTTTAGCAATACACCTCAGGTATAAGTTTTTATTTTTATTTTCTATATACAAATATATATTATTCCTTATTCAACAAGAATGAATAGTTTGTGATCCTTGCATTTTATACTAATATTTAATGTAATATAAATGTCACCAAATCTAACTACTCTTTTTATCAAAATTGCTAAAAATAGTTGTCTTTACAATTTGAAATATTGATTAATATAGTTTTTTGGGAGTGTTGCTACTTGGAATAAATGAACGGTGAAGGAAACAATAGAAATATATATGGCTGGAAAATGCAATCAAAAATAATGGCACTCTTCATGTTTATTTGCATAATACAACTTTAAAGTCTTAGTTTTACTACAATGCTTCATTGTCGAAATATTAAAAGCCTTATGTAAACTATGAATGTATTGATTATTCAATATGCATTATGCTGTGGCTAATTAGGTTATAATTTAACTTTAAATATATACACTTGTAAAATGATTCAGTTTTTTATTTTATTTTAACTACCTACATACATAATTAATATATGTAATTACCTTCTACTGATATTGACAGAAAGAATGGAATGTAATTCAAGATTCTCATAAACTGGGTGTACTCTACAGGGCATGCAGATACTTTAATATAACAAATCTGTTAACCCTGTACAAATTGCCAGTGTCTCTGGTCCGGAGCCCCAAAATATCTGAAAATAACTTCAACTCTGCAGAAACAAGCGGTCTGTTTGATAGATTCTCCTGTCTTAAGGCTATTGGCTGCGCGGCCGGTTTGATAAACCAAAGTTGAGGCCAAAATATCCAAGCAAACTAAAAAAAGTATTTTTGTAATCAAAAGGTATGTCAAATCGTTGCTAAAGTTCGTTTTTGTCCAACAGACCATTTTTTGTGAAATTGAGTTAACTATGCAGTTGTTCTCAAAAAGCCGTTATTTATATGATACTCGTTCAAAAAAAATTTATAAACAATTATTTAAGGGGTTTTCGAAACGCACTTTGTCAAAATGTATGTGCTTTTATCGTAAAAAAAACTTTAAAGCGCCATTTCTCCCGATTTATGTTTTGGTCTGTTGGATAAAAACGAACCGAAGCGGCGAAATGTCTATCTCTATGTACGTCCTGTTACACCCTGTATAAACGACAAGTTTTTGTTCAGATGTAAATCGGTTATTTGTTATATTTACACCCATTAAAATTGATTCTAAAAAATAAATATTTTTAATTTTATATTTCAAAATATTTAAAAAAAAAAGTAAAATTATTATTTAATGTTTACATTTACTCGCAAATAATTGTCCAAGTTGCTTCTAAAATCATAAAATATTAAAATCTTTAATAGCCTATATTTTATAATTTAAAGCAAAAATAAATAAAAAAAAAGCTCCTTTCCGAGATAGATATTTGACATACCGTTTTATTACAAAAATAATTTTTTAGTTTGGTTGGATATTTTGATCAAATCCAATACTACTTTTCGAACAAAACCGGCCGCGTGGCCATTCCTCTTAACAGACTGCAAACATTAGAGCACAGGCATCGGGTGGGAATGCTGTCCTTGATCTACCGTATTTCAATGGAAAATACTCCCTAACATACTTAAATATATATTTTACTTGCTTGTCAAGCAAATAATGCCTTATGCACGGTACAGACACGAAGCTCACATCAGAAAGATACTTTATAACACAATAGCGCTCGCCATACAGACCCGTCAGATGTAAAAAGATCATGTGTTATATGCGCGGTTCGTGTCTTAGCTATTTATTATTATTCTCCGTAAACGCTAGAGGCATAATTAGGGTATGTTGTGAGGCTGAAGTTAATGGGAAGGGGAAGTACCCAGCTATTCAGATCTGGTCACCAATTAGGGCTAGTCATTTCAAGGAATGTTTCAATTCTGAATGGTGGTCTTACTGGGATATACTGAAGGTATCTTCCAATCTGGAACGTGCTGCAAATATACTTTATATTATTTTGAATGATTAAATTGTGAATTAACACAAATCAATGAAATTTACTTGCTCATGCCGGTATTTGAAACCGCAACCTCCAGTTTGTTTTTCGAGACTCTTACCAGTCGACCATGGAGGTCATCGTGTTTATCCGTAACGTAAGTGTATCCAGGCACTTAACAGATAATCCCTTTAAGTGTGATCTATACCAATTTGAAAAAACCTGATGTCGCCAGTTTACGCAAGACCATTTGACTACCAGGATAACAGAATTGTAGAATGAGCTTAGCGAAGTACCGCTTTAACTCAACTGTTTTGCATTTCATCTATCTGTACGTTTCTTTCAAGATGGTGCCCTTTTTGATAGCTCAGTAAGGCCCTTCGCTCATGGAAAAATCGAAACCAAACTAAAACTGGTTGGCAACTGCATCGGACATACCTCAAATTAGTGCCTCCGCTGAGGAGGCAACTGAAAAAAAACCAGTTTGCAACTAAACTCGCTATCCTGTGTATGTCAATGTCAAGTCAGCAGTGACTCGCCACTCGCCCTGCTATTTTGCCTTAGCGCCTCCGCCCACTGAGGCAACTGAAAACTCTCAACTGCCAACTGTCTTTGTATGACAATGTGATGGCCCGCACACTTCACAATCACACAAAACCCCGTTGTCAATGGTAACGCAAGCGGTGACTTGCGACTGTCACTACTGATTGCTCTGGGCGGCCATTGCTAGTTGCCAGCTGTCAGCTGATTGTTCTTTGTCTATGGTTAAACAAGCTTTTTGACCAATCAAGACAGAGAAAACAGCCAGTTTTAGTTGGTTTTCAGTTGCCTCAGTGGGCGGAGGCGCTTAGCCGGCCGTTGCCAGTTTGCTCGGTTGTCATGGTTGCGCCAGTTTTCTAGTTTTCAATTTGACAGCGACAGATGACTACGATGACAGCTGATTGTTCTTCGTCTATTTGCGTCTGTTCACAGAACTATGTATGTACATACTACTTTATCTGCTCAATAAAGAATTTCCATATTTGACCAAGTTCAGTGGAAGTGAGGAAAAATTGAGCTTACTTCAAGGACACAGACAAGCCCACAACAAGGACGTAGCTATACGGGGGAGAAAGGGGGATTAGAAAATTTATTAAAAAAAATTTTGGGACCTCTACTTATTATTTATATCACATTGATAAAAGAGATGGTGCAAATAATAATATTGTTGTATTTTCACCATTCTCTTTTTTCCTACACAAAAATGAGGCCGATTGAACCCCCCGAGTCCTTGCCTCAGTGTATCTAGTAATTAAATCTGAATGCACTTGTCTTGCATTTTACTAAAATAATGAACAATAATAATTAATATTTATTTTATTTTTCGTTTTATTCAACATCATTAATTGAATACAATAAATAACAGTGCCGAGTATAGGGTGTCCGGTGGTAAAAGTGATGACTCTGGGTAATTGTGTTATGGAGGTAAGAATCATAAACATATTACTCATTTATTTAATGGTCCTTAGATGGTGTCCAACAATATTTACAATCCAAATTAAATAAAAAATCATTTATGTACTTATCATACTTTAAATACTATACTAATTAAATACAGATGTTATGTTGAGACTTGACAGATGTTACAATTAGACTTTTACACAAACTTCTCTCTAGGTGAAAGGGGTAAGCAAGAAACATATTATTTTACAGAAAATAATTTTTGACAATTTAACCAGTTGTATGTTACACGGATTAAGAATGTGCAAGTCCAGAGTTCTTTAATCTTAAAAGAAATAGATTAATCTATAGTCAATGGCGTATGCATTAATAGATTCTTTCAAAATTCTCTCCTCGTTTTTAAGGACCGGGCATTTATACTACAACAGAATTGATTTAAGGTTACACATTATGTGTATCGGTAGCATATTATGATCGCGGCTTGAATGCGATCTTTCTTGACTTCATCGCTGTCCACTTGTGGCGGTACAGGTAATAGAGGGATAGCCCCACGATGGTGGATATTCCAAAGAGCTTGACGATGGCGCGCTTCCTGTCGTCGTGCTCCGGTTCTGAAGCCCACTTCAGGAATGTGGTGACGTCTTTAGCGAGCTGACTGGCTGTAGGGGGTGTTCCGTCAGAGTATTCAATAGCCTAAAAATATACATAAATGATATAAAAAATATAAATATACATAAATTAAAATACACTATTAGATAAATATGAATAATGAAATGTAAACCTTAAAGATTATGATATCATTTTAAGGTTCTGTAGGTACCAAAAACTGGCATGGGATAATCACGTGGAATGCCAGATGGTAGAGAGTTATGACAAAGTTAGCGCCCCAGTAAAAGCAACCCAGAGGCAGACAAATTAAATAAACATTAGAAAGAGGTGGACAGACAGTGTGGAAGAGAATTGGGGCAGGATTGAGGATGGAAGCGAATGGTGAGGGACATTTGATTTTTCATTTCATTCTCCCGTGGAGAACATTTACCCATACCCGCCTCCCCTGGCGGGTCACTCCAAGTGGTTTGCTACGTTTGGTGACTTAACAGGGGTGCCCGGGTTCACACGAAGAGGTATTTCTGTGTCTTGACGGTGAATGCTTTTGCCCACCTACTGCTCGGCGAGCCGGTTCGGGAGAGACTGGTTGAAGGAGACCTACTTTAGACCTCTCCAGCCGGACTCATTTGACCCATCAATTTGATTCGTACATTCGTCTCTCCTGGGCGCATTGACCCCGAGATTCCACTCCTCTTACCTTTTACCTTCCCAGAACTTTCACTACTTCCTTTCCCTTAAAAGACCCCCCACACAGCATCCCCAAAGATGACATAGACCTTGAGTTAATTTTTTTTCCTCAGGGTCTCCTGTGTGGAGCTAATGTAAAAAAAAATGTGGGAAAGGTCAAATTCCACCTGGGATTTAGCGTCACTACGACAACTAAATATTTATTAGACTTCTTGTCTAATAAAGAAGCCTTCTTGGCTTCATTATCATTGTATAAGTCAATATTTATTAGCTGTGGAATTTATTAGTCTTTTTTAAAAAACCTTACACCATACCATGAGTACATATGCAGGCAAACCATTTTAAAGTGCGCATGTTTGAATGTATTTGTGCACACCTATAGTGCTCCAAACTGGTTCTAAATATAAACCTTAAAGTTTGGAACAATCGCCCGCTGTCCCCTCTTCCTATCCAGCAGAAGTCCTATGATACGGTACACCACTACACAAGCAGGAATCTCTTTAATAAAATGATTCTACTGTATGTGCATAGTGTTGCGGACACAGATAATTTACAAAGAGCGCGGCAGACGGGTTATTGTAAATAATATGCTGTATGCACACTGCACGGTCATACCTCATCGTAGAGTGCCTTGGCCATGGAGATGGCACCACCGGCAAAGTAGGGATTGTAATACTGTCCCTCCTTCAGGTCAACGCCGGCCGGGGCATCGTAGTAGCCGGTCAGGAGGGCAAAGATGTAGTCCTCTCCTCCCTTCCTGGCACCAACGATGTATGACAGGTCTGGTGGGTAGGAACCTGAAACAATACATACATATCATATTATGGTGATTTCTCACAAAAACTGCGCTCTACAAATTATCCCATTATTATTTTAATAAAGCGGAACTTTTTTTTTATTACAATGGCAACATTATAATAAAGCGGAACAATTTTTTTTTATTACAATGGCAACACCGACTTTGGTACAAATTATAGTACTCTCAGGGATAAGATTATGTTTGACTTTTGAATTTAAAAGTAAAGGTAGGTTAATACCTACTGGGTCGACGTACGCTAAGTAAGCGACACATAACGATATCTGAACTACTAAGCATCCATACTTTTTCTATGGAAATAGATGCTTCATATATTCCCATAGAAAATGTATGGTTGCTGAGTAGTCCAAATATCGTAATGTGTAGCGTACGTACGTCGACCCAGTACGTACTTACATTGCTTTTTATTTCAGTACTCTAGCCTCTCGAAATGCTCTGATATGTATAATGTGATCTGACAATAAAGAGGTTAATGAATAAAGATGGAGTACTAACCGATAATAGATTTTCATAAAAACGGCTTTAATAAATAAAGGAGTACAAACCGATGTTAGATGTTTATAAGAATAGCTTTAGTGAATAAAAAGGGATTACTAACCATTGTTAGCTTTAATGAATAAAGAGCGAGTGTTAACCGATGTTACGTGTTTATAAGAACAGCTTTAATGAATAAAGTATGTACAAACCGTTGTTGGCTGTTCTAGCGGCCTCCTCATTGGCGTAGGGAGAGGGGAAGTAATCGGCCAGCTTGCCGGGCCTCATGTAGTAATCTCCAACATCATTGGGACCATCTTGGATCATAGCCTAATGAAAAAAAATATATAAATATGATATGATTTGAAATTTTCAAAGCCAAAAGTTTTATCATAATTGATTTTTTGGGTATTATGCCATAATATTACAGCGAAACTATCTTGAGAAGTTTCCAAGAGGGTTTTTTTAATTGCTTTTATCACTGTCAGTTTTTAGATATGCGTGCTTATTTTATGCAGGATAGGTACAACCAATTTTGAAAAAAACATTTGCGAGACACAAGTTCAAAGACAACAGTGGGAACCGGCGTACTGCCTATTCAATTAAACGTCAAAAGGAGGGATTGAATCACATTTATTTTTTTCAACCTTCCTCAGTAACACATTTGATTTTAATTGATTATGTTGATACTGCCACACCGATAAATAAACGAGTTCAAGCAATTGGACAAATATTTCTTCCAATGATACCGTGTTGCATAGCTTTGTACAATTTAATTTGTTCTAGACACGGCTAAGTGTAAAGGCTTCTGCCCACTACACCGTTCCATACCATGACCGTACTATGAACGTATCAGCCACGAGATAAACACGCTACGCCCTACTATGCCCACTAGAACGTGCTAACACCGTATGATACCTGTACGTAACGGGTTTAGTGACCGTATGATACCCGTATACACCGGGGTTAGTGTCCGTACCATCCTCGTTCTATAGGCTTACGGTTCTAAAAAAAAGAAAAATCGAGGAAGAATACTGGACGTTATTTAAGCAATTAGTTGATAAGGAAAAATTTTATACGTACTTTCGTATGACGTCATTCCAATATAATGAATTATTAAGAAATATAGAAAATATTATCACTAAAAGAATAATATCACTATTAGAACACCGTCGCGTGCCATGCATAGAGCGGACCGACACCTGCAAAATATTGTCATTGAGAATTCGCCGTCAGTCCGGTCATGGTATGCGACGGTGTTGGTTGGTAACGGGACAGGCTAGTTGGCAGCGTTTCATACTGATCGATACAAAGAATATTTTTTTGCATGCGCCGCTATGGTTACGGTCATGGTATGGAACGGTGTAGTGGGCAGAGACCTTAAAGGCCTTTTATGTTATTCACAACTTTAGGTTTTGTTCCTTATAACTACAATATGTTTTACCAAACAACTTATTACTATAAGTATTTCAGTTAGCTTGAATGCCAAATATTATGACGCGAAAGTTAATGGTAGATCAAGTCGAGGAAGACGACAAGGCACGACCAAGTAAATCAAATACTTGAATCAGTTCATGTCAAGAGTCAGAATAACAGAAAGAATTTTGTGAAAGGCAAATTTTTTTAACCTATAAGCCGTCTGTCCCACTGGATCGGTATCGGTAAGCAATCGACTTAAACCAAAAAAACAGAAAGTTCCCACAATGGCTGCGCCGCAAACCGTACCGAACTTTACTTTTGTGTGCAGTGTCTTTGGTTTATATGGACAGATTACCGATTCCCATTACCGACCCAGCGAGGCGACGGTGAAGCTGTAATGAATAGAGGTTAGGTCTTGAATAGTACGAGGCTAATGATTGGTTTAGTCACCTCTGCTGCTTCTGCCTTGGCCTCTTCTTCAGTGTGGGAAACTCCAACCAAGTTACGGTAGGCAATGTATTTCAGGGAGTGGCAGGCCGCGCACACTTGCTTGTAGACCTCGTACCCACGGCGAATACTACAAATAAAGATGTCGCAAATGAACAAAATTGTGAGTGAACATTTATGGTTATAGGACCAGAAAAAAAGAATCACTAGTTACTTTATTGATATTGATATGGCCTCCTATCCAATGACAACCCTGGTGAACTTTATAAAAGGGGCTGGGTTACTGTTAAAGGATTGAGGTAAAATGGGAGACAGCACAATGGGCCTATGGCCTAAGTGCTCACGGGAACTACAAGTAAACCGTCTCCGCTCTTTAAAAATAAATAAAATGATACTTTATTGAGATGAGTTATAAATTTTTCCAATTCTCGTAAATCTCCGCTGGACTAATTTGGTGAAAAACTGAAATTGCAAAAAGTGCAAGCTATAAAAGACGGTACTTTTGCTTTTTTTTATATGAGCACCATTCAAGATAGTCAACTATCCGGAGCTTGTGGAACTACGGCGCCCCATTATCTGGTCACTAATTGCGGTGAACTGTCTTTGTAGTTCTTATTAGGTGGATACAATAGTATGATGTTATTTTATAATCTTAGTTTATTTGTCAGAGCTTTAAAAAAGACTTGCTTCTAGGAAGCTGTAAGGCAAGAGGGAGGCCGTCGACAAAAGACAAGCAATTTTGTGCGTTACATCGTTAACACGTCATTGACCGTATGTACTCCGGTGTACCATCGATTTTGGAAGCGATTTTATCCCTTATGTATAAAGAAATTGTATGAAGAACAAGGTCAGAATCGCTTGGGCCATTCTCGTTCTTGACATAACGAAATACTGGATAGCGTCTAGCCTCTCCGAATAATTCAAATTAATTCACAATGATGCGCCGGGTATTAAAGATAGCGGACAAAATGGCTGCCGCTTGATAATATTAACGCAGTCGTATTCGAAGTCTATATTTTTTCATTGTTTTTGATATAAATCCATTGTGGAAAGCACAGATTTGAGTGATTATAAGGAAGATCGTTTTATCTACATTATTTTGATGTAATTTTTGTAATATATCACAAAAGAAACGTTATAATAATTGAGTTTGTAAGAAAGGTGAGAACTGTCAAATATTTTATGTCGTATTGAAAAAATATATTTTTCCTATGCTGGCTTTCAACAGGTTAACAGATGCAGTCATAAATTTTAAAGTTAACCTAGGATCGCTCCCGACAAAACCCAAGAAAAGTAGAGATTAAGGCTTCAATGGTCCGAGGCCACAGAAGTAGTGCCAGTTAAAGACATATTCTCTCACCCATCATGATCATAAGACTTCAGTATTCCGTCATGGGTCCATGGATTAGCCGGAGGATGAACCTCAGTTCCAGAGGCCTTCACCGATTGCTCGAGAGCAAACCACAAGGTGCCCACACCACCTCCTACCACCCCCAAGGTCGTCAGCATCTGCAAAAACAACAGGATACAGGTTGATCAAAAGGCTAACCTTGAATTATATAATATTCCATATACACCCACTCCCAAATAATCAAACTACCCTTAACTAAACAATATACAATGGAACCTCAAACAATGAGTATAAATCATTTCAAAATCTTACTCATAACGTGAAACAATTTTTCACATATAAATTAATGTAAAATAGGATAGTTTGTTCCATGCTGAAAAAATATTCAAATTTATGTAACATTTAACCAGAAGAGACCGGTCACGTCACAATTAACCGCTTGGGCACATGAGCTTGTTTTCACGACAATTTAACATAGGTAGACATAGAAATGACGTATGCCCCGGACCTGAGTTATTAAAAACCTGTTGCACCAGATATACTTGTCACAACGGAGGTTTTAACAAAAGAACCAGCAATGTAATAAATAATACATGCAATGTAAAAAAGACATCTACAGCAAGCACTCCTAAAACAGAACCGAAAAAGACAAAAATATGATGCATGGGACATGCCATCAATGAAATATTTTGATAACTCCAGAACACTTCAGAGAAGCAACATTTATATACAACATGATATCACATATTAATTAATAGCACTATCTGATGTACAATTCCCTTATCTAATCAATGTTATAATCGAGTAATTAAATGATTTTGTAAAAAAAGCCGAATGCTCTTATTATTCTATAGGTCATCCCAAACACTAAAATTTTTCATTAATAAATAATAATGTCAGTACATAAACGCATTATTTAAACAAATATATTATTTACATATTCATTTGAATCGATTTGAGATATGCATATTTGTCAGCTGATTCTATTTTAGTAAAAACCTACTTGTTTTTGTATTACCGCGTACTGTCTTACCATATAATGTGTTTAAATTTATAAAAATAGTACATGTATAATCTACCATATATGTAGTTTCCCCAGAATAGCTATATTCAGAGTAATATTTTTTTAATAGTAGTGTAGTTTTTTTTTAATTTAAGATGTTAATAAATACACATCAATATAATATAATGTTATTTGTACTTCATGCCACTTGCTTCACAATATATATTTTTTAAATATTAAATTAAATTATTAAATTGAGCTCACTTGGTCTATGTATATATTTTTTTATTTTATTGTTTTAGAACCAAAAATATTTACTAGGATAGTTAGGGATATTTTCATATGCATTTATGAGACTCAGTTTACACCTGTCAAAGTCTGGAGCAAAAATGAAAATAAACATGAAAATAAAGGAAATGTAATATTCTTCCTACATAAAATTGAAAGTATAAATAATTAAAAATAATACGAACGAATTTGTGCCCCTTGGTCCATCCTCCGGTTGCAGTTGACAGCTTACTGATCTGCAAATAAGGTTGGTTAGAATTAGGTAAGGAGCTTGTTACATAATAAAGAGGTTAGAAGAAAAACAAACTTAAATGAAAACCTATCGTCCTTCGATAGACTAATAAGGGTAGCATAGTATAATATGTAAATTTAAGTCTATTTCCTCTCGGACGGTAGATTATTTCGTATAAATAAGAAATTACAGCAATATGTAGATACACGTCCAAACGTAATTTTAAATGGCGAAATGGCAATTCCAGAGAATGGTTGCCTCCATTAACGGGAGCATTTTAAAATGTGTATATTAATCAAATGACAGGCTTACCTGTTTAATCGAGGAGCTATTACTTTTCAGAAGTCCAGCTCCGCAAATCCTACCGACTGCGGCCGCCATGATGGGCAGAGGATGTGGAAGTGGTCTAAAGTGTAAACGAAATAATTATAACAACTAAAAAGTTTTCACCACAGCAAAGTTTAAAAATTTGTACACTAAATATACGAACTTCTTAAAAATTGACACAAAAGCCTACAAATCGAATCACTTTTCAAATTCCAATGGACATTACCTTAGAAATGGGCTCTACAATGTTGGTAACATTGATTTTTAATGTTACGTGGTTGTTCACATGGAATGAGGAAGTTTTCCGTCAAAAATAATGTAAACAGGTGCCTACTTATCTACCTTCTAGTATTTGAAATAAGTTTGAATGTGAACCATGTAATGTCCATTGGAATTTGAAAAGTGATTCGATTGATGTGAACTGTATGCACTCTTTGTGGTAAGTTTTCAATAATGTTTTTAATTACACCTCACAAAAATGTCTCTTCTGCACAGTGTAAAGATAAGGGAGCATGAAGGAGCATATATATATATATATATATATATATATAGGGTTTATTACGAGTCTTGAAGAGGCTGCATGTAAACGAAGGAAGAAAAACAGATGCCAATAAAAAAGAATAACAGAAATAACACAAACACCACAAAACACAAGACAACCGTCCGTGGTCGAGTGGTAACAACACTTGACTCCCAATCGGAAGGTTGCGGGTTCGAACCCGGCGTGCGCAAATAAATTTTATTTGATTAATTTGTGTTATTTCACAATTAATTAATAAAAAATAATATATACTACATTTGCGGCACGTTCCAGAGTGGAAGATACTGTCAGTATCGCCCTGGTGTAAGACCACCATTCAGAATTGAGACGTTGCTTAATAATGGCTTTAGCCGTGTTTAGTGACTAGATCTGAATAGCCAGGTACTTTCCTACCTTCCTCTTCCCCATCTCCTTCCCTTCCCCACTTTCCTTCAGCCTCACAACATACCCCAATTGGGGATGCCATAGTCTCACTGGCTCCAGACGGGAGCAGTTGGGACTCTTGTGAGGTATTCTCTATAAAAAAAAAAAAAAATTTGAAAATTTTAATTTTCATATTTATTATCTTCGAGCTTATGTATGTCCTTCGAGCATGTATGTCCAAACGTCGACGAAATACTATTATTTTAGTATTACCAGTGGTTTATTTTGTTATTTAAAAGCTATGAAAGGATTTATTTATTATGGGTATCATAAAAAAAATATGTTTGTACATTGTCACATATTTTTCTTTTATTACCTAAAAAACTTTTATGATCTTAGATGATCCACACAATGTTTCAAACGTGCAGTATATATGGGATCAGTCGTTACTTTAAATGAGACTTCACACGACCCACTCCATACCGAAAAAGTCGTGTGAAGGTTTGAATGTAACCGGTCATTAGGTGTACATATTTATAAATAACTGATACCTACCGTATAAACAGTTTATTTTTCACGTTATTGTAAGCAGATCAGAATATTTATTTCAACTTCAACATTTTTCATCTACATCTACGCAGTGTTCTTTCTCATTATCATCTCTTTTATTAGTAGGTACCTACTTCTACTTTTCAGTTTCATAGACATTATGAATTATTTTTCTTCTCTTTGGTTAAATTGTTTCATATGACATCACCAAACTCAGCTGTTTGTGTACGCCGTTCAATTCTGGTTCAATTCGTTTTTCGATGCTGAAAATTATCTTGCAAAATCTCATCAATCCGAGGAGCTTCGTCATCATTTCATTATGAGTTCGGGAATGCCGGAGCTGGGCTCCAAAATAAGCCTTATATCAAAGGCCGATATCCGATACGAGGGCCGACTTTTTACGGTTGATCCTCAAGAATGTACCATCGCTTTGGCTAGCGGTAAGTTTACAATGGATTCCGGTATATCTATTTTTTTTTTTATTTCCGTTAGTGCTCAGTTGGGCTGTAATTACAAAATATTTTCTTTATTTTTTTAAATGAAAATTGCACAAAATCGTTCTCTCACTTGGAATATTTATTAAAATAAGGTTGTTTATTGTCGCTTTCTGTAGGGTAATTTATAAAAATACGTTTGGCGGGTTTTCCTCCCGAAACTGCATCTGTAACATATTCCCTACGTATGTATTATCTCTGTTGAAGTGAAATCACAATCAGTTTATATACGTGTTGCTGCCAACTTGCAATTTTCTTCATTTTTTACGATTCTTATTTTTGTGGAAACAATACTTTTCGTATCAGTGGAACAATATTATTTACTCCATTTTGCTAAATAACACTGTATGGATGTACTGTATACTTATCTTATCCTTTGCCGGCTTCAGAAGGATCTCTTATCATTGCAATACTCGCGCTATATGCATTCTAATATTGTAATGTCATTGTCGCAATAGTGGATATATTTGCCAAACAAATCTACTTACGGTTCTCAATTCGGCTTGAATTTGGGCCAGTGAAACATTTTTCTTATTGTTACATTCATTACACATAATCGTTTGTCTTTTGCAGCTGTGTACGTTGGGTTCGTAATTGGGGCGAATGTATCTGTGATGCAAGTCAACATTTCGGGGTATGCAATTTTGGCATATTTGGCAAAAATGTTATGTTAGGTCATCATTGAATTAAGAATGAAATAATATTTATTTACTTGAAGCATTCAATATTGTACTTGTGGGACCATTATAAATGTCAATAATAGCCCAATATGTTGAAAAGTTTTTCCTACATTTTCCAGTGTAAGCCAGTTATTACAGTGAACAAGTGTACGGTTTCAAATGACACGCAATTTAAATAACCAAGCAGAAAAGGTTTTGAACAACATTACAGCTTTGAGTTCAATGAACTTAACTTCAAGTGAAGAGTGCATACAGGCACACTGTTTACTGGAACAGTTCTGCATAAACTGGATAACCCACGCACTGTAATACTTTATTAGTCATACGGAGAAATAAATGTATGATAATAATATGCTGAGTCATAAATATTAACCTGACCCCTGCTTGTAAATCTAACATGCAATACTTGTAGCTGCTAAACATTACATTTGTTGTTTATAATACCTGCTAGTAGTGCTTATAATAAAAGTTTTCTGGGTCATGTGCGACTAGAAAAAACTTTCAATTTCAGTTGCCAAATAAGTTTCACAACATAACAGGTGTATTTCTTTCAGCAAAAGATAAAAAAAATGCAGTGTATTAAATTTATTTTATTTTTTATTGTGTGATCAAGAAGTGAGATTTGATAAACAATTGATTGACGAATGATTAAAAATGATTAAATTGATTAACCAACCCCCTACATATTAATTTCATTAGTTATATGCGGTGTCTAAATCATAGTTTTCATTTATGCATTTGTGTTAATATGAAGGTCTTGATAAATAATATCTAAAACTTTCCAAATATTCTTGATTTGTGATTAACCCCTAAGGACTGACCAACTACAATAGCAGTGCAGTGAAATCATGACTTTACCACAGATGCACTGCAATGTGCGCGTGTAGAGCTAGGTTTTAGAAGTTTTTAACGCATTTTGTTACTGTCCATGAAAATTCCAAAGTATAAAATTTGATTTTGTCCTTCAATTATTTCAAATATAATTTTCAATATTATATTTGGTTTTGAGTTTTTTACCGAATATTACCTGGCTTCTAGGGGTTAATAAAACCCTATTTGAATGGCAAAATTTAATAATAATTATTTGATGAATATTGTATGATACTAACAACAAATCTATGAAGAAACTTCATATATCACCAATTGAGCTAGCTTTTTTTGAGCCGCGTTCGTACAAATCCCCGTAAACCGTACCACGGCTCAATTGAACGGCGACCTTATTTTTTGTTCTTCTTTTCAAATAATTTTTTTTTGTTTTCAATAATTCAATTATTAACCTCCAACTATATTACTAACAACTTTCTTTCCAAGAAGGAAGTTGTTAGTAATAAGTTCTTCCGTTACTATAGGAGTGACACAAAAGGCATGATAGTGGTCATTCAAGAAAATAGTTGTTCCACTACAAGCAGCTTCATCCCCTGAACCTTCAATCTATAAATAAACACACAAATAAAGAATTGCTACATGGTAAAATTATCCATGTATTATTTGTTATTACATATCGACAGTTCCACATCTGGACTTCAGACATATTGTGTACCTACTCTTCTAACTACCTAACATCTTATTGTTCTCATGGTATGGGGCGGAATACCGGTACCAGGAATCATACGCTTATGCGAGGCGAGCACAATATGCTCACTGCTCATACGCTCTGAGCTCACGGCGCTCATTCAATTGAGCCGTCGTTCATTGGAGTCGACTCTTGGTTGTAGGAAAATATTGAACTGGTACGGAGAAATCTAGTTTCGATAAAAAGAGTCATGACCCATCACTACTCTCAATGTCATTTCCTACCTTTCAAAGAGTGACTTTCGAAATCATCAAACAAGTGGCCAATATCCCTTGTTTTTCAAGTTTAAATGTTTATGGTGATTCTAATTTAGTAAATTTAATTTCAGTGCGTTCGTTTGGTACGGAGGACAGGGAAACGCAGTACCCTGTGGCTCCACAGAACCAGGTGTATGACTACATCCTGTTCAGAGGATCCGACATCAAGGATATCCGCGTTGTCAACAATGTCCCCTCGCTGCCCAATGACCCGGCCATCATGCAGCTGTCAGTCCCACCCTCACTGGGACCAGGTAAATTCTACATTCATTCTAGTTCAATTATTCTTTATCAGTTTATTATTTGCATATTTGAGACATAGAGACCACCACCTCGAGAACATTTGTGCCTGGGCTAAGGCCAACCTGGTCAGTTTCAATGTCTCAAAAAACCAAGCGTATCTGATTTCGGCAAACGGGGATATCAGGAGCACCCTCCCCAATAAATACTTGATTGAAATGCTTGTAGTAAGTATACCAGAACGGCTCATGTATTACAGAAGCCTAGGTAAATCTGGTTTACAAGAAACTGGGCCTATAGGGCTAGCAGTTTCTTCAATAGTGACCTGCTAATTCTGTACAAATCTTAAGTACGCCCAACAACCGGGTGGCGAAATAGTTCCCCTGTCTTTACGCTGTACAGAGGTACTTTTTTGAAGTGTCACATAAAAATTTAAAAAACACCCTGATTTTGTAATAAATTGTTTATAAATACTTGTTTCATGTATTCCAGGTGGAGGAGGTGTGGTGGGCCCCTACCAGCAGCCGCAGTTCAGCCACCCCGTGGTGGGCCCCGCCCAGTATCCCGTGTACCACCCCATGGGGGCCATGCGCCCCGCCCCCATGGCCAAGCAGCCCAGTGAGTTGAGTGGGCCCCCGCCCGGCCTGCCCGCCCAACTGCCCCAGCAGCAAGTCAAAGACCAAGGTTCAGAAGAGAATAGCTG
Source organism: Limnephilus auricula (assembly GCA_951813805.1). Classification (NCBI taxonomy): domain Eukaryota; kingdom Metazoa; phylum Arthropoda; class Insecta; order Trichoptera; family Limnephilidae; genus Limnephilus; species Limnephilus auricula. The sequence continues at coordinate 6,229,009 of OX638396.1, forward strand.
CTTCATGTGCCATCATATTATCGCTTTATAAATTTTGTTTGCGATTTGTTGAAATTCCTTGTGTTGTTTACGGTCTGATTTGTGTTTTTTGAGCTCTGTTGGTGACCCTTCTAAAATTCAATTCTTATTATTTTGAAAATCATTTCAACATTCAATGAATTGTATAAGTGAAACTTACTTATTCTTGATGTCATTCCCTCAAACCTATACTGCAGAGTTCAGGACACACCCGATCGAGATGCATGCTTCCTTTAACATTGCACTTTGTTTGTTTTGCTCGTATTTAATTACTAGTATGGTTGCATGTGTAATTTTATGGTCTGGCTTTATCAGCTTCATTTTGACGTATCTCATTTGCATGACTCACACACACTTTTATTTTTAATCATTTCTTGATAAATTTTAACAGTAAGCAATTACATTTAATAATTTTACTTATTTTATTATAAACTAGCTGACCCGGCAAACTTCGTATCACTTCAGAATCAATAAATGTTGTGTTTAATTTATTAGCTGTTCAAATTGATTCAAATTATGTCGATCAACCGCACATTATTTGAAAAGCCTTTCCATACAAAATATATGAAAAAAATTATTTTCTTTATAATTATTTTTCCCGTGATTTTTTCCGATGTTTTAATAGTTATTCTGTTGACGGAGACAAATCCAACAAATCAAAGATCATGAAAATCGGTCCAGCCGTTCTTGAGTTATAAATGGTGTAACTAACCTGACTTTGTTTCATATATTACGATATGTATTCTTACAAGCATCTATTATTTTATTAGTATAATTTATTAATACATCTAGTTGTTATGTCTGTGTTTACTAACTTTATTTTCCGTATTGTTATTACTATTTAGAGTTTGCAAATTATTCTACATATGGGTATTTCAGGGAAGTCCCTAATAAAAAATTTAAAAAATTGTATGTTGGACTCTTATCATAATCCGTTTGGTATTTTAATGCTGCCTTATTCAGTTGATTATGTTGTAGATATATATTTTCCCAAACTTGGCATTATTATTTTTATTAAATTAATAAAATGAATTTGTTGGGTTTATTAAATTTAATATCATGTTTCTCCTCTCCTCTCTAAATTCACAGTGTGTAATTGACAACTACATACATATTTGGAAGACTGAACTTTGTGGGAGATGTTCCATCTCTTTTATCTCATTGGTGTTGTTTATTTATTTATTTATACTGGGTTTTTACAGATGTTCGCATTTACATGAGAACAATCCAGTTATAAAAACTCAGTTATTGTACAAATAGGGACATACAATTACAAAAAATCTACAATTACATACAATTAAATACAGATACAAACAATTAGAAAAACAGAAACATCACCAATAAAAAATATACAAAATTATATACAAGCTCACTCAAGTAACAGATATTACAATGAGAGGCTAGAGACATATGAAACACGGGAGGCATGCATAGAGAGATGGTTTTGGGTTATGGTTATTCATCAGTTCTAGTTTAGAGTTTCACATTGTAGATGTTGAATTCATTTGATTTTTATTTTATCATAGGCCCCCTTGCTAATAAATGACATTTAAATTATACACAATGAAAAATAATTATTTAATTCAGTTGTGTAAAATTTAAAACAAGTGTATTAGTAAGGCCCTAATTACAGTTTTACTTTTTTTTTTAAAGGCGGAGACAGTATACAAGTAGTTTCCCTGAGGTTATAGGCCCATTGTGCTATCTCCCATTTTACCTCAATCCTTTAATAACAAACCCAGTCCCTTTAATAAAGTTCACCAGGGTTTTCATTGGATATGTGGCTATGTTTTCTGGTTCTACTGTATGTCTCCCCAGGTATCTGAGCCTTTGGCAGGACATTGGCACCATAGGAGAATTGGAGTCTCTACATCCTCTCACATTTCCTGCATCTATTGGTGTTTTCCACACCCAATATCTGCATGTGTCTCCTGAGATAACAGTGTCCCGTCAGTAGTCCTACCATTTCCCTAAGCGAGTTTCTGTCCATATCGAGTCGTTTCCTGTTTCGTCTAGGGTCTATTCCTTTTACGAGTACTTTGAAATGTCTCATTCCGGATGCCCTCTCCCATTCTTTAACAGTTTACTAATATACATATTTTTAATTTTACACAACTGATAAACTACCTTTTTATTTAGAAACCTTACTAATAAACGTTACTTAGACTAAACTTATAATTAACAGCTTTACAGAGTTGAAATATGAAGTGACATTGCCAATGTTTCAACTATGCAGTAACTGAAATGCATTTATAAGTACGAAGTCGAACAGAACTTAGTCTTTATCAATGTGTAACTAAAACTGGGTAGTGTTTTTTTTTTGTTAGTAAGGCTGTTAGTGTATTGTTTTAACTTTTGTTTTTTTGTCCTATAATGTAGAAGCCCACTATTTATATTACCTTTTTTTTCCACAAGTGTCGTCCATGTTGTGTTTCTACTTTAAAAAACCAATCGCAAATAATAATACATTGTTGTTCACTACTTGGTCTCTCGCTTGCTGTGGCTGGTTATAAACAATCTTTTCATTTAATACATAAGATTTGAGATTTTCACTACCAAAAGTATTATCGTGATTAATTCTCATACAATCTTCACATCTGCCCTGATGATGTACACTGTAACACTGTCCGAAATATTGGCTGAAGAAAGAGGAAGTGCAATATGGCATAATAACCCAAAAATTTATCTCGACAAATTTTGTCATCATTATATGTGTATAAACTACCCATATAAAAAGATTTATTCCAAAAAACATTTTAAAAATAAGTTGAAAACGGAAATTATTGATCAATATGAATTTGACGCATGTTACAGGTGCTTGGGTACAAAGCCTGAATTTTTTTTTAAATAAATAATATTAACTTTACTTGTAATAATATTTCTGCATAATAGTCAAATAATATAACTTATGAAGGCACAGAACAATATTGGAACCTAAGAGTATGGATATTGGAGAGACGGCATGTGAAGTGTGCCCGCGCGCTCCAAGTGTGCCTTTTCGAGAATTTTACCCAAACGGCTTACATTGGCTGCTGGTTTTTGGCCGTTTAATACGTTCCGACAGCAGGCATTTTACATGATGACAGCCAATGTCAACCGTATGGGTAGAATTCTCGAAAAGGCACACTTGGAGCGCGCGGGCACACTTCACATGCCGTCTCTCTAATATCCATACTCTTAGATTGGAACCATCTAGATGTGGTTAATTATTTGCTTATCTAATGTTTATGCACCCTTGGAAAAATGATTACAGTATGTGTATCAAAATGTTTGGCAAATATATTATTAAATGTGTGACCAACAGACCAAGAAAATCATGTACAGGTCCGTAAGGGAGAAGGGCACAAACTGAATTGTGCAGAGCGGAGAGGTGACATGTACGTCTCCGTCTCCCTTTCAATGATTTGTCAATATGTAAATGAATCTGGCAATTCGTGTTATATTGTCGCTATCTTATTAGTCTTCGAAAACAAAATGTGCTTACGAATTATTACTAGTCATTTTTACATTGGCATTACTAGTTTCATATTGGCTTGTTTTCAAAATCAAATATTTAATGTAAATATATAATAAAATATATACATTTAAATATCACCTAAAAGTGGGCTGAAAAAGTTTATTGGTGATTATTTCGAAAGTTAAGGTTAGTTGTGATAATGCTGGTGACCATGTTATCCGTGACTATGTTTCTTCAGTCTTATTTGATTCATACAAGCTGGTTCAGTATGGGTATACATAGTTGCCTGTCCGTTTCAACCATACCCATGCCATGATAATAAATATTCTGACCTTCACATGGCGATTATAAGTCAAGGGGCTTATGTATAGTTATATTTTGAAGGTTCAATGCTGGAGATGATAAGCGGCGCCTCCCGCTCGGAGACGCCCCTGGGCCTGCAACGCAAGAGCCCCACGGTGGAACAGGGCACGCAGGTGGGCGGCCCCAACCAGCAGCAAATGCAACAGCAAATGCAGCAGCAGCAGCAGACGGGGGGCAAGGGGCCCCAGCAGCAGCACCAGCAGTCAGCCAAGGGCCAGCACAACAGAAACAACCAGCAGCCCCAGCAACAGAGACCCCGCTCTCAGAACAGGGTGAGTTATCTCTTACTAAACAAATGTAAGATACAGTAAGCCACCATTACGCCTAGCGTTTGCTATAAACAGTCATGTCTCTGTACAGTCATCGGCGATATTATCACTTGGTATCATGATTTCAAAAAATATTATGTATATTAGTTGGTGTCATATAAATGGTAGATTTCTTTAATTTGTTTGTTTTTAAATTCTATGTATGTATGAATAGATAGATATACTTGATGTTATTTTTTTAGATATATTTTGATATTATTTCAGAGTACGTATTTTGTTCATAACCTGTTTCTCTCCTGTGTAATTAAATTTATGTATTACTTGAATGTAAAAGCCTTTTACGGCGTTTAAATAAATAAATATTTTTTCTAAAGCTATTAAGCTATTAGAAAAAATTAAAAACTGTTTCGGTTATTAGCCAAACGTTGCTAAGCAAACAACTAGCATAGGAAATACACACAATAGAGTGTACAAGTACATAATACATCAATAACATGCCATGAGTAAAAAATTTACCTGAAGGGCATCTTAAAGAAAACTTTTTTCGTGATTTTCCTGTACTTCTATTTAATTATCTACAATCTTAGTGACCGTATCATTAAAAAGTGTTATTTTCAGTCTGTATTCCAGAATCTGAACCAAAACATGAATCAACAAAATCAGCAGCAGCACCATCAGCAGCCCAACCAGCAACAGCAGCAGCACCACCAGAACCAAAACCAGCAACACCAGCCGCAACACAACAACCAGATGCAGCACAACAACCAGCAAATGCAGCACACCAACCAGCAGATGCAGCACACCAACCAGCAGATGCAGCACAACAACCAGATGCAGCACAGCAACCAGCAACTCCACAACAACCAGGGGCCCAACGGACCCAATGGCATGAGGCAAAACAATCAGAACAACAACCAGGGCTGGATTCGGGGTGGCAGGGGAGGACGAGGTGGGCGTGGCAACCCCAGAGGAGGAAACTTTGGTGGCAGGGGTGGCAACAGAACCAAGAACACCCTGAAGTTCGACAATGACTATGATTTTGAGCAGGCCAACACGGAGTTCGAAGAGTTGAGGAGTCAACTGGCCAAAGTGAAGATTCTGGATGGCAGCGAACCGGCTCCAAAACCAGAGGTAATTTGCATTGAATGTTTTTAAAAAATTCTCTCATGAAAGTAATTACATGTCATTTCAATTAATATAGAGAAATTATTAATCAAAACTAATATTAGAAATGCGACAAACCAGTGCATTCAAATTTATTGTTCATTTTTTAATCTACTTTTTAAAATGTTCTGGCATTCACAAAAACAACAGCATTTCAAGCTTGTAAAAAATATTGTTGTAAACAAATTAAATAATATTTGGATGATTTGAATAGCGCTTTTGTGAGAAATCACCTTGGGTGCGGATTATATGTTTTGAATCCACTTTAATAATTTTTTTTTTGTTTGTGACATGTGCACATTTGCACACAGAAAGATTCGTACTGTGGATTTTCAACCCCAAACCAAACATTCACACAATAGATGTTATAAAAATTATAATTTTATTATAATCTTCTAAAGTAAATAGGAGGAGTTTTAATAGTCTCAATAAGCCCATGGTGGTTTCCTTTTCTTTCGACTATTCAATAATATAACGTAATGGTTGATTATTCATAAAAAAAATATAGTTTTGAAAAGTGCTTTAAATTATTTCCTAACCATATTTTTTTGTTTTATAAAAGGCCATGTCTGTTGTTGTTCGTGTAAATATTGTAAATAAAATGGTGTGTAATCTAATGTGTAATAGCCAATCCTGGTGGTACAGGTGGAGGCGGAGAAGAAGGAGGATTCAGGAAACGAGACGGGCGCCGGCGAGCCTGAACCTGAGGATGATGACTCGGCCAACTGCTACGACAAGACCAAGAGCTTTTTCGATAATATCTCCTGTGAGGCTGTCGAGAGGTAAAGCAAACAAACTAACTACTTTATTCCCATCAATGTAAGACGGATCCTGGGTTCGATTCCCATTTGCTACCGTTACTTTTTTTCTTCTTTAGATCTAAATATTGTCTATGAAAGCTCAATAATACACCAACGCATATGAGCGCTATATTTTTTGGCGCTTTCAATTTTTTTTATTATTTAATCTATATAAAGTATAATTACATGTGATTTTTTCCAATGCCTGTCTCACTAGGATATACCTGTGTCGAGACAGACGCGGAGGAGTAATTGAACAGCACAAGCCGCATTAATTGGTGCTTTCAAATTTAGAAATTGACTAATAGACTGGTTGTGTATTGGGTTGATACTGCGAATGAACCATCCCCAGTACACAAGCAAGCGTGAGCGCGTGTATCCCCAGATAGTTTTTGTCCTGAATATTTTTTACAAATGGTTCTTTGCGATATTGGACTTACACTGACGAATTATGTTCTTCAATGACATAAATTTTTTATAAATTATAATTCATAATTGTTATTGTCAAAGTGGTCTTTAGTTCTTGGCTTAGAGCCTGAACTAAATCCAATTTATGTATATATTAACTTCACTCATAATCTTTGTACAATCTTTGAGTGCAAAAATTGTCCAATGATTCCAATTTTTTTTAAACAATGGCAAAATTTTTCTGCGTACCGTAGTATAATTTGTATGAATACCATAAATAAATATGAAACCATATAATATAATTTGCGTGAATTTAAAAGTTGGAGTATGATTGTAGAATATAAAATATAATATTTGATTGTTTGCAGATCGAAAGGCAGATCCCAGCGCACGGATTGGCGTACGGAGCGCAAGCTGAATTCGGAGACGTTTGGAGTGGCCATGGCGCGGCGCGGAGGATACCGCGGGCGAGGCTACTGGGGCGGCGGCGGCGGGCAGGGCGGCGGTGGGTGGGGAGGTGGCCAGGGCGGAGGCTGGGGCCGAGGGGGCTGGCGCGGACCCTCAAACCGGGGCTCGCAGCACCGCCCCCAGCAGCACCGCAACAACAACCGCCAGCAGCAGCCGCAACCCGTTGTCGCCGGTGTCTAATCAATCCAACAGACCCACAAGCTTTCCAAGGCTCTAAAGATTCTAAATCCCTAAATAAAACAACACTTTGTTTTAAAGTTGCATTTCGGTGGATCTGGTTGATTACTTTAAAATTTGATTTGTCATTCTCGCTGCGATACATTTTATAATTTCCGAGATGTATTGTTTTAATAATAAATTAGGTGTGGTTATACAATTGAACATTTGTGGTGTACATAGAGTGGGTGGAGACCACTCCCGGGCCCGGACTACACAAGTTAGTGGTGTGCTAAAGGGGGAGGGGGGAGCGTGGGATTAGTGCGGTCGACCAGTTCAAATGTTGTTTTTAATTTCAGGTAACTAGAGATCTGAGTAAGTGAATAGTGAATCATGGGCTACATAGACATACCGTGTTAGCTTGTTATGTGGTGTATGAATATTAGTTAAACCCTTTATGTAAAGTATAAATGATTCTTGGACCTGCAGGGCCATCAATGGGGTGCTTCGGATCGAGACAAATCGTTGTAACTAAATTATACATATTATTTGTTGGCGTAACATTAGATAGATATTGTGAACATTTTCATTTCATTGAGTTCTGACTATAATTATTGTAAGTTTAACCTAATTACATTTTTAATAAACTTATAGGTGTAGAAATATAATAAAGCGAGTATAATATTAGTACTTTGCAGTCTTCTAACCTGTGTTGTTGGTTGGGGTAAAGAAAGCGAACAAGTAATGTCATGACGTCCAATGTATTGATAGTGTGTCTGGAATCACTCGGTGTTACTTCCCACAAGTGCGGCTGGTTGAATATTAAGAGAACCAGTGATAATTATCGGTTTTGAAATAATATGCTGTGAAATTTTCCATGTATGCATCTCGACATTTTTTCTATTATTTTTTATTTGTAAGTCTTTCACATTCGTCAAATTTTGAAATGTTGACATATTTAGTATGTAAGCATGTTTTGTTAAAATATGGTGTATGATTTTTCCTGTAACATTTATGGTATTGTTTGAATGAAACGTACTGGAAGAGGAGTAGCACAGTTAGAGATTCTAATATAAAGTAAGGCTGGGTACAGTTTATTTGTTTGTTGTACTCTAGGAGCCACGTGGAAGTTATCAGGGTCTGTGGAGAAGGGGAGGGCATTGTACATATGGGGAAAGTCTCCCGGCCGTGCGGCAGCCGCTCTAACAGTACTCTCTCACTGCCCGGGGAAATCATTATATTTATGTAATACTATTTAAATTATTTTTTATTTCTAAAGCTTACTGCTTCTATATAACATAAACAAATGAAGGTTCAGTGAATCCCCCCCTCTGAGAAAATATAATATGTATTGGTGTGGGCTTGTGGGGTATCACTGTTAGAAGTGGCAATACCGTATTAGTATAGCTAGCTCCTGTCATTGGCCTGATAAGAATTGACAATAAAGCATCATGGAGATTTGCTATCACTGAATTAACACTATAAAGACATATGCTGGAAGAATTCCCTTTGTTCCACCACCAATCTCTAAATATTAGAAGCTTTGGACAACCATTTTTGTGTTAACTAACTGCTTGTATTTTTTGTTTTATAAAATACCAAACAGCTGATGATGTATGTTTACTACATACATACAAGGAAAATGTATTTTTCTGCATTGTGAACATTGTTTTATAAAAAGATAATGTCTAGTACTATAACATTGTAATGCGTCGAATCGATGTCCTCAGTTTACCCGCACTTAAATTATTGATTTTTCTCTGTGAGCTTACGGCCTTACATTGGTACACATGTTTGAAATTATTTTCTATTCATAATTTATGATGTGGTAAAAGTGCATGGAGTATGATGTGATAAATAAGTTATAAAATGTGATCTATAGCACTTCTGTCAGGAATGCTGCGGAAATACAAAATCAATTAAATAAAGGACTTTTTATTGAACATGTCGTACCGCTTTGATGTTACCCCCCTCCCAGAGAATTATTCTATACAAACACAGCAGAGGCCCTAGCACACTCGCTCGATAACTATCGGTAACTTCTCATCGTTCCCTAGGACAACTGCACATCGCCAATGTACAGACAATAGTTGATGTCGAATATGGCCAGTCCCCTGCGACCAATTTCACAAACAATACCTCAAACATGGGGCAGGGCCACAACTTTTGTTGTTTTCCATGGGCCACGGAAAGTAAAAACATTGTAGCCCCGACATAACTATCCACAAAGTGTGTAAACATTTTCGTCAGAGGAGACGCCGCTTTAGGGACACTTAGTCATTGTCATTGTCACTTTTTCGTTGGCGATCTGTAGCTATGCTAGGGAACGATGAGAAGTTACCGATAGTTATCGAGTGAGTATGTTAGGGCCTCTGTTTGGCTGTAACAGTGGTGTGATGGGACAGACAAATTACTACATACTCGTATGTAGGGCCAGAGGGGAATATTGTGTTCTCGATGTTGTCACCACTTTAAATAGAATACAATCATATACATAATACATATTTAAATATTTTTTTATCTCATTTTTATTTTTTCATCAATGCAGATTCCTTTACAAGGTACAGTTATTCACTAATTTGTCCAATACAAACTTGCGTATAATATATTATTATTAATTAATTTACACTTAGAAACTAATAACAAAACAAGCTTCCAATTACCAGATTCATATTGAGCATTTATGCTATGGTTTTTTTTTTTTTTTAATTGCTATTTGACAATTCATTATAAAAGCTAGGGCCACTAAAAGTCTATGTACAGTAAACGTCTCCAATTTATGAATGATGTTCTCTGGGTGGCTGGCCGTTTTCTACAATCCATACCGATCCACTTTTGGCTTTGGAAAGAATTTCTGATAGCGATTTTCCAACGTGAGCAGGGCTGAAATTAAATAAAATGACATGTGAAATAATTTGAAACATCTATACATTTATGAATTTCTACCTAAAGATGAGCAAAGACAAAGTGAACATCAAAAAATACCAAAATTCCCATTTATTACTTTTACTCGTAGCTTCTCATTTCTAGGATTTTTTTTTGTATATTTGCCAACTTCCCAACTGCCTGGGGCCAGTGGGTTTGTGGTATCACCAATTCAAGAACTTGAGGATACATATACGTTGGTAACTTGATGATCGGACAACTCATCACCTCCTTTGAAAAGTCATTAAAAGTGATGAATTTTTTTAAATAGGCAGTTCACCCTAAAAAGAGTGCTTTGTGGAAGGGGTGTTGAAATGCCACTTTGTTGAGTTGTCGGGAGCCCTGATAACTTATTGGAGTCTATAATTAAAATAAATTGATGATTACGTTTGCAACTTGCAGTTGGCATTATCTCTCTGCCACGCTGTTTCAAATTCTGAAGACATGAGTTGTTTCCTTATGTCCTTCACAAGGCTGGTGTCCGTCACGGAGGGGCACAGGGCGATTGTGCGCACACCGGTCAGCCCCACATGGTACGAATCCTTAAACAAGATGTCTCATTAGATACATGTATAAATTGTATAAATAAATTCCAAACAGGAAAGCCACAACTTTCACAACGATACAAAAAACTAACAGAATAGATACATTTTTTAAATTTTAATTTTTTTAGGTTCGTATCCATTTTTATCATCATCAACCATTCTTATCTATGATGCCAATAAAATAAATAATTGTGAATGATAAAATTAGTACATTATCATCAAAAGACTGGCAGAATAGTCAGGGAATGAAATTTAAAAAATTTAAATTAAAAAGCTAGATAATAAATACGTTTTTTCCGAAAATCTGTAGTACAAGCACAATTCTGGTGAATCTAAGTCATGTTTTTAGACTCTGTAGAATAGCTTTTTTGATTGGAGCTTTTATTTTCCAGTAAATCTAGTCCAAGGTTAAAATTTTGAAAAAATATGAATTTGTCTAACCTTTATGTGCGGTTGAAGAAGAACTTCTTCGACTGTTGTGACAATTACTGCCATCTGTGTTTATTTTTATTTTTAAAGGGTTCTCGCCTTCGCTAGAATATTTTTATCATTTTCCGAAACTTGGATGAAATATGAAGAGCGAATCTCATAATTTTTATTGCATTTCTCAATACAAGCGACCAAATTCAACAGCCGGTGGTGTGGCTGTGTAGCGTTCATCTGTAGACATGAACGTCTATGATGAATGTCTACAGATGAATGAGAAAAAAAAAAATTAAATGCTCAGATTAAAAAAGGAGGTATTTGGGTTCTCTATGTGATATTCACTAATTTCTCGCTAGTACCATGAGTTTCTGGATATACCATGTATATTTAAGGATATTCCATATTAAGTTTAAGATTAGACTTTCGTAATTCAATATGTACCTGGTTTGTGTGAAAGTATTACGAAACAATACTGCCGATTTAGCCAAAAAGACAGTTGGGAATTTGCAAAAATCATTTTCTGATGATAATTTTTTTATAATAGGTTGATAAAGAGAGGTCTCGTATATCAGAACCTGACTTGCAAGTTTCCAGCTGTCTTTTTGCTTATGTTAAAAGAATACGTGAATTAAGTCGGTAATTGCCAATGACTAAATAAAATACCCTAATGCCTCGCTCTGACTGGGCGAGTATATTAGTAACTAAACGTATCCGAACACCACAATTTTAGTAGAGTAGGTTAGTCAGCTCTTTAGTAGATTGAATTCATTTGGTTCTATTTTTTACCCCCTCAATGCGTCCCTGCGCACTGATATGCGCAGTTCATCCATAGACGCAGTCACGCGCGATATGTCGTCCCGTTGAAGCTAAAATGCTACTCTAAAAAATATTTTTTTTTGAGGTTAATAATCTATTTTCGTGTCCATAGTTTATTTATTTTCATCTCACTTATTTATTCTTCCAAGTTTAGCAAGTTCCTCGCCACTTGACTTACTACTTGTCAGGTGCGAACAAGGCATAAGAGAGGACTTGGCATATCAATAAAACATTCTGTTCAAAAGGTTATACAAAGATGAAACGTTATGATAAATAAAAATAAATGTTATGCCAAGATGAAACCAATATTAATTATAATTACTTATATAAACTGAATAATAGCCATGGAAACTACCACGATTTTTGTTTAACCATTTTACCAGAATATAATATACCAAACAGTATGGATCGGTATGCCAAGTTCTCTCAGGTATTTTGTTTAGTCATTTGTAATTGCGAATCTTGCTCTGGACATTTTGGAAGTCGGGATATTATGTTAAAACTGTTTGGGAACACCTTAATAATTTATTTATTTTCTCATGTTCTCTCTAAAATGGTTATACACCAATATATCACAATGGCAGTTTTACTATTTTGTGACATGTGTTAAAAGATAGTTGCTGAACTGTCTGTAAGTGACATTGAAAATGTTGATGGTCCACGCAGACTCGTTAAGCAGTTGAGTCGCTCTGTTTATTGGCACATTCTGATAGGCAGAAGTCCTCACTTTCGGAGCATAAAGTGCATGGGATCTCCCACGAGTATACTTGTTAGGGACATAAAAATGAACCTTTTTTAACATAGGCGGATTGATTCCAGAGATTAGCTTAAAAAAGTGTTTACCTAAAAATATTTTTCTGCGGACTTCTAAGGTGTTGAAATCGAGCATCCCTGTTAAGAACAAGGATGGATACAGGAATGGATAGTACGTATATTCCCTCATATATAGGTAACGCATAAACCTTATTTGTACTTTCCATTTCTAGGATATGGTTTTGTTCAGAAGGGGTCCAAATAATGGAACTATATTCCAGAATGCTACGATCAAGTGCTTCATATGTTCTACGTATTGCAATTAATATAATACAATAATTATTGAGTATTAAAAGAATGTATAATTTTTTCCAAATATCGAAATAACCATAATATTATTTCGATATTTAGAGACAAATTTAAACATCATATTTACTTTCAATGTATTTAACCTATTCCATCCGAGCCCCCATAATTTAAGGCGGCTATGTTAGAAGACATTCCCTCCGAGCTGCCATAATTTAGGGCTCCCGAAAGCATGTTTTTTAGTTTTAACAAAAAACTAGTATGCATTTACATCCAACGGTTTTTTTGACAGGACAAGTTAGCACCAAAATTAATCAATAAACCAGGACAAGTTAGCATCAAAATTAATCAATAAACCAGGACAAGTTAGCACCAAAACTAATCAATAAACCAGGACAAGTTAGCACCAAAATTAATCAATAAACCAGGACAAGTTAGCACCAAAATTAATCAATAAACCAGGACAAGTTAGCACCAAAACTAATCAATAAACCAGGACAAGTTAGCACCAAAATTAATCAATAAACCAGGACAAGTTAGCACCAAAATCCATCAATAAACCAGGACAAGTTAGCACCAAAATTAATCAATAAACCAGGACAAGTTAGCACCAAAATTAATCAATAAACCAGGACAAGTTAGCACCAAAATTAATCAATAAACCAGGACAAGTTATCACCAAAATTAATCAATAAACCAGGACAAGTTAGCACCAAAATTAATCAATAAACCAGGACAAGTTAGCACCAAAATTAATCAATAAACCAGGACAAGTTAGCACCAAAATTAATCAATAAACCAGGACAAGTTAGCACCAAAATTAATCAATAAACCAGGACAAGTTAGCACCAAAATTAATACAGTTGCTGTGGTCAGTTTCAGTTAAAATAATTCCGGGATGGGTTAATAAACTTTGGGGATTTTTTTCCTGTGCGGGTTTTAGAACTCCACTACTTGATTATTACCCCGTAAGATCTGGTGAGTCCAACAATGGCGTATTGTGTGGCGGTGTAGATAGGGGTGGCCACTTGGGGGCGTACGTAGGCTGTGCCTGCCACGTTGACAACGGTGCCCCCGCGGCCCCCCCTCTCCCGCCCCATGAAGCGGTAGGCTAGTAAGGTGCCTCGGATTACGCCATTCTGAAAAATAATAAGTAATTAAAAACAAAGTGAAAGACACTCTCAATATCCCCAAGGTGAAAGACCACCATTCAGAATCGAAACATTGCTTTATTTTTGTGACCAGATCTGAGTTGCCAGGTGCTCCCCACCATCTTCTTGCCCATCCCTCCCTCCCCATTACCTTCAGCCTCACAACATACCCTAATTGGAGATGTCATAGTCCTACTGGTTCCAGACGGTTGGCAGCAGCTGCGACTCTTGTGCAGTATTCACAAAAAAAGGAAAATCAGCCAGAAAAATAATTTCTGGATAAACTTAGGACTAGTTGTTTCACAGAAATTGAACAATTCATCAAATTTAAAAGTTAATATTCTAGTTCTGTTATTTCGTTTTGTGAAACAACTGGCCAATAGTGGACAAGTGGGGTAGAAGTAAGGTAATCTTTGCTATGAGATGATTTTTTAAATCGGAAGTGCTAATATTTATTTAAGTTTTTTTCGATTATCATAGCCACCTCTGGGCTGGAGCCTCAAAATACCTGATAAGCTTCTTGATTCTAAAGGAGTGCTAACAGACTGATTACAATCTTTAATGCACAGGCGCAATGTGGGCATGCTCTAAAGCAGTGATTCTTGACCGGGGTGTCAGCGCCCCTTTGTGGGCGTTTTGGAGGTCTGGGGGTGCGATTTTAAATGTTTAGCATTGTTTATGGTTATGTTTATTTTTAGCATTGGGCGCTACAAAAGTTCGAGTGGGCATTGTGTCAATATAGAAAAATAAACTCATTCACGAGCTATGCACATATACAGATATATTTTTAAACTTTCTTCAGACGCTTTGATTTTTTAAGTTCTGTTTATTGAACTAGTACTAAACTGAAGCATAATACTCAATATCATGCTCTTCATATATTATAAAGGCCCATTCAAAAAGGTTCGAAATACCACCTATGAGTGAATGTTTTGTTCTGTCCTTTGCCATTGCAAAAATAAACATTGGGGTGGTAATATAGGGGATAATAATTTCCTTGTCTATACTGCCCAGACAGGAGCCCTCTTGTGAGGTTAAACATAAAAAAAATAAACTTCGAAAAGAGAATAAAATACCAAAAACTTGAATTGTCTGGAACATAACGTACAGAATGAGGAGCTTATCTCCGCAGTTAGGGGAGTTGCTTGTATTTTGTCATAGAGAAATTTATGGATAAAAAAATAAGCTTTACAAACATATCTTCGTAGTTATCAAATGAACAAATTATTTTTCAAATATATTGACTTTTTTATATTCACAATATCTAAAGTGGTGTTGCTGGAACTCCTACGTCGAAGATACATAAGTCTATCTGTACAAAGTTTCCCTTTGCAATGCAATGAATTGGGTGATTTCTTTATCTACTATACAGCGCCGGATCTGCCATACGTTCAAAAACGTGCAAAAAACCTGGCGCCCACTACGAAGGGGCGCCGTGATAAAATAAATATTGTTTTAAAATTCAATTAAAATATTCCCCGAATCGTTTAAAAATTACTCGTAATACGGAATTATTAGTTCGCGCTGGCAACACTCACTTTCCATATGCGTGAACCTAATGCGCGCGCATCGATGGTTAAAATTTAACGAAATACGGATTTGACTTACGTCAAGGAATTTTTTTCCAAATACAATATATTTCATACGAACGTAAGACCTATTTTTCCTTGTTGCTCTTACGACCATTGTATTGTTCGAAATTCAACAAACATTGTGATTGGTTCATTGATCGCTTCTCGTACGTATCTCCCTTCGTTGATTACAAGTTGCTCTTTGATGATAGTTCGTCGCTTTCGCCGCGTTATTGGTTTATTTATGTTGCCATTCGCGCGCGATTTGGCACCATATTAAACAAACTGATCAGAATATTATTATTTCTGAACTAAACTGCCTCCTGTTTTATATTATATTTTGTTATAATGTTCTTATTTTGTCCAGTGTCATATATAGCTACCGCCAGGTCACTTGGAAAAGTTACTCTTGATTCTTGTTGGCGGGATATTAATTTATTTTAAAGGTATTGCATTATTTTTTTTATTTTTTTTTATATGTATATAAATTTTTTATCTGAATTTAAAAAAAAGTTAGGGGAGGGGGCGCCATCGGTACTTCCTGCACAGGGCGCCAGATTTCGTAGAACCGGCGCTGCTACTATATATTGTTTATTGGTGATTTAAAAAAAATCTGTTATATAACACTATTTTAAATTTATAACCAGACAGGTAGGATAGAAAAAATCTTTACCAAGTTAACATCGACCTCTAGTTCCCAGAATCTGTCATTCATGACTCCTGCATTGTTGATGACTATATCTAGTCCTCCGAATACTTTCATAGTCATCACAAATGATTCTGGAAAATTAAACAATGCAAGTTAATTATTTATCAGAAATTTAACAATTCATTAATTAAATGCAAAAGTTATTTTCAAGTTTTTCTTTGAATTCCTGTATTTGAACTTTCGCCCAGTAATATAACTAAAATACAATCTTTAGATGTTGAATAGAAAACCTATCTTCCTTTTCAATCCCAATACTTGAACTGTTCTAAAATGCATATCTGTGTAATATTTAAAAAGTGGCAAAAGTTATTGTGAATTACCCACATATTTGTCATGGAGACAAGTAAATAAATTTAATAATTTTTTTTTTTTTTAAATGCACGTTTTCGAGAAAAATATTAAACACATGAAATAAATTTTCACTTATTTCCAGAGTAGAAAATACTCTCAATATGGCATTGTTTGAAATGGCTTTACTTAAGTCCAATAACATTATAAAAATAAGTATAAACTTCTCCCTTCTCCTTCCAGTTTCCCCAATTGGATTTTTGAAAGTACCACTTTGTCTAGTGTCTAATGTAATGTTAGTACCTTATACAAGGTCCACTATAAACGTCCCATACAAAAACTTTTGATTATATAAATGTTATAATCAAAGACAAAAACGTAAAATGTCCCGCCACTTCACAAAATATGCTTGTCCATATTATTTTTCTTTGTATTACTACAAATGTTTTGAAGTGATGAGTTTTGTATTAATTTTCACTGCGTTTCGTGTATATGCTTCACCTCACCTCATTTGAAGTGGGACACCTCAACACCTCATTTCAGTATTGGAGTAGGTACCTCATATAAACTCATTCTGAATTTTTTGTGTCCTACGCCACACTTATGTAGGGGGAATACGCAAAAATACGAAAAATGCGTATTATAGCGTAGCATTTTTAGGCCACGTAGACAAACTTCCAACCTATTTTTTTATATGAGTCATGTATATCTATGTAGTTATGTAGTACACACATAGGCGAAAGAAGACATAAGTACCTACTTCATATATCCATAAAAGCCATAAAATGTAAACTGACATATTATCCTACTGAAAATTTATGGTTAATTTGTTTGAAAAATCAATTAATGAAAAATTCTGGTTTACCTTCAAATTGTGGATAATCGGTGACATCACATTGACAGAAAAGAACACTTTTCTTCCCGTACTTTGCAGCTAACTCATCTGCAACTTGCTCTCCTACCTCTGAATCAATATCGCAAATGGACACCTAAAAATCATATAAAATTTTTAAAAATCTGCCTACCCTTTATTTCTGCATTACGATGACAAAAAATTGTAATTTCCTAATCTAAAACAAATGTATTAGTAAGTACCTACCTATTTTATGTTCGTAGAGATAAATTTGGAAAGTGTAAAAATATTGATATTATTTGTCTAAAGAAAGGAGAACCAGTATTTTGAAAAAAAGATCTATGCATGTTTACACACTTATGCTTCACACTCGTAACATAAATACTCACTTTGCACAAAATAACCATTTTTACTAATTATTGTAATTATGTACTATATTAAGTACAAAATAATATTTAAAAAATGTTATCTTACTGCATTGTATTAAAAACTGCATGTTTTAAGACGAATTTAATTTAATAAAGTGATTTATTTATGCAAATAGAAAGAGTCAGTGTTGACGCACCTTGACACCATGCTTCAGTAATTCTTCGCAGCAACTAAGCCCGATGCCCGCCGCTCCTCCCGTCACGAGAGCGACTTTCCCTTTCATGTCCATTTTCCGGAACGTCTCGCAGCTCACAGTTTGTCAGATTAATTCCGAAACACAGCGGAGGAGAGTGTTGATTCGACGGGTGAATGTAGCATTCAAGACGCGAGGTGTGCCGTGTGCCAACGTAAAGTTAGGGGTTCTCGCCTTGAGACATAGATATACCAGTCACCCTAGAGACTAAACTGCTAAACTTGCTACAGGCTGTGGCTGAGGGTAGCGCGGGGCGCAGGGGTGCGGGTGTGTTTTGGTGCCGGCAGACTCACGCGCGACGGCCGCGCCCTGCGCACAAGGGGGTGGATTGGGTTTCACAGACCCCGATTGCCTCTCTTTTCCTCATTTCCCCCCCTTTTCACGAACTTCACTCCGGTGTGGAATTTCTTTGTTTATGTTGTGCTGGTTGTGTTTACTTCAGTTATTTTTGTCGATGACGCACTTTTTGTTTGAATATTATTTAGCAACTACAAAACAGAATAAATACTTCCATCTGTTTGTGGCCTACCTGTACGGGTCTCACTAAAATTTCTCCAGCGAAAGCTGATGTCGTGGAATTTGTTGGTACCTACAGTCAACGTAACTATTTTTAGCTCGAAAAGCCATAACCTCCTCAAGCCAAGACGCCTAAATATTGTTCCACATTTTCAATTGTTTGGTAATCAAAGAGTGTTGAAACGCGGGCTACGCAGAGCAGTAACTATCAGTATTTATTTTTTTCGAAGAAAACTTCTTCGGAAAGGTTTTTACTTTGTGATGGCATTATTTATTTTAATGAAAAGACAAATAACTTTGTTTACATCACTTTTATCAATACACAATCTACATGTTTCATGAACGATGTTCACATCATCAGGATCAAATGTATACTAAACTTAAAAATTAAATATAGATCACATATGGGAGGAAAGGCTAGAAGGAAGGAGAAAAAAGTAAGGGTGGGGGAAGTTTATTACAATTAGGTATTTCAAAGTCATTAGCAGGGAAAGACCGGTTAAGTGGGAAAAGGTGAACAAATAGAATTCTACGCCATTGATTACTAAAATGTTTAGAAAAAGAGTAGATATATTATAGTTTTAAGAATTTATGTTTATTCTTTTTATTTGGTATTTGATCTATTAAAAATTATTTAGTATTCGACTTTGAAATCCCTAATTGTAATAAACTTCCCCCAACCTTACCCCTTCTCCTTCCTTCTAGCCTTTCCTCCCATATGTGATCTATATTTAATTTTTAAGTTTAGTATACATTTGATCCTGATGATGTGAACATCGTTCATGAAGCATGTAGATTGTGTATTGATAAAAACAAAGTTAATTGTCTTTTTGTAAATGTAAACAAAGTTATTTGTCTTTTCATTAAAATAAATATTGCCATCACAAAGTGAAAACCTTTCCGAAGAAGTTTTCTTCGAAAAAAATAAATACTAATAGTTACTGCTCGGCGTAGCCCGCGTTTCAACACTCTTTCATTACCAAACAATTGAAAATGTGGAACAATATTTAGGCGTCTTGGCTTGAGGAGGTTATGGCTTTTCGAGCTAAAAAATCGTCGACTTAATCCCTTCATTGGCAAAGCAGGACACATACTCTCAAGCTTTTTCATTCCTAGCTCACTTGCGTTGGCAAAACGTAATAACTGAAATTACTCACCACGTATGAAAGTATTCTTTAGTTTAGATACATACAACTTATTAGCAATGCAGTAAAATGACTCAGACTCAGAAAACCCGAAAGGTATTTATACATAAGCAAGCAATTTATATATAAAAGTAATGTAACCATAACTTTTAGTCTGCTGATCTTCTGATACGCAAAACCACAACCCCACTTACAACAAATTCATCAAGCATCCGAGCATAATTATATCCTTCCTTGGTTTTGGGTTTCCACCTTTTCTTTTCTATGATCTAATTAATCGAATCTATGAAATAGATCAGTGAGAATAGGCGTTCTGCGCAATATAATGCCCGATAGAAATAGAAATTGAATCGACTTTCAACTCTCATTCTATCAAATCAATAGATCATAGAATAAATATGGTGGGAACCGTAGTTACAGGTTTTAAAGAGCGTACGTTTGAATGTATTTGTGCACACCGATATATAGTGGTTCAAATTGGTTCGAAATATTATGTAGTTTGAAACACCCTCCCCCAGTCCCCTCTTACCTCGCAGTAGTCCCAACTACACAGTACCTACTCCACTACACAAGTAGGAATCTCTTAAAAATAAATCTACTGTACCTTAGGTACATGGTTGGAAATTTCGTTTTACCCTTTTCCCTAAATACGACTTTATTCATAACAGAGCCAAAACCCATTGCGATCCTGTGCAATGTACGTAGTGTGTGGTAGTGTGTTGCGCATGCGGAGTGCATAGATTGCATAGGGCAAGTGGGTGTCATAGCAAGTGGGGGCCAACAACTACTTTTCAAATCCTGCGTCTATCCCATTTCCCACCACTTTTCATAATAACAATAAAGTTTTTCATATTAACCTTCTCAAATTAAATTTTCTCGTTTGTGGATGGTACCTACTTATTTATATCGTATTTGGTAGTAGGTAGGCTTTCTTGCAAGATTTTTTCATCATAATGTGTTCCATTTTTCAAGCGTAGGACAGATGTTTTAACAGATATATTATTTTCATTGGAGGGAAAAATAGTAAGCGCCTCCGCCCACTCAGGCAACTGAAAACTCTCAACTGCCAACTGTCTTTGTATGACAATGTGATGGCCCGCATACTACACAATCACACAAAACCCCGTTGTCAATGGTAACGCAAGCGGTGACTTGCGACCATCTTGCGACCATATTGCGACCATCTTGCGACTGTCACGGCTGATTACCCTGGGCGGCCGTTGCTAGGTTGCGAGCTGTCAGCTGATTGTTCTTCATCTATGGTTAAACAAGCTTTTTGACCAATCAAGACAGAGAAAACAGCCGGTTTTAGTTGGTTTTCAGTTGCCTCAGTGGGCGGAGCGCCTAACGCCATGGTAACGCCGTTCTTCCATGGAGCTACGTTCAAGCGACGCGATCGCCGCTCGTCTGTATTTTCAATACTATTATTAGTGTTTAAAATCGCCGCCAGGCGCTGCACTAGCAAAATTGTATGACAGGTAGCGGTAGCGTCGCTTGTAAATAGCTACGTGAACGATGGGCTTAAGATTTTCCGGTTTTGGGACTGGTTGGAGGTCGTTCAATCATCGTATTATGCCTATTCTATCAATTTTCGTAATAACTTTTTGAAAAATGATGTTTCTGTAAATTATACAGTCTTATCAGATAATGCATTTGCATATGTATAAACCTTGTATATTATATCTATCATTAGTGGTTTCCCCTGAATAGCTACTTATATTTAGAGAAATAATGTCTTTCTCCCTCAATTTATATACAGAAGTTAAATAAATAAGACGTTAGTTAAATAAAAGTTAGATGACAATAAACAGAATAGGAGGAAGTTGAATAAACCACGTAGCTAAACTTAACCTGCCAGATTTGTGATCTTTAACCTTTAGCAAGCCAGGTGTTTTTAGAAAAAAACTGCGCGAAATTAGCTTCCCGGATTTTGCTAAAATATCGTATAAAAAAAAAGGAATTGGTTTTTTTGTGATTGTTTCCTGTTTGCCAGATAATGTACCTTATTATTCATATATATTTCATGATAATATCGTTACAAGTTTTCCCAGAATAGCTATTTTTAACAAAAAAATGTATGAAAATATTTCCCATTCAACAAAAAAATTTAAATAATATATTCATACGAAAATGATCAATTTTTTTTATTTCTCTACAAACCTCTACACCCTACATGAAAAAAAACAATTCAAAGGTGTTTTCGGAGAAGTAATGATATAAATACTTGTTGGAAAATGAAATGACAGTTGAAAACCGTTTGTTAGGCGCTCCGCTGACGAGGCAGCTGAAAACCAACAAAAACCGGCTGTTTTCTCTGTCTTGATTGGTCAAAAAGCTTGTTTAACCATAGACGAAGAACAATCAGCTGACAGCTGGCAACTAGCAATGGCCGCCCAGGGCAATCAGCAGTGACAGTCGCGAGTCACCGCTTGCGTTACCACTGACAACGGGGTTTTATGTATCGGAGTACCTAATAATATTTCGACTTGAGTTTCTGCAGGCAGTGCTTTGTCGTGCGTGAGACGTTTAAAAGGGGTCCATGTCCAAGTGTAAAAGTTTGATCAGGATCTCTTTGTGGTTGACTTTTTGGCCTTTTATTGGACTTTTTCGTTGTTTGTTTTTGGGGTGCTATGCCGTGTTGCGCTTCCTCCTTCTTTAACCGACGTTTCGGACAGCGTTGCAGTGTCCATCATCAGGGCAGATCCGACGATGCAACGCTGTCCGGAACGTCGACTAAAGAAGGAGGTAGCGCAACACGGCATAACACCCCAAAAACAAACAACGAAAATGCTTTTGGCCGTAAAAATCTAAAAACATATCTTTTATTGGACTGTTCATTTGGTCGTCGCGTCGTTTCATTTTCCTTTGAAATCGGTTCAAGGTTCAAGTAAAGGCATTTTCAATAGAGGGTGGTAGGGAGGGCGTGCAGCATGCGCCACCCTAGTTATCCATGAACACAACGAATAAAACGCCACTCTAGGAAAGTAGACAGGCTTTTTGTATTATTGGATACCCACCTGCTTACTATCTACAATATTATATTCGTTTTCTCACTACCAGCAACATCAATGTTTAAAAAATTTTTAATTGTATTCGGCAGGCAGCGGTTTATCGAGTAGGTGTACTACCTAGGTATATCTGATACAATGAAATAAAAACACAATTATGTAATAAATTAATAATAAATGTATTCGATATTACAACAGAATCTGGCCAATTCAATAATAGGTAATTATTTCAATAGGTAGGTACATTCGCTTACCTACTCAAAAACACTTAATTTTTCTCGCGTAAAAAGGGTGAAATTTACATTAGCTGGGTGAATACAAATTAATAATATAAAGTTTCGATTATTTAAGGCAGTTATAAAGTTTTTTGTTTGAATAAAACTTGCGTATATAATGTAAAAATAAAAAAAACACTTTTTCATAAAAAAACATGGAAATATCACAAGTTATTTTGTACAATCTTTATACATAAATCGGTTTCAAAATTATTGTCAAATGAAATATTACATTTATTTACACATTTATATATACATACCTATTGACATTAGCAGAAAAACCGCCCTTGTAACGAAAAAAAATATCACAGATGATGCTATAAAGACAAAATATTTTACTCCAAAATATTTAAAATCTTATTTCTTTGGGTAGCAATAAACAACTAACTTCCAAAAATAAATTGCCTGGCCATTGTTATGCGTGACTCGATAATTAATTATTCTCCTCATAATTTCACACCTTACATAAAGTATTTTTATAAAAAAACATTTTTCAAATAACCGTCAACGGTTCTAAACATTGCTAGTTACCCAGTTAAATTTTAATTTCGGTCAATCAATCTCTACATTAAATAATCTACCAATGTTATAAAAAACTATTATTATAAGATCATCACAAATTACATCATCTTTGGAAGAACAAATTAACAAGAATTGTTCCAAGTGGGAATAATAATATACGGTAGAATATGGTAAATAATAATTATATATAATCAATAATCATTTTTGTAAAAGAAATAAAAGATTGCTAAAAATATAATTACAATTGAAGGCAGAGGTAACTCCTCGTTGACAATCGTGCCATTTGAATGATCTTCTGGGATAAAAACGGTACTTAATTTGTTTTCCAGGAAGAAGTGTCTACATTTTTATAATGTCTAAATTAACTTTTTCAAAGGTTGTTTTAAATTTAGATCCCAACCAAGTTTCAGTAAAAGTTATGTTATTTTCAATATTTATGCGAAGCTTCACATTAGTTTATAGTTTTAAAAAAAAAAACGAAACGTGTTAATTAATTTTAAAGTCAAATGAATTCTCTAAATTATATTGAAATCGGCTGTTATATAACTGACCCGCCATCTTAAAATAAATTAAAACTAAATGAAAGTGTGAAGTCGTGTCATCCGCCGGGTGTGTAGTGTGCAGTGTGCAGCGGGCGTGGAGCTAAGTGGCGCAATCGGAGTGGTCGCCCTCCCAGGGGGCGCAGCGGTGGAACCAGGCGAAGTCGCGCACGTTGGGAAGCCCCGGGATGACGCAGGCGCTGAGAGCCGACCTGTTCAGGTTCATGGGGGCGACCTGCTTCCAGCGGTTCTTCCTGCCGTCATAGTACTCCACAGTGGGGATGGTCGTAGCACCTACTGAGACAATATATTTTAGCATGAAGTTAATAGTTTTGGAAGGACCTTTTTGCCGCACCTGCCCTCGTTAATCTACCCCGAGATCCAACACTGTACTTATTATTCTACGCTCCAAATAATTTTCCGATTTTTTTTCAAATTTTACCTAAAAATTCCAACTTTGGACTCGATTTACTAGAAAACG
The DNA here is from genome assembly GCA_951813805.1 of Limnephilus auricula. NCBI lineage: Eukaryota > Metazoa > Arthropoda > Insecta > Trichoptera > Limnephilidae > Limnephilus > Limnephilus auricula. Next base: position 6,253,563 of record OX638396.1, read on the forward strand.
TAAGCTCAAATAAATAAATAAAATATTCCACAAAATGATATAGGTTCACCAATTTCCCGCTTGTAACACGTGTTTTTAAACACCGTGTATGGTCAGTTATCTTGGAAAATATGTGGCCAGAAAGTTTATTTTATTGAAGTAAAACTTCTTTAGGTGCGATATTTATGACGAGTAATTTAGGCGTTTTTCGGACGGAAATCACGTTCGGATATCGATACAATTACCGCCATCTGTGTTTGTTTTTTATTTTTAAACGGTTGGTAAGGGACATGAATGTCTACAGATGAATGATACACCACTGGCAGTTGAGTTTGGTCGCCTGTATTGAGAAATGCAATAAACATTATGAATGAATTTGCTATTCATTTTTTCCTGGGGGGGAGGGGTGGCTTGGATTCCCTCAGGAAGTCATCCTATAAATTTCGTTACACACAAATTTCACACGTTGTGAAATTGAGCCTTTGTAAAACATTACTCTGAAAGTAAGCTCAAGGGTCACACTTGACTGACCGTATGTTTACAATGTAAGATTGATTATAAAGTGTAGCAAGCAATCGGGCTTTTATTTTAACTATTGATACATGAGAAACTTTTATTGTACACAATTTTTTGAGGTTAAAAAAATTCATCGTCTCAACACACTTTGTGAGTTGTGTATGGAAAACGTCTAAATAAAAATACGTGGAACAAAATTTGTTCAATTCGCATCTAGAATCGCTGGTTAAAAATGCTCGAAGTCGTGTTACACTCTGAATAAAATTGCATTAATTGTAATTGTGTGACTTGATTTTAAATTCATGAGAGTATTAAAAATTACAAATGAAACATGTATTTCATTACACATGTACACAAGATATATAAGACAAGGGGTACGCAGGCTCTAAAAGGTTGACAACCGCTGCAGTAGACTTCTATCTGGTGCCATCTATGGGTAATAGCTATTACACTAATAATAATAATAATTCGATAATTTGTAGAGCGCCGTTTTTATGAAAAATCACCTCAAGGGCTCTGTAGGTACAATTATGACTATGAGTATTTAGGATATTATAAATCCGGCCTCTCAAAATGGATATAATTGCTAAATTATGTAAGTAGGTAGGCACTATGTACTTGCAACATCAAATATATTAATTTAGTTCAAGTATATTTTTTGCTGTCTACGTCTCCGCAAAAATACGAGAATGGTGTAAATAATGAAGTGTACTAGCTGTTTGTTACCCGGCGTGCGTTGAAATGCAACTTAAATAAAGAAATTGTATCTCCCTGCGTGTCCTTTCCCATTCGTCACCGTTCCCCTTCTGCCTCCTCTTCTCCTCCTGAGACCCCTTCCCCTCCCGCGTTACCCTTTCCCATTCGTCCCCGTCCCCCTTCGCGCGAATCTCCCTCATGCATTCCCCTTCCCCCTCACTGCCTTCCCCCTCCATCGTTCCCCTCCCGCAAACCCCCTCCTTTATTCCCCTCCGCCCTCCCGGATTCCCCTCTGGCCGTGTTTCCCTGCCGCCAAACTCCATAAAATACACCAATTTTTTAAACAACTCGTGTGTGATTATTTCAATTTTTTTAATGCAAATTTCATAACGCCAGAGCTCAACAGTATATATTAAAAAACCTTCGCGGGCATGTTCATAACAATTAAAAATAAAAATAATCGCAAACACCATAGGAAAAAAACACATCAAATCCTTAAGAGGATACCCGGCGGTGATTTTTCCATACAAACGTATTCCCTATTTATCGCTCTGGATTTTAACCCTAGAGAAAATATTGTTTTTGCATAAAATAGATATCAACTACTAGCGCGTGTCGGTACTTTTTGTTTTTTTTGATAAGTTACTTTTTATAGAAGTTATGACCTTCCAAAAATCAATAAAATTGACTGGTTTAAACGCCGTCAAAAGACGTTCAGTATACAAACCAGACAATGTTGTTTTAAAAAAAGCAAAACGTACAGACATAGAATAGTTTTTTCTTATGTAGTTGGTAAAAAAAAATGAAAATCAGTCCACTTTTGGAGGAGAAAAGTGGAGAATACAAAACCACCATTTTAGTTAGGTGTCAGTGCATTGTCCCTTTCGCTCAATATCCGGTGGAGTAAGAGCAACAGCGACAGAAATATTTTAGTAAAATCTATTTCTGCACCACCGAGTATCATCTTAAAGTTTCATCGCAATCGGATGAACGGTATGGTAGCGCTTAAAATACGAACAAACAAACATTAATCTTTATACATAAGATTATGTGTACTTACCATTAAATCCACCGATGGCAAATATCATCCCGTCCAGAACGACCGCTGCAAAGTTACTCCTGGTGACACCCATGTTGGCGACCGCTTCCCAGCCCGTCAACTGTGCCGGGTCGATCTTTTCACCTGATTAAAAAAAATATATATGTTACAGTTAAAACCCGTTCTTAGTTACAACACGTTTTCTCTAGTATAAACTAGTTTTCACTAAATACTTTTGTTACAACTAGAAAATGCATATCAGTGAAAACTAGTTCTAACTAGACTAACTAGAGCAGGACACGGAAATCAACCAACTTCATTGTCGTGGCAGCATCCGAGTGGCTTAGTTCCTCACTAAATGAGCGATGGATACAGATGATGAGTCGACCTCCATGATAATAGTATCTATAATATTTTTTATTAATTTTATTTTGTATTTTTAATTCTGTTTAATTTAATTTGACTTATTTATGTCTTTGATTTCAGGGGGCGCGCCTGGAAAGACTAACGCCGTTCTTCCATGTAGCTACTTTCAAGACACGCGGTCGCCGCTCGTCTGCACCTTCCATACTATTATTAGTGTTTGGAAATGCCGCTAGGCGCTGCACTAGCAAAATAGTATGACAGGTAGCGGGTAGCGGTGATTTAGTCGTTTGTCAGTAGTTGCCGCGTGAACGAAGGGCGTAAGAGCTGAATTAGAGAGAAGTCATAATGCGTATGTAAACTTCAAAGAAAAAAAATATTTTTTTAACAAGAATGGGTGAACTTTCAACACAGAGTCACAGAAAAAGCTCAGTCTGTTATGCAATATTATTACAATGATTAAGAAGACTTATTAGTTCGGGAATGCGTACGTTTCCTCTAATAAGACGACAGAGAAACCTGAATCTAAACCATTAGCTACAAATTGTGTGTCACCTAATAAAAGCCTACAAGTGAGTGATTATGATATGTGGCAACTTTTCCTGTCACGTGTCAGGCATGTTTGGAAACATCGCGCGGAAATTACCTTCCTGCCTTTTTTCAAACATCCGTATAAAAACAAAGGAATTATTTTTATACGGATTTTATTTACATTACATTACATAATAATATCGTTACAAGTTTTGCCTTCTAACTAACTTTAGCGAAAAAAAATTCTCCCATTCGCAAACCAATATTAAAAAAATATATATTTACACCAATATAACTAACTAACTAACCATCACGCCGTTTCCCCGCAGGGGTAGGCAGAGAGGACGGACTGCCAAACAACTCGGTCTTGGCACACGCTCCTTGCCTCATTCACATTCATACATCTTCTCATACATACTCTTATATTATTCTGACTCTTGACATGGCCCGACTCAAGTATCTGATTTACTTGATCGTGCCATGTCTTCCTTGGGCGTCCTCGGCTTCTTATACCGTTCACATTCGCGTCATAAATTCTCTTTACACTCCTTTCTTCATTCATTCGCTCAACATGCCCAAACCATCTAAGCGTCCCTTTCTTAATCTTACTTACTACGCTCACACCAATATGATCTGATTTTATTGTTTCTACACAAACCTGAATATACTCGTACATCCTGTATGAAAACCAACAAATCAAAGGTATTTTCGAAGAATTAATTACATTTATACTTCTTTAAAGTTGACAGCTGGTAAAGCGGGAAAAATACAAAACTGAATGTCTAAAAATAATTTACTTTAAAAAATATTCAGAGGTTCTAGATTCTAGATCAATCAAATTAATTGTTATGTCAAGAAAGATATTGGCGCATGCGATTCTGACCTTGTTCTTTATACAGTTTCTTTATATATAACGGTTAAAATCGCATAAATTTTTTTTTTTTGAAAATTGGTACCGCGCGCGCCGGCGCGTATACGGCACAGGACTGGTTAAGAAAGGGGAAGGGGCGGCGCAAATGAAGTGGCCTATACTTATGAAAAGTATAAATCCGGCACTGCCTAAAATGTCGAGATAAAATAAAGTGGTGTAATAATATATACATGTGTTTAGCCGAACTGAGCCATTGTAGCCCCCGATGGCGTACAGGAAGCCGCGGTACGCCACCAGGCTCACCCCGGAGCGGGGACTAGTCATGGGCATGATGAAGGTCCACTGGTTGCTTTCGGGATCGAACACTTCGCCCGACGTTAGGATCTCTAGGCCGTTGAGGCCTCCAATGATGTAAACCTGATAAAATACAAACTATGTTAATACGAGAACGAGAATATTGAAACATTATAGGAATAAAAAAAAAACTTAGTAAAAACAAAGTGCATAATTTACCTTTCCCTCTAAAGAAGCCGCGCTGGCATCCGACCTGTGCTTGTTCATGGGGGCAATCATTTCCCATTGGTTTTGTTCCGGGGAGTACCTCTCCACGGAGCTCAGCCGGGATAAACCGTTGTATCCTCCGAGAGCATAAATCTTCCCATCTACCAAACAAAAGTAATGTATGAAAAGATACATTTTGTCGACAAAAATAACACAAATAATAGTGGTTATATTGAATTATTCTAATATAATATTGATTTAATTTATTGAATTGTTCATTACAACGGAAATTATGAGCAAACACATTATATGAATGGCGTGTAAAATATCATAATGTGAAAACTGTTTTTATTAATTCAAATATGGCGCGCATGGCCGACTGTACAGTACATGCGCAGACCCACCGAAATCCAGTGTGGCGAACAGCTAAAATTCAATTTTGTCATTAGTAGGCTTCCGTAAAAAATAACATGTACAGTCGTACAGTCTTCATACACGAGCAACAAAAAAACAAAAACACCGTTTGACGGTCGTGAAGTGTTTGTAATTTTTTTTAATTTAATTTAATTAGCAATGCAGGCAGTGACGGATTTGCCGAAAAGCTTATGCTAAGTTTGTTACCATCGTTTAAAACAGGATCGGCCAACCCGTGGCGCCTTCAGGTGCGGCCCGTGGTGCCCGGCTGGAATCAGACGGTTCACTCGAGTGAAGGTTTACCCTATGGTTACTCGAGCGAATTTTCCCAACTTCGTTTCACTTTTGTTTCATTTCATGTTCAGACGTGTCATTCCGAGTAAAATAGGCCGAATGAAACACAGAAATAAACGATTAGTGAACTGTCTGATTCCGCCTTTAGGAACGGCCATGCGCCCTTAGGTGCGGCCCCCAACGCCCTTGGTTACAGCCCGCAATCCTTTTTTTATTGTAAGTTACAGTTTTTTGTCGTTTTTTCAACTACCATACTAGGCTAATGCCCCTGTTGCATCTGTACCATCTAAGTACCCGTGCGGCCCTTGGAATATTTTAGGTCGTCAATGCGGCCTGTGGTGCAATTTGGGTTGGCCAGGCCTGATTTAAAATATCCATATATAGGTTTCTCCTATAAGTTCAGTGAAACTTTTAGGCCGAAATAAGGGTAAATCCGGCAGTGGATTTAAGGGTGAGCGAAAGGGATTCCATTAACCTTGAACAGCAACGCTGACGTAGCATCTTGCTTGATACATGCATGCCCTCTCCTTCCAGACCTTGGTCACGGGGTCGAAGCACCGCATGGTGTTAAAGTGGTTTCTGCCGTCGAACCCTCCAATTACGTATACAAGAAGACCGAGGGCGCACACCCCGTGGTAAGCTCTGGGCGGCTGGTCCAAACTACCTATTGCGCTCCACTTGTCGGCCCTGGAAATAATGGAAAAATCGGACCAATCAACCCCGTATAATTAACCAATATACTTTTGTCATATTCATTTTTTTTAACTTTTTACCTGACATCATACGTTTCAATATAGTTCGTAGGACATCCTACCCCCCATCCTCCGATAGCGAACAAAACTTCGTAGGGATACCTTGGTTTGGAAAAATCTTCTATACTCTTTATCCTTTGACAGCTTTGCTAGAAAAAATATTCATACACAATTCAATTTAGATGCAATGTTATTAAATTTAATGGGAGACTCTTCACAAAATGTTATTTTATTCACCTGGTTACAACTAACCCACTTCCACTTCAAAACTCTTTTTAATAAGCTTTCTTTATTTTCTTGACGAATTCTAATGCAGCAAAGTAAAGAAAAAACGCGGTTAGCCCTATTATCGGGGTCGTGGTTCACCCAGCTTTTTATTGCTTTAAAGACGACCTTTTCGCGCCTGACATTCAGTTCATTGTCGTCCAATATTTCCTTCACTTCCTCTATGGAAAGTTTATTAAACTCTTCGGGATTTGACATTATTTCCACGAAGTTATGTCGGATATAAAGTTTCCCCCGTTTTTCCAGCCCTTGACAAATATATTCTTTGGCAAATTTCAAAATATTAAAACAATTTTTAGGATTTAACTTTTCTATCAAATTTTGACAACACAATTGAATAACTCCCATTATTTCAAATCTGTCAGCATAAATTAAAAGTTCTTCTACATTCCCTGCTGTTATTTTACAGCTGCCAGTGTACGCATAGTCAAGCAGTAAATTAAAATAATAACTCGATATGTCAACCGACGTTTCTTTTTTTTCGTTTTCACTTCGATTCAAAGTGTTGACAAACACATTTTGAAAATATGGACTAGCCGTAGATAATATCGCGCGATGAATTAGAATTGATTTGTTATCGGCACAGTGGATAACACCATCACATAGTATTCCCTCAATTCGGAATTCATTCAATTTGGGAGAAAATGCTACCAATTTATAGTTCTCCGGCTGACAAACACAATTTCTTCTCTTATTTGTCAATTTCCTTTTACTCATTTTCGTGCAAATATATGCAAATTATTCGTTTGTATGTGTTGGTTATTGAGTTTTGTTTATTTTTTCTGACAAATTGTTCCATGTATAAACTCTTTCATCGGTCGTATGTACATCCTAATTTTAAGCGCATTTTTAATAGTAAGTAGATACTTGGGTATTTAGTGCAGGGGTGATTGTGAACCCAGTAACTTAAAGACTGTCAAAATATAGTAGAAAATATAAAAACCGGAACTTAAAAAATTGTAGGCTGAAACATCAATTTTACTGTCAAAATGACAGTAAAATGATAATGACATTGTTTATGTAGAATACTGTAAGTAAGTAAGTAACTAACTAACTAACTAACCATCACGCCGTTTCCCCGCAGGGGTAGGCAGAGAGGACGGGCCGCCAAACACCCCGGTCTTGGCACACACTCTTTGCCTCATTCACATTCATACATCGTCTCATACACACTCTTCTATTTTTCTGACTCTTTACATGGCCCTACTCAAGTATCGGATTCATTCACTCTACATGCCCAAACCATCTGAGGGTTCCTTTTTTAATTTTACTCATTACGCTTGCATCAGCCTTGCATTCTTTTCGTATCTCCACATTTCTCACACGATCATACATGGTTTTACCACACATACGTCTCAGGGATCTCATTTCTACAGCATTCAGTCTACTCTCATCCTTTCTCTGCCAGTTCCATGCTTCACTGCCATACATCAGTACCAGTACTCCATTGTGGACTGTTAATCTTATATATTATAATAATGGTACACGGTGTATTATAAAGTTGGTTTATTGTAACAACGAGTATGTACAGTATATTAACTGCTAGCTGGGAACAGAGAGCGCTAATGATCAGTTGCAAGGCTTATATAGACACTCTGTCTCTCTTCATCTTCCGTCTCTGTCAATTACTACGGAAGTCAAGGTGAATCCTATCTCACATGGACTGCTAACTTCGCTTCTGTGGACAACTTTTTGTTGGCTCCAACGGCGTTCAACCCTCCATTAATGGAGTTACCTGCATTCACCCTTCTTTCAATATCCCTATCAGCCTTCCCATCTCTCGTAAACATACTTCCCAAATATACGAAAGTTATGGATAGTTTTGACATCAGTACGTATTTTTAGGGGGGTGATCTTAAGCCCGTGCAACGCTCGGTACTTCAGCTAGTATTAAATAAACGTGAGCAAATTCTAAACTGCTTTTAATTTTACTACAATATCATTATTCTTCATTTTGTTGTGAATTCAGATGAATGAATTTTGTGATACCATGAAAAGCAAATGTTTGGACGTACTTTGTGTGACAGAAAGTATGAAAAAAGAGAGCTGTACAAGAGTCAAAGTAGAAAAACTACAAAACGATATTATCAGAAGTGAGTATGAGAAGTGTGCAGAGATGAGACTGAATGAGAAGGAAATGGACGGTCTTAGCATAGATGAAACGTGGAACCACATAAAAGTAAGTCTTTGTGAATCTGCTAGAGACGTGTGTGGATTAAGTACGCAAGGTGGGATGACGAGATCAAGGCACTGGTCTCAGAGAAGAAGAAAGCATGGATATATCTGATAGCGTCTGGCAGTGAATCTAGTGAAGAGAGAGATCGAGCGAAAGAAGTATATAAGGAATGCAAGAAAAGATTAAGTGTCGGAGTGAAAGAACGAAAGAAACGCCCGAAAGAGGAAGAGGGAATTAAAATGACCAACCACTTCCAAGAAAACATTAAACTGTTTTGGAAGGAGGTCAAAAGATCCCGGAGTGGTACAGATAACGGAAGTATGAAAGTGATAAAATCAAAAGATGGAAAAATGTTGACGAATGAGGAAGAAATAAAAGATAGATGGATGAAATATTTTGAGGAAGTCTTTGAAAGCAATCTGGGTGACAGTGATTCCAGCGGCGAATCAGGGATGAGCGACGACGGAGTGAATGTTACCAGAATCAGCATGGATGAAATAAAAAGATCAATTAAATGTATGAATACTTTAAAGGTGATAGCCGTATAATTCTCACATGGTTGTGCAAACTTTTTAACCAGTGTTTAGAGGAGGGTTACACGCCATTAGATTGGAGAAGGGCTGTGATCATGCCGTTATACAAAGGTAAAGGGTCACGCATGGATTGTGGGAATCATAGGGCTATTAGTTTGCTAAGTTCAGTCGGCAAGCTGTATGGTAGAATATTGATTGAAAGAGTAAGAATGGAAACAAAAGATAAAATATGGGATGTGCAAGGTACTTTTACGAGTGGACGGGGTGCATGGATCAGATTTTCTCTTTGCGTATGCTCACTGAGAAGTTTCTGGCAAAAAACCAGGAACTTTTCTGTGCCTTTGTAGATCTACAAAAAGCATACGACCGCGTCGACAGGAAAAAGCTATGGAAGGTATTGTCCAAGTATGGAGTGAATACAAATCTTGTACAGGCAATCGCGTCTCTATACGAGGGAAGCGTTGCTTGCATAAGGGTAAACGGTGGTTTTACGGGGTGGTTTGACATCATAAAAGGTGTTAAGCAAGGTTGCGTAATGTCACCGTGGTTATTCAATCTATACATGGACAATTGTATGCAAGAATTGAAAGAGGCGGGATTGGGCGCGAAATTGAATAATCTGATAGTATGTTGCCTGTTGTATGCTGATGATGCGGTGCTAATTGCTAACAGTATAGAAGATCTGCAGTCTCTCGTGTCTAGGATGAATGAAGTATGTATGAATAATGAATTAATGATGAATGTAAGTAAGTCTAAAGTCATGGTGTTTGAAAGAGATAGTCAGAAAACGGTGTGCAATATAGTTGTGAATGATGAATACTTGGAGCAGGTGGATGAGTTTGTATATTTGGGAAGTATGTTTACGAGAGATGGGAAGGCTGATAGGGATATCGAAAGAAGGGTGAATGCAGGTAACTCCATTAATGGAGGATTGAACGCCGTTGGAGCCAACAAAAAGTTGTCCACAGAAGCGAAGCTAGCAGTCCACAATGGAGTACTGGTACCTACCCTGATGTATGGCAGTGAAGCGTGGAAATGGCAGAGAAAGGATGAAAGTAGACTGAATGCTGTAGAAATGAGATCTCTGAGGCGTATGTGTGGTAAAACCATGTATGATCGTGTGAGGAATGTGGAGATCCGAAAAGAATGCAAGGCTGATGTGAGCGTAGTAAGTAAGATTAAGAAAGGGACGCTTAGATGGTTTGGGCATGTTGAGCGAATGAATGAAGAAAGGAGTGTAAAGAGAATTTATGACGCGAATGTGAACGGTATAAGAAGCCGAGGACGCCCAAGGAAGACGTGGCACGATCAAGTAAATCAGATACTTGAGTCGGGCCATGTCAAGAGTCAGAATAATATAAGAGTATGTATGAGAAGATGTATGAATGTGAATGAGGCAAGGAGCGTGTGCCAAGACCGAGTTGTTTGGCGGTCCGTCCTCTCTGCCTACCCCTGCGGGGAAACGGCGTGATGGTTAGTTAGTTAGTTAGTTCCTGACATTATTTGGAGTAAAAAATGTAAATGAAATTTTGGTCTCCGGTGACTTTTTTTATGAATATTTTTTTTTTTTTCAAAATCAAACAAATTTTTTTTTTTCACATGTTTATATTGGTCACTCAGCCGAGTTACCGCCCCACCACTTATCCCGCCCCTAACTACCCAACAACTACTATTTTTTATGTTTTTGTAGAAAAAAAAAATAAAAACATCAAAAATGTCACCGGAGACCAAAATTTCATTTACATTTTTTACTTCAAATAATGTCAGAATCACTGGTTAAAGTAACTCCAGTACGTACCTTAACACCCTGTATATATGCAATTCTAATTTTGAGATCAGTCGGTATCTATCTATATTGCAATGAAAAAATATTTTACCCACTTTTATGTTTTTTTGTTTTTTTTATAAAATTGTAGCTTACACATCTTTACATTTCCCCCGTGTGTTATAACTTTAGTATTACCATTTAAAGAACAGCTGCGCGCCTTCCTATGTTTTCTACTCTATTTTGATTCACTATACTAATCTCTAATAGACATTTCAATATCTATCTATACTTCACGGGAATGGAAATATAATTAGAGAAGGCATGGGGAAATGGAACGGAGTTCCCATTCAACTAATGGGCCGTTTTCTGAGTAATTCCAAAATATCCACGAGATGGCAGCACGGTCGTTACCGGTCCTCCTGTCATCTAATCTGTTGACCAAATCTATGGACATGCTATGGACTGACGTCTTTCAATGATCTGTCATTTCGGTAGCTATTTGCAATTTGTCTTCCGACAAGTTGGTTTATTTATGAGTTTAGCCAAACCTAGTTTGCTCTATTTGTAAGTAAAATGCACAAGAATTACGGTCAGTGGACTATTTTACAATTGAAGGAAGAGTTGAAAGGACGTAATGCCAAAACTTTTGGTAAAAAAGCAATTCTCGTAGAAAGGTTAGTAAATACACCACTATTGCTTATTTATATTGCCTACGATAATTTATTTTCTAATTTATCACTAAAATTTATTATCGTAATACGTTTTATTTAAGACTCGAAGATTATGATAAACATCATAATTTCAATCCTGCTGGCGTTGCGGACGAAGGTGTCTTGGAAATGGTAACGCCGAAGCCGGAAGATTTTCAAGACATCAACATGGCCTCCAATATTCCAGCACTGACGCGGGAAGAACTTCATAAATTCAGTATTTCCTGGGAAAGTTTAAAGAACACCGACAAAGCTGTAGGTATGTATTTTGAACAATACTTGCTGAGTGTTCGATGCGCACATGAAAATGGCACAACCTATATTTTAGGAAAGTGTGTTTCGGAATACAGGAAACATCTTTCGTATGCTGTCGATATACATTATAATTGTAACACTTTATTGGAATGCCAATGTGAGTATGAAGCTGGCGTATTGGAACATTGTAAGCACGTATTTGTAGTTCTACGTGGAATAGTAGATTTTAGTGAAAATAAAAAAAATCGTTGTTCAACAAAGTTGTACAAGCATGTTACAAAATTTTCATACACCGAGGAAATATCATGGTGCGCCTATAAAAGCGGAATATCTGCAACTAAAAAAAAGCGGTTGTCTCAACAACAGCTCCTTGATTTTGATCCTAGGCCTACTACTTGCAACAAGCCTACCACTTTCTGTCTTGTTTATATGTAAGCATTTGCATACTGCTACCTAACAACATATGCAGGGACATTGGAGGTCTAGCTTCGTTTTATTGAATGTAGAAACATTCTTATACAAAAAAAAATTGCGTCCTTGCGAGAGCCTTGAAGGAGTAACCTTATGTTACTTATACCAGGGCGGGTAATTAGTGGACAACCTCCAATGACTGTATAGAATGTAAATAAGTAGTAATTAAATACATGTCATCCAAATATTATTATTGGAAAAAAATTATCTTGCATATTTTTAATATAATTATTTTAAATCAAATAGGATTTACAATATTTTACTAAGTATATCTATTACTATGCATTGCAGCTGTTTCGCCTTCTGAAGGCATTGATTTGACAAACTTACTTCAAAATATTTATGTTTTTATTCTACACTAGTTGCATATTTAATTTGCTAATCTTATTTTCTTTATTTTAACAGGTTGACTGTTCACAAAGTTGCTCACGCGTTGAACCGATGCTACTACAACCATATAATATTTGGATGTAAAAAAAATAAAATAAGTGCCAAAACAATAAATAATTTATGTATAATGTGAACTATTTGCTGTACTGATATGTTCTTCTATGTGTATAATGTTTGTAAATGTTTTACGACATATTTATATTATGTCTGTAATCTTGTTCTTTTCATATTGATCTCTAGAAATAAAAGAAAGTTTTATTTATTTATTTATATATTTGATAATTATTTTTCGTTATTTAGTACAACGAAACAACAATCTGTTTTAACCATGGCAGTAGCTATCGTGCAAGGTCACAGAAAACCATGACAAAACTGCAGCGACACCCACACTTTATTTTAATAAAACAAATTTAATAATGATCGTTTATTTCAGAATTTTGCGCAATACAATACATTCCATATTTTGAAATAGTACAAACATTGACAAAATAACAATGCATTCATACATAGAATGGAACAGAAAATAAATGAAAAATATAGTACTGACGGCCGTCCGTGGTCGAGTGGTAACAACACTTGACTCCCAATCGGAAGGTTGCGGGTTCGAACCCGGCATGCGCAAATAAATTTTATTTGATTAATTTGTGTTATTTCACAATTAATGAATAAAAATAATATATACTACATTTGCGGCACGTTCCAGAGTGGAAGATACTGTCAGTATCGCCCTGGTGTAAGACCACCATTCAGAATTGAGACGTTGCTTAATAATGGCTTTAGCCGTGTTTAGTGACTAGATCTGAATAGCCAGGTACTTTCCTCTTCCCCATCTCCTTCCCTTCCCCACTTTCCTTCAGCCTCACAACATACCCCAATTGGGGATGCCATAGTCTCACTGGCTCCAGACGGGAGCAGTTGGGACTCTTGTGAGGTATTCTCTATAAAAAAAATAAAAAAAAGTAGGTAGGTATATAATAATAAATCCAAAAAAATATGAAAATATCCATTCACGGGGGATATTTGACATGCTCCTATTTCCAGAAGGGCATCAGGGGGGACTCCATCTCCATCCAGGCAAGCACGGCAGTGATGATGGTGATTGACTGCGCCATAAGCTTCCCCTGCGGTAGAACAAAAGTTTATTTTAATATATACAGGGTGTTAAGGGACGTACTTGACTTACTTTAACCAGTGATTCCTGACATTATTCAGAGAAAAAATTTAAATAAAATGTTGGTCTCCTGTGACTTTTGCAAAATATCAGATCGAAAATATCACCGGAGACCGGGCAATATGCCTTTCACTGCCAGGTCTTCTTCTTGTGGTTTTGTAGAATTTATATATGTTTTCTCATGTATCAGACGCCTTTCCCGTCTGTTTCTTAATTCTAAATTACCTACTTCTACTTTTAGAAGGAACTACACCTTTCAGTAGCTTTTTCTTTACAGTACATCTGAAAATAAAATTAGGCTCAAACTGCCATACTTGCATGATATAAAATACAAAACGGCCTAAAACACTCCTACTGAACATTAAATTACAATAACGAGATACACAGACAAGGGACGAGTAATGAAAGCAAATTAGATTGCCAACAATGAAGAATCAGCCGCCCAGAAATCTCGTGCCAGACAGTTTGATAACCGTGTAATAAAATTATTGCAATAATTGAAAATATGGTTAATTTTAAAAAAGGAAACAAGATATTATGTCTACCATAATTATTAATGTTAGTTGTGATTGACTACATTTATATTTAAAGGTACGTTTGTCAAATAATGTCAACTGCGAAAGAAGGCAAAATTTTGTACATTCTTTGTCAAATGTTTCTTTATGTATTCATTATACTATACAAGTACTCTTTATATTATACTGGGGATTCAATTATAGTAAGATATTAATTAAATAAGTCATGTACTTACTGTTATGGTTAATATTATTGAATATATAATCTGTGTCCCTGAAATGAGCTTTACAGACTACAGAAGAAGGAGTCGGTGCCCATTTGGGACGTCTGATAGAATGAATCCATGTCGCTTTCAAGTCTCTATCTTTGGGAAACTCGAGCCCACTCCTATTTCTACACATTGGAATACTACAACAGGTTGACGGCATTATTATAATATTTAAAAACACTAAATTGCGTCAAACGGCCTAAAAAATGTATGGGATCTGACAGTTAAATAAAATAGTTGGACCGGTAGGACTATGAGCGAACCTAGCGGCCAAAATCGTGCGAAAACGGCCCATTGGGTCACTGATATTATTATTGGTAAAGCCAAGATTATTATTACCACAATTTGCCCCGGAATTAGTTTACCATAGATAAAATATCTTTGTTGATAGTTGCATACTTCATAATGTTTTGTGTTGTCTATTTCTAACCTTAAATTTCTCAGCCTTTCTTTATCCGGTTGTCACCATGGTGAGTTTATTTGCCGTGAAAATAATTTTAAAATCTTCAATCATCTGCCATTAAATGTGATATTATTGTGATGAAATTGTGCAAAATGGATGAAGGGAAGTATTTGAAAGTAATTGCTGTCATTATTTTTCCAGGGTATCGACATTAACCATAAGTACGACCGTATAGTTCGGCGTACGGAGCCAAAATCGCAAGATGTATATCTTCGCCTCCTTGTCAAGGTACGACCCATAATTAATTAATTTTACTTATTTTGTTGTGTTGTAAGTATTTATTAGTATTTTAATAGAATTGTTTATTTTAGCTCTACAGGTTCTTGGCCCGTAGGACCAGGGCTAAGTTTAACAAGATCGTT
Organism: Limnephilus auricula; assembly: GCA_951813805.1. Lineage (NCBI taxonomy): Eukaryota > Metazoa > Arthropoda > Insecta > Trichoptera > Limnephilidae > Limnephilus > Limnephilus auricula. The sequence goes on from OX638396.1 coordinate 6,268,887, forward strand.
TTGAGGAGGTTGTTCATGAGCAGGATCAACCGTCCTCCTATATCCCTCGCAAGAATTGCCCGTAACATGAAGAAGCCAACACGCGAGAACTTGATTGCCGTGATTGTCGGAACTGTCACTGATGATGCCAGAATCTACGACATTCCCAAGATGACAATCTGCGCTCTTCATGTTTCCGAGAAGGCCAGGGCTAGGATCCTGAAGGCTGGAGGTAAATATTCGAAACCCAATTTTATACTATTCCAAACCCAATTTTATACTATTCCAAACCCTATTTTATATTATTCGAAACTCAGTTGACGGCAACTGTCAGAACGCTATTTTCATTTTGCATTTAACGATCATTTGAGATGTTATGTGATAGTGTGATTAATTTGCACAAAATATGCCATTCTAAATTACCTCTACCACAACAGTTTTAAGAGGAGAAAATTCGAACTTCTGAACATGTGCTTTATTGTGAATACTGTCATAATGTGTACATTGTCATTTGAGTGAAGTTTACCTGATTGTATTTCAGTTATTGATAATCCGGGTAACCCTACATGCAATTAATATTGCTAGTGTTTCTATTTAATTAGTGTAAAGCACTCTTCGGGTAATTATATACAAAACCTATGAAATCTATCCATTTGCTGTAACTGCTCAATTATGTAGAATATGTTGACAGCGTGGATTAAATTATTGTTAATTTTACCATATTTAGGTATCAGAGAGTTATTATTTCTAATAATAACAGTGGCTGATTGTGAAATTTACATTAAAAGACAAACACTTTGTCAGTTGAAACCTTGTCCTGAAGGAACATTTTGGTATTTCTGAGTTTCCTCTATCCTCGTCGATGGTGTGTGACGTCACATAATGCATTTATTGGCATATATAAAGTTGCCCCATATAAAAAGCCTAAAGATATAAATTTATTGAGTGGTTTATTTATACCTGTAACCTTTATGAACGATGTGACTCGTGTAACTGAAAGACGGCTTACAATGAATATATCTAAACCTTTGATATATTTGAGGATTTTGTTAGGACGTCGTAATGAGAGGATGGAGTAACTTGTGTCTTGAAGATACCCATGTTGTAGGAAACTTGCAGATCTTCGTAAAAACGAGTTGTAAAAACTTGATCATATCAAAATGGCACTGTCAAATAACCTTCATTAAAGTATTGGAAGATCAAACAGTGCAGAATTTTGTATTTCTGGTGGAATTATCATTTTTTTAAATTTCTTATAAATATTTGGTAATCCACTAACCGTCCACACTTTGAGGCACAGATTGTGGAAATTATACTTCATTTTAACAAAAAAAATTTTTTAAAAGAAATTCAAACTTTTCCGTGTTACAAATAACCTAACAATATTTGAAGATCTCCTGCTATCACCACGGTAAACAAAAAATGTTGCTTGTGTCGTATGGAGGACTTAGCCAACCGAGGAATTGAACATGCGACGCCTCGGTAGAACCCAAACGCGATGCCAACTCAGCCACTGACCGGACAATTACTGCAAGAAAACTTACATGCCCAAAATAAGGTTATTAGTTTCTTAGTTTGGGTGAACTAAGTAATTTATGCATATTTTGATTATAACAAAACTCATGCAAATCTCATACCATACAAAAAATAAATAAAATGGAGGCATCGTTTTCTATGGGAAATTTTAAACTTAGATTGAATAAAAATGTAATTTTAATGCATCTTTTACTATGTATACAAACATAATTAGTTGTTTAGTGTAGCAATTAAGTTGAAACTTTTTTTTTTTTTTTTTAAGGCGGAGAAACATAGTGTTATTTTTAATATCTGTGCTTGATAAGAATGAGGCGGTTAGTGTAATATTTACTATATATTTTAATACATAGCTGTGAAACATGCAAATCTTTTTATTACATGGCCTTTATGAAATAATATACATGGTGTTCGGAAACTATTGGTACAAGCGGGAAACTGGTGAATCTACATCACATAGAGAACCAAAAAATACATTTTCAATTTATCTAGTATTATAATTCATCTGCCTCTTTTCTTAACGTCTTCCGGTTGGGCAAAGTATTTCCAGTTAAGAAGTCTGTACTTCTATTATTATTGACAAATCAGTTCCAATTTTCAAAACGACACTTAAAACCAATGCGAATTTGAACCAGAGTTACGCAGGATGCACAATCAAAATTAGTTTTTTTTTTAATCTTGAGTGGGAAAGCGTACGAGATATCGGTGATGATCTGGTTATATTACATCCTATCTTATTTTTTAACCTTTTGGTAATAATTGGATAATTTGTAGAGCGCCGTTTTTGGGAGAAATCACCTCAAGGTCGCTGTACATTTTATTATGACTTCTTAGGCTCTACCTAGAACTATTATTTACTTGGTAGTAATTTAAGTAATAATACCTCTCACCCCTGATAAAACAAAATGTTTCCACTGCAAAATGTAGTATGTTGGGCGAGGTCAATTTATTGCTTCAAATCACTGTTAAAAATATGATAGATAATGATGATAATATATGATATCATACCTATTGCCAGATCGCCATCGAAATATAAGTACCTCCTTGTGTTTGGTGTTAGAATCAAACAAAAATCTTGGTACATGCAGAAGTAATAGACAAAAAAAATAATTATACTTGGGTTATAAGGCAATACATTAGTTATGAGGAGTAACCATAAAATGTTTTTACTTCTGAAAAGTATTCTTTCATATAAAAAAGATTGGTAATTTTGCATACTGCCCCCTCGTCTCTTGGCCCTCCAATGCCTCCTAGTGTGTACATTTTAGAGCCTTAAATGCAAAATCAGTTTCTGCAAACAATTTCTCATGGTGCCAAAAGGTTAGCATTGCGTTATTTGGAAGTGCAATTAATATCCGATTACAGCTAAACTAGCTAGCGCGATGCAGAAAAGATAGTTAAATCAAATGAACTCTTTCACCTATTTAACTAGAAAATTGCTGCAAACATTAGTGAAAAGATATCCAACACTTTTTCCAATAATTTGGGTCTTTCGCTATCTGCAGCATTTGTACTTTATATTGTATGCTGATAAATGTTGAATAATCTCCAATAATTGTATTTTAATTCCAGGTGAGATCCTAACTTTCGACCAGCTGGCTCTGCGCTCCCCTGTGGGCCGCAAGACCGTGCTGCTGCAGGGTTGCCGCAAGGCTCGCGAGTCCGTCAAGCACTTCGGCGCCGCCCCCGGTGTCCCCGGCTCGCACTCCAAGCCGTACATCCGCTCCAAGGGCCGCAAGTTCGAGAAGGCTCGCGGTCGCAGGCGCAGCTGTGGATACAAGAAGTAGAGACTCTCGCCAGCAACCTGTGGCCTGTTTTATTACTATATACTTTTATTGTAATTCAATTTGACTCTATTTCTCCGCTTAATGGAATAAACACCTAAGACCATTTGTTTGTTTTTCTTGAGTCACCCCTGTAAAAATTATTTGAGTACAGTATATTCTCACTAATCTGCCACCCCAAAAACCTGGCGAGTGTTCTATTAGTAAAAGTGGGATCATAACGCATGCTATGTACATACAAAATAAATTCAAAATTAAAAGAGATATTTTGTGAAACAACACCGTTATCGATCTTTGGTAAAATTTATATTTTTATTATTTGAAGTAAAGGTCATGTTTGTGTGTGCGCCTTGCCCTAAGATTGTTTATTTATCTAAAAAGATAAACATATCACAGTCATCTGTTAGTATTTACACAGATTTCTATAATGTGTCTTTAGTCGAAAGTCATTCATTCTAAATGTTTATATAAAGTAATATTTGATAATATAAAATCTAAAACTCTTACGAGTCTTGCCGGAGAATATTCCCAGGTGCACATCACTAAACCTGCATAATATTGCTGAGAACCGGTGGGTGTATAGCACTCACGAGAACTTCATGTAGTGGAGGGTTAATGAAAAGGAGAATTTATTAACTATTGTTTTTTAGCAAATGAATACATGTCATATCAGGATTTGAAGATCTGATCTTTGAAGATTGTAGCAAAATAAAAATTTTACTGCTAGGATTGCTAGGGCAGATCAGTATAATTTTTGACAGGTAGTTTGTAATAATGTAACTAGTGGTTTTTTGTAACTCACCTTTTCATAGAACTTAAGGTGAAGACATGCGGAAAAACGCAAAATCGTATAAAATCTTGTGTATTAGTTTTGAAAATTTGATCGCTTAGAAATAATATAGATGCTTCAATTAAATACTGTGAGTAGAACACATCTTGGCTTTTGAAGTGATTGAGTATTTTTTTGATAAGCTTTTTAATACGCTTAGAAAAAAATTATGCGTCTGACCTATAAAAAATGGTTAAAAGTGAAAAATCTCCTATTACAAATCCTTTTTCTGGTGTTGTTTTATTGAATAATGTAGCTAATTAAGTTTCTTATAGAGTGATCGGAAAACATTTTAATATTTGTATCTGAACTTCACAAAATAAAATAAAACGTGCATTTTGGTGACGTTTCTTTTCAGTGAATAAAAATAGGCGGTACCCAACGAATTTGTAAGTGCGAATTTCATCCTTATGCCATGTACGGAAGGATTTTAGCCCGTCACTCATTCTACGCCCAGGGCCCGGGGCAAACGGACATGCCTTAGTCTACGCGGCACTTCGATCTTTAAAAATATACTTGCGGAATAACAAAACACTGTTGTTTGCTAGAGATTAGGGTTTTTATTGGTAAACGCCCAAAAATCGTTCGCTCCGCCCAATTCCGAATGCGTCAAGGACTAGTGGATCATCTTAATACCTGCGTGGGATTTAAAAAATGGATCTATCTGTATTTGAATGCCCAGTATCCTGACTTCCATGCCGTACAAAAGAAAACATACCAAACTGATTCGTAAAGTTAGTCACTGAAAGCGAACCCTTGCTCCTTGAGATCAATCCCATTCCCTGGTACATATTTATATTGAGAAACAAAAAGATATACTGTGACACCCATTTACTTATACGTGACCAGCAATGGACCGAAATTAGCAGAACTAGAAGATGAAGGGATTCCGGTTGTAATGGAACGGCAGTTCCGCCGAGCTGGGAAGGAAGTAAACAGAACCAAACTTTTACGTCAACTTGTATTTGAATCATGAATAAATGGTCATTTATGGATTACAGACTGTTATTTGATATTTTCCACCATAACGGGATATTTAGCGTTACAAATACATTATTATTTATTATATCACAAAATTTGACATCCAATAATTCAATAACAACTCATCCTGTCCTTTGACTCCTAGTGACTGCTTCATGGCTGATATAATTACCGGAGATGAATGTTGAATACACTTCATTGCCATGGCGTTGCTGAAAAAGAATACAAAAAAATTCAATGGCCCACTGATAGATTTAGGAGAATTTCATAAAAAATAAGCAAAAATCTAATTCTTACTTTTTCCACTCCTCGCAGAGAGCTAAAATATGTTGATCTAGAGTAGCATCATTGAATCCATTTTCATGAATTCCCTTTACAATGTTTGTCATAAGAGTTGGGCCTATAATAATAAAATACACAACTTCTAAGAGTTTGCAGAGGTAGCCAGAAATTGTTAACATGTTCATTATAAATTAGAAATATATTTATATCATTAAAGAAAAAGATAATACTAATAATCTAAACAAAAATATGAAAGAGAACAAGACACAGAAAAATAAAAAGATAACAGTCGCAACTCGGACTCAAACCCATAACTTCTCGCCTAACCGGGACAAAAGCCTTACCAATTAGGCTACTGCCACCTCTTATTTAAAAGTCATATTTGTCAATCTCACATTTTAAAATTAACAATATTATCTTTGACTAATTTTTTTTCACATATTTTTCATAACTACCTTTTTCATTGGAAACAATTGTTCGATGAACTGGTTTGTAACCTAGATAGTGTCTAGGATAAATATATCTGATTTTATTTATGGGGAATAACTATTGACCTTTTTGTAAATGTTTAAATGAATATTCAATTTTTATTAGAAAAACTCTTTTTTATGAATGTTGAATATACTTAGGTGGCAGTACGTCGCTTCAGTTCGTTTTTATCCAACAGACCAAAACGTAAATCTGGAGAAATGGTGCTTTTATGTTTTTTTACGATAAAAGCACATAAATTTTGGAGGACGTAAGACAAAGTGCGTTTTGAAAACCCCTTAAATAGTCTTTTATAATATTTTTTTAAACGATTATCGTATAAATGAAGGCTTTTTAAGAACAAATGCATACTTAACTCAAGTTCACGAAAAATGGTCTGTTACACAAAAACGAACTAGAGCGATGAGTAGGCTAATTGGTAAGGCGCTTGTAACGGTAAGACGAGAGGATCTGGGTTCGAATCCCAGTTGCGACCATTATCTTTTTCTGTGTCTTGTTCTCTTTCATATTTTCGTTTAGATTAGTGTTATCTTCTTCAATGATATATCACATTGATGGGAATAAAGTTATAAAAAGAGAGTTTTTCTAATAAAAATTAAATATATTTATGTTAGGGTTAGCAGGTTTAGATTTTCTTAATTGATTTACAGCTATCTTATGCTGCGTATAAACACGTAGTTATTTCCTTAAACTAAACCACGAAAAATGAATTTTTTAACGCGGCCTTCCTTTCCCATAATTCGTGGCTCGGCTCGCATTCATGTTCGTGCATGTATACGCAGCATTAGAATTCGTAATACTCCATTCAAGAACTTGGTCGTTACTCGCTAGTGTTTAATTTTAACCCCCTAGCGAATTGAAATAATCCTGCCAATGGATTTCTTACACTCACTATAATAACGGCATGTTGCTGAGAACAATATCTTACATTTTGGGGGTAATTCTCCCATCCAATGAATGACTGGTGACTCGTCCACAATATCTATTCGACAAACGCCGGAGCAAGGTTGCGGAACTGCAACATGAGATTTACAACTGAATAATCGGGAAACTGTAGCCGGAACGTAATCTGGATATTCAGAACAACTTGATTTGGGCAAAAGAGATTCCAAAGTTGATATTATTCCATTGCATTTCTCCGAGTCTCCCCGAACTACAACCTAAACATAAAACAAACAATTAATACACAGATTGATGTCCTTATATTGAAGTAAATAAATTAATGAGTGAGGAGAGAAAAGTATTGAAAATCAACTGTACAAATAAAAATGAATTAAAGCATAGGTCAGTGGTTGAGTGGTCATCGCGCTTGGGTCCCACCCAGGCGTTCCGTGTTCGATTCCTCGGCTGGCTAAGTCCTCCATCACAACACAAGCAACATCTTCCGCTTAGTGTGGTGGTAGTAGGAGATTTTCAAATGTTGTTGGGTTATTCGTAACCCGGGAAGGTTTGTCTTTCTTTTTAAAAAAAAAAAAAAAAGAGGTACCTGTAAACCTATCAACGTACAGTAAATAAGCTTCTGAAAGATATCGCCACTTAGGTATTCCTCTAGTTGTCTCAAGGAAAACCGACTCGGATTTTCAGATTTACAATTCTCAACTTTTAGCGATGATACTGCAGGTAGCAGGTTGTTACAAGACACTTCCGTATAAATTTTACTTGCAGATGAGAGCATACCACTAGATCTGATGTGTATGTAGCCAAATACATTGGTTTTTCCTGGGAAAAATAAACAGAAAAGTTTGTAGGATGCTTTATTAAGAACTATTATATGTATAATATAAATTATTAATATATTATATTATCTGTAAACTTCACCCGCCATAATACAGGGACATCCCTAGCATGGTGGATGAAATAACACAAAATGTATACAACGTGCAAAATTCTTATAATAAATAAATATATTGCCACAATTCTCAATACAGATTAAATATCCAATCTATGGAATCTATCCACTCATCTGTCACTCGGACACTGGTGTCCGGGTGAAAGATGAGAGGTTAAAAAAATAAATGCGATTTTAACCCTTCGTATAAAGAAACTATACAAGGACAAGGTCAGAATCGCTTGCGCCAATATCATTCCAGACATTGCTTTCAATTTTAGAATTGTAGCTCCTCGGAATTCTTTGTAATTAATTTTCTATGGTGTGTACCATCATGTAGGCAAATATCATCCGACATTCAAGAGGTTAAAGGCCTTTTATCACATTTTCAACTGTAGAATATTGACATCCACGGCATACGATACACGGCATATTAAGAAAAACTTGAAAGACACATTAAATATTTAAAACTGTACGGTAACATTGTTCCTGATTTTTCTTTCAGTTGTAAATAATGTAACAAAAATTGATAATTTAACAAACCTGTCAACTGCTCTAGAGAGCGGGGAGGTTCGACACCCATTTTGCCTCTCCTTAGTCTAAAAGCCCTTTGTGAACAGGTCGCCTGTTCTTTATTGTATACCTCGTTTGCTAAATTCTCAAGTTCTTTGGTTGTTACCTGGAAGTAAAATAAGTTCTCAACTATCATCGCAAAGTCACAGAATCTGCTGGCAGTAATACTAACTGGACACTGCCACATCAGGAAACACACGCAGCTGTTAGATAAGGAAAACTTCAATAGGTGTAGAAAATGTATACATGAATGTGGGGCCAACTAAACGATTGGTGTTCAGTTTTTGATTTGGCATTCGATTTAATTAATATCATTCCTCAAAATATTAATATGGAAACATATAAACTGTTTACTGCGGTTTAAAGCTAATGAATCCACCTAGATTCACCGTTTATCCCATATTTGTAGGTTCATTAAATGTAGTCCAATTTTGGACCGATATCGCGCCAGTGGATAAATAAGAAGTTAAAACGTGGAAGACAGCACAATAGAAGACAGCACAATATTTATGTGAATACCGCACAAAAGTCGCAAGCCAGCGGGACTATAGCATCTCTGTTTAGGCCTGGGTGCATGGGGAGATACACACACACAGATGGTCTCTTTATAAAAAAATAATAATCGTTGTAGTACAGTAGAATTCGGATATAACGGCTTACCGTTTTTAGCGAAGACAATGTAAACTCAAGTTAGGTTTCATAGTTAGGTACTGGGAAAACATATCCGTTTAGTACGACTCCGTATTAAGCGACCAACTGCTTAAAGCGACCCATAAATAAACCACTCGACCAATTTGAATGATAATTCGTCCGGTTAGAACGACGCGCAGTATTTTGTTTACAAGACCTCCGCCCCAATACTTCACCGCCCCGCGCCTTGCCTACTCCCCGCTCTGGCAACTCCCCACACCTATCCTTATTAGCATGTGTTAATCACATTCAGTGTTTATCATCTGTTGATCCACTCCAAACAATGAGTTCCGTGAAGCCAAAATGGTTTTCAATTGAAGAAAAAAGTGCTATATTTCACATTTTTATGAAAACAATGACGTCACTTTAATAGTTTTCACAATGCTGGGCGAAGTTCTTAATATCGAACAAAAATTGGCCAAAAACAAACACAAATTACACACTTTCTTCTTCGGTAACTACATGTGGAATATTTAAGTACCATTTAAGTTATAATTTGTATTAAATGTTTTATTTACCTAAAAAGAAATTTATCTATCTATAATACTATTACATATTTTTAACAATAATTACAATAACATTAATATGTATCATATAAAAACAAGCTTTCCAGCCGTTTTGTGCGTAGTCCGGTCAGTACGACAAAGTATCGCCGGTCCCTTGAGGGTCGTTATATCCGGATTCTACTGTATGTTATAGAAAAGGATTAATTCAAAAAAAATTCAAAGATGTGCCATGTTATTTATTTACCTGCATTTCACTAGAAAAATGAGTGGTAAGGTTAAGTAAAAACATCTTGTCTCTCATCAGTATGATAATAGAAAATAATCGTTTTAGGCCTCGGGCTTGTGTGTCTTGTAGTTGGAAGGAATAACTCAGAACATAGCCCTGGGTCACATCTCCGAAGAATACCAAAGCATTTTCTTTTGATGTGCTGACCTAAAAATAAAATAAATTTTTAATTTGATGTTAAACGCTGCATGCCTGCAATTTTTTTTAAATAACTCTTGGTTTTAACTTAATTACTACAAGAAACAACTATTGCTTGTAGTAATCTTCCAAATCAAGCAATCTTCCGAACAGGCCCTCCGTTAATATGCTTGGTGTAACTCTAAGTGACCAGCTCAGGTACTGGGGCTCCATCAAAACCACAGTTAAGTAAACCTCTCAAAAACTGGGTGTACTGTACAGGGTTACTTTAATACTTTATACTTAAGATACTTTAATAGTATACAACTGTTAACCCTGTACAAATCGCAAGAACGCCCCGCGTATTTTGGCTGGAGTCTCACAATAAACTCTGGTCTGGAACCCCCCAATACCTGAAAAAAAACCTTCCACTCTGTGCAGAATCGGGCGGTCCGTTTGATTTTTCTATACATACATTATACATTATTTAAATGTTTTGGCTGCCCAACTAGGAAGAATCCCGTTTTAGGGCAGTCAAATTAGGATGATATATGGAACGTGTCTTGTACAAACAAAAATAAACGGAAGAAATGAAAAGAAGAGAATGAATAAAAATAGAAAAGATATAAAATAAGAATTAAAAAAAAAAAAAAAATAGTAATAAAAGAAAATAAAAGTTTTAAATACAATAACTGTTGTTTGTTTAGCACAGATATTGAAATAATATGAAAATAACAATAATGGGTATATACTTAATAACAAATTGAAACCAATTATAACAAACCAACATTAAAAACAAACTAATGTTTGCATTGCACGTATTTATTCAAACAGTCCTACATACATGTGTTGGATCAAATAAAAAGAAGGAAAAAAAGAGAAGAGACAGAATAAAATGAAATAACTAACCAATTAAAACATAAAGATAACCGTTGTTTGTTTAGCAAAGTTTTTTTTAAATAATAATAACAACAATAACAAAAATAAAATTATCTACTTAAAAACAAAGGGTTAAAACAAAAGAGCTAATTAATGTTTGCATTGCATATTATGGTTTTACATACATATTTACAGGAACAAGAAAAAAAGAATAAAGTAAGACAACTAATTATGCATGAATATGACTGTTGTTTGTTTAGCAAAGTCATTGAAAAAGTAATCTATTAAAGGTATATATTGTTAATAACAGGGATTAAAATATAATAATAAAGGTAAGTGGTGTTTGAATTGCCTATCATATACTAGTACATATTTTTTATAAATATGAATAAAAAAGAAAAGATAATTTAAAAAAATATATATGTATAAAATAATCAATTATTACATGAATATTACTGTTGTTTATTTAGCAAATATTTTAGAATAGTAATAAAGTTTAAGGTATATACATGTATTCTTAATAAAAGAGGATTACAATATAAAAGTAACTAATGTTTGCATTGCAAAGTATAAGCCTAGATACATATATTTTTATAAATATTTGTCATTATTATTATTTGTCACGTGAGAAAGGATCGTTTCTACGACTCGTTCTTGAGGTCAACAGCTCGGCTGTGGAACGATTTGCCGGCCTCTGTGTTTCTTTCCTCCTACAACATGGGTCTCTTTAAGACCCATATTCCCTCCTTCCTCTCCTCAAAAAGACCCTCCACACAGCATTTTCATAGATGACATAGACCCTGAGGGAAATTATTTTCCTCGGGGCCTCCTGTGTGGAGTTAATGTAACAAAAAAAAAATTACGTCGGGGGAGATGGTAAAAGATGTACTAAAGTTCCGTTTTTTCTCAAAGTTAAGTTTGAAGGTTAAGAAATTCGCAAAAGTGTATTATTTAAATAAACCAAACTAATAACTTATTGTGTGAATATTTTTCCTTTTTCCCCTACTTATATAGTTGTTTCTAGTAGTAAGTAAGTTGAAATCGAGTAATTTTTTTAAAACAAAGCATGCGTGCAATGAAATTCTGCAACTTTACCAATTTAATTTCATTAACGGCTGGTATAATATTCAGTGAAAACCTGAATGAATCACAATTATTAGTAAGTAAATATTTTCTGGGTACAAACTGGTAACCAGTATGTTTGTCACAAGTACCTGCAGTGTCGGTTTGAGCTATCATGAATAATGGTTAGCCACAATAAATTAGTGGTTCATATTTTTGTTCTACTAATGTTTTGTATAATTAGATAAAGTAGAAATCGTGCATACTTCACAACTGAGACTTCTTATGCAGGCTTGTTTCAATAATGCTTCCAAAGTTTCCGTTGACGATATTTGCTTACTACAATACACAATTCCATTTTTATCTTTTGTTATGAACGTCTTAACTACTCCAATTGACGTGCAGGCGGGACAATCTGTATCGGTCGGATTTTCTCTTGTTGTTATTTTATTTTCCTTGAACACTTGAGTACAAAAAACCACACGTGGACCGTGAGATTCACAAAAATGGCATAACGCAACCACCGCATTCATTGTCGTCAAATAATTATTTGGTTCTTTTTACAGAATTATAATCATAAATAAGATAATAATAAAGTCGAGTATGGTGGGTGACAGCTGATGACAGCTGTCAAATGTCATGAATCATAGATACATAAATGAACCAATCACCATAATGTCCATAATACCTCTCACACATGAACAGAAAGACGGAAAAAATATCTGACAGGCTTGTTATTGAATTGGTTGAACAGCCATGGGGATGATCCATAGACAAAAGAAAAATCAAATTCAAATTGAAAACAAGCTTCTTTTGCCGTTGTCGAAAATTTTGTTGAGATATATTATTAATAATAATTATTGAGTTCCCGATTGAAACATACAGTAATTAAAACCCAATAATTTATTTTGACCAAATCTCCTTAGCGACATGGTCATGTCGTTAGTTAATGAAGGAAGTCCTCTCAGGAGAAGTCTTGTCAACAGAACTTCTCACGTATCTCGGAAGAATGAGGTTTTGATTATTTATTACGTACAAATTCAATATGAACACCACTGTGGTTGTGTAAAAAAGGCTTCTCAATATGTGTTATATAAATCAATTGTAAATATTGCTGTCATTTTGACAGTGCTGTGTTTTGTTCGCTGCCTATGTTTACATACAATACAAGTAATTTCGCAGTTGCTACTCCACACAACAATGAATACAGTGTTTTTCGTTTTAAACCTTTCAGTTAAATCATATTATAAAATCTAATTTAATTTTTTATTCATATCAATGTTTTAGGAACAAAATGACGACGAAGCGGAAAGGGCGGCCCTGTTGGCGGAGGACAGGACGAAGGCCACCAGCCAGTTCAGTACTCCGCAGAGCAATCCAAGGAGTAGCGTATCCACTGTTGGTTCGCCGCAGAAGGAACACTTCCAGGGATGTTTGAAACTCTTTGCAGAAAACGTAAGTTTTTGATCTTGATGTTATTTGGTAGCTTTTATAATAGTACAAAACTGTTCACCCCGTACACTGAAAGTGCGCCCCACTGCTGAGTTCCGCGGCTACTTCTGGTCTGGAGCCTGAACCTGAACCTAAAAACCTGAAAATAAAACGATATATCTGTACAGAAATTCATTTGATACACTCCCCTTTTTATTTTTTTATGTGATTACCGCTCACAAGAGTTCCAACTGGTCTCAACTGCCTAGAGCCAGTGAGAGTGGCATCCCCGATTGGGGTGTGTTGTGAGGCTTGAGATAGTTGGGAGGGGAAGGAGATGGGAAGAGGAAGGTGGGGAAGTACCTGGCTATTCAGGAAACGCGGCTGAAACCATGTCAAACAACTTTTTAATTCTGAATAGTAGTCTTACACTAGGACGATACTGAGAGTAGCTTCCACTCTGGAACGTGCCCCAAGTATACCTTATGTTATACTCCTATTTTGAAAAACTAGCGTTATTGATCTTTTCACCACCAATGCATAGCTGAGAGACATGCCGAGAGCATGTCCAACATTTGTCATATTATAGAACCGTCCACACAGCATTCCCAAAGATGACCTGTCTGATGTCCCAAGGAATCATTAAGCTTTTAGTGTGGAGTTCATATAAAAAGTATTTAGAATGCCATCTTCAATGGATAATTTTATTTTTATTTGCATATCCATCCGGAGTAGACCAACTTTTTCATTATTTGTTTGACAATTTTTCTTAATATTCTCTTAGAAAATCAACAAGGACAATGCGTGGAACTTGCAGTTGATAGATTTCATGACATCCATGTTGCAAAAACATGACTCGAGAATGGAAAATTTGCAAATGGCTTCCACAACACTTGACGCCTCCACCAGAATATACTCCTTCCGGGTGGATGCAGTTCATCATGACGTTCTTAAAATGGCTGGGGGCATGTCAAAAGCTGCGCAGGTAATTATTTTCCTTATCAATTTAAAGCTAATAAGATCATGTTATTATTAAAAAATTACAGGTATTTGTTGTATTATGTAGGTACTACCTTGCACTTATCTTAGATGTTGTAACGCCGTCCTTCCATGGAGCTATTTTCAAGCGACGCGATCGCCGCTCGTCTGTACCTTATTATACTGTACATACTATTATTAGTGTTTGTAAACGCCGCTACGCGCTGCACTAGCAAAATAGTATGACAGGTAGCGGGGAGCGGCGATTGAGTCGCTTGTAAGTAGCTGCGTGAACGAAGGGCGTAAGAGTTTTTTTAAATCGCGAAGGACTGTTGGGTAAAAAGATTTCCAGGAAATACTTAATTATTTGATTTTCGAAAATTCCATGTTTATATGCAAAAAAATTGCTCTTACATTTTTTAGATTTTAGTACGTTTAGTTCCAAAGTAAGGTCTAAAATTTATGGATTATCTAAGTTGATAGATATATTTTCTTATAAATAAATAATGGCTTCAGGTTCGCAGAGGCAAGAAGCCAGACGGAGAAGAAGATGAGATCAATGCTGGTGAAAATGAAGATGGTGAAGGAGGCACCCAGCAGAAAAAAAATAAAAAGAAGAAATCTTCTAAAGGATCATTATCTACCAATGTGGAGCATCAACTCAACGGAGAGGTAAATAATATGCTATATTAATTAAAAGACAAAATACTTTTCTACTTCCTCACAGTTTTAATTTTTAATGCGGTGGTGACAAATTTTAGAATATATATTTTTTTTACATTAACTCCACACAGGAGGCCCTGAATATTTCCCTCGGGACCTATGTCATCCTTAAAGATGAGTGGAGGGTCTTTTTGAGGAGAGGAAGGAGTGAACATGGGTCTTGAAGAGACCCATGTTGTAGGAAGGAGGAAACACAGAGGCCGGCAAATTGTTCCACAGACGAGCTGTTGAACTCAAGAAAGAGTTGTAGAAGTAACCCTTTCTCTTGTGACAAATTTCAACCGTGTACATATATGTTGGGCGCACGTTTGGCATGTTTGTTACGACGGGAGAATCTCTCAAATGAGAATCTCTCACAGAGTCGAGGATTTTTTTCAGGTACTCCAGACCAGACGGGGCTGCCAAATTAATCCGTGGGGTGCACTTGCGATTTGTACAGGGTGCACTATTGAAGTAGCACAGTTGTGCACTATTGAAGTATCTGCGGGCCCTGTATAGTACGCCCAGTTTCTGAGAAGCAAACTTAACTCTGGCTTCGATGGAGTCCTTATACCTGAGCTTGTCATTTAGTGTTACACTGAGCATATCAATTGGGGCCCTATTCGGAAGATTGCTTCCGTTGAAGGAGACTAGATTGTCATTTCAATCCCTTTTAGACATAATCAGACATGATTGGGTCTTTGAAACACTAAATTCATTGAGATTATTCTTACCTCAAGAGAAACTCTCTCTCAAGGTAACCGTCCATTCTTTGCTTCAAATCTGGAGGCTTGTCAAACAAAAAGCTATCATGGACTGTACTGTCATCTGCGCAACAACAAAACAACATTCTTTGCTTCAAATCTGGAGGCTTGTCAAACAAAAAGCTATCATGGACTGTACTGTCATCTGCGCAACAATGAATTGGTGCGCACGATAAAAGGTCCTTGATGTGCAAGAAAAACAAAGTCAGAGACAGAACCGATCCCTGTGGGATGCTAGCATTTATTAATGCGAGGAAGAGGTGAAACCATCAGCATCCATTTGAATCGACCACTCCCTCAAAAAGTCGGCAATCCACGTACACAAGTATGCGGGAAGTCCGTAAGAAGGCAGCTTGTTGATACGTCCTCGGTGCCAAACCCAGTCAAAGGCCTTGGAAATGCCAGTGCAACCGTTTGGTTTGAGTCTCTTTTAATTTAATAATATGTCATATTATTATATTAAAAGGTGAATACAGTGAAACTTTCGAAGTTTTCCAAGGAAAAAAACTTCTTAAGCGGGAAATCCTTATATGTGGGATAAATAGGGCGTTTAGTCTTCAGGAGACCAAGAAAACCAATCTGGTGGAAATCATTGAATGCATGGATCCGTTCTTGGCCCAATTAGCAGCCATTAACAGTGACATGACTTTCTCTAATCGTGCTTTCAATGCCACCTTATATTATTAACTGAAAACACGAATGTTTCAGGTGGAAATCAATGAATGCATGGATCCCTTCTTTGCCCAATTAGCGGCCACTACGGGTGACATGACTTCCTCCAATCGCGCCTTCAATGCTACTTTACCTGTGGATGATAAAAGTCTTGGACTTATTTTAAGGTAACAACTTGCAAATCAATAAGAAAATAACAATACGTGTTCCTTTTACTGTTAACAGTTTTGACTTCAATTCTTATTATTACATCAATAATATTTCGTTTTTCAGGTCCGATGTTTTATTTTTGGACATTGACAATGAATCCAAAGAGAAAGAACTAGATCCAAAGCAGTTGGAATGCTTTGAAATGAAAAAAAGTTCCTTCCCAATTATCACCGAAAAAAATAACCAGATTTGTGGACCATTCCATGGCTTCTCCCTCACTAATTGGGATCCTGAAGACGAAGAAGCCAATTTGTGAGTGTTTTCATTAAAAAAAAATTTTTACATTAACTCCACACAGGAGGCCCTGAGGAAAATAATTTCCCTCAGGGCCTATGTCATCTAAGATGCTGTGTGGAGGGTTTTTTTGAGAAGAGGAAGGAACGACTAGAAACGAGAGGTTAAGTGATATAGGCTCACTTCAGCTGTTGGCATGAGACTGATAAGATTAAAAAGTTGTAGTCTTTGATTCAGAGGGGATAACCAGAGAATACCGGAAATTTGTCCTTTTTAAATCAAATTCTTGACGTATTGATTGATTTCGAAAGATTGTTATTTTATCTGGTTAAGTCATTTTTCAAATTTAAAAAACCATGTTTATTTTTAATATAGTAAGGTTATACCGTCGGTCGTTGGCAGATTTGTTAAATTTTTAAATGAAATATTATATTACACAACACAAATTTCAAATCATACAGTAAAATAAATCAATACATACATAATCTAGTAAAGACACTTTTCAGAATTCCTTACTTCAATTAAAATCATTAAAAATAAATCCGAGAACGTGTTTTATGATGAAAATACTCAATTTGTCTATTTATTACTAAAATATTTTTTTAAATGTACACATTTTTTTTGCTTAGACATTATCGAAAAAAAAATACTTATGATCAAAAAATACTTACAAGAAGTACACAGTATTAATACATGTATCATCACGCGTTTGAGCATTTTTACTGCTTACTTGAATATAGGTATTAGTTAAACTTTTGGATACGGAGAATAATCAATCTTTCTCTTCGGAACCGCCCTGTACAGTTGCAAGGGCACGATCGCAAGTTGAAATTTGAATTCTCCGCCGCTGGTTAATGGGTCTTAATTGGATACCTTTATTTACAGGAAAACAAACACCAATAAGTGGATTGAAAATAATTTAAATCTGTCACAACAAGCTATGGCTTTTGATTTGAACGCCGATGTAGAACCGTTGCCCAATGAAATGGATGATCACTTCAACTATGGTGAGATTCTAAAACTTCATACAATAATAATACCTATGATTATGATCACTTATTATTGTTTTATATATTGCTTTTTCTTCATTTTATATTTTTCACTTTATTTTGAATTAATTAACAGATGACGATAATGCACAGAGAGGAGTAGAAAGTGACGAAGATGAAATGGAAGTAATGAGGCACGCAATTAGACGAGGTAAAAACACTTGAATTGAATTTGTTAAATAAGAAGGAAAATTTCACTTGTAGACATTATTTGTGTGGTAATGCAAAGAAAATTAAATGTGTTGGCTATGATTATGTATTTTAAATTTGTATTTGTTTCAGATAAAACCCGGGCAGTAGCGCATCTAGTGGATATGCGTCCGTCCTCCCACGCCGATGCTTTCTTGGAATATTCCTACTGCAGCGCCGTCATCGGCTCTTGGGCCGGACCCTCCCACTGGAAACTGAAGAACAACATCAATAGATGTTAGTTTCACCCAAACTATATCAAACAATATGAATGCATGTTCATTGTTGGTTCAGGTTTAGACTTTAAATAAAATTAAACACTTGAAATCATTGATAAATTATATAAACTTAATTCCAGATTCAAGAATAGCCGAGAAAAGTTCAGTGATAACAAATGTCATGGTCAAGAAGGTGGTATCGAGGAAAAAGAAACATTTGGACTACAGCGGCGAGGGAATGGGCTTCAACAAGCTGTGCAAGGAATGCCCCGAGTACTCTTCCATAGTGCCTTCCAAAATCATGATCGGCCGCAAGACGCTCTCCCAGGGCAACACCTGGAGCGAGGGCAACTTCAAGACACCCATTGACCGCGGCTTCAACCTGATGCATCTGCGCAAGTTTAATCTCAAGCAGAGTTTCGTGCTTAAGACTGCACGAGAAGTAGAGAGCCAGAATCAGAAAGACGACAGTCACAGCCTAAGCGATATCAATGACTATGATTACAATAATGATAATGACAATTCGTACTGCCCCAACAGTCAACCTAACGTAAGTACTCGTTAAGTCCTATTACCTTTCTCTTCCCCTCCCCATTCCACTCAGCCTCCCAACACACTTATAGTGGTTGGGGATGGCATAGGCCCATTGACTCTAGGCAATTGGGACTTTTGTGAGGTATTCACATTTTGAAAAATGTATTTGATTCCTCTAATTGTGCCATGTCTTCCTCGTGCGTCCCTGATTTCTTCTATTCGTTTTGGCATCATATATTGTTCTCGTACTTCTATCTCCGTCCACCCAGGGAACATGTCCGAGTCCAATCATTTGACCGCCCCTTGTCCATTACACGCCATTTTACACTTTCAAATCATGATCGAAATGGATGTTTTTAACGCATTTTGTGTGGACAGTTAATTGAACCTTTTGCTTCTTTGCAGTATAATATATGTTTATTGTGTGTGCAGGACGAGGGAGGAGCTTGGCAAGGAGAAGAAGGCAATGAAGACTTGTTAGCCGGCGATGTCCACAGCCAGAACAAATTACCCGACCAGAATAATGGAGATATGGTAGAACCACCAGCTAAGGTAAAATTTCTTTTAAAAGCTAGTCACAAACAAGGGATATATTATTACGTAAATATAAATATTCAATTGACTTTACTTCATTTCATATGAAATTTAATTTTAGGTTGCCAAAATATTTATACCTTACGCAATGAGATCCAAAAAAGTGGACATGAAACAGCTGAAGCAAGTCTCCTGGCGCATGTTGACCTCCCACGAGGACGGAGCGGACAAGGAGAATGACCCCAACGGCTGCGAAGTGGAGCGCGTCCGGGAAACCAACTTCAGCAACTTCTACAAGAAGCTGCCCCTGAAGCTGTCCACACACATGAAGGACTCCCTCAGTGTGTCTCTGTCCTTGCTCGCGGTTCTACATTTAGCCAATGAAAAGGGACTACTCCTGAAGAAGAATTCGGACTTTACAGATTTTATGATATGCCCGGAAGAAAAAAACTAAAGATAGTTCCATACAATGTCATGCATAATACACAAGGATACATGACTGTCATACAGATTAAAATACAAATGAAAATAAAACTATAATTAGCTAAAATTTTCAGGTGAACATATCATCGACATGCACACAATTGTATTGCAATATCGCGTATCGTTTCTCCAAAATGACCATTTAACCAACCTAACTGATCCCCATATTACCAGTGGCATGCAGTCCATAAAGGCTGAAAAGCTGTACCTACCTAAGGAAAACGAACTATAAAAATAAATTAAAAGAAATAGAACAATTTAAACTGACAAATTTCTGATCAAAAAACAATTGTTATGTATAAACGGTGTACCACTCTCATACTGCGAAACTTTGGGGATTGGTTATTCACAATAATCTAAGGAAAAAAATCCTAATGTAGTTTTAAACAGCAATTTTAGCTACTAAAAAATATATAATTTGTAAGGTGATCCGCTCACTGAGGCTACTGAAAACTGTCGACTCGCAACTGTCTTTGTATGACAATGTGATAGCCCGCACACTACACAATCACTCAAAAACCTGTTGTCAATGGTAACGCAAGCGGTGACTCGCGACTCGCACTGCTGATTGCCGTGGCCGGCCGTTGCTAGTTGCCAGCTGTCAGCTGATTGTTCTTCGTCTATGGTTAAACAAGCTTTTTGACCAATCAAGACATAGAAACCAGCCGGTTTTAGTTTTGTTTCAGTTGCCTCGTCAGCGGAGCGCCTTCAGAGTCCAGTGTAACGAAACTTTTCTTTTCCAAGTAATGCAGTGCCATCGTCATATTTCAAATCTTAAATAGAATAGCTGACCGACTGCCTTGAGATAATAGTTTTAAATGTGTTGTGTGTTTACAAGAATGCTTTGTAAACCACACAAAAATAAGAAATATATCGTAACTTTTTTATTTGGACACTAATGAAAAAAAAATGTCAACAATTTTTAATGAATTTTTCCTCCAAAGTTTGGCGTGTGAGCGTGTAACAGTGTATATGTTTTCTGTGAGTTTGGTAAGGAATTCGTATATTCATTTGGCCAGAACAATCATTGGAAGGTGGTAAAGGGTGCCCCCCCCTCAAAAAATATATATTCAAAGTTTTTCAAAGAAGGAATGGAGCACCTGATGCGTGCGTTAATGCTTGCGGTGGTTTTTATTCAAATCACCAACCATTTTAAGTATTCTACCAAAAACGCTCCCTGCATTAGTCACACTATTATTGAACGGCTTTATCAAAAAAAAAATTCTACTAAATGTTTTTCAAACCTTGTCGCTGAAACAACATTATTATTTCTTCCACTTTTTTGTGCGTCAG
This sequence comes from Limnephilus auricula, assembly GCA_951813805.1. Lineage (NCBI taxonomy): Eukaryota > Metazoa > Arthropoda > Insecta > Trichoptera > Limnephilidae > Limnephilus > Limnephilus auricula. The sequence goes on from OX638396.1 coordinate 6,289,996, forward strand.
GAATATAAAATAAAGTTGAAAAAATTTACTGTAGGCTTTGTGAATTCATCAAATTTCAAAGTAAATTTTCAAGTTCTGTGAAAGTTGTCTTAAAGTTCTGTTAATATTTCAGTTCTGTGAAACAACTGGCCTATAATAAGATAATAACAGAACTTGGGGTAGAACTTGAAAATTTACTTTGAGATTTGGTGAATAAGGAAGTTGAGTGAAAAATAATTATTATTATTATGTAATGAGCAGGCAGCATTCTGCTGATGCGCTCATATCTCATTTCACAATGAGTTTGACAGTAATTGAGTTGTTTTAAGTTTAAACTAAGTTAGTCCTTTCTTCTCTACAAATATGAATCCAATAGAGCTTTGAATTGGTTTATATTAGAGGCATCGATGACATGATGTGGGATTTTGTTCCAAGCATCCACTACTCTATTTGCAAGGAAGTGTTTTCTAGGATTAGATGCAAAAGGCGTTTTGGTAATTTTTTTTGAGTGTCCATGGAGATTTATATTTTTATTAGTAGTGAAGATTTCTTGGATGCTAGGGTAACTAATGTCCAGATAAAATTTTGAAAGTCTCGATTAAGTCACCCCTTTCTCTTCTTTCTTGTAAGGTTGGTAATCTTGGTTCCTTGAGTCTATCTTCATATCGCCAATCTTTCAAAGCTCTTGGTATTTTAGTGAAACGTCTCCGTAAATGTCTCAAAAAATATTTTGACTTATAAAAAATATTTTCATGTAGATGACATGCGAACTTAAATGCTAGTATTTTTTTGTTTTGTTTGTTAAGGTTCGTTTTCATAATTAAATTAATTCTACAAGTTTGAATTTTATTAAGCCCGCGAAAACGCCCAGTAAGACGTGGGAGAGTGTGTGACGTCATCTGGTCCGCGTTTGTGTGAAAATAAGGGTAAATATTTACAAAACCGGGATACGCTTAATACGGACTAAAAAAATAAATTTAAAAAGTTGTAGTAGTTAGATACTAATCAACTCAGTTACCGGAATTTCGAGAAAAGTGCATTTAAATGGTTATTTTTTCAATTTAAAAACACGAAAAGTCATTTTTTACCGACCGCTATGTTAGGAACTATTGCAAGTTTCGGTGAAAAATGACATTTCGTGTTTTTAAATTGAAAAAATAACCATTTAAATGCACTTTTTTCAAAAAAAAAAAAAATTGTTTGCATGTGAACATTGATAAAAAAAAGGACTCAACTTCCTTATTGTTCAAATTCTGTGAAACATAATATATTCAGAGAAATGATTTTTTAATACTATTCTTAAGGATACACCGATGATACAGAGGATACACCAGACCCCAAGAGACAGAATCTATGCCAAGTTTAATCCCTCCACCCCCAATGGAGGTGATAATAAAATGGCCATTTTCAATATTTAATATAAAATAAATCGTACCAGAACTATAAATAAATAGCTTACCTTTGGTCATAGAGCAATTCACGCCACTGCCGTGCCACATACTCTTATCTTTTGGGTTAGGTTAAAAGAGAAAAGACACTGCGAACATGTCAGAACAACAAAAACTACTTTTATTTTCAATTGTATTTTGCACATTCTATTGTATTACATAACAAATTAACTATTGTTATGTATTACAATAGAATAGGTGCATTTGAAATGATCTTTGTCTAGAATTTTTTTGCATTTTAAACTAAAAAGTTAAGGATTTTGATGTTTATTTTATATATAAAGCATGAAGATAAAAAATGTATTTTAGCAACAAAATATTGTTTTCTCATAAAAAATGATGTATACAAATATGTAAATAATATATTACAAGATAAGTCTTGTATGTTGTAAATTTCATGTACATAATATTTAAGTGGTTCTACTCCTTCCCCTCCTGAACTCCATTTAGCACATTTGCATTACGCTAGTTCCAACGAGAGATTTCATCTTCTTTTTTTCTCTCATTTCAAACATGACCTGCGAGAAGGAATAGGACGAATGTCGATGAAGTCCGTACGAGCTCTCGCTGGGACTAGTATTTTGACATACCTTGGCACACCCACGGGAGGGTTTAAGGGGTTAAAACTACCCCGGATTTTGGTGTCAAGCCCCCTCCCCGACGATTCAAAAAATATTTTTACAGATGTTGCATATTCAATATGAACAATGTGACGATTTTGACAAAAATGAATTAAATATATAGTTGTTTTTTTTTTCGGTCTTTTACAATATGAGCCATGTAAAAATATCAATTATTTAAGACAATAGAAAATAAACCATGCGAGTACAATCAAAATAGTACCTACATAAAAAAAAGTGATATCCTCTCCATACCTCTACACAATTCAATTGCCTTAGTATGCACATAATATTAATACCATTTTGTGATGCCTAGCTGTCAAATTTAAATAATTAAATTTAAATTAAATATTTTGACGTAATATGGTATTTAAAATTATGACGAAAACTGCGTATAGAATATGAACCATGTGAGAGAAACTGTGCATAGAATATGAAGCATGTGAGAAAAATGCGTTAAAATTCAATTTTCAGGCATAAAATAATTAATGTTTGCCATAAATATATTCTTATAATGAACAAAATATATTTTTCCTACTTTGTCCATAAATAGAATTTTTTTTTCTTTCGTTTTATCGATTTTCTTAGAATGTACTCAGCCTCACATGGTTCATATTCTATATGCAACGACGATAAATTGGAATCAAAATAAAGCTAACAAACCAGCAGAATAAAATGACTTTACCTATGAACAAGCCACAAATAAAAAAAAGTAGTACATTACCTCGAATGCCAAATTCGGTTTCAAACACATTTAATAAAATATGATCTACGTATCAAATGCCGCACTCATATCAAGAACAGATATCAAACCCAACTAACCTGCTTCCATCCCGATGATCAAATCTGAAATTACCCACAAAAGGACAGTTTCTGTTGGATGAAACTGTCGATAAGCAGATTGATTTTTGGCCAATACACCGGGGGAGTTCAAGTATCTTACCAATATTGTTTGGCAACGATTGTCTCAAGCAGTTTTGAGAGAAATGGTTGGTTGGATATTGGGCCTGTAATTTATCTGTATTGCCTGTATCAAGATTTTGTTTTTTTAGAATTGGAGTTATAATTGATTTTTTAAGTGTTCTCGGTACAAGTGAATTTACTAGTGACTTCTGGATAATTGCAGTAATTAAAGGCGCTCTAACCAGAAGACATTGCTCTAAGAGCCAGGTAGGTATGGGGTCTTAAGTGCATTGTTTATTAGGACAAGACATCGCAGCATGCGTGACATCTTCTTCCATTACTGCTGCGAAAGTAGAGAAGAGACCAGAAAGCAGACTTGGCGCTGCGACAGAAGGTGATCCTACCATATCGTATTGTCTTTCCATATCCTCGATGTCTTTCAGGTCATCTGTGATGATAGTCCCTTATTTACGCTTATTATTACTTACTTATTACGCTTTCAAATTTTATAATTCAAAATAAACATATAATTTTTTAAATATAAAATTTTTGCATGTAAACATAAAAAGGCTTTAAAAATGGCCCACCTTACGTTTTTTCTAACTTAAAATCCTGATAATGAAAAAAAAAATTAAAACACATACATATTTTATTAGACAAATGAATTATAAACATTATTGTCACCTCATTTTTTTGCTGTTTCATGTAAAAATAATTAATAAAAAAAACTTTTTTTTTTCAAATTACGTTTGGATACTTTGGATTCATAAAAGTGTACATTTTAATTTTTTTAAAGTTAACTTTTAGATTTGAATACAAAGCGTGTGTTTAATTTTATAAGATCTAGTTCAATAAAAAGCACTCCATTTCAAATAAATATTTGATATTTATTTTACAAGCTTTCTTTCAACATGACTTGCAATATCGTTTAACGTTATACTGAATGTAAACTTGTTGAATGGAGTCAACTCTTGCCGCTTTACCAATAATACCATCTCTTGAACATAGTGCGAACTACTAAATTCGACAACCACACTAACTGATACCACTAATGCATTTTTGACTGAGTTGTTATCAGCAGTACATGATCTGCCAAATATGTCAGCCAGAAAATCGTTTCAGTATAATTAGGTCATAAAAGAGACTACAGTCCATATTTGTTTAGAAATTAATGAAAATCATGGACATCAATACAAAAACATGGGGTAACACAGAACCACATTGATTTTGTTGAGATTTTATGGAAACTGCTTCATTACATAATGCCTCATCTTCACTACATTTCAGTGGCAGTCCGGTGACTTCTCAGTGAGCTGGAGTGCTAAGATTGAAACATACAACATTATATTTATTTCTTTTTTTTATTCCAATTCTTTGTAAAAAAATTTGAACACCTCAACTAAAATTTTTTAAAAATGAATAAAATTAGTTTTCTGCTAAAACGTCAAAAATACTTACGAAAAATCTGGAACAGCCCCTGCTACATTCGAGCCCTAGGTTCAAGGCCGTATAAAAATTACCAGTCAGAGATGCTGGAACGCATTTTGGACAAAATATGAGGGAAAAATACTTATTTATTATGGTTTTATTTGAAGCTGCACTAAATATTATTATGTATGATCTATGTGGAATATTATTATGTATCTACTACAATTTTAACCAATCTCTTTGATGTTATTCGCAATGACACAACACAAAATGACACATTCTCACCTTGTTATACAGTATGATACGCGCATGCACCTGGCCTAGAGGTGTGCCTAACATTTTACTGTTTATTTGTTTTTTAAAGATAAAAATATCTGTTAAATAAACTCATATTTGGAATGTTTTAATTGTTGTTTTTATTTATTGTAACACAAATATTACGACATGTTATGGATAAAGTAAAAGCGCATTAAACAAGTAAAAACCAAATACCCTATAATATATAACCAAACTCTGCCACACAAAGCACTATTTTTAGGGTGAATTGCCTACTTCAAATATATATATATATGTATATCTGCCAAGCATTCCGTGCCGGCTGTTATTTTTATTAGAATTTAACAAACTTATATTTTATGTCAACGTTTTTTGGCATTCTGAAAAACGACGAGTGTTTGTGTTGTTTGTAATTATTACATCCACTACCACAGAACCTACTCTGTGGGACATTTTTATATATTTTTTTATCAATATTGATCAAAATACAAATTAGCAAGTGCAAAACACTGCCACAAAGTACTAAATAAATTCAATTTACCGGCCATTTAAACAGTGTCAACGGTGATATCGGACAGCTTTGTTGGTCCTGCCAATATTTCACTTGAGTTTATAACGTATTATCAATTTTATAGGGTATTTGGCAAAACTAATCAGCTGACTGTGATTTTTTAATTAAAATAATATTTTTAATGTTATACATGTAAAAGAAAACTTACATCCTACAACAATAGCTTCCAGTAAAGATAAAAAAAAGAGATAAATTCTTCAATAAAATAATTTTAATAGTGAAACAATAATGTTTAATGTACGGTTTTCTTTAACAATTCGGCAAATATATAAAAGATCTAGAAAACAAAAAAAACAGATAAGTTGCCGGTATATAAGATTTATACATCAAATACCAATTATTATTGTAACATTTTCTTGGTAAAGAATTTTTTTAAAGTAAAGAAAAAGTTGCCTCTATAGCATAAACATAATTATACAGGTGTCCATAAATAAAGTTCAGTAACTGCAGGTGGTCATTCTACAGGATAGTATCAAGTAAAAAGAAAATAGCTTCTTTATTTTCGAAAAATGATTGTTTTTTTTCCCATATTGTTTCATAGAAGATTTATCTTTCCCTACAAACATTTTTACCTGAAAATTACATGTGATAAGTTTTTTTTTCTGCTAAAGTTACTGCACTTTACCTCCAGAAAATTGTACATGGAAATCGTAAAGGTTTGTTAATCCTACTGCATGTATTGTAAGTTGGTGTAGTACAAGTATTCATTATTTTTCTGTAAATACATAACTTACGATAAATTATTATATTATATTTTTAAGTATCTTCGGTTTATGAAGCACGAATTTTCATAGCATTATATTTGTGTGGTTTTAAAAAATATATATACGCCCTCCCAACATAGATTAAAAAAGGAAAGAAAACATGGCAAATAATTATTTTGTATCGTAAGGCAATATTACGTCTCTATTTTTATAAAAAATAAGACCCCCAATGAAATCACTAAATACGTAACGGTATTCCTAAAAACTATTCCATGAAAAAAAAATATTTACAAGTTATGGACATCATTCAAAACTCACAGCTGTTAAGTTTGTTAAACATTTGTTGAGGAAAAAATACAGTGACACATAACACAAACTTAACATTCTTTATACCGTAGCATTACATGTATAAATAAAAAAGTAATAGTATAGATCACTTAATATAAAATATTTGTGAGTATTTTACTTGCATATCAACAAAACGTCTTTTGGATAAAACAGGAGGACATTATTTGTCATTTTTTATTTTTTCATTCAAATTTTGTGAAACTTTAGGGGGTGTAACATGAGTTTTAGGGGCTGCTTCGGACTTGTCTCCTGGACTAGAAGCGTCTTCGGATTCATCCCCAGATTTGCCAACTTCAAAAGACTCGTAATTTGTTGAAACCTCTAAGAAATCTTTCTCATCTTTGGAGACTTCCAATGTATCACTTTCAGATTTGGAGATATCCAATGATTTGTAGATTGTTTTCGACTCTTCCAAAATGTCATTATCAGTCTTCGAGTTATCTAGTAAATTATCAGCAGTTTTTAATACTCTCGTAGATTCATCAGCAACTTCAGGCTCTGCTAGAGATTCCTCATCAGATTTGGCTTTTTCTGTAATATTATCACTTATTTCTAATTCCTTAGATAAATCTAAATATTTTTCTTCACTTATGGGATTTTCACATTCAGACCCAGTTTCTGTTTCTGGAGAACCTTCACTTTCACAATAATCTATTTCAACAACAGGAGATTTCAATACGTCCCCAGAGTCATTTCTTTTCTCCTTTTCTGTAATGGTTTCAGTGGGACAATGTTCTTCAATGTTCATATCAGTTATACCCTCATCTAGATTGTCCAAACTATCATCTGATGTCTTAAGGGATTTATCATCATTTTCTTCTTCAAAGTTATCCTCTGTTACATTATTAGCCTCTAGTTCTATTATGTCTGCTTCATTTTTCACATCTCCCGAATCTTCAATGGACGATTTAGTAAAAACAAAAGATTGTTCAATAGTTTGCGTAACAATGCCATGAAATTCAGTAAGTTTAACATCCTCCTGTTTTTCCATGACCATGTCTTCAGTGGAGCAAGCCTCGGTGGCTTCTTCTTGTTTGTCAATTGATCTATTACTATAAGACTCAGTGTCTTCATCAATGTTAGCTCCTTTTTCCACTGGGCCGCTATCACAAGGCTCAGTGGGCAGCGGTTCATTAGCATCATCCGGTCTTTCCGCAACTGTATCATCGCCAGTTTCATCCACATCTTCTTGCATTTTTATGTCTTGGGAAAGTATTTGCTCAGTATCAATCAGCAGTTCAACTATATCTTGTCCATTCAGGAAGAGTTTCACAGTCATTGGATCAACACTTGAATCTATAATGTCCATGTGGTACTCCTGGGAATCATCTAAGGCCCATTGCGCAAAATTTTCGTGAAACTTTTGATTGCATTTTGTCCTTTCGTGGGGTGTTAGAAGACTGCAATGTTTTGCCAATGGCGGCAATTCGCACAAAGATTTGGGCAAAACTCTGAGCTCGGTAGTTACTGCCGTTGATCCAAAATCAATATGGAAAACTTGTGTGCCGTTTTCGCCATGATCTATTACTTTGGACCTGTACCACAGACTATCTTCGGGAAATATGCTCACGCAAAGAGCACCTTCTGCAATATCATTGAAAGGTTCAAAGTTTTCAGCATCTTCCAGGGCTTCTGTGATAATGTCCAGATTTGTCGTAGATGATATGTAGTGAACCCAGAAATCTTCGGGACAATTACTGTAACATATGCAGACAGGTGACATCTTGTCCTCCCCAATCAAAGGGAGTCTATCTCTGTCGGGTGAGGGTGTATTGGCGGAGAGATCACATAGGGAGATCAATTCATCAGTTACAGACTTACCGTCAACAAACAACTCTACTATTGATATGTCACCTGAAGCTATAAAGGTGATGTGGAATATAGTTGCTCCGTCAGCCGCGAGTTCGGCAAATTTCATTTCAGCTTCTTTCGACCAATTTTTGATGTTACCAGGTTTTTGCAAAGCGCATTTTCTGGATAAAGCAGGAAGATTCTTGAGATTATCTGGAAGACTTCTTAATTCATTGGTCAAGGAAGCATTGCCATAATCCATGAACAACACCTCAGTGCCATCATTTCCGTGAATTATGACTTGCGCTCTGTACCACAAATCATCTTCTGGAAATTTGGCAGCGCAAATGGCTTCTTCGGCTATTTCACTGAGAGGTGGAAATTCATCAGCAGCAACCAACTCTTCAGAAATAGCTTCCAGATCGAGAATTGAACTCTCCAGTTGAATCCAAAACTCTGTTGGGGAATTAACATGGCTTGCGAAACAGGTTGGCAAGTCATCACCATCAGATTTGACTGCGCGGGCAGCGTGGCCGGCTTCTATTAACTTATCTGTTATATTTTGACCTTCGATGTATAAATTAACATAAGTCATTGCACCTTTCAAAATAAAAACAGCATCAACGGGATTTTCAGTGTTACCAAGCAAGTGCGTGAACTGCTCCGAAGCTTGTTCTGTCCACTGTCCTGTGCCAGTGGGAGTGGCATTAACGCTGCACTTGATGGCGTATGGCTCTATATCCAGCATATCAGTTGGCAACGACTTCAGGGCACCGGCGGTGTTATCAAGGACATCAGTGTTGCCATAGTCAATGAATCTCACAGTTATTATGTCATTATCAGAGTCCAAAATGATTGTTCTGTAAAATTGCTCATCTGCGGAATATTTAGCAACGCATAATGTTCCCACTTCATGATCTATGTAGTCTTCAAAAGTATCAGCAGTCTGTAAGCTTTCTTGGAGACTATCGATTTTGTCAGAATCAGTTTCTAGCTGCAACCAGAATTGTCCCGGTGTGTCTATGTGGGTTACGAATACCGTAACGGCCGAATCAGGAACCTCACCTGTAACAACAAAGATAACACATCAACGTCTACTTGATTGTAACAGGCACCATGCACCATGAGCAACGAGAGACACGGATGAAAGTCCCTTGCGGAGTGTGTAAATAACAAGAGTAGCATTACTTATTACTTACCAGTGGATTCTGAATCATTAAGGGCCAAGTTGTTAGCAACTAGTTTCTGGCCCACATCTGTTCCATCTTCTTTAGTTAAAGACACAGAGTAAACATCTTCAGCTTGCCCGTGAAAGGTGCACTTGTGCAAATGGGAATTGAAATATTCATCAACCTGGGTATTCTTTTTCCAGGTAGTATCAGGAGGCAGTATGCCTTTCAAGGAGCAATGGACAGCCTGTGCCGGCAGGGTCATCAGTTCACTTTCTAACTGCCAGATGTCGTTGGCAGTAACTTGACATTTGTTGCCAAAATCAACAAACTGCACTATGATCTTCCCCCAACTACTGTCCAGCACCACAGCTCTGTACAGGACCTTATCCTCTGGGAAGCGAGCTAGGACAGAAGCTCCGGTAGGAATGTCATTGGTGGTGGCTTTCACACCGGAATAGAGACTCGGTATACTAATCATCATATTCTTGAATTGCTCTTCTTGAGCCAGAATTTGAACATAAAAGTCATTAGGGTTAATGAACCAGGTTACTCTGACATCCTGCACTTGGTCATCCAAATTATGTTTTCCAAAAGGCGTTTCAAATGCCACGGGGTTGGAGAGGGTCTTGGCTGGCGGACTGGAATATGTGTCGGAGGACTTATTTTCCCAAGAGCTATCTTCTGTGTTCCTATCTAAATAAGACTTCCTTTCAGAGTATGGTTTTCTTTCTGAATATGGTTTCCTTTCTGCGTCATATTCCTTTCTTTCAGAATATGGTTTTCTTTCTGCGTCATATTCCTTTCTTTCAGAATATGGTTTCCTTTCACCGTCATATTCCTTTCTTTCAGAATATGGTTTTCTTTCTCCATCATATTCCTTTCTTTCAGAATATGGTTTTCTTTCTCCATCATATTCCTTTCTTTCAGAATAAGGTTTTCTTTCTCCATCATATTCCTTTCTTTCAGAATATGGTTTTCTTTCTCCATCATATTCTTTTCTTTCAGAATATGGTTTTCTTTCTCCATCATATTCCTTTCTTTCAGAATATGGTTTTCTTTCTCCATCATATTCCTTTCTTTCAGAATATGGTTTTCTTTCTCCATCATATTCCTTTCTTTCAGAATATGGTTTCCTGTCACCGATTTGGGCTTTGTAGAATCTATCAGATTTAGAACTTTCCCTGAAAAGTAGCAAAAATTTGAATTAAACTCTTAGTCAGTTTTAGGTTTATTATTGTGAACTTTAACGAATTCATTTGTTAAAGAATGAAAACAGAAAATTGGACAATGTGTATTTTATTGGGACAGTAAGTGTTATGTATATTATTGGGCCAGTGCAATGTGGAAAGCTAACATTTTAATAAAACTATGATATTCATTCGAAAATGATTCAATTATGTATATAAGAAATGAAAATGGAGAGGGGCAAATAGAAAATATTTTTGTAAAAAAAAATTTATGTTATTTCTTGTTACAACCAACAACAAATATTAGAGGTGAACCTAAATTCAACAGCTACACTAAAACATTGTGAAAAATCATAATTATAACTGAATGGTTATAACATACTTTAAAATATTGCAATAGAAAGCAATTTTAGAACTTATTTCTTTGATTTTAGATTTGATCATTCGGTTGGGTTGTGTAATATGGGGCAATATTTATTACATTTCTCAGTTTACAAAGTAAATCTAGTGCTGAGTAAAAAAAGAAATGAATACACTAAAAAATAAAAAATTATTACACTTGAAAACACTCAAAACAAAACATTGCCTAAGCAATAAAGATAAATTACATACATACAATGGCATACATTGTTCTATAATTTTTTTCGCATAGCATTAACCTCTTGCAGGCCGCAGTCCCCCCGGCGGGTCCGGATTTTTGAAGTGATTTTGCCCCTTATTAAATTATTTAAAGAAATTGTATGAAGAATGAGGTCAGAATCGCTTGGGCCATTCTCGTTAAGAATTTTTTGTTATGTCAAGACATAACAAAATACTAGATAGCATTTAGCCACTCCGAAAAATTCTAATTAATTGCCAATGACGGGCCGGGCACCAAAGATGGCCTACAAAATGGCTGCCACTTGATAATATGAACGCTGTCATATTCGAAGTCTATATTCATTGTTTTTTTTTTATATAAATCCATTGTGGAAAGCATAGATTTGAGTGATTATTAGGAAGTTCGTTTTATCTACATTATTTTGATGTAATTTTTGTAATATATCATCACAAAAGAAATGTTATAAAAATTGAATTCGTAAGAAAGGTGAAAACTGTCAAATATTTTACGTCGTATTGAAAAAAAAAAAATTTTGTATGCTGGCTTTCAACAAGTTAATCTGTTCTGTGCTCGACCAATTTTCGTTTTTTTTTTTTAAAATGCAATTTTAACCCTTATCAGAATTGCTTGCGCCATCTTTCTTGACGATACAGTTAATTTGATTAATCTAGCTACTCTGAATATTTTTTAAAGTAATTATCTATGACATTCGGGAGTCATTCTTTTTCTCCCTTTACGAGCTGTCAACTTTTTAAAGAAGTATCAATGACATTAATTCTTCTTTGAATTGTTGGTTTTCGTGTAGGGTGTATATTTAGGTTTGTGCAGAAACATTAAAATCAGTATATATTAGTATAAATATATATTTTTCTGATTTTTGTTTGCCGAGTGGGAATTTTTATTTTTTTTTGTTAAAGTTAGCTATTCTGGAAAAACTTGTAACGATATTTTCATGTAATATATATGAATAATAACAACAGAAAACAATTGCAAAAAAAACAATTCCTTTATTTTTATACGGATATTTGACCAAAAGTCCGGAAGGTAATGTTCACCCGGTTTTTCCAAATACAAGTGACAGGTTAAACATCAGTCTTTGATAAAGAATGAAGAGTCAATTCCCATACCAAAGTAGATATTATGATGCAGGTAAATATATAATTTATGCCTCAACATTCACATTCTCCAAATATAATATAATAATATATAATGTATGGAAGTGCAAGCTAACACAAACACAAATGTTATTAAGAAAACAATATTGGTGAAATATTATTTTTTCAATGTTAGAAAAATAGAAATAATTGCGGCTGCTGAAAAGGCGGTTATCACAATAGAAATGTCACATGATTTTGGAATAGGTCAAGCAAGGCACTTCTACCTCAAGCAACAAAACATGACATGTACATACGGCTATGATATAAATATTTATGAAGAAAGCGAAGGCAATATGTATCTCTAAGTAATAAGGTACCGGTTATAAGGATATTGTGAAACAACACCAGTGGGCGAATTGGTTGTTTCAGCTCTACCATACGATTTCTGATATCTAGTTTTGGAGTTATACGAGGGTTCAGGATTTCCCCGCTGTTGATGTGCCAACTTCCGTTCTTGTTCCCGTTGATTTTCATACCTTCTCCTGTAAGATTTGTTAATATTGCTTGAATGTTGAAGTGTTGCAATGCCTACCAGAATTTTGTCCTATTTTCAGATAATAATAAAACTTAATTGGGGCCACTAAATAATATCATAATTCAATTTTTTACAAGAAAAACATTTTTTTTTAACTTTTGAAGGTAATTCCCATCAATGTAATAAATATATCATTGAAGAAGATAACAATAATAATCAAAATTAATTAATCTAGGTAACAAATACGTTCTTTGAACACTTGTTTCCAATGAAAAAGGTGGCTGCCGATAATATGGAAAAAAAAAACATTAGTCGAAGATAATATTGTTATTTCTGAAATTTGAAATATGACTTTGAAAATTATGGCGGTTTTATAATACGTGGTAATGGCTGAATTGGCAGAGCGCATGTCCCGGTAAGACGAGAGATCTGGGTTCGAGTCCCAGTTGTGACCATTATCTTTTATTATTTTTCTGTGACTTGTTCATTTTCATATTTTAATTTAGATTATTATTGTTATCTTCTTCTTCAATAAAATATCATAATTGCTGAGAGCAGGAAGATTGGAAAATGTTATATTTTATTATTAATTAGGCTTAGCGTATTTATCTATTGTATCTCTTTGAAGACAATTTTATTTCACTTTAGTCTAGATTTTGAAAAACAAGTATGATAATAATATATTTATAAACAAGTATAAAATATTTTGGGCAATTTAAAGAACAATCACAATATCTATCTATGTTAGTGTCATTGTGTATCCGTATATGAGATAAGATAATGTGTTAAAACACTTGATAACCTTTATGATTACATTTCGATAATGAAGTTTTACAAATTGCAACTTACTGTTCACGTTCTGGATGTTTGTCATAACTGCGCCCCCCCTGTGGTTGGTTTCCGTCCCCTCGGTCATATTGCCTATTTGACCTAAAGTGGTTCTCATTGTCTTTGTAATTATTTTTGGCAAAGTCAGGAGAGTTTTCAACACTTCCCTGAGACTCATTGAATTCCTGCAATGAAAGAAGAACATGATTAGGTTGTTAACTAAAAGTGCTTATGAGCATATTAATGTTACAGAAAATATATAATACCTTCTGAGGAACAGAGGTAAGAGAGGCGGCGACGGCCTCCTTGATGGCGCGAGCAATGTGGATAGGGGGATTGGTAGACTGGTCCAGCAGCTCTACCAGCAAAACACCTCCTTCCAGTAAACCCTGAACTCGCATGCACAGAATCTTTTCTAAAGTTAATGCTTCCAGGTTGTCCGATGTCAGCTGGTCGAATGGTTTTTCTTCAAACTCTTTTAAAGCGCAATGAATGGCCTGCGCTCTCATTTTAACTAACTCTGGAGTAATTGGCCGCAATGAATCGCAGGTAACCTCTTGATCATTGCCGTAATCTATGTAGTTGACAGTTATCTTGTCTTTTTTTATGTTAGTTACGGAAGCTCTGTACCAATTCTGATCATCGGGAAATAGAGCGCAGCAAACCATACCATACTTGACTTGGTGGTAGAGTAAGGGTTGAGCATTTTGGCAATAAACTTCCACAGCTTCCATCACAGTGTTGAGAGCATCTATGTTATCAGAGAGCTGGATAAAGAATTTAGTGCAACTATCCACATAAGACACTAAAACGGAATGCTCCCCAGCTATGGAGGAAGGGTCAATTTTTAAGAAAGTGGGGTTTTGCTTCTGTAACAGCATGTCCCTGACACTTTCCCCATTTAGAGAGAGTTCGCAGTACTGTATGAGCGGAGGGCCTTCAGGAGGAACAACTCTCAAGGTGAGAACTTTATTATTGACTATTTGGTAGAATTCATTCTTGATTTCCTCTGTTATCTGCAAGCCCATTATTCCGGACAAACTAAACCTCAGAGCAAAAACACAGGGAGTGACGAATTCTTCAGGGATATCGAAGATATTAGAGTGAGAAACTGATTCAGTCATTCCAAAATCTATGAAAAACAATTTGCATTGTGAGGGGGTCAGTCCCATAATAACAGCTCGACACAAGGTGTTGTCTTCTGAGAAGCGTCCCAAGCACACGGAGCCAATCATGGGGGGCTCCGACAGGCACTTGGGGGGCTGGCTGTTTATCTGAGAGACTATAGATGTTAGAAAGTTCTCATCACTCTGGAGCTGAATTGCAAACAGCTTCGGTCCGTCTTTAGCAAATGAAACATGAACTTGGTGCTGCGAATTCAGTTCCAAGAACCGACTCTTATAGGTAGATGGATTCTTCTGTAAAACAGGATTGTTTATTGGCATATTATTATTAGGTTGCATCATTTTTGTGGCTTCAGGCTTTTGGTAATGAGCTTTCAACTCCTCTGTGGGTCTATTTAATGGCCTTGGCGCGTTAACACTTCGCATTTTATTGCGGTTGCTGGAGGCGGACTCTGGAAGCACACTTCTGGTAGCGGGGTCATGGTGAGGAGAGTTCTGAGCCATGTGAATTCGGTAGGCTTGACTGGTATTTTCATTGGGAGTGTTATATACTTCTCCCGGGTACCTGGATGTGTTTTTCGCTTTCGTAAATGGTTGCGGCTGGACTACTGGTTGACTGCCTCCCTTTGTTCCACTTAACATTTTCTGAAGTAGATATTGCTGATCTTGTAGCGAAAATTTAGTTCCGTAGTTACAGGAAACGAGATAATCTGCCAAATCTTGGTCCCTGAATTTTATCTTGACGAAAGATTTGTTGTAAATGTTAAGCTCTACGGTGCACGACACTTCTTGGTAGTATAGCAAGTTTCGGATATTGGTTAGAGCATGTTCTTCCCATACGCCAAGGTTTATTATCGACGATAGTAAGTAGTCGGAAGCCTGAGGTGGCAATTTCTGTAGAACATCGGGATAGGCATCGAGGAGCCGAATGGAAGCCGCGGGGATGGAGTCAATGTTTCCGAAGTCTATGAAATAAACAGATACAAAACCGGCTTCGATATTGAGGAGACTATTAATTCTTGCTCTGTAGTACTTCTCATCGTTGTACTGCGCTATACACATCAGACCAGCCCGTAGTGAAGACGGCGGAACAATTCCAACTCCGTGTTCTAACCTTGCACGTTCATTGTTGATGAAGCTTTCTATCGCAAGAGCTCCCTGTTTGTCGGCTTGCCCAAACAATTTCAGATACGGGCCTTCGCTTTCGACGTGAGTCATATACACCGGAAAATCCTTTTTAATGTTGAAATCCATTTCGTAATATGTAAATATTATCACATAAGACGCGAATCACTATATTTTGGCGCGTTTTAAATTAACTTTTAACGACGAAACTAACACCGCCATGCGCTATTTTCGACGAATTGCACAAAAAGGAATTGACAAATTACCACGGATAAAAGAAAAAGATAAAACAACAACGCCGCGTTTGTGTATGTGATTGTGACATGACCATAGATTTATATACTATTATTATTGTGTCATAGCCGATCTTAAGTGTTAACACAAGCCCTGCTGTTAGACTTGGCAACAATGCGTTTTGTAGGTTGTGTGAACCGATTTTATATTTAACAGATGAAAGACTGTCATAGTATTTCATGCATTTGTAGTAGTATTTTTAAAGAGGTAACGTATGTATTTGGGGGGTTAATGCTTGAAGTGCCTGCGTCAGTTTTGGTAAATTGATTTAGGTGCCAGAAAGTACTCTAAAAACAACCTTATTTGAATGCTCTGAATACCTATATTAGGTGCTCTAGATCTAGATTGATGAAAATGTGGCCTATCTAATGTAGAAATAATATAGAAATAGAAGTCAAAATGTTGATTCAGCATTTTCTGCGCCAAGAAATCGATAATAAGAAAAATAAACCCTCAGGGTCCGTGTCATCTTTCAGGATGCTGTGTGGAGGGTCTTTTCAGGGAAAGGAAGGGGAGGAAGTTATGGGAAGAAAAAATGTATGAGGGGTGGTTAGGAATCTGGGGGTCGATGTGTCTAGGAGTGACGGACTTATTAAAACTCTCCCTATCCGTCCCGCCACGCAGTAGGTGGGCAAACGCATTAGCCGCCAAAACCTATATACCTCACCCCATGAACCCGGGCACTCCTGCTAAGTCACCAAACGTAGTGAACCACTTGGGGTGACCTATGGCAGGGGTGTTAATTGATGGTCAGACGCATCCGCCGTTAAGACCTGGACAAACCTCAGCCTATGAACCCGGGCACCCCTGCTAAGACATCAAATGTCGCGAACCACTTGGGGTGAATTATGGCAGAGGTGTTGGTTATCCAATAAATGGTTCCCGGGTCGGAGGTACACATAACCACCTCCTAAATTATACTTTCATCTTTCCTCGTCCAAATTTTGCTCTTTTACAATTTGGTAGGTGGGTATGGGTACCACCGCCCCGGGAACAATTTATTGGATAACCAACACCTCTGCCATAATTCACCCCAAGTCGTTCGCAACATTTGATGTCTTAGCAGGGGTGCCCGGGTTCATAGGCTGAGGTTTGTCCTAGTCTTGGCGGCGGATGCATCTTACCATCAATTGAGTAGCAGGCCAGATCAGGAGAGACTGGTTGAGGGAGACCTTTTGACTTCTCCAGCAGGGCTCTCTCGGAATATCACCTTGCACCGCAGTGGGAGGGAAGGAATCATTCGCCTGTCACTCTTGGATACGCTGACCCCCAGATTCTCCTACCCATCCGTCATACTCTTTTCCTTCCCAGAACATCCTCTCCATCCTTTCATAAAAAAAACCTTCCACACAGTATCCTCAAAGATGACATAGGCTATGAGGAGAATTATTTTCTTGAGGGCCTCCTGTATGGATCTATTGTAAAAGTACCATGCCTCACTGCCATACTTCAAGCTTGTTAACAGCACTCCATTGTGGACTGCTGTAGTCTTCATTTAAAGTGTAAAATATGATTGTATTAACATGGCTTTAAACTATCGACAAATTAATATCAATCTAAAAATTGTCATTTTCCAAAAACACTTCAATTTTATTTTTTTGGCGTTTAATAACTATTTCTTACTGAAGGATTTTATCTTGATAATTAACTATAACTATTTTGATAATTAAAATATTAAAGGACATATTCTTCTATATGGATTTCCATCAGTCACTAATCACTACTATTTAATCTAATCTTATCAATTCATTGGTAGCCAAATATTGGCTGCGAATCTGAAAAAAAAAATTACAGGTTATGCGATGACACTTGAAACGCTTAAAATGATAGTAAATATAATATTAAATGTTATATTTTCTGTAGAAAATATGTATAAAAGTTACCTTGATGTTTTATTCAACAATGATTACATACTGAGAACAGAATCGCAATATTTTCAATCGAAATCACCATCACAATGTAAAAAATGCGCACTTGCCATATGGGAATGTGAACAAATGACTGAGAATTTTAGGACTACACGCAACGTTGCAAAACTTCCAACAGCAAGGCTTGTTTCTTCCAGAACGGCTTTGGTGGTGTTCATTGGGTAGTACGGGTAGTGCGGTGACCAGAATGTTCAGTGGAAACTATTTAAGTGTATGAATTATGAATATTGAGTACAAACTTTTCATTGGACGTTAATTACTCACATGATAATTCATCATGTCTCGAAACGTCGAAAACTGATAATTGAAGTTTTTAACCTTAGGTTAGGTTAGGTTAATGTGAGTTATGATGTGATGAATTATCATGTGAGGAAGTATCGTGTCTGAATAAATTTACTATGGAAATTCAGACGTTGAGATCTCATAGTCCGATTAGACATGTAACCGGGTAGTACATACTGGGTCGACGTACGTACGCTTCGCTACGAATAACGATATCTAGACCGGACTACTTGGTAACCATACATTTTCTATGGAAATATATGCTTTAGGCCCTCCGCTGACGAGGCAACTGAAAACCAAATTAAAACCGGCTGGTTTCTATGTCTTGATTGGTCAAAAAGCTTGTTTAACCATAGACGAAAAACAATCAGCTGACAGCTGGCAACTAGCAACGGCCGGCCACGGCAATCAGCAGTGCAAGTCGCGAGTCGCCGCTTGAGGTTACCATTGACAACGGGGTTTTGTGTGATTGTGAAGTGTGCGGACCACATTGTTATACAAAGACAGTTGCCAGTTTGCAGTTTTCAGTTGCCTCAGTGAGCGAATCGCCTAAGAATTAAGTAATTTGTACTTTTATATTATATATTGTCATTGCTCTTCTGTTATATGTGCTCTCCCTTCACTATCATCTCTGCTTGTATTTTTCGTGTATCTATATTGTTAATGGACTATTTTTGGGTCAACAAAAAATATAAATAAATAAAAATAAAAATTGAATCTCACTGGCCACACGTTGCGATGCGTGTGTCCAAAGTGATTCTAAGACTAGTAACTAATTAGTAAAATGATCTATTACCGATTAAACCGATTTACGGAGAAAACAATAGATTCTATAATGAGCGCTTTTATTATTATAACGTGACGACCTGCGGCAACGGCACGGTGACGGTAATCTAATTTATTTAATACGAGTGAGGAAGAGGCAACAAAAGTATTATGTTTCTCCAAGAAAATGTTTATTATTATATTACCGTCGATGCTTGTATATTGTACAACTTGTGTAATATATACTTATACTTGTCAATATGCTTTCAAGTTGAGTAGACCAACTTCTTTTTTTTATTCCCGGGTTACAGATATCCAATAGTTAACCTGCCAATATTTTAAAATCTCCTGTTACCACTACAGTAAGCGGAAAATGTTACTTATGTCGTGCTGGAGAACTTAGCCAGCCGAGGAATTGAACAAGCGACGCTTGGGTGGAACCTAAACGCGATACCAACTCAGCCACCGACCTGCACCGACCGGACTAAACTAAAATGGAAACGTCTGAACACGCTATAGCTAAATAGTGGACAAACATTCCATATAAAAAACGAAGTTATCAATATATAGATGGTTTATTTATAGCCAAATTTTAGTTAATTTTCAAGCAAACAAGCATAACAATGTTTATTTTTAAATCTTGTTTTGACAAAGCAAGTAATTCCGTAAAAAAATATCTCTTTGATACAATGCGTTACATTGAAATGAAAAATTGAGTGTTAAAAAAGGTTATAAAAGAAAATATAAAGTGCGAAGCAAACTTAGGTATCGTTATTTTTACCTATTCGATTGTCCAAAAGGACTCCGGCGTTGTTTTTTTCTTTTGTTTTCATAATTATTCACTATTCACCGACAGCTGAAGCAAGTTTTCATTTGTATTGGTAATTAGTAATTACTCTTATTTATATGGCAGTTGATAAGGACTTTATAGATAGTCAAAATGGTTCCATGGCGAATGAGTGTATGATTTTTAAGTGTTTTCGACGCTTCGAGACATGATGAATTATCATGTGATGAATCAACATCCGATGAAAAGTTTGTACTCAACATTCATACACTTAAAAAGTTTCCACTGAACATGCTGGTCATTGGTCAAAATACAATAAATATTATGAAAAAAATTATAAAAATGGAACAATAAAATTGTTTTATCGTAATGCCGCAGCAGAATAAATTTATTTATGATTTTATAGTCTATGACTATGGTAAATAGAATGTTTATAGATTTTCATCTGTCAAGCAGCAACGAGCAGGGGGGATCGGTTTATTAATTTATTTATAGAGAACAAGTACAACGAGCAGCGAGTGCCATGTTTTTCTGTTCTACGTTCTACTGTCAGTTTTGAGTAGTTGGTACAGCAGTGCGTACGCGCGTTTAGTGGTCGTCATGAGTAAAAGCAATGGTATTTTTCACATGAATCCTAATGAAAGCGGTGATACGAAACCTGAAGTTTATTTAGAAGAAACGTTTTATATATTATCAAAAAAAAATACAGTGTTTCGAGTTAGGCTCTCGGAAAAAGGTTTGAGTTTGCGGAAAGAATGCAATGGTTCTACCAAGGAACAAACTATTGCCATAAACGATATTGTGGGTTGCAGATGTATGAGAAGTAAACGGAGGCACGCCGGAGCCTCTTCCTGTGTGTGCAGTTCCCTTCCAGGTCCTCCGGCGTTAAAGGTCGTCGACGAAAACAGCGGGGAACAAGATGAGAACGATGTCAGTGCATATTTGTATATTTACGCTTATATTCTCAAGCGAAATAGACGCGGAGGCAAACGTGAGAGAACAACGATTACCCTCAGATTTAGATCATTTGATAGATACGACGATAATAATAAAGAAGCCCAAAAATGGAGAATCGCAATAAAATGTCTGATTAATAATCTTCCAATAAATGCCTTAGCACCGCCTGCCAATGAGCGGAAGCTGTTGGTCCTGTTGAATCCTAAGTCGGGTGCAGGAAAGGCGAGGGAGTGCTTCCAGCAAAGAGTGGCTCCTATATTGGTAGAAGCCGAGTTGCCGTATGATCTCCAGGTCACGAAGCATTCCAACTATGCCAAGGACTTCATCAGGCAGCGCAATGTTTACAACTGGCGAGGCATCATCGCCGTGGGAGGTGATGGGATATTCTTCGAGGTGATCAACGGGATCTTCGAGCGCCCCGACTGGCAGCAGGTGCTGGACGAGGTGCCCCTGGGCATCATGCCGTGTGGCTCGGGGAATGGTCTGGCCCGGACCGTCTGCCACCTTTACGAGTAAGTTGTTTCTTCACCTATCTTTCTTGAAGCTACCGTAAAACGGCGGCAGTTTCTAGGACTTCTAATTTCAGTTGTACTTCAGAAAGTATGAATGTTTTGAGTCAATACCAACATTTTATATTTGGAAAAATCTTCAAAAATATGTAGGTTTTCTATTCACCCTAAGTCGGGGTGAACAGTAACGATGTAGGGGTTGAATAAAAATAAGAGAATTAGGTACCGTAAATCATCCACTCGATATGCAGATATTTTAATAATGGAGAAAAAGTTGCCAATTATTTGAAAGTTATATACATATAAGTTAATATATTTTATAATAATAGCCTTTTGAAAGGTTTGTCCGGTTTATTATATGTTTGGATTAGGTAGGTTTATAATGGCTTGACATTTTCTGAAACACGCAAAATACAACAAATTATTCAAACAATAAATTTATTACATGGAAGCAAGTGTCGGAAAAAACTATTTTAAGAGATGATCTTTTTCCCCTCGGCATGTTTCCAGTCACATCTTTCCCGTTTCTATTCATCCGCTGGGTAAGGTACCTAGCTATGTCGTGTCTAATAACTCCGAAAAAATGCATAAGGGGACAAGTGAGCAGTTTAAAAAAAAAAATGGATCCCTTCCTTCCCCCTAGAACATTAAGAATGCTTAATTTTAATTTAGAAACAAAAAAATACAGAATACATGGCTAACTGAAGAAAGGTGTGAATATTTTATTTCTAGTCTCGTAGACCTTCATATTTATGTTTGTACAATTTCAGAGGTTTCACAGATTTTTCTTAAAAAAATTTGTATCGTTTATTTTCACATTAAAATAAGTAAACGGTTAAATTAAACAAATACGCAATGCTAATCTGACAAAACCTTTACCTTTTATATATTATATTGTGTTGATAAAATATTATCTTAGAATCGAAATTCAGCGAATTCGAAAATGTTTCCAACTAAAGCCTTCGATCGAGTAAGCGATTCTTTGACAATAGAATTCTATTACGGCTAGCTTTACACTTGTAAATTTTTTCGTAAGTTTACGACTTCTGGCCAACGGGCATATTGCATTTTGAAAATACGATGTGCCCATTGGCCAGAAGTCGTAAATTTACGAAAAAACTTACAAGTGTAAAGTTATCGTAAAGTTGTCGATATTCATTATCTCTTCTATTCCTGTTAGAGTAAGGCTAGCTTTACACTTCTAAGTTTTTTCGTAAATTTACGACTTCTGGCCAATGGGCATATTGCATTTTAAAAATACGATGTGCCCATTGGCCAGAAGTCGTAAATTTACGAAAAAACTTACAAATCTAAAGCTAGCCTAACGATAAAATGACTTACAGCAGTTGTGAAATGTGGAATTAGATTTATACCGGCTGCTTATTATTTTAACCCATTCGCAAATTTATTGTTTACGAAGAATTTGAGTTCTCAAATACCCACATCCTACTAGGTTTATAAATTTATTTTATTTTTATTTATTTATTGAATCTATATAATAAGGTTTACATTTTTTTTTTGGCCTTGCCTGTCTCACTAGGAACTCCTGTGTCGAGACAGACTAGTTTACAAATATTTTCTAATTATAATATGAAGTACATTTTTCAATAAAGCAAAAATATTTGACAAAATTTTCAGGTTGGTAGGTAGTGGTAACAATAATGAGATATACGATTATATTTGGGTGAGGTGACTAATTATTGCACGACCTTTTTCGTTGATCCATTGTTTGATCAGGATTTTGTATTTTTTAATATTATTCGATTGTCTTGTTTTGTCAGGTAGGTTATTGTATATTTTAGACGCAATGTATTTGAAATTTCTTTGACCAAATGTTGTGTTTGTTTTAGGTATTTGTATGAGTTCTTTGGTTTTGTGCCGCGTGTTTACAATATTTTGGGTATTTTTATAAAATGTATGTGTTTTATTTTTAAACAGATGAGTTAAGATAGTTTTTGTGTATATTTGTCGAATATCTAATACATTGAATTTGTTGAATATATCTACAGTACTTGTTATTATGGGAACTTTAAGAATAACTTTCATAATTAATTTTTGTGCCTTCGATAATGAATCTATAGCTGATAGTGTTGCACCTCCCCATGCGATTATTCCATATTCAATGATTGATTGACAAAGAGAGTAATAAACAATTTTCATAGATTTGGAATCTAGTATGTTTCTAATGTTTTTGAAAAAATAAACATGTTTTCTAAGCTTATTTGTGATAAGTAGGCAATGTGTATTCCACTTAAGATATTGATCAAATGTAAGACCAAGGTATTTGATATGGTCCGTTCGATCTAGGCAAGGACATTGACAGAATGTATCGTGAATACAAGAACATTCATGTACTTTTATTTCAGCATCTTGATTAGGTTGGCCAACGATATTCATACTAAAAGGAATGTATTTTGTTTTGGTAGTGTTTAGTGCAAGAGAATTAATATCTAGCCATTTTTTAACAGAGTTAATTGATTTCTCAGCCATTTTGTATGCGTCTAACCAAGTGTCTGATTGAATGAGTAGCACAGTATCGTCAGCAAAACTTACAATTTTTCCATCTATCATTAGGTTACAAAGATCGTTTATGTATATGAGAAACAAAGTAGGGCCTAAGACGCTTCCTTGGGGAACTCCGTAGGTTATAGGGAGGGGTTGGCTGAATTTGTTTTCGATTTTGACACTTTGAGTTCGATTAGTTAAGTAACTTTGAAGAAATTCTAGGTCTTTCCCTCTTATACCAATGGTATTTAGTTTATTAATAAGGATGTCAAAGGAGATGGTATCAAAAGCTTTTGAGAGGTCTAGGAAGATAGAAATGCATTTTTTACCCTTATCTAAATTTGAAACAAGAAAGTCTGTAACAGCAATAATGGCATCGGCAGTGCTCTTATTTGACCGAAAACCAAATTGATTTTCGGAGAGTAGCTGCTCGCTTTCCAAAAATGTTTTCAGTTGTTTGTTGATTATTTTTTCAACTACTTTCGAGAGTGAGTTAAGTATTGTTATGGGCCTATAATTGTTAATGTCCACTTTTAGACCACTTTTGTATATGGGTATGACGAGCCCTTGCTTTAATTCATTAGGGAAAATTCCCTGTGATATGCTGAGGTTAATTATGTAAGTGAGAGGTTCCAATAGTTCGTGAACAAGTGTTTTGAGTAAACTTACGGTGATGCCATCCATACCGGCGGACTTTGTGTCTTTTAATGAGTTAATTGTATTCTTAATATCGTCATGTGTAACCGTTTGAAATTTAAATTGTTTAGAAAGGAGTATATGTGTTTTTTCCTGTTTTGTATTAGAATTCGGGGAGGACATTTTGTTTGCTAATTTTTTCCCGACATTAGTGAAAAAGTCATTGGCATGGTTTAGGATTTTTTCTGGATTCTTTGAGAAGTCGACGGTCAGTCCATCAATATTTAGTTGTTTTAGGTCAGTGTTTAAGTTAGGCTTAGTATGAGTAGCTTCACGTAATATGTTCCACATTTCTTTTGGATTACCTTTGCTTTCTTCTATTTTATGTCTATAATATAATTCCTTAGCATTCCTGATGACTTTTGTACATATGTTTCTGTATCTTTTGTAAAAGTTGTTAAGTATAGTGTCAGAAGGATTCAATGAAGTTTTTTTATGAAGTAAGTTTCTTTTTCTTATACAATTTATAATGGTGTGATTAATCCAGGGAGTTAGAGGTTTAAATTTGTGAGGGATTGTTTTTACTATAGAATTAGTGTTATTATTTATTTCAGTTTGTAGTTTGTCTATGAAGTAAGTCCATGCATCATCAGCGTTGGGTATGTGTAGTAAGTTGTGCCAATAATTACAGGAAAAAGATTTTTTTATATTCTCATAATCAACTCGTTTTATGCAATAATAGTGTTTCATTTTTATATTTTTTGATGGTGTGTTTAATGAAATCATAGTGGCATAGTGGTCAGTAATAGTAGATTCAAAAACCAGTGTTTTATATGGATTATTCGTTTTTATCATAATGTGGTCAACACAAGAGCTGGATTCTTTGGTGACCCTAGTCGGGTGATTTATTGTAGATATCAATCCATGGTAACTAAGTAGATTTAAGTAATCTTGGCATTGTGGGTGTGAATTACTTGGTAAAATGTTAATGTTAATGTCTCCGACTAAAATTAAGTGTTTTTTATGCGCAAGTTGTGATAACTTTTCATTTAGGCTTTGTATGAATGGGGTTATATTGTGGTAGGATGGAGATCTATACATTGCTAATATGCATGTGTCACCGTACGATATTTGTAGACAATTTGCACCCGGGATTATTAATTCCAAAGTCTGAACATTCAGTACGTTATTCACATATATAATAATGCCGTCATTCTGATTGTGATGTGTTTTTGTGGAGAAGTGAGTATAATCAGGAAGGTGTTTTGGTACATATAGTTCATTAATCCAACATTCTGATAGAATAATTATATCAAATTTAACCTTTAGATTATTCAGTAAAGTGAGTATTTCTTCCCAATTTTTATTTATGGATCGAACATTATGGTGAAAAATTTTTAGGTTCGTATAGTCTTTCATTAGTAATTTACAAAATTTTATATCTGAAGATACATAATTATTAATTTTATCAGAAGAAATTTTTTCATTATCAAAAATCAGTCTAGCCATTTTTAAGAACAATTTACAATGGAAGTTTATATTTTGAATTGGGAGCCCCGTCACAGTGGCTAAAACTGGGAGTTCGCCCTTTACCCGATAGTAGTACATAGGTAAGATACAAGATTTCTGACAGTTCGGAAACAATCACTGTAAAATGATTTCACAACAATAATTTAGAGCAGTCAGGATCAGGTTTTGTATGGTAAGAGCGATCGGGCCAATGTTCGACATGTGACAGAGCTCATCAACATCCTAAATAATTTTACACAAGTCATCAGAATGTTTAATATATATTATTTTATCCGTGGCTGATTTCTTTACCAAAATTTTTTCGTCTTTGTACCAAACATACGAAAACTTTTTTTCATTGCATATTTGTTTGGTTTTCCATAAAAGTTCTTTGAAATAAGGATTAAGAATAGCACTTATAAAAATCTTTTCGCAGTTAAAGTATTTTAAGGTATCATGGTGAATTTTTTTTCGGTTTACTAGTAGTAGGTTTCTTTTGCGAATATCCGTGAATCTGACACAAATTTTCGGGGGTGCTCCGGGACGCCTGTCGGGGATCCTTTTGGCTTCCAGGATATCTAGGGGAAGAATCTCTACACCTACAGCCGCTGCCAGCTTCTTGACGGTCTCCGAGGGTTGTTCGCCTTCATATGGTGGTATTCCTGCGACCTCTAATGCATCCTCCTTTGAAGTCTGTTCGAGGCTGGCCAGGCGAATTTCGAAATTTTTTATAATAAGGTTTTTTTCATTTAATTCTTTTCTTAAGTTTTCTACCTCCGATACTAAATTTACAATAGTATTCATTTTTGTATTGAGGTCGTCATATTGGCTGCTGATAAAATCTCTAGAAGTTCGTGCATCTTTATTTTCGTTGTCTATTTTTTGAAACATTTCCTTTTTCATGGTCTCAAATTTATTCTCCATCTGCTTCATGAAGATTCCAATGTTGGTCTCACTAGTGTCAGGAATATTCAGTCCTAGACCTTTGCTCCTAGTTTGTTTCTCGGCCATAATTGTTCTGCAACTGTCCCACAATGCCAAAAACCTCAACGATACTCAACTAAGTATATTGAATAATGTTAGTCACAAATGCTAAATCACTGTATAGTTATAATTTTCACTTTAAAGTATCACTTTGTAGGCTTTTGCAACTTGTACACTTTATTTTATTATCAATTTATACGGGAGCAAAATAAAAACAAACATCTGTCATTCAAAGTTATTGTTACCGTGTATATATATATATATATATAATATTGGTCCTGCATAAGCGACTAGAGCGTAAGCAAACATTCTTGGTAAGCAATATGGAACGTAAGATATTAATTTTCTGGTATAAATTGTACATCGACTGACAAATATGTCGATGATTTTGTACGATTCAAATTGAGACATAATATGTAGGTTTCATTTACGATTGCATAGCGCGTAGTTATACTAACTCGCCAGGAACAATTAGAACCATGCCAATTAGAAACTTCAGTTGAAGTACATAATTACCCCACCTCTAATTCACCAATCAACGTCGAAGACCTCGAAAAATGTTGGTAATTTCATACAAATTATGTCCATTTATCAACAATACAAACACACAAAAAAAAAAAAAAAGTTTATTTTCAAAATCTACCTAGGCTTTTATATTATTTTTTTTCCAAAAAGAACTTTGTTATATAGGCTAATAATATTACTACATTTGTCTTGACCGCTTCCTAAGGAGGCATACATCAATTACGTGAGCAAAAAATTGGGGGGGGGTCCAGTAAAATTCTCATTTAAACCGAGGGGGGTCAATAAAAATCTCACATCAACTTTTAAAGAATATATATATGTATTATTATAGAGATAATAAAAATAAAAACAATTGTTTCTCTTCTTTTGAAGTGTCCCATTTTGCCTGCAGAAAAAATGGCTATTATGGAAAATATTTATTTCGAGAGTAAGAAAAAATCTCACGTTATTGGAGGGGGGGAACCAAATCTTACTTAATCTCACCAATCTCACTCAAATAAAAAAAAAACATCTCACGTAATTAATGTATGTCCCCTAACAGCGCATCGATCAAGATTTTTGTCTGTAACTTATAATCGTTCCCGAACATGACTGCAGATCTCCAACGAATAAATAACAGTTCACATTGACTAAATTAAGGAATTTAGCTTATGTTCTTTCGTGAGCACTTTATGATGTTCTTCTAATTTGTATTTCAACTTTATTTCTGCGAGTAAACATTTTCAATCCTACCTTCAGAATAGTTTGATGATGGCTTCGAACGCCGAAACATCTATCATACAAAAATCGATGGCATACAATAACCCAACACAAGCTAAATTTGTACATGCTGAATTTTTCCAGAGAAATGTCATCCTTTCCATTATATTTTTACTTTTAGAAATGTTTAGTTTTGTATTATAAACATGTTTTTGTCTACATTTTTGATGTTATTCTTTCATCTCTACATGTAGGAGGTTTTTTAACCCGTCATTCAGTCAGTACATCACAATATACATTTCTTTCTGTAAACTCGAGTTTTCATATCGATTTAATTAAAAAAAAAACTTGGCCCATGCTACTGAAAAACTGTTAGGCCATTGTATTTCCACCTACATTTTTGGGTCTTAGATTTTTTTCCGACGTCTAGAAATCGAGAGTAGAGGTTCATATTATATTCGATTATTTCAATTTGATTCCCAGCGTGTTTATCTAGTAACTGTGTGATGTTATATAATTGGAAAATACTAAAACTAAGCAGGAACCCCTGTGCGTCTGAAAAACTCTAGATTTATGAGATTTAGACATCTCTTTCTCATTCTTGGATTTGAGGATCATTTTCACAAACAGAAATAACCACCACAAACGCTTTTTTAAAAGTGTTTTTGTTCTTATTCTTTAAGTTGATGTCTACGAAATGGGTAATTCAGATTTTAAAAAATCAATATATTATTTACCTGCTTTGTGTGTAATAGAAAATGATACATTTTCATGTGATATATTAAAGTGAAATGATTCGGTAAGTATATTATTTAAAATATCCAATATTTATCTTATTTCAATGCATCTTATTAGGCCCCTTTTGTTGTGTGTAAAAAAAAACAAACTTTATTTCTGATCCCCTACCACATTTTTTTGCCTTATGCATTACATTTGTGGTATAGACGTATCGACGTAAAGTATTTTTATTTTTTTAATGAAGATTTTTTATAATTATTTGTTGGTGTGTGTAATTAATTTAATGTAAGTAATTTGAAAGATAAAGCAAACAAAATATTTTTATTAAAAACGATAATAAGGAATTGAGTCCTTTTTTATTTTTTTTAATCAATGTTCACATGCAAACTTAAATACTATTTTTTTTTTTTTTAAGTTAGTTTTTATAATTAAATTAATTCTACAAGTTTGAATTTTATTAAGCCCGCGAAATTGCCCGGCACGGTACGGGAGAGTGTGTGACGTCATCTGGTCCCTTGTTTGTGTGAAATATAAGGGAAAATATTTACAAAACCGGGACACGCTTAATATGGACGAAGAAATAAATTAAAAAAGTTGTAGTGGTTAGATATTAACTAGTGTTAATCAATTCAGTTACCGGAATTTCGAAAAAATTGCATTTTCATGGTTATTTTTTCAATTTAAAAACACGAAATGTCATTTTTCACCGAAACTTGCCACAGTTCCTAACATAGCGGTCGGTGCAAAATGACGGATTTCGTGTTGCAAATGTAGGTACCTAATATAAGTGACCCCCTTTTACTATTTTAAGATATACGCGATGCGTGATGCACTCACTCGCCTAATGTCTAGAGTTATCTCCACATGGACCTAACGATAATTAGACCCCCTTTCACTATTTTAAGATATACGCGATGCGTGATGCACTCACTCGCCTAATGTCTAGAGTTATCTCCACATGGACCTAACGATAATTAGACCCCCTTTCACTATTTTAAGATATACGCGATGCGTGATGCACTCACTCGCCTAATGTCTAGAGTTATCTCCACATGGACCTAACGATAATTAAGATTATTATTTATGTAGTCATTTATTACTCGTACTTAGAATGATTTGATTATTTTACTATTCAATTATTTCCACATGCAATCCGCAACATCCATAAATTAAAAATACTGTAACTACTGCTATGATATTGCTCTCGCTATATTCGTCTCTCGGAGCTCCCAAATAAAACCTTTTTTTAAATATCTACGCATCTATTTGATTTTTTTTTTCGTGAATGAATGTATAGATACAAATATTGAAAGTGGATGTAATCCCACTTCCCTAAATCCGTCTTGCTGAAACTCGGCAGATAGACTGATTGTCGATGACAATATGTTATTTTTACTTTTGGTGGCACTCTTGACACACACGTATTTCTCCGAAATTTAGCCCGAATATTAAATCAAAACTCCAGGGTTGTGGCCATTTGGCCAACATGAAATATTATGTCAAGTGAACAGACTCTTTGTCTCGTTGGAACGTGGCCTTTTCCTTGGCCAAATAGGGTATCTTTTACCTTGGGTTCATCGCTCCAACTTTGCAAAAAGCCTGCATAATACTCGATGTCCTTTTTCAAGGTAGTCCACAAAAATAATTACCCGGGCGTTGCAATAAACCAAATGAAGATTCCAGAAGACGCATTCGGTATGATCTGATGTCAAAACTTGTGAGATAAACATCAGACATTTTTAGTTGCGATTTTTCTACGAAGAGTAGGAGCGGTTCAATGTTTAATGTTTACATCATCTCAGATCGTCGAGTTTCTTATTTAAAGATCGTTTTTCTGATTTTAATCATCCTACTAAAAATGTTTATTTTTTATGTTTTCATTCAAATTTATTCATTTAAAAAACTATCTAAAACCGATAAACCATAACTGCCCGTTGTTGGCAAGGGCACCAAATACGCACGTCAACAAACAACAAAGCACTATTGTCAGAAAAATTTTCAAAGCCGGCCAACGCTTATGTTGTCACATGATAGCCCCACCCCAAAATATCGTTTTTGGCGGTATTACAAAAATTGGGAAACTTAGACTCGCTGTAGAAAATTTATTCATCAACATAAAAATAAAATAAAAATGCCATAATAATCGAATTTTTGTATAATTTTTATAAGCAATAAAAAAAAGTTAAAATACCTTATTCATCAAATATTTGAAGTTAATTTAATTGTTAAGTGTAAGTTCTATACAAGTTCCGTTATTATATAATTACATGTCAGTTGCTTCATAAAACTAAAATAATCGCAGAACTTGAATAGAACGTGAAAATTAACTTAAAATATTTGTTGAATTGTTCAATATTTTTAAAACAACCCTTCTTAAGGGTTTCTTAATATGAAATTAGAAATCAAGGTACTATATAGGTAAATCAAGGTAATACAGATAAATGGAACCATCACCAATGATTGGCCTTTAGTGATGTGATAGGTGATATATTGATATATTATTCCTTTATTACCCAAGTCGCCCTTCGCATTTGACATGAAATCTTATTCTCTCTTGTTAAGCGTATTATTTATTTTTGTTGAAGTAGAAAAATATTCTCTAACCTTGAGAAACGATGTACGCATACGTAGGTTCAAGTTACAAGTATAATACAATGTAATGTAGGTAAATACGTGATGTTCGCTTTAAGCATAAGCAGTAGATAAGTGGTTTGCTAAACAGATTTCTGAAGATGAAGCTAAATCTTACTAATATTATAAAGGCGAAAGTTTGTATGGTTGTATGTATGTTTGTTACTCTTTCACGCAAAATTTACTGAACGGATTTTAATGAAACTTTACAATAACATAGCTCATGCATCAGAATAACATATAGGCTATAATTTATAAAGCTAGCTATTTATTTTCAATATATTGAAAATAATAATTATTGTTTAATAGAAACTGTCAAAATTTGAGAATGACATTTTGCAAAACAATGATTGTGAATTCAAAATTCTGTTTTAGAAAATATTTAAATAAGTGAATTTATTTTAAGAACTCGCCTAATACTTTGAATCGAATCAAGAATTACAGATATTTTAAATAAATAGGTTAAGGATTTTGGTATAAACGTAGATTGGACCTAGGAAAAGAAAATAGATTACTCGAAGTACTAATCCTACGCAGACGAAGTCGCGGGAAGAAGCTAGTTGTACATAATTTTGTCTAAAATGATGTGCGCATGAGATATGATTCATAACAAAACGATAGTTAATGCTGCCTACCTATCACTGGAAAAAATAACATCTGTAATAAGTCGTTGGTATAAAATTTTAGATCAATTGAAAAGTGAAGGTAAGTTGCGGAGATAACGCGCATGATTTTATTACACTAGCTAGGTCCAGTGGACATACTTAAAGGGCCGCTCTGCCAATTTCTACCGATTTCTTACATGTTTTCCTTAAACATTTGAAGTTTTTAAGTTCTTAAAAAAATATATGTCAATCTTTAAAATAGTATCTAAACATTCCCCAAGCCGAAACGGTAATTATTTGAAATTCCCTCGATAGAATTATTAAAATTATTATTTACAAGTGAAAATGCTACTTGACACAGCCCCCATGAGATTTTTGCTCTTTTTCAAACGAGTCGTCTTTTATTAAACATTTTCACAATTTTCGCATGAATTTTATGATTTTTAATTTTAGCGCGCTCGCTCTCACGTTCGTATTTGAGATTTAAGCAAATCATGTTCTGACTTTTGGATCACGAGACAATCCCACGTCTCATGTCTTGTGTTCTTTATTCTATGGTTAGAACGATCTATCATCGCCTTAAGCTGGAATCAGACGGTTCACTCGAGGGAAGGTTTCCGCCATGTTTTTTCGGCCTAATCGTCCATTTTGTTTCATTCCATGTTCACACGGCGCTATAGAAATAAGCGTTCACTCGTCCATTCCCACCACAGCGTCGCCGAGCGAGGTCAACCGCGCTGGAATTCGTTTGACTTCCAGCGCGGTCCGGCCCCGAATTTTAAGGAAAAACATGTCAGATGCATCGATTTTTACGAAATTTTGTTGACACAATTAAATAAAAATAAATATAAAAAACATTATTGTTTCGTCTTATAAACCTTTTTATTTTTTATGACATTATAACACAATTTGATTTTACTTTTTTTATTACGAACATTTTCCTACAAATTAATAATCTTACATTTATTAAAAAACATATAAAATACATGGATAATAAGGGAGACCCAAAAATGGTGAGAGGTGTTCCCAAAAGCAAACAAATTAGCCGAACGAATACCATTTTGACGTTTTGCGGGCGATGTAATAGCGTCCTTTCATGGTCCTTCCCGTACAGGACGCGAGACTGCGAGACAAACTGATTGAGATTTCACTCGGTGTTCAGACGTTTCACTTTGCTCTCTTCCGCGCGCATGCGCGCGCAAGTGAAGGATGCCGAATGAAAATATCCAACATTGTTGGATCGGTTCACTTGAAGATTTCATTCGGCAGTAATCGGCACTTACGTTTCATTTCATGTTCAGACGTGTCATTCCGAGTAAACTAGGCCGAATGAAATGCGGAAATGAGCGATCAGTGAACCGTCTGAATGGCGCTTAAAGCTGGAATCAGACAGTTCACTCGAGGGAAGGTTTCCGCCATGTTTTTTCGGCCTTAGCAATGTTATCAGTTTCATTTACTTAAGGCCATGGACCAATTGATTTGTCTTTAACCACTCGAACGCTTTTTGCCACATTATGGCACTATTTCCAAATCGGCCTGCAGTTAACTATTATATGTACCAGTGTTTCATTCAACAATTACTGCTTATTACATTTTTTCACCTGCAAACAACAAACTTTATTTTACATGAGAAAGGCATTGTAAGTGCTAAATCTCCCCTCGAAAAATGTAATAAGCTGTAATTGTAGAATGAAACACTAGTATATATTGAATTATTTGGCGGGTAAGAGATAAGCCGTCGTAGCTCAGTGGACAGAGCTTTTGACCGTAAATCAGTAGGACACGGGTTTTACTCCCGTAGGCGGCATTTATCTTTTCTCGGGAGATTTTTTCATTGTGGATGAGTGTTTCAGGCTAATAATTATTGCTGATAATAATTAAAATTATAATTTCCTTTATAGTAATTCTTCGTTCTAAAAGTAGTAGATATAGTATACGCCAAACTTTAATACCGACCTGAACTTGGCAGGATCCATTCTTGCTCATTTTACTGACACAATGACCGTGAGCGAAAGAGAAAGATGCGTAAAAACATACGTTCGACAGAGAAAGGCGTGGGCGGGGAGGCCAGTCACTTTTCGGACCTTAAGATGAAGTTATCGCCAAATTACTATTTAGATTTATCTTTACTACGAATCGGTTTACATTATGAATATGAAAAAATATGCTATGGATACATTGAAGCTTTTCCTACCTTTTCAACGAATGGAATTAAAACAAAATTATTATTTACGTTACAAAAAATATAATCGCAAAGTACAAAATAATTTGTTTTTTCATTAGATAAATATGACGTTATATAAGAAACAACTTTTTAAAAATATCCCTTTATGGTAAAGATTATTTTTGACTCGATCCATTGACTAACTTTTTTTCATTATTGTAAAATTATTCATAAAAAAAGAAAAACAATTTTGGCGCTACTTTCCTTGTGCAGATAATACCAAATTACGCGGAGTTTTCAAGGGGTAAGAAGTCGAATATTTCTGGCGTTTATATTCCTCTTAAACTCACCTATTGCGACGGTTTCTGTAACAACGTCCAGTTCGGTATAAGTTTGGCGTGTACACCTGTGTTCAACTTCTTCGAGAGGGGGAGGGTATTTTAATATGAAAATAAATAATCCATCTTTGTGTTTTCTTTATTTATCATTCATTTTTACTAATTCAATTATTTAATTAACAACATATATTTACGGTCGACATTTTCTTGTGATGTTTATTTGAATATAAACGAGACTGTAGCCAAGACAATAAAACAGCATTATTAAAATTAGGTACAATAAAATATGCAATTGTTAGTGACAAAAAGATCACCTATATCACAACAAGACGAGATATAATTTGATTGATTGGAATTATTTTAAAGTCAAATGATTTTATTATTTATGATTTATTGTAATATAAATAATTATTTTTCTTATATTTATCTAATTAACTACGGAAAAGTATAACGTGCTTATCCAACCTTTGGCGTTTGTGCCAGATTATCTTATTAAAAGATTGCCTTGGGGTCAACGCACATTATACTTATCGGGTGTCATTACGACGATAGACTTCGCATTTCGGCCCATACAAAAAAGACGCCCGGGAAAAAACACTTTTCTACTTGGCAATTATTTGTGAGTAAATAAAAAACATTAAAAAAAATCTACCACATTTATTATAAAAATATTATGAAATATAAAATAAAAATTAATAAAAGAAAATTGGTGGGTGTAAATTTAATTTACGAATTACCTTTTATTTTGGTTGTTTTGGTAAAATTTGTCGAATAATAAAATAAAACATACTTAAAACTATGTCTTATTTTATTTTTCATTTTATTAACACAGAAGATAAGTCAGGATATTTATAAATTACTCAGAAAAAAATGTATTTAAAAGAAAATTTTCCAAACTGAAACAAATCTTACATATACAGGGTGTTAAGCATCGTACTTGACTTACTTTAACCAGTGATTCCTGACATTATTTTAAGTAAAAAATGTAAATAAAATTTTTGTCTCCGGTGACATTTTTGAAGTTTTTTTTTTTTGTTTTTCTACAAAAACATAAAAATCAGTAGGTATTGGGAAGTTAGGGGCGGGATGAGGGGTTGGTTGGTTACTTGGCTTAGAGACGTTTAAGAAAAAAAAATTATATCATTAAAAAAAGTCACCGGAGACCAAAATTTCATTTACATTTTTTACTCCAAATAATGTCAGAAATCGCTTAACACCCTTAACACCCTGTATATATAATTATTTAAAACAAAAAAAAAAATAAAGTGGCACATAACCCTACTACATAGATATTAAATTAACTTTTAATTTTTTAAAACATTCAGTTCGGTTGTTTATTTTGACCACAAATCCAAAATTAAGTTGTGCGAAACGGACCGCGCAAACTTTTCTCTCTATTTTTTAGGGTCAATCAACCGCTTTGACTGTCATCAGTCATCGGTTATTTTGGTACCAGAACAAACTTCTTAAACAGCAAATTAATCAATTATACAATTAAGATTTTGCAAAATAATGAAAATCCTTTTTTTCAATAATAATAATAATTAGCATACTTTGATCCTGAATAAACCATTAGTTTTGAAACACGTAGATACATCTCGGCACTTTGGTTGGACACAAGGCCTAACAGGGTTTTAACTTCACTGTACCGTATTCTGAGATATGAGGTGTCAACGTTTGAAACGATTTCTCATAATCTGTTCACCATTTTCTGATTTTGAGGTTGGATCTGGTATTTTATTTGAACATATTTTAAAGGAAAATATTTATGTCGAACATGGCTCTATCTTATGCAATGAATTATTGGGCCCTAGCTGGTTGCATATGATTCTATCTGCACGTTTAGGTATGTTAAAACTCAGAAAGCCAGAACTCAGTATTTACCTATTATCTCGGAAAGGACGAACGTGAAATACGAAAAACTACACTCGGATTTACACATTGATCAAACCTCAAAAAAGCTAACAAAACTCATCTACTTTTTCCAAAAATTGCGAATCATTTTGTCAACTGGGAATTTAAAGAGAGTATACCATTCTAAATTGGAATATGGAATAAAAGGATGGGGCTCCATTGTGGTACATCACTTCAAAAATGATTCACAGACAAACACCTCACATACTCATAAATCCAGAGCCAAACAAACAGAGATACTAAATATACCAAAGCGTAACTCTACCAGTAACAAACTCCCTCTTAGTATCAAACAAATTAAAACAAAAAATAACTACATTAAGGACATTAAATCTTGGCTTAAGGAACTACCGGAAAAATAACTTACTAGCATATTTTAAAACGTCGTTTCTGGAAAACCTTACCGAAAACATGAAGTCGAGTCATGGAAGTCGCTGAAAAGTTATATAAAACCTAGTCCCCCTCAGCACAGGATCTTCTAGTGAGGAGGACTACCAATATAATCAACATATATATATATATTCTTATAAAAATGTAAAAAATTAAATATAGTTACTAAATAAAATTTAAAAAAAACACAATCACTCAGACTCATCTCATGGAAATTGGATACCTTCATATTTTACATGTAGAATTTGTTGTGAATTAGTTAGGTGATGAATCCAAAAAATACGTTCAGATATCTCTGTTTTAAAGGACATCGGGTACATCCTGAAGTTGATTGACTTTGAAAATGAATATACCCTCGTTTTCCAACGCAAACCTCCACAAACTAAACAATCAAGACCACATCACCCAGATTCGAACCTTGCCGACTCAACAACAAAGAACGAAGATTATATTATTATGCTGCGTATACATTTGCGGACATAAGCGCAAGCCGAGCCACGTATTTTATTTTTACATAGTTCTTCGTTTGGCTTTCTTCTTGGTTTGCAAAATTTTTCGCAGCATTATGTGTCACCACTACTATATACACTTACTTGACGTCACACCTAAATGACCTTGCTTATCTACTGGAACTACGTAGCTATAAATATTATATAGTTACTGGATCTATGAGCTTGGTCGTTACAAGAAAGAGAAACCTCGCCTACAATTAGTACCCGTATACCTTTTCAAGTAACCTACCGGTTTGAAGCAGGAAGTACAACAGTATGCACTTAGCTCACCAACAAACGCAGTTGTCTCCATGTCAACTTCGTTGTAGATTAATTTACAATAATTATACACAATACATGTAAACGCCTATAATATAATGACGTCTGATTTTGTAACAGGACCTAAGACACCTACACAAATGCATTCTAGATAATCATATTTCTGTACCTTAAAGGATGATCCACGTAAATCCACTTTGGACTTTTGTTCAGGAAAGCGATTTTTGTGTCTATGAACTAAATGTTTGAAGGTCTATAACTTTTTACTTACTGCAGTAATTAAGATCTGTGAACGATATACTTAATTTTATTCGTTTTTGGCCATTGTTAAGACAAATATGTCAATTTACGAATATATTTTGATTTATCCTCTAAAGTAAATTGGACTTCATTGGTTTTGTAATTAGATAACTCAGTTAATATACTGTTTATGGATTTCATTGTTTCATCCAATAATGTAATGAAATCCAGAGAATTTTTCTGCATACTCAACTCAAAACCGCCAAGAAGTGGACTTACGTGGTTTATCCTAAGGTACAGATTTATGTTAAACAACCATTAATGTATGCTATTGGTTGTTTATCAGTTTTGTAAAATTTAAAACTAGTTTATTAGTAAGCGTAATACATACTAAGTATTTATTTTATTTGTATTTATTTTATTTTATAGAAACAAACAGTACATTGGTTACAGTGTGAAGAGACAGTTTAATAATATTTCATGGTGGGTGTACCTTTGATATGTTTATTTGTAATGTCTTGAGTATAATGTATAATTAGTAACTACCGGGTGATTGCGTAGTGTGTATGTGTATATGTGTGAGTATGTGTGAGAAGTGGTGAAGGAATATGTATGCGCATTAAACAGTTTATATCATTGACATGATGCTCCTTTTAAATTTGGGAATCCAGAAGATGTCAATACACAGTTTAAGTCCAAACTCCAGCTTCAACAAAACTAAAATAAACGCCTTCAACATGTCGAGAACATGTTTTGTTTTTTTCCAATTGTCGGCTCCTGTGTTTGTTTGTACACAGATAAACATAAACACAGATTTCAACAAGGACCGCTGTGAACGTAGCTACAAAACATGACGTCATATACCATAATATATTTAGAGAGCTCGAAAATCTCGAAATATTGCCCTTCTGCAATAAAATCCAAATAAATGGAATATTTCTGAATGTATCCGAAATCTAAAAACTGTTTTGGAAAGGTGATGAAATATGCTATAAAATTTTGTGATTCCAAATCAACATATAATATTATAAATATAAACATTTTACATGCAAACA
The DNA here is from genome assembly GCA_951813805.1 of Limnephilus auricula. Classification (NCBI taxonomy): domain Eukaryota; kingdom Metazoa; phylum Arthropoda; class Insecta; order Trichoptera; family Limnephilidae; genus Limnephilus; species Limnephilus auricula. The sequence continues at coordinate 6,328,958 of OX638396.1, forward strand.
TAAAAAACTTTTAAAAATGACTCGCCTTACGTTTTTTCTAACTAAAATCACTTTCAGGGCAGCGTTTCATACTGATCGATACAAAGAATATTTTTTTGCATGTGCCGCTACGGCTATGGTCATGGTATGGAACGGTGTAGTAGGCAGAAGCCTTTAATGAAAAAAAAACCACATAAGTACATATTTTATTGGCTTCACAAATATGTACATTTTAATTACATTGCGGTTTACTTTTAAATTTCAAAATAAAGCGTGATATTTTAACTTTCTAACACCGCTTAGATCATATTTCTAACCATGATAATAAGGGAGGCACAACGAATTCTATCAGACCTAAATAAATACGCTAATCGTACATAACTGTACATAACCTCAAAAACATATTCCATACATTCACTTTATGTCAAGAGCCGCACCGCGCGGCGTTATAAAATAATGAACAAATTCCCTCCAATTCCCTCCCTGCCTTTCCCCCTCCACCGGGGTGTTGTCGTGTTTTCCATCGACCACGGAAAACAAGAACATTGAATTATGTGTTTAAGGTTACGCCCCTATTGACGATGTTGTAGTCTTTTGTTGTAAGAATGTTGTCGCAGGAGACGATAATACTGAAGAAAGACCCAGCGTAAGGCAAACATTATGAATGTATGAAGAGCACGATTAATTGGCGAATTAGTTGCTGCATTTGTTTTATAATTTATGTGTGTGGAATAGTGCTGTATGACGTGTACGTCTTACAGGTATATTAAAGTTAATTAAGGATAGAAGTTCAGTACAGTCCATTTTGTTATTTAAAATTGTGTGTATAAATGTTAAATCAGCTAGTGCCCGCCTTTGTTGCAAAGTTTGAAATGTAAATTCAAAGTTATTGTTGAATTTGAAGGTCAGATATTTTATAAATTTGTTTTGAATATGTTCTATGCTAAGTAATATATAATTTAATGTATAGGGTATAACAGCATGTGTGCGAAGGATTTTAACAAGCAAGTCTTGAGCATATTTGTAGTAAAAATTGAAATATCATTTTCCTATCCGATGATATATTTTTATTCAATTAAAAAACAATCTAAAATCTTGCCCCCTCCCATTCTCTTTAGCTCCACAACATACCCCACCTGGGGATGCCACGATCTCACTGGCTCCGTTCAGTTGAGACATCCCGCATCTTTTTCGAATCGCGCGAGATTGCGGGATATAAAATAGGAAGATTTGCGGTATTGAAATAATGGTAATATTTTTTTTTTAAACCTTTATACCTACAATATACTGGGGTAATTACTACAACTAGGTAACTCTAAAATCAGCTTTGTTGGGAAAGTAAATTACAAGGTGGTAATCAATCTGATAAACAGTTGTCGCTTATTATTATATTTTGGAAATAAGAAAATGGCTAATTATTTATGTAAAAAAATGGAATGACTTACCTAGCTGTTACATATAAAAATGCAACGAAAGCAATAAGCAATTCCACAATCTTTAGTGCTACTACCAGCTAAGTCTTTGAAACATTGAAACTTGTGGTAAATAGAGTTACCTAATTATACATTATCGTTTTTTGGAGATACCCACAAAAAACATATTCAAATAACTTGACGATTTCAATGCGTTACGCCTTTTCTGTTTGTAGCATTCATAGGTGAGGAAATGGAGTAATACTTTTACCACTTTACTTATAATAAGGAAGTTGAGTCCGTTTTTTATTTTTTTTATCAATGTTGACATGCAAACTTAAATACTTACTTTTTTTTTTAAAGTTCGTTTTCATAATTAAATTAAATCTACAAGTTTGATTTTTATTAAGCATGTCATCTACATGAACATATTTTTTATAAGTCAAAATATTTTTCACTCCACTTCCCTATTGCGGTATCCGCCGACTCATCTTTGGTTTTGTAAAGTTGGCCTTAAACCTGGTTTAAAGCCGTTATAACCATACACACGCAGTGATAATAAGCCAATTTTTTCACTGTTACGACGTAATACGACGCGTATTAGTTATACAACGATTATAAGTTAGAGGGATAGTGTGTAACTCAACGCTGTTTTCGGAGTTACCTAGTTATAGTAATTAAGTTAATTAATTAATTAAATTACCCACGATTCATTTCTTTAAGTTTTTAATCTTTTTATCTGGACATTGTTTCTCTATATCATAAACTAAATCATGTACGAAATTATGTAAACTATGTCCCCGTAAACCTTAAATCTCTTGATCAACGCCGAGACACCAGAGACCTATTAATGCTCTATAAGATAATTCATAACTATATTGACAGCCCATACTTACTACAAAATATTCATTTTAGATGTCCAAAAAGAGTTACTCGATCTATGGATACCTTTTATATTCCTAAGAGCAAAACGAATTACCTTGAAAATGTATTTGTAAGAAGAAGCTGTAGCACATTTAATAGATTATGCCCAAACATCGATGTGTTTAACACGAACCTTGCTAAATTCACAACATTCATAAAAAAATGACATTCCATCGAATGCCATATGTTTAACCAAAAACTTAATTTCATTGATTTCTTTTTTTTTATTAATTCCTCACATTTTCTCTTTTACTTTTAGTAGTTTGTATTTTAATGAAATCTTTTCCTCAAAGATATTATTGATATCCTTTAAAATTTAAGTGTAAACCTTAGAAATATGTATATCATAAAACACTTTGTAAATTGAAGATGCATCAGAATTGTTTGTATTAGGTATATTGTTGCATTTTTTTTTATTATGGTCCTATATTTAAATGTCGTTATTTTATTGGTCAATGACATAAACATATTATTCACTGTCATATATAAATGTATAGACTGTTTATAACGCAAATAAAAAAAAATAAGCATTGTGTCTCTATATCATAAACTAAATCCCGTAAACATTCTATCGCTAAATCATAAACTAAATCATGTAAGAGCTCACCGGGCGTTGAAAATTAATAAATAAATAAAATTATTTGGTATCAATTTTATTTGTCACTTACTTGTTATTGAAAAAGACATTAAAAAGATGACATAGTAAGTTATTTAAGAATACTAAAATAAAATAAACGTTCGTAAAAAAACATATACAACGTCATTAAAACACATAAGCGAAAAGCTTTCTCTGCTTCAGACTGATGCTAGTTGGTGAGATTGCCATTAAATTTGCTAATTGAAGATATCTCCCTCTGATACCTCCGTTCTCAAAAAGGGATATCTCATTCTTCAAAATCGATTCCAGGTCAGGAGTTGTATCATGTTATATTGAATCAAGAAGTTTCCGAGCTAGAGATACTGCTCTTTCAACTCGTCCTAAGATAAAGTTCAGTTCCTATTTCATTGTAACAGAGGAGAGAGAGCGCGTATCAGTTGATCCCGTCGCCACGCGTAGCAATGTAATCAGTGGTGACATGTGATAGAAATAAGTTTTTTTTGTTTTTAATTGAAAAAAAAATTCAGCGCACAGCAAAATGACATCTACGTTTTTACTTCAAGTCTGCTCAGGAATCGCTTTTTACAATTCTTTGGTACGTGCTGTTACACCTGTATAAACTACAATTTTTTTTGTATAAATTTTGTATTTTTTCAATCCCGCACATGAAAATCCCGCTAATCCGCGGGATGTAATATTGTCGAAATCCCGTGAGATTGCAAACCCTAGTTGGGCCTCTTGATGTTAATAACGTAAAAAAAGTAAGTGCTATGAAAAAGCGTAAATATTGATTTGTTTTCAAAATATCAAAGGCTGAGTGAGCACCAGCATCAATAACATCGTTAGGATTTGCGTACGTCATACCTACTCTTATCATTTTTATCGCATTATATTACATTGTTATTATAAGTCAGCGTGATGGTGATTAATTTTTTATTATGTTCGACACCATAATATGGGCCGGTATATGAGTTACTCTGTATTCTCGCTTGGTTGTTTTGACAAGCTTAGCGAGACCGGCTAAGGCCTAGCACATAATCCAAATACCTATTTATAGGCCGTAAGCATAAATGTTAGTACACTGTTGTCTATGGTTTTAATAGAGGAACCTGTTTATTTGCAAAAGCACTTTGATTGGAAGGCTGCTTTTAAAATTCCCACGGCAACGGCTCGCCCCGTCTCATTTCTTTCAGAGGCTAGACTTTGCACCACACGCGGAACGTTTAGGTATTTCATTGACTGTCATTCTCTCCCGCTCTAAATAAGCTATCACGCACTTACGATACATGCGAATGCGAAACGTGCGAATGGGACAACTGCAGTAAACTCTCACGTTTACCTACAGAAATCGCTCGAAAAAGGGTTTCGGGAGAAAACATTTTTCTACACCCAAACTTTCACGAAATTGTAATTAAAAAACAAAAATATGTTCTCGAAAGAAGTACCTATGTCGGTAAGTTTTTATAATTTTGTAATTCTTTATGAGAATTGAGTTAGCAGCACTTTTTTTTTAAAATTATACATGTTTGACAGTGAATGTTTACCTTAATACGAAACGCATCTAAAATTTAAAAACATACCGACATAGTTTTCACCTTCTAGAAGGCAATATAAAAAAATATTCATTTCATGCAATTTTCGATGTAGAAAAGTGTTTTTTTCTTTTTGTATGGGCCGAAAAGGACGCCCGGGAAAAAACACTTTTCTACATCGAAAATTGCACAAAATGAATGTATTTTTTTATACTGCCTTCTAGAGGGTGAAAACTATGTCGGTATGTTTTCGAATTTTCGATGCGTTTCGTATTAACGTAAACATGCACTGTCAAACATGTACGATTTATCAAAAAATATTATTTAAGGAAAAAGTGCTGCTAACTCAACTCTCATAAAGAATTATAAAATTATAAAAACCTACCGACGGAGCTTCTTCTTTCTAAAAAATGTATATTTTATAAATTTTCAATTTCGTGAAAGTTTCGGTGTAGAAAAGTGTATTCTCCATAAACCCCTTTTCGAGCGATTTCTGTAGGTAAATTTGAGCGTTGTCTCATTCGCACATTTCGCATTCGCATGTATTGTAAGAGTGCGTGAGCTTATTGTGAGCGGGACAGAATGACAGACGCGGGTGTTCCGCGTGTGGTTCAAAGTCTAGCCTCTTAATACTTTGAGGAAGATGTATGATAACGATTTTATTTTTTAAATTTTCTTAATTCATTAAACTGCTAGTTACATGTTTTGAGAATTTTACGACCACCACGCTAGGCACATGCCCGTGTTGTGGTGGTCAGCCTTGGTCAGTGGTTGCATTTTTCCAATGTGGTAAGTAGTCACGGGTACGTATATTTATTTGTGCCGTTGCTGTGCCGCAACCGTGGTAATTATAAAAGCACCCAGGATCATCCTGTATCAATAAATTAATATCATCGACATTCTTCATATAACTAAATTCCTATAATATAAAAGTATCTGCACAAAATTACGAAAATAAAATATTTAAAAAAATTACGCAATACAATTAAAAAAAACTCATTCATAGTGAAAATGTGACTTCAATAAGATCAAAGTTCTCATCATTTAGTGAAGATCCTATTTTAGTCGCTATTTTCTCACATCCTATAAAAAGACTCCCGGATTCCATGCTGGTAGGTGGTTTCATTTTTTACTGATTTTAAATACTCGTAGCAATTTTATAGATTTACTCACGCTGCGTTCGAAATTCTAAATTTGCCGGACCCCTTTTAATAATATTTAATATATTATATACATAGCTGACTATTCTTGTTTTTGAAGAGATTTTGGAATTAATTGAGAAGTGAAAACTCGTCTGCTTGAAAAATCACGTGTGTCACTGAATGTTATTTAGGCTTCAATAAAACTTCCCTTACCTCTAAACAGCGCAATAAATATAATATACCCCAAAATCTTATTATCTGCACCAATATTCCATAAAATCTCAAGAATATTGTGTAATAAATGACAATTGTGAAAAATTGTGAAAAAAAAGATATTCTCACGATTGAATCAAGGACGTGAAATCAACAAAATCAAAAAATGAACATTCTACAGCTGCGGTGCCCTGTACATCACTTGTTTTTTTAAGTACATATCTCTTTTCTCTTCTTCTATTTGACACAGTCTAAGGACGAATAAAAAACTCTGCAAAATTCGGAGCGAAACGCAAAACTCATCTTATCGAATAATGAAATTCTTAAATAAGTAATAAATCGCAGGAAAAGTTATTTATCGCTTATTTCGACCTAACCCATTTTACCAATATATAATTAAATATTAATTAATATAATATAATTATTTTAATATTAATTAATGTAATATAATAATTTTAATTATACAGAATGTTAAAGGACATAGTTGACACACTTTACCATTAATTCCTGACATTATTTGGAGTAAAATATGGAATAAATATTTGGCCTTCGGCGAAATTTTTGAAATATTTTTAACTAATAATATCAAAAAAAATTGTAGTGGGTATTTGACACTTCTGGGGGATAGGGCGGTTAGTTGTCGGAGTGACCAGTGAAAACATGTGAAAGTTTTTGATGTTTATTTTTATTTTTAACTTAATAGGTAAAACTCAAATTATAATATTTTAATTAATGAAGACAATATTTAGGTTGTTTTATGAAAAAGTCACCTAAGACAAAATTTATTTAACATTTTTAATTCCAAATAATATCAGGAATCACTGGTTTCAGTGTTGGAGTAAGTCAAGTACGTCCCTTAAGGCCTATTAACCAGTGGCCGAGAATTCAAATTTCGACATGCGATCATACCTTTGCAACTGTACATGGTGGTTCCTATGACAAAGATTGATTATTCTCTGTACCATCATTTTTAACTAATAACTGAATATCGATTTTATTTCATTCAAAATTTGTTTTAATATATACCCACATTCAAGTAAGCAATAAAAATGCTCAAACGCATGATGATAAATTTGAATATCGTGTACTTCTTAGGGGTTTTCTATAATGTGTAAGCAAAATAAGTATGTAAAAAAAAATCTGAAATATTTTAGTTTGTAAGACAATAAATAAATAGACAATCTAAAGTATTTTCGTCACAAAACACGTACTCTGATATTTTTAATGATTTTATTTGAACTAAAGTTAAAATTCTGAAAAGATGCTTTAATAGTTGATGTATTGATTTATTTTACTGTATTTTTAAAAAAAAAAAATTATTTTATTCGGAAAACCAACAGTTACAATAATTAATAATGTATGACAAAATATGTGCAAATTACTCAACCAAGTTTTCACTGTTTAATTACACACAAGTGTTTTAATTATTTAGTACAAAGAAAAAGTGTTATATGTATAAGCCAATGGGGATGGGATGTGGGAGGGAGGGAGAAGGTGGATCTATTCTGTATAATTAGTCCCGTGTTTGTAATTAGTTATAGTAAAGTATCGGGAGGTCGCCTGGGTAACTTTAAGGAGTGTGGTGCGGAATTAAAAAATGTCAAATTTTGTATAGTATGTATTGAAAATGTGTGATGCACGATAAATGAAGGAGTTTTGCTTAGAATTGGTGTTGCATCGAGGGAGCCTAAAATTTTTGTCTGATCTGGTTCGTTTGTTGGGAACTCGTAGTATGATTATATGATTTGAAATGTGTGTTGTATAAGACAATATTTCGTTTGAAAATTTAACAAATCTGCCAACGACCAGCAGAATTATTATATTAAAAATAAACTTGTTTTTTCTAAAATTTAAAACTTCTTTACCAGATAAAATAACAATATTTCGAGATCAATTTATGTTTTTTAGTCAATACGTCAAGAATTTGATTTAAAAAGGACAAATTTACGGTATTGTCTGGTTATATCCTCTTAACATCTTCTATATGTAATTGTATTCTGAGCTGTTCATTATGGTTATATTATAATGTAACCTTGTGATTTAAGTTTTTCTGTGATCATATTTTTGTCTCTTGGTCCATTTTCTAGAAGTTAATGGTTGTAATTGTTTGTTGCAGTGAACCGTATGCTTCTAATCCTGTGTTGGCGAGCACCCTGGCCGTGGCCAGGGGCCAAACCAGCCCCATGGACATCATCAGAGTAGAAACCAAAACTCAGGTAATTATTTTGTTTTATTAATAAAGCTTTTGTACATAAATAATATATGGTAATTCAGGTTTTATAATTTTTCCTTTTGTACGTTATGATTTATGCTGCTCTTCCATTAAAAGCATTTTCTTGTGGTATATATATATAATAATATATAATAAATATATCTATATAATAAATATACTGATATAATATACTTTAGAAAGACAAACGGAACTGGACTGCAGGTGCGGAAATAAAACTCAATCGGCAGTCAGAATATATATAAGGCCCTTCTTGGGAGGGGAGGGGAAGTTTTTTTTACCATAACTTTTGAATCCTGTGATTTTAAAGAGTTGGAGAGGTGAATATATTGTCAGCCCTGTGAATATTGTCTATGTTTCTTATGTTTTTGGCGTGTTTATGGGCCGGTATATCAGTTGGTCTAAAGCTCGGCTTTGAAGGAATGTGGAGCTCAGCATGGCTTAGCACACAATCCGTATATCAGTCTTAATCCTAGAGTTGACCAATTTTAAACGTTTTGTCTATGATATCAATCATTAAGTGACACGGAGAGCACATACAATTTTACGCTTGCACTATTTAACATTTAACAGTAATTTTAAAACAGTTAAACTAATATTTTAAAGAGACATTGAGAGACTGCAAGTGAAAGGAAGTAGGAGAGCAAACCCGCCGGTTCCTAAAGTCATAACTGAGTGAGCATTGTCAATATTAATAAACATTCAAAACAACATTTAATAATATTATCACCCAAGTACTACCGCGTGACCCAGCCCCTGGTATCAAGTAATTCAAGTCACTCCACCTTAAAACCAGTTTAACCCATCCTCCATTTTTCCAAAAAAAAAAAATTTTTTTTTTTTCCAAATTTAATAAAATGGACTCCCAAGGATTCATCAGCCTGGCAAGAAACGCAGTTGAGGCCCTAACAGAATTAATAATTGACCCAAGCAGCAAATTAAACAAGGATCAAATTGCGAAAATGGTTCCGAAAACAAATGGTATTCTAGGAACCATTGCCCAAATGGCTGCTAAAATGGCAGCACTCGAGGGTGAGCTAACAGCTTTCAAAACATTATCCATCAAACCGAACACGGTAGTATCCACTTGTGAAGCGGCCGACGAACTCGAAGAAAGAAAAATCAGAGCTAATAATCTTATTATCGTAAATGTTCCAGAAAGCTCTCAACTAAACCAAATCGATAAAATCAAAGATGACAACCTAAAAATAACAAATATCCTGAACAAAATCGATAGTAACGTTGAAATGAACTCCATCATCACATTCCGCCTTGGAGCACCGAGGCCTGATAAACCAAGACCAATCAAAGTTATCCTAAAAAACTCGTCGGAAGCAACAAATATCCTGCGGAAAAAGAACTTTTATATGAACAACTCCACCGTCAAAATTTTTTCCGACCAAACACCCAACCAACGAAAGTACTTGTCAGACCTGCGCCAAGAACTAGAAAGTCGGATAAAGGGAGGTGAAGTTGGGTTAACCATCAAATACATGAATAACAAGCCAACAATAATAAAATCAACCTCAAAAAACTCAAACACGTCATCGGATATGGCCAAAACATCCGAGGCTGCCGCACCAAACTTATAGAGCTGCAAACTACTCTTCCACTACTACAACACATTGAGGTATTTCTTCTTACCGAAACCTGGCTTGACTCTGATATTCACACCGAGGAACTTGGATTTTCATCTTACAACACCTACCGCTTAGACAGAAATCTAGCCACTAGCACTAAAACCAGAGGAGGAGGAGTTCTCATTTCTGTTAAAAAATCACTGCCATCCACTCGATTAATTTGTAAACATCTGGACGTGGAACAGGTATTCGTTTTACTAAAAACAAAATCAGGCAAAATTCTACTAGGATGTGTCTACATTCCTCCAGGATCCAACATCACAGTCTATAGAAACCACATAGATGACCTCGAAACCTTTAAAAATAAATACCCTGATGCCAGAACAATTTTATTCGGCGACTATAATACCCCTAGCATTGATTGGATGGATAAGAACTCTAATAACAACTTAAACCTTCCAGAAAATGCTCGCGAAATAATAGATATGACGAATATACTCTCCCTACATCAAGTCAATCAAGTATACAATACTAATAATCGGCTGCTAGATTTAGTATTCTGCAGTGATCTATCAGTTTATATTGTTAAATCAGTTGATGAGCTCCTCCCCTTGGACTGCCACCACCCCGCCCTAAGCATAACCATCATGACTAATAACTCACCAGACAATACGACTATTCTTCCTAACCTTACTTATAATTTTTCTAAAGCTGATTATTCTAACATGAATCAATATCTTGCAAATGAAGACTGGTCATTTCTTCACCACAATAATAATATCAACTATAATCTTGAACTATTTTACACAATTATTAATAGGGCAATTGAAAAGTATGTACCACTATCACACTTCAAGGAAGCAAAGTTTCCGAAATGGTTCAGCGGCGAGCTAATTAACCTAGTTATCTGTAAAAAAATTGCACACAAAAACTTTAAAGAATCGAACTCCCTTAGCGACTATAAGATATTTCACAACTATAGAACTCAATGTAAAAAACTATCCAAAAAATCGTACTTTAATTATATAAATAAAATCGAAAATTCTATACCTTCTAACATTAAAAACTTTTTCACACATGTAAACTCTCTCAGAAAAAACAAACAAGGTTTACCCATCTCAATGCATTTCAAAGAAAAGAGTAGTACTGATATGAAAGTAAAAGTTAACTATTTTGCTGATTACTTCAAAAGTGTCTATGACGAAGATATCCAAGACGATTATTTACCACCTTCGTCACTTAACGAGAGCATACATATACCTGCCATACACATCAATATAAACGATGTGAAAACTAAAATTAAATCTCTAGACAGAGAAAAAAAGGCAGGGCCCGATAATGTACATCCTAATATCCTGATAAATTGCGTAACTTCACTGGCTGAGCCGATTTGTTTATTGTTTAATCAATCCCTTGACACAGGTTGCTTCCCTGATATTTGGAAACTTTGTTATCTAACACCTATATTCAAAAAGGGTGATAAAAGTGATATTACTAACTATAGACCAATTTGTAAGCTATCTGTAATTCCGAAACTTTTTGAAAAACTATTACTTGATAAAATTTCACCATGTATTAAACATATCATTGTTCCGAACCAACACGGATTTTTGTCGGGCAGATCAACTCAGACAAATCTCTCGTTATATGAAAACTATATATCGAACGCATTAACTAACAGAACTCAAGTCGATTCCATATATACGGACTTTATCAAGGCCTTTGACAAAGTATGCCATAAAATTCTCCTGGTCAAACTACGTAAGCTCGGTTTTGATGGAAAACTTTTAGAATGGTTTGCTAGCTATCTATCTAATAGAGTTCTACTTGTAAAAATCAATTTGTTCATTTCCTATCAATTTATAGCTACCAGTGGTGTACCACAGGGGTCTCATCTAGGCCCAATATTATTTTTACTGTTTATAAACGATGTTGTTAATATATTTGATAATGATATAAATGTACTACTTTTTGCTGATGATTTAAAAATATTTAAAATAATTAAAAGCGCTGAAGATTGTATCTGTCTACAAAATAACCTAAACAGGTTAATTAATTGGTGTTCTCTTAACAAACTTTATCTGAATATAAATAAATGTCATTCAATAAGTTTTTATAGAATTAGTCAACCAATTATTCATCCATATGAACTTAACAACTCAACCCTTACCTCTGTCGAAGAAATTAATGATCTGGGCATAACTTTCGACTCTAAATTAAACTTCATATCACATATAAACACAATAAAAAATAAAGGGATGAAAATGCTTGGCTTCATTCTTCGAAATTCCAGAGGTTTCAGGAGTATTTCAACATTAAAAATTTTGTATACATCCCTAGTCCGTAGTCAAGTCGAATATAACTCCTCGATCTGGTCCCCCTATTATAAATTACATTCAGACTCGATAGAAAAAATTCAACATAAATTCCTAAGACACATTAATTTCAAACTCGGTATTCCCATTGAAAACATAAACTACAATTATTTGATGAAAGAATTAAATTTATTAAAAATCTCAGACCGAAGAATTATATTCGACTTAATATTTATGTTCAAAATTGTAAATGGTAGTATAGACAGTCCCGATTTAACTAACCTCATTGAGTTTCATATACCTACGAGAGCTACTCGGTCTAAAGTCCTGTTTAAATGCAACAACACCAGGACTGCGTACTCCAAAAACTCACTTGTACCTAGGTTGCATGCAGTTAGTAATATATACGCTGATGTAGCGGATATATTTAACTGCACGGAAAGTAGATACAAGAGGGCTATGCTATCTTATATTTTCGATCAATATTAATTCAATCTAAGTTTACCTTATTTATACTATAGAATATGGATATATTTGTTATAATTTGATATATTCTCTTGCTCATATCTCTGATGTCACTTCACAATCAAATGCCACAGTTAATTTGTTATTCTTTATTTAAAATGATTGCTAATATTTTCTTATGGTTCTAATTGTGTCATGTAACTACTGTTTATGGTATATTCTACCGTAGAAATAAATAAATAAATAAATAATTTTAGTAATTTCTATGCCGAACCAATCTATTTATGTAAGTTTTATCAAACAACCAAACGTCAAACGATGTCTAAATCGTCTTCACTCGAAGAAAGTTCGAATTCCACGTTGATAGGTAAACTTATTTTATTCCTCCAATGTAATTTATTGCGTCCGTACGTAGCATGTACGCAGCAGATCGAAACCGAAGCAATGTGAAATCTAACAGATGATAGATGTGTTTTTGCCAATAGCGCTACAGCGTCTAGCAAAGGAACTATTCTGCGGCTTACGACAGCTTAAGCGGCCGATTTCGGCGGTTTAAGTTGAGCGAGGAATGTACTCCTTAGCAAAGACTGATATACCGGCCCTATGTCCGCATTTTCTTCGAAATGACTGGTGGGTATATTACTTAACCAAAACAGCTGTTTACCACCCGTTAAAAAAAAAATTAATGCTGAAATCGACATTTATTTATTTATTTACGCCTATTAATGCAGTTGTGTTAGCAAATACATAGTGTACAATATATTATTAAAGCAAAACAGAATAAATACTTATTCATTTTTGTTTTTACAAAAGCAAATAAAAACGGCCTGATGGGTTAATAACAAAGTCACTTTACTGTTTTAGTGTATTAATTTTTCTGTATTTCGGCATATAGAGGAATTTAGTTAGAGGAAGAGGGCTTTTTTTCATTAACTCCATACAGGAGGCATGGGGAAATAGTGATCATAAGTTAAATAATAAAATAATAAAAAAAATTGTGGTCTTCAAGAGACATGTTTTAAGATGGAAGAAACACTGAGGTCGCAAACGTTCCACAGCCGAGCTGTTGAACTCTTGGGTTGGTTGGTTACTTGGCTTAGAGACCAGTGACGACATGTGGTAGAATTTTTTTTCTTTGATTTTGAAGAAAAAGTTTTTGAAAAAAAAACATCTAAAAAGACCAAAATTTCATTTACATTTTTTACTCCAAATAATGTCAGGAATCACTGGTTAAAGTAAGTCAAGTACGATGCTAACACCCTGTAAATACCTTCGATGAGACTTCGGAATAACAAAGTCGACCAATGTACGTACTTTCGACTGCGATTGCGAACGGCCTCGAATGGAGAATCGCAACCCTGGATTGGAAAATTGCATCCCTGAGCAACATTCTGACAATGCAACCTGAAAATGTTTAAATTATTTTGCCTATTCCCATCATAAAAAGCCAAGTTTGTGCACTGTTATCTTTCGATATAATATTAATTTCCTTTGGCCCCGTTTTAGGCAAGTCACTATACTCACTATATCGACGATTTTATTATTTTTGGAACTTCTACACGTAGATACGTTTTTAGATTTTCTCGGCCACGGTTGTTTTTGGGGTGTTATGCCGTGTTGCGCTACCTCCTTCTTTAGCCGACGTTTCGGACAGCGTTGCAGTGTCCATCATCAGGGCAGATCCGACGATTTGTCGTATCTACACGTATATTATAAAAGGCTTAGTTTTTATAGTTATTACTTACATAATATTTGGCGACATTTCTTTAAGAGATAACCCGTTCGTCGGAATGATAAGATACGGATTAAACCTTAAAAGTAATACATAATATTTGGAATGAGCTCACTTATAAAAATTACGAGTGTGCTGTAGACCACACGACTGAAGTAAAACATGTGCGCGTGCACTGCTCTCTCTTGCTCCTAGAGTGTGATACAGACAATAGGCCTGCACTGTGTCTTAGATATACGAAACCGATACTGGCTATGAGAGAAAGAGAGAAAGAAAATGTGTGCTCGCACCTCTTTCTCTTGCCCCTACAGTAATATACGAAACGCAACTCTCTCTCTTTCTATCTTCACTAACTTATATTTCCCTCTCAACTTCCGCTCGCCTCGCCCGATTACACTTTTCGTAACGCTCTTTTAAAAAAAGTAGTTTTACTTCAAAAATAGGGTTAATTCTTGCATGCTTACGTGCGGCTACCAACCTACCTATAGATAAAGTTATTAAACACAGGTTTTATTTTTAAATAGTTTTAATACTGTTTGGGGAGTGGATTGTGCTTAAATACGGCCCTGGGTTGACATACCAACGTTTGTACCAACATGTAATTTTAACCCCACGCAAGCAATAACCCAATAGCAAGAGAGCACGCTTCTAATAAGCAAATGCTACCTAGTTGCGTGTGTGCCATTGACATTACTAGCATGCTCATTCATGCATGGAAGGGGAAATGTTTTAAGCGTGGCTTGTAACAGGCTTGCTTAAGGAGCATGGTTATTTCGATCCCATCTCAGTTCGCGGCTGCGCTGTCGTTGCAAAAATATCAGAAATGGCCGTTGGGGAAACGAAAAAACCTTGCTTTTCGTAATTAATTATAGGAATCACTAATGTCTATGGAACACCGGGTCACTAAAACTACTTACAATAGATTTTTTGATTGTTTTCAATTAGTATCCTCGCATACAGCACAGCGCCATGCTGATTGAAGTGTGGACTTTATTCCGCGTGAAAATAAAATGCCGTCGTTGACATTTCCAAACATCTCGATGACAGTAGTTCATAGACAAAACGTGTTATATTGGTGATATCTGTGCTAACGACCTATTTACGGCTTATGTGATAAGCTCAACCTAACAACCAAACCGAGGTTAAGAGCGATTGACCAGCGGCTGAGAATAAAAGATTAAAAATGCTCGAAACTGTACAGGGAGGTTCCAATGAGAAAGATCAATTAGTCCCCGTATCAAATTTTTAAAATTAAAAATTTAATATTTTATTCAAAACTTGCTTTAATATATAGCTACATTCAAGTAAGCAATAAAAATGCTCAAAACGCACGATGATAAATTATTAAATATCGTGTAATTCTTGCAAGTATTTTTTGATCATAAGTATTTATGATTTTTTTTAATAATGTCTAAACAAAATGAGTGTGTAAAAATTTTTTGAAATATTTTAGTTTGTAAGGAGCTTAAATCAATAGAAAAAGTGAGGTATTTTTGTCACAAAACACGTTCTCGGATTTATTTTTTTAATGATTTTAATTTAATTATAATTAAAATTATGAGAACTGTATTTACTAGATTACGTACCTACCTATTGATTTATTTTGTTGTATGAATATATGATTTAAATTTGTGTTGTTTAATAGAATTTATCGTTTGAAAATTTAACAAATCTGCCAACGACCAACGGTATTATAACCTTAGTAAATTAAAAATAAACTTAGTTTTTCAAAATTTTAAAACTGCGTGAACCAGATAAAATAACAATCTCTCAAAATGAATTTATGTTTTTTTGTAAATAAGAGTCTATACGTCTAAAATTTGATTTAAAAAGGACTAATTTCCTGTATACTATACACCCGGAAATCTAATTGTCATAATGTTCTTGAGAATCAAATGTGGATTTAAATTTCAATGGATGGAGTATACCTGCACAATAATTATTTATGAATAATCGAGGACATACTTATTATAATAAATTACAATATTTTAATGCTCATCTCGACTCAACGTCCTTGAACCGAGCACTACGTAGATCCAGCGTTTAAAATGGCTAATGACGTAATGACCATAACATTAATGACAGCGCTTATCTGGCGGGTTAATTTTCGGACGTCTGTTTTCCGAAATAATTTAGCGCTATAATTTTGATCGATGCGTTTATGGTAGGGACAGACACGAAGCTCACATCAAAAGATACTATGTTATAAAGTATATTTTCTACCGACACACTACGTTATAAAAGATTTCTTACTACGGCAGGAGAGGGGGTCAGTTGAATTAGGAAGCGGTCGAGGGAATATCATTTTCATTTCTTTGTACTGGATATGTCAATTTGCCGGCGCTCCGTGTATTAAAAATGACCCCCTCTCCTGTTTACGGCGGAGGGGAGGTCGCATAACTTTTCTGATATAGCGCCGGTAGCGGTTACGGAAAATAACGCCGATTAGCGAAGATTCAAACCGCGCTTATAACACATGATCTTTTTACGTCTAGCGGGTCTGTATGGGATTGTATGGCGAGCGCTATTGTGTTATAAGTATCTTTTTAATGTGAGCTGCGTGTCTGTCGCTACCTTTATTTTTTAAATAAAGCCGGCAGGAAAATTAACGTCGTGCGTCGCGTCGATTCCTAAGATTGCATATACATTTGCGAACCGAGACAAAGTATGTAATAGGAACAAAGTCACAAAAAACAAAAAGTTGGCATTTTGAGTGTCCCTTGATAAAATTACTCTAATTTCGTTTTATTTTTCGTTGTTCATATATGAAATCTAACTACATAGTGACTTTCGTTACGGTTTTTGAAGTCACCTCTGCCAAACTTCACTGGGCTACTATTTCTAATTAGCAATAAACCGCTTGTTAGGCTGCCTTTTCACACGTAAGTTTTTTCCCGTAATTCACTCACGTAAGCAAAAACCAATGCGCCTATTGGCAAGAAGTCGCTTGCGTGATCGACTTACAGGAAAAAATTTACATGTGTAAAGGCAGCCTTAGAATCAGATTGGTATAATTGATAAATTTATACTTAGTAGCTCAATAAGAAAATTAGTATCAATCGGAATTTTACTATATTTCTATTTTTGAAACTGAATTCCTGGGATAATTCGTGGTGGAATTATATTATAATAATATAATAAAACAAATGTAAAACTTATTTCCACTTTAATGTATTGACCGTAACCGGTTTAAGCAAGCTTAAAGCCATCTTCAGATTGGTACAAATTATTCTTAACCTACGGATTATATACAAAAAATTAGACCCCTCCCCCCCTTGGTGAGATTTAGTGGAACCCCCCCTCCCCACGCGTGAGATTTTTTTTTACTTTCGAAATAAATGTTTTTCATAAAAGCCATTTTTTCAGCGGGCAAAATGGGTCACTTCAAAAGAGAGAAACAATTTAATTTTTTTTATTATCTCTATAATAATATATACTCTTAAAGTTGACGTGAGATTTTTATTCCCACTCGGTGTAATGAGATTTGGTGAGATTTCACTGGACCCCCTTATTTTTTGCTCACATAATTAATTAATGTATGCCCCCTAACTTTACTCCTGTCTTCTAAATTTATTTTTGTCTCGGAAAGGCTTAGAGACCGCACGCGTCTTGACAGTTTCGTTGATTATTATGTTACCTCATCGTGTTTATTCATTTTTAATGTGTAATAATATTTTTTTTTTTAAGATAAACATTTTCGGGTTACAAATAACCTGACAGTATTTTAAAATCTCCTACTTCCACCGCAGTCAGCGGAAAATGTTGCTTATGTCGATGAAGGACTTAGCCAGCCGAGGAAGTGAACACTGGATGAGACTCAAACGCGATGCCGACAACTAACAGATCTAATTATTCATGTACCTCTGTGTTCTAGAACTGTGCAGTGCAAATTTTTGCGTATAAAGGCGCTTCTCCTTCGGCAAAATGGTGGAAAACAAACAACGTTTTATTCCCGTAGCCAATAGTTTTGTTTTCGCCCGATGTTTTGAAAACATTTTGTCGCAAGAGATCTGATTTGATTTGTTATTTCCAATATCAAACGCATGGCTCACACCAAACACAAAACATGACCTATATAAAAGTGGCTTCAGTGTTTGCTCTAAACTTTACACAAGTTATTTTTAGTATTATGTTGATAATTCTTTACGTTAATAATTGTTTTTAAGAGCACTTATTTAATAGTTCGTAAAATTAACACCATCGTACTAATAATTCTAATGAAATTAACGTATTCGAAGATTAGAGGTTACTCCTTCGCTTGATTTTCAGAAATATAATATTTCGCCTTGAATTTGGCTTTGTGAACTAAGTGTTTATTTGTAGGTACCTACATTTTTACTGTTAGTGAAACTACGAGTCATAGATAAAATGTTTTTTTTACCTTGACAGCAACCAATGGCGTTATTTTGAATTATTGGTTAAGTAATTAAGATTAAGACGTTTACAAGATCGTTTTCATGATAGTAATTAATTAATTTATTAAATCTATACAAATTCATATTCGGAATTAATTATTTGTTGACTATAAGTAATTTTTCCTCGTCGGATACATTCTAATATTTTAAAGAATTAATATTTTAAAGTAATAATATATTGTCATTTTTTTCCACTACAAAATCTACGTAAAATTTTGTCGATTTAATAATTATTGTAACACTTTACGAATTTAATATTATATATCGGCCCCTTAGGGTAAAAAAACGTATATAATTTTTCTACAGATCTGTGTATCTGTGATGATGAGATCAGTATCTGCAATGATGAGATTAGTATCTGTGATTTTCTACGGATAGATACGTATCGATGTATATGATTATTCATTGAACCTATGAATACGTTTCTTTGTCACTTAACATAATGTGTTATTTTGTGGCTAGTAACATCCATAACTCAAAATCAATAAAAATTGAGATACGTTTCTTTTACCCTAAGGGGCCGATATGAAAGCTATAAAAAGAAGACTCAGAAATAAACTAAATGAAAACACTACAGAGCTCTTTTATAAAACTATAGTTGCTCGACATTTAGATTACTGCTCTACGATGTTATATTTGGCCAATGAAGGAAATTTGAACAAGCTAGAAGTTATACAGAATAGAGCTATGAGATGTATACTGCGAAAGGCAAATACGCAAGGATTAATCAAAAGAGAGAGGAGCTAAATTGGATTCAAATAAAAAAGAGACTGTTATTTAATGTATTAATTTTTGTGCATAAATTCATCAAAAACCGAATTGTATGATGTATGATGAAATGCCTGAGAGTCTGAAGAATGAAGGAAGAGTGAATAAAATATTTAAATCTATAAAATCAAATTTTAATTTATATTCTAATGTAGTATAAACTAACTCAATAAATAATAAAAAATAAATTTTAAAAAACTGCTATACTTGATGTCATCTTCCTAATACATAATAAGTACTACGTTCCCAGCGATTTTGCGTAATAAATAAGTGATTTGTATTTACAGATCTGAGGCCCTAGCATTCTCGCTCGATAACGATCGGTAGGATAACTATCGGTAACTTCTCATCGACTACAGATCGCCATCGAAAAAGTGACAGTTCACAATGACTAAGTGTCCTTAACATATTCGATACCAACTGTTGTTTGTACGTTAGCGATGTGCAGTTGTCCTAGGGAACGATGAGAAGTTACCGATAGTTATCCTATCGATCGTTAAAGAGCGAGTGTGCTAGGGCCTTTGATGTCGTGGGTGACATTTTCAAACGAAATATTAAACAACACAAATTTCAAATCATATAATCATATAACAAAATAATTAATACATTATCTAGTCATCACAGTTTAAAGAATTTTAATTTTAGTTAAATTAAAATCATTAAAAAATAAAGCCGAGAAGATGTTTTGTGACAAAATTACCTCAGTTTTTCTATTTGTTTAAGGTCTTACAAATCATAATTTTTTTTTTTTTTTACACACTTATTTTGTTTAGACATTATTGAAAAATCATAAATTTTTATGATCAAAAAATACTTTCAATAAGTACACGGTATTTAATAATTTATCATCGTGCGTTTTGAGTATTTTGATTGCTTACTTGAATATAGGTATACATTAAATAACTCAGGTCCGGGGCACACGTCATTCCTATGTCTACCTACGTTAAATTGTCGTGAAAACAAGCTTATGTGCCCAAGCGGTTAAAGCAAGTTTTGAATGAAATCAATCGATATTAAATTTTTATTTTAATAATTTTGATACGGGGAATAATCGATCTTTCTCATTGGAACCTCCCTGTACAGTTGCAAGCATTTTAAAACTTTTATTCTCAGCTGCTGGTAAAACGCTCTTAAACCGGCCTTAAGCCCGGTTTAACCACAATTACGCTGTGGTAGTAAGTCGAGTTTTTCACTATTTTTGTGACTATTCATATTATTTACACCGTGTTTCTAAAAAGGTGGTGAAAAATTGATAACTTATCAGTTTGATCATTTATCGCCAAACATGTCGGTTATCTGTGCGTTAGTCCTGCGGGAAAGCCGATTAAATTAACTCAAATTTGCTTTGAATTTTTTTTTAATATGAATACCGCACAAGAGTCCCAACTGCTCCCGTCTGGAGCAAGTGAGACTATGGTATCCCCAATTGGGGTATGTTGTGAGGCTGAAGTTAGTGGGGAGGAGAAGGATATAGGGAAGAGGAAGGTGCCATTTCAAGCAACGTTGCAATACTGAATGGTGGTTTTATGAGCGATACTGAGAGTATCTTCCACTTTATTGTCATTTTCGAACTGACTGAGCTCCTTTATTGTAAGTGACAACGGGAGAGTAATCACTTTCTTCGTAATCATGTTACACGTGTTTCTAATAATTATTAATTATTCACTTCCATTCAATTTATTGGCGTATAAATAATATCCGTGTGTTTGATTTTCATACTGGGAGAATGAAAATGCTGACAAAATAATACGAGATGTACCAAGAAGAGCCAAAAAGATACAAGGTAATGAAAGGAGAGGCAAGTAGAAGGAAGACAAAAAGATGAAGAAAAAACAATGCTCAATCATTTTCTTTTATTCCTGCTCATCCTATCGGCTTATTATGTAGGTTGCATTGTTGCAATGTATACCGGTCTAACCTCTTTCCCGTCTTCAGAGGACGTGTTCCGAGTCCTAACAAATCATTGCCCCCTGGTGTACCGGTCTCACCGGGACAAGGCTGCTCCTGGCTGGGGTGGTATTATCTTATCGTTGCAACACTGGGTCGACATTTCATCAAATTATTTTGATGACTTCAGCCTGTGCATATTGTTATAACTCAGGTCCGGGGCATACGTCATTCCCATGTCTACCTATGTTAAATTGTCGTGAAAACAAGCTTATGTGCCCAAGCGGTTAACTGAACTACGAATATATATTATCAATTTATTTAAGTTGAGGTCGTCTACCCACTAATTCTTACTTACACGAACTCTAATTTGCACAAGTAAGCATATAAGGCTGCGAAACTGTATACCGCGCAAACGGCTTGCACGAACGTATTTGCGCAAACTAAATTTGCACAAGTAAGCAAATATATTACGACGGCACTGTTTTTTTTTATATTAGCTCCATACAGGAGGCCCTGAGGAAAATAGTTTCCCTCAGGGCCTATGTCATCTTTGTGTGGAGGGTAGTTTTTTAGGAGAGGAAGTTCTGGGAAGGAAAAAAGTATGAGGGGTGAGTAGGAATCTAGGTGTGTCCAATCTAGTAGGAATCAGTGTGTCCAGATCATCCGCCGCCAATACGACCTCACCCCATGAACCCGGGCACCCATGCTAAATCACCAAACGTGGCGAACGTTGGTTATCCAATAAATGGTTCCCGAAGCGGCGGTACTTATTCCCGCCTCCCAAATTGAAATAATGCGCAAATGGCTTGCATACGCTTAAAATGATTGCGGGATGAGATTTGTCTAGGTCTTCGCGGCGAATGCGTTGTCCCACCTACTACGTGACAGGCAGAACTGGTTGAGGGAGATCTAACGTAGCCTCTTCAGCCGGACTCTCTCGACCCATCGCCTTGCACCGCAGTGGAAGGAAACGAATCTTACGTCCGTCACTCCTGGACACATTGACTTCCTCTTCCTACCCACCCCTCATATCTTTTTTCTTCCCAGAACCTCCTCTCTTTCCTTCCCTTATATACCCAATCACACAGTATCCGCAAATATGACGTAGATAGTTGGCAATGTATATTATTTATATTATACTAGCTGATACCCGGCATGCGTTGCAATGCCACTTAAATACAGAAATTGTTTTTCCTATTCCGCCACCTCTTCCCCATTTTCGAATTCCCCTTCCACTTTCTCCCCCTTCCCCCTCCCTCGTCCTTCCTCACGTGAAAAAACCCACCTTCATTCTCCTTCGCCCCTCCCGGATTCCCCCCTTCCCCCTCCAGCCTTCTTTCCCTGCCGCTAAACTCTATAAAATACACTCATTATTCAAAGCACTCGCATGTGCCCTTTTGCAATTTTTTTTTGCAAATTTCCTAACTCCAGAACTCAACAATATAGAAATATTGCTATATGGAAACATTCAAGGTCATGTCTACAACACCTTAACCAATTTTTTATCGCAATCGGATGAATAGTATAGGAAATATCTCTAAATATATCAAACGCGCGAAATGTCAAACGTACGAAGTTAAAACAGTCGTTAGTTTTCCTGAAATTATCCAATTTTCCTTCTTCAAATTCTTAGAAAACTTTTAAAAAAAGATGAATGAAATGGGTAAAGTCGTTCTGAAGTTATGGCGTGACCAAGGGAAACAGGGATTCATTTTTATATATATAGATAGATAGATTTTTTTTCTTTCCAAAACCTTGTACGAAGGTCGTTCCGCGTTTTCAAGGGTCAATTTCTTCATTATTTCAACATTTTAAACATCTTCATTATTTCAACATTTTCAATAATGATTAAATAAACATTCAAGAGGTCGTTAGAAAGGACAGAAAATAAATATTGGCCATGTAATATTATTTTCAAGCACTTTACCAAATATTACTTCTTTTGATATTGATTTGACTTATTAAAAAAATACAAGGTTAATCTTCTTCTTTCGTGTGGTGGGGGGAGGGGAGGGTTGAGGGGGTGATATCTAGGTCTGCGAGCCAGTCTAGAGCCTCGGGCGTCGACCTGTAAACCTCGTCAATCACTGGAGAAATGAATGGAGCGGGCATTCGTTTATTAATCACACGTTTGGTTTCTGGTGGTCTACAGCCACTTTTAAGCGCCATCGCCGTTTCATTTAAGGCACCGCCTATGCATCATATGGCTATGGGATTGGGCATATTCTATTCCATCAGGCTGTCTTTTAGTGGGGTCGTGTACGAGATGGGCGTTTCTCACGTCAGCCGATTGCCGCTCCGGTTACCACCTATTATCTTCTGGAGTGAAAGCTATCAGGAGGAGCCTCTCTCCTTCAAACGAGAAGGGTTTTCTAGACTTTAGGTGGCTTGCAGGGTGAAAGTTGACATATTCGTGCATAGGTATTGCGCTATTTTGCAGTGACATCGCATCGACATCGTGAGAAAGATTTCGGGTGTAGATATTAAAAAGCGGTCGGGCCAGTCCTGAGCCTTGGGCAAGGCTGTTTGAGGGATATTTTTGCCCCTCTTTACAAATGTGTGTTGTCAGTGCTAACACCTGGTCGCAGTAGTTACGGCATGGTCTGAAGCCAGCTTGTTCCCGTGGAACTACGTTCTCCAGAATTGGAGTAAGCCCGCGGAGCACAACTCCCTCTAGGAGATAGTACATGGTACTTAAAACCTAGATGGGCCTCTGATATCACATTGATTTTAAAATATTGTCGCAATAACTTTAGTCATTTTCCAGATATTTGGTATTTCTTCAGTTTTAAAAGTGTCAGTAAATGTTTTTGCGATCCATAGTTTCGTCCGTAACCCAGCATGTTTCGGAAAGTCAGCGAAAACACATCGTCACATCCAGCTGCTTTCCCAGCTTTTGTTGAAGTGAGAGCGGTGTCTACATCATCAGCTGTAACGGCGCACAGTGGGCTGAAAATCGCCTTTCATAGACATAGAGACTTGAATTTTCAAGGGTCTTTTTTTTGGCTAGAAATGGATTCTGCTGATCATATTACTATGCTATAAAATTTCGTATGAAGCAATTGTGTGTACAAATGAAGGAGTTATCATTTTTTTAAGAAAAATTTGTATGGCACTGACATTAAAAATGAGGCTATCTCTGGAATCATAAGGTTGGCCATTACATCCTTACACACAGATATACTACTATTTTTTTGTATTTTTTTGACATACTTCGTATGGTGGCGAAACTTGCGCGTTTTTTTTTTTAAATCCTCAAAGTTGAAAAAAAAACTTTTTATGTTGATGATTCATTTTAATGCTTAAATGCTTTACATATGAGTATGCTTTGTCTAGTTTACAATATTTTATTTACACTGCAAGCCAAAACAGTTTAAGAAATGACAAAAGTTAGTTTTTTTATTTATTGTTCTTGTGTTTAATTCGTAGAACTCCATCTATTTTTGAAAAATGTAATTAAAATTAAGGACCAGTTGTTTCGGAAAATTTCACGTTTGAATTTCCCTCAAATCGACATTCACCGAAAAATTGGGTTGTTTCAACCTCCGTCAGAAGAAATTTCATCGAAAATTCCATAGGACCAGTTGTTTCGGAATTCCCTTCAAATTTGAATTTCCTTCAAATTTGAATTTCATTCAAATCGTCATTCACCGAAAAATTGGGTTGTTTCAACTTCCGTCAGCAGTGAAAATACTATAGAAATGTGATGTGAATGTGATCAGCCGAATCCGGACGGTTAGCGAAATAATGGGAGGCGCATGCGCAGACGTCAAAATTTTGATTCGGCGGGGAACACTTGAATAAAATTTTCAAATTTATCGAACGTTATTTGTTGCTATTTACTGCTGACGGAAGTTGAAACAACCCAATTTTTCGGTGAATGACGATTTGAAGGAAATTCAAATTTGAAGGGAATTCCGAAACAACTGGTCCTATGGAATTTTCGATGAAATTTCTTCTGACGGAGGTTGAAACAACCCAATTTTTCGGTGAATGTCGACTTGTTGGAAATTCAAACGTGAAATTTTCCGAAACAACTGGTCCTAAATTTAATAATAATAAGTTATTTTCAAGTTCTGCCAGTATTTTATTGTGTATTATAGTTACAGCTGTTTCGACTTGTAAGATCATGCTCAAACTGTGGTTAGGCCACATTCAGACGATTATAGGATTTTAAATGTCAATAGTATCTAAATTGAATTTATTACCGCTTAAACCGATTTGAAAAGACACTAATTCAGTGAGTTATTATGTGGGTTTCAGAATATTTTCCCTCACACCAAATTTTAGGGTTTTCTTAATGGATTTATAATGACGTTACTGCTATGACTCATTTAAAAGTTAGTTTTACTAAATTTAAATGACTCGGTAATTATGAATTCACTTTTGAATGTAATCTCGTCTAATGGTCAAGTCCTCGTCATTATCATCGTTAATGACCTCATCGAGGTAGTCACCTTATATGTCTAAATACTTATGTCCCTTATAAATTAATTAGTTAAAAGGATTCGCAGAAAAAATAATTAGGTTTAAGGGCATACGTTAATTTTGCAATTAGTTCAGGATCACCTTAATGAGGGAAATTAGGTAAATGCAATACCCTATAAATAGTCAAAAATCGGGTTCGTAAATTTAGTTCATTTTGAGCTTTTCTACTTCTAACATCTGATAGCACCGTGAGTCTCAGTGATTGTGAATAATGGAAAGCATAATTACAAACTTGGATTTGTTTGTTATGCTGAGGAACCAGGAAACTTCTTCCTTCGATGATGAAATATTGTTCAATTCAGTTGTTATTCGACTGGGTTCTAGCCTTTCTGATGAAGACAGTGTTACCCTGAAGGAATTTTGTCGAAGGTTCACACGGGCAGTTTACAAGAGATGGTTACGATCCCACCGCAAAAGTGAAAATTTTATATGTCATTACAGTAATTGGCTTCAGGCAAATATTGACTGGCCAAGCTGCGTGCAAACCGATCTGCTCATTCAAGAACCAATAAGTGAAGATATTGGTGCTGTACCTGGACCATCAACTTCAACGATGAAATCGACTTCAACGATGACATCGACTTCAACGATGATATCGACTTCAACGATGACATCGACTTCAACAATGTCATCGACTTCAACGATGACAAAAATATTTCGAAAGCCGTTTGAAGATCTAAGTAACAAGCAGAAGAAGAGACGATCTGACGAACATAAAGCCGAAGACACTATTTTTTATTTATTTATTTTATTTATTTATTTATTCATATAATACAAACATACAATACAAGATGATCCTTTGTCTGTCCAACTGGGAAGGATTCCCGTTTCAGGACAGCCAAATTGTGTTTTAGTACATATTCTTACAATGGAAAGGAATGGCGATTCTGTCAAGACAAATTTTGAGAACATTAGTAGTTGCATTTGTAGTGACGGGATTGTTTCTTTTTCCTTGAAAGAATCGCCAAGATGTAATTATTTTACCAGGGTCATTTTGGATAACATTAGTAATTTCATACAGAACAGATGAATGGTTTCTTTCGGGAGATAACAAGTCTGAGATTCTTTCCAGGGCATTTTGGAGAACATTTACAATTGCATAGTTAGAATTTCCACATTTATAAGCTAGTATAAAACATAATATTATGAATCCTAAAGTACTATATTTTTTTGAAATTCTTAAGATATAGAAATTATACATTACTAAACCAGAATAAATACTGTATGACATTAGCATATTCAGCTACAGCACTTTTTAAACAAGATGGTCGTGAGGATATTGCATCTGTTATTGAATATATGCTCAAAAATCCAGAAGCAGCGGCAAACATTAAGGAAATGATTAAGAAACCAGTTGATTCACTATTATTTTCACCAGAGAAAGCGCTAGGTTTGCTACTTTCATTAAAACTATCGAAATGGCAATACATAACTTTGAGGGAAACGACAATTCGACAAGGTTCAACGGATATATATCCATCTTACTATAAAGTACAAAAGGCTAAGCTGCAGTGCTACCCTCCGAAGACATTTGTGACTGTAACGGATTCCTCAGCTAAGATTGCACTACAAGCATTACTAGATTTAACAGTGAACAAGATTATTGAAAGTCTTTCTAGTACTATCGTCAAACAAGGCAAACAATTAATGTTAATATCAAAGTGGGAATTTGACGGTGCATCCAACCAAAGTAGATATAAGCAAAAAATGGTGAACGAGCAAGATGACTCAAGCATATTTATGACCTCTTTAGTTCCATTAAAGTTGATAGCTGGCGATGATATAATATGGACGAATCCAAAACCCTGTTCATCTACGTATTGCCGTCCAGTGCAGTTCAGTTTTTTGAAGGAGAGCAAAGAAGTTGTCAAAAATGAAAAAAACTAGGATAACGAAATCAAGGCTCTGGTTCCCTCAAAACACCAAGGAAATGAGGTTAGTCAACAATTAATGATGACGATGATTGACGGCAAAATTTGTACGTATCTTTCTGAAGCTAAATCAAATGCAGCCTGCTACCTGTGTTTGGCTAAGCCTACGGAAATGATTAAGTTAAATACCGTTGCGTCAAAAACCGTTTCTCCTGGTGTATATGAGTTTGGGTTATCTTCATTGCATGCCCGCATTAATGTGATGGAATGTCTTCTACACATAGATTATCGTCTCGATTTCAAGAAGTGGTCTGTGAGAGAAGAAGATCACAAAGAGTTGTTACAGGCAAGGAAAAAACCAAGACCGATTTAAAGATGATCTCAATCTTTTGATCGACATCGTTAAACAAGGATCAGGCACAACTAACGATGGTAACACAGCGAGGAGATTTTTTGAATTTCCTGATAAAACTGCAACGATCACTGGACTAGATGGAGACCTGATCCGCAGGTTTGCTGTGATTCTGTAATCTATCACATCTGGAGAGCTTATAGACGTGCCTAAATTTAAAGAATACTCCAAAGTAACCGCGGAAAAATACGTTGAACTGTATAATTAGTACTACATGTCGTCGACCGTACACAAATTATTAATTCATGGAGGGGACATAATCGCAGAAAATGCTATTGTGCCGATTAGGAGTCTTTCGGAAGAAGCTTCTGAGGCCCGAAATAAAGATTTTAGGAGTTTCAGAGAACACCATTCGAGGAAGAAGAGCAGACAAGCATCAAACGAGGATGTCCTCAATATGCTTATAGTCTCTTCTGATCCTCTTATTACTTCTATAAGACCAAAAATGGATGCCCATAAGAGGCAGACATACTTTAAGGAAACTTTAGACCTGCTTAAACCTCAGGATCGGGAAGCTCAGATAGAGTTCTTAGATGTAATGTCAATTGTAGAGCCTGATTCTGAAGTGGATTCTGATGGTGACGAAGAAGTTTAAAATAAGTTTAACTTTTATTGTTTATTGATTCTTAAATATTGTATTTTTTCCTTTTATCTACTAATTCAGTATTTAAATTTTTTTATTTAGTTACTGATTTTATTTTTGATAATTTTTTTTAATACAAATTAAATGTGTGTGTACAACTGTTTTTTAATCATACAATCCAATACAATTAAAAGTTCTAAATACCTACTATGAAAAGTAGATATATCGCCACATTGGTAAAAAAACTTTTGTTATTTCTTAGACTGTTTTAGTTTATAGTGTCAATAAAATATTGTAAATTAGACAAAGCATACTCGTATGTAAAGCATTTAAGCATTAAAATGAATCATCAACATAAATTTATTTTTTTTAACTTTGAGGATTTAAAAAAAAAAACGCGCAAGTTGCGCCACCATACGAAGTATGTCAAAAAAATACAAAAAAATAGTAGTATATCTGTGTGTAAGGATGTAATGGCCAACCTTATGATTCCAGAGATAGCCTCATTTTTAATGTCAGTGCCATACAAATTTTTCTTAAAAAAATGATAACTCCTTCATTTGTACACACAATTGCTTCATACGAAATTTTATAGCATAGTAATGATCAGCAGAATCCATTTCTAGCCAAAAAAAAGACCCTTGAAAATTCAAGTCTCTATGTCTATGAAAGGCGATTTTCAGCCCACTGTGCGGCGGCGACCACAATGATGGAATACATCATTTTATTGCTGTGAATACGTTTTAGCATTCAAAATGACTAATTCATGTGTGTATTATGCTATGTTAATATGTTTATAAAAATGTCTAATTGGCTATTGGTACAAATAGAAATTAGAGCCAAAAACTACAACTATAATTTATAAATACAATTTTATTGGCAAATTGCATATTATTCCCTTTTTAAAATGAAATGACCTCTAAACGTCAATACCTGCCAATCATCTATTAGAATTTTACTTTGAAATTATTAAAATATTAGAATTTTAAAATAGGTACTTACCTATTGCGTTATCTTGCGCTACCGATACGTATTAGTCGCATTTATTAGTATATATATAACCCTTTGTTACATGTACCTACATTTGGTTTTAACAAATAATCTTATCGTTCATTCGACTCATTGCAAAAGTTAACTCCAGATAATCTTAAATATGGAATAAACAAAGATTAGTAGGTACAATTCTTCAACTGCCAGCAAAAGAACAATTTTCTGATGAAATGCCTAAAACGATCGGCTTTGGGCTAGGGATTTTGCGATTCCTTTCATAACCAGTGGGTATCGCACCATTTTTTATATGTTATATTATGTGTCTTGAATAATAATATGTATGTAAATAAGTACTAAAAAGTGCGGTTGGTGATCTAATAATGGCTTATCAAATTAACCTTTTGTCAATCCTCACAAAATCTCAGACCCTACTTGTACGTGACTACTAACTAAGTGAGCTCTCTTCTAACAAAAATTTCAATCGAATTTTATGGTTCGAACTTATTGTTTTTTGTTGTTGACCTTCTCTTATGTGATTTTGTTTTGTATTTTACTGTTCGAATTGTCGTGTTAATGACATTTATAGTGTATTTCGGTTATAAGTTGTAATTAATTGTTTACTATAACCACTCGAGCGCTTTTTGCCACATTATCGCACTATTTCCAAAAGCTCGGATTGCTTTCTTGCCAAAATGTGGCAAATTTAGATTTTTTTTTATTAAAACGACTATATAATATACTGTACATTCAAAATATAACAAAATAAATATTCTCTACTTTAAAATGTTTTAAGGTTAAAGATTTAATTATATTTTTTTTATAAATCCTACAAATGTTTGATAATAGATAAAAGATAGGAGAATTCATTTGCTACATAGAACTATAATCAGTTTGTATGTCTCCATATTCAAATTCGGAGTTATGATTTTTTTAATGTGGGCGGAAAAATTTCCTTTAGCAATCCGAGAAAAAATATTTTAATTGCTTTGTCGCTCCAGTGGTTAGATAGTGGATTTAAAAAAGAATAATATACATTCCACTGAATTCTTTGTTTAGTATAATAATGTACCTACGTATAATTTTTATCGTACCCGATATGGATGAAATTGTACCTACTGTTGCCTATATTGTATTTCTAATGGAGAAAATAGAGTAGAAAAAAAACTGAAAAAAATCTCAAACTCAAGGATCTGCGTCGTAGTGTCACCAAAAAGTTTTTTCCCGTCAAAAAAGAGCGAAAATTGAAAAAAGAAACCCTTGGCTTTATTTAAATAACAAACAATTCCTAACACATTGTTTTCGAAAATCGGGAAATTAGGAAGAAAATCACTGACGAACAAAGAATCTTCATATTTCCATTGTGTTCATGATCCATTATTCTCAGATAAAGCGGGTGTAAAAGACGTATAATAATTGTACCTACACCATATTAATAATTACCTCAATTAGTGGTTAATATAATCACTGTGGTTTTCAACAATCGGTCAAATTAACAAAACGTGTTACGTCTTGGTAATAATAACACGTTCGATGATGGCTTTGCTTTGAGCTACCTCGTCAGCAGTCAGCAGTCAGCATTGCAACAAGAATACAAACGAATTGCATTTTGATGAAGTAAACACATCGACTGCTCCAAGGAAGACTGCAGTAACTCACTATTTGGTGTTTTTGAGTTAGTTACATTTTCGGGTTTCATAAATAATTATCTACCTCCCAAGAAGACATTCTGTACTCTAACATTAATACACCCCGAGAAAAAACCATTTCAAAATAGTCGTAAGTCACGAAGTCATTAGTTTTCCATGTACTAAAGAAGTAAGTTGAGTTACTGCCCTTTTCTTCGGAAATTTTTGTTTTGTCTACGGTCGTAAGTCAGACTTACTTCTTTTATCCACGGAGAAATATCAATATTATCATTTAAATTGCGTTTGTCCGTTGATTTTACAGTCATTGCGGTTTGCCTATTGCAGTGATAAACTGGAAAATATTTATTTACTTATTGGTAAGAGAAAAACAGCTTATAAATAAAATATAAATATATACATTATTTATGTTAAATGAAGTCAAGCCAAATATATATGTTAAATGAAATCAAACCAAATAAGTCTCCTATGTTAAAGTTAATTGGAGAAGGAGTTTTATTACATATTAAAATTAGTTTTGGGTGAGGAGGAGAGGAAGAGGAATATAGGATAAGGATAGGAGATGCTCCGGATACATTCCAAACTCTTGTATTAATTTTCGATCGTACGTGTTACTTCTAATCGATATTTATGAAGTGTATCGTTAAATATGGCTATTTTTTGAAATTTTGTGTTATATTGTGCACATACATGGGGAATTGGTGATTTTTTTCTAAAGTTAGTTCTATATGTAGGCAAATGAAACAAATGGGATTGCCATGTTGATCTTGTTGGAATATGAATATTTATTAAGTTGGTTAGTTCTGGCGAGTCCAGGCCATTATTAAGAATTTTAAATAATAAGATTTGGTCAAAAATTAAACGTCGTGTATGAAGGGAGTTGAAGTTATGGTAAATAATAGATTCCGTATAATTTCAGAAGTTTAAGTTTTGTTTATTTATGTGTTTAAAATTATTTTTTTAATTCTTTTGATTCCAACAATGTGAGCTTGGTAAAAAGGAGTCCAGATCGGTGTGCAGTGTTCTAAGTGGAAACGGATGAACGCTCTGTATAAATATAAAGATACTTATACCGTGAAAGTGTTAAACATGAGAATATGTAGAAGCACATTATTAGTAGGTAGAGCATTATCGTCTACAATGCAGTCTGGTAAGTCTAAACATACGAGTATGTCAGACATAACCAAATTTTTTATTTAATACCAAATTCTAAAGCCTCAAAAAATTGGCTTGTTAATTCTTATTCTTTACATATTGTTGGTTCATATTATAATATATAATTAAAGAGTCTGATGACTTATTGGGTCCTTCATCAGCAAGATTTTAGTGGAGTGAATTCTGATGACTATTGGAAGCCTGATGAATGTAGTAATTCAAGATCTATGGAATTGAGTGTTTGTTGACTAACTTCTCCTGATTGCATGTTGCTTCTTAATTAGGAAAGAGGATTGTTCTATCGTTCTACTAAAACAACTGATAATATGGATATTCCGAGCACCGTATATAATTCATAAAAATGATAACGTTTTCAAATACTTAAAAAAATTATTTCAATGTTTTAATCAACCTACTTTTTTTAAAAGCTCAGCAAATTTAAATGATACTGCGGATTAAATACAACCACATTCGGAAAAATGGGATCAGGTTGCAAATCAAACTGCCACTTTAAATGCAAGAATATTTTGCGCGAAGAATCGTGAAAAAAATGTTCTGGAAATTAGGATATCATGCCATGCAGTCGAATTTTATTTGTCAATTCATGTAATTAGTGCCAAAAAAAATTCCTGCTGCAAAGCCTAACAACTCCGGGCGTGTAATTTGGTGAGAATATTATTTAAATATGAATCAGAGTAATAAGCAACATGTTTGCCAAACAATGTTTTTGCAAACATTAGGGATCTCTGATAGAATTATAACCACTGCATGTGGAAAAATTAACGAAGGAGGTGCGCTTATGCCTGATCAGTCTGGGAAACATCTCGCAAGACCTAATAAAATTCTCCCTGATATCAATGATTCGGTTCACGAACACATCTGAGCCTTTCCTGTAGTGGAGTCACACTACACCAGGAAATTATCCGAGAAGCTTTTCCAGAAAGAGATCTGATTATTTCCAAAACGTACAGGCTGTATTGGCAGAAAGAAAGAATCATTGAAACATCTGCTACACTGAGACAGTAGTACTCAGATGTTTTTAATTTCCATTATAATTACGCTTTTCACAAGCCTAAAAAAGACCAGTATGAGGTGTGTGAGAAATTTAAAATAGCCACAGAAGAAGAAAAAATACTATTGAAAGATGTATGAAACGCGTCAGAAAAATAAAGTTCAGGCCATAGCCGTCATTTTAGAAAAACGGACAAGAGGCAGGCGACTGGACAGATTAGTTGAACCCGTTGCTTAGTATAATAAAAAACAAAACATCGATATACTTTAACATAAATATCTGCCAGCATTATGCAACAGCGTACTCCAAAGTCTTACCATAATTTCTAGCTTTCACTAAATTCTTCCATTGAAGAAACATTGAAGATTCTAATGCCAGAGATAGGGTATTTTTGATGATTCAGAAAGCGAATGAAACTTGATAATGTTATTTTTATTATTTCATTTTATGTAATTACTTAAGAATCTTTTCTATTTTACATAGGTAATAGTTTCAAAAAAATATATTATTTTTTCAGTTGATCGAACTAAAAATGTTTTTTATCTTGCTTTAAAACACTGAAACACCGTAACTAGTTAATGATCAACTCTCAACTGTGTATTTTTAATTTGTATAAATTATGTTTTATACTGTTAAAATAAAGCAGCTCGTTGCTACTTCTATAAATTCTTTAATTTTTCCCTGTAAAAAAGAAGTAACTCAACATACTACATACTGATATTATATAAACCCCGAGGAAAACAGCAGTAAGTCCTAAAAGCCTAAAAATTTGTGTGAATTCGAAGAAAATACAAAGAAAATACTATACAGTTAGAAAGAGTATTAACCAACGATATTTATTCAATTTAAATAAAATTCAAAACCCTCATGTTAGATTATGCAACATTTTTTTAACTTTAAAATCGCTCTCCTGCAAAATGATAAAAAGTGAGTTACTGCAGTCTTCCTTGGAGCAGTCGACATGTTCTCAACTGCTTCAATGAGAAACCAGGAAGTTACAACGTGCTGCGGTGAGGACAATACCTCGATACCATGCTGAATCAACGAAACACTCAACTTCACCTCTTTGGCACTTACCTTATGTGCTGATAGAATTATTCACTTGGAACTTGGATCTTTGATATGTGCACACGTAGTTCTAAAGCATAACTTTCAAGCGACCACTCTGTAAAATACACTTGCTGAAACATGTGGTAGATTTTATTATATTATCGCAATATATGTAGATAAGTGAAAGACCACTATTCAGAATCGAAACGTTCATTGAAATGACTTTGGCAGTGTTTGATCTGATCTGAATATCCAGATAGTTCCTTTGCCATCTCGATCCTCTTCCCATTTCCTTTAGCCTCATATCCCGATTGGGGATACCATAGTTCCACTGGCTCTGGGCAGCTCTTACGCGGTATTCACATAAATATTTTTTTTATAAAGAGCTGGGTATTTTACTAATTTTATGTATTTTAGACCAATTTATCAACTAGTGCAGGTTTTCCCAAATTATACCTCTCGTAGTATATAAAACCAGTGTAGAAGAAAAACTTTATAGACCTTTCCTATTTTAATGTGTAAATATTAAATTATACAATATATTTCAATGTAAAGCTTAAGTTATGCTATTCAGCAATAATTTTAAAGAAGACTTAATTAATTTTATTAAACTTGTGTATTTATTTAAAATAGTTACACGCTTAACTATGTCCTATTACAATAATTATACATGTATTACGTTAAAAAAACATTTTTTAGTAGTGATCACTTACCTACATATTTTCGTAATTAAAATTTAAACATGTTTAAATTTTCGTAATTTAAATTTAAATTTGTTTATATTTTTCTCTAATCTTTTTTTCCTTTGGTAATTTGCCAAATATTTTAATTTTTTCGTACATTAAAGACTTTTGACCCTGGTTTTTATTTCTGAAAGAGAGTCTCATTTCATTTCTTTTCTTCAGCTCGTGTGTGTATTTGTGCTGCAGATTTTAAATTTTTCTTAGAAATTCAATTGATGTATGGCCATTTATTTTGCAGATTAAATATAAAATGTTGAAGTAAATAATTTATTTAAATGACAAGATATTTGATTCCTTCAAGATTTCCTTGCTTTTCGTATATCTATTTTTCTTCTAATAATAGAATGCTGCTACAGTAATTAACGTGTAGTAAATTATTGCGTTGTAGACAATTCATTGGAGACTGTGTTCAGAAATCTTCTTATTCTTCCCAACAGTGAGAATTTTTGGGTATTTTTTTTTATAATTAGTTTTGAAAGTTTGGAGTCCAGCAATACTCGTAAATATTTGATTTCAAACACTTCTTTGCAAAGCTTCACCGTATACCAATATTTCTCTTTTTGTTGTTACTCTATCTCTACACTCTTATCTCTTATACTATACCAATACTCTTATTTCTGTTATGCTATTCAGCAATAATTTTAAGTGTGAATTTTAATTATATTTACCTTTAAATTCTTATCTACATGTAGTTTATTGATCGTAATTTTTATATAGAGCCTGTAGTTTTTTATTTTGGGTTTCGTTACCTAAGAATAAAACACTAGAACAATAATTTAAATGCGGAGTTACAATAGAATTAGTTCATACAATAGAGTTCCAAGTTATTTCTGATCCTTTTTAGGAATCCAACTTTTTTAGCTACTTTCTTTGTTATATATTCTAAGTGTTCGTCGAATTTTAATTTATCATCTAATATTATATATATATATATTTTTAATTAAATAAAAACATACAACGAAGTTGCATTCCCATGAATTATCAAAACTCATTAAGGGATCGCCAATTGTTACTTTTGATAAGTTAAACCCTGTCCAACCCAATATGCAGACACAAATATAAGAAAAAAATTACAAAACATTTCACAGAAGCAACATACAGACACAACATATGAAGAATCACTTTACAGATATTTCACAGAAACATGTCCTATAAGATTTAATGAATTATAACATTATAACCAATCATTTGATTTATGCACTGTTGGTATCGAAAAGTTAAAATAGAGTATCTTCTATGATGGACTGTAGAAATGCATAAAAACAAAAAAAACAAAAAAAATCTTTTACACCCAGATATTTAATACTGCTAACCCTTTCTATATTTACGTTATCAATTTTTAGTATTTCCTGCTCGTTTCCACCTAGGCTATCCACAATTAAAAACGTTGTTTTCGTAACATTCAATTTTAGTTTGTTATGGTTTAACCAGAGCATTACATAATTTAAGTCAATTTGTATTTTTTTAATGGCGTCCTGTAAATTTTTACTGGCTGTGTATAACAATGTATCATCAGCGAAGAGTTTAATTGCACAATGCTTTAACATTTTGATAATATCACTCATATATATAATGAACAACAATGGACCTAAGACAGAACCCTGCGGAACTCCTTTATTAGTATGACGTGGTTCAGACGTTATACCACCATATTTTGTCATTTGTGTTCTTTCTGATAAGTAATCGACAAACCACTTATTTTCTTTGCCATTTATTCCAATATTACTTAATTTTTTGATTTCTATCCCTATCGATTGTTTCAGATGCCCGTTTTAAATCTAGAAATACTGCAATAATTTTAACATTTTTATCTCTAAAATTTTTCCACTCATCTATTACATAGTTAAAAGCAGTTACACAGGAATATTTATTTTTAAAACCAGATTGTTGTCGAACTGATATCTGCTTGGCCTCAATATATTCTGTTAATTGCTCTTTCACATTTATTAGTGTATGAATATGTTAGTGTAATGAATAAGTTATAGAAATACAGCAATTTTAAGTGTGAAGATTAAATTATATTTACCCTTAATTTCTTATCTACATGCAACCTACATTTATTATATATAAATACGTAAAGTTGCATGACACGCTGATGTGTTAATAATAAATATTAAAAGCATTATACATTATAATATAATATATCGACGATGTAAAGGACAAAATGACTAAAACGCCATACAGTGTTCTGGGAAATTCTAGAAAACTTGATTTGATGAACACAAGCGCAAACAAACAATATAGTTTATTGTGTAGGTTCATTTTGTTTTGAAGAATTTTTCCATATATATTTGTTACTCAATTTAAAATATAAATGTCTAGAAATAGTT
Organism: Limnephilus auricula; assembly: GCA_951813805.1. Classification (NCBI taxonomy): domain Eukaryota; kingdom Metazoa; phylum Arthropoda; class Insecta; order Trichoptera; family Limnephilidae; genus Limnephilus; species Limnephilus auricula. The sequence continues at coordinate 6,366,430 of OX638396.1, forward strand.
ACATAGTTAATGCCCAAGAAATAAATAAAAAAGTGTAGGTACATCTTTAATGGCACAGCTTATGATGACTCTTTAGCCATTTTTCCTCTCCAGTGTCGATATTATTTGTGATTATGATATTAAATCAAATATTTTATAGTTGCTGCCGGTGTGCTTATTATTTTACAATAATGTAATATTATTGTTTATTGAAGCTTACAAAAAAAAAAATTGTAAATTTTCATACCTCTACGAAGTCTTCGAACCATTTTAAATTATTTTATCGACAGAGTAATTTGAACTATTTTAGTTACGGATTAGTTTTTAGATATGCTATATTTTTTAATCTTTTGAATTTGATCCGCTTGAATCCCTATGTATTTTCTTCACCTCTGAAAACGAAAACATCGTTATCCTAAAAGCAAAATAAAAACCGGTTTCAATCAAAAATAATAGGTAGTCACTGGTTGCTTGTATTGTAAATACATGTTTAATTAAAAATCAAACACAATTTCAATTTATGCATACTTTGTAGATAAAATAATAATTTTGGTAGAATTTTTCCTGTTTGTAGGAATATGAAAAAGTATAAAATCACTATGTACTTACTTTTGTATACTTCTTGTATTATAGAGTAAATGGAGGCTTTCAAGATAGTTTCAGCTTTGATGTACGTCGCCATTTAATAATAAATTGTTGTCATTTATCCTTATGCATTGTAATTATTGTAATGCATTGGTCTCAGCAAGACCCTGATAAAAGATCGCAATTAAGATATTATGAATGGTCGCCTCGAAATGAGTATTGAGTTACTCGTACAAAATGCACTATAAATCAGCGTTTCCCAACCTTTTTAGACCTGTGGACCGGAAAAAAAAATTGTATTATTTCGCGGACCGGCAGCCGCCTAAGACACGCACACTTTTACTTTGTATCTTTTTTAGATGATTCAGCTATTTTAACCTGTTTCCTCGGATCATTCAAATGTTCTTACTTTACAATAAAATATATAAATTTGTTTTAGACCACTTTAATTTTAATTACACTCTACCGGTTTTGGAAGAACCCTTCCTTCGTACCGCTGGTAGAAATATATATCCAAACTCAACATTCTATATAGAAAAGTTTTTGCTTATTACGAACATGTTCTTACTTTAATTTAAAATAACCCGAAATACTTTGAAACGGCGCTCTATATATTATCACAGCGCATATAAACCATTGTTGTGTTCTGATTGTAGTATTTGTGTTCATAAAAATCGAATTAAAAACGCGGATTCATATTCACTGCGGAGAACTAATGCATTCTAGGGTTGTAGCTGCAGCTATTTGATTTAAAAATCTGTACTTGCTAAGACATTTTTGTTTAAATGCCGGGACAAACCTTTAAACTGGCATAATCTTAGTAATACCGGAACATGTTATAAGTTGAGGCATCAAAAGAGCTTAGCTTTGGATCGAGCTGAATAAAGTGTGTTCCGAAGAAAGTATTTTATCATCTCGAAAATCAAAACAAACAATTAGGAGAGAAATTATTCCCATATTTCGGATGCAATTATTAAATTTCGGTAAAGTATCACTTTTTTGGAAACAAACCATTCCGATGTTTTGAGGGGAAAAAATAAAGTTCTCTTTAATTATCTTCAGAAAATCACAATATTCTTGCTAATTCTGCCATTCCTTTGTTGCGAATGAAAGGTTTTGTTATCGCTAAAATCATATTTGTTAAGAAATTTGCTCAAGGTCATCGGGACAGAAACCATTCCCATGTTCTGAGTGCAATAAATAATGTTCTATTAAGTCATCTCAAATGAATTATTTTCGGATTATCTCTCCAAAGAAACTATGTGCATGTTCTGAGTGCGTAGCCTAATTTTTCTATAAATAACATTCTAGCGAGGTCTGTGAAGTAATACATTCCCACTTTAACGTAAAATAATTACGCCAGCCTTAAGTTCGATTTCAGGTAGGTTTAACTGAAATATTCACGCTGTGGTAATTTATTTATTTTATTTATTTACTAAATGAATTTTGTACATTGTGTTATTTCATCCGCCATGCTAGGGATGTCCAAATAAGTTAATATGTCAAGTTTTTCACTATTTTGATGGGGGATGTCAAGTTTTTCACTATTTTGATGAGGATTTCCTACTCGATGCATAATATTTACACTGAGTCATATGCTTGCATCAGCACCTTCTTTCGGATACCATGGATAGCGGGTGAACAGTAGACAACAACTAGCAAGTAAACTAAGTAATTCTTAAACACGTGGGACGGCCTGAATGCATTACAAGAATCACAAATGATTTTGAACACTTTATTTTGCCTTTTTTAATGCTTATTTTTTATTTGCTAGTTGTGAATCGTTTACATGCATTGTGCAGGCTGTCTAGAATCTGGATAAAGCCATTGACTGGTTCGTTATCTGCAGCGTCCGAATCTTTCACGGACCGGTAGAAACTCTTCGCGGACCGATACGGGTCCACGGACCATGGTTTGGGAAACACTGCTATAAATGACCCATACAAAAACGTTAAAGCATAGGAAAAACGCAGCGTTAAAAGCGCTTGCATTATTGAGCACCACCTACGACGTTTATATTTTCTACCGACATCTGGCAGATCTACTTGCATACACTTTACCACTTTGAGTAATCACATCTGTCCTGATGATGGACACTGTAACGTTGTCCGAAACGTCGGCTAAAGAAGGAGTTAGCGTAACACGGCATAAAATCCCAAAAATAAACAACAAAAAATCATGTTTCCTGTTTTTGTAGACTGAAAATTTATTATAAAATAACATTGAATAGATCTTTTATAATACTTAATAATACTAATAAGAAGCGTTATTAACATTTTTGTGTAAATTTCTTTAATAAAAGTATTAAATTTATTTTTAATTTTTCAGAAAAAAAATCCTTTTAAAATGCACGTTGTAAAAGAAGCGCTTATTTTCCTGGAAATATTTTGATGAGATTTTTGGATTTATTTTCCTTTACAGCATTTAGAATTTCCGCTATCGTTACGTTTTCACCGCTATATTTTTTTTATGATGAACTGTCGAGCATAATAAAATTTAGAGGTACAGATTATTTGCGCAATGGCACAAAAAATATTGTATTATTCGTGTTCGTTACCGCGGGCTGACTCATATAATAGATATAAGATGTAATGTTTATTTATAATTCTTCTGGCACTTCCATGGCCAGTCAATGGCGTGGCTACTTCATGTTATTTCCTTGCCCCTCTCGATTATTTATTTACCTTTCCTCTCTTGTAGTTTTTTTTACAAAATCTTAAGAATCGTTACCTGAACCAACAGCCACTTCGTCAGTCAGGTTTTACGGATATAAATAATTATTATAAATTGTGCGGACATCTCGACTAGTGTTGAGTACCTCATACAAGATGCACTACAAAATGTCCCATAAAATGTCCCGTCACAAAATGTATTTGTACCAACCAGTGGCGGCTGGTGACTGAGAGTGCTTATTAACAAAAATGGCATTATTTATGTTGTTGTAGCCAAAACATTTTTTTTTGTAAAAACTGAAATTTCCTGAAAATCTTCATACAAAAATTAAATTTTCGAAAAAAAAAAAATATATATTTTTCGACTACAACGACAGCAATATTGCCATTTTTGTTAATATTAGCACTCTAGCTCATCAAAAGTCACGAGCCGCCACTGCTACCAACTCTTTTTCTTTGTACCACTTCAAATATGAGGTGGTGAGCTAGTTGATGTAGTGTTACTACATTGCATGGGACGTATTTGAGGTCTAACTCTTTTTTTGTATTACTACAAATGTATGAGGTGAGGTAGTTAGGTAGTTGGTGTAGTAGCACTACATCGTACGGGATATATTTGAAGTCCAACTCTTTTTATTCGTATTACTACAAATGTGTGAGGTGATGAGGTAGTTGCTGTAGTAGCACTACATCGTACGGACGTATTTGTGGTCAAACTCTTTTTCTTTGTATTACTACACAAGTATGAGGTGGTGAGGTAGTTGGTATACTAGCACCACATCGTAGGCGACGTATTTGTATTAGAGCCTCGAGCTAGAGCTACTATATTACAGCGCCCCTGAGGGGTTTTCTCACAAAAACGAAGCTCTACAAACTACCCAATTATTATTATTTAATTTTTTTTTATTAGGGGGGGGGGGTAGCCGAGTTTATTTTATGTTGCACAAGAGAACTGTCCCAACTCCTTCTCAATCGTCTGGAGCCAGTTAGGGACTCATACAACAGTATCTAATACGTACATTTATTTGTCCAATTCGGTTGGATTAGAGTTTTTATTGATTTCAATGGACTTGCTTATCGAATTTATCCCGCGCCCAAGATATCAGTTAAGTTATAACAATCGCTAGGGACCATTGTCTGCAACATTAATTTGAAATAAGCTTCTGGTTATTCACCTTTTCAAAAACGTTAATTTTACCCGATTTTAAGACACCTCCCCCTCCCCGACGGATGTGAAAATATTGTCACACTCTCATTTGAGACGGTACACCTCAACACCTCATTTCAGTATTTGAGTACCTCATACAAACTCACCCTGATATCGTGTCCTACCCAATACTAATCTCGACGAGAATGACGTAAACGTTGTGAGGTCATGTCGTTTGATAGGTAAATAAAGCGTTACACAACGTAATATTTATTGTCATCGAAATATGCAACACAAAGTACCTCACATTATTCTTTGTTAGATTATTTACTAACTTGGCGTCAATGTTATTATTGACTTCCACCTGTTATCTAAATATCCTATCTCTATTTTGTCATCTTATCGTTGATAAGTGGTTCAAAATACTCCCACATTTAAAAAAATATGAGTTATTTAAATAAAAGACAAGGAACCTAAAAGTCTTATGTGAACTTATGTCTAATGCGCCAGCGTTATTTCGGCATATCGCTCTCCATAAATTCCATCGGGAATGTGCTGAAATAGGTCAAGCCAAATAACGCTGGCGCTTTTATAGCTAGGTCTGACGCAAGTGTCGCAAATTTTACAACGTAGGTAATAGAATATTATTTTAATAGTTTTAGAATAGATATAAAATGTTAATATTTGTATAAATGTCAAATGCACGCCGCCCGCCAAGTATCCGCCATGCGGCCGTCCGGTTGCTACAGGGCACAGTCAATCGCATTTATAAAAACATATAGATAATCTTAGATAAACGTTAAATTTTTCACCGCAACTTGGACTTTAGAATCACATGAGTTGGTTTTTTCTACCACACCGTTAAAACCCTATCTTAAGAGGAACGTTTGCGCGGCCGCGCCGATTTCGGCCCGTTTCATACAAAACTTAATTTTGGGTTTGAGGCCAAAATATACAACTAAACTAAAAAATTATTTTTGTAATCAAAAGTTATATCAAATATCTTACGGACAGGTGCTAATTTATTTATTTACGCTTTTAAATGATGACGTATAGGTAATTAAAGAACTCTGTTTTGGTTAATTTTTTAGATTTTTTTTTTAAATATAATTTATCTAAAAAAAATATCTTGAATTACCTTATTCTCGGTGTTAACCTCTCGACTGCCGTTCGCCCACCGGTGGCCGCGGGTCGAAATTTAAAAAAAATAAATTTTTGAAGCGATTTTGTTCCTTATGTATAAAGAAGTTGTATGAAGAACAAGGTCAGAATCGCTTGCGCCGTTCTCGGTCTTGACATAGCAAAAATCCGCATAGCGCCAACCCATCTGAATAATTTATAATAAATATCTATGGTCAACTTGGCGTCACTTTTACAAACGGTTTTCAACTGTCATTTCATTTTCAAACAAGTATTTATGTCATTATTCTTCGAAAACACCTTTGAATTGATTTTTTTCATGTAAGGTGTCTATTCAGGTTTGTAGAGAAACAAAAAAAAATTATCATTTTCGTATGAATATATTTTATTTACATTTTTTTGTCGAATGGGAAATATTTTCACATTTTTTTGTTAAAAATAGCTATTCTGGGAACACTTGTAACGATATTATCATGAAATATATATGAATAATAAGGTACATTATCTGGCAAACAGAAAACAATCACAAAAAAAAAACAATTCCTTTGTTTTTATACGATATTTGAGCAAAAGCCGGGAAGATAATTTCGCGCGATTTTTTCCAAAAACACCTGGCATTCAAGAGGTTAATATAATGAAAAAAAAAAAGCATTTCTTTGGGTAGTATCTAATTTTAATATATAAACGACTAATTTTTGTTCCGGTGTCAATAGGTTGTTTGTAATTTAAATTTACACCTATCAAAATGCTTTTTTAAAAAAACATATTTCTATAAAAAATATAATAAAACTATTTTTTAAATGTTTACATTTTTTCGAAAATAATTGTTCAAGTTGCCTCTAAAATCATGAAATATTAAATTCTTTAATGGCCTATATCAGGGGTCACCAAATAACGGACCGCGGTCCAGATCCGGACCGCCGACCTATTTTGTGCGGAGCTTATGTTACAACAGAAAATATTTTACACATGTAACTTGAGTACGTAATTTAATAATTTTTCCCGCGCTTTGTCTTTGCTTAGACTTAAATGAGTTAGACTTAAATACGTTTTTAAAAAGTAAAAAAAAAATCCTTGTAACTTCTCACTCTTGTCAACATATGTTTGTGAAGCAGCATTTTCCAAATGAACTTCATTAAAAATAAATTTTGGAGAAGACTTACCGATGAACTTACTGCACAAGCTTTAGTTCCAAACTTCGGACGGATAGTCCAAGGCAAAAAATCATTTTTCTCATTAATATTGTAAAAAACTCTTGGTACTTCTTTTTATCATAGCATTTGTTTATTATTTCAATTCTTATGCCGGGAGGGGGGGGGGTAGGCTTATTTCCTTCCGGACCGCGCCAGTCATGTTATTTAAAAAAAACGGACACCTAATGAAAGTAATTGGTGACCCCTGGCCTATGTTTTATAATTTTAAGCAAAAATAAAAAGAGTAGCGCCCATCCGTATAAAATTTTTGATATACCTTTTGATTACAAAAATAATTTTTCAGTTTGTTTGGGTATCTTGATCTCAAATCCAAAATAAAATTTGTATGAAACGGGCCGTGCAAAGTTCCTCTTAAATGGACTTGGTTTTGCAATAAACGTAAGTATTTATTATTGCAACGTGTAATATGCCCTATGAACCTGTCCATTACATGCACACGTGCAAGCATGTTATCTAATAATACCAGCAAAATTAAATACAGAATGTGGATAAATAGCGAACCGAACAAGAGTCCCAATTGCTCCCAACCGTCTGAAGCCAGTGAGATTATTGCATCCTCAATTGGGGTATATTATGAGGCTGAAGGTAGTGGGAAGAGGAAAAATATGTGAAGAGGAAGTTAGGGTATTACAGGAAGAACTTGGCTATTCAGATCTGGTCACCAAACACGGCTCAAGCAACGTTTCAATTCTAAGGGCGCTACTGAGAGTAGGTACGTTCCACTTTCGAACGTGCCGCAAATATAATGTACACAGGGAAGATACGTACTTGACTTACTTTAACCAGTACTTCCTGACATTATTTGGAGTAAAAGCTGTAAATAAAATTTTGGTCTCCGGTGACATTTATGTTTTTTTTTCTACAAAAATATAAAAAATAGTAATATTTGGACAGTTGGTGGCGGGGTTAGTGGTGTGGTGAGTGACCAGTGACGTCATGTAGAAGAATTTTTTTTGTTTGATTTTGAAGAAAAAAAAATTTCGTCAAAAAGCCACCGGAAACATAAATTTCATTAACATTTTTTTCTCCAAATGATGACAGGAAACACTATTTAAAAAAGTCAAGTACGTACCTTAAAACCCTGTATAAATAAATAAAATTTACTTGCGCTTGCTTTTGCTAAAACACGTAGTTTTTTTCTCTGCAAAACAGCACTTTTTAAACTCGACTAATGAAGCTCGATGCTCATACGTATTGTGTCCCCATTTTATTTTTATTTTAAACGAAAGTTTTACATATTATTTCGTTATTATTAATATTGGTACTGAACACGAAATATTTGTCGATTCTTGATAAACACGCACAGTAGCAAATGCAAGCTCTTAAGGAAAATGTTGAATTACTCCCCTCACCGATATTCCTAGAATGATAATGATTAATCAACTAATGGTGGACCTCTATAAAATAACAAATAAACTCATGTTTTTTCCTTGGTTATACAGGATGTTAAGGTACGTACTTGACCTAACCAGTGATTCCTGACGTTATTTGGAGTAAAAAAAATGTAAATAAAATGTTGGTATCCGGTGACATTTATGATGTTTTTCTTTTCTACAAAAACATTAAAAATAGTAGGTGTTGGACAGTTGGGGGCGGTGTAAGTGATGGGGCGGTTACTCGGCTTAGTGACCAGTGACGTCATGCGGAATCACTGGTTAAAGTAAGTCAAGTACAAAAATCATAAAATAATCATGTCACCATAGCAGTGGCGGTTTTCTCTAAAGTGCGTTTGTGCGGCGAACCCCCATCAAAAAGATGAGAAAATAAAACAAACTTGTTTTGTAATAATATAAGCACATCATAGATTGCGCGCCACTAAAATTCCGTCTTAAAACCCGCGCCACCGTAAAATACGGTAGGTATCTATCCCATTTTGTGCGTCTTGAAATCCGCACAAAACTCCCCATACTAAAGAATCCTATTCGGTACAATCCCTCTGGCGGTGATTTGTACAAAACTAGGAATTTCTTACCAAAAAAAGGACAAAAGTGTGCGCCGCGTCGCCGCGTGTGATCGCGATTCATGATGTCACGTGACCTGCGAATGCCATACATTCAACGAACATAGACGAGTCTCACCGATGATGCCCGAGCCCGAGATGTCCGCAGACTGACCGGCTAACGGTTGACCTTTGCACCATAGGGATGCAAGTTAGATGTTATTTTTTTACGTTATATTACGGTATTTATCTTTTAGTCATATCAATCTTGTAGTCATTTTTGTAAATTTTTATTTTCTTGTTTCTGCATTTCTTCAACCGTTTGTCAATGGCATTTGTGAATCTACTATTGAAGTAAACCGATTTTGACTTCTGTTTTCGTTTTTTTTTTTTTAGATAAGTCGTTATATCCCTTGGTTATATTTACGAAAGCTTCGGCAAACGCCGCATGTCGTCGCTAGTTATGCAATTTTGTGTTCTTCATTCTCCAGTAGGTATTGTTTCGAATTTCCAATTGAAAGCGTTTGCGTTTGTTGATTGTCGCGAATATTCTGTCATAATTTGTTTTACACAATGGCGGAATACAGATTTGTGTATATAAAAAATAATGCTAATACTTATGAAAAAAGGTTGGAAATTAAAAATAAAGGACCTCCGCGTCCTAAATTCTCATTAAATCAAGTTTTTGCCTATATCTTCTCTTGAATTTCTTTTTTATAGGTATTAATTGAAAATAATTTCCCTGGGCCTATGTCATATTTAAAGATGCTGGGTGGAGGGTCTTTTTGAAGAGAGGAAAGAGTGAACATGGGTCTTAAAGTGACCCATGTTGTAGGAAGGAGGAAACACAGAGGCCGGCAAATCATTCCACAGCCGAGCTGTTGAACTAAAGAACTAGTCGTAGAACCGACCCGTTCTCATGTGACAAATGTCAACCATGTACATAATATGTTGAGCGCGCGTTTGGCGTGTTTCCCGACTATGCACCTAGTTACTCGGAGCATCTTCCATTGAAATACCGGTAGAACAAGGATAGCATTCCCACCCGACGCCTTTGCTCTAAAGATTGCAATCTGTTTGTTAAGACGGGAGAATCAGAGAATCAGACGGACCGCCCGTTTCTGCACAGAGTCGAGGGTGTTTTTCAGTTACTTTGGGGCTCCAGACCAGAGGTGGCTACCGAATTCAATCATGGGGCGCACTTGCGATTTGTAGAGGGTTAGCAGTTGTGTACTATTAAAAAAACACTCTCGAGGTAACTGTCCATTCTTTGGAACTTTGGAGTCGTTGGAATTTCTGAACCCCCTGTTGAAAAGACCACGAACCGCCACTGCACCATAGGCATATGAATATGTATAGACCTGCCCTAAGTGATAAAAGCGTATTATTTCCCCCTCCTTAATTCTGGGTTCCATGGAACCGGCCGGGCTGGCGTATAGGTTCGCGTGAATCGTCAAAATGTGACGTCATCATTCTTGTGCGGACTAGCGTCGAGCTTCTATCGGTACATTTTACGAAATAACACGGCAAAAATGGTAACTTGTGCTATTAAAACATGTAAAAATAGAAGTGAAAAAGAGTATAAACCCAATTGTCGTATTACCTTCCATATGCAGGCATTATTTGTCATTATTTTAAGCTTATTCACATCATATAATATGATCAGTTTTAGACATGAAGCCGAAGCAACCGAAATTCCCGGTCCCGTCGAGTACACGTTGCAGTTTACTGTGATAAGTAAATTATGAAACATTTGTAAAAGTTTTTTTTTTTTTTTTTTAATATTTAAAGGTTTTTATTACAATAAAATACACAATTTTTACATTTTATACAGTGGTAAAATAGTAGATAAGAATAGCTTTTCCTCACCATAAAGAGACAAGGCTCTTGTGTTTGGTGAGGGAATTTTAGTTCAATTATACAATATCATGTGTGAAAGTAAATACATTATACAATATGGTAAAAAACAAGGCATAATTAAGAAATTGCAAGATTTATCAATAAAGGATATGAAAGAAATAATAATAATAGTGAGATATAGACTCTTATAGTTGTTTTAGGTATTTTTTTAATTTTTGCTGAAATTCCTGAATATTTTCGATAACTTTCAGATATAATGGTAGTTTGTTAAAATATGTTATACCTACATAGAGATAAGTATTTTGTGTGTGCTTTGTACTAAATTTAGGGATTTTGATAGTATTCTGATATCTTGCTGATGAATGGAATGGTAAGTTATTTAACTGTACTTCTTTGTAAATTTGTAGAATTGAATATTTTTTATATATTTTGTCTATTGTAGGTACATTGAATATTGAAAAGAGAATTTCAGTAGAAAATTTGGATGGTTTTTTCAAAATTACTTTAATTATCAATCTTTGAACAATTTTGAGAGGATTTAAAATATTATTATAAGTTCCTCCCCAACCAATAATACCATATTGTAATATAGATTGAACAATTGCATAGTACACTCTTTTTAAGTTTTCTAATCTAAGAATATTTCTTAGTCTTATAAATATATAAATACATTTTCGAATTCTTTTGACAAGTTCACAAATTTGTTTTTTCCATTTAAAATGTTGATCTATATATATACCAAGATATTTAATTTCAGAAGTTGGACTAAGTATTGAACATGCTTGATTGCAATTTGTTCTGTTACGTTTAAGTTGATGAATTATAATTTTTAGTTCTGGTTTTAATCTAAATTTATTGATAGAGAATGGGATAAATTTGGTTTTTTCAGTATTTAATGAGAGGAGGTTTTTGTCGAACCAATTTTTCAGTATATTAATATCAGTATTTGCTACGTTATTAACAGTATTCCAATCACAGCCTTCAATTATTATGACAGTGTCATCAGCATATGATATTATTTTTCCATTTAATCTTTGAATGAATATGTCATTTACATAAATGATAAACAGTAATGGTCCTAGGACTGTACCTTGAGGTATGCCGAAGTGAGTTGTTTTTTGTTGACTAAATACATTGTTGATTTTTACGACTTGAGGGCGTTCGAAAAGGTAGCTCTTTAACCATTCTAGAGCTGTACCATTTACTCCAATGTTTCTTAATTTCCTAATAAGTTTATCATGTGATATGCTATCGAACGCTTTTTTGAGATCTATGAAAATTCCAATGCATTTTAAAGATTTATCTAATGAATTATGAACAAGGTTAGTTAATTTTGCAATTGCATCCTGAGTGCTTCTACCTTCCATAAAACCGAACTGATTTTCATTAATTATTTTATTACTGCTTATAAATTGGTTCATCCTTTTTTTAAACTATCTTTTCAGTGTCTTAACTAAACACGGTAACAAAATATTCGACTCTCAAAACAAGCGAACCTTTCTTCATTTTATATGGATTACACAAGTTTGTTCAAACCGGGCGAACAATTCACGCTCCCATGTAAAAAGGTCTATTCATTCAAAAGCAGATTTTACTTTTAAGAGCTAAATGGTGATATTATAATGCGTGATGCCTATATACTGTCATATTGAAGGATTAACGAATCACATATCGTTACCGTCAACTCATCCCTCTCCGCCCCGCTACAGATGGTTATTACCCCTCTCCCTGATTCTCAAGTCTATGAATAATATGTCTGTGCATGTCACTCAGGCATCAGCGGTCGAATGTTTTTTTAACCAGCGAATTCTCTATAATAATGAATAAGTTTCATTTTCAAAGTGTTTTTTTGAGAACACGATAAAGTACCCACTTATATTAAGTATTATATTTTGAACAGAAAATTATTTATTTTCATTTTCCTAATTGTAACTGAATCGTTAAGAATTGAGACAATCCCATTTAGATGAGACACGAAGCGAAAATAATGGTTCTACTTTTACTTCTAATTAGTCCAATTTGACTTCCAACGCTCTAACGCCGAACGACCGGAAATTACCGAATCCGGTCCCCGCTCACTGCTACTTGCGTGATATCGTTGAACGCGTTTCGATGAAGTATGCAATAATAATACTAATTGGATAATTTGTAGAGCGCCGTTTTTGTGAGAAATCACCTCAAGGGCGCTGTACAATTTATTATGAATTCTTGGTTCTATCTAAGTTTATTATTTACAAATAGATTCAGAAACATACTTACCTGGCCGGTCACTTCCGTTGAACACACTTTAATTAGAAAGTTAATGCTTGGAGAAGATAGCATTTTGCACGCGGAGGACATTATATAGAAAACACTGGACATTGCACGATTTTTCATTTGCTACCCCTATCACTGTTGGTATTAATTTATGAGAAGATTAATGCCAGTTAATATTTATTTTAAAAGACTTGAGAATTTTAGGATTTTGAAAAAAAAAAAATTGAAAAAGGTCACTAGAGATCAAAATTTCATATACACTTTTTATTGCAAATAATGTCAGGAATCACTGGATAATTAATGTAAGTCAAGTAGGTACTTAAAATTAAATTTAAATTTTTTATTGGAAATAATGTCGGGAATCACTGGTTAATGTAAGTCAAGTACCACCCTTACTACTATGTATAATTAATATAATAAAGATTATAAAGTAAGTCAAGTACGACCCTTATCACTCTGTATAATTAATATAATAAAGATTATAAAGTAATTCAAGTACGATCCCTATCCCTGAGGAAAATAATTTCCCTCAGCGACACTAAGAGTATCTTCCACTCTGACACCAGGGCGATACTAAGAGTACCTTCCACTCTGACACTTCATACAATGAACCAATTATTATTATTTTAAGTACCTACATAAAATGAGTTAATTATTATTGTCATTTTAAGTACAACAATGAACCAATTATTATTGTCATTTGAAGTACAAAAAATGAACCAATTATTATTGTTATTTTATGTAAGCTATGTCAATCATACGGACATAAACCAGTCAACGCTTAAACACTTTTTGCCTTGAAGCGGAATTGCGATTGCAATACAGAATCAACTCTATAAAAATTCTTCAAGTAAATTACCATAGAATATTGAAGTGCATTTCCGAGGTCAGAAAACATCCATGATTTGGGATCGTAACTTACCATAAATAAACCAGTTTGGCTTCTATATCGTTTTAAATATAATTACGAGTATTACGATAGTGAGAAGAACATTCGTTTATCTACTTGTTGATATTAATTAACATATTTATAGACAAGTCCACACTCTATGGGCCTTATAATAAACATGTTCAAAATGTTGTTGTGTAAAGTTTAAAACACCTTTATTATATTAATTATACAATTGGTTATTTTTATGTACTTAAAATAACAATAATAATTGGTTCATTGTTGTACTTAAAATGACAAAAATAATTGGTTCATTTTATGTAGGTACTTAAAATGACAATAATAATTGGTTCATTTTATGTAGTTAAAATAACAATAATAATTGGTTCATTGTATGTCCTCTGTTTTTCCTCCCTTACACAGCAGGGGTCTCTTCAAGACTCATGTTCACTCCTTCTTCTCCTCAAAGAGACCTTCTACACAGCATATTCGTAGATGACATAGGTCCCGAGGGAAATTATTTTCTTACTGTAAAAAAAAGTACTTAAAATGGCAATAATAATAATTGGTTCATTTTATGTACTTAAAATAACAATAACAATTGGTTCATTGTTGTAATTAAAATGACAATAATAATTGGTTCATTTTATGTAGGTAATAATTTTTTTTGACGATGTTTTATTTCAGTTGAGCGCATAGACGACATAGAAAGCCGACATTGACGCAGTTTTGGTGCGCGATTGACAATCGTTCGTTCAATTGCTTTATCAATAGAGCCCTTTGAGTTTCATAGTTTACTTACATCGCTCATAGTTCTGCCAGAGTTATGGATAGAAAAATCCAAAGATTATCTCTTTATTTTAGTAAGTACTTTAGACTTAGAACACTCTTTAGTCTTCATGTTGTTTCGCAGACGTCCACAAAGCAACTGGTGCGAAAGTATTCATTGTTCGGTCAATGTTTCACCAATCGCACTTCGATGCACATTGTCAATGACGTAAGCATATTGACAATTGATATTGATCGTCTCCTGTCCACTCTACATGAAGTAATTACTTACTAGACGGATTCTGCATGTATTATCTGCTCTTATTCGTATGCTTCTGTTATTTATGGTTTTTTTTCATTTCGAACAAAACGTACACCTAAAAAACTATAAATTAGTTTAGTTCTTGTTCCAAAATAGTTATAAATAATGGATATTTAAAAGCGCCGAGATATTATCATGATGCAAGTGAGATGATAATCATGGTATGCTGAAAATAGTTGCATTAGCCTAGAAATTCCAAAAAGTGAAATAAACTGTTCAAATTATGTCGTATCTCGTTGCACGCCATTTCAGAATTTGTTGTGGGACACCATAGAATAATAGTTATAATTACATAGCGAAACTTGTTTATAATAATAATAATAATGTTTTATTCCAGGATGTGGGGAGGATAGTGCAATCCCACACGTCCCATATAGTTATAAATACAATTAAATTATAAATAAAGTAGAACAATTATAAGTAGGTACAAAGTTATAAATAGGTAATCAATTTCTGCGTGGTCTTGAGTGAGCTCGGGCCAACTTATCCATAAATCAACTTTTTTTTATAAATTCAATTATAATACTACATATTGAATATATATATATATATAAAAGTAGAGTCTTGTTCGACAAATAAATAGCTAGGCATTTCACCTCTTGTTTCTTGTTAGAATCTTGTTGTCTCATTCCCTCATAATTATGTTCTTTTCCGAAAATATTCTTGACCAACTTAATGACACAGAGTCTTTACTGCACGAATGTAAGTTTAATTCTGAGTAGACACTTGGTGAAAAAAAAAGGTTTCTTAATTTTTCAGTCAGGTGACCAAGCATCGAATTAAAAAAAGGCTTGCTGAACTTTGGATTCTGGGATATAGATAGGTATATAAATTTACAAGTAATAAAATGAAGTTAAAATCAGACATTTAAACAAAAAAAACTGCAACAGATGTTATCACTGATTAGGAAGCAAGTAGCTATTAAAAGATATAATAAATATTATACACATATTATTATATAAATAGTAGGTATACATTTATACACAAATTATAAATAAAACATATTTATGAAACAAATAACTTTTGTGTAAACCACTGTAATCGATGTTTTATATCTACATGTTTCAAAACCGATGGTTTCTTCGTCAGGATAAAAACATGAGTGAAATAAATAAATAAAAACAATCGGTTTCGAAATATGTAGATATTATAACATTGATTACAGTGGATTACACAAAACTTATTTGTTAGTGTCCTCCGCGTGCAAAGTCGTATCTCCTCCAAGCATAAACTTTCTAATTAAAGTGTGTTTATCGGAAGTGACCTGCCAGGTAAGTATGTTTTTTTGTATCTACTTGTAAATAATAGTTCTAGGTAGAGCCTAAGAAGTCATAATAAAATGTACAGCGTCCTTGAGGTGACTTTTCACAAAAACGGTGCTCTACAAATTATCCAATTATTATTATTATTATTATTATTACTTTTTCCTCCTGTTCCAAAGTTTTATTTTTCCACCATTTTCCAAGCAACACGTTTGACCGTGGGAGTTTCGTTCCTCGATAAACTAATTGCCTGCAAAACTACTCATGTGCAATGACACACTCTTGGTCACGGAACAAAGTTCTACCTAGTTGTTACTACTAATACAATCAGCACTTTGTACTAATATAAACAAAATTCTTACTGGTAAAATACGTTGTTAAGCTTTGTGCACTACTATACAGCCATCGACTAATAGCAACTTGCCTTAGTGCAATTACCAACATTGCTTTGTAATGTTTTAATGTAGATAGTTTAAATACAAAAAAAAATACCGAAAAGAAACCTAAAGAATTCCCATCAAAAGAATTTTTTTTAAACTTTAATTGTTTCAGTATTTTTTTCGACTACCACACCATTATGGTAGTCGACACACAAGGATGAAACCTCTAATGTCATCCCAAAATTATGTACATCTTTTGGCCACAAAAACCGTAAATGCCATACTATATAAATGAAATTAAAAACACCATCAAATATAGTAAACATAAAGATGAGGAAACCATAATAAAAACTATGAAGTAACACTAACAACCTGCAATCAACAAACATGAAGATGTAGAAATCATGATCACCGATACAACTACTTGCAGTCCGCCTCGGAACAGGAATCCCCAGTGAGGAGAACTGTGAATAAACTATTTGTACTTTTGAATGTAGGTATATTATAACTTCGTTGTTCTGTTTTTTTTCGTTGTTTGTTTTTGGGGTGTTATGCCGTGATGTGCTACCTCCTTCTTTAGCCGACGTTTCGGACAGCGTTGCAGTGTCCATCATCAGGGCAGATCCTGCAACGGGCAGAGATTGCAACGCTGTCCGAAACGTCGGCTAAAGAAGGAGGTAGCACAACACGGCATAACACCCCAAAAACAAACAACGAAAATGCTTTTGGCCGTGAAAATCTAAAAACGTATTCGTTGTTCTGCATTATAAATAAATTAAACAATATTTCTTTGCTAGAATCATTTATACATTTTATTTACGCCGTCCGCTGTAATGATTGCAATGAAATGTAATGACTGTTCCTCAGTTTATATCGGGAAAATATCTCGTAATTTCGACATTAGAATCAAATAACATTTACGGTGGCTTAAAAACAATAATTTTTCAGATTTCGATGATCATATCGTTGGAAATAATCGTACTTTTGAAAAAATATACAGGGATAAATATTCTTTATATTAATAATAAAGGAAAACGCTTGGATGACTTAAAAATAAAATAAAAATGCCTTAATAATAATGAGTCCAAAATATTATTTTATATTCCCAGCTTAGACATGTTCCCTTTCACTGTCCGTTCTATCTCCTCCTCCAGCTCTTCACTAATCCCTAGCTCATCACAACGTTTAGTAATGCTTTGTGCTCCCCCACGTTTTGTAATGTCAAGTTATCGTATGTTTCCCTGAGGAATGAACGGTCGCTCTGAAACCGGTCGGCGTATATAAAATATATAAGTGATTCTAACAAATAGGTTTTGTTTAATTTATTTGTTACTTTGTATAATTTAAATAGTCATTTGACATTTGTCAAATTTTATTTTGACTTCATTTTATTTATTTATTGTTTCTTTACATGGTAGGTATTACTGTACCTACAATCCAATTTTTGAAGTAAAACTTCTTTACGCACGCTTGACTTGGGGGGTAAGCTGGCGAATGCGTGACGACAGCGTTACGAAAAGTGTAGTCGGGCGAGGCGAACGGGCTGTATCACACTGTAGGAGCAAAAGAGAGCAGTGCGCGCGCACATTTTCTTTCTCTCTTCCTCTCATAGCCAGTGCATGAAATATATATCTCAGTCAGTAGTAAACGAAGTTTTACTTCAGTCGTGTGGTCTAAAGCATGATAGCCTGCGTACAGAGATAGAGAACTATGCCCATTATACTCGTATCATCGACATCATTATTGAAATGGCAGTTCAGTTTATATCGTTGATTCCTAACTAACTAGGTATACCTTTTGACATTTTTATTTCAGATACCAAATTAATACCAACGTTAAACTTTCGACCTCTGTGGTATAACACCTTGGCACAGGACGTGTGTCTCCATATTCAAATTTGGAGGTGTGATTTTTTTAATGTGGGCGGAAAAATTTCCTCTAGCAATCCGAGAAAAAATATTTTAATTGCTCTGTCGCTCCAGTGGATAAGGAGTGTTATTGTTAGCGACCTGATTCCGAATTGTACACGACGTGGTGCTGCACCACTGGTGCATCATCCTTAATTCTTGTAATTGTTGGAATTCTATCCCCATGAAACCTAGCTTAGGTAAAAAGTAGCCCCTAACCTCAAAAAGGTTGGGAGCCCTTTCTTTTAGTTCATATAGTGAATTGTGTTACATGCAGCTACAAAAACTCAACCGAAGCCAGTGAAGTGCTGAAGAAGTCGCTTCTGACACTCGTATAGCTTCGTTTTGCTAATTCATGTTATGAGGCTAAATTATTTCTACTTATCAGGTCGTAATCCGAATGTTTTCTCATGGTAATTTATAAACTTTATCTATCTATCTGAATATATAAAAATTTATGTTTCTTTGTTTCTCCCCTGTGCGGTACCTAAAGTATTCATCCGATAGCGATGAAACTTTGGTAATTTGTCGTGTAAATGCCGTGATGGTTTCTGTATATAGTGCAAGTGAGCTCTAGCGTTATAAAATTATTTCCTCTACCACTCATCCGATTGCGACGAAACTTTGGTAAGTTGTTAAGTGCATAACCGCGAATGTTTCAGTATTTGATAGTGAGCTATGGCGTTATGAAATTTGTATAAATTTTTTATAATAATTGACGCGCAAGTTGTTTGAAAAATTTATTTATTTTATATAATTTAGCGGCAGGGGGCGAAGGAGGGTGAGGGTGGAGAAGGGGAACGGGAGGAGGAGAAGGAACGAAGGAGGGGGAGTTCGCGGGAGGGGAAAAGGCGGAAAGGGAACGCAGGAGGGAGAGGGAATCACGAGAGGTGTGGTCACGGGAAATTGTGACGCGGGACGGGGGGAAGGCGGGGAAAAGGAATGCAAGAGGGGAGGGAGATGCGGGAGGGGAACGGAGGCGCGTGGAAATGAATTCGCCGGGGAGTGGCGATGGAGGGGTGGGGGGGGGGGAGGGAGAAGCGGAGGTCACGGGAGAGGAGGAGATCGCGGGAGGGAAGAAGAAGTGGGAGGGGAACGAGTAGAGATTGCAAAGGAGACAATTAAACATTGTAAACAATGTAAACATTCAACAAAGTAAACATTGCAAAGGGAAAGCAGAGGATAAAATTGGAAAAATCCATTCTTATCACACTGACAGCCGTATGTGGCTTGCTGTTCACGAGTCAGAAACATACTGATTTATTCGGGTGCTAATCAGACGGCAAAACAAAAATATGGTGTTTCCAAAAGTACTTCAATAAACAGAATTGAAACACAACAACTACATGCCGGGTACTCGCTAGTATTTTTACATAGAAGAGTGCCTGCGGCGGGCGGACGGGCGGACGGGCAGGCGGGTTGCCTGGCTTCGATTTCAATAAAAATGTAAAGTTTTTGACGGCCTCCCGAGGGGTAAGGCCTGGACAGGTTACGGGTTCAAATCCCGGTGTTCGCAAGTAAATTTTATTTCTTTGATTTTGTGTTATTTCGCAATTTAATTATTTAAAAATAATATAAGATATATTTGCAACACGTTCCAGACTGGCAGATACTCTCAGTATCGTCCTGGTGTAAGACCACCATTCAGAATTGAAACGTTGCTTGAAATGGCTTTAGTTCTGTGTGGTGACTAGCCAGGACTGAATAGTCAGGTACTTTCCCAGATTCTTCTTTTTCATTTCCTACCCCTCCCCACTAACTTCAGCATCACATCATACCCCAATTGGGGATGCTATAGTCTCACTGGCTACAGTTAGTTGGAAGCAGTTGGGACTCTTGCGCGGTATTCACATAAAAAAGATTGATAAAATTTTGCGCACTTGATCTTCAAAACAAGAGGAAGGTCAGTGTCTACGTGAGATTTCGAAAAACTTTACTTAAAGCCCTGTCAACGCAGGGGACTTCATCTAGTTTTCCAATAAATGGTTTGTCTACTAATTTAGTCTTTTACTTGAGTGACGTTCCTCGGAGAATTAGGAGATAAAAGAAATCAATATAAATTAAAATTTTCGTTCATAAATAGGCTATCATTTATAATTCTGTAAATTTCGGTTTTCCAATCAGACGTTTTTGTAACCTGTTAATGTACGTAGGTAGAAAATCGATGAGAGGTCAAGGTAATTTGTGCAACATAAAAATCAATGTTAGAATCATGCTGACTACCCACCATATTTTTTTACAAATGTCAACTAGCAGTCGATATATTTTGATAAGCGTGGTACTTATTAAATTATTTTTTATATTTTTTATTACAACACAAGGGTCACAACTGCTTGGAGCCAGTGAAACTAAGGCATCACCAGTCGTGATAATATGTTGCGAGGCTTAATGTAAATGGGGAAGATGAAGAAGGTTGAAGTACCTGGCTATTCACAAAAATTGGCTAAAGCCACATCAAGCAACGTTTCAATTCTGAATGGTGGTCTTACACCAGGGCGATACTGACAGTATCTTCCAATCTGGAACGTGCCACAAATACATCTTATATTAAATTGTGAAAAAACAAAACAAAAAAAAAAAATTTACTTGCGCACTTTGGGATTTGAACCCGCGACCTCCGGATTGCTAGTCGAGAGCCTTGCCCCTCGTCCACGAAAGCCGTCCATTGGAGGAGAAGGAATGAACATGGTAGAGGTTCTGTTTCCTACGGCCGGCGTGGTCGAGAGGTAAGTCTCTCAACTCCCAATCAGAAAGTCGCGGGTTCGAGTCCGGCTTGCGCAAATAAATTTTATGTTATGTGGCTGAAGGTAAGTGGGGAAGGGAAGGAGACGAGGAAGAGGAAGGTGGGGAAGTACCTGGCTATTCAGATCTAGTCACTAAACACGGCTAAAGCCATTTCAAGCAATGTTTCAATTCTGAATGGTGGTCTTACACCAGGGCGATACTAAGAGAAATCTTCCACTCTGGAACGTGCCGCAAATATACTATATATTATTTTAAATAATTAATTGTGAAATAACACAAATCAAATAAATAAAATTTATTTGCGCACGCCGGGTTCGAACCCGCGGCCTTCGGAATGGGAGTCTAACGCCGTACCGCTGGACTACGCCGGCTGTCAGATAATAAATGTATTTGTCATTTTGCTGTCTGATGATTTTTTTTCTAAGCAAAAAACATTTTATTCTATCACACGTCGCTACTGATCACATCGCTATCAGAAATACCCCGTCGTGATGGATTTGAGCGGTACACGCACTGTTTCGTGCATGCGGCATGCTGCTAGAATGAGACACAGAGCTTTTCAAGATACGCTAGAATATAAACGCGCTTCTCTAGTAACAAATTCAGTTGCGACGCGTGATGGAAAAATATTTTTACTTTTTTATTAGAAAAAAAATATTATCGGACAGTAAATGACTAATACATTTATTACTCCAAATATGCTCAGGAATCGCTTGGTAAAATCTCTCAGGTACGTCCTGTTGCACCCTGTATATGTATAATATTTATTTATTTATTTACACATATACGGCAAAACATGTGCCATTAACAAAATTGACATAACATCTAAATAGTACATGAAGAATAACAGTATAAATGTAAATTAAATCCAAGAAAAAAAGGTAAAAAGTAGATAAGTAAATAAGTAGTAGATAAAAATATAAATAAAAAGTGAAAAATATGGTATTTACTATACAGGGCGTAACAGCCCATACTCGAGGGATTTAGTAAAAAATGTTTATGTCATTTTGCTGTTTGATGACATTTTTTTTCTAATAAAAACATTTAAAATATTTTTCCACCACACGTCGCAACTGACTAGTTAGTAGAGTAGCGCGTTTATAGTCTAGCGTTGTCTTGATAAGCATTTGGTCTCATTCTAGCACAACGTTAACAGACGAAACAGCGCGTGTATCGCTCAAACCCATCACAATGGGATCAGTAGCGACGTGTGATCGAAAAATATATTTTTTGCTTTTAATAGGAAAAAATTATCATCGGACAGCAAAATGATGTATTACATTTTTTACTCCAATTATGCTCAGGAATCACTGGTTAAAATCCCTTGGGTACGTGCTGTTGTTACACTCTGTATTAACGACAATGTGTATTTATATTTTAATCAATAATATATTATACCATTATGCCATGTATATTTATCTTATCTTATCTGATATAAATATGTGTTTTTGAAATGTACATCTGACAAAAAAAAGAGAATATTTTACGATAAAAGTTTGCCTAATGTTTATGATTTATCGCAATCAGGTCAATGTTCGTAACCCTCTGCATCATATTATAATCTATCTATTATATTTATAAAGAAAAGTGTCCGTGGGTTTGTTTTTTTATATAAATCTACCAACAGTGTTAGGCGGACCGCTCACCGGAGAAACTGAAACCAAACTAAAACTGGCTGCTTCCTACGGTTTCCACCCAAACTTCTATGACGGCGTTACTCAATTTTACGATTTCAGTTTATTATCTTAACTTGTTTAACCATAGACGAAGAACAATCAGCTATCATCGTAGCAACTAGCATGGCGAGTTTCGAGTCACATTGCGTTGAAGTTGTGTAGTGTGCGGACCATCACACTGATGACACACAGGATAGCGAGTTTAGTTGCAAACTGGTTTTTTTCAGTTGCCTCGTCAGCGGAGCCACTTATTCCGAGACTGATGATATTTTGCACACTTGACCTTTAAAACGGGATAAAATTTACTGATTTCGAAAAACCACCCCCATCCCCCTTTCCCAACACTTAAAGCAGAATAAAACCACGGTAATGCTGGGTCCTTCAGCTAGTATGATATTATAATATCTGCATTGGTGACATAAAGCGGGCGACAAACCCGAAGTTCACATCAAAAAGATACTGCGTTATAAGTATCTTTTCTACCGACACACTACGTTATAAAATATTCCTTCCTACGGCAGGAGAAGGGGTCAGTTGAAATCGGAAGCGGTCGAGAGAATATCATTTCTTTGTACTGAATATGTCAACTTGACAGCTCCGTGCATGCTCCGTGTATTAAAAATGACCCCCTCTCCTGTTTACGGCGAAGGGGGGGTCGCATAACTTTTCTGATATTCGCGATCGTAGCGGTCACGAAAAATAACGCGAATTAGCGAAGATTCAAACCGCGATCACAGCGCATCATCTTTTTACGTCTGGCGGGTCTCATGGGATTGTATGGCGAGCGCTATTGTGTTATAAATAACTTTTTGATGTGAGCTGCGAGTTTGTCGCTACCTTAATGCTACTACCCTAGATAATTTAAAGAATTATTAAATGTAAAAATTCTCAAAATTGCATCTTGCTGTCCTAAATCTCTTCTTAACTATTTAAAATAAATGTTTTTTTTTCTTCTTTTACAGATAATGTTCTCCTTTCTGTCAGTTGGCTGGGGTCTGCTGTCGGACATAGACATCGAGAGTGAGCGCCTTCGAGCCATCGGTGGTCAGCGCTTTACCGTGTGGTCCCTCGCGCGCCTCATCGGGCTGCGCACGTACCGCGGCAAGGTCTACTACCAGCCCATAGACACTTCACCCCGCTCCGTCGCCCCCCGTTTCCAGCCTGCCCTGCAGCACAGTCTCAGCACCGGCTCCATGCTGGACTGCGAGGAGTGCTTCCGCCTTGGGGACGAGTGCAAAGTCTGCCGAAACAACAGCGCCATCAACCTGGACACTAGCAACATGGAGTCCCCGACCAGAGAGTCTCGACAGAGGCTGGACTCGTGGTACTCGGCCACTTCGAGGAAGAGTGCTTACTTCAGCAGCGCCGGCTCCGATTACATGAGCGTGACCGACAGTAAGGGCGAGAACAGCGAACCCGCACGGGTGTACGGACCAGCGTCGCGTCTCCCGGCGCTCACAGCCCCGGTTCCACCCGACTGGAAGTGCATCGAGGGAGAGTTCATCATGGTCCATGCGGGCTATCAATCTCACCTCGGGGAAGACTTCTTCTTTACTCCAGAATCGCGCCTCGATGACGGTGTCATTTGGCTGTTGGTCATTCGGGGAAACACGACTCGAGCGCAGCTCCTAGCATTCCTGTTGGGACTGGGCACGGGGGCGCACGCTATAGATCCAGTGGTGGGAGACGGGTCCATCCAGCTGCTCGCGGTGAGCGCCTTCCGTATTGAACCGGAACCCTCCCCTTCCCACCCGGCGCACCTGACGGTAGATGGAGAGCTGGTGGCGTATGGCCCCGTGCAGGCTGAAGTTTGTCCGTCCAAAGTTCGTCTTCTGGTGCCAGCTCGCTGATTCTATCTCCAAAACGTATCTCATCATATCTTGCCGACTTCTGTAGCCAACAAAATCAATATACTATCTTCTCATTGTAGAAATATTTAGGTGTTTAAATTGATATTGTAGTGTGGGTTTTGAAAATAACATTTATAATCTCTGATGGGATATTCTGATTTAATCCATCTTTGATCAAGAATTATTATGAAGCACCATCTTTTAGCTGAATTGAGGCAAACAATTTTTTTAAAAGCTTACTAAAGAAAGAGCGGTGTTGGTGAACCTAATAATATTTACAGTTTGAACTTGAGTAATCATAATATTCATATTATTTAAAAATCAAGCTAACAACAATAAATTTATTACACTTGCATTAAAAGCATGTTTGAAGTTTCTTGTCTGTTGTGTATACTTTCATAGATTACGGACATGATTTATTTTTTTAATTCTTATAATGCAGCTACTATAAAATGAACACCATTAGTTCCTAATTTTTGAACCCCCTTCGGAGCTCATTTAGGAGATATTATATTACAAGATGCATATAGAATTGTAATACCATAATGCATGCTTTTATTCCAAAACAAATTCTTAAATAAGTCTTGTCTATGAGTTATTTAGATATTTTTGCAAGTTAAAGAAAGTAGAAATTTTTTAGTTTTTTGTTAAAATTACTTAGATGCCTGTTGACATTCCTACTATATAATATACATATACATGAGCATTTTTTGGAACGTACTGTAGAATAAAGAATGAAGAGAGAAAAATCTTTAAAAATATTCTCAAGTCTCAATCTTTAAATATATTTTGCAAGTTAAAGAAAGTGAAAAATTTATAATTTTTTGTTGAAAATACTTAGATACCTGTTGACATTCCTGTTATATAATATACATATACATGGACATTTTCTGGTATGTACTGTAGAATAAAGAATGAAGAGAGAAAAATCGTTAAATATATTCTCAAGGGCGCGTAACATAAAGATAGGCACATGTCTACCGACCTGTCCAAAGTCGCATCATTCTACGGTACTAATTAATAACCATTGAAATAATAGTGGCCTGCACTGGGAGACTTTCATTGATAGATTGATATAATTTAATACTTATATTTAGAGACATTGTACTGTAAGACTCTCCAAAAGACATAATTTTAATGCAAAGCACATTGATCTTCCAATTTGGAATATTTAGTTTAGTTTTTGGTAGAAAATATTTTAGCGAGGGTAGATACGACTAAGCAACCTGGTACGTCCTCGTACCATATATGAATATGCTTCTACTAAATTTTTTAGTATTTCTACTACATATTTATGTATATTTTTAGTTAGAAAAAAATTTCAACTACATAATATTATATTGTTTGTGTTTTTTCAAACTTTGTTTGTACGGGTGTAATGCAACATGTTACACGCAAGTGTGTAACATTGCATTTTTATTGCAGTGTTCTGTCGATTGTCAGTTTTTTGGCAACACATAAACAACGCGAAGGCACGTTTACCATTCCTATCTAGTTTTCCTCCCAAATTAGATAGTTATTGTTATTATATAAGTTGAATCTTTTGACTCTTCCGAAAGAGCCTCACAGTTCTGATCTGTCGGCGCAAACATTGATGTACCTATCATATTATAAAAGACCAAGTCATTAGATACATTGTGAAAACAAAAAAGTCCATGAGAGTAATATTTGGTCATCCAAATAAATTTGGGAATGTTATTTTTAAGCATTCGGTTTTTTTTTTTTACTGAAAGATGGCTGAGGTGGAATGAGTTAATAAAAGCCACTAAAAAGTAGGCTTAATTGTTATGTGTGCACTGTGCAGCTGGATAGTCAAAATATAAAATCACCCTTGCATAAATATGCCATATCTGTTGTGAATGCAGCTAATTGTGGTTGTTCTTGGTTTCAAAGACATGGGAATAATGTTTTATTTTATTGGTAGATGTTTTTATGGTAGGTTAGAGGTCTGCAAGAGCAGGGTTGCAATACATTAATATTATTCTTATTTCTGAAGGAAAAAAATGTTTTCTTTATATTATTAACAAAATTGTATTTAAGAAAATTTCAGGAACTTTGAAAAAGTATTTGTATTTATTTTCACAGATTATAAATGTTGTCCGGTGCATTAACTTCGGGAGTTCTACATGATGGTACAGTAAAAAAGATTAACAACTTTTTCCGAAATTCCATCCTTTTTTCTCCCATACAAAAAGACGTGGCTTAAAAATGCTTAGTGAAAGGTACTAACTTACCCGATAAATTTTCTGTGAGTCCACCGTGATTGTTGCGTATCGTAACAGCAGAAAATAAAAGTGCTGGCCGCGCACACTGGACTAATTTTATCTTTTTAAAAAAAAGTACCCCTAAAAGTTGGAATTTAGAAAAGAATTATTTATCTTTTTAATCGTGTAGAATCACCTCCCGAAGTTAATGCATTTTACCCCCGGACACCCTGAATTATTATATTTTGGTTCTGTAAGTATCAAAAAAATTATTATCTTTTTAAAAAAGAATTCCACCTTAGCAGACCTCTTTTGTATATTATCTATATTACATTATGTAGTTATTTTAAGTTTGAAATATTTTTAATGTTACTTGTTACCTTCTGATATCCATTCAATAATTAATATTAATAATGACCATGGAATGTTTTTTCGGTGATTGGCTCAAATAATATAATAATAATTATCGTTATGATGGGCGGGGAAATATAATTTTTAGCTGGTGGGTAGTTTTATTTTTATTAAAAATCTAATTTATTTCAATATTGTAGCAGTTGACTTATTCCTTCAACTTTGTAAAATGTGTTTAGTTGTTTTATTATGTAGAAAGAATTGAAAAACATTGCTCACTGATTTAGGAGGCTGTGATAACAGAACATTCCATTCAATAATAGAATAGATATTGTCTGTCAAATGAGAGTAGAAAACATAGGAGGGCGACACTGTTCTTCAAATGGCAATACTAAATTATAACACACGGTGAAAATGTAAAGCTGTGTAACCTACAATTTTGTAAAAAAACAAAAACACATAAAAGTAGGAAAAATATTTTTTCATTGCAATATATGTACTCGTAGATACCCACTGATCTCAAAATTAGAATTGCATATATGACTAGGTATGTATATTATCCCTTTGCAATTTTGTGTTAACACAATGAAGAATAACAATATTGTACTAAAATAAAAAGCCGTTTAGAATTTGCTCACATTTATTTAATACTAGATGAAGTACCCAGCCAACGTTGGGTACTTCAGATATTTGTTTTGCTCTCTTTGATGGTACTTTCTGAATTAATTGCGAAAAAAACTGCTAACAATATTGTATTTCTACGTAAATAAAATAAAATCATACTTAAAACATGTATCCGTGTTTGAAAATATTTATGCGAAGCGCATTAAAATTGCTATTATTAAAATAAAATTGTAAATATTTATATTTAAAAAAATTTTACTTACAGTATTCATAATAAACAGTTTCATTGTCATTTTGACAGTAAAATAGGTGTTGCCAGCCTACAATTTTTTTAGTTCTGGTTTTTATATTTTCTACTCTTATTTGACAAAGTTGTACCATACTAAATTATCCAATTTATCAAATAGTGTACAAATAATGCAACTCCCGACAAATGTTGGCTAAATGCAATGTATGTCTGCCTAAAGGTTACCATAACTTAATCTTAAATAAGTTGTTTTAATTATATGAGTTGTGAGAGTCCATTAGGATAAAATATTTTGTGCAATAATGTATGTAATTATTTATTTTTATCAAGGAATTAATTTTTTTTTAATTCATGCGTTGTTCACTCAAGCGTGATTTATTTATCAGTTTTCTTTACAACAAATGAATTTAATGTTAAGAAATTTTCATACGGTTCATTGAACGATTCAAACGAAACAACAACCTGATTGCCAGTGCCAATAATGTGCACAGGAAAATCCACGTCATAATATTTTTACACTAAAATTGAAATCAAACCTGCAACCTTCCATTGCCAATAGGCTGCAGGGGTCTCCATTTATTTAAATATTACATTTTATCGAAGCAGTATTGTATACATTATAATGAGTAATTTTATTTTATTGAATAATGTTTGTTTTTGAGATATTAGCGTAAAACGAAAAAAAACGGTCTTCAATAAATTTAGAAGATATGTCTAATAAATACTTGTTATATAATTTGGGCAAAGACTATAAGAAGAATATTCAAGAGTGAATATTTTATAATATATATTATCTATTTTAGTATGCTCATAAAATAAATGAATAATGATAATTTAGTTATGCCAAATCTTACTAGAAAATTGAACAAACGATGTATCACCACTTTTGTGCATAATAAAGTAAAACCTGGCCAGTGTGCATAATAAATAATTCTGGTTCATAATTGAGGCGGTCAGCTGGAAAATGGCGTAACCCACATACATTCCCAATACGTGTTACCAATAATTGCAAGGGATTTTTATTTTAATTTATTAGGGAATTAAAAGGTTATACTTTTTTTTTTCAATGATTATTACTTCATAAAGGAAATGGCTTTGATCAATTAATAAAAAACATTTCACTGCCATCAGTGCTGGATTTAGGCCTTATATACTTATGGAACAGGCCTGCGGGTCCGTTAGCAGACTAACTCTGAAATGGAGCCTATTTTAAACCTTACTAATAAATGTGTTTTAAATTTTACACAACTGATACACAACCATTAATGTAAGGTAAATGGTTATCAGTTGTGTAAAATAATAAAATGTTCATTAGTAAAGGGGGTATTAATTTAACTTATCAGTAGTCAACTCCGAAATTGACTGGAATATCAATAAATTGGAATTTAAATTCTTTAATCCAATTCTGAAAAACATTAAACTAATCAATATTTATGAACTTTAATCCTTTGTGGTCACTAAAAAATTTCTGAATCGCAATGGGTGACACTAGTAAAACTCTTAGTTATGACTAGGCCAAGATGACTTACTGGTCGAAACATGTGAATGTTTCTTCATGCGTGTGTCGCTCTCCCCATAGAGAGAAAAAAAATTGCCTTATTTTTAGGTCTCAAAAGTTGCTTATGATCTGTAGCTATTCGAAAATGCATAAATAAATGAAATGAGTGTTCATTTTTGAACAAAATACAATGAATTAAAATTAATCAGAGCTTAAAATTGTAAATAAACAATCAGTAATAATTGTGAAAAACATAGTAATTACCATAATTTAAAAATACATGTTTTAATTTGTTTTTTCTGATATTTAATGCATTTTAGCGAGCTAATAACCTTTTTTTAAAAAAATTAATTTATATGCAGTTATCATTTTCTTTGTAAGACGCAAATTTTGAGATACCAGGCATTTCTGAATTCAAAAGTTGAAATAATTGACACACCCTAAAGGTAGATTCAGACTGGACGACGTACGTACATATCGCTACGCCAAACAATGCTTAGCAACCCATACATTTTCTATGAAAATGGCAACAGACATCGCACGTCGCGATGCGTGTGGCCAATGTGATTCTAAAACATCAATTTTCATTGAAAATCTATGGTTGCTAAGTAGCCCAGATATTGTTAGGCGTAGCGATGCATATGTACGTCGACCCAGTCTGAATCTACCATTAATTATATTGCTACTGAATAGAATCGAAATATTTAGCTTCAGCGAAGAGAGATTCAAAAGGTAAATTCTTTTATCTCTCAAAAGAATCTCTTCTCACTGACTAAGGATCTTCACAGTTGCCTCATTTTTTTTTCTTGAAATTTTTGTATTTAAAAAAAAACTTTTTAGAGTTAGTTAATAACCTGTTTTGGTAAATATTACATTGTGTAATTTCTTCTATGAATTTGCAGTTGTCTGGGGAATTTAATTTAAAAAAATATTATTATTATCATCAGTTCGTTCCCAAAAACAGATTCATTTTCTGTCAGGAATTTTTAAAGACAAACTCCCTTTCATCTTCTCGGTTGTAAAGGGTTTAATGCGTTTTTCTCATATTTTTGGGCTTCTTCTTTTACACCACTTCTGACCCCCTTTGTCGAACACTAAATCACCATTTTTGACGAAATATTGCGCCAGAAACATCAACAACTATTGTCCAGGTTTCACTTTGTGATTGTATTTTAATTATTTTATTGTTTGCTTTCATTGAATGGTTAATTTTCTAATAATTAAAACATCTATTAAATAAATATGTACCTAAATTAACTAATTTATGACGTGTTTTATTTATTTCCAAAAAGAATTTTCAAAGTCAAAACCAATTGTTGAACTACAACTTGACCAATGCAGGCTATTGGGACATCTTTCTGTGAGACCAGTTCCATTGGACAAAATATTGAAAAAATATTTATTGGACATAATTGCGTGGTAGTACATCAACGGACCGAGTGTGCGGGTAGGTAAACTGGATTGGAAATCCATATGACGTCATCGGAATGGTTACCCCTCCAAGAATTTGTATCAGCATTACTGATGGTCCAATGCATGCGTCTGTCCGGTGCGGATCAGTGGATGCACTTGTATGACTAGCTATACAAAGAATTCTAAAATTCATTTGATGCGATCCATCCAATTCGGACCTGTGGTTGCTTGCCTTTAGCAGTCAATAACAATAGTATGGTTTTTTTAGATAAATTTTATTTACATTAAGCACATGCAATATAATACACAAACATCATAAATCAGTTTAAAAAATTAAGAAACATTAAAAATACATAACCTAAAAAATATTATGAATATTGTTATTACATCACAATCAACATCAAATCAAAAGAAGTTGTTTTTGAGAAGATTGATAGTGTATTAAAGGTCTTTTAATTATCAATCAAAATTCAAGAGAAATACATATTGACACACTTTGGGCAGGCGGATATTCTTCCTTTTATGCTGGTCCTACTTGAATCCCCAATTGGGTTACGTTATGAGGCGGAAGGGAAGGAGAAGAGGAAGGTGGGGAAGTACCTGGCTATTCAGATCTAGTCACTAAACACGGCTAAAGCCATTTCAAGCAACGTTTCAATTCTGAATGGTGGTCTTACACCAGGGCGATACTAGGAGTATCTTCCACTCTGGAACGTGCCGCAAATATACCCGCGGCCTTCGGAATGGGAGTCTAAAGCCCTACCACTGGACTACGCCGGCAGTCATAATTGGCCAACAATAATTGCTATCAAATATTTTTTTATGAATATTGTACACCAATCTCTTCGTAAGGGTCCGTAATTACGACTAAATATTTATTAGCGAGGCCGCACACCAGACTTACACTTGTATTATGATAAATGTGGCGCCACATTTGAAACGCGACACATTTAATGCCCCCTATATTTGCGCGCAAGCACGCACACCAAGGACACGTTTGTAGCGGGTGCAGTTTATGGCGAGATTTTTATGTTAGCAGCTCTACATGTATTCAAGATCAAACACATTCGTTTTTTGTGGCGCAGTGGTTTGCAACCATGAAAGACAATATTGAATTTTACGTGGAGTTTATTGCAGAGGTTGAAAAGAACCCTATATTATATAACCATGGACTCACTGATTATAGCAACAGACGGATTACAGAAATCATCTGGACCAAAATCATAACTCTTGTGAAATTTTGAAATTACCGTAAATTACATAATCTTGATTAAACGGGTGAACCCAATAACGTCTTTTTGTCTCATTAATTGCCACATCAAGAAATCCATGTCGTCAGATGATGTCGACATTTTCGAGTATAAACCACAACTGTGCGTCCGGTGTGCGTGTATGCGACACATATACTCCAAGCAAAAATGTAGCATGCATATTATGACGACATAAATGTTGCATGCATGTAGCGTGTGGCTCCAGTGTGCGGCTGGCTTTAAGCAACATTAGGTAAAAATAATTCCACCTATCTTTTTTTATAGAGTAGGTGTATTCTAAGTTGTTTTTGAAGAGCAAAACTTCTATAACTTTAAAAAATCGATTTCTCTCCGCGCAATGGGGTAAAATCTTGTTGATGAACCTAATCTGTATATCAACCAGCTGTAATTTATTTTTGAGGTTTTATGACATATTTCGCTACCTCCTTCTTTTTACACATTTGCCCTGATGATGGACACTGTAACGCTGTCCGAAACGTTGGCTAAAGAAGAAGGTGGCACAAATTTAGATGAAAGCAAAATAATACCTCAAAAATAAATCACCATGATACTTCTGGCCGTGATAATCTCAAAGCCTCATTTTTGTGATAAAGTTGTAAATTAACAGGATTAATTTATCAGTATTTAGCCCAATCAATACTATAAACCGAGACAATATTACGCCACGGCCCATGGTCAAAATAGATTGAAGAATCTCCAAACCAAATCTACACAATAATTATCTACAATCGATGAACTTCGGCGGAATTTGGTCTTAGTCGTGTAACCTCGGGAATCGTTAAACTTCATCGAGAATCGGATGATCTCGGTTCCCGGTGGCACATGAAAATCTGCGAATATTGCGAACATATGGCCGGCTCCACGCGCTTTCAATGTTTATAAAGTTACATATAAAACATAATTTGGTCCGATTACTTTGGCCTGTAACAGCCAAGGGGCCAAGCGTCACGTCTTCGAGCGGCATTATCTTATTGAGAAATTACTCTCCCTGATAATATTTATGTGGCATTATACCTATTCCTAAATATGTAATACTTTTTCATTGGGTTTTATAGATTTAATAGACTTGAGTAAGATAATATTTAAGCCATTATAATTTACCAGTGCTGCACCGAACACACTGTTCAACCAGCCGCCCTTGGTCCCAACTATATGTATAATACATGTAAATGTGATACAAGTATTTCCCATCTTCGTATCTCCTTGCCTTTTGCGTGGAAGAATATTTTATCAAAGGAAACTTACACTTAGGTACTGGAGATGCGCAGATTGTTTTTTTTTTGTATTGATTTGTATCAAAGTTAAAACGAATTTTTTTGATGTGATAAAATACATAATTTTTTTTTTACACATAAAATATCACTAAATAGGGAAGTTGAGTGAAAAATATTTTGACTTATAAAAAATACGTTCGTGTAGATGACAGGCAAACTTTAATACCAGTATTTTTTTTTTTTTTAAAGTCCATTTTCATAATTAAATTAATTCTGCAGGTTTGAATTTCATTAAAGCCCGCAAAAACGGCGGCAAGAGCATAATACCGTGCGGCAGAGTTCGTGACGTAACCCGGTCCTTGCTTGTGTGAAATATAAGGGAAAATATTTACAAAACTGCGACACTCCTAATATGGACGAAAAAAATAAATTTTAAAAGATGTAGTAGTTAGATATTTACTAGTACTAATCAATTCAGTTACCAGAATTTCGAAAAAGTGCATTTTGATGGTTATTTTTTAAATTTAAAGACACGAAATGTCATTTTTCACCGACCGCTATGTTAGGAACTGTTGCAAGTTTCGTTGACAGAGAACTCCATTTAATTTAAATTAAATTTAATAATGTTATTATTAAGTTCTGCAAGTATTTTGGTTTTTATTTTTGTTACAGCTGTTTCGGCTTACAAGGCCATTTTCAAACTGTTGTCTTAACCACATTTAGACGACATACTTATATGATTTTAAATGTCCATTTTGGAAGTGTGTAAATGGATTTATTACGGGTTGAACCAATTTAACAACAATTAAGAACACATACACACTTAGTGCGGGAAAAACAGATTTCGAAACACCTTGGAGACAAACTATTGTTTTCTCAGCAAATAGGTTTAACCCGTAATAAATCAATTAACACACCTCCAAAATGGATATTTAAAATTGTATAAGTACGTCGTCTAAATGTGGTTAAGACCACAGTTTGAAATCGGCCTTGTAAGCCGAAACAGCTGTAACAAAAATAAAAAATAAAAACCAAAATACTTGCAGAACTTAATAATATCATTATTATTTAATAATTAAATTTTTTTTAAAGTACTATACAGGGTGTTAAGGTACGTACTTGCGTTACTGTAACCAGTGATTCCTGACATTATTTGGAGTAAAAAATGTAAACAAAATTTTGATCTCCGGTGACTTTTTGTGTGCCATTTTTTTTTTCCAAATTTTTTTTTCTCAAAATCAAACAAAAAAAAATCTTTCACATAACCTTATTGGTCACTCAGTCGAGTTACCGCCCCATTACTTATCCCTCTCCCAACTACCCAACACCTACTATTTTTTTATGTTTTTGTAGAAAAAAAAATAAAACATCAAAAATATTACCTGAGACCAAAATTTCATTTACATTTTTTATTCCAAATAATGCCAGGAATCACTGGTTATTAATCGTAAAAAGTAAGTCAAGTACGTATCTTAACACCCTGTAGGTATTAAAAAATTATTCATATTATTTTGTTAAAAATTAGTACATATTATTTTCAAAGATATATTAGTTTGATGTGTTATACAGGAAGCCGAAAAAAAAATGATCTGTTCAGGAAATTTTCCTGAATGAAAGTTGGAAAGAAATTGGAAATTCCTTGGAAAGAAATTTTATATTATTAACGTAAAAATTTATATGCGGATTGTTGTAACTTTTAACTCTATTCTGATATTTTTTGTTTTAAATGCTGCTGTAGCTGTTGTTTTTAAACTCGGAAACGGCTCAACCGATTAATCTCAAATTTTAGCACAAGCTTTATAAATATATATTTTTAGTAATTGAACAAAGGTTTTTTCTTACTAATAAATATTTTCCTTTT
Source organism: Limnephilus auricula (assembly GCA_951813805.1). Lineage (NCBI taxonomy): Eukaryota > Metazoa > Arthropoda > Insecta > Trichoptera > Limnephilidae > Limnephilus > Limnephilus auricula. Next base: position 6,401,704 of record OX638396.1, read on the forward strand.
TATAAAAAATTTAAACAACAATTTTTATATAAATTTATATTTTTCATTCCTTTTGTTCAAAAACTGGATTACACTTTAAATTTAAATATCATCATTTAAAAAAAATAAAAATATTAGAATAAAGTTAAAAGTTACAACATGTACATAAATTTTGACGTAAATAAATGTCTTTTTAGGAAAAATGGCTTTATTTGGGCGCCCTGACTGCGTATATATAACCCCAAACAAATTCTATTTTCTCGAAGGGGTTCCTTGTTTTCGCTCGCCTAAAGTGTGTTAATATTATTTAATTTTGGGTGTTTGTAACATTGTGTTACATAAATTTAGTCATTTAAAAAAAGTGAGATTTGAAAGAGAGCTACTAAAAAATTGTAGACACCTACAATACGGTATTATTTTAAAAATAGAATTTGATTCAGCCATGTCTTACAGAAAAAAATTTGTACATTTTTAGTCTTACATTTCTATTTTAAAATAAAAGGATGTCAAAAAACGATAATTTTCCGTAAATATAAAAGGATGTTAAATCAAATTTCTGGAAGACAATCTCCAAAGACAAGAAATTCATTACAAGGCTATTGCACTAAGAAGTAATGCAAAATCAAATGTTTTTGTTTTAAAAATTTGATCGCTCAGAAATATTTTAGATGCTTTTAAATATTGCGAGTAGAAAACATTTTGGCCTTTGAAATAATTGAATCTTTTTATAAGCCCAGAAAAAAATAATTATCAGACCAGTGAAATCTCCTGTAGAAAATGATCATAAAACATTTAAATATTTGTGCTTGAACTTTGAATAAAATAAAACACACTTTTTGGCTATGTTTTTCTCTTGCATAAATCAAAACAGGCGGCAGGTATTAAGCGGGAATATAACCTTCTCCGACCCAGCGTCTCCTGTAGGCGACATAAAAAAAGTCATGTGATTCCTGGATTATTATAAGATTTAAACTAGTTGCTTGTGACCCAGCGCCTTCTACAAGAGACATATCCGATTCTGATATGTTTTTAGATTTTCACGGCCAAAAGCATTTTCATTGTTTGTTTTTGACAAAAACTAACAACGAAAATATCCGATTCTGTTTAAAATTAATTTATGTAGTTTTTTAGAAATACTAAAGCCTTGGACACACACGGCGTTAATTTCAAAAGATACTTTAAAACACAATAGAGCTCACCATACAATCCCTCACAGACCCACCACAAGTAAAAAGACGATGCGTTATAAGTGCGGTTCGGGTCTTCGCTATTCACCGTTATTCTCCGTAACTGCTGCTGATGTTTTGACCTATAAAGCAGCATTTTTCCACACTGGTCAGTTTTGGTCAGGTAGTATAAGGTGATTTCTTCCCTCCAAAATCGATCAGAGAAGGGCTGATGCGATATTTGAAAAGTTATGCGACCCCTCCGCCATAAACAGGAGAGGGGGTCATTGTATATACGGAGCTGCCGTGCTCAAACCGCTGTCAGCCGTCAAGTTGACAGATCCAGTACAAAAAAATGATATTCCGCGGCCGCTCTCTAAGACAACTGACCCCCTCCCCTGCCATGGGAAGAAATCTTTTAAAAAATTATAATAATTATGTGTGTAATAGGTCGTAACTCAATAACCAGCACTTTTAACGACGTGTGTGTCCAAGGCTTAATTAAAAAAAACGAAAAATAATTAAAAACACTTTTTTATCTGGGTCCGAGGAGGTTAAACCTTATCGCCATCTATAGGAAGAATGTTATTGTTAGCGGCCTGATTCTGAATACCTGAATACACAACGTAGTGCATTGCCTTAATTAAAAACGATATATTACTATAAAAACACAGTTGTAAATAAACAATTTATTGAGCCACCAAAAATTACTAAAAATAAGATACATTGTTGACAAAATCAATGATTCACCTACTTAAAATGGTGGGTAAGTGGGTAGGATCTATTTGAAAAGATGAATTTTTCAACTTAAAAATATGTAATGTTTAGGTTTTAGGTTTATAAATGCTCACCCTTACCATAAATTATACAAAGTAGTAGACTTGAAGTTTTCTATATAATTATGCCCTGAACAAACCAGACTCAAGAGAAATAAGTTTTGTTTAACTCTTCAACTGCAGGAGTAAAAGTTCCTTCTTATTATGTATCTATAAAATTAATAATTGTAAACTTCACCATGGTAATGTTCACACAGTACTGTTAAACAAAAAAAGCAGATATTAGCCGCCAAATGAGATGCCAATGAAATTGCAAATGGAAACTGGCATGTATGATTTACTTTCTGAACTTATTTACCTATTGAATGCACAAGAATATCACAACATATGAACCTCTCCGAGAAAAATGGGTTTAAGACCGATAATGGCCTTAAACAGAAAGTGAGATGGCGCATCAATGCGACAAGTTCAGACTGTTCAGACTATTGAGTAAGCACTGCACTTCACTGTCAACCTGTTCCCTCGTACTAACACTCTCTAGTCTCTCGCGGACAGCTTCAATGTCACTGATGTCCGCTTTCTGTACGTGTAGGAACTTGAGCATCATCTGAACCACCATCTGAATCTCAAACTTCAGTTTTCCAGTCTCGGCGGGGGCACCCACTCCCGGAGGACGAAGCTGAATGAGCTTTAACTTACTTTGGGCAAGCTGGATAGGATTCCTACCGTGTTTATCGTGCGAAGAGACATCGGTGCCGGCATCCAAGAGTTCAATCACAACAGGAATATGACTGGTACAAGCAGCCAAGTGCAATGGAGTGTTGCCTAAAGAGTCCCTTATATTAGGGTCTGCTCCATGTGTCACTAAACAGTGAATGATTTCCTTGTATCCACGACAAGCTGCTATATGCAAAGGACTCCTTCTATGTTCGTCAGAAGTGTTAGGATCAGCACCGTCTTCTAACAACTTTTGCACCAATTCTAGGTTATTGGTCGCAGCGGCGAATCTTAATTTCTTATTTTTCGATGTGTTTAGCGCGCTGCCGTACGGAGATAATCTAGCCTCTTTCATCTGACACGAATGCTTCAACTTAAGTTTATGGCGCGACGCTTTAGGGTCTTGCCAGTCAAACGGGAAAACTTCACCAGTCTGACTCACAGGTATTGCAGGAGGAACGAATCTCATTTCGCCCTTGTGCGAGTCGAAGGTGATAGAATTATCACTGTCATTTCCAGTTTCTACGCCAGAATCGGCCATGTTAGAATTATTTCAGTTTAAGCAATAATAAACAACGCTTTTACAACATCCGCAAAAGTAAAAAACATTTCTAACTGAACACAAAAAAGTATTTTTCCCGTACAACGAAAACAAACCCAAGCATCAGCTGTCACTTCACTTGGTAAATTTCGGTTGCTTCTTGTGGCTTCTTGGCTTCTTGCATAAATAAAAATAAACCAATCACGCTTCTCACAGCACAAACAATTATTACAAAAAGCTACATGTCAAAAAGTGTTGCCTTATTTTGATGGTACGGCCTCATACGTGCCGAGCGCGCTCGTCACTGAAGCTTTCCGAGCTTGTCGCTTGGTGGCCGAAATATCCACCGGGCCCTGGGTCAACGGCAAGCTATGGCACGCTCTGGCAGGCGTCGGCACGCGGTCTGACCACACACGTGGGACTTGTCAAGGGTTGTCGTGGCTCGCCACGAGTCTGGTCAGCGCATGACAATTTAGGAGTGGTGACCAGAATGTTCAGTGGAAACTTTTTAAGTGTATGAATATTGAGTACAAACTTTTCATCGGATGTTAGTTCCTCACATGATAATTCATCATGTCTCGAAGCGTCGAAAACTGATAATTGGGGTTTTTAACCTTAGGTTAGGTTAGGTTAATGTGAGTTATGATGTGATGAATTATCATGTGAATTATCATTTTATCAATTATCGTGTCTGAATAAATTTACTATGGGAATTCAGACGCTGGGATCTCATAGTCCGATTAGACATGGAACCATTTGGAACAACGTTGGACGTTATAATTTGCAATGTGATGAATTTTCATGATATTTATAGTTATGCGATTAATATTCATGTGATGAAAAGCCATCCGTTGAAAAAGTTTTTGTTGAGTTGTTTAATCATTTTTGTTATTCATTTTGAGTTGTTTAATTGTATTCATTTTCAGTCGCTGAAAACATCAAGCCCCATTTTTATTTATAAATATTAGCTCATTGGTTTATTCCGTGCTTCAAATGAACGCGCAAAATCGCACTGTGCCAACGAGCGGTATATTTTATATTTATTTATGGGTATATCTGGGAATCTGGGTATATCTATGGTGCCAACTGCGTCGCATTTCATGCTCCTGCCAAATTGTGGAAAATATCCTGAATCTTCGAAACTTTCGTGACAGTCCTTCCGCGTATTACGCAAAATTAAGGATACATTCGTAATTAGATCAAATATCTCATGATATCCCTAATGCAACCTATTGCAAGTTTCATGGTAAGTTATTTGTGCAAAATGTTGTGAATACACAGCTTATTTTTTGTAATATATGGTGATAACCTTAAATACTTGTTAACCGGCAGGATATTGAGAATTCCCGCTCTTACGTCGATGAAATTTACTCGTCTGATTTGGAAACATGTTCTCAAGCATTAGTGTCCCTGAAGAATTCTGTGATTGGAAGCAATCGACAAAAGGGTTCGGTAATTCAACAAGGAATAGTTCCTCGCCTGCTCCAGCTTCTGTCAGACCAATCTGTTGATATATCCATCCGATTGGAATGTGCTGTCACAATAGGTAAATACATATTTTGTTGTATTACATTGATTTTCTTAAAATTATCTAATACCTTTCTTGTCATATTACATTAGTTCAAAAAATAGTTGAATTGCATTTTATCAAAACTTTGTGTTTTTTTTTATTTTTATTCCCATCACGTTGAATGTTAACGTTTACCTCATAGGAAGGTTGTATTTTAATTGGTACCTTTCACCATAACTGATTCATTCATTCATTACAACATACACATTTTAACAGTGCACATTATTTAGTGTTTTGCTGACATAATAATGTTGAGCAACTATCTGCTTAATTCAATTGCTTCGCAATTTCAAAATTAACAGAGCAAATCCTCAATTTATTATATTAAATACGCATGAATATTAGTTTACTTTGCACCTAATAATCTATTTTGTGTACGTAAATAGTTGTTTGTTGTAGTAATTGTTGAAATGAAGTGCAATTTCCATAATCTGTGCTTTAAAGCGCGGCGGCTTATGGAACATTTAATCAATTTTTTCATTTGCACTTTGAATATGAAGTGATGAAAATGTACACTTCTAGCTAAATCATTGCTATGGATTAACCAGCTTCGGTAAACTTTAACCTATGACTACTGTTCTTAATATGCATTATTTAAAAATAAGAACCCGTTGATTCAACTTAATGACAATAAGAAATTACTATTTCAGCTAGAAAATAGTGCAATTTAATAGCTTTTTTGTTCAAATAAAAATTAATGTTTTACACCATTAGTATGGCCGCCACCTGTTAAAGGTAGAACCATAATATCTAATAATAAAGTAGGTCGGCATGGTCGAGGTATAAGGATCTCGACCCCCAGTATGAAGGTCGCGGGCTCGAAACCCGGCGTGCGAAAATAAATTTTATTAATTAATTTGTGTGATTTCACAATTAATTAACCGCTTGGACACATAAGCTTGTTTTCACGATAATTTAACGTAGGTAGACATAGGAATGACGTATGTCCCGTACCTGAGTTATTAATTAAAAATAATATATATTTGGTGCACGTTCCAGAGTGGAAGATACTCTCAGTGTTGCCCTGGTGTAAGACCACCAGAATTGAAACATTGCTTGACATGGCTTTAGTTGTATTTGGTGACCAGATCTGAATAGCCAGGTACTTCCCCACCTTCCTCTTAGCCATCTCCTCCCCCTCCCCACTACCTTCAGCCTCACGACATACCCCAATTGGGGATGCTATAGTCTCACTGGCTCCAGACGGGAGCAGTTGGGGCTTTTGTGCGGTATTCATATATAAAAAAAAGTCTTTAGTTTATTTCTAAATAGGTTTTAAGTTCTCGGTTTAGGTTTCTTACAAAGAAACATTGTTTTTGGTAATTTTGCATATTACAAGTGGTAGTCATAGGTAAAACTCTACCCTAGCTTCATTTCACTCAAGATCTGGCAATAGAGCAAATGGCAATCACAGTTAAAACTCTTTAATTATATTTTATAAAGTAACTTAGTTTTGATTTCCATTAGAGACCCAACAACTTTTATCTAAAGTAAATGTTTACTTGTTGATCAATTTGATTACTGTATTGTCCTGTTTGTTTTTAATGACATTTAGCCTAGTAAATCAAGCAAACACTAGTTTTATAATATTATGAATATTCCAATAATTGACAAAACTTTTACTTCTCCTGTATTAATATATATATATATTTTAATTTGGTGTTAAAATCACTTCAAGGGTGCTGTGATCTGTTCTATTGATTGCGTTAAGAGGCTAGACTTTAAACGACACGCGGAACACCCGCGTCTGTCATTCTGTCCCGCTCACAATAAGCTCAAGCACACTTACAATACATGCGAATGCGAAGTGTGCGAATGAGACAACGCCCAAATTTACCTACAGAAATCGCTCGAAAAGGGGTTTATGGAGAATACACTTTTCTACACCGAAACTTTCACAAAATTGAAATTTAAAAAAATATGTATTTTTTAGAAAGAAGAAGCTACGTCGGTAGCTTTTTATAATTTTATAATTCTTTATGAGAGTTGAGTTAGCAGCACTTTTTCCTTAAATAATATTTTTTGATAAATCGTACATGTTTAACAGTGAATGTTTACGTTAATACGAAACGCATCGAAAATTCGAAAACATACCGACATAGTTTTCACCCTCTAAAAGGCAGTATAAAAAAATATATTCATTTTGTGCAATTTTCGATGTAGAAAAGTGTTTTTTCCCGGGCGTCTTTTTTGTATGGGCCGAAAAGCGAAGTCTATCGTCTTAACCCCTCAAGCTAATTTGTTTGCTTTTGAGGACTGCTCATACAGGTCTCAAAGAAATCATTGTGTCTCGTGGTGTGTGTATGATTGTATGTCATGGTGAGAAATATATATGTATATATATTTTTATTTATTTATTAAATTTGAATATAATTACATCTAATACAATATACGATACGGGCAGTCCTAAAAAGCTGTGACAGATCAGCTTGTCTGTAGGTTCTACCATTTAATATTATTACATAACACACATTAGCTTAATAACTCAGGTCCGGGGCATACGTCATTCCTATGTCTACCTACGTTAAATTGTTGTGAAAACAAGCTTATGTGCCCAAGCGGTTAAGTTACAATATTTATACCTAATATAAGATTTAGGATAGATAAATTTGTTGTTCATTTATTAACCACTTTTTTGTCAGTTTAGGGCAGGGTTTCTCATTATTTTTTAATTTAATGTTTTCATGAAATATGTTATAAATCAAAGGTATATATTTAGGCCAGTGCAATTAGCGATCCGCGATCGGAATTATTCCGGTAGTCCCAATTTTTTTATATGTTTTACACACTCATCTCCTCATGTAAAATCTGAGTTTTCGACCTTGGCGCACTTGAGCTTTCGCCGCCATTTTGAAAAAACCAACCGGTTTCGCGCCAAAATCTAGTTTTTCTCAAATATTTCATTTCCAATACATATTTAGGCTATAATATCTTAACAAGTTTAGTAGAACATAAAATTACCTACAACTTTTATTTAAAATAAATTCTTCTATCTCTAATACATATCGAGATATGCCGTCGTGAAAATGCGTAAAAGTTTATAAAAACAGGTAAATTGCACGACTTGGTTTGGTTTTTTGTACATATCTTTTTTCCAGTACAATTTTGTAAAAAAATTATTGATATCAATTTTATAGAGAATAAAATTTCATATTAGAAAAATAATAGGTACATGTATAATATTTTTATCTCAATTAGGTATCCAGGTTTTAATACAAAAATTAGGCGAAAGATTGAATCAGAAGAATAATAATGTTTTAATCTTGGCATACCTTGATTATTATTTTTTTAAAACAATTATTATTGAAATAACACGTAACATACATATTAGCAACATTAACCATCAAATTAATTACAACATATAAATAAAATTATTAATTAAGGTACAAAAACATGTTAAAAAAAGAAGAAAAAAAAAGTATATTCTTTAAATTTTTAACTATTGACTGTAGTTCTGTTTCTTACTGCCACTTACGGGCCACAATATATACTTCATGTGTCTCATCAGCCGAATTTGTGGCGACTGGGTCACCAAATTCCTCGTCATCATCATCAACGAAGGCTTCCACAGCATTCTCGCACACGTTTCCATTACAGTGAATACAGATTAGGGAGCATTTTAAACCTGACTTTCTACAAGTGCGCTCTCCAGCGGAACCTTTTTTGAACTGGCATGATATAAAGTTCAGCAACGCCTGAGGTGCAGCCTCCTTCAAGTACCATTGTACTGGAGTTAGTAACCCAACAGCGTCCTTCTTCCACCCCCATTCAGTTGGATCTTCATGGTGACCAAGCCAAGTTTGCACTTGCAAGTAAGTTCTTGAAGCATGTTGCTGGACTGCGTCTTTGGTAGGTGGCAGCCTGGATAAATTGAATTTGTTCACTCCTTTGACAAAAAGGATGTACCTTAAATTTTCCAAATTTGATTTCTCATTGCCGCCATACAAAAGTGCAAAGAATTGTTCGGCAGCCAAAATGATTGTTTCCCGCTTTGCTTTTGAAACTTGGAATATAAAAATAAGTACTTGTATTGTTTACAAGTAACAATAAGTACAAGGTGATTTGCCTTTACCAACTTTTTGGTAATATACATTTGGAAGTGAGAGAGCTGTGAGGAGTACCAACAGGTCGATATCCTGACCAATGATTATGACTGCATCATTTTGAGATGACAACGAGTTTGCTGTGGTTATTATGAGAACGTCAGCATCCTCTTCAGCTTGTACTGTCGTTCAAATGAGGCTCTGAGTAGGGAAATAAAACGAGACTTGTTCTTCTCATTTCCAGAAACTTTTCCTGAGGCACTTTTGGGTGACTGCTTTCATAACAAAACTTCAGCAGAAGTTGTAACTCTTTAGTGCTTTTCTTTTCAGCCGAATCTGGGTATCCATCGAACACCACTACTGTATTGGCTCCATAATGATTTTGTACATACCTGACATATTGCTGAAAAATTATTGAAAAAGGTTGAGCACGATTCCATACAACTTTGTGTAGAAAATATCCTCCACCAACTACTTGTATTTTACTGCTTCCCAGTTCTGTGTTATTTGGTAAAGGGTTGAACGATGTGTAAAATATGGACTTGGTTCGTTTGCGCATGCCTTCCTCTGAGAAAAGAGACTGTAGGACAGGAGATAGTTCATATTGGAAATATTCTTTAAGTTCAATTTCAGACTTTTTGGCAGTACATATACGATGGAATAGCATTAATGGATGAATATTGTCACAGTCACACCCTGATTTTTTATGCCGCTCGTCACCACCGCAAGATAAACTATAGCATCCTTACGTTTTAAGTGTAGGTTTCCAAAGTTCTGGTTGATAACCTTAGACATAGCGAAGTGTTCCACCTTTTCAGCCATGTGACAAGTTTCTTTGCTATCCCCGATCGTGCCACTGCTTATAGACATAATCACATTTGTTGTAGAAAATGGTTCATGGCAAGCAAACCAATCTATGAGAGTTTGGACGTTTTCATCATCCCTCTTAATTCGTGTAGGCCTCATCTCTACATGTTGTTCTGACGTTCCTTATTCAACTCCACAGAATTACTCGATACCCTCACAAATGCTACGCAGATAAACAAATCCAGCAGTCCAACGAAGAATAGAACTGTCTGTAATTCCTCGTCCTTGGGTCAAACCTCCAGATGTTTTCGTCGATCATCAGAGTTTGTTCAGAGGTCATATCGGACCAAATCCCTGACCAAAATTTATGAGATCGTCGAATCGTAAAGAAACCCTCTTTAGTAAAACTTTCATATTCATTAGATCCATCTCCTATTTCAATGTCAACATATCTTGATGATACAGATGTGCACTTTTGGCGTAATAAAAGTGGGCGACTGCGTGAAAGAGGGGTATAATTTTTAGGACTGTTGCAAGATGGAGCTTCCAATTTCCAGAACGCTCCGCTTCAATATACAGCTCAGTCAGTGTTGTCATCTGGAAGTACTGAACCCGCAGCTGGGAAGTAGGTCCGATTACTTTTATTTGTATCCGTATATCAATCAGTTTAGATTGATCTGCCTGAAAAGCCTGATTTTCCTGAGCATTGAATACCACCATCTTACCTTCACTTGAATGTAGGGGAGGGGTGTGACACCCCCCCCCCCACTCTCGTTAATTCATAGTTATAAAATGTAAAAATGTAAGGTAATTTCTCTGTTTTCACCTATTATTAGTGAAAAAAACTGCAAAAAACATAAAAATCAAACCTCTTTTAGAAATTTTATTCTGTACAAAATTGATATAAGTAGACTTTTATGAATACCTCATTGAGATAAAAACATTAATCGTATTCCTATTATGTTTCTATTATGAAATTTTATTCTCTATAAAATTGATATCAGTGTTTTTTTCACAAAATTGTACTGGAAAAAAGATATGTACAAAAAACCAAACCAAGTCGTGCAATTTACCTGTTTTTATAAACTTTTACACATTTTTACGACTGCATATCTCGATATGTAATAGAGATAGAAGAAATTATTTTAAATAAAAGTTGTAGGTAATTATATGTTCTACTAAACTTGTTAAGCTACTTTAGCCAAAATTTGTTTTGGAAACGAGATATTTGAAAACAACTAGATTTTGGTGCGAAACCGGTTGGTTTTTTCAAAATGGCGACGAAAGCTCAAGTGCGCCAAGGTCGAAAACTCAGATTTTTCATCAGGAGATGACTATGTAAAACATATAAAAAAATTGGGACTACCGGAATAATTCCGATCGCGACCCCCTTTTTTGCGCTAATTGCACTGGCCTAATTTGAGCATTCTGCTACCATACTTATTTGATATTCGTATGATATGATATGATCTAAATGGTGTTAGAAAGAGATTTTTAAATAACACAGTTATTAACACTTGGTTATCTAGGTTAGGTAACCATCCAGTAGATGGCGTTGTGTTTCGTTAGTCACATCAACGCGTGGGCGGGTCAGCTAGTATTGTATATTTATTTGTAACCCGGGAATGTATGTCTTTTTTAAAAAACTAAATAATATTTATTGTTTGACAGCTACATAAACATTATTAAATGATATCTATGTTCCATTTTCCTGAACATAATGTACTGTCTTTTAATATATGTGTAGTATTCTGTGGAACTTATCCACTGTGTAAAAACGTAATTGAGCGTATAATAAATAAATAATTTTTTCCAGAATGTGGGAAGGTTAGTGCAATCTATAAAGTACATATACTTAGATAAAAATAAGTGTGTGTGTATATATATATAATATATATGTGTAAGCGTGATTTAATTTGTAGGTTCCCTGGCCAAAGGCACCGCAGAGCACGTGGGCTCCCTGGTGTCCCTGAATGTGGTGGGCGTGCTGGTGGAGGTGTTGAGGCCCTGCGCCCCCGCGCCTCCCCCGCCTGCGCGCCTGTCGGAGGCCTGCCTGTGTGCCCTGCGCTCCGTCTTCCTGCACCCGCCCGCCCCCTCCAGCCTCATACACAGAGACCCCCAGCTGTTGGCACATCTACTCAGTGAGTTTATTTATTTCTTTTCTGTATAAACTAACGTGGGTAAATTATACTGAAAAGTAGAACAGGGTTAATATGCATATTTTATTTTTAAAATACTTTCTAACAGTTATATAACAATGAAAAGTGAGTATTTCAGATTCTGGAAATGGAAAATGTTCCGTAATGCCGACTAGGTTTCAATGGGTTTGTTATGCTTTTTACCAATATCAAGGCCAGGAGTCACACAATTGGGTACCTGTAATGAGCCGTTGAAAACAGCCCGCCTACAGTAATCAGTTTCTAGTTTTGGAAGTTCAACCTTTCCCATCGCTATCATTTTGCAAACTTTTCTGTCCTGCCATGTTGCTTTGGTAATGTTGTTTTCGTACTGTGATTATTGTTCTAAACTACCTGACTCGCCAATCAAGTATATCGCCATTGTAGAAGTAAATTAAATATTCTGCAGTTGTCCTAGGGAACGATGAGAAGTTACCGACAGTCGGTCGGTAATGATCGACCATGCTAGCACACTAGGTACTTACTTACATATTAATTCAATTATTTGCCTCAATTGTCTGCTGCTACAATAAATAGCACCTCTAGCGGCCAGTGTTGCCAACATATGTAAATACTGCCAATATTTTACTTTTTAATAATCTACAGTTGTTAAGTGTCCGATGACACCGTGTGGACTGTAAAACTAAATTATGTGTAGCGAAATTACGAGTGTATAAGATTGTGTTTTTAAATCGACAAGGGGGGAAGGAAACGATAGGAATGGCCCTTACCTTGATGATGAGGTGACAGCTCCCAGCTCTTCATCCACGATCACTTTCCAATGATGATGACCCGATGGTCTTCACGACAATTATAATATATTTATATTATTGTTATTTGCGAGATTTGCGAAATGCTTGTACAAGCCTGATCGAGTTTTTCAAGATAACAACTGAATGTTTTCATTCAAAACAAGGAAGTCCAAAAGTGTTCTTTTTTCAAGTGTTTTTAAATCATCTCCTTTTGCTTCTTGGTGTGAAAGGAAGGGAATCAAAAGGAAGGAATATTTGGTAAGGAACATGGGTATAATGGATTAATGTCCTAAAGTTATTTCAACACTAAACAACAGTATTTGTCATTAGTAAATGACAAATATACGACCACCACAACACGGGCATGTGCCTAGCGTGGTGGTCGTAAAATTCTCAAAACATGTAACTAGCAGTTTAATGAATAAAGAAAAATTTAAAAAAAAAAAACATGGAAAATAGCGACACATATAAAAAATTTTAACAATGGAAAATACACATTTGAAATATAGAATAATTATTAGTTATAATAAAATAATTTTCATACCTACTTTATCGATTATCCAAATTCTTCCCACAATTTTGAAAATCAAAGCAAATTCTGGTTCTAGAGGTCATTGAACCCGAGTTACACGGATACACCACCAAAATTATTTTTTAAAATTAATTAGTAATAATGTAAATAAAATGTATGCAATTATATAACTTTTAAAAATACTTGCATATACTCGATCATCCCTCAAATTTTTCTAGATTTCCGATTCTTGGTGGTTCTTCATCTGATGCCTGAAATTATCTTCAAATTGTCAATATCATATTAGTTATGTCATTTTCAAATTCATTTAACAACCTGATCCGTAAAAACAGCTGAGACTAGATAACAGCTATAAATTTGACAACTTAACTATTATTTGTTTTGGTAACTAGATAAAACGAACAATGACAAAACAGAAAATTATAAAATAATTGGTTCGGTAATTTTTTTTTGTTATTTTGTTCTCCTTTCGTCAATGTTCTCTTTCATTACGGAATCATTCTTTGCATATTTTCTAATTTTAATATAAATTCCAGGTGTGGCCAAGGGCGGTACCCTTGTGGGCAAGTCGTGCGTGGCCCGCCTGCTGTCCGTGTGGTGCGTAGGCCCTGGGGAGCAGGGGGCGCTGGCGGCGGGGGGCGCCTGCGATGCCATCGCCGCACTGCTGGCTCGCCCGCCCCCCGCCGATCCCTCCTCCCTCACGCTGCCCACGCTCGACTGGCTGGCGGCCATGTGCTTTGAGAACGCGCACGTATCGCAGATGGCCGTAGAAACTTGGTAATTTATTTATTTTTATCCTTAACATCACATTAAAGCTTCCCCCTCATTCTCTCTCTCATTGTGTTCACCGCTGGACCCCTGCTGCATCTCAGTACCTTCCTACAGTTTGTTTTTACTGAGATTGGGCAGGAGAACTGCTCGCTCACATAAGTACAAATCTATTTACATTGAGAGTTCATTTTTTACCCGTCAGGTATTTTGAAATTTTGTCAAGTCACTTTAAATGGCTTGTCATATACATGATTTATTTGGAAATTTTCCTCGTTGACATTAATTTTCAAATATATACACTGTTTATGAATGCATCCCAAAATAACTGTCTTTGAAAGCAGATCTAAGACTATTTCAGATTTTAATATTACAAACTGACACGTGCAATCATAAATTCAAATAAAAAATTTTTTTTTACTATTGTTTCGTCACATACCAATTATATTTATCTTGTAAACTGTAAAAATACCAAACTAAAAAAACATATTTAATTAAACTTTTAAATGCAAATACGAAGCGTGATGTTGCCTCTTTCTAACGTCGTTTAAATCATATATGTCGCCGTAATACAAAATGAGATTTTTATGAGTCCATGTCAGGGTAGTAGGTATATCTTTATTGCTTTATGGGTTAAAAAGTGTCGCCTTTCAGAACTCAATATTTTTTATGACTAAATTATGACCATTAATTTGTAAAATAATATTATGTATGTTCTATAGAATGTCAATTAATTTGCATTTAGTAGATAAGACCATCGATCTTACTCATAATCCTAGTATAACTAATACGCGTCGTATTACGACGTAACAGTGAAAAACTTGACTTGTTTTCACTGCGTGTGCATGGTTAAAACGGCTTTGAACCAGGTTTAAGGCCAACTTTACAAAACCAAGGATGAGTCGGCGGATACCGCAATTATGAGTAAGGGGCATAAGTTTATCATTTTATTAATGATTTGTTTTGGATAATTTGAATAGGCACGGTGATAAGACAATTCCAGAGCTATTGGCCGTCCTACTTTCAAGAGATAAACCCCTTGCTGTTGCCATGGGCGCCTCCAGATGTATTACATTTATACACAGAGCGGGGGCATTGCCACCTGACGATACCAGGTAAATCATTTTTTTATTTACATATTATCATTTTTACTTGGTTTGTCGTCTGCAAAAGTAAAATCCTTTCATACTTCATTCATGTAAATTTTTATTTGCAGAGTCGTGTTTGGGGCGTTACCGTGCTTAGCTCGACTGTGTACTAAAGATATGCCGGATGAAATTAGAGCAACGGCTGCAGAAACATTAGCTTATTTAGCCGAGGTATGGTTTACTTTGTTTTTCCTACATTTGTGCAGATATTGTATATTTATTTCTTAACACACTGTTATTCACTTATTGGAACTTTTAGCACTACATTCACTCATGTATGAAATCAATTAATTAGAAATATATGGCAATTAGAAAGAGTGCACGCCCGTTATCATATAACAGTAACGCGTTGTAAAGGTTTAAACTGCTTTAGTCCACATTCTTGGAAGATTGTTTGAAGAGTTGTTTTAAGATGGCATCAAGATCTTTTACCTGAGAAGAAGCAATATCCTAACTCAATAACATAATTCTATTAACCGTTAAAAAACCTAAAACCTCTTTCGATAAAGAGTTTAACCTTATCTTCAATTTGGGAGGCGGTTATAGGTACCACCGCTCCGGGAAGCATTTATTGGTTAACCATCACCTATGCCATATGTCACCCCAAGTGGTTTGATATATTTGGTGACTTGGCCGGGGCTCCCGGGTCCATGGGGTGAGGTTTGTCCAGGTCTTGGCGGCGGATGCGTAGTCCACTAACTGCGTGGCAAGCCAGATGGGGAGATTTTTTATTTTTTTTTATTGGCAAAATTTTTTGATACATACAATTAAAGGTAGATACATACATAATAATAACATAAATGAAAAGAGTAACAAAAAAAATCCCACAAAGGTTAAGTCTGTGCGTGGGCATTATAATATGTGGGTATAAAACAGTGGTGGTTAAGTTGATTGAGGGAGACCTTTTGACTTCTCAGCAGAAGTCTTGGAACATCGCCTTGCACCGCAGTGGGAGAGATGGATTCATACGTCTGTCACTCCTGGACACACTGACCCCAAGATTCCTACCCACCCTTCATACCTTTTTCCTTCCCAGAACTTCCAATCCTAAAAAGATCCTCCATTTAGCATCCCCAAAGATGACATAGGCCCTAATTTATCTTATCTATAAATTTCAATACACACATAATAAATTGTGTCAAAATGTGCTGCATGATAGAGTAGACTGCGTTGTAAAGATTAAGAGGATTTGAATTTTTATAACTCTCTGTGCATGTATATAACATTGTACGTTTATCATTATAATGTCATTTTCCAGGTGGATACGTCATTGCAAAGGCTAGCAGCGATATCAAACCATCTAATAACGGCCTTAGCAGAATTAGTGTCCTGTGAATCAGCAGCCTCCAAGCAGGGGGCCTTCAAGTGCTTTGCCTCGCTGGGTGCCAACGACGAGGACATTAGGAAAAGGATTATTGAAATTGACGGTTTGATGGTGCAAGTCGTGGCCGGGATGGCCAACCCCGAGCCAGAGGCAAGTAATGTAATGATGATCCATTTTATTATTTTATACACCTATTTTATAAACCTAATCCTCCCAAGATAATAGAAACTAAGGGAGATATGGCACGGAAACATGTCGACTCTCGCCGAGCTATAACTAAATTTCAAGGACTATCAAAGCAACGGAGCCAATCACAGTAATCAGTATGGATGAATGTGTTGGCGATACTTTTGTATGCCTGGTTTCATAATGATAATGATTTGTGACCTATTTCCCTTGTTTCTATTATCTATGATTTCAACCAATTCAATTAATGCACTTGTAATACTACCACGGAATTTTTTTTTGGGGGCAATTTTGGTAGATATTCATCACAGACATTAAACACCCTTACGGCCGTTGTTCCCAATCCTACTACTCAATTGCTAAGCCAAAACTTTGGCTCAACAATGCTCAAATGCACAACTACGCTCTTCCCAACACACAAGTGTCACTTATGCATGCCTTAAGCATCGCTTAATCAAAGGAAGCCAGACTAGTGGATTACGTGGAATTTAGGGGGTTTCTCACCATCCTCCCAATAGCTTATCTACCCTAATAACGAATATTTTAGATTTACGATTTACGGTTTATTTATTTATTAAGTTGGAGTTTATAATTCGGTACTCGAACCTATGAATAGTGGCTATATATTGGATAAGTTGGCCGAGTTTTCTAACCACTGCAAGTATTTTATTTTTATTTTTAATAATATTCGTTATTAGGGTAGATAAGCTAATGAGAAGATGGTGAGAAACCCCCTTAATGTAATAAATCTGAATTCTGACAGTTATAATATGAGATGTACATTGCAAAATGTCAGAGGCTTAGGGGGTTAAGTGCATACAATACTTTTGTTTTACTGAAATTTCAATCAGTATATTATACAGTGGTACTTATTAAAAAATTGTCTTTATGTGCTAAGCGAATGATAAGTTATGACATTTTTGAACTTTCTCCGCATTTGCCTGGTGATGAAGGGAACCAATCCAGAGTTCCTATTTTATTTAAGATTTGAGTCCACCAAGAAGGTCCTTTCATTCCCTTATTATGGATGCTTGGAATTCTGTTCTGTGTATTTATATTAATTTTCTCAATCTTCTGCATAATTTGGATGAAGTTCACCAGGGGGCCTAGTCTATATCTCTCACAGCGCCCGTAACGCGGGTTTAGCTACGTCACAAATCCGTATTAACCCTCCTCTGACCGTGCTAAAAACTTTCTCGCGCTCCGATGCTGTACACTCAGTAAATATTAGTGTAATGTATTTATTTAATCCAATACATAAATGTATTGTGGAGGAATACCTAAAATGTTAACTCTATGTTTAGTATATTTACAAAGATATTTCAGTAAATACAAACCGTGACCGCTTAGTTGACAGCACCGTCAAGAAAGGTTAAACGGCAAACGTGCTTGTTTGTGAAACCGAAAGATCGAGACTAGGCCCCCAGAAGGGTGATTAGTCCTTATGATTTATCACCATTACTTTTTTTCAATGTGCTTTTCATAATCGAATTTATTGCTTATCGTTGAAGTTTAATAAAGTTGATTGATGATTGTGAATTTTTTATTTTAGGTTAGATTGGCCGCAGTTAGATGTTTGCATTCCTTGTCTAGATCTGTACAACAATTACGAACAACATTTCAGGTAACACTATTTTTTATTTTTACACAAAAGTTTTCTTAAGGCTCAGGTTTTACGGTAACATTTTGGAAATTTATTCAGTAATGAGTGTACATTTGAGGGGAGAGGTCGCGCGCTCGCATTGCAGTTCCGTCAAGCAATTAATGGGGAAATGGGTGTTATACAAGCAAAGTAGAAATTAAATAATTAATTATTTTATCGTATAAAAATTAATGTTTCTTTGTTTGTTCCTCGTGCGGAACCTAAAGCTTTTATCCGATAGCGATTTGTCGTGTATGAAATTATTTCCTATCTAGTGTTATGAAATTATTCCCTATACCATTTATCCGATTGTGATGAAACTCTGGTGAGTTGTTATGTGCACACCCGCCAATGTTTCTGTAAATAATAGTGAGCTCTGGCGTCATGAAATTTGTAAAAAAAATACATAAAAAATTAATGTTTCTTTGTTTGTCCCTTATTCGGTACCTAAAGCATTCATCTGAGTGCGATGAAACTTTGGCGGATTTTTCGTGTAGGTGTACATGCCCTTGAAGGTTTCTATATATATTATAGTGCAAGTGAGCTCTAGCGTTATCAATTTATTTCCTGTACTATTTATCCGATTGTGATGAAACTTTTGTAAGTTGTTAAATGCACACCTTCGTAATTCCTTATACGGTACCTAAAGCATTACTCCGGTTGCAAAGAAACTTTGGTGATGGGTTGTGCACATACCTTTAATGGTTTCTATATGTAGTGCTGAGCTCTGGCGTTATAAAAAATTTCCTATACCATTCATTCGATTGCGCTGAAACAATAGGTGATTTGTTGTGCACACGCCCGCGAAGGATTCTATATACATATAGTGGTGAGCTCTGACGTCATGAGATTTGTAGAAATAATTACAATATTTCCTTCTCATCCCCATTCACCTTCAGCCACACAACATACCCCAATTGGGGATGCCATAGTCTCACTGACTCCAGACGGGAGCAGGTGGGACGTTTGTAAGGTATTCATATAAAAAAGGAGTGGCGGACGTATGAATCCATCTCTCCCACAGCGGGGCAAGGCGATGAGTCGAGAGAGTCAAATAAATTTTGGGTAATTTGTACACGAGCTGCCAATAAGAAGGAACAGCCTCAGGAGCACACGTGCTTCAAGAATTATTCAGGGTCGTCTACCGCGATGGAATCCTTGTTCTACCGTTATTTCAGACATGGAAGATGCTTCAGAGAGGAACTAGCGTCATTGATCCCTTCAGCACCGGTGCAAAGTCGGGAAACACGCCAAACGCGCGCCCAACATATATACACAGTCGAAATTTCTCACATGAGAACGGGTCGCTTCTACCACTCGTTCTTGAGTTCAACAGCTCAGCTGTGAAACCATTTGCCGGCCTCTGTGTTTCCTCCTTCATACAATATGGGTATCTTAAAGACAATTTTTCTCCGGGCCTCCTGTGCGAAGTTATATATAAAAATAAAAAAAATATTCTACTATTATTGTTGAGAGGTTTAAAAATTCTGTACGACTAACACTGTTTAACACAAGTACTAAAGATAAAATTAATATCATTCTAAAATCCACAAGTCTTGGCAATTTTTGTAGGATATTATGCTGAATATTTGCATACCAAGTTTACATTTAGTTGATTTTATATCAATTTGTATTAAATTTTGTGATTTTTCGTTTATGTGCGTCATTCTACTTTTTGTTTATCTGATCTAATATTTTGAAATATATTCTTTCTTGAGTACGAAAAAATTTGTCGAAATAAACTTTCAAAAACAAAACCACCTTTTGTCATTTCTATTGCACGTACTTAAAAATATTTGTCCCAACTTTATTTTATGATCTCCCTTTATTCACACCCATTATTTTCCGGTAATATTATAAATACAGTTATTACCATTTTATAAACCATACAATCTACGTCAAAACACCATTAGATTCAAAGTCTCATTGAGTAAAAAACGGAGACGTCAAAAAAGGTTCAGGGCGTAAAAGATGTTTCTATCTATCCATTCCATTGCTAATATGATTTTTTGTCTGTCTAGCTGTATCCATTATCTAGTAAACAAATTTAAATTTTATAGAGCAAGTGTATTTTTTATTTCGTACTTTATCAAAATGCTAAATGGTTTACCAATTTGGTGTCAATCTTACCCGAGTCTGCCCCATAGACGGCTAAAATTGTAGTTCGCTAGCGGGCCGTACAAGTACCAAAAATACCTAACTGCAGTCAAGCCGAGTTTTGATACCCCCCCCTTAAGTCACCACAAGAAGTCGTTCAAATTAAACTATTTCTCTTAGACATAAAAATTTTATATTTATTTTCATTTTAAACTGAATGAGTTAAACCTCAAATTATAATATTTTAATTAATGAAGATAATATTAGTGAAACTCAATCGAAAATCGGCTACATCTCGAACCCAGGATCTTTGGCTTTCCGGGCCACTGCGCTACCGATACCGCACTGAAGATAGTGTTGGTAGTTCTCTGTCTAAGTATGATACAGTTAAATATGATAATCGGAAAGGGAATACGTTGGCGCAGTGGTAGCGCAGTAACCCGGAAAGCCGTAGGTCCTGTGCTTGAGTCCCAGATTTTTCCGTATCTTTTTTTGATTTTTCTGTTTCAGATTTTCGATTGAGTTTTACTAATACTATCTTCATTAATTAAAATAAACATTTAAACCTGATCTGGCCGGATGTAAATAAATAGGGTTTGTATAAACGAGGTCTGATAGATTTCCACTTTCAGTCAATCCTTGGCCGTCAATTGCCTCTGTAAATGATCAATTGGTCGCATCAATCCATAGACTGGAATCATTGGCCGTCAATTGCCTCTGTAAATGATCAATTGGTCGCATCAATCCATAGACTGGAATCATTGGCCGTCAATTGCCTCTGTAAATGATCAATTGGTCGCATCAATCCATAGACTGGAATCATTGGCCGTCAATTGCCTCTGTAAATGATCAATTGGTCGCATCAATCCATAGACTGGAATCATTGGCCGTCAATTGCCTCTGTAAATGATCAATAGGTCGCATCAATCCATAGACTGGAATCATTGGCCGTCAATTGCCTCTGTAAATGATCAATTGGTCGCATCAATCCATAGACTGGAATCATTGGCCGTCAATTGCCTCTGTAAATGATCAATTGGTCGCATCAATCCATAGACTGGAATCATTGGCCGTCAATTGCCTCTGTAAATGATCAATAGGTCGCATCAATCCATAGACTGGAATCATTGGCCGTCAATTGCCTCTGTAAATGATCAATTGGTCGCATCAATCCATAGACTGGAATCATTGGCCGTCAATTGCCTCTGTAAATGATCAATTGGTCGCATCAATCCATAGACTGGAATCATTGGCCGTCAATTGCCTCTGTAAATGATCAATTGGTCGCATCAATCCATAGACTGGAATCATTGGCCGTCAATTGCCTCTGTAAATGATCAATTGGTCGCATCAATCCATAGACTGGAATCATTGGCCGTCAATTGCCTCTGTAAATGATCAATAGGTCGCATCAATCCATAGACTGGAATCATTGGCCGTCAATTGCCTCTGTAAATGATCAATAGGTCGCATCAATCCATAGACTGGAATCATTGGCCGTCAATTGCCTCTGTAAATGATCAATTGGTCGCATCAATCCATAGACTGGAATCATTGGCCGTCAATTGCCTCTGTAAATGATCAATTGGTCGCATCAATCCATAGACTGGAATCATTGGCCGTCAATTGCCTCTGTAAATGATCAATTGGTCGCATCAATCCATAGACTGGAATCATTGGCCGTCAATTGCCTCTGTAAATGATCAATTGGTCGCATCAATCCATAGACTGGAATCATTGGCCGTCAATTGCCTCTGTAAATGATCAATAGGTCGCATCAATCCATAGACTGGAATCATTGGCCGTCAATTGCCTCTGTAAATGATCAATTGGTCGCATCAATCCATAGACTGGAATCATTGGCCGTCAATTGCCTCTGTAAATGATCAATTGGTCGCATCAATCCATAGACTGGAATCATTGGCCGTCAATTGCCTCATTTTATATTTACCGCCTTCGGGTGCTTTAAATATATTTTTTAAACCGTTTAGATTTTAATACATTAATAAGATGTTAATAAACTAATATATCTACTTTGTTTTTAGGATCATTCTGTTTGGAGACCATTGATGTCTTTATTGAATGGATCCCCTGGAGCGGAGTTATTAACTGTTGGTTCATCTACGTTGTGTAATCTCTTATTAGAATTTTCTCCTGCTAAAGAACCAATGCTTGATCAAGGTATGTTAAAAGATTTGTTTGTATATTAATCCTTTTGTGCTGTACATTTATGTATGTATTTGAAAATATGTACATGTGTTACTAATATGCGTTTAGAAATAATAAAGGTACAACATACTGCTTAAAAATAGTAGTTACAAAAAAAATTACAGTATCTAAAATATTTAAAATATTTGCCAATAAGTTGTCGCTCTAGTTCGTTTTTGTCCAACAGACCATTTTTCGTGATTAAGAATTCAAATGTTCTCAAAAAGCGTTTATTTATACAATACTCGTTCAAAAAAAATTATAAACAATTATTCAAGGGGTTTTCATAACGCACTTTGTCTTATGTCCTCCAAAATATATGTGCTTCTATCGTAAAACACGTAAGACCAAAACGTCAGTTTAAAGTGCCGTTTTGGTGAAAGTATATACAATCAAAGCAACAGAATATATCTGAAAATTATCAGTAAAATCAGTCAGTCTGTTGATTTTTGGTAAAATCGTAACGTTGGTTTAACCGCTTGGGCACATAAGCTTGTTTTCACGACAATTTAACGTAGGTAGACATAGGAATGTCGTATGCCCGGACCTGAGTTATTAAAACAAATTTAAAATAGCTTTTCTCACTTTTATTAAATCAGGTGAATTGTTAAATAGCTTAGGGCCTAGGTGTTGTGCAGTTTCGTGTTGCATCTAGGTACATATATATTCCCAGGTGTTCTAGGTCTTAGGCTGCCTTTACACGTGTAAGTTTTTTCCCGTAAGTCACTCACGTAAGTGACTTCTGGCCAATGGGCACATTGGTTTTGTCCATAAGTTGCTTACTTGAGCGACTTAAGGGAAAAAACATACGTGTGTAAAGGCAGCCTTAAACTTTAATATACACTGCGTTATCGGCTTTGCGCCCTATTTTTTTTATTGGATTTCAGCTAGATGTTCAGGCGGTAGCCATTTTTATATTTTGAAATGTGATTTTGTTTTTGATCTCAATATAAATTTTTTTTAATTAAAAATTGTATTTTCTTTTTTGTTGACAGTTCTATGATTTCTCATTTTAAGTGAAAAATCATAGAACAAGCTCGTAAAATATTGGAAAAAAAAACAACTAGGTACATCAGTCTTTAAAATAATTCTACAAGGTGTTTTCAAGCATCGAATGTGTTTTATCACCGCCAGTTTTAATTCAGTTCTGAAGGGGTAAATTAATCGCTGTTATTGTAATTATCATAAAATTATGTGGCACATAAACATTAAGCAGTTGCTGCTCTATAAAAATTCAAATCCATCGATACAACATTCATTTATTAGAAAGTAAAAATGACGTAATTATTTATATTAAGAGGCTAGACTTTGAACGACACGCGGAACACCCGCGTATGTCATTCTGTCCCGCTCACGCACACTTACAATACATGCGAATGCGAAATGTGTGAATGAGACAACGCTCAAATTTACCTACAGAAATCGCTCGAAAAGGGGTTTATGGAGAATACACTTTTCTACACCGAAACTTTCACGAAATTGAAATTTTAAAAAATATATATACAGACATTAAGTACAAAATTATTGCCTGGCTTTAAAATAACAATTAAGAGGCTAGACTTTGAACCACACGCGAAACACCAGCGTCTGTCATTCTGTCCCGCTCACAATAAGCTCACGCACACTTACAATACAAGCGAATGCGAAATGTGCGAATGGGACAATGCTCAAATTTACCTACAGAAATCGCTCGAAAAGGGGTTTATGGAGAATACACTTTTCTACACCAAAACTTTCACGAAATTGAAATTTTAAAAAATATTAATTTTTTAGAAAGAAGAAGCTACGTCGGTAGCTTTTTATAATTCTTTATGAGAGTTGAGTTAGCAGCACTTTTTACTTAAATAATATTTTTTGATAAATCATACATGTTTGACAGTGAATGTTTACGTTAATACGAAACGCATTGAAAATTCGAAAACATACCGACATAGTTTTCACCCTCTAAAAGGCAGTATAAAAAAATATATTCATTTTGTGCAATTTTCGATGTAGAAAAATTTTTTTCCCGGGCGTCCTTTTTGTATGGGCCGAAAAGCGAAGTCTATCGTCTTAAGTATGGGATATAACATGCTTTTAACCATTTGGAAATATGTGTAATTATAATGTAATGCTGGTCTCACACGAGTGTTATACTCTCATGGCTTAGTCTATTTCAGCGTATCGAACAATGTGGGCAAACAATGTGATGAATAGGCCAAATTTTTTATTTGGGTACTGACGCCCCAGGAACCATTTATTGGATAATTAACACACATACTGTAGGTCATCCCAAGTGGTTCGCTACGTTTGGTGATTTAGCAGGGGTACCCGGGTTCATGGGGTGAGGTTTGTCTAGGTCTTAGCAGCGAATGTGTCAGCCCACCTACTGCTTGACAATCCGGATCGGGAGAGACTGGCTGAGGGAAACCTTTTGACTTCTCCAGCAGCATTTGACGGCCGACGTTGTCGTGGGACAAGGCTCTAGACTCCCAATTTGAAGGTCGCGGGTTTGAACCCGGCGTGCGCAAATAAATTTGATCGGGTTAATTTGTTTTATTTCATATTTAATTAAAAATAATATATAGTATATTTGTAGCACGTTCCAGACCGGAAGATACTTTCAGTATCGCCCTGGTGTAAGACCACCATTCAGAATTAAAACTTTGCTTGAAATGGCTTTAGCTGTGTTTGGTGACCAGATCTGATTAGACAGGTACCTCCACACCTTCATCTTCCCCATAGCCTTCCCCCCTGCACTACATTCAGCTTCACAACATACCCCAATTGGGGATGCTCAATTAGTCTTACTGGCTCCGGACGGGAGCAGTTGGGACTCTTGTGCAGTATTCATATTAAAAAAAGGAATAAAAAAAACCCATCACCTTGCACCTCAGTGGGAGGGATGGATACTTCTGTCACTCCTGGACAAATTGACCTCCAGATTTCTACCAACCCCTCATACTTTTTCCTTCCCAGAACTTCTTTTCCCTAAAAAGACCCTCCATACAACATCCCCAAAGATGACATAGTCCCTGAGCCATAGGGATTTTTTTTCATCAGGACGTCTGTGAGGAACGAATGTAAATGAGAACTCGTGTGAGACCAGCATAACCTCCTCTAACCCAGTGCCTCCTGTGGGCAACATAAAAAAAGTTATGTGATTCTTGGATTATTATTAGATTCAAGCTAGAGTTGCTTGAGACCCAGCGTCTCCTACAAGAGACATCCGATTCTGGAAAAATTTAACATACATTTTTTTATATAAATAATATTTTTTTAGAAATACAACTTAAAAAAACAAAAATTAATTCAAAACGAATAATAATATTATGTAACATAATACCTTTATTCTACATTTACATACTGACTATACCATTATGTTTGTTTTCAATTTATTTTTTCTCATTTTGGTTAGGTGCTGTTGAAATGTTGTGCAGTTTAACAAGAAGGTCAGAACCAGCTCTTAGGTTAAATGGTATTTGGGCCCTAATGAACATGGCTTTTCAAGTAAGTGTCTCATAATATTTACAATTTTTTACTATTTATCGATTTTCGTGGATCCATCGAAGGAGCAAAAATGCAACATATTTTGAAATTGTCTTCCTTGCAACACTTTTGGTTTGTTTTCTGTAAAGTATGTTTAATATTGTAGGCGGAACAAAGGGTGAAAAGTCGGATACTATCATGCCTCGGAACAGAACAAATGTTTAGACTACTGGGAGACTCTGACACCCGTATCATAATGAAAACTCTAGGCCTCTTGCGGAATCTTCTGAGCTCCCGTGCACACATCGACACCATCATGAATGATTATTCTTCACAAGTTATGCAGGTAAGTTGTATCACAATATGTTACATATCGTCGCTTACAGGTCGGTAACCGAGTTGGCATCGCGTTTGGGTCCAACCCGAACGTCCTGTGTTCAATTCCTCGACTGGATAAGTCCTCCATCACGACACAAGCAACATTTTCCTTACTTACGCTTACTGTGGTGGTAGTAGGAGATTTTCAAATGTAGTCAGGTTATTTGTAACTCGAAAATGTTTTTCTTTCTACATTGTATATCTCATTTTACACAGGTTTTCAGGAGGAACAAAAAACCGTTTAGTTTATTAAATAAAAATTGCACATCTTTGAAAAAAATGGGTCAACTAATATTTAGGGATTATTTATTTGGAAACCAATCAGAACGCTTTTTGCCACAATATGGCACTAATTAATTCACCTATCTTTTGTCTATTATCACATAATTGTAGGATTAATAAAAAAAAAAATTATAAAATCGTTAACTTAAAAACATTTTAAAGAATCTAGAGAATATTTGCCACATTGTGGCAGCAAAGCAAGCTGAGGCTTTGAAAATAGTGCCATAGTGTGGCAAAAAGCGTTTGAGTGGTTAACATATAATTTTTTTAATGCAAACATAAAAAAGTTTTAAAAATGGCTCGCCTTACATTTTTTCTAATTATTGATAACGAAAAAAAAAATGCATGTTTTATTAGACAAATGTTTTATAAACATTATCATCACCCCACTTTTTTGTCTTTTCATGTAAAAAAAAAATCATAATATTTTATTAATAAGTGTTGTTTTTTTCTTTCTAACATATTCATATTTCTCACCATGATAGTAAGGGAGACATAACGGATTATATGACACCTATATGAGTTGTTCCCAAAAGCGAACAAATTAACCTGAGGGGTAAAAGTAAAAAATTTGGTATGTGTAAAACTCGGTAACGCATTCATCGAGTTTTGAAAAAATGTTCCTCAATAATTGTGTTAGCTTTTTTGACTGAATAGGGGGCAGTTGTGGGTTTAATGGAAATTAATTTCAAGAAGCAGAAGTTTCTGATAATATGACATGAATTGAAGTTTTTATTTTGATATGCAAAAATGTTGGTTTTTCAGGCTGTTATAGTTGTTTTGGAAGGAAATTATCCTGCAGAAGTGAAGGAACAAGCCCTCTGTATACTAGGTAATATCGGAGATGGAGAAAGAGCTAAAGATCACATAATGGCGAATGAAGACGTGTTAAGAAAACTAGTCGATTATTTGGTGAGTATATAAAAAAAATCTTTTTTACTCTTAATAATTTCTTTCAGATTATCTAGTTGATATCAAGATCGATGTCCGTAATTTAGAAAAATGTGCATAGTTATTTAATATTCCTTGATGACTTTTTTGGAATATGTCTGTAAATCATTTTTTTATTTTAAAAATATCTATACATATAATAAATTATGTACACTTCAGTGCAAACCCCCCAAATATCGTAGGATATTATAATTGTAAGATTTGTGATGCTGAAAATATTTATAAAAAATATATTTGCTTCAGGATCAATGCCTTTCAAAAGACAATCAGAAATTTGCCTTTCGACTGAACACCATTAGTAATTTCAAAAATTACAATAACTGTCAAAAATTTTAACAACAGATTTGTTTCAAAAATAGAATTATTTATTAATTAAAATGAAGAAAAAAAAATGGTTACCTACTTTATCGCTTGTCTGAATCGTTCCCACAATCAATTCCAATTTTAGAAATCAAAGCAAATTCAGATCTAAAGTTCATTGAACCCGAGTTTTGCGCAGACACAGAGAAATGCCACCGAATTTTTTTTTTTTACATTAACTCCACAGAGTAGGCCCCGAGGAAAATAATTTCCGTCAGTCTCAGCCCCCGTGCCTGAGCCGGTTACTTAGAGCTCTACACCAAGCATATCAATGGAAGGCATGTTGGGAAGATTGCTTCCGTTGAAGGAGACTAGATTGTCATTTCAATACCTTTTAGAAGTAATCAGACATGAGTCTTTGAAACATTAAATTCAACCAGATTATTCTTACCCCAAGAGGGAACCCTCTAGTTACCTGTAGAGAGTCTAGAGTCTGGAGGTAACCATCCGTTCTGTGCTTCAAAGCCATCCGAGCTGTTAGGGTTTGTGTGTATCCTTTGGGGCCTTGTCAAACAAAAAGATATCATCGACTCTACTGTCATTTGCATAACAATCAGGGATATGCTTTATTTCAAATAAAACCATTAAAAAAAATTTTTTTCACCCATTTTCATTTTAAATGCTTTTTGCAACATTCTTACTATTATCTCAACAAGCTTTGTTTTTACTCTTTCATTGTTTGACTTGAAAAACCATATTGCATTCTCAATGTATTTCAAATGCAAATTAGGTATTTTGCATTTGAAATGCTTTTCTAAAAACCATTTTGCAATTTCCAAATGGGAAAGTTTTGACCCATTTCCATTTTGCATTTCAAATGCTTTTGGGTACCCATTTTGCACATCTCTGATAACAATGAATGGTGCACACGACAAAAGTTCATTGATATGGGGTCTCAATTATTAATATGTATTTCTTTTAGTGTTTTTCTTAGGTGTTCATCTAACTATTTCACTTGACACCTGTTTTATACGAAACCCAAATTGCTATTAGCTGGAGTGCAGTAATCCAGTCAATAATTCTCTTTATAGGCTTTGATGGGCCATGATCATTTTTCTTATGCATTCTCAAATCCCACTTCTTGAGGTTGATCCACGTGTAGTTTCACTTTGACAATCTAAAAACTTTTATTTCCAGGTACACCCTGAGTCCAAACTCCAGGAAGCGGCACTTTTTGCCCTGGGCAACCTGGTGTGGAGGGGGGAGGCGGGGGCTGCGGAGCGCCAGGCCCGTCTCGCTGACCTCGGAGCCCTCTCCCTGCTGCGCCAGCTTGTCTCCACAGCGGACAGCGCGCTGCTAGACAAGTAGGTACCACCTTACTATAAACAAAAACTAATTGCCATGTTTATCTATCTTATGGTCCATAATAATTGTCCATGCATTTGATTTTGAGAGAACTTTATTTTGATTCTTTTGCCCGTAGTCTCTGTAATATTACGCTCCTGTATTTGAATGACCATTATTTTGTTTTTTTGCAGAGTAAAAACGGCGCTGTCACAATTCACCGATCACGAGTGAAGGGTCTACACATTATTATCACAAAGGGTTTTTCTGTCATGTCACATGTATATAAATAATCGTTAAAGGCATCCTTTTGATGTTGGACTGACTTAGTACTTTATGAATTTCACATATTATACAAACCTACTCTTATTATTTGTATATTAGCAAAAATATTTCTGTAGATAAATATACAAATGCTATTTGTAAATTATTGTAAGAAAGAATACAATCCTGCAGTAAATCATTATATAAAAAAATATGGTCTAAAATACGTTTAATATTTCTTACATTTTAATGTATTACAGTGAAACTCTGAAGGAATTTTCCAAGGGACCGGAAAAAACATCTTAAGCTGGAAAACCTTACGTGGGATAAATTGGCCCATTTTTCTAATTCAGTCTTCAAGTGACTGAAAAAAGCCAATCTTCTTGAGTGGAAATTCTTAAGCGAGTTTCACTGTAATTATTTTTTCAATAATCACATCACAGTAAAATCTAGTTAGTGCCATCAATGACAAAATAATTCTTGTGTTAAAATTAATCCACTCTATGTAATACTCATACCATTAAGAATTTGAGGCTATATTAATAACAGAATCAAATCTTGATGTAGATACCATGATCACCCAATGACACTTAATATTATTATTTAATGAAGTTGGCAACAAACGCAACAACTTCTTAGTTAACCGTATTTGCAATCTAATAATCATGTATATTTTGTTGTGAATATATTTTTGTGAAATAATCTATTGTTACTTTGTAAATAGTCATAATATATCATCACAATAGTTCTTCTAATGTCACATACTTATTGTCGATCCTAGCTTCCAATTCCTGGGTTAGATAGCAGCATGTTGCAGAATCTGTTCCACTGCTGATGTTAAAATTACATAAATTATATTATGTATTAATTTTTTCAAAAAATGTGTTTATTTTTAATTTTACTTAACCACTGAAGCGATGTTTGGCATATATGCGTCATTTTAAATGTCTCCGTTTGCTTTTCGGATAAAAAAAAACAATTATGTATCTCGTGATTTGGAATTTAAAAAAATATATATTTGTAGCTCCCACGTTTGTTATTTTGGTCTTAAAACGAAGTTATTAAAATGCTTTATCTGTTATGACCATAGATGTTGCAAATCCGAACTTCGTAGACTATTTTAGAACGATGTTAAAAATAATTTTTTCACTCAGAATTTCTGATCAGCTGTTTATGGTTAAAATTAAGTCCCTTTTCCATAGGTACCTTTCATTATCAAGTATACCACAACATACAGAAATCGAAAATATACTATGTTGACCCTAATAAGTACCTCTCATGGCAGTTTCGAAAAACAAACTCGCAGGATTCGCACTGTTATAAACTTTTTGAATTTTTTTTTTCATAAATCCTACAAATATGAGATAAACAGTAAAATACAGGTTAATTCATTGGCTATTAGCACTTTAATAAGTTTTTATATCTCCGTGTTAAAATTCGAAATAATTTTTTAATGTTGGCGAAAAATTTTAAAAATGATTGTTTGGAAATCTCGAACAATTGAGGCAAATTCATTTATTTTGCGTGGTCGCTCCAGTGGTTAAATAATATCAAAGCTGTGATTGGTTAACATGAACTTGTTTGATGAATTTTATATACATGTTATTTAATAGTCACTTAATAATAAGTTTAAAGTCACACCAAAAAAATCTAAAATTAAATAGATAATCATGCTTCCCTTCCTGTATAGACAAATAATAAACAATACGATACATATTTAAATCACATTTACTTAATAGAATAGAGAAATGAAATTACATAATATATGTATGAAATAGGGATCTATAAAACATTTAAAATGGCCTAACCAACTTTCATTTCTAATCTACTTCACCGAATTGTTTGTATGAAATTATCTGATAAATTTAACATTATTTCTTCTTCATATTGATGCAATTGATAACTTATATAATAAAATCATGGACATGCTTCAGAGCTTACTTAATACATATTATATCATTTAACAAGATCACTGCCAGCCTTGGACAGTCAAGAGGAACGTTTTCTATAAAAAATACAGTAAAATTTTTATTGCTTAGATTTATTCGCAAATAATTGTCCAAGTTGCCTCTAAAATGAAGAAAATTTTTAATGGCCAATTTAAAACAAAAATAAATAAAGTGGCACCTATTGATATACCTTATGATTAAAAAAATTATTTTTCAGTTTGGTTGGGTATTTTGGCCCCAAATCCAAAATTAAGATTTGTATGAAACGGGCCAAAACGGTCCGCGCAAACGTTCCTCTTAAAGGCTTGGAAAACTCCCATTATCATTTCAGTTCTATTTTTTTATTATACAAAATGTTATTTCAATTTTCTTTTGTCTGTTTCATTCAACACAAGGCCAGCATAAAACAACGTTGCTAGATGAACACCAAGTAATGAAAGTTGCATTGAAGCACAACGCCAATTGTTAGGTGCGGAGTTTTTCCAAACATTCGGACTGCGCCAAATGGAGTTTGGAGTGAACCTGTTATAATGAATTTTTTTGTATTCAATTTTAAATGCGTTTATTAATTCAGCTTGTATTTTTATTAAAATACTAACACTAAAAAAGAAGTATAATAATAATTGGATAATTTGTAGAACACCATTTTTGTGAAAATAATCCCGCATTGCATCACATATAGTCAATTTTAAATTGAATGCATACTGAATAATACTAATAAAAAATAATGGTTTTCTCCAGTGAAGATTATAATATTTACCTATGCAATATTAGTTTTATAAGTTCTCCAGATTAATAACATTCTTACTGGATTTCTTCTGGGCCTTCTCAAACATGTCGCATTGATTGATATTGAAAAGCAGATGTATAAATTAAAAAAAAAATCAAAACCAATTTTTGCTTCTTCTGGTTCTATTTTGTAATCTTTCACCCATTTTCTGTTAAAAATAGAAACAAAAAATAATATTATATCAGTGATTTATTTATTAAACATTTTTTGACAATATTTTGTTTTATTACAGCACACTTTTATCTCTATATACGCTTCACCAGTAGTTTCCAAAATATGACTACTATGTCTTTTTAATATATTATATTATGTTACATGACGAATATATTATATGTCATAGGTTGTTACATGATGAAATTACACAGATGTAAATTTACACATTGAGAGAATTACAACTACTTTAATTACACCTACTAGAATTACACACGCCAAAAAACTTAACCTTTGGTTTTTTTTCAAATGTGGAATTTATTTAGCGTACAATTAAAAAATACTAAAATTTCGAATAATTTTTTTTTTACCTGTTTAATTCCAGAAGGAAAATGTAAATTGTCCATAATTTCAAAATAAAAATGTTAATTATCCATAATTCCAAAATAAAAATGTAAATTGTCTCCCTGTGAAATTTCATTCATTTGTAATTATGGCAGTGTAATATTGGTATATGGGCGTTTTCCAAAAAAGATGTCGGTGACGTAATAGGAATTCCACTTAAGTGAGATGCTGCATTTCGATTAAAAATATACGTAAATTTATTAAAGAAAGAATGAACTTCATGACAAAAAGTATTTAAATAGAAAATGTCAATAAACTTCGAAAATAATTGCAATTTAAGTTTAATACTATTGGTAAGAAATTCTTTTACGTCACTTTTATCATAAAGTTTATAAAGAAAATTAAAAGAAATTCATTATTTCAGATTTTTATTTACGAATTGAAAACACAATCAGTCTCCTAAAAAATATGAATAATCAAGCTTATTGAATTAAATATTAAGTTTTTCAATAAAAATATTCTTTTACGCTACTTTTGGATACTTTGTACTGTATATTTTGCGTTCTAGAAAGACGAATATAAGTTTTTGTTTTACGAATGTTTAATTATAACAAATTTAAAATTAATCATGAACTATATCAATAAAAAAAAGAACAAATTTCTTTGAGATATAATAATTGATCTTAGAAAATAAATCACAGCAATAACAGGACAGTGGCGTAAGGGGAAAAATTTGGTAACGTTTAGGAATTCTAAGGCCTCGGCCAGACTGAGAGGCTTGCCCGGTAGCGACAGCGGGCGCGAAATATCAGTCGTATGTGTACGCACGTTGTGGCTACACTGCTGAAAGAGCGACAAGCGACTGGTATGGGAAGAGTGGAAGATACTCTCAGTATCACCCTGGTGTAAGACCACCATTCAGAATTGAAACGTTGCTTAATAATGACTTTAACCTGTTTAGTGACTAGATCTGAATAGCCAGGTACTTCCCCACCTTCCTCTTCCCTACCTTCCTCTTCCCCATCTCCTTCCTGTCCCCACTTACCTTCAGCCTCAAACGTACCCCAATTGGGGATTCCATAGTCTCACTGGCTCCAGATGGGAGCAGTTAAGACTCATGTGAGGTATTCTCTATAAAAAAGGACGATTTTACGTACTACCGCCACCGTGGAAGGCCCCCCGCGCAAGTACTTTTTCTTCCACTTGTTCTTTTTTCTTTTCTTTTTTTTTTCGTTTCTGTTCTCTCCAACGTCTTCTTTTTTCTATTCTTCTTTGGTTAGCTCTCTGATTATATTTTGATGTTATTTTTGTCTTTGTAACTCTTTTTTCATAAAGGCTTCATATTTTTCAGGGTCGTTTTTAATTTTGTCTCTGTACCTTTTTGATTTTTCTGCAGCTTTCAACGGCATATTTGAACATAAAATTAAAATAAATTATTTATAAAAATGCACAAATAATTAGATAGGTAATAATGGGCTACACGTGCATACCGTGTATAGCCTGAAATAGGTAACTAAGCTGAAAGGGTATTAAAGTACTTGTTAATGTACACAACTTTAATTAGGTACAGGATTAACTAAAACACACAGGAACATAAATCATGCTACATTTTATACTTACTTAATCAAAATTGTATGAACCAGCTGATTTTATACTGAATTTCAGAGTTGCCTCTACAGTAATAGTTGCTCATATTGCTGTCTATATTAGTACTTCGACACCATTTCGACTCTTTCAGAATTAATCTTTAATAATCTTAATTAATAAAAAAAAGAAAAAAAATTATACACATAAAAATCAAATAATTTTTTCTTTTTAGCTATGCTGTTCTTTTTTTTCAATGCTACATATATCACTCAACCCACATATCTACATGTAATAGTTACATTTTGAAGATACATGCAAAATATAAATTTAATTAGAAAATTGTAACACACCCAAATACCCTAAAAGACGGACAGAGTGAACCGACCTTTAGAATTCCATTACGTCACTTTTAAGTTCCATTCACGACACCGTTGCGTAAGAGAAGTAGCGTAATCGCGTCAATATTTTTTCGAAATGTATTTATCAATAAATTATGAAACTTTTGTTTGTTCTAACTAAACATTTCATAAAACAATAAATGAATCAATTTAATACAAAGTAGAGTCTAATACATTCTGGTAAATTACCTGGAGAAATACGGAAGCGTTGGTGGAACACTTTTTTAGTACAGCCGAGAACGACCACTTTTGTTACGATTTCTTGGCAAACTGGCTGTAAAAAACCAAGCATGGCCGCCCTTCATAGACTAAATAGGGTTGCTATTTTCGAAAATATTCATCAATTTGGTAATATTTTTATTGGAAGACGTCAATAATGTGGTGGCGTAGGCGGAAATTCCACCATACGCTATTTCGTAGGACAACTCAATATCTGGTATTTAAATTATTTTGCACGATAATTAATCTATATTATGGTTGCAAATCGAAAATATTATCATATACTATTAGTAGAATTAGAAATAAATACTGGGATAACATTAAATAACATTAATTTTTGAACTCTTACTGGTAGTGGTAGGTGTAGGACATACCAGAAACAGTGACCTGTAGTCTTACTTATTTTAAAATAATATCGAAATTTAATAGATTTATTCATTATTTTTAGTCCATAAAGGTATTTATTTGTTATTATATTGGTAAAATATATGGTTGGTCATTAAAACCGACACAACAAAAGTTACTGATCCTGAAAGTGATGGGACACTGACTTTTATCTATGTACACTTTTTTTGAAAAACGCCCATATACGTGAAATTCACACCTGTGTTATTTCGCCTATTTATGTGTATGTCATGAAATACAGATATATTTTTTAAAGTAAACAACCAACATATTTCTCCTCGATGAACATATTTTAAGTACTAAAAATACATTGTTATAAAAAAAGCTTGAGAGCATAGTTGTGATTATTATATTTTTGGTAATTATAATTTGGTTTGGTCATAAAGTGAAAGCACAAGCCAGAGAATGCATTTTAAATTGAAACGAAACAATAAAAAAATGCTTGTAAATCACAGGTATATCTAACCTATGTTCGATGTCATAGATATTTAGAAACCATTTTTTAGTGGCATAGAAGTAACAGAGCTTGGCGAACTAAAGCGCGTGCTTTGCCCTTTGCGTGCTGCGCAGTTTTGCCAAAGTTATTCGGGAATCCGGAATGGTGACTTTCCGCTTAACCCAACTTCCTACCAAAACCAGTTTGTGGACATCAACAGGCGCATTCTCTTGTTTACCAGACTGCAAGTTAAAGGATTTTAAACTTGAAATACAAAGGCAATCTACATTCGATTTGCAAATTTACAATTGTCAAATAAAATTAATAGAATGGTAGACACTAAATAAAATAAAAAGGAACTATTAAATCCTGTGACTATAAGTTTCTCAGGGGTATTTCATAACCTAAATTAAAATCTTTGGTTTTCTAGCATAAATTACACAGTACCACTTAGGTCACAAAGAATTAAACTCCCTACCAGAATGTGAAAGGACACTAATATGTAACATAATAAAACAAAAGATCTAGATTACGCTAAATACAAATAACAAGGATTTGAGAATTCAACTAAGATCACTGGTTACATGGATGTGGTCCCCAGATTTACAATTTCCCCCGTCGAAAAATCATTAAAAAATATTTGGAGAAGGTTATATGTAAAAATCCTATAAATAATGTGATAAAGAAATCATGGAAAAAGAATAATTTTATTTCATAATGCAAACTACCAGGTGTAAAGTACAGAAAAAAACAAACAGGAGAAAGGAGAATATGATTAATTTGGATAACCGGCATTATACCCTGAAAATTTCGTAATATTTATAATTCATACACCTTATTAACTTTATGAGGGTTTTATTGTCAAAAGGGTTTAACCGCTTGGGCACATAAGCTTGTTTTCACGACAATTTAACGTAGGTAGACATAGGAATGACGTATGCCCCGGACCTGAGTTATTAATAGTGTGGACAAAATAATGAACATTATATAAACTTTATATAATGTGTACGGCTACAGGTGAGTTCGCTTGTAGGAACATATAAAAAGTTAGGAAGAGAAATACAGGTAAATCATTTTAAATAATGAACCCTTGCTTGGGTAGCGGTGTACTTGATGGATAAAAAAAAAAAGTTTTTATGCACTTAGTGTCTTTGGGCATTTGTGGAGTAAGAGGGTATTACAGGTGGTTGTTTCAAACTATTAGTGTGCACAAATGCATTAACCACACATCAGTCGCTCGGACACCGGTGTCCGGATGACAGATGAGAGGTTAAAAAATAAAATGAGATTTTAACCCTTATGTTCAAAGAAACTGTACACGTACAAGGTCAGAATCGCTTGCGCCAATATCATTCCTGATGTTGCTTTTTATTTCAAAACTCTAGCCTCACGGAATGCTCTGATATTAATTTTCTATGGAACACGGCCATATGTGGGTAAATGTCATCCAACATTCAAGAGGTTAAAATATATTATGTCCTCTTTAAAATGATTTGTCTGTATATCACTAGATTAAGTATGTATGTACATATAATCATAAACAAATCAAATAAATTCCTCAGCTCGGGCTTCCATCACACAAGCAACATTTTCGTCTTATGTTGGTAGAAGATTTTCAAATATTGTCAGATTTTTCATAACCTGGGAATGTTTGTCTTTCTTTTTACAAAATACTGAATGCAGGCCTTTAGATAAAATATGGTCATATTTTTGACTAGTATGACTAGGTAGGTATAGCTAAAGAGAATGGAATGTATTGTACACACATTATTTTATAATACAATAAGAGAGAACATTATAATGTTGTAAAAGCTTAGGTAAAACGGCACTGATAAAGTTTGGTTTATATGTTTAAAGTCTTCTGCGAACACATTATATCTCTGTATTTTTTAAGCAACACACATATATATTCTATACCTCAAAAAGGAAAGTATATAATTAGAATATAAAGAAGTTTGTGAATATAAAGAAGCAGCTATATTATATATGTTTTCTTGCACCGGCGTCATTACAAAAGTATGTATATGAATCACAGTAATTGGAATAAAATGGTTTTGTGACTACATATCGTCGTTTTAATGGAAAAATGACATTTTTCAAATTTATTGGAAAATAAGGTTATTAGTTAAAACAAGTCTGATATCAACATATACATATTTATATGGATAAGACACTTTATAAAATTACATGTCAAGATCACCAGATGTCGCAAGTGTCATTTCTGTACTCTATTTCCTACTCTCTAATCCGCCATTTTGATTGTAGAAAAACGTCACTCTGCCATTTGCAACCCAGCCACGAAATTGACTACATGTGCTTTTTTATAGTGTTTGGATACGATTGTAAGGCTAGCTTTACATTAATTAAAATAATCACACCATCTTAATCATTATGTAAATACCTTTAAAACGATATATAAAACTTATGTTTTAGTATGCAACTTAAAAAAATAAATTATAAAACTTTAAACGCATATATTGTAAAATTTGTTATTTTTTAATAACCCCACTTTTCTATTGAACTGACGATATTTCATTTTTAAATGCAGCTTATAGAGCCTTTATTGAAGCAATAGAGGCCAGTTCATATTAATACTACCACAAGAATTATTATTAAGATCATTAAATCAGCAAAATAAACAAAAACCCAACAGTCAAATTATAATCACATCGATACTACACAATTTGTTACTGACGTAACTTGTTTATAGAAAATCCTTTTTTTTATACATATCAACCAATAATAGCTTAATGTTACGCAACTTATTCATATAAAGATCTTAAAATATAGTAAGAACTTATATACTTGGTTAAATGGGTGGGATTGTAAGGCATTGTAACTTCATTACCCAAATAAGTAAATATAGATACAAACTAAGCTGCGTGGCTTTGGTTGGCATTAGCACCCGGCATGGCGTCAGGGTTGGCCAAAGGATCCAATTCGGCAAACAGTTTGAACCACGCGGACATATCTTTTCTTTGGATATCCTGCTTTTTCACGGGTCCATTTTCTGAAGAAGTACT
Organism: Limnephilus auricula; assembly: GCA_951813805.1. Classification (NCBI taxonomy): domain Eukaryota; kingdom Metazoa; phylum Arthropoda; class Insecta; order Trichoptera; family Limnephilidae; genus Limnephilus; species Limnephilus auricula. The sequence goes on from OX638396.1 coordinate 6,440,426, forward strand.
GGCTGCTGATTTTTCTTGATTCAACAAGCCGGATAATTTGATTGCATTGCCATTTTCCTTGGTATTATTCAGTAAAAGAGAATTCAGATCTGACGATGTTTTGAGTTGGCCTGTATGCATATCCTGAAAATTAGGCAACGTTTGTATTACAATGATGTTAAAACAAAGATGTGCACATCCGCTCGGCAATACTGCACCCCTAACACATCACTAGAGCTGGAAATGGGTAAATGATAGTGAAAAAAATTACAATCAGGCTGGATGCTGTATAAAAATAAGGGTTTTAAGGATGCATAAAGGATTTAGTATAAATCTCTTGTTAGCCAGCGTATTCGGATATTATTAAAAAAATCATTTCTCTGAATGTAGCTAGCTTTTCATGGGAAACTACTTACGATAAAAAAAAATATATACATAAACACATTATCTGGTAAGACGGTACAATTTAAAAAAACATAATTTTGCAAAAAACACGGTGAAAATTTTGCATCGGCGATCAAGAAGTTAAGACAGTTTGAACATGGCTTTGAATGCCAAAACAGCAGTCACAAACATTACAGGAAGAAGCAGAATTTAATAATAATAATATAATTTTTTTTACATTAACTCCATACTGGAAGCCCTGAGGAAAATAATTTCCCTATATCACCCATGTTGTAGGAGGGAGGAAACGCAAACGTTGAACTCAAGAACGAGTCGTAGAAACAACCTATTCTCATGTGACAAATGTCAACCGTAATAATAATATTTGATTTATTTTAATTGTGAAATTGTTTTAAGCAATTTTAATTTTTACCTGCATCAGTTGTGACGGCATGAATGATCCCAATTGATCAAATAGATCGCAATTCATGGAAAGACCGGCGAGATCTGAACTCAAATGCTTATTATTCTGTGTGGACCCATCCTTCTGGTTAGCTGGTTCACCGAAATCACTCAGGTCTGTGGAGATATTCAGCAAGTCACTGTTGCTGCTGGCTTCTTTTTTTGGCACACTAGTATCAGTGTTGCCCTTATCTTTTCCAAGTCCTCCTAAATCCTTAAATTCATCCTGTAAAGAAAATAAAACAAACATAATTTTTTATTTTCTAGAAAAGGTAGAAGATTGGAGCCGAATGGGAAGGTCCGAGAACTAGGTGTGAATGAATAAATAGCTAGAAAACACTTTCTTTTGGAGGAAACTAAATCCAATCCCACCCTGGGATGTATAACCCTTTCCGACCGGCTTCATACAAGCGTGAGTTTGAGTTGAAAAAAATCCTGACAGAAAATAAATCTGTTTTTGGGAACGGAACCGGTGTCGATCGAACGTGCGGGAGCTGCTTATACAGGGTAAGTTTAAGCGCGCGTGTTTCGTGCAGTAAGTCGCCCAGCCCTACGGGATCATAATCATGAGCTTTACTAGTGTGGCCCATCAAATTTCGGAATTTTTTCTCGGTCGGAAAGGGATATAGCGCACTCATCGCCAAAAGATCATTAGATGTAATAAACTTATATATTCAGAATCGAAGTTTGTTGACCTATAAGAATATATATTTTTGGAATCATAATATTTTTCACTGGATTGGTTCCTTATTTTGTATTCTCAAATACGTAGTTGTGCATCTAGCCATTTAGGACACTTATGATTTTTAAAAAAGTATGTAAGCAAATGTATGTAAGTATGTGTGTTTTGGGCAAAGCTGTCAGTTAAAATCTTTTGGCGATCATAGCTCAATATGATGATATTTACAAAACATGCAAAAATTTTATATATGAGGTTTGTTATGTTGGTACACATGTCCAGTTAAGTTTTGACAGATATAAAGGTTAGACGTATTGGTGTGCTTGGCAATTTTATTCTATCAAAAAAATAGATAAAAGAATCTCTATTCATTTTTATGGGAAAAATAAGTGCTTTAACGCCTTTAAAATCTGGATTGTGGCATTTGGCAAGTCCACTTAGAGCAAAAAAAGTGTTTATAAAATTTGTTAATAAAAGTGGTGTATACAAAGTTATTGTTTTATTTTAAATTATAATGTCACATCACAAAGTAACTGCTTCTTACGAACAAAAAAAAATGACTAAAGTGGTACAAGCTCTTCACAGAAGGCCGAGAAGATGCCCGCCCTCGATGCTCCAGCACCTCAACAGCCGATGAAAACATTGAAGCAGTTAAGGAAATTGTTATGGACAATCGTTGAATCACCATTAGAGAAGTTGCTGAGGATGTCGGCATATCGGTTGGCTCATGTCATTAAATTATTTGAAGCAATATGAAGAAATAGCCCGAATTTGTACCAAAAAAAATTCATAACTTTGCATCACGATACTGCTTCTGCTCACACATCGTTGCTTATTTGTGATTTTTTGGCCAAAAACAACACCGTAATCATACCTAAGCCACCTCACCGGACTTGGCCCTCTGCGACTTTTTCTTGTTCCCAAAACGGAAAAGACCCATGAAAGGATGGAGATTGGAGTTTGGATTGAGGAGATAAAGACTACATACCAAAAAGTGCTTATCAGAAGTGCTTCGAGGATTGGAAAAAGCGCTGGCATAAGTGTATTATATCTGAGGGGGATTTTTCGAGAAAAAAAATCACCTTATTTTTTTAACAAATCTCATACATGAAAGTATAGCCCATGTTTCTATTCCTCTAATAATAATAACAAATAATCAGTGGTTCATGTAAAGTGAGTTTTGTATTACTTTCTTATTAACTATTGAAGTTGCATAGCTAATTAATTATTTGTGTCTTCTCCATATAAAATAAATGAACTTGCAACTAGTGCTAGAAAAATGTTCTAACCTGGAAGAACAGCATTTGGTCTTTTTGGTCCTGGTTGGAGATTTCTTCTTCCTCCTCTTCTGGTGGATTCTGCGACAGTTCCTTTAGAATACAAAAGTCGTACTGCGGAGGTCCTGACAACCCTTGCGCAGTTGTCTTCAACGTCTGAGAGGCTTTAGAAGAGAAGTTCAGCAAAGAATTCTGGTAGTTGACCAGTGCATGGGAGAACATATTGCACCTAGCAGCAGCCAATAAATCCACCTAAAATCATCAGAAGGAAGTTTTAAAGTAGCTTACATACTATTTATGTTGAAAAGGGTAAGGTAAGGTAATTCATTGCATTTGTTACCTTCTGCAAACAATCCAGTGTAAGTTTATCAAAAGCTTGTTTGCTTTCCCGGACTTGAGCTTGGGCCTTTCTAAACTTGTGAACACCTTTCCCCGTGTCAGGATCCAGCTGAGCACTCGCAGCCTTCATCCAACTGAGAGCAGCGCGGTACTCTGTTCGCGCTCGCTCCATCGCATTTATAGTCATCCGCGTATCCGTCACTGCTCTGGCTCGGAAAGTTTCTACCTCGTGATACAACCGCAGAAGTGGATTCCTCATATTCATTCTTTGTTGACCAGAATACGATATTCCTTTTCCAGCTGCAATCATTAGTTTCCCGGCCCCGTTCCCTCCTTTACCGGCATCCTTGAGAAATCTGCCCAATGCATTCTCTTCTTGAGCTAAAACACACACACGTTCTTGATACTGGTCGATGACACGTTGCAATAAAATGCAGCTGTCAGAAATGGATCGAAAAAGTTCAAGCTTTGCGTCTAACTCTGCATCGGAAGACACAACACACTCATCTTCCTTTGAACCTAATTTCCGTAAAACTGTTTTTTTTGTAACCCAGTACTGATGTTGCATTTTTGATAATGTTTTATAACAACAAAAAATCGTTAAAAAGATAAATAATTATTTAACATTTGCCTATCGTTCTTTCTCGTAAACAACAGTTCGCATGCGTCAACTGTCATTGGTGGATGATGGAAAGAGACAGAGACGGACAGGGAGCAGAGACAAAGACAATAGACAATAACATAATAATATTGTAATAAATATAAGAAGTCGGCTACACGATCAATATTTATCACGTGGATTAGATCCATCAATATGTATCAGATTAGCTACTCAAGACGTTCAATATTTATCAAGGATATTTATTGAACGTGGAGGCTAACATATAGACGGATCACAGATGTCTAGATTCCTGAATGTATCGTGACGAATATTGTTGCGTAGGTTACACGTTCAATATATTATATATATATATGATCTGTCAATACACTAGGCTACACGTTCAATATATATCACGATATTTGATAAATATTGACGGATAACAATAAATATTGAACGTATAGAGTTCGTCTGAGCGGTCGGTTCAAATTATTCGGGATGACGGAATAATACTGATTTTTTCAATCCTCGATTAATTTGCTGTAATCAAATGAACATTTTGGTTCGAAAAGAATTTACACTCTTATATTTTTTTCTTTCAATAATATTGAACTTTGAATGAAAATAGAATTTTAATGCAACTTATCTCTCCAAACGTAAATAGTTATTTCTTGTAGTAATTAAGTTAAAATTTAAAATAATAATAAATGTAAACTTTTTCTCCCTGCATTCAATAAATCAAGTTTCATTGATAATACGTATTTTATGTTATTATAATAAATAACCATAATTTACAAAACTCTTTTCTTTACTCTATGGTAATTTGTCTATGCTAAATATTTACTACCGGAATGGCCGCCGTGTCTGTTATCGTGTGTTTGGTTCGTTTGTGTTAGAGAATATAAAAAAACTATGTTTTCGATGATTCGGTGAGGGTGGTTTTTATTTTAAAACAAAGAATTAAACCATGTATTGTGCCACGGATAAAAGTTTGCCGAGTGGTGGGAATTCTAATAATTCGAAAAGCGTTGTGAAAGATGGTAAGTCAGATTTTGCATCAATCACATTCTTGCTAATAAAATAATTATTTCTGTATAATTCCAATGGTTTTTGGTAATTTGATGTATGCTGTTTTTTGCGCTATTGCTTGTTTTCATGTAATAAATATTTATCTTTTAACGTCCTTGCCGTGTTTTCTTCGTCTAGTTGTATTAATTTTAATGTTATGATTTTACTTTTAAAGTATGGGTGAAAATTGGTATCGTACTTTTCATGACATTACTTTTAAATTATTCAATTTGAAATTCAGTTTTTTATGCATTACGAGGCTGGTTCTGCATTTCTCCAGAAGTGAGTAAGTTTAGTTTCAAAGTTTCTTCAGGTCACTAACCCATAGCAAGCACCTTTAGAGATAATGCTGTCATTCAAATGATATCAATGGTTGTTTTGATTTAATTATTACTTCTTTTAATATGACAATTTACACACAAACAAACAATGTTGTTGATTTGGAATATATGAAAATATTTTTGTATCTTAATTATTAGACATATTATAATGTGTACCTACATAATCTTACATTGGTGGACGCAGACAAGTGTGGATGACATATCTGTACCTGAGAAGCATACGGATGCAAGTCCAAAATTTGAAAAAATGAGTTTTTCATGAGGATGTGTAGTAAATGATCATGTTCATCAGTGGCAGAAAGATGGTAGTCATATTTTGAAGAAATATAGGGTTTTTCAAAAATGTATAAGGATGCAACTACCATTATTCTTAGAAGCATTAGAAGCAGAAGGACTCAAGTCCATCCTTCTGCTTCTAATCTCTTTGTTTTCTATCTAAATAGACACAATAACCTCATATATCAACAAACGACACCTGTGATATTGGTAATCATTAAACAGGAAGGATAAATATAAAATAAAACTCCAAGGGGAAAAAGAAACGCATTTACGTGAAGCGAAAGTGCGATACAATCTGAAAAAAAATCAGATAAGTTGCGAGGGAAGTCATCGTATTCAGTATTAGTTTTGATGACTCGGATATGGAAAAATGTCTTCCGTGCCCGTTCTGAATATTTTTATGTGAAAAAATTGTGGTGTTTAAATGAAGCCATTCTGGGCAGCACCAATGACAAGGCAATTTTTGCATGTGGAATGAGTCAGTCGGTGTCAGGGGGGCAAATGAAGAGACTTCTTACCTCCTGAAGTGGATATATAGCGATATGGGGGATAATATTGAATATGGTCTGACAACTGTGAAGGCCAAAACACATTGACCCCCGTATTTATACCCATCCTTCATACCTTTTTCCTTCCCAGAACCTCCTTTCTTTCCTTACCCTAAAAGACACTCCACACAGCATCCCAAAGATGACATAGGCCCTGGGGGATTTTTTTTCTCAGGGCCTACTCTATGGAGTTAATGTTGAAAAAAATCCACTGCATTTTTTTAACAAAATTTTAAGTTATAAATGCCAGATTATCCTCCGTCAAATGACGAAGATTTGGAAAATACCAATAATTAGTAATAATCATATTAAGAAATATACAATCAAATTTATTTTTCTTTTACCTGTTGTATATAGTTATTATTTTACTTCCAAATAAAAATTTTAAACATCGATCTTTTAATAATTTAATTTAATTTTTTACTTGTTGTATCGAAATAGTCTATTGCATTTTGAAGCAGAAGGACTCAACTCCATAATGATTTATTTTAAACATATATTTTTAGGCTTTGCATGTAAAATATTTCGTTTTATTTTCTTAACTTTAAAAGAAAACTAATTGATTTAATAATTACAAAAATAATAAATCAATCAGCTCGAATATCTGCAGAAGTTATGAGACCATAATTACAGAAAAAATACGGTTTTGGCTCTACTGAACATTTGGCTTTTCGGAGTTGCATCCGTATGCTTCTCGGGTACAGATATTTGTAAGATTATACGTCACGTTGGTTTATAAAGTAGGTAACTATGCGTATTTTTGTGTTTGTCAAAATCATAATAATCTTAGTTATAAATAATCGGTCAAAATACACTTATGTTATGAATTTACAAAATTATTTACAATTATTCAATTAGGTATTAACATATAGTTTTTTGTAGTATTACCTCCGGTATAGAACCTTCGAGACGTGTAATTTTCGACTAAGATGCTTATTTCATTAATTGTTTCCACGATTGAGAGATTTTAATGAGTTTGGAATGATGACTATCTATTATTATTAATTTTGATTATGCACATTGAGTCAACACAATTTAATCTGACAATCAACAATCTCGCGATGTGCATGTTTGAGGAAATCCGACAATCCTCTTCGATACCAAGAAGTCTGCCTCCTCAGCTTACAACAAAAGGATTCATGCTTGGGAACTGACGCATCGTTTTACCATTTAGACTGTTCAAAGAACTATCTTTCTAGTTTCTCCAATCGTATAGGTAGGTACCTAATAACTAAATCTCACTCCAAGATCTTGGACTCCCCATTCACGATATTTTAACGGATATTGACGCTTTAGATGTTTTTTTGAATAGTCTTCATATTATCATTATATTTCAGATTGATTAGCCAATATCTAATTCTTTATTATTATTATTATTATTTTATATTAGCTCCACACAGGATGCCCTGAGGAAAAAAAAATTCCGTCAGGTCTAGGTATCTCATATTTGGTGATGCTTGTGGAGGATCTTTTTAGGGAAAGGAAATAGAAGAAGTTCTGGGAAGGAAAGTGTTATGAGGGGTGGATAGGAATCTCGTGGTCAGTGTGTCCAGGAGTGACGGACGTATGAATCCATTTTTCCCACTGCCGTGCAAGGCGATGGGTCGAGAGTCCGGCTGGAGAGGCCAAAGGATCTCCTTCAACCATTATCTTCCGATCCGGCCCGCCTCGCAGTAGGTGAGAAAACGCATCCGCCGCGAAGACCTGTACAAACCTCACTCCAAACCCTAATAAGTTGTAATTACTAGAACCTAGATGGCCTAGATCCTAGATTACAGATCACAACAAACTACTATTCCGAGTACCTACCTGTGTCCTGTATCATAATAATACCCTTTAATTCCCACCATTACAGAATATGTCGCCTATTTATATACTTAATTTTATAGAATTAGATTAGATAGATGGGATTTTTATAATTTTATAATACTTTTTTCTTCCATATACAGGAGGCTCTGTGGTTAATTCCCACAGGGCTAAAGCCTTATTTAGAGGATGATGTGTGGTCTTTTTGTGGAAAGGAAGGGTGAACCTGTGTCTTAAAGAGACCCACACTGTACGAGGAAGGAAAATACAGAAGTAAACAAATCAAAAACGAGTTATAGAAACGGTTCCATTTAAACTCAACAGAGTGACATTTCAATAACCCTTTGAAAAGTCATTAAAAGTGATGAAAAAAATAGCCCATAACCTTACCTGACGTAACCTAGTTTTTTTTGTGAGTGAAGTCCCTTTTTGTTGAGTTCGGTCACCTCTTATAAAAAATGCATACAAATTACGAGGAATCAATAACGCTGTTTCCTCTGAACATCTTCCATTGAAATACCGGTAAAACAAGGACAGCATTCCCAGCTGACACCTGTGCTCTAAAGATTGCAATCCGAATCAAACGGACCTCCCGTTTGTGCACGGTCGAGGGTTTTTTCATGTATTTTGGTTCAGGTTGTATAAGTACAGCCTAGTAAGTAAAATAAGTAGGATCATTTCTATTTTTATTTATCGACATATGCAATAAAAGAACCTGTAAGGGTCGGCGTAAAGTGGGATTTAGCGTGTGTCGCATGTGCAGACACTTGCTGAATCCCAGCATACGCGACACTTACTAAAGGTTACCTTTACCCAGTGGCGGCTCGTGACTTTTGGTGAGCTAGAGTGCTAATATTAACAAAAATGGCATTATTGATGTCGTTGTAGCCGAAAAATATATTTTTTTTTTTTTCGAAAATTTATTTTTTGTATGAAGATTTTTAGGAAATTTCAGTTTTGCCGTGCGCCGCACCGATTTCCTGAAAATCTTCATACAAAAAAAAAAAATCGAAAAAAAAATAAAAAATATTTTTCGGCTACAACGACATCAATAATGCCATTTTTGTTAATATTAGCACTCTAGCTCAACAAAAGTCACGAGCCGCCACTGCCTTTACCTATGCCCTTTAAAATTGTCAGAGAGTGACCACTTACCAAAGACTGCATAGTGATTAATCGTCTATGCTTATATTATGTTTTTTTTTTCTCTTTTATCGATGAATAATTATGTCATCGTCTTTACGTAACGGTCTAGTTACTCTAGTACCTACCTAACGGTGTGAGATTTAAAATAGCCACACGACTTGCACGATATATACGATTTGACAACTACAACGGTATTTTCTAAAGTATGCCTCTATTATCTTTACTTGTAATGCATTCATGATATAATACATCCAACATATCTGCATGAGACGACCTTACTCAATATTTAATTATTTATTTACCAGGTACCTATCTGATAGAAGAACTCAATGATCGATCGATGTATTCACTATTGTCATGTGGGTATTTAATTATTGGCCATTGAATCGCCATTTTCAACACCCTTTTGTCTGCTAGAATTTGATTGTGAAATTTGTCACATCATCATTATTATTTATTGCTATCAAAATGTTGAATAGAGCTTAATAAATCACTATCAAGTGCCCTTAAAAAATCGAAGAATGACGCTATAAAAATTAGCCAAATATTATTATTATCATCTTTTATTGTGTGAACGTATTATATACTTACATATCGTCGTTGCTTATAGAATATGAACCATGTGAGACTGAGTACATTCTGAGAAAATTGATAAAAAACTGTTTAAAAAAATAACGAAACGGAAAATAACATTTCTATTTATGGACAAAGTAGGAAAAATATATTTAGTTAATTATAAGATTATATTTATGGCAAACATTAGTTATTTTAAATTTAACGCGTTTTTCTCACATGCTTCATATTCTATGCACAGTTTTTCTCATGGTTCATATTCTCATACAGTTTTCGTCATAATTTTAAATACCATAATAATGTTAAAATATTTAATTAAAATTTGACAGCTCGGCATCACAAAATGATGATAATATTATGTACATACCAAGCCAATTGAATTGTGTAGTAATATGCAGATGATATGACTTTTTTTTTATTTTTTATGTACTATTTTGATTATCCTCACATGGTTTATTTTCTATCGCCTTAAATATTTGATATTCATTCATACATGGCTCAAATTGTAGAAGGTGGAGAAAAAAAGAAGAAAAAAACCTGCATATTTAACTCATTTTCGTAAAAATCGTCACATTGTTCATATTAAATATGCAACGACGATTTAACGATTTATATATTTTATCCTTTCTCTTCTCTTTCCTGTTCTTTTTATACACAATATGTAGGTATGTAGGACTATAATGTGCAATGCAAACACCAATTAGCTTTTTTGTTTTAATCCTTTGTATTTAAGTTATACACATATAAACCTTTTGTTATTATTTAAATAACTATGCTACTTTTACTTACTTTTTTTTTCTTCTTATTTTATACAACACATAGGACAATTTTATGCAATGCGTACATACATCCAGTTGGTTTGTTTTAATTTGTTTTAATCCTCTGTTATTATGTATATATATGAGTAAGACACACGACTGAAATAAATACTTCTTTAGTTCCATCTATTCATCCGAATTCGCATGAATGAGATATTTCATGCACTGGCCATGAAAGGAAGAGAGAAAGAAAATGTGCGCACTGCTCTCTCTTGCTTCTACAGTGTGATACAGCCCGTTCGCCTCGCAACGCATTTCACTTTTCTTAACGCATTCGCCAGCTTACCCCTCAAGTCAAGCGTGCGTAAAGAAGTATTTACCTCAAAAAATGTTTTTTTGTTTATTTTAGTAATTATTATTTAATCGTTCGGCAAAGTTAGTATTTTTTGTACGCTTACTAACTAGATCTTAATATCCAAACATTACTCAAATTATCTTACACATCTCATTCCGCTTTCTGCTGCCTCACAACAGCTTCCAAACTGGGGATGCCATAGTCCCACTGGCTTTTGACGCTTGGGTCTTTTGGAAAGTTTCACATAAATGAATAATATTACGTACTGTACCGACATATTTATGTTTATTTTTTGTAATTTTATTCACAATCTTTTGCATGATTTTATGTATTTTGGAAGCATGTGTGATTTATCCTTTTAGCGGCTTTGTTGGAAACATGTTATTTGAATGGACGCCCTGAAAATGGGCAGCAATATTCTATTAATTAATGTCCCTACCTAAGGGTTGCGGATAAGGCTAGGTCTACGGCTTTATTTGCATTCTTCCCCCAAACTTCCCCTAGCGAGTATTTTATTTCCCCGATTATGCGTACATAAATCGGTTATCCTCGCGAAGGGCTGACCGTTAAAACAATAAGGATTTGCGAGTTGTTTCATATTATTTATGAGCCCAGTTATTGTGAATACTCCCGGTCATTACCATAAATCTGCTTTGCGAACCTTTCATTGATGAGCTGTGACTCCGGAACTGCAATCAAAGGGTTCCCTTTGCAGGGGGCCTAGTTTCTATCTTTCGGTTTCACAAACAAGCACGTTTGCCGTTTAACCTTTCTTGACGGTGCTGTCAACTAAGCGGTCACAGTTTGTATTTACTGAAATATCTTTGTAAATATACTAAACATAGAGTTAATATTTTGGGTATTCCTCCACAATACATTTATGTATTGGATTAAATAAATACAACATATAAATATTTACTGAGTGTACAGCGCCGGAGAGCGAGGAAGTTCTTAGCACGGTAAGGGGAAGGTTAATAAGGATTCGTAACGTAGGTACGGACGTTGTGAGAGATAGAGACTAGGCCCCGTACCATTACTCTCGGTTTGAATAAAGATTTTTCAATGGACGTTTTTCACATACTTTGATCTTTTTCATAACGTAAAAAGTGGCAACGTTCTTTTGTTTGAGGTAATTTGAGTACAGCTTTGTTTTATAGTTTAGTACAGCGCCTTTGAGGTGATATTTCATTAAAATGATGCTCTGACAATTCGCCCAGTATTGTTCATGATGCTGTTTTCTGTATCAGCTATATTTTACGATTTCGTATATCTACAAATTGTGGCTGCAGCTTTGTAATTAAAGCGTTTGTTTTTATTGGCTTAATATTAAATGTATGTTTGCTCTGTGTATTCGAGAATGCTTATTAAGAGGGTATTACCAGAGAATCCCGGAAATTAGTCATTTTTAAATGAAATTCTAGACGTATTCACTCTTTTTTACAAAAAAAACATAAATTGATTTTGAAAGATTGTTATTTTATCTAGTACACGCCGTTTTAAAATTTTGAAAAACTAAGTTTATTTTAAATATACTAAAGTTATACCGTTGGTCGTTGGCAGATTTGTTCAATTTTCAAACGATAAATTCACCATCTACCAAACACAGTTTTCAGAAATTTATATTACGTTAAATTAAAATCATTAAAAAATAAATCCGAGAACGTGTTTTGTGACAAAAATACCTTAGTTTTTATATTTATTTAAGGTCTTACAAACTAAAATATTTCAAATTTTACACACTTTTTTTGTTTAGACATTATTGGAAAATCATAAATACTTATGATCAAAAAATACTTACAAGCAGTACACGATATTTAATAATGTATCATCGAGCGTTTTTAGCATTTTTGTTGCTTAATTGAATATAGGTATGTGTTAAAGCAAGTTTTGAATGAAATAAATCGATATTATGTTTTTAATTAAAAAAAAATAATAGGGGAATAATCGATCTTTCTCATCGGAACCTGTACAGTTGCAAGCATTTTTAAACTTTTATTCTCAGCCGCTGGTCAATCGCTCTTAAGAGTCCAAACTAACCAAATCCAGTGAGCTTTGTGATTTGGAAGGGAATGGCGAAGGAGAAGAAAAGAATTCCAAAATAACCTATCTTCTAATGAATCACTTATTCACAATTATCCCTAAAATTCCCAGAACTTTCTCTACGTCTTCTTCTTTAAAAGCCCCTTCACTCAGCATCCCCAAAAATGACATTGGGTTTAAGGGAAATTATTTTCCTCTGGGCCTCATGTGTAAAAAAATAAATAAATAAAATGGCTTTCCTATCGGATTACATTACTTGTTTTCTGCCCTACAATGAAAAGCGGTATTGTCAAAATATTTGCCTAGTCAAATTTACAGTTGACACTCTTGTTTCACCAACATCCCAATTTCTCGTTGTCAAATATTTGGCGTTCTGTTTGTGTGATTTTGTTTTTTTGACGGAGGTCATCGTGTTAGAAATATTATTCTGCATTGCGGAGTGCCGGTGTTTTAATAAATGTAGTAGAATTGTATTTTGTATTTAACTCCCTGGACAACGTTTTCAGTTCACGGAAACATTTTAAAGCAACTTTTTAAAGCCAACGCTCATAGCGTGGTACTTTTAGTTTTAAAAATGTAATACAATTATCGATAATTCACCCAATTATTTATGATATAATCACAGAGGCATAGTTAAAGTCACGTGGAAAATTGTTTTTGACAAGCTTTCGTAATGATTCACTATTTTCACTCGGTAATTACTAATTACATTAATATTATTATTATTTAAGCTCATTATTTGTCCTTCAATTTATAAACCCCTAAAAAATTTGGCGTATTTTGTCAGAGACTAAAAATATTCTCGCTTTGCAATAAAATCCAAGTAAATGGATTATTTGTTAACTTATCCGAAAACTAAAAACTATTTTCTAAAGGTGATGAAATAGGCTTTCAAATTTTCTCATTAGAAATAACCATGTAATTTTTTAATATAAAATTTTTGGATGAAAACTTTAAAAAGTTTTAAGAATGGCTTACTTTACGTTTATATAACTAAAATTATTGTTAATGAAAAAAAATAAAAATACATACATATTTCAAAAATACATCTCCATAAAATTGAATAAATACCTCGATTCTTTTTCAATAATAGATAGTTCCAAACCAATATGGCTTTCAAATAAAAAAAAGCTCAGAACTATTACTTCAAGACTTTCAAATTACATAAATAACGAACTAAACAAAGATCCAAAAAAATTACTTAAAGTTTTAGAAGCGATAGGAGTGCGAGGACGTTTTATTAAGCCAGGGACAAACACAGCGTTAAAAGCGCCGGCGTTATTTGGCTTGACCTATTTTACCACATCGCTCGCCATACATTTACAATGGTAATCTATGGCGAGGGATATGCTGAAATAGGCCAAGCCAAATAACGCTAGCGCTTTTAACGCTGTGTGTGTCACTGGCTTGAATCTTTTGAAGAACTATCTTAGTGATCGTAAAATTCAGGTCAAAATAAATGGAAAATTCAGTAAAGTGGAAACATTGTCTTAAGGGGTACCACAGGGCTCTATCCTAGATCCAACACTTTATATTTGTAAGTGAGATGACAAGTGTGGTGTCATCCGCATATGCATACATACTGTTTTATAAAAGAAAAGACTTTATTCATAAGAGCGACAATAATAGATATTTTAAAATATGTACTTCAGATTTTTTGTATTATTATTTAAATGTTGTAATTTCTTTAATAACAATTTGGGAGGCGGGAATGGTACCGCCGCCCTGGAAACAATTTATTGGATAACCAACAACTCTGTCATAGGTCACCCCATGTGGTTCGCTACGTTTGGTGACTTTACAGGGCCCGGGTTCATGGGGTTTGGTGACTTTACTGCCCGGGTTCATGGGGTGAGGTTTGTCTACATCATTTGATCCCCAGATTCCTACCCACCCCTCGTACCTTTTTCCCCCAGAACTTCTCTCCTTTCTTTCCTTAAAAATACCCCCTACACAGTATCCCCAAAGATGACATAGGCTCTGAGGGAAATTATTTTCCTCAGAGCCTTCTGTGTGGAGGCTAATGTAAAAGAAAATCTGATTTTTTTTTTTTTTAAATGCACGTCGTAAAAGACGCACTTATTTTCCTAGAAATATTTCGACGACGCAGATCGAAAGAGAACGGTGATAAACGACATATTTAACTCATTTTTGGATTTATCGTCCTTCGCAGCATCTCAAATTTTCACTATCGATATTTTTTTGAGAATGAAGTAATTTGGTGTCCGCCGCAAGTTCTGAACTCAACCGGTTCGATTTGAAACCGAAACCACGTTAAAGCGTTAAAAAGTACGGTTGTTGGAGGATGTTGCTAAAAACTTTATAAATAAATGTTAATTTTCATGGTTGATTTAACGATTAAAATCTCAAATTGTAATATTTGAATTTAATGAAGACAATATTATGGAAACTTAATCGAAAATCTGAAACATCGCTAATATTGTCTTCATTTATTACAATTTGACGTTTTACTCATTATGTTAAAAATGATAATAAATATTCATGTCGATGTCGCATATTAAATAAAAATTGACACATTTATCCAATACACCATCTAGATAGCATTTAGTTCGGGTTTGAATATTGCAATCATACATAAAGTTAGCAGCCAATAAAAAAATATGCGTTAAGAAAATGAAGATAATGTTGGTTGGAACTCTCAGTCGAAGTATGATACAGTTAAATATGACAGAATCGGATAGGGACAAATCGATCGAACTTCTTTCGAATAATTTTTTTTCTCTGATGATTATTTTGACGATATGAAGGAATGTTTGATGAAAAATGTGAGAAAAATGATTTTTTTCGAAAATATCTACTTTTGTGGAGCGTGTAACTCAACAACGGCTGGGAATTCGAAAATTAGGTATAGGATAAAAGTTGTAGATAATTTTATGAGCTTTCATTCATTCTGATTCAAATTTTCCCCTGCGACGCAGCGTTTTTGAGATATAAGCGGAAACCCGAATATTGGGACCTCCCCCCACCCCAGCTCACCACCTAGAAGCCAGGACTTTTGGTATGTTCACACCCTAAGTATCCTGAACAAGTTTCTGAAGGAATCGCTTAGGTACCTGCTCAAGCACTCTACATCTTACTCCTTGATTCGACTAAATATGATCAATTCCTTGTACAATACATATTGTTGTATAAAAATACAGCACCCTTTATTATGATTGTTATTGATCTTGAAACGAGGGAACCCGCATTAGAAATATGACACATCATTTTTCACATTCGTAAAAGTAGCTTTGAAGTAACGGTAACCCGTTAGGCATCAATTATTGTTATTATTATTATTTGTCCTCAATGTTTGCAGAATAGTCTCATAATGCTTTATTTTATTTCCCACCCTCGTTATGTTTGATTTATCCGCGCAATCACGGATGCCATTGTCACCATTTAAATGGGATGATACAAAGGGCATTCCGCCCTTTCCCGGCAGGGGAGTTGTTCATGCCCTTTGAAGGGTACAAAATATGGGAAATATTCGACAACTTAAATATTTAATTGCGACATCAATGTTTTCACTTCGATTTTTTTTAATGGGGACTAGAATACAATTATGTATGTTTAGACACGCTCCCAGCGCCACGCTTTCGGAACTGACGGTCACTTAGAAAATACAAACAAAGATTATTTATTATTTGTGTTTTTATTTTCCACCAATTCATTGTGTGTGTTTGCAATTGGAAATAAATTATTTTTGATTGAATAAAATACATGTAGGTAGTATAGGCGAACAATTTTAAAGGTGACACGTTTGAATGTGCTTTTGCACACCTGTAGTATCGCAAAATTTAAAAGTTTTTCGATGTAGTTTGGAACAAGCGCCCGCAGTCCACTCTTACCTTGCCCAAATGCCCAAAGATACTGATGTTGGGGTACATAGCGAATTTTATCAATTCCGTTTAAATTTTGGCACACGTGAATCGAATTCGACTTCTCTTTATGTTTATTTTGTTTGTTTCAAATAGTTCATGCATAGTATAAATATTATGGTATTGCCAGTTATAAAAAGTAGCAAAAACGCACAAAATGAAAATAAAATTCGCACAGGATGGGAATTGACATTTAACATTAATTACATACGTTCTCGTTAATAATTTTACCATAAAAATAATATGATATTATAATTATAAAGTTTATACTTTTCCTAAGTTATATTTTTAGAACTAAAAGGTGTATTAATATATCCCCCTTTTTGTGAAAATGTTTTTTAACGGTTTATTAACAAATAAAATCTAATAAGTCTAAATTTTGAATGAAAGAGCTAGGTATAATGCCAGTAGCCGAAATAACAAATGGTAATATTTTTATAGTCTGAGAATGCCAAATTCTTTTAATCTCATTTCCTAAATCTGTATATTTTCTTATCTTTTTAGAAACAGATCTTTCAATATTACAGGAATTTGGAATATACATCAATGATATAAGTTATTTTTTAAATTTTGTCATGTAAAATAGTTGTAGTATAGTTTTATCATAATATATTTTACAAAAATGAATTAGTTTCGTATTCATAATATGCTACTGTATTACGACAGTCAATCAAGTTATGTTTAATTACCAAACTTTGGTGAATCCTTTTTAAATCCTAATTGTGCCTAATACAGAAGATCCTAATATTATATATTCTACAGTTTCCGGAAAAGTCATACATTTTCTACATAAATTATAATTATTATGACTTAACAATTTTTTTGTTTCATTATTTTATTTTTTTCGAAATTGATGAAGTTATTTTTTTAAATGTGTTGGTTTTATCTATTTAAAGTCACAAAAATGATAATCAATAACTCGTATGAAAATGTCGTATACGACAAGTACAACATAAAACAAATTAGTTATTTCAAATCGCATCTTATCGACAAATGATGAGTCCACTGAAGAGTTATATTGCACGGAAATGCCAAGTGATAGTGTAAATACTAATGTGTAATATTTTTGTAATAATTTTAATTGTGAATGATGTGATTTATTTGCCTGTTGTATTGTTGGTGCTTTATTTATCAGACTCCTTAAATCTAATCTGATAAGGGTGTGTGTGTGACTTGTCAATGATTCATTTCTAATCATTTTATCGGAAAAACTTCACTGATAAATTTTGTTACCCCCACTAAAAGGCATTTCTTCAAAGGTGTCTACTCTTCGGTACCTTCTTGGCGTCTGCCTTTATCATGTTTCAAAACCTACTGAAAGTGAAGGTTTTTAAAATTATTTTTTATTTGTTTAATATTTGTATGTTTTTACAATAAGTACATATTTTTTACATTTTACAGTGTTGCAAATTAGTGTAATAATATATAATTTAATCAAACATACTAATTGAGGTTGTCTGTGCGTTAGTCCTGCGTGAAATCTTTTTCAATGAACTCAAATGCATTGAAAATGAAATTGCCTTGAATTTATTTAAGCTTTATCAGAGGTACAGGTATCAGGTCGAGTGTACAAAATATCACCAATCTTGGAATAAAACTGTAGATTTTTATAATCAATTGTACACGGAGAAAAATGTTATTCTAAAATACGATCATTTTATTCGTAAAAACGGTTAAAAAAGGGAACTGAAGTTCTTACGAACAAATTAACAGGGTTTCAATGTTTATTAGCGGGATCATGTAAGCATAATGAAATTACGTATACCAACAAATTATTCTTACATTTTCCCGCCAATAAACATTGAAACACTGTTAATTTGTTCGTAAGAACTTCAGTCCCGTTTTTAACCGCTTTTACCTATTTTCGAATAACATTTTTCTCCGTGTTCTCCGCCCTTCACCCGCCACAGGGCCCAGACACTCTCCTTTATATAAATAGATAGGTAATATATATGATTTTAGATTTTCACGGCCAAAAGTATTATTGTGATTTATTTTTGGGGTATTACGCCATGTTGGGCTAACTCCTTGTTAGGAGTAGGAGTTCACATTACACATCTGCCCTGATGATGGACACTGCAATGCTGTCCAAAAATGTTGTCTAAATAAGGAGGTATGATAATACATATCTGTTAAATAAATTTGCACAATATTTGAACATCGCCTTTAAGATGATTTTTTACAGAAACGGCGCTATACAAAATCAGCAAAATATTACTATCCATCTTCTAACTATTTATATAAAGTCTGCGTCGGGCGTGCGACACGGAAATGATTTTTATACAAATATACATCGAGATTGGTGAAATTTCGCAAACTTAACCTTAAAAACAAGAGGAAGGTCACTGTCTACACCTGATTTCGAAATACTCATGCTAAAGCTCGAGGACTTCAGCTAGTCAAGTATAAAATAAACATCTGTAGTATTATTACATAATATATATTTCGACCGGTCAGTGGTTGAGTGGGCATCGCGTTTGGGTCCCACCCAGGCGTTCCGTGTTCGATTCCTCGGCTGGCTAAGTCCTCCATAACAACACAAGCAACATCTTCCGGTTAGTGTGGTGGTAGTAGGAGATTTTCAAATGTTGTTGGGTTATTCGTAACCCAGGAATGTTTGTCTTTCTTTAAAAAATATATATATATATCGATAACGGAAATTTGAAATGCTCTAAAGGGCAGAAATCCAAAAATGAGTTTTAATCATTTTTCTCTTTCGATCTGCGTCGTCGAAATATTTCTAGGAAAATAACGCCGTTCTTCCATTGAGCTACTTTCAAGCGACGCGATCGCCGCTCATCTGTACCTTCCATACTATTATTAGTGTTTATAAACGCCGCTTGGGGCAGTACTTGCAAAACAGTATGACAGGTAGCGGGTAGCGCCGATTCAGTCGCTTTTAAGTAGCTGCGTGAACGAAGGGCGTAACGCCCATCGTTCACGTAGCTATTTACAAGCGACGCTACCGCTACCTGTCAAACAAATTTGCTAGTGTAGCACCTAGCGGCGTTTTCAAACACTAATAATAGTATGGAAAACACAGACGAGTGGCGATCGCGTCGCTTGAAGGTAGCTCCATGGAAGAACGGCGTAACTTATACAACGTGCTTTTTAAGAGAATTCTTTTAATAAAAATTGAAAATAAATTAAAGTCCATTATTAAAGAAATTTACAAAAAAAAGTTATTCTGAAAGATCGATTTTTAAACAATGTTATTTTATAATAAAAAAAAACATTACAAAAAAATTCTATCGCTTTCCTGAACAATTAACATTTTGACCTTTATAGCATTTCAAATTTACGCTATCGATATAATCAATAGTATAATTGAATGACAAAATGCATATTATCATTTTTATTTTAGCACAGTAACCTAATTTATCGAATAAGGAATAGGATTTAAATCCAGATTAAAGCGGTGAAGTTGATTTATATTTGTTTGACATTGATTGAGCCGCCGTTAATAGGTGAAAAGTGGAAATACAAATAAGTATGTACGTCAAGGATGGAACAAGTGGGTCAAATCTCCGGTTACTCGCGAAATAAAAGTACCTGCCTCAATTCGCCGACTCAAAGGAAAGTATGCATTCAAAGATCTTTATAAATAAGTTATTTGAGGTATTCTGCCATTCAGCACTATCTGGCAGTTATAGCAGCTGGCAGATCTCAAAAGGGGAGCCAAAACAATATAAGTGTTCAAATATTGAATCAGAGAAATACGATAAATTAGGCTTTATCAAATTACATCAATCACGGAAATTTGTTTTTTTTTACATTAGGTCCACACAGGAGGCCCTGAGGAAAATAATTTCCCTCAGGGCCTATGTCATCTTTGGGGATGCTGTGTGGAGGGTATTTTTAAGGAAAGGACGAGAGGAAGTTCTGGGAAAGAAAAAGTAATGAGGGTTGGGTAGGAATCTGGGGTTCACTGTGTCTAGATTATCCGCCGCCAAGACCTAGACAAACCTTACCTTATGGACCCGGGCACCCCTGCTAAGTCACCAAACGTAGCGAACCACTTGGGGTGACCTATGACAGAGGTGTTGGTTATCCTAAAAATGGTTCCCGAGGCGGCGGTACCTATTCCCGCCTCCCAAATTCTAAAGGATAAAATGTTAATTGTTCAGTAAATCGAAAAGAAGTTTTTTTGTTTGTTTTTTAAATCATATCCTAAATAATCTCCTTATTTGTAGACCTATAATTATACGTTTTTATATTTTCACGGCCAAAAGCATTTTCGTTGTTTGTTTTTGGGGTGTTATGCCGTGTTGTGCTACCTCTTTCTTTAGCCGACGTTTCGGACAGCGTTGCAGTGTCCATCATCAGGGCAGATCCGGCAGATCCGTACAGATTAACACTACAAATTCACATCGACGGATCTGCCGGATCTGCCCTGATGATGGACACTGCAACGCTGTTCGAAACGTCGGCTAAAGAAGGAGGTAGCACAACACGGCATAAAACCCCAAAAACAAACAACGAAAAAAAAACCTATAATTATGATTTATTATTATAAAATAATATTGAATAGATATATCAGAATACTTAATTTTTTAATTTTTCTGAAAAAAATCCCTTTAAAATGCGCACCTCGAAAGATACCCTTCCTATAATTTCCATTTTCCTATAAATATAGATCGAAAAAGAAAAGAAAAAACAGTGAAAAACTCTTCCTATAAATTCCATTTTCCTATAAATATAATTTTTTTTTATTTTTTTTATTCTTCATTTGAACACCCGCTAAACTGCCAAAGCAGTTTGTCAGCAGGTCAATTTAACAATAATTATAATATAATGATTATGTACACATATTACAAGAAACAATAATTTGCAAAATAAGTACAGAAGAATAACTTATGATATAATAACAATACAAAGGCACATGGAAAAACATAAAGAGGAATAACTTTTAAGTATCTACAAAATAACGGCATAAAATATTCAGAGAGACAGTTTTAACACATGCAGATTACTCATATTTATATTTATACATAAGATAAGATTACAAAAAACTATCAATATAAAAAATCTTGATCTATTAACCATTTTTTAATTTTGGTTTTTAGTTTGGTGGTGCAATTTGATTGATCTTTTATGTGCATTGGAATCTTATTAAATATGGTAGGTACAAGAAATGGAAACAGAAAAGAAAAAACAGTGAAAACGACATATTTAACTCATTTTTGGATTTTTTGTCCTTTACAGCATTTCAAATTTCCTCTATCTACATATTTTGTTGAGAATGGAGTAATTTTTTATTTTTGAGGTATTATACCGTGTATAATATGATGTTCAAATATCGTGCAAATTTATATAACATATTCGGCCTTACTAAAAAAAAAACACTCCGCGGCCGTTAAACGGTGTTTTTGTGAATCTTTAGATATGACAACGCCGTATTTTCTTGTTCAAATTGGAGTTTTCATAATAATCCGCTAGGTGGTGTGATTGATGCGCCTGCGCATTGCTTTCCCGCTGAATAAAAATAGCCGCGAATGCAGAATAAAGTCGGTCGCGATTTTGTATGTGATTAATATGATGTTTTCGTTAATGGTTTCAATATTTATGACTAATTCGCACTAATATTTATGTAATCAATATATTTACTATTAATTTGTGTTGTTTTTCGTTAGTTTAAGTCAAATTGTGGCACTAAAATCGTCTGTTCTAAATTAAGCTGTCAGAAAATGGTTCATAGGTTATGTTCAGAAATAATTTGCATTTTAAGATCTTTATTTTATTATAAATTCTTGAAAGTGATGTTTTTTGGTGACTAAAATGTCTAATACATATTTTAGTAAACGTATCAAAGAAATTAATGCCTTAAGATGTGCAAGCAATGTATTCAAACGTATGTTTTTTTATTGTAAATTTTTGGAAATGAAAAGCTAATTTCAAGATTTTTTTATATTTTTTTATTGTTTGAAGGAGTAAAAAGTGAGGTGACAGATTTATTTTAAAATCATTAAATTAAAGGACTGTGTTTTTTGAATTTTGAATTTTTCCAAATATTTCAATGTTTT
This sequence comes from Limnephilus auricula, assembly GCA_951813805.1. Taxonomy (NCBI): domain Eukaryota; kingdom Metazoa; phylum Arthropoda; class Insecta; order Trichoptera; family Limnephilidae; genus Limnephilus; species Limnephilus auricula. Next base: position 6,462,962 of record OX638396.1, read on the forward strand.
AATAGAAAGTGTTTGGGGTAAGTGAGTTTTTTTTTTTCAACTTGATGTTTGAATCTTAAAATACTACAGTTTTTAAACATTTAAGTATATTTTAGATATGAAAATCTTAAAGGTAATTATATTTTGGTTCTAAAATGGTATTTGTTTTTACGACATCTCAAAAAATAATAAATATATAGGACATTAAAAAAAGAAATTCTAAATTCGTTGAAAATTACAAATGGAACAAATATATACAACAGATAAACTACCCTCCTTGGCCGTGTAAGCAATGTACATATCTTTCCATGAAAAAAATTTTGTCAGTTCTTAATTAGTAAGGATTCTTCATACATGGTTGTTTGACCACTGTACAAATTTTTCAGAAAGTTTATTAGTAAGGCTGGTAAAATGGCGACGTTGTCAGATCAAAACCATATATTTTGTTTAGTAAGAATTTGAAAAACGAAATGTACAGACTTTACACAACGTGCTACAGAAACACCGTTTAACGGCCGCGGAGTGTTTTTTTTTTAGTAAGGCTGATTATGTATTATCATTGATTGATAGCGACTAGCTACCGGAATGACTAATAGTTTTCCCTTCTCCGATTCCGATGAAATGCGATAATAAAGGTTATCTTTATTTTTTTTTATAAATATTCATCAATAGGTGTTAAGTATTACGCGTTATCTTACTTTTCGTAGGTATTATATTTATTTTAATTTTTTATATTTACGAAATTTGGTGTCAATATAGGTTGTGATGAATGTATGCTGCATCACTAATTCAGATTGACTGAATTTATTTCGTATTTATTTCGTTTTGTATCAATATTTCCCCACTAACTAAAACCGTCAAGAAACAATACTCACTAAAATGTACTAATTTATAGGTAGGTACTTTATCGCTCGTTTGAATTCTTCACGCATCAGTTCCAATTGTCGCTTGTTTGAATTCTTCACACATCAGTTTCAATTAGGAAAATAATTATTAAAATAATCCACGGTTCAAATATTATTTTGTAGGTAGGTGGGTTCTTTAATACTTTCTTAATTCTATCTGTTCCATTTTTGAAAATGACACTTACGTTGAAAGCAAATCCGAGTTACGCAGGACAAATTCATTATTAATCATTAATTTTTGATGTGGGAAGGAATCGAACAATGGGCTTTTGCAAAGGACGTTCGGACGGCCAAGCCCTTCGAGACGGCTTCAGTTGAAAACCGTTGTCTGTAGGCATTATGGTATTATTATTGCAAAGTATATTTACATTAAGAGGGTATAACCAAACAATACCGGAAATTTGTCCTTTTTAAATCAAATTCTAGATGTATCGACTCTTTTTTTACAAAAAAACGTAAATTGATTTTGAAAGATTGTTATTTTATCTGGTAAACGCACTTTTTAAATTTTGAAAAACTAAGTTTATTTTTAATGTACTAAGGTTATACCGTTGATCGTTGGCATATTTGTTAAATTTTCAAACGAAATATTGTATTATACAACACGAATTTCTGATCATACAGCAAAATCAGTCAATACATAATCTAGTAAGGACACTTTTCAGAATTTTAATTTTAGTTCAATTAAAATCATTAAAAAATAAATCCGAGAACTGGTTTTGTGGCGAAAATACCTCAGTTTTTTTTTAATTTATTTAAGTTCTTACAAACTAAAATATTTCTGATTTTTTTACACGCTTATTTTGTTTAGACATTATTGAAAAATCATAAATATTTATGATCCAAAAATACTTACAAGAACTACACGATATTCAATAATTTATCATCATGCGTTTTGAACATTTTTATAGCTTACTTGAATGTAGGTATATATTAAAGCAAGTTTTGAATGAAATAAATCGAAATTAAATGTTTTGTTTAAAAAAATTGATACGAAGAATAATTGATCTTTCTCATCGGAACCTCCCTGTACAGTTGAAAGCACTTTGGAAACTTATTTCTCAGCCGCTGGGCAGTGGGTCTTAAAAAATGTGAATCCAATTTCAAGTTGGAGACTAAAGATTATGATGTGTTAAAAAGGAAAAGACAACAATACAATTTATAAGAAACTGGTTGATTTAGAATTTATATATATATTCGATTTGGTTGAGGCTTCGTGACAGCGGAAAAGGTTATGTGACTTTATTGTGTGAACTGCATTAATAATATTATTAATTAAATTAGTAGAGTGAGAAAAATCCGAGGCCGGCGAAAGAAATATTTCCACGGTGTCTTGAACATTCCTTCTCGGCATGCAGTGGCAACCTATTTGTTGGGAAATGTTAATTGTACTGCATGCTATTTTTATTCGGTTCAAACAAGTTTCCTTAACCCGTTTAATCACAGGAGACCATATTTGTCCCAGCTCACATAGGTCTCACAGAAATCGTTGTTTCTCCCTTACTATCATAGTCAGAAATGTGATCTAAACGATATTGGAAAGAGAATACAACAAACTATATATTCAAATCTGAAAGAAAACCACAAAAAAATTAAAATTTACCCCTTTCTGAAATCAAAGTTTCCGATAGCAATTTAAAAAAAAATTATGGAACTTTGTGAATTTTTTAAGATTTTTTTTTACATGAAACGAAAAAAGTGAGGTGACAGTAAGGTTTATAATTCATTTATCTAATGAAATTAGTAGGTGTTTTATTTTTTTTCATTATCAGTAATTTTAGTTAGAAAAAAAAGTAAAGTGAGCCATTTTGAACACTTTTTAAAGTTTTCGCAAAAAAAAATTTATTAAAAAAAATACATAGTAGTTTTTAATATGGATATTTGAAAGCCTATTTCATCACCTTTCGAAAACAGTTTTCAGTTTTCAAATACGTTAACAAATGTTCCATTTATTTGGATTTTATTGCAAAGCGGGAATATTTTTAGCCTCTGATAAAATACGCCAATTTTTTTAAGGGTTAAAAGTTCATTTCACATTCCGATTGATGATGACTGTGCTCAGAACTTCAATATCATGACATGATTTACTATACTCGTATTTCAATAAATAAAATCACTAAGATGTCATTAACTGCATCCAAATATATATACACTTGCCGATGGGGGCGGTGGCTTAGTTTAATATTATTGAAAATGCACAAAACACGTAACAAGTTCATGGAAGAAGAAATCAGGGACTTTCCACAAAGAATGATTTATTTGGTTCGGGTTTTGTCCAGACGCCGAATAACAGAATAATATGAATAACAGAGTAGTATGAAATGATAGATAATACGCTTTTTTCCCCAGATATCTGATCTGATATTATTAATACCCTAGCGACTATATGGTTGAAATTTAAGAACCCCCACTTCGAGTACATCTCTTACGCTGCGCCTTATGCAAAACCATCTTCGTACGTGAAGTTTGTTATCAAGTTACGCGGAGCGGGTTTTTAACTGCTAGTGTAAATAAATACGGTTAAAGAACCTTAGAATAAAATGTCAGAATTAATTAGAACATTATCCACAATTTAATAAAGACATGTGAACCAATTTAGAAAGAGATGGATAGATTACATGCTGAAAAAATTGACCCAAAAGAAGTTTTATAATTATTGAATTTGTACTAATCTTTTCCTTTTCTCTGATTTCTTCGGTATTTTTTGTTTTATTTTTTCTGATTCTATAATTGTTGTATTCATTATTACTTATTACCCGATTCTAAACATTTAAAAAAAAGTTGTTAAAGAACCCGTTGAACTGCTATCTGGCAGTTTAAAGGGTCTTTATTATAATATAATAATAAATATAACTTTAAAAAAAAAGGAATATAAAAAAGACGTTTTACGAATGTTAATATAGCAAAACTGGATTGTCTCTCTGGTCCTTGCCCTTCGAAGCAATGGCTTGATGGTTACGGAACATCGCCTTGCACTGCGGTGCAGTTACTCCTGGACACACTGACCCACAGATTCCTACCCACCTCTCATACTCTCTTCCTTCCCAAAACTTTCTCTCCTTCCTTTTCTAAAAATACCCTTCACAGAGAATTATTTTTTTGGGATCCCCCTGTGTAGATCAAGTGTAAAAAAAGTCTTAAGTAATTTGTAATTTCCGAATTGCCTAGTTTGTAGAACAGTTCAGCTATACTATCGTTAAATTACAACCCCGTAATCGACTTTAACAAAGCCAACAATGTTGACTTTATCGTAAAATTAAAATGTTTTTTCCGCTTTCATTTCGCCCCGCACGACGCCTTTATATTTGCATGTTCCATAACCTCTCGTTAATTGTTTATCGGGATAAGAATAATAGAGCTCATCCAGCGCTGACCCGGGCGGCCTCCCTCCCTTTCGGTTCGACACCCCGCTGCCGCCCAGGCCGCCCTAACTCCCCCCTCCCCCGCCCCCGCCCTTATACTCTCCAACCACCCTACGGCTCCAGCCCTCAGCCCCGAGCCCGCCATTCGTCCCCGCCCCACCGGACAGATCGCACGTAGTCGTTCGCCTCGTAGCAAAACACTGCTACGCCTCTCGCCTACGACAAGTCAGTCCCGGCTACGACAGTTCCGTAGATCCTTCTACGATAGTAAAAAAATGATTAAAATCTCAAAATAATTTGACCGCGCAAACAATCACATTTGACATGCGCGTTTTTGTGCATTTTCTTTGACAAGTGATTTCTTTGTGTTGTTTTTAATTACAATCTTCCGAATGTTGAAATCTGTGCTTCTGTAATTTTCATAACACCCGTTTTGTTATTTCATGTGTTTTCGGAAGATATACAAAAGGTTGTGATCGTACCTTCTGTTGTGTGAGAAGTTGAGCTGTCGCTTCCCGCGACTGCTGCATTTTCTTGTGAACAGGTGACTTACTGTGTCAAAGTGTTTACCTCGGAAGGTGGGACAATTTTATATTTATTTTATTAAAATGCATGGGCCTCTTATTTATAATTTTTTGATTTTGCTTTTTAACAACTTTCTTATCTGTGACCAAGTGGAAGTAATGCTGAATACCTTCAACAATTTTTATTATTTGATGCGTTTGTGTTGCACACAGTTTGTGTTTCGATATGCTTCATTAAATAATAAAATAATGTTTAAAAAAGTTGTTTAGAACATTTCAAAACGATTTTTATCTTGTTTTATCGTGGTTTTTATTCTTAATGGTTGATTATTCATTTCGAAACTAAATTCCCAGTTCCAATATTGTGACAATTAAAATTTACAATGCATCGATAACAGTTTTTTTTTTATTTTTATATACATGTTTCAAATAAATGTATTAATACTCCCAAAGAATCAATAATATTGAGTGTAGATAATGTCACAATATTACACCTTGGCCCGTCTAATTATGTCTAATCATTGCGATAAGGCTTCTTGCATTTAGACTTTTACAGTCGGTTGTATCTAATGAACTCATTTTTCTTTTGTCTCGCGATAAATGACAACACGCGAGCCGATGATAGCTCACCAACCGTGGCGGACTGTTCCTTTCTATTTCTGAGACAATGATGACCCACCTGAACTCTCTAAAGATGTCTGAATATGTAATCATAAAATGCCTTTAAAGCTGAAATATAATTATTATATCCGCTACTATTTGTCAATTAAAAAAACAAGAAATTATTACAAAAAATAGTGTCAGTCGACGTACGACGGGCGATTGACGTTTTACTCCTGGTATTCCGAAGATGAAGGGAGATATTTAATGAAACCTAAATAATGTTTTCAATTTTAGTGAGTTGTTATTAATTCTCTCATTTGGTTTTGTCTGATGTGGCATCCCTGTAATTTCCATATTTCCGGAGGCATATTCAACATCAGTAAACCCAGCGATATTAAATTTGTGAAATATTGTTTCAACCCAAATAGCAGGTGAGCCAATTTGGTGTCAGAGTGAGTCGAATGTTATTAGGTACGTTCCCGGTATCACCTCTCAAATAATATTCTAGTGAACGGAAACAGCGGCATTCCTGCCTTCGCCCATTTCGACAATCGCTGGTGATGTTTCCGAGAAAATACTTATTGCTTAGTCAAATCGGCAAATTTCTTTCATTAATCATCACGCCATTTCCTAGTGGGCAGAGATGATGAAATGCTATCCAACTCTGTCTTGGTGCACGCGTTTCTTGCTTCATTCACTTTCATGCATACTCTTATATTAACCGACTCTTGACATGACCTCCTGGTAAGTATTGTCCTTGATGCACATTTTCGTGCTATGACTTCCTACGCCATGCATTCTCTTGAGAATTTCTCTCTCTTTGTGCTCACATCATTCGGCTTTGAATTAATTTTTAATTTATTCATTTATAATAAGGTCATTATTATACAAATCAGGCTGCATTAAGTTGACTTACGTCCTTACGTCGCCAGTTTAATGCCTCAATACCAAACACTAGAATTTTGTACAATACCTTCAATTCGCTTCCTTTGACAACTTCAATTATTAAGAGCGGAGCACCCGTTCACAGTAGATGTTGGTTTCACGAGAATGGATCGTTTCTTCGACTCATTTTTGTGTAAGTCGACGACTCGTACGTAGAACGAGCTTCCGGCATCTGTTTTGCCTCCTTCATATAATCCGAGCCTCTTCAAGATCGGCATTAATAAATCGCTTCCTACAGCCCCTCCCTCAACCCGCCTGACAGCGCTGCGCAACCGGGTGGCGACATAGTTCCTCTGCCTTTACACTGTACGGACAGATAGGAGCGCTCTTGTGAGGCGTCAAATAAAAAAATATTCAAAAATAGTTTTTTTAAATTTTTTTTTAACAATGTGTCCGTATTAAGGAGGAGGCGCGCCTCTGAATATTTACCCTATTTTTTTACAAATATCTCCGATTTGATAAAGTATATTTTATATTTAATTTATCGGCTTGGGTTTTTTTTTTATCCGGATGTTCCATGTTCGCACAGAAACAGTACGGAACAATCTTCAGTTATCGAATCGGAACCGTTAAGTGTACAGTATTTTCACAAATCGCATCCATATCGCCCGCTCCATCTAATCCGCAGTCCACATGCCAGAGATGAAACAGCTCGGAGATTCGCATCGACTTTATGACGTCGGCAATTGCAACATGTGCATTTTATTATTCATGTCGCAGCATCGACGGTACGTACAAAAACATGTTAGACCCACCAGACGCCCTAGTGTCATCGGAATTTAGTCTAATTGTTTTAACCCCTCAGGCCTCGGGCCTATTTTGTCGGAAGTTCAAAATATTTTCGCTGTTAATAAAACCCAAATAAATTAATTATCTCTGTAACGCTTCTGAAAACTAAACACTTTTTTTGAAAGGTGATGATAAACAAAACGTGAATAATTCGAAGTAAACACATACATTTTGTTAAATATAAAAAAAATTGATTGCAAACATAAAAAGTTAGAAATGGCTCTCCTTACGTTTTTTCTTACTGAAATTACTGATAACGAAAAAAATTGGAAAACACATATTTTATTAGGCATTTGTAATTTAAACGTTATCGTCAAATCACTTTTTGTCGTTTCATACAAAAATAATTAATAAAAAATTTCCAAAGTCTTATAAATTGTTTTCAATCTGCGGTCGGTAACTTTGGTTTCATAAAAGTGTGCATTTTAATTATTTTGCTGTTAAATTTTTCGTTTGAATTGAACGCGAGGTGTTTCCCTATAATATATATTTCTAAACAAGGGAGACACAACGACTTCTTTGAGACCTATATGAGTTTTTCCGAAAATCAAACAAATTATCCCGAGGGGTTAAATTCATCGTGGATAAAATTCGATCTCAGTTGTACATTTTCTTTCATCTCTTTGATTTGGGAAAATAATCGTCTTACCATGGTGTCCTCTCCTGTGGGGAGTTGTCTATCGTTAAGACAATCTTCTCCTTAATGCACAGGTCACCTGCGCACTAGGACCGTGTGGATGAAATAACTGCACAATTTATCAATTTATCTGACGTGATAGAGTTAAGTAAACACCAATTTGAAATATACTTACCTTGACCTGGTACATTTTTTCCTTGGTATCTATTTTCAAAAAAGCAGTTGAACCTCTTTTTTTACTTTTGGAGCAAAAATCACACAAAACCCCGTATTCACGCTATGAACGCCATGCGCCTTTCGAATGCTTTGTGGGGAGGTCCCCACATTTCTAGCTTGCTAGAACATGTTTGGCATTATTTTTAAGTCTTTCTGATTCCAAAATACAGGGTGTCCGAGGGTAGAGTAATTTCGAAAAAAGTTATAAATCTTTTTTACTCCTACCATCATGTAGAATCACCTTCCGAAGTTAAGCACTTTACCCCCGGACACCCTATATTTGCGTGGCCCAACACGCCCCTTGGTTCAACTGGCCCCGCCCAACCTACTACGTCCTTAAGACGAATAATTATGATGCGAATGTTTACATAAATTGATTTGTTTGCCAGCCCGCGACGCGTACATCGCTAAACGAACGTATTCGAGAGATGCTTTCTAAATAATGTTTCTGGAGCATGGTGTCACATTTGGAAGCCGCGCAGCATGCCACAGCATGCCATTTGGCTAGCGACGCGACGCTCTGTTTATTCCGTTTTCCCATTATATGTTATTATTGCGATTACTAAAACCCTTTGTTTTAACTATTAACACGTGTCTTTTTCGTTTCGGCCCATTAGCATTTAGAATAATCGATTACATTGTTATTCGTGTTTGATGATTTTGCACAATCTCAACACTGATGCAGAAAATTTGTTTGTCTCAACGAACTCTCTCGAATAATGTTTCATGTCGTCAAATTGATAATAAATATAAATCATTTTCTGTCAGGAGTTTCTATATTCAACTTAGGAACTTTGATATATGCATTTATTATAATATTTATATTATATTATTATCCCCGATACAGGCGAATCCTAGTGGGATTAATAATTAATCCTAAACAATATATTATAATTGTAAAAAAAAAATTATCACCAAAAAATAAGACAAGACGCCATATTACGTGTCACTTTTTACGATTAAAAAGATATTGTAGAATTTTTTTTTTTTTTTTAGCTCCACACAGGAGTCCCTGAGGAACACAAATTCCATCAGGGTCTATGTCATCTTTGGGGATGCTCTGTGGAGAGTCTTTTTATGGAAAGTAAGTTCTGGGAAGGAAAAGAGGTATGAAGGGTTGGTAGTAATCTGGGGTCAGTGTGTCAAGGAGTGTCGGACGTATGAATCCATTCCTCCCACAACGTTGCAAGGTGATGGGTCCGATTGGAGAGATTAAAGGGTTTCCATCAACCAGTCTCTCCCGATCCGGCCTGCCACGCAAAAAGTGGGCAAACAAATCCGCCTCCAAGACCCAGACAGACCTCACCCGGATTTAGTTTTACCCGTTCGCGAAATCCACCTTTTTATGTAATGTAAGGTGGTTTTACTGAAAGCTGCTGGGTGGTTTTAACTAAATCTCTGCAAAATCCACCTTTTAATGTAATGTAAGGAGGTTTCACTAAGGTGATTCAAAAAATCTCTGCAAAATCCACCTTTTTATGTAATGCATGGTGCTTTCACTAAAATTTGCTAGGTGATTTCACTAAATCTCTTCAAAATCATTATTTTTATTATCTGCTAGGTGGTTAAGTCTATGTTAAGGTTTTTCAATGAATCTCTCGCCGCTTTGTTACAGATTGATCGACTTGTCTGATTTTATTTTGAATGAAAAATGGTTCAATGGTTTTTCGTTATATACATAGTTAAGCATCTTTTGAATCACTACAAAACAGGTTTTACGTAATTTTGTGGACTGTTATTAAAGAAGGGTGGTAATGTGACACGACGATTCCCGCCCACCCACGTTTTGCCTTATTATGAATAAAGCGCTGTTCGCATACATCTTCCATAGCATTGAGACATGAGCCTACGCGGTGCATTAGTTCATTATTTATTACCATGAAATACTTATATGAATTCCTATAGATGACTAAAACATTACAACATGTTCGTGTCCATGTATGCCGTCACCAACTTTTGAATGTCAGCAAATGCCACCGATGTTTTAGAAATACGAATTCGCATAAAATGGATGCTTTGTAATTTATTACATATTTTTCTGTCGGTGGATTGTGTAAGGCCTTTTTACGTATATCATATATGTACATTTTTTTAACATTTATTTATTTTTAACATTTTCCAATCTCTTACATCGCGTACTTGTTCGTTTTGCATTAAGTACTGATGGTATTTTGTCCAATACCAAATATATGACTGTTGTGTTAACTTATGATCATTAATAAAGGTCTCTTTGTTTTTCCCTGGAAAATTTGTAAGAAAATAATAATTTCAGTATACGAAAGGGAACTAGTCAAAATATATTCTAACCACAGATATACAATAATACATCAATGGTTCTAACGAAAAGAGAACACTCATTTTTTTGCCTTTGCTCTGTTTTTCAAATAACTTGATCGTGTTATATAAAACTATTCTAAATTATAATATTTTTTATACGACATTTTTCGGTTGTGTCAGTATAATTTAAAAGAAAAAAAGATCTAAACGTTTTTTTTTTTATTTTATCCCTGGTGAATCGGTCGCACTGGAACAGGAATACTCCTGGTTGGGATGGTACATTCGTATCATATCGTATTATATAATAGTCTTTAAAAAAATTCATTGGAATTTTAAATAATTCTACGAATTTTTCATTAAAACTCGCCGATTTTCGCCGTTTGACTGACACGCTGTAAATTATGTTAAAAAAACTAAGGCTGTTTTTTCGTCGGCGTTTTTATAAAACCGACGATTTGTAGTCCGATTGGAAGTTGATAGATATTTCACCGGTGACCGTGACGAGGGTAAAGGTCAGTGCGGAGGAAGAAATGCGAGAAGAAAGGTTCTGGGCGCCTATAAACAGTATAAACCCAACAGCTGTTGGAGCGGGCATCTCTGACGCATACATTTGGCGCTTGTGTTTTTATTATGTACATATACAAGGCCGGAATCACAGAACAGTTCTCAGGAGTACCTACTCTCAGTGATGAAGGTTAAAATTTAAGTCTTTAGTATTAGATTGAGGGAGCATTTTACCATCCTCTTGATAACTTACCCATACGTATATTTTCGATTTATTTATTCATAAAGGCCGAGTTTTCTATACGGTACTCAAACCTTTTGGCTATTTATCGGATCAGTCAGCCGCTTATTGCGAATATTTATTTGTTTATTAATTAATATACGTTATCCATTGATAAGTTATCAAGAGGATGGTGAAATACCCCCTTAATCTATTTGACACTCGGTCCAAGGTCGCTCTTCAATCTTTAAGACGACCGGTTAGCGAGGTTCGATATAACACCAATCTGATGCTCAAGATCAAATATTCTCTGCTTTAATAAGTAATCACATCCCAGCCATATTTTCATTCATTCTGAAATTAGTTAAAGCATCGTAAATTAACGTTAGGTAACTTTCTGGGAAGTTTTTTTGTGGGAAGATTAATCGCTCGAGAAAAGTCACGCCTGGGTTACCTCGGAAGACGAGCCAGACCTCAAAATCTTGTCTTGATCGCTTTTTAGGTAGGGAAATGTTATAACTTTCTAAACATTATGGCATAGGTATTGTCAAATGGGGTTGCTTTGCCTTTTCATGAACAATGGTCCACATCCTAGTTCATTTTATTTATATGAAACTGCAATCACACTTTTTAGTAACATTCGTTAGGTATCGGTCTATCGGTGTGCACAAACAAATACACTCAAACTTGTCATCTTTAAAAAAATGATTTGCCTGTACATGATATGTGTTTGATAAATTCTTTACTTTTGATGTTTTCTCGAACATAGTCTTGTTGTTCTGTCGTGAAAATAGAATTACCAATCGTTACGTATTAAAAAAAAATCATTACTCGGTTTATCGAAATCTTAAGTCCTTTACTTGTTCCAGTTCAAAGTATCACAAGGCATTCGTTTAGAAACATCTAAGATTTTAGTAATACGTTTATAAGACTTGATTTTAAAAAAACCCGCGGAAAGATAATTTTATTAAGAAAGTTAGGGCAAATTCGACCGTAGGTCCGTTGAATACACAGGGTGTAAGATTTTACTTACGACTTTATTTTAGGATATTCGCCTTAAACAAGTCGTAGTATTATTTCGCAGTCCCTGCTTCAGGATCTGAACCCGGGCGATCGTGGTTCGAGTAACTTGCGTCGGTGATGTAGTTGGGAGGTGGCCCCCCTCCCCCCGCCCCTCTAGGCGGCGGCCAGCACCAGTCAGCCGCGCAGTCGGCTCGCCCGCTGCACGCGCCATCAGCTCGCCAAACAGTCGCTCTTGCTCCAAACAAACTATCTAATAATTGCACCTGCCGAGCTAATCGACAAATTCTGATTCATTTTCTCAGCGCACCGGAGCTTTTTATTTGTTTTCCAATCGAGGAGATTGCATACAAAACAGCGTCAAGAGCACACAGCGCGGTCGTCAAAACGATTTTTCAATTAATTTTATATATTTATACGATTTCCGAATAGTGAAAAGTCCGAGGCTCAATTCCTCAAGTTTTCAGTCTAGTGTCAAGTGTGTGCTACCTTTGTTCCCGAGACTCTGTAGTTCTAGTTGTCCCAGTACAGTGATCAGTGATCTCACATTGCGAGTGGTGACGGTGTCCAGTGCACTCGCCTGTATCTGCAGCGATCTGTTATTGTTGTTGCCCACTCCAGTGTCTGTTACTCCTCGAGTGCTAATTCGATATTTCGGACTTGCGTAACGCTAATTGCCAAAGGCTGCGCTAAATTATTTACTCTAAATAGCTTTGCCGCTGTCTCGACTGGTGTTTGTGTTTTGCAATTGGTTTTACAGTTATTTTGCAACATTGCAGTACTTCAATAATTGACGTTACTATTGACAACACGCTCAAAACCGACAAGGGTGAGGATTATCAAAATTTTGAATAATTAGTTATATCAACTAAAAAAAAAATAATAACACGTTTATCCCCAATCAATTAGAAATGCATAAAATGTTTAGTTTTTTTATCAGAGATCAGATCAAGCATGTGCTACTTTAGTTAAATTTTGTTTAAAGTCTGAGCCGGTGTTGCAATGTTGCCATTAGGAAGCCCACGGCCCATTGTGCGATAGTAAGTTGGCTGGTTGCTTGGCTCCTTGGCTGTTGGTCGGCCGTCACCTGCGCGGCTCGACCGCCATAGGTTTCTATCGATACAGGTTTTGCTCTCGGCTTAGTCATGCCTCCCACAGATGCATTACTCACAACTACCATCGCGCGTCGTTACTTATAATTAATTGCGCCACCAAAAGGTCGACCCGTACCCGGAAAAGGTTTGTCCTTATGTTTACCACATGAAAATAATATTTGCGTGACAGTCAGGGTGGCAATTACCCGACAAAACCAGGTCACCAAACCTAATACATTTTCGTATGACATTTAAAAAGTCGACACAGAAAAAGTTAGTCTGATTCATAATATTAAACAAGTTGGTGTAGGTTTTTAGTCATGGGTTTTCTTTTCTTTAGAACTTACTGAAAATATTTTCAATTTCGCACTTGTGTTGTATATTTCGCTTGGATTAAACAATATTTCTATACACACGATGATTCTCAGTAATAATTATCTGATGATATTATTGTGAGCCAAATCAGTCAATCCATCGCGATGTTTCAAGGTGAATCACCGACCGGATGCCTCGCTACACTCCACTGAATTAGACACCGTTCCAGGAACGGATCCAGGATTAATTCCAACACAAGAATTCCGTGGGATCCTCTTCAATTGTCAGACTCAAGATTGAACCATAACACGCCATTCATAAGAGATCTAAGACATTGTGATGACTAACTTATTTTAACAATTTTGTTGAATTTATCTGTCTCTGTTCTTGGTAAAAATTAATACATATTATTATGATTCACAGACATTGTTTGGTTATGTTTTTCTGTTTCGCGTGGTTTCTTAAAAAACCGTCGTTTATCTTGGTTGAGTGGACTCAGCTTTCAAACTTTGCACCCTGTTTCAGAACGATAATGACGGCTTGCGCATACCTACCAGCTTAAATTCTCTGGCGAATTAAATCCCCGCGTATTGTCTCAGTGCTCACACAATAGGCAAATGTTTTTTTATCCAGGCCTGTCCGTGTATACGAGCCCACGGAACAGTGTCATTGAATTAGTAGTTATTTCCACACGATTGATGCCGTTTCATATGATTGGCATTACAATGTGTGTGACGCTTGATTGAATCGCACCGAATTGCCTCGAGTGGCCTGATCAACTGATAGCTGACTGCTGGCTGCTGACTGTGGGCTCGGTGTCCGGGTGTTCGTGATTTGATATGGTGGTCACCACTCGCCTCACTTGCTCACTTCCCGGGAACTAGCTGAGCACGCATCGAGCAAAGTTCACATTGTTTGTTTTTGTTGTTCTTGGTTGAATTACCACGTTCGAACATTTCTGTACATTATTTAACAAGTTGTACATGATGGAGTAACATGAGGGATTTAGGTTTTAGTCAGTGTTTTTTTAATTCTTTTTTAAGACTCTTTATTGTGGTTACGTGTGTTCGGCGGAGCATGTCGAATTCTTTCAGAAGACATTTGAATTGATTTGAATATACATATAATGTAACCCTTTAACCATCATCTGTATATCACTATACAGCGGAAAATTTGTGTGCAATTTGCATATATCTCTCAATGGTAAGCTCTAGCGTCATGGAATTTACATAAGTTCTTAAATCTTAAATTTTCTAAGTCATAACGTTTATGTCATTTACAGCAACGTTATTTCAATAATTTAAACGTTTTTTGAATGACCTGATGAATTTTAGCTCCCTTGGCAGGGTTCGATGGATGTGATATATATTTATATTTACGATATAAATCAATTTTTACAAATGAGTTGTAGGAGTTCTTTTTTTACGGGATATTCTTGCGTTTCTTCGTGTTTAACTTTACTGGGATCCCCGACACCATCAAGTCGCGTTATTGTATGTTTGGAACACATTTTCAAAATTTATTGGCCCTTGGTACGATTGAAATCTTGACCATTGATGACAACAGTTAACCATTAGAGAAAATCTACTTCGTTTCACTTTGTGAGCAATTATTAACTGCTCCATACATCAACCGCAGCTCAAGACAGTTACTTTTAATCCTTATTTAAACTGTATTTATGTAAATAAATATGATGTTTTCGAACCCTGCAATGGGCAAAGCCAGGTGGTAAAGTTAGCATTGTATAAAACTCTTGAAAAAAGAGACGAGTTTTCTTGCTTGTTACGTCCCGAGATGATTTTTGGTTCTTTATCGAATTTAAACGTTGATGTTTGAATATAAATCTAAAAGGCTGGGTAGCATTATCCAGGAGTAAATGACATATGAATCCAACTGGAGAGATCACAAAAGTCCTGCTGGAGAGATCAAATGTTTCCCTTAACAGACGCAGACGCCGCCAAGACCAAATCCCGGGCACCCTTTCCAAGTCACCAAACGTAGCAAACCACTTGGGGCAGAGGTGTTGGTTATCCAATAAATTTTCCCGGGGCGGCGATGCTCATACCCGCCTTCTAAATTGAACTAAAAAACGTATTTAAATTTTGCACAACTGATTTAACAACTATTGATGTATAATAAATAATATGTTTATCAGTTGTGAAAATTTTATAACACGTTTATTAGTAAAGAGATATATTTATAACAAAGTTCTTATTTTGATTCAGATTCTGATAGGAAGGAAATCGTCTCATTAATCACAATCAGCTGGCCTGTGGAAGACCGCCACTCCCTAGCCTTGGTCGTCCCATGTAAGGGCCCTGCACTATGAGCTGTTTCGGTAGAACGAGTCCGTCCGGCCGACAAGAATGTGGAAGCAATAATCGCACCGTTCGTGCAGAACATATCCCTTCCGATACCATCGCGATATAACAAGGATAAATTGTTGTAAGGCATTACAAAACAAAAAGTAAATATGTGATAGCCAAGGAAATTTAGACGGAAAAGTCGATGAACTGGAAGGACATCTGAAATTAGTACTAAATAACTAATATAAATTTAAAATATACCAATAAATGGTATACGAAATACCTACATCTATTAAAAAACAAAGAGATACTGTTTATATAACCTTTAAAATACAACTTACGGAAAAGGTGTGGGAAACCTATAAGAAACTTAGAAACATATATATCACAGAAATAAAACAAAATAAAAAAAATCGTACATTAGGCAAAAACTTATCACATGGAAAACTTCCATTACAACACCCGTGCCCAAAATATGATCAATTACTAGAATCCATAGTTAAAGAACAGATTAGTAATATTTATTGATAAAATTTACATTCTATTAAGACGACATTGTGGTTTTAAAAACAAGTATTCCTGTGAAACAGCAATAAATGTTTTGCTATGAATGGGAAACAGATATAAACTGGAAGAAAGTCACAAAAGCAGCGTTGTTGGATTTTATTCATGCTTTTAAAACGATAGACAAAGAAAGAAAAAAAAACGTAAGACAATGAAATTGAAGAACGTAGGAATTCATGGCAATATACCGCTATGGTTGATTGATTACCTACTATATAGAAAACCAAGAAACAATTCTATCTCTGAAGAACAACAAGCAAACCCTGGAGTTCCTCAAGAACCTGTTCTGGGACCACTCCTATTTATTATATACATTAATGATTATATCAATAATGTATATTATAGTGAAGTGCCTAAAGTACTGTTCCATCAAACTTTTGGGAGATGACAAACTTTTATATATTATAGCAAATAATATTAAAGATGCAATGTCGAAAATACAAAGTGAACTTTGTTAGGAAATAGAATGCATAAACCACGGTGGCGCTAAAATGTTGGGGGATATGATGTGAGATAGATTACTCAGGCCAACAATGAAAAAACTTTTTTGATAATTTTTACTAATTCCTGCGTAATTTGGTGTCCTGATTATGAAAAAAAATAATAAAAAAGTCGTATCACCCACCAATTTTTCACATTTCACTATTACGTAAAAATAATTTTTATGCAGCAAAATGTATATGAAATATTTTTAACTTCTTAAACATTTTTAAGTTATTCTAATGTAATCAGGTTGGCAATGAAATAAAAAATGTTTAACTAACATATAAAATGTGTAGCTAGCATGATAAAAAAATGTTAAAACTCTTGGTTGCCTAATGAGTCTTAAAGTTCACTTCTTGCACAACCTTGACCCTTTTCCCCCACGAGATTTTTGCTCTTTTTCAAACGAGTCGTCTTTTATTAAACATTTTCACAATTTTCGCATGAATTTTATGGTTTTTAATATTAGCGCGCTCGCTCCCACGTTCGTATTGTCGTGTCTCTCCATCTTCTCCTCTTTAATACATATTTTTGGAATAATTTTAATGAGTAAAAACTCAAATTGTAATATTTAAAATCATTGAAAACAAAATCGCGACTCTCAAACTCTCAAAAGAAGATTTGAAACATATACGACCGTATCTGTTTTTTGTTTTCTTGTTTGAGAGTCGCTAATATTGTCTTGAATGATTCAGTATTGCAATTTGAGTTTTTACTAATTAAAATTATTTTTAAAATAAAAAAAATATTTTCAAACCAGACTTGCAAAAAAGTCAATAGATATCACATAATAAAATAAACTATCTAGATTGCATTTAGTTCGGGAAGAATCTTTCTGAAACAAAATGAAGATATAGATTTTAAAATGCCCAAAGTTAGGGTTACCAGATGACAGGAATAACATGTCCGGAATTTTAGCTGTCTGTCTGGGAAATAGGGAAATTGGAAAAAATTGAAAAATGTCCCGTGTTTTGAAAAATATTACAAAAAAAAATTTAAATGAATTTTGTGCGCAACGGAATTTACAGGGATTACGGATTTCCTGGCAGAATCGAACAAAATGACAAAAAACATGATTATATAGGCGAAATTATCCGAAAAATTAACACAACCTGAAATTCTCTAGCCAGTTCTAGACACCCCCCGGGATGGTGGTTTATGGATCCGTTAAGTTTACAGGAAATTTTTTGCCAGGGATTTTGTCAGGAAAACTCATTTTCGGATCTGGTAACCCAACCCGAAGTGGATACGATCGAATTTTGCTGAATCGTTAGTGTAGAGCTCCGGCAAGGCTAAGGTCTTGGGTTTAATTCCTATATGAGACCTTATATTTCTTAGGTAGCTTTTTCTGATTTTTCTATTTCGATTTTTCGCTTGAAGTCGCTGATGATGTCTTTAACGATTTAATATTTTATTTATTTATTTAGTACCAATTCGATTGCTTGTTATGACGGCAGAGAAACATATTATGTAATGAGATAGTATGATATAATATTATACATTCGTGATACGATTAATTCTGTGACGTTAGTTAAAAGTGCGCATTTTTCTATTACGTTTATTCAATTACGAAGACTAACCCTCATTTGGACTCCATAATAATAATATAATGTATTTGTTTAATATGGACCTACTTATGAGTCGGAAATTCATTGGCGTAAAAGGCTTGGTAATGATATCATCGTGTAACCGCCTAGAAAATTGCGCATGCGTAATTCGTATGTATTATACGTATCAACCAAGGTCACCACCGTTAGTATTTGTATACTTTTGTCATTGTTTATAATATAATACCTAGTATCTACTGATAATGGAAAGATAACAATGATACACGTTGAATGATTTTTTTACTCTCTTATAATCATATAGCGAGCAATACGTGCTAATAAAGCATTATTTGTTTATGTGCCTGCACAAGAATCAATATAAATCGTGTTCAAATATTTGTGATGCGTTTTTTTTTTTAAATTTAATTTGCACGCCGAAATTTGGATAGTTGACACAGAGGTATAATAAATCATTTGTCGTCTTCTACAACTCTGAAATTTGAACAATTCATCATATTTCGAAGTAAATTTTCAAGCTCTGTAAATTCAAGTTCTGTTATTATTTCAGTTCTGTGAAAGAACTGGCCCATTATGAAATAATAATAGAACTTGAAAAAAACTGTCGCATAACTTGAAAATTAACTCTGAAATTTGGTGAATTGCTTCCTTTTGCAACATTAAAATTTGAATTTATCTATTGATTTCGATTTTCGACCAATTTTTTTCTTCTTAATATCTATAGTAACATGCCCAAATTGCCAGACGAGTTCCTAGACCTATAATGATAATGTTATCAGAAAACAGAAAACACCCACTACTTGCTGTAATTATCTTTACGATCAGCAATACAGCAGGATACTGCTCCCATTTTGCCCATTATGAATTCAACATTGCCTTTGTTTTGGCGTCCTCTCAGCTGCAAAGATCATTAGGGACATTACAAGAAAGCCAAAAATCCACGAAGAGGGCGACTATTGTACGAAAAATGGACCCCATTCTAACTAAATGGTACTTTCGATTTCGACAATTCAGAGCTTTTGGTACTGGTAGATTTTCAGATAATCCCTTTTCCAACTACATAAAGTTTCCTTATCGAAGCGACATCAAGCACCGCGAACAAAGCTGTATTTAAAAAGTTGTTGTTATTTTTTAAGCCTAACTGAAGTCGCTAGTTGTAGGCTTAGTTGCCAGTTAAATAAACTACTCGGTGAAAGGATCACGCCCCCGGAAGCGGTGTTCAAGTTGGACATTGTACACTAGTAGTACCCTACAATGTTTTCATTGTAATTTGCCTTATCCTTAATCTGAGTCAGCGATCTTCGTAGTTCATAAACTTGGTTTTTCCACAATAGTTTAGTTCACAAGGGTCAAACACTATACGAATTTCACATGTAACAAGAATAGCAAAGCAAATAATGTGAGCAGACAGAATCCACTTAGTGTAATGTAAAAATGTATCCGAGGTTAACATAGATTGCCTAAATAATATATTAAACCCTCCTAAAAACGTTTAAACATCGGTACAGAACAGTGCACAAAAAACACAAAAAAATCCTATCCTCTTCAATTTCCAACAGAAATAAAGATTACACTTTCAGCGGCAGAAGCATTAAACCAGTGGTTCTCAAACTCTTTTAGCCCACGGACCCTTTTTTATAGTAAAAATTTTCCCAGGGTCCCCGGGTGAAAACTACTTAAATGAATAATAGAAAGTAAAGTAAGGGGGGGGAGGGGGTAGCAGCGACAGTGACAGTAATAATATGGAGTCATAAAATCACATTATTTATTTGTTTTGAATTTCAACCATGATGCATGTTATTACTTGTATTTTATGCACCTGTCTATATTTATATTTTACTTAGGACGTAAAAATCGCCAATAATTTATTCATTGTTATTTATTATGACTTCCATATTAATAAAAATGTGTCATAATTTATTTTATTTTATATTAAACCTTGCACGGACCCCCTGCGGTTGTTCAGGGACCCCAGATCAATTTCTATTTTCCACGGACCCCCTGAATGAACCCGAGGACCCCTGGGGGTCCGTACGGACCACTTTAGGGAACCACTGCATTAAACCATTAAATTTTGATTTTTGCTAGTTACGAGCCGATATTATTTAAAGGGAAACAATATTCAAAGACTTAGTAAATAACTACAAGCGTAATTCAACATTCAAAATAACGCAATTTAACATTAAAAATAACTAATAATAACCAAAGTTATTTTATGCTAGATGATATAAGGGTACATCCTTAATTTAAGGGATTTCATTTGCTTTTTAAATTGTTTATAATTCAAAGTTTCGGTTACATTAATTTCGTTTTTGGACAATAAGTACATCTCACACCTAAATGCAAGTAGTGGTGCTAAGCCGTGGTCCGTTCTTAGCGTAGGGATGGCTATTAAGCCATTTACCTAAACAACTTAAGAGTCATCACATCACCATAGAAATAACATTATTTAAATGACTGGCGTAAGGGTAGGTACCAATTATTGCCATATTTCTAGATGTGTTTTTAATAAAGAGTAAGCGCCTCCGCCCACTGAGGCAACTGAAAACCAACTAAAACCGGCTGTTTTCTCTGTCTTGATTGGTCAAAAGGCTTGTTTAACCATAGACGAAGAACAATCAGCTGACAGCTGGCAACTAGCAACGGCCGGCCAGGGCAATCAGCGGTGCAAGTCACCGCTTGCGTTACCATTGACAACGGGTGTTTGAGTGATTGTGTAGTGTGCGGGACATCACATTGTCATACAAAGACAGTTGGCAATTGAGAGTTTTCAGTTGCCTCAGTGGGCGGAGGCGCTAAGACTCTAATATTTAATAGATAAGACAAATAATCAGCTAGTAATTTGTGACACCACAGATTTTTTTCTACGCTCTAAAACTTTTTTTATTGCAGATTTTCAATAGCTTCTTGAAATCCATTCATTTGTTAGACGCAGTGTTGTCTCGCATTGTTAGCATCTCAATTTATAACACGGTGATGGAAGCAGATGCGCACGGGGCATGGGGACCCTAGCTGTGTAGTTTTGTAGGTAAGGTGTTATTGTCTGAGTGGTGGAGGGCCGAGTGAGAAGGGAATAATGACGTAACAGGTGGCTCACGTGCCAGTTTCACCTGCCGAGGGTGTTTGTTACCTGCATACTTTACGGGGGCAGATTCGGTTGTTCTTCATTATCTCAACATGTAATCTTAGTAATTCTGCATATTTATACGCACGCATTGTTGGTCGAGTTAGGGAAATGAGGTTTTTTAAAACAAACAAATCTCGTTTTTTGATAATCAATTTATAATGATATTATTGTTTGAACTGACAAAAAAATATTTCCCCTCTGGTTTGTTTTGTTTTATATATGAATGACTTTTCGTTACATTTATTTTTTAATCTTTTTTTCGTGTAGATAAGTTTGGAGGTAATTTTCCTCTAAAAAAGTTACTTTATTCATGTTTGCATTATTTTTCTTTTTATACACACTTATATGTACGTGAGCTTTATGACGTTTATTTATTTATTTTTAACCATCCCAAACGTTCTGTCTGATGTAGATATCTTCAATTGTAACCAAAATAAATATAAAAACTCTATTAAAAACGTATTTTTTTTATTTTTTTAAATTTTATTTATTAATAAGAAAAAGATTTTACATACAGGTGGTTATATATTGACAAGTTATACAATTATACATAATTATTCTACTACTCCATAAGTTGAGCTCAAAGAGCTCGTGTTTATGGGAGGAGTATTTACAGCAAAAAATAACGTTCTAATTAAATTTGTAATCAATAATCAAAAACTTATAAGATAAATACAAACATTATTACATAGGTTTACAATTTAGAAAGAAATTTTAAACTTATACCAAACTGCATAAAATGTAATGACATCGTATTATGTTATATCCTGTTATAATAATATCCCTCTTGTTATAATAATCTTATATTTTTTTAGTTGTTGTAGGTATAGTGTTTACATAATACAATAGTATATTGAGAAATCTATAATTGGTTTCTCAGTTAGGTAAATTACACATGTATAAATAAACCACATTGTAAACGGTTGATTTCCATGAAATAAAATAAGATGTCTCCACAGCTGGCGTAAGAAACACTGTAACCCACGTAAATAAACAAGTGATTCGACAAGGAAAACATTGTTGGCGTCAACCATTACAGTGCAATGATCCCTCTAACTGGTTTTTAATGTGATTTTTTTCTTTTTTTCAGGAGTAACAATGCGAGAAAAGAAAGGAGGTGCTATGAGTAAAATGCAAAAGCTTAAAAAGCGGCTGTCTTTGAGCTTTGGCAGATTATGTAAGTTTATTAGCATTTGCTTTTGTTTTGTAATATTAATCGTTATGCATAAGTGTATTTTATTTTTTATGATAAGTACATGTATGTTTTGTATGTTGATTATGAAATAGAGATCGTGACGATTATTTAATTTAGTGAATGGTATTTTTAAGTGACTTTAATTTCTGAAAATGGAAAACATTGACTAAAATTATGATTTTGCATCCCGTAGGGAAGAGAAGATTTTTTATTCGAGCTTCATCGATTCGAATATTATTTGTGCATCATGGAAGCGATGTGATTGTTTTCTTCCTATGCTCGTGTAAAAAACTAACTTACACATTATTGTAGAAATTAAACGATTCCCAGATATATCGCATCGTAAATCCCACCAAATTATGATTTTATTTAGATAATCTTTTGCTCTGGAATATTGTGAGTTCAATTTGAATTCATTTATATCTACCGTTCGGTAGATAAAAATTCCATTTCTGACATAATAGTCGTAAGAGTTTTGATAAAATTGAATGCAGTTTTATTGCATTTAAGTTACGTAACCTGTCGACGGATATCAGGTCGCTGTACCCAAGAAGTACAAGAATGACTTTTTCGGTGTTTTCATCCATTGCGCGTCGTTTTGGCGGACTTAAAAATCGGTTGTATCGGGCATACCACTCTTCTGAGTCGCGTGGTGTCGCTTTCATTGGACTTCTAAACGGGCTTACCTTATATATATATTTTACATTAACTCCACACAGGAGGCCCCGAAGAAAATAATTGCCATCATGCTGTGTGGGGGGGTCTTTTTGAGGAGAGCAAGGAGTGAACATGGGTCTTGAAGAGACCCATGTTGTAGGAGGGAGGAGACACAGAGGCCGGCAAATCGTTCCATAGCCGAGCTGTTGAACTCAGAAACGACCCTTTCTTATGTGACAAATGTCAACCGTGTACAGATGTTGGGCGCGTTTGGCGTGTTTCCCGACTGTGCACCGGTGCCGAGGGGATCAATTATTCTAGTTCCTCGGAACATCTTCCATTGAAATACCGTTAAAACAATGATATAATTCCCATCCGACGCCTGTGCTCTAAAGATTGCTATCCGTTTGTTAAGACGGGAGAATTAAAGTAATACTAAATAAGTATCTGCGGGCCCTGTACAGTACGCCCAGTTTTTAAGAGGCTAGCTTAACTCTGGCTTCGATGGAGCCCCCGTATCTTAGCTGGTCACTTAGAGATACACCAAGCATAATAATGGAGGGCCTGTTAGGAAGATTGCTTCCGTTGAAGGAGACTAGATTTTCATTTCGATCCCTTTTAGTCGTAATCAGTCATGATTGGGTCTTTGAAACATTAAATTCGTTTTTACCCCATTTTATATTAGGTTATTTTTACCCCAAGAGAAAACTCTCTCAAGGTAACCGTCCATTCTTTGCTTCAGAGCCCTCTGAGCCGTTGAAGTTTGTGCCCCCTTGGCTTGGTTTGGCTTGTCAAACAAAAAGCTATCATGGACTGTCGGTCTGTCTGACTCCGGATGTTTTAACAAAATCACACAGCGCCTCTAGCGGTAGATGATTAAAAATCACCTACCACCTAGGTTTTTTTTATGTTTTATCAATGTATAAATTATTTTTCATGATTGGATTATTATGCTGCTATTTATTAGGGATAAGAAGATCTCGAGTTAATAAACAAACATCCACCATATTGGAGATAACGTATGTTTCAACAATCGGCCGCCATATTAGAAAAAAAAACGGAAAGCGGGAAACTTTCCTAGTTGGACAGGTAAAGCTTTCTTATACGTAAATTGTACTTTTTTTTGTATCCATTTATAATAAATAAATTAACTGTCATTATTTAGGCATTTATATAGGAAGGTTTAGCCTTAAAGCCAGGGACATACACAGCGTTAAAAGCGCCGGCGTTATTTGGCTTGGCCTACTTCACCATATCGCTCGCCATACATTTGCGATTGGAATGCATGGCGAGGAATATGCTGAAATAGGCCAAGCCAAATAACGCTAGCGCTTATAACGCCGTGTGTATCCCTGGCTTAACGCGTTGGTTGGGCATTTACACAGCTACACTTACAAACATACATCTATACAAACCTATACACATACATGAACTGCTGTACTTGTAGCTAGTATTGTCATATTTCCTTCCTACCCTTCCCTATAAACCTGTCACTTTTTCCTGTTACCCACATCAGTCAATAATCGACCATCAACCTATAAACATCCGCATTCCTTTTCCGCATCTTTAATAATCTGAAATATTAACACAGTGCACATTTCAAGGTCCTTCGTTTAAAAAACTACACAAAACACGCAACACGCGTGTTTTGTTAAACAATTGAATAGATGACTTTTTCTTTATTTTACATCGTACAATTGTGTTTTCTGGTTACCAATTTTGAGATTGCTGTATACCTTAGAAGTCTAGCCGTGTGAATTGAATTTGATGCTAGCATTGGGCGACGTTATTGCAAATCGAATTTAAAAATCAGTCGGCTGCAAGCATTCCTGAACCAATTATTTATCAGCTTTCTCACGACTTTCTCCGAGTCCCTTGCATGAAATAACCGTTTCTAAGTTAATAAATCATTCAATTCGATTGCGACCACCAGTCTCCCTCGAGTCGGTAAACCGGGTTTATATTTGCATTCGTCGGTCGCATCCTTGCAGTCTGCAGTCATCTCGCGGTGCATTTTACCGAAGGATGGCGACGTCTAGGCGGGGTCACTGCATTAAACCGTATAACCAACCGGGAACGGTGCGTTGGATCGAGCTATGTACGAGTATATTAGGCTGGGCCGTCAATGCATAATACTTATAGAGGCAAAAGGTATAACGTAAAAGGGTTCCAAAATTGGCATATTACTTTTATTTTGTTAATTTTAAAATATTATTTTAAAATATAAAATGTAATGTTAATATATTCTGAAATAATTTTTATATTTCATTTTATGTAATTGTTTTTTATGATATTTATAGGTAATTAATCACCTCTCTTTAATATTTTGGTCTATTGTTCTTTTTGTCTATACTTTTTTTGTTTCTTTTTGTTATTCTTATTCATGTTAGTATCCTGACGAAGAAACCATCGGTTTTGAAACATGTAGATATTATAACATGTGGTAATAGTGGTTTACACAAAGTAATTTGTTTCATTTAATTAAAATGATGCCACAAAGTAATTTTTCAAAGATTGAAGAAATCTTATTAAAGTTTGTTTTGAGTGTGTGTTATTAATGTAGTTTTGTCCGTAAATCATTATTTTACTTGTGACAGTTTAATAGAAAAATTAAAAAAATTAAAAACGAAGAAAGACAATCTAGTTTTTGTTTCTTTTTGTTATTTTTATTTATGTTATTATCCTGACGAATAAACCATCGGTTTTGAAACATGTAGATATTATAACATGTGGTTATAGTGGTTTACACAAAGTAATTTGTTTCATTTAATTAAATTGATGCCCCACAGTAATTTTGCAAAGATTGAAGAAATCTTATTAAAGTTTATTTTGAGTGTGTGTTATTAATGTAGTTTTGTCCGTAAATCATTATTTTACTTGTGACAATTTAATAGAAAAATGAAAAAATTTAAAAACGAAGAAAGACAATCTAGTTTTTGTTTCTTTATGTTATTTTTATTTATGTTATTATCCTGACGAAGAAACCATCGGTTTTGAAACATGTAGATATTATAACATGTAGTTATAGTGGTTTACACAAAGTAATGT
Source organism: Limnephilus auricula (assembly GCA_951813805.1). Taxonomy (NCBI): domain Eukaryota; kingdom Metazoa; phylum Arthropoda; class Insecta; order Trichoptera; family Limnephilidae; genus Limnephilus; species Limnephilus auricula. Next base: position 6,489,297 of record OX638396.1, read on the forward strand.
GCTTCATTTAATTAAAATGATGCCACAAAGTAATTTTGCAAAGATTGAAGAAATCTTTTTAAAGTTTATTTTGAGTGTATGTTAGTAATGTAGTTTTGTCCGTAAATCATTATTTAACTTGTGACAATTTAATAGAAAAATGAAAAAATTTAAAAACGAAGAAAGACAAAGACTTATTAAAAATGGAAAAAGTTTTAAATTTGTTTTATTATACTATTATAATGGAATTCCACCACGAATTATTAGTTTCAAAAATAGAAATATTACGAAGAAAGACAATCTACTTACTACATTCCCGGGTTACGAATAACCCGACGATGTTTGGAGAACTCCTATTTTCTACTAAGCGGAAATTCGTTTGTATCATGAGGAGGACTTTGCTTACCACAACGCATTTGTCAACTCTGCCACTAAACAGTCTTAACACACTTCGAGCGGGAAGGGTATTTCTACCCGTTCGGTCGATTGTTGCTTAACGGCGGGAAGGGTATTTTTACCTTCCGCGCCGGCCCCATTTCAATGGCAGAAAAAAGAAAAAAGCCAATGTTTTTTATATGAATATTATATACCAATCTCTTTGTAAAGGTCCCAACTGTGTGTAAATAACTATCAAATCGCAATGCAAGTATTTTTTAAATATCTGTATTCGAGTCTTCCGTGTACATCGGTATTTCAATAAAAGAATCTGTATTATGGAAAACCCGACACTTAGCATTTGAAGATTAACCAAATAAGTAATTTAGATAAGAAAATATTCCGTATTGCAATAATTCAATTCCTGGAACGAGGGTTTTTATGACCCCGAAACCCGAAACGTATCTCTATCTCTGTTCCGCACCCACTCATCTCCTATGTGCAAGCGAGTGAGAGATGTCGGCGGCGTTTAAAGAAAGCAGGCGTCGGCAAATGGAGGCGGACGGTAATAAATATTTATTGAAAGTGCATTTCAGTTTTTAAAAAGCAAATTGTCATACGGTTGTGTTCCGAGGAGATAATATTTATTTTAGCTTTTCAAACCTTTCAAAATGGATTCTGAAAATTACGAAAGTGATGACGAAATCGTCGCAGATAATTTATCAGCCTGTTCTAGTAATTATTTGCCTGAATTAGATAGTGAAAGTGAAGAAACTAGTGAAAGTGAAGAAATTCCTCGCAGGAGAAGAATGCCAGTGATTCCATTACAGTTTAGTGATTCTGAAGAAAGTGATATGGAGGAAGAAGACGAGTGGTCTCGAATAGACAATCCGCCAAATATCGAATCATTTTTAGGTCATCCTGGTATTTGCGTAACACCAACTGATTCCGAAAGTGTTATGCAAATAGTAGAACTATTTATTGGAAATGATTTGTTAGAAATGATGGTAGAAGAAAGCAATCGTTACCATGCTCAAAATGAATCTAGATTCAGACAAACGAACAAATCCATCAAGTGGAAGCCCATAAATATTACAGATATAAAAAAAATGTTAGGATTGATTCTGCTTATGGGACAAGTGCAAAAATCTACGAGACAAGATTATTGGTCTTCAGACCAATGTATTGAAACACCCATATTTTCAAAAACAATGAGCCGTGATCGTTTCCGTCAAATTTGGAGATCTTGGCACTTTTCAAATAACCAAAATATTACCGATTCCAGCGACCGCCTTGAAAAAATTCGACCCATTTTGACATATCTCATCCCAAAATTTAATTGTGTTTACAAGCCCCAAAGGGAACTTTCTCTTGATGAAAGCATCATACCGTGGCGGGGAAGGCTAGCATTTAAAGTGTACAATGCGTCAAAAATAATTAGATATGGTATTCTCGTTCGAATGGTTAGTGAAGCCACTACGGGATATATTTGCAATTTGGAAATATACTGTGGGCAAGGAAAGCGATTATTAGATACAGTTGAAACATTACTTTATCCATATCTAAATTTGTGGCATCATGTATATATGGACAATTACTATAATAGCGTGAAAACAAGTGAAGTGTTGTTGAAACATAAAATAAGAACGTGCGGAACAATGCGAATTAATCGCGGTTTTCCTGAATGCCTTAAAAACGAAAAACTTAATCCAGGCCAAAGTGTTTTCCGTCGAAGAAATGAAGTATTATTACATATTTGGAAATCTAAGAGGGACGTCAGAATGATTTCAACTATACATTCCTCGATCGTACTTGAAAGCCGAAATATCGATTGGAAGACGAAACAACGAATTTGGAAACCACAGAGCATTATTGAGTACAACAAATATATGAAAGGAGTTGATCGTGCAGATCAATATCTTTCATATTACTCTATAATACGAAGAACCAAAAAATGGACTAAGAGAGCTGTTATGTATTTATTGAATTGTGCTTTGTTTAATTCGTATAAAGTTTATAAGGCTTTGAATGCAACCAAAAGAATGACTTATAAACAATTTTTACTCAATGTTGCCAAATATTGGATAATGGAACAGATTTTAGAAACTGATGTAAATTTTGAGGAACCGAGACCATCCACATCACAATTACCGAGGAAAGTCTTGAAAAACGATCCTCCAGGGAGATTATCAATGGACATGAAAAAACATAAACCGATAAAAATCGTCACCGGCGGTAAAAAGAAACATCCCCAGAGACAATGTCGCGTGTGTTCGGCGCATAAAACGAAGAGTCTGACGAGTTACATGTGTAAATTTTGCGATGTCCCTCTTCACAGGGGGGAATGTTTCTTCAAGTACCATACTGTATCGAAATATTAGATGAACATTTTTTAGTTGTGAACTGTAACTGATTATATAGGCGGTTAGAAACTTAGTAAAAACTAATAGTGTATAGTGAAAAACAATAAACAATATTACGCGAGCAATACGAGAAGCATATTGTGGTAAGTGATAATTTTAAATTTTATTTGAAAAAATAAACATTAATCAGTACCACGTTCCAATGGTTTTGGTCCGCTATAATTACCACGATCGCGCGAGGGGTATTTGCATGTGTAGTAATTGAATGGGTAATAATGTGTTACATTGACGACACCAGAGATGTAGCAATTGTTTTAGTTTTTGGGATGATTTGGGCTTAGTGAAAATAATAATAATTTGTACTATTTATAAAAATGAAACACAGTTTATACTTTAAAAATTGAACCATAATGATCCAACACTGACTTGTTTTCGATTAAATAAGTTGCATTACAAATAATATTTGGTTTTCGGCTAGTAATTTGATAGCTTCGGTATGTTAAGTTATTGTGTAGAAAATATCATTAAAATATTTTCATTATTTTCGAAGATATAGCGATTTAAAATAAATCAAAGAAATTCGCGCGGGATCTTTATTTTCGCCCGTTTTTATCGATTCGCCGGCGCAAAAAAATACCCGCCTGAAGTGTGTTAATAGGTTACAATCAAACAATATACATATGCATGACATATCAAAATTTGAAAAAAAATCTGTTGATGATCCAGCCTATTGTAGGTATATAATAATTAAAGCCCGCATCAGACTACATTATAATGATTGGTGCGCGGCTCTACCGCTTCCAGCTCGATGCTTTATTAATTATTATGTCAATGCAATCAATGCCTTCCTTGGTAATTTCACATCCGGTGTGTGCAGATCGATCCATGTTGCCGCAACTGAATAAATAATCTGGATTTAATAGAATCATGCAGCGCAGGGTCTTCCTACCTCGCTTGCATTAAATTAATGATGCCCTTAGGGAATAAATCTTGAAACAATGTTAATTCAATCAATCTCCTAGAAAAGTGTCGTAAGTCATTTTTTTTTACACGAGAGCGAAAACAAATTAATGATGACATTGATGACCAAGATTACCAGAGTGGAAGATAGTCTTAGTATCGACCTGGTGTAAGACCACCATACAGAATTGAAACGTTGCTTGAAATGGCTCTAGCCATGTTTAGTGACTAGATCTGAATAGCCAGGTATTTCCCCACCTTCCCTTCCCCACTTACCTTCAGCCCCATAGTCTCACCGGCTCCAGACGGGAGCAGTTGGGACTCTTGTGAGGTATTCACTATAAAAAAAAATAAAAAAAGAGGTCCCGTCGAAACGAGATACTAGCAACATCCCGCGGAGATAGAGTGATCTAACTTAAATATGGTTTTCGTGGGGCGTAGATAATCGCAATAATTTTACTTTTCAGAGATAAAACGTCAAATCGAAAATTTTTACTTGCGACACTTTTCCATAGGAAGTGCGAATGTATTGAAGAAATATAGTGAATTTGAAAATTGACGCAATAGCTCAATGGGGAAAGCTGACGCCCAAAAAAGCCATCTGGCGTTTCTTCACTATAACCCCTTTCTCGTGTTTTCTCATACATATCTGTGGTCTTGGGTCAAATAATATGAGCTCATGAAAACAGTTTTAAACTTTCAACTAACCGGGGACAAAGAACAAAAATATAATTGTTTGTCTGGTTTGATGAACCTTTTTCTTTATAAGACACAGGTACATCAGACAGAGTTCATAAAGCTTTAGCAAATGAAATACATACAAAATTATCATTTTGCACTTATCATATTATACATAGGAATAGGAATTTTAGACCAAAATGTGGACGATTTTATACTATTCCAATATTTTTATAACTCACCTATGCTACTTTTTTAAAACAGTCTGAAAAATTCGCGATGTTTTTTCTTTAATAATAATTGTCTGAACTTTTATTCTTTGTTTAGCCTTCAAGGACGTTGGCTAGAATATTGTGGGTGTCGGAGTCACCGCCGGATTATTGCTTTAATTCCAAGTAAAGTCCTTTCACCACCTGTACCATGTTTGCTTCTTGCTCGGGTATTATCGCCCGCGACACATACCCAGCTAACTTCGTTAGTACCTGTAATTGCGCCTGTCAGTCATGCGAATTATTGCTCATTTATTTAAATTTATACTGTACAAATACCAACTTACACACAAAATGTCGAATTGACAGGCAGAATCAAATTATTAAAATAGATAATGCTAACTAACTAACTAACTAACTAACCATCACGCCGTTTCCCCGCAGGGGTAGGCAGAGAGGACGGACCGCCAAACAACTCGGTCTTGGCACACGCTCCTTGCCTCATTCACATTCATACATCTTCTCATACATACTCTTCTATTATTCTGACTCTTGACATGGCCCGACTCAAGTATCTGATTTACTTGATCGTGCCACGTCTTCCTTGGGCGTCCTCGGCTTCTTATACCGTTCACATTCGCGTCATAAATTCTCTTTACACTCCTTTCTTCATTCATTCGCTCAACATGCCCAAACCATCTAAGCGTCCCTTTCTTAATCTTACTTACTACGCTCACATCAGCCTTGCATTCTTTTCGGATCTCCACATTCCTCACACGATCATACATGGTTTTACCACACATACGCCTCAGGGATCTCATTTCTACAGCATTCAGTCTACTTTCATCCTTTCTCTGCCATTTCCACGCTTCACTGCCATACATCAGGGTAGGTACCAGTACTCCATTGTGGACTGCTAACTTCGCTTCTGTGGACAAATTTTTGTTGGCTCCAACGGATAATGCGAGTGACAAAATAATCATATTTGGGTAACAGTCAGCAAGTATCTCGAACAGCTGTAATAAGTAGACGACAAATATAACTACTGAAAACGAACTCATTTTCCCATAACAATGAAAAAACGGCTTTACGGTTTTATTCCTACTGAAAGTTGGTTGGAAGAGATTTTATCAAACATTTTTCATCTCTATACAAACATGAATGAATAAGCACTAGCGCGATCCCGGCATGCGTTGCAATGCCACTTAAATAAAAAAATGGTTCTCCCTGCGTGTCTTTTCTCATTCATCCACGCTCCCCTCCCGCGTCCCCTTCCCCTCCCTCGTTCGTCATTCAATTTCCTGCCTTCCCCTCTCCCCTCTCCCGCCTTTCCTAGCCCGCGAACCTCCTCTCCTTTGCTCCCGTCCGCCCATCCCGGATTACCCTCCCCCTTCTTCGTTCACTTCAACATTTTTATACAAATTTCATAACGCCAGAGCTCACCTGTATATATAAAACCTTCTAGGGCGTGCGCAAAACAACTCACCAAAGTTTCATCGCGATCGGATGAAGAGTATAGGAAATAATTTCATAGCGCCAGAGCTCATTATTATCTACAGAAACCATCGCGGGTATACGCACTTTAAATCTTATGTTTTTCATATATTTTTAAATGTACTGTGTAAAAATTTATTTGTTGATAAAATGGAGGCCTCAGCACGGGTAAACCACCTAGTGAGACCAACATTATTGAATTTTATTATAAAATGTAAAAATATTGCATCAATAAATAAATAAATACATAAAGAGTTTCATCGCAATCGGTTGAATGGCTTAGGAGTGCATAAGGGACAAACAAAAAAACATTAATTTGTATATATATATTAAGATTGTAGGAAGTGTTAAATATATGTAAGACATACATATAAATATTTAAGACACAACGGAAGAAAAGTCTTCAGCTTATGACTTATTGCTAAAAGTTTTGTACACTCTTTTAAAGTTCGTGTGTTACAATAAACGGTGCTAGGTTTGTTGGTATTGTTTAACAATACCATCTTACCATATTTATGAGAATTTACAGATATTGTTTTGTCTAATTTCCCTAATTATCAGATTGTGAATCTGAAACTAATTTGTCGAAAAATTTTATTTTAAAAAAATGTCTATTTTTGATACATTTTCAATACTGCTCTATTGAGAAAACGCCCGTTGAATCATTCATATTTTTTTTGTTTCGCCCACGAATTTTGGACGAATGTCTGTTGTTTTGGTTTTTTGTTTGTTATTCAAATCATTGGTTTACTTACTACTTTATAGCATACATTTCCTCTTCTTCTGGTTGGAGCATTGTGTATGGTTGCGAAATTTGACGGACTTTACAAACATGATTTTACAGCTGTGGTAAGATTTTTTCTTTGTGTTAAAAAATGTTTGTTTTCAGAATTCCTATCCAATCTTATGATTTGACTATTGCTGTTCAATGCGATTATGGGTTGACATTCCTTGTTTTCTACAATTTCTTTCCATACTTCTAATGTTTTGTTGTTCTTCATACCAAAGTTGTAACTTCGAGTAATCAGTGTATAATATTTATGATCCTATTATTTAAGTAAGTGTTGTGAGTTTAGCCTTATCAATATTTAAATTCACCCCTTAATGTGCTTATCTAATTTTCAATTATTTGATGTGGTCGCATCGGCAGCGTCGGGATAAATATGATATTTTAACTGGTGAATTTTTTTTGGTGGTTACATAAATACATAATATTGTATTCGTGGAAAACAGCTAGTAATTTATTTTAGTTTGATAAATTCTCCTGTCTTAACAAACGGATTGCAATCTTTGGAACATAGACGTCAGTTTTTACACGGTTGACATTTGTCACATATGAACCAGTATTTACTACGACTTGTTCTTGAATTCAACAGCTCGGCTGTCGGAACGATTTGCCGGCGTCAATACATTGATTACTCCTTTTCCTCGAAAAGACACATATAGGCCCTGAGGGAAATCGTTTTCCTCGGGGCCTCCTGGGTTGAGTTAATGTAAAAAAAACACGTGTTTGTTTATTCACACATGCTTGTCATTTTTTGCAAGTAAATAGCTCGTGTAGTTTTGTAATTCTAGCCGAACGTAAGCAATCATTAAAAATGTGTCAAGTTATAAAAGACAATCAACAATTAGTGTGATTTATACTACATAATATATATTATATTTTTATCATCTGCATCGAAATACATTACATGCTTACATATCATTCACGTGTACTTTTGCATTGATTATGACGTCCCTGACCCCGCTGGTGGCGCTACACACAGTGCACACCCGCAAGGTCACACAAACTGCATATCTCCGCAGAACCGCGTAATTAATTTTTTAATTTTAATGCTATACTCACGTGTGGAGTTAATTAATCCATTCATTATCGCTTGTTTCTTGTCTTTGCGCTATGTGGCCTTTGATCTGTTGAACACTGGGTAGTAAGTAACTTTTTTTCAATTTGCGGTTAGTTAACGACGCACTTGCCTGGTTTATGGAGCTATAACGTATGTATGTAACTTTATGCATGTTATGCTGACCACATGCATAAATGACAATCTAGGTTTCTTAACCTTTACGTAGCTGATTACGTATCACCCAAGGAGAGTGGAGGGGCAAGGGGTCACTAGGATCCCCCTATATCGCAGAGCGATCGTTTGCCCTTTCCATTTACACTCTAATATTAGTTACAACTATTTAAAACCTACATTTTAACCGGACATCGCCCACCTTGGCCCGAGGTTAATCATTAAGTAATGCAAAACGTTAAAAGATATGGTACAAAATCAAGCGTAGCTAAAATATATATTATTGTAGCTCTTTCCAGTAAAATGCACTTTTTACGTTCGCAATTTTTTTTAAGTGCAGTTCGATTACCGGACTTTTTTTTGCGATGTAAAAACAACTTACATGTCGCACATAACTCTCGTTTGGGGGATATGTTTTACCCCCGTCCTGCGCGGAAGGGTTAACGCCTCATTGCGCTAGGCATAGCAAATTCGTAGTGATTAGCATTCATTTTCCCAATCTAATAAAGTAGAATATGTAAAGCTGGGTTTATTTTTTATTTATTTTAATTCTGGTTTATCGTTTTTCCTGTGTGCTGTATTGAGTTTCGGAATTATCTCCTTATTATATAAATAATTATTTGGTCTATCAACGAAGAAGAAGATAGTAAATCTAAACGAAACATAAAATAGAACAAGACACAGAAAAATTTAAAAAAAGGGCTATGTTCGCAACTGGGTATCGAACCCAAGATCACGGGACAACGCCTCAACCAACTCGGTGCTTGGTTTATAATACATTGATGGGTATAACCTTCAAAATTTATTAATAAACTTATTCTTTATATAATAAATAAAATTGAATGTATTTAGTATTCAAGGTTTTGATTGTTGAATTCTCAAGTTCAATGATCATAATAACCAATTACATATTTCAATTTCGGAAATGCTCTTCGCACTGTTGTGTTGATTGAAGCCAATTATTTTATTTTAATTTCTCTATAACGCTGTGAGAATACTTCCATTGTTATTTAAGTCAGTGGTAAGTAGTGATTTGATAAGAGACAATGAAAACCGAAATTTATTTGATTTTCCGCAATTTATTTTAAGTCAATAGCCAACCGGCCTTTACGTTTATTTGATATCCTAATCGTGTTCCTCCGTGGGCAGGTTACTCGGCAAACATCAGCTTGAATATTAATATTTCTTATGACTTCCTCTCTCGCTTTTAGTCGATAATTTTCACAATACAGGTTTCATTAAGATTATCAACCGTTTTTTTACAGGCGATTTTTGACGTAATGTTTTTATTGGAAGTTAGACAGGTTTTAAAAATGAATTGTGTATTATTTGGAAGCGTCGGTGTTCGGTATCTTATCAAGCACGCACAATGCGCAGAGCAATCGTTACGCGATGAGACGTTTACTGACTATTTTATTCGCTTCACGTTCCAGTTAACAAAACCTCCGCAGCTGATAGTCGAAATCGAAGTTCTTGGTCGACTTTTGACTCGGCCATAAATCATTGTCAAGGGTGACGGCCTTCTGCGTTACCACGAAGCTTCTATTGTGAGGCCCAAAACGGTCATTAATCCGACGTTGCATACAAAATAGTGCCACCGAGTGACGAGAGGAACGAAACGACTCGTAAAAGTCTTTCGACATCACAGTTTGGAGATTTGCTTTCTTCTGGGGCCAAGAAATTTTCTATTGTCAAAACCCAAGTATATACATGTTATTACGTACAGAAGCCACATTAGCCACATTGTTATAATGTTGATCGAACAGATGATTAATAACTTAATAAGTTATTACTATATATACATCTACACGTGTACTTATGTTTACTGTAGTACATTCTTCACTTAATAACTTAGATATAGCTTCTTAACCGATCGCCAAATTATCAAACAACGATCAATAAAAATGTTAATTGCATGCATTAGAAAAATATTTACGATATGTTCTTCCCTCATTTATTAATTGCATCAGTGCATGTTATCATAAATCAGTAAATCTTCCGCGTTTTTAACGAGATTCCCTGTTTGGTTTTACTGTTTATACATTAGAATAATATCGTGTTCGTTATTATTATTTAATATGTTTGTACGTAGTTATGTATGTATATACTTATAAATGCATTCACAACGGAAATACTTTACTACGAAATCGTCGTTTCCTGCGTTTGTGTAGCTATATTGACCGGCAAGTCGTAATAAACGTAAGCAAGTAATATGAATAATGAATACACAGCATTTCTAGACGGTCTAAGTTCTCAGATTTATGAATTAATGTTTATCCACTATCAAACGCCGAATTAATGTGTGAATAAAAGTATAATCTTTGAACGTAGAACAGTACAAGCGTCCCTCGTTGCTAATGAATGCTTGAGATGGTAGCTTTACGGTACGCGCACTTCCCATAAAGCCTTTAGTTTATTTCGGAGGGATCAACATTTTACGAACGAGAATACTCAATTCGTGAACCGTCCAGAAATTCACTCTGTTTGATGTCTCCCGGGATTGAACCCAAAATATCATGTTTAGGATCCAACAAACGTTCTAAGCTGTATATTTCTCCCACAGGAAACAAGAATGCGAACTTATTAATACTAATACTAAAGGAGAAAATTGTTCTGAACTTCAAGGACGTATTTATTATTCTCGTGGCGTATTTGCAGAAATTATGTGATATGCATGCTGTAATAAATGTTATACAGTTTTCCTTTGTTTCGATGTTTTCCGCGGATTTAATACTATGTAGTTATTTGAATTATTCAATCTGCGAGGTAGCAGTGTTCAGTCCATAGCCTACTCTAGTAGACTAGTCTGTACGGTTCTGTAAAAGGTAGACAGAGTCTCAATACATCTACTCCCTTTCCCCTTATTTTCGATTACGTTTATTAATTTGACTGTAACGCAGTTAACGTTCTCCGTTTAGCATATTTTCCGTTCGTTCGGAAATGAACTCTGAAATTCATTTCAAAGTTTATCTATTTTCACCTACATTAACCATAGATTATACGGTTAAATGTAGATATAATAACTTCAATACATGTTGTTTCTTATAGTTAAATTATAATAACGTACCTACTTTAATAAATTGATACGCCCATTTAAACTGGAAATTGAAACCACGCGCTTTTAAATGTGATTTTTTAAATGTGGCTGGAAATGGAAAAGGAAAGAAAACGAGAGAGATGAAGTTTGGGTAGTACTTGCACACCGCTAACGCCATTCAATTGAGCAATTTCTGATTCTGAATGATTGTATTTCACCAGGGCGTTATTGAGAGATCTACAACGCAAGAACGTTGTGGAAATACATGAAAGAAACTTAAGATTCGAAAAATATTTCAATCGTTTCTTGAGTCAAACAAATTTAATTCTATTTTCTTTGAGCCATCTTTGTTTCAAAGTAAAAACGCCATTTATTCATAAGTCCATGGGGGGTTGTAAATTCATTTTATTTTGTTTTCCGCGCAGACTCCTGAAGAAAAGTAGGGAACCCGAGAGTAGAAGTAGAAAGCTGTCTCATAATTCCTGCCCATATCTAAAATGTATGAAAGGGTCACCGGGTCACCCGAAAGTGTTCCACAGCGACCGATTCACGATACGTGACTACCGAAATTGTTACAGGAATATGTTAGAGGTCAAAGGACAAATGCTTTGTTATAATATGTACATTGTACATAGTTACATTTATTTTCGTGGTTGACGTTTTCATTAAACACATCTCTGATAAAAATTACTCATATTTCTGCTTGTAATTATTACTCCGTTTTGAAACTAGTACAAAACTATTGAAAAATGTGGTTTATACAATAAAGGGTCTTGTCTTATTTCTTGGTAGTTAAATATGGGTTTTCGAAGCTCCAAAGAACTCCTCGGAAATTAAATAACGAGCGTTGACTTAGATCATGGAACAGACAAATTGTAAAATATCATATCACCTCAAGGGCGCTTATCAACGCTAGGAAATAACTTTTAACTAGACCTGAAATAACTATTAGCTGAGTTTTTCAAAACTCCATAGCTCATAGGGGAAATATCGATGCGAGCTGAAAATAGTTGCATTGACCTGGACATTTCAGAGAAAAGAGGTTGTGTAAACTTCATGATACCAGAACTCACCGTTCGAAATTCTCTACTTTAGAAAACAGATTTCTGCTTTTTGGCAGCAAAAAAACCGCCTGTGGTGAACATTTTCTCTATGGCGTTTCCACTTAGTTAAAATGTTCAATTCCATGTTGTGTTTGGTTTTCACCCTCCCAATCAATATTATCTGCTTCGTGATTTTCTCCGTTGGCCAGTTTTCATTACTCGCCGCCGTATAGAGAAAATTGAATGGATATTTTTTTTCAATAGATGGAACAAAGGGACGCCAGCGGGGGGAAGCGCTCAGCAATAGAAATTGGTGGGCCTATTTTTTACTGGGGGTACTTAAATACAATACATAGGTACTTGTAACTAATAAATTAATGAATAATAAAAACTGTATTTAAGTTGCTCAATAATGATTTATCAAACATTCTTTCTGCATGTCTAATAAAACGGATTTAGTGGCTTTAAAAAAACTTTATATTTGTATCGCCGACCGGTTTCGGAACCACCCTTTCTAAACTTTCCACACTTTGCACACCTGCTGATGATAGGCACTGCATGGATGTTAGAAACATTGGCTCAACATTAGTTATTACATCCATCGATCAATCAAAATACCAATTTATTTTTGATCATTCAAGTCGAGTGTTTGTTATGTGTTAATAAGGTAGGTTTAGCTATTGTTTTGAGTTACAGCTTAGTTAAGCACCCTTTAGGTGACATTTAAAATTATTACAAAAATGTCACCTTAATATTCGTTCCTTCTTTGTTCCAGTATTTTCTCATCAATTGCTATCACAAAAACAGGTTGTCTATTTACTTTTAATGGTTAGTGTGTAAGGCACACAGGTTTAAACAATTTGTTCTGGATCAATTAACCTAAATAACCCTCCCCTTTGAACGAAATACACATTACTTTCCACCTGGGATTTTGATAAGTTAGTTTGTTAATAATGCAAAGAGATTATTTATTCCCTCAGAGCTGCAACCCAAACCAACCAAATGCCTAGTGCGGAGTAATAACACCTTCAATGTGTTTAGGCTCTTCAGATTCACTGGCCCGTTTTATTCATTTTTCCTTTCTGTGGCCCGATTCCGATGCTTCAACTAGGTACATCATAATTTCCTGGCACCGAGTGGAAATGTCTCAATATTGAAACGTGAAATATTTGAGTTTCGCCCTTTCACTACTCGTCTGTACATACTTGGAAGTAAAGGGAGTCCCTGTTTTTTGCGGATTGCATCCCCGGTGGTGCGTCTATTTTCCTTTACGAGTTTGTTTTCCGTTTTATTTTTCATAAATAACATGTTTTTCTATGTATATTTTCGCCACGCAAAAATATGTTTGTTTTGAATGTCATATTTAACTGAAATCTTACTATCTTAGAAATTTCAAATATGTTTTTTCCTCCGTCAGTTGTTTTCGCCAGCTGCAACTCGTTCATTTAAATCGTGTGTGCGCTTTATGATTCATCATTGCAATTGATACTCTTAATTATTCATCCATCTTCTTACCACACCATTATTTAATTGTCAGTGTCATGTTTCCACGCCTTGATGTTCATTGCTTTTTACTAAGTTGAGAGCTCATTTCAAACACATTTTATTAAGATTTCTTTATAATAAACTAGCTGACCCGGCAAACTTCGTACCGCCTCAAAATCAATAAATGTTGTGTTTAATTTATTAGCTGTTCGAATTGATTCAAATTATGTCGACCAACACACATTATTTGAAAAGCCGTTCCATACAAAATATATGAATAATTGGTTTTTCTTCATAATTATTTTTCCCGTAATTTTTTCCGATGTTTTAATCGTTATTCTGTTAATCGGGACGGAGACAAATCCAACAAATCAAAGATTATAAAAATCGATTCAGCCGTTCTTGAGTTATAAATGGTGTAACTAACCCGACTTTGTTTTATATATTAAGATTATGATGAACTACCAAAATTGCTGCACAGTTGTCGTAGGGAACTCGAATTAAAACATTTAACTTTTCTTTTAAAACTTAATGCATAAATTTGAATATTTTATAAAATATTCTTTCTGAACTTAGTGCATACATTTATCCCCATATTATAAAAATAGCATGAAATGCGTGGGAAACTTGTGGTACAATAAAAACATGAGACTTATTTGCATCTTCTATAGATTAACGAATACTTTTTTAACATAAATTCACGATAAATTGTGATTTATTATGCATTGTAATAAGATAAAATGACAATATTCCTCACCGCAGAAAAGATAAACGTTTTTTGTTGCAAATTAACGTTACGTATGTTTTTGCCTATCAAAGCATGGCGAAAATCAGCTTAGTGTGACGAGAGCTGTCGATTAGATTCGTCGCCTGAATTATTTCCGAGTGACATTGTCCCGGGTCGAGTGATTTGTGCTTGCAATTGTAAATCAGCTGCAATTGTTCACATTACTACGGTGGATCCTTTGTGTTGGGTGACGTCACCCTTCGGGAAAGGCGTGGAATCGTCGGTCGGAGCGATTGGATGACTATTTCCAGCAGACAATAGCGTGCTCAATATGCAGATGGCTTGACAAGATGAGAACACTTACTTCTCCATCTTGTGTATTTTTATTCCATTGTTCGCGAACAACAAACACTCCATTGAGAATTTCGCAGATGCATCGCATCACAAATATGTATACAGCGCTCAAAGCGAACCGTTAAAAATCGCTAACAATTTTCCTAGAAAAAGAGCCTGAATGATTTTCGAGTGATCGATCGGTTGTAATAATTCTTTGCAAAGTCTAAAAAACGTGCATACGTTATTCTCATGCTAACAAAAGTATGTGATGTCCAGGGTACTTAAATAATTAAAATCCCATCCATTTTACGATTTTTTTATAGCTCGCCCGGGTGATTCTATATCTGGTATTTTCAATGATTTTTTTCGGTACTTGTATAAATAATTCACCGTATCCCGCCCTCGAACGGGGAGGCGGAGGGTGGGCCGGTTGAATTGGGGGTGGCGTAGGGGGTGGGGGTCTGAAAGTGTGAGAGGGGAAAGCCCTAATTTTCCATTTAGTGTACCTGTTAGCTAAATTAATATTTTGATGGTCTGACTACGCCTCGCGTGCCTTCAAATGGGTGCGCTCCTAATTTAGTACCGCACCAAATACGTACAGTTTTCCTCAAGTATTTTGAATACTTCATATGCCCAACGAAATTTGGAACACCTGTTAGGGATTTGCAAAAGTTTTTTTTCTTCAATATTGCCCTCATAAAAAAACTAAAGTGCATTTTTACAAGTATTCCTAACAAGTTCTGTACCTGAGAGCCAACATGTCTTGAATCTATTTTTGGCCAAAATGGCTTAAGTACATTTTTGATAATACAACATCGTAATCTATAATTCCCTAAACGTATTACGCTTTTACTCCTTATATTTTATAGGGATAACCATAGTCAAAACTTAAGTTAAAGTTACTTAGTTAGTTACTTAAGTTACTTAGTCAAAACTCAAGTACTTGTTACTTTTAGCCAAAACCACTTATAAAAATAAATAAAATTTTGTAAAAGCAAATAATATTATCTACAAATATAATTGTAAAAATACATAACATTTTGTAAAAGCAAATAATATTACAAAAGTAGCCTTAATAAATTAGTAGATATATATATTGTATAAATTTTAAATCTGTTTAATAAAAAACGGTTATTTAAAAATAACAGGCAAAAAATCTTTAAATGCGTTTCCTATAAAATGGGCTTTTTGGATTTTGGTTCTCAGGTACCTACATAGTTAATTTCGAAGTTTCCTTCCAATATTCAATTCGATAGATCAAATTAATGGATCAATTTACAGTTTATTATTATCTAGTGACAGTACCTATTGTTTGTTATCTTTATAATTTATTATGTTCGTTGTAATATTTATATAATACTAGCTGTCCTGGCCACGCGTTGCTGTGGCTAACGAAACACAACGTCACCTACTAAATGGTTACCTAACCAAGATAACCAAGTGTAGTGTCAATAAATTAACTCACACCGCTATCTGTTAGAAACTTATGGAACTTATAAATAATTGTCGCTTAAAAGACATTTAATTCGCAAAAATAAATATTGAGGTAAATAATCAATATAAAAACTATCTTTTAAGTTGGACCAAATTACACACAGTAAGCCAAATTTCATAAAAATCGGTTAAGTAGTTTCGGAGTTTACCTTGGACGAACATTGTGACACGAGATTTTTATATATAAAGATTATGAATTACGCACATTACTCAAATACGCGATAACTATCAATATCGACTGAAGTCACTATGATTACTACAGTTTTGTGATTCACTTCAATAAAATTTATAAAACTCATTTGCTCTTCTTTGCTATATCGCATTGTCAAGCCACTTAAATGAATAATATTATTTTATGCTCGTATTGAAACTATAAAAAATACTGATGTTTGGTTGGTTCTATCAATATAAAGAAGAATGTCTGTGGCAGGCGGGCGACCGCGCACGGAGAAAAATGTTATTCTAAAATACGATAATTTTATTCGTAAAAACGGTTAAAAACGGGACTGAAGTTCTTACGAACAAATTAACAGGGTTTCAATGTTTATTGGCGGGAACATGTAATAATAATTTGTTGGTATATGTATTACTTACGTATACCAACAAATTATTCTTACATGTTCCCGCCAATAAACATTGAAACTCCGTTAATTTGTTCGTAAGAACTTCAGTCCCGTTTTTAACCGTTTTTACGAATAAAATGATCGTATTTTATAATAATTTTTTTCTCTGTGCGTGATGGATATCGTTAAAGGTTTCAGATTTATGTGATTAACTGGAGAAAAAATAATCAAAATTTGTACCATGCTACACAAAATGGCTTTATTACACACGATTGATCCTACAAAATGGCAAGGTTGATCGCTATCATTATAAAAAAGTAATTAATCAACATGTTGTAAACACACCCCATTTTATTTTTTAGGAGTTCACGGTCATTTATTATTTGTCATATTAAATTTAAACATTCTCCTCGTTAAAAAAATAATTTTCGCGTTTCGGCAAGTCTACCTGTAAAATGTACGGTAGATGTAATACAAGTTTAATTAAAATTACTGGAACTCCCTCGGGGCAGGCGTTTCGGATTGTTATATCTTATTTATATAACCGTGGTTTGCAATCAACGTAAACGAGAAGAGATCTGGTAATCCTTAATTCAAATAATTAATTATTATATAGAAAGTCTACTTAAGTCGTGAAATATTTTCCTTACAATGAGACTGGTCGTTAATTCGTTCTGGCTGCTGACTGGATATCTCACATCTCGTAGAAAAGGATCGTAAGTCAAAAAAGAAAATTTTACAGGAGAGCCAAAACAAATGATGAATCAAGCGGCCCCGTCGAAAAGAAAAGATGCTCTAGCAACACCTCGCTGAGATAGAGCGATCTAACTTAAATGTTGTTTTCGTGGGGCGTAGATAATTACAATCATTTTGCTATTCCGAGATAAAAAATAATTTTTTATTAAACAAGAAATTTTGACTTACGACCCATCTCTATGCGATGTATAAAAAAAGATACTGATACAACCTGAACGACTCTGTGCGGGAGAGTGTAGTTGATCCGCTCGCATCGCCTCGCCGTTCTTCGAGTCCTTAGTCAAATTATGCTCTAGGCTCGCCATCATCGTGAAGGGTATAGCGGCATAACGATATTTGGGGGATACATACTGTTAATCGAAGAACCCAGCCACTATTCAACCAAGAATAATCCAAGCATCAACTACGCGATACGTGAAGATTTGCCTTCACGCTCCCTCTCCGGAAAAATCTCACCATAAGCAGGCATAACACGTGCGTAAATGTAACGAACATCGGTAATATTTATGCGATTTAACTCTGCGCGCGCTCCCACTCAACGGTTTTCAAGTGTCAGCCAATTTGTATAATAATTTCATGAAAACTGTTCGGGGTGTTTTCAGGGCGTTTTCTTGATAATACTGTTTTTCGAATTGGGCGTGGCTCTGCGTGCCGAAATGTTTAATGTTCCTCTATGGGGTTTCCAGTATCTTTTATGGGTGTGCTCGCGGACGAAATTGAATCACGCATTATCATAACCATTCAGCCCTTTGTGATGTGAAAAATAACGCAGAAAAAAATAATGCTTTAAAGCTCCACCTTCGTTACAGGTAATTCCACCTCTTCCCTTTAATTTCCCCATTACGTTTAACATTCAGACGAATACTGATTTTTGACCTTTCACGGGCTACAAGTAGTGCCTACCTCATTGCCTAACAGCTAAATATTAAATCCGAACCTGTTTCAAGATTTGAAGTGCATTCTTTTCACAAATATCGCCAAATGAAACACTAAGATTTCGTTCAACTTTAGCGCCCTTGAGGTGATTTCTCACAAAAACGGCGCTCTACAAATTATCCAATTATTATTATTATTATTATTTAGTCAATGCAACGTAGTTTAGTAATATGATACACAAGCATCATAATATTTTAAGTGAGGCATCTAGCGTACCTACACAGAGAAAAAAAATATTTTAAAATACGATCATTTTATTCGTAAAAATGGTTAATAACGGGACTGAAGTTCTTACGAACAAATTAACAGTGTTTCAATGTTTATTGGCGGGAAATGTAAGAATAATTTATTGGTATACGTACGAAATTACGTAAAGCAACAAATTATTCTTACATAATAAACATTGAAACCCTGTTAATTTGTTCGCAAGAACTTCAGTCCCGTTTTTAACCGTTTTTACGAATAAAATGATCGTATTTTAGAATAACATTTTTCTCCGTGTACGCCGCGAGTATACTGGTTCAAATAGATAATAGTTTAAAATATTAGGTATCAAGATCACGAGTGAATTATTTATTTATTGTTTTTGTGTTTGAATTCACGAGTGAATGTTTAATTCCAGAGATGCAGGTGTTAGATAGCTGTTAGATGCATAACCATAAGAAAGGCTCACAGCCTCTGTGATGTAATGATTAACTCACAGTGTATATATAATATAATATATAATATAGACAATTTAGTTCTTAGTGCTGTTTTGTTTATATCTTCAACATTCTCAGTTCAAAGGCTGCCTTTACACACCTGATTTTTTCCCGTAAGTCGCTCACGCAATTTTCCCCTTTGGCCAGAAATCGCTTACGTGACAACATTCAGAATTGAAACGTTGCTCGAAATGGCTTTAGCCGTTTTTGGTGACCAGATTTGAGTAGCCAGGTACTTCCCACCCTTCATCATTCATCACCTTCCCCTCCCCACTACTTCAGGCCTCACAAAATACCCCAATTGGGGATGCCATAGTTTACTGACTCCAGATGGTAGCAGTTTATACGGTATTCATATAAAAAGACTAACCAGTGATTTTTGACATTTTTTGGAGTAACAAATGTTAATAATTTTTGGTCACATTTTTTGTGTTTTTTTTTCTACAAAAACATAAAACAATAGTAGTTGTTGGACAGTTTGGGGTGCGATAAGAGATTGGGAGGTTACTCGGCTGATTCACCAGTGACATCATATGGATTTTATTTTAGAAAAAAAGTCATCGAAAAAGTCACCGGAGATTCATTAACGTTTTTTTCTCCAAATAATGTTAGCAATCACTGTTTAAAGTAAGTCAAGTACGTCCCTTAAAACCCTGTTTTACATGAAATTGTTCCATTATCTCACTCGCCAGACCGCCGTTTCATTTCCATTGCGTTTTGTGATTCGTTCGTCGTTCATTTGCTCCATAGCCGGCTCGAATCGGTTATGCTATCAAAAACAAACACCTGTTAAATAAATATGTACTCGCAGCATAGTTCAGTTTCGTAGGTTCTCCGGTGTTCTCTCTATTACGCTGTACCAATGGAAATTTCAGTTTCATGGGTTCAACACCTGAAAAAACTATAATTTATCAGTCAAAAAAACCCTCCGCGATTTGTCCCTGGTGCTGGGATATAACCTGAAAAGTGCCATGTTAATTGTTGACAAGTTAATACGTGTTTATTATCATGATGGGAAGAAAGCAGATCGTTGAAAATGGTAAGCATATAATATATTAATAATGTCATAGATATATTATTTGAAAGTTGTATCAGCTGTGTGGATTGCATAATATTATTATTCGAACGGCCTTTGAAAATATTCCGTCGTTAAATTTTGCAGCATAATCAGAAGCAGGTTCTGTAAAAATTAATTACATGCTTCGCAGTAGGAAATGCATTCAGGAATAAAAAGAGCTTGTTTAGAATTCCTGAACTTCACCGAGTACTTATTTTGCTATTTATATCTTGCTAAATTCTTCTGCTGCTACTTTTTTATTTTAATTTTATCTATGAATGTATTTGCATAGTGTATGGGCTTGAAAAATAACTGCCAAAGACAATTATTCTTGTTTTTCCTTCCTATTGTGATAATAATAATACTTGTCTATGTTAATAGAGACATTTCTGTCATATCAAAGGCGCTTTACATAAGCATTTTTGTACGAATGAATTGAAGTGATTTTTCACAAAAACGGCGCTATGGAAACGATCGAAATGTTTTTTTTTATTTGAAAGGAACTTAAAATTAGATTTTAAATACTTTTCCATTGTACATGTTCAACCTATATTTAATTTTAACTTATTTTAATTTTGTTGGTTTATTTTGTTAACAATATTTTTTTCTTTGTTTTTTACGACTGTCCGGGTAAAAGCTTCCCCACAGGAAAAACTGAACCCTTCTACACACTTTTCCACAAATCATCATCTAGTCAATCCATGCTATGCAATTGTAGGTACAATTTAATTTAATTAAATTGTACCTACAATTTTTAATTTTTTTAAATTTTAATTTAAGTATAATTATTATAATTAAAATTAAAATTATGTATATTGGCCCTGTTTAGTAAGTTCATCTTCTATAACATCGGCATGGTCGTGCCTCGATTAGAGTTCTTAAATCCGTGTTAAGATCTGTATGAAATTTAATTAGTAAAAAAAAAACAAAATAGGAAATTGGTTTTACAGGGGTGTTCGTGGTTCAGATTATTTTATATTTAACTACTAAGCTAGTGGGACTCAGTGTTCCCCAAATGGAGAATGTTGTGGGACTGAATGAAGTGTCGAGGGGAAGAGGAAGGTTTTAATGTACTTGGCTTTTCAGATTTGGTCACTAAACATGGCTACGGCCACATTTGTTTTTAATTGCTGTAGGTAACATCATTGGGTCATTTATAATCAACGTTTCGATACTGAATGGTTGTCTAGAGGTCTTCCACTGGGGCGATAATATTATATACAGGGTGTTAATGTACGTACTTGAGTTACTTTAACCAGGGACTCCTGACATTATTTGAAGTAAAAAATGTAAATGAAATTTTTGTCTCCGGTGACATTTTTGATGTTTTTTTTTTTTTTTTTTTCTACAAAAACATAAATAATAGTAAGTGTTGGGTAGTTGGGGGCGGGGTAAGTGGTGGGGCGGTAACTCGGCTGAGTGACTAATAATGTCATGTGAAAGAATTTTTTTTTTGTTTGATTTTGAAGAAAAAATATTTTGAAAAAAAAAAATTGACATAAAAAAAGTCACCGGAGACCAAAATTTCATTTACATTTTTTACTCCAAATAATATCAGGAATCACTGGTTAAAGTAACTCAAGTACGTACCTTAACACCCTGTATAGGGTGTTAAGCATCGTACTTAACTTACTTTAACCTTTAACCAGTGATTCCTGACATTATTTCAAGTAAAAAATGTAAATAAAATTTTGGTCTCCGGTGACATTTTTGAAGTTTTTTTTTCTTTCTACAAAAGCATAAAAATCAGTCGGTATTGGGAAGATATGGGCGGGGTGAGGGGTTGATTGGTTACTTAACTTAGAGACCAGTGACGACATGTGGAGGATTTTTTTTTCTGTGATTTTAAAGAAAAAGTAAAAAAAAAGACATTTAAAAAGGCACCGGAGACCAAAATTTCATTTACACATTTTACTCCAAATAATGTCAGGAATCACTGGTTAAAGTGAGTCAAGTACGATGCATAACACCCTGTATAATTCACATTTGAGTCTAACTACCACGCTTTGTTTTTAAACGCTAGCTGTAAGAATATGTAGTTACATCATGTTTAGTTTGTGTCCATAAAGATTCAGTGTATCAATACGGTCTACACTCCACCCGGGGCACAGAAGTGCAGGAAGGCACCTGACGTGTCAGACTGTCAGTCTTATTGAGGTTTTTCGTTTCGGGTCTCTGGCCGATGCCCGTGCCAGTGCCGGTGGCGGCGCCGGTGCCGGTGTCGGTGACTGGTGGGTGACTGGTGACTGTGCGGTGGCATGACATGAATACGTTACTATCGTGGGACCAAAGCCAGCATCCGCCCCACTTCCGCCCTCTGCCGTGACCAGATTTAAACGGACATACCACAGACAAACAAACGTCTCCGGTCCGATGTGCGGCCGAAGCATTCGATTGATTACAATTCGTTTATAATATTATAATTCTGTGATCTACAGATCAACTTTTTTGTTGTTGTAAAACCGGATGTAGTACGATGTTATAATACTAGTTTTAGTTTTCAGATCGCTCGAAATTTCAATTGAAGTTTATGTTAGGACATACATATTATCTCAAGTTATCTAACTCTTTTTTAGGTCAGTTAAATGGATATTTTAAAAATATCCATAGCTCCTTATAGAAATGTCGTAGAAAGCTGAAAAGATGTGCTTCGGCATGGAAAATCCACACATAAAATTTCAAGATGCTAGAGCTCAAATTATTAACATGTTTTTTTCTGCTTCAAATTATGTATGGCTTGCTGCTTAGTTATAACATGGTGTAATCAGAGAGCGGTTTATCTCAGTGTAATGGTAATTCTGTGACCATTATTTATCATGTCATTTTTATTCTCGACTCTTCCGTCTTTGCATTAGGAGGACTCTTATAAAATTTCCCACAAACAGTGCAGATTATTTTTTTTGTGCGTGCGTGTGCAACTATTATTGTTTTTTCGATAAAATTATATATATGTCGAGTGAAAGGAAGCAATAAATTTGAGTCTAGCATTATTCTCTATTCTCAGTGCAGTGGTGGAATGCATTTCTCACAGAAGAGAAATAATACTGTAATGATTGTGCCAGCCGAGTGATTTTGTTCCCATACAATTAAAAAAGACTATAGTTAAAGCTCCAACGCCTTTGTGACTTACGAGTGTAATAATTAAGACTTTTTATGTGTTCGCTTGTCTTAAGTTTCGTGCGGTAGATTAGATAAACGATAAATTTAATGCATTATTGTTCTCAGCTTAACATAATGCCTTCAATTACTGTTTACTTTCTTAATTCGCATTTGTACAGGGAGAAATTCTGTCGCTGACGATTTGACATCCAAAGATTTCGCCTTTATGTTTCAGGTTACAGATTACATAATCATTGTTTTCCTTAATTACTGGAATTGCCGGGAGGAACTCAAAATTGTTTGAAAACTTTTTCTAAAAATAATTTTTCCCCAGAAATGTGAAAAGCTTTTAAAATCGTCATCATTAATCATCTATTATACTAAAATAAATAGGGTTAGTTCTCGATTCGTATGGTTAAACAATGTTGTGGCCAAAAGTACGGACTCGTTTTAAAATTTGTGTGAAAATTTTATCTTGGATTCAACATCTCTTAGGAAACCGTCTTACTCTTCAACATCCGCAGTGTTGATGATTATAACAACAGAATAGCAATTATCATCGTGTGTAGATAATTATTATTGTCACTTGCTTTGATCTCAATCGGGAAGGCCTCCAGTACATTATATCACGACATTTAAGTGCCTTTTGAATTCACTGAGAAGATTATCATTACGAACGGCCTTACTTAGCTCAAATAACCGAAGGCTTTATACAATATATGTACGTTAGAACATGCTAGACATGATTTTAAGCGTGCTTTGTTTTCTTCAACGTCGATTAGAACCAGAATTAATAAGACCTGGCTATTCAAATATTCAATAAACATAGTTCAATATTAATAATATCAGTGGTCAAGGCTTCACCTGACTTGTAAAATAAGAATAAAAATATCGTAGTTTGTATGAAAATCAATCCATTTCTTATTATTTATGACTTAAAATACTTAAAAAAAAACGGCGCTTATTGTTTTATTCCTATAATATAAGTACGTTTATTCATAGACACCTTGACACAAACCATGCGACTTTGGTACGTTTTACGATCTGAGAATGTTTAGAATTTTTAATTAGGTATATGTATTTGTTTTATTACTTCCTTTGTATTTGTACGTGTCACTGAGCTTCTTTGTAAAGTTTTCTATTGGTGTTGCACCTGCTACATCACAGGTTGGGGGAGTGCATTAAAAAACTTGTGCCACTTAATAAAGTCGATTAAATTTATTTAAAAAAAAAATGATACATTGATCAGAGATTATAATTATCATTAACATAATAATTTGCGTACTCTTTTCTTAGACGGGTCGGGGACCCATAAGTGATTAGACTATGCATCTCTACGAGTCCCTATTATATTTTGCTGTACTACGGTAACCTCATTTCATTCTGCGTAGCTTATTTATTGGTTATCTCTAGCTTTCTCTAATAGGTATTAGAATTTTGTTTGGGTGTCGTTGTGCTTGCACCCTTAGGACGAAATGCCCAAGTCACCTGCGATTTTTCTGTAAATGGTAGCGCGGGGTTCTTTGCCGAACACTTCTGCAACTTTGGAATGTCTCACTTTGTCCCACAATGTGACTCGCCACCTATATCTGTCTATCTAATTTCGGTAGCCTGTAGACTTTAAAACGCACTCTCATTAACCAAATCATTTGGACTTGATATGCATATATGCCTTACTTAAGGGTGGGGTGATACCTGACTTAAACATGCTTAACTTGGTCTTAATACTTGGTTGTGCTTCCGTCCAAACGATTAACAGTCTAATAACTTTATAATATAGCATACAATTTTACACATTTACACTATTAGTGTATCTTTACAAATAAAGGTCTTATTGCAGATGAAAACCTAAAACGTCTACCTCTATCTATCACTTTAAATATTTATCATGAAATTAGATTCAGTGTTGTTTTTTCAGGTGCATTTTTTTGTGGTGAATATTAATTATTTATTATAACGAAAACCGCATTTGCTTTTTAATCATACTGCGAACGAGAGCATTATAATTAATAAAATTATACAATAACATCCCCCCAGACTTAAATATTAAAAATTGCAAAATGTCCTACATTGGTTCAATAATAACTAAATGGTTGATTGGCTTGGGTAGGGAGGAGTCTGAAAAACTATTATATAATGTGACTTAAAACTATACATGGTTACCTATGAATGGCACATTTAGTAAAAACTTAGTATATAAGTATTAATTTAAAAAAATAATAATAATTTAAATTGCATTTGGCACTTTACAAACTTTGGTTCCTTAGAACAGGCAATCTACCTAGCTAGGAACTAATATCGACTTAAAACAACGTAATAACACTTGTATTCATTTCAAATATATTCTCTTATTATGTAATATTATTTCTGTTATTTTGGCTTTAAATGTATCAAATGTAAATAAATAATTTTTTTTTTTTTTAAATCCACTTTTAATTCTTTTAATATTATTTAATATTTGCCGTTTCACACGCCATTGTGGCGCTAATATTTTTGCATATACCCCTATATAATTATTATAAACCACAACATTGGCGCATATGAATCACATTGAGCGTTTTCTATCCTGCATCCCGTTTCTTAGAAATCTGTACATGACCACGCGCGCTGTAGATCTAAGTCATGTATTAAAATAATATCACCTTCAATTAGCACCGGTTCACCTTAGAGAAGAGCGTTTTCTTCCAATGTTAGCTGTGTTTAACAAAACCGAAATTTACTTAAACGTTCATCATGACTTGACGATTAATTTTGTGTACATAAGTGGTAATAAATTGTTTAAATTATTTATGGTTGTGATTTAAATTTCTCATGGACAAATTAGATGTTTGTTGACCTTTGGGGCGTTGAGCCATGGTTCGCTTCCTTCTTAATATATTATATTCGTTATACTAAGTTTACGTATAACGTTAGGAAGTCTACACACATAGAATATGACATGTGTTAGCTTAACAGCACGTACAATGACAACATGGATGTGGGCATGGATGGAATGGAATGCAAAACTTGGTCATCCGGACAAATCCATTTATATATTTAGTTCTTATGTTTACACTAGACATCACAAAGCAACTATATAACTATATTCCATTGGTCACCATGAAACAGGCAGTCGCCTAGTATGGTGATCTAACGTATCACAAATATGTAAATGTTTCAATGTGTATAATCATGTATTTTATAAATAAATAATATAATAAATAAATAATATAAATAAATAATAAATAATAATCCACGTAATTACTGACCATATTTTTGTATTTCACGGCAAAGTCACGGGAAGGTCGTGAAGCTATCGAATTTGCCTAATTACAGAGGTGATTGAAATTCATGAGCACCCGATCAACATTTAGGAACAACGGGTTAACTTTTTTATGTGAATACCTCACAAGAATCCCAACTGCTCCCGTCTATAGCCAGGGAGACTATGGCATCCCCAATTGGGGTATGCTGTGAGGCTGAAGGTAAATGTGGAGGGGAAGGAGATTTGGAAGAGGAAGGCGGGGAAGTAACGGCAAAATCCATTATTAAGAAACGTTTCAATTCTGAATGGTGGTCTTACACTAGGGCGATACTGAGAGTATCTTCAACTCTTCTTGGTATCCAGCTTTCGAGGTTATTACATTACAAAGTAACCGATGTAGCCAACAGTGTCCAGGCCCCCTAGAACACTCGATCGATAAGGATTGATAGGATAACTTTCGGTAACTGCTCGTCGTTCCTTGGGACAACTGCAGATCGCTAACGTACAAACAACAGCTGAATTCAAATATATTAAAGATATTAGTTATTGTGAACTGTAATTTATTCGTTGGCGATCTGCATTCATGTTAAGGAACGATGAGATGTTACCGAAAGTTATCCTATCAATCCTTATCGATCGAATGTGCTAGGGGGCCAGTAATGAATGTGACAAAGTATTACTAATTCATAAATAAACATAGATAATCTGCCTCGATGGTGGACTCAACAAGGATGACGAGGAAGCGGAAGATGGCGCATAATCCGCACAATCAACATGGCGTTAATGATTTGTATTTTTTTTTTGCAATTGAAAAGATTAGTTCAGAGTACCAACCTCCGCACTTTTGTTCAAGGCCAGATCGTCATATTTAAATTAACAACTCCCATTATTATTTCATCGAAAAAATAACTCGGTCATGGCTTTATGCACTTGAAATAATCAACTTTAGTTATTGTATATAATTTCTCCACCCACGATGATTGTACGTAAATAATTAATTAAACACATCACGCTCTGTCTGTACTTTGTACACGGTCTAATGTCTAATGGGATACGTAGATATTATTATAGCCCGGTATATCAGCCAGTCCGTATCCTTGCTATGGAATACATTCCTCGCTCCAATTTAAGCGTGCTAAATCTACCGCTTAAGTTTCGTTAAGCCGCAGAAGAGTTACTTTTTTAGACGCCGTTCATATGCCAAATCTGACATTTGCATAAATAATATTTGAATACTTCTCACCGAAATTTACGTAATTTGCCTAATTTTACAAGAATAAACTATTATATTCATCGAGCGATGAGGAATGACGATGTTATTAATTGATAATCAATCCAAAATAGTTTGAAAAAGGATTTTAAAAGTTGCAACGTCATGACAGTTTGTTTTCAGCGGTTAATTTAATTAATAGTGCACTGACTCTAGCAAAACAAAAAATACTAATTAAAATTAGTGTATTCGCATATAGCACCATGCTGATTGAAGTGGGGATCTTTATCAAAAATTAACTCGTAAATAAATCCGCCTAGAAATAAACTGTCGTTGTTTTTGAAAGATCGCGATTATAATATTGCGTGATATTGCGATTTCCCACTAGATGACGGTAGATTTGTTTATCAAGGAAAAAATATACACATTCCTCTAGTAAATTCATAGACAATACACATAATATTGGTGAGATCTTGGCTTTCGACCCATATACGGATTATGTTCCAAGCTGTGCTAAGCTCGACATTCCAACCAATCCGAGATTAAAATCAACTGATATACCGGGCCTATGTATTATGCAGCGGTCACAGTTACAGATAATATTTCACACACGTTTGGGCCCACTTTCTAGCGCGCTGCGAATGCTATTATTTATGAATAATATATCGATCTACCTTTTGCCGATTTGATAACGCGCCGCTATCCATTTGCGGGAGAAAAGTTAATTATTTATTATTCGGGTCATCTTATCACAATTAAATTAATTTAGATAGCGCAGCCCGGCGTTACTCCAATTAACTAATTATATTATTGAACCACTTGTTACATTTTTTATTAATTATTACCTTATCGCATATTGTGTGCCCAATCTTTAATTAAAAGTGCTGTATCATTTGTGAATGTCGGTCACATACAGGGAGAAAAATGTTATTCGAAAAAAAAAACGATCATTTTAGTAGTAAAAACGGGACTGAAATTCTTACGAACAAATTAACAGCGTTTCAATGGAAAATGTAAGAATAATTTGTTTGTATGCATACGAAATTACGTATACTAACAAATTATTCTTGCATGTTCCTGCCAATAAACATTGAAACCCTGTTAATTTGTTCGTAAGAACTTCAGTCTTGTTTTTAACCGTCTTTACTATTAAAATTATCGTTTTTTCGAATAAAATTTTTCTCCGTGTAGCAGGTATGCAAAAACTCTGAAATTTACTTATTATTTCATAATGGACTTTCTAGATCAAATAGTTTCAGGTCGTCGCGTTATTTCCATCATTAGCCATGGAACTTTAAAATATTAATTTACAAAAAAATCAAGCGTTGTTTTTTCTATTAATTTTTTTTTGTTAATCTCGGTAGTAACTACTAAATTAACTGGGTATTAGTATGTTATAAATAATATATGTTTGTTGTTTATTATTTCTAAAACTCGAAGGAATAATTTAATTGTACCAGTGGACAATAATAAACGGTTATCTGACTGCCTATCTCTATATTATTATCTTTTGATAAGGCGACAACTACCGGGTGTTAAAAGTTTTCTTTGCACAGATATTGTCCATTTCACTTGCTCTGCCGATGCGGGAAGAGAACATATTCTCTCGGGCGGGTGCCCTTTGTTATGCAGATTAACCCTAAAAACTGCCGGGCGAAAATAATAAAAACCCCAACCACACACTGCAAACACACTGTGAAAATAATACTACAACTTTAACCCTTGAAAGCCTACTGAAATTTAGATTTGTGTATATTGTACAGTACCGACTTAAAATGGATTTAAAACGCTTTTTTTGTTGTTTTAATTTGATTTTCTTTTTCTGCGCTTCCTTGTTATTTTTTATCTTTCATATTATTTTTTAAATTAGTGCAGATGATTTCGGTGAAGTTTTTTTGGTAAGATCCAAAAATAATATCTTTGTACACCAAGATATTATGCCCTAGAGTTGGTTGAAGGTGATGTGATGACTCATCAGTCATCACCTTCATCACTGATGAGAAACTGCTAATGTATGTAATTTAAAAATATATATATTAATTCAATTTTTAAAAAGCATTCAATCGTACAGAGTCGCTTAAATCAACTTTTAAATACCTGTTTGTTAGAATAAAAGTTAATTTTTTTTTTTTTTTTCATAATTACACTTTCTTATTGAATCATTTTCTAATTAATGAAGACAATATTAGCGTAACTCAATCGAAAATCTGAAACAGAAAAATCAGAAAAAAGATACGGTCACGTCTGGGAAGAATAGTACTCCGCCCCGGCAAGGTGTAGGTCCTGGGTTTGTGTCCCAAATGTGACCGTGTCTTTTTCTAATTTTTCTGTTTCGGATTTTCTTTTGAGTTTTGCTTTAATATTGTCTTAATTAATTAACCTATTACAATTTGAGGTTTTACTCGTTAAGTTAAAACAAATTGGTACTATTCATTTGGTTAATTTTTAACCACATTTTGAGTAAATAACTACTACCGTTACTCGACGCCTGATAATAGACATTTCCATGAATTCTTTAATAAATTCGGATTAGCATAAATTAAAGTCTCATTAATTTTTCTCTTTCGCAGCAAAATATTAGCTCGCTTCGTTTCAGTTTATTTTATAATGCTTTTGATTCTATATAACCAAGTGTTATAATTATTCGACTAAACTTGATTCGTAGAAGTATTTACCTCAATTGTCTCGGACCTCTGTTAAAGTAATATTAAGATCTATACCAGAGAGAGTTAAAAAAATAATTCTTAACTGTTCTTCACCAGAATGAGAGCGGCTGGCGGTGGACCAGAAACAAGCAAATGATGTTACATATTTTGGTTTATTTATCTTGTTATATCTAAAGATCATAGTGTCTGTCGGTATATTATAGCGGAACTTTATTCGGATATATTGTTTAACTGTAAGCCTCTCAAATAATGCGCTGTTTACGAAAGTAACTGCAGAAATTAACCTGTTTTCCATTATCTTAATGCTTACTTAATTAATTTACCGTTTGCGGTACGTTGTTGTTTTTGCTAATTTGCCATTTTTTGATAAATACTTCAACTAACGTAAGTACTAATGTAACGCCATTTGTCTGTAGGGGTAATCAGAGAGGATGGAATTCCACATGACTCTGTTAATTTCAATAAATGTATGGTCTTAAATCTAGGGCCTAAAGTCAAACAAACTACATACGTACATACACACAAACAAAAGACTTACCATATATTATTATTGGTATGTGTTTTTTGTAGATAACTTTGTTTGACTTTAAGCCCTCTAAATATGTTATTATTTTTTGTGTTTTTCCATTGCCCTACACAAGATTTGATTAATTTCATCGTTTGATGTCTTCTTTGGGCATCTCCGACTTCTTCTTCCACCCACTTCCTCGCCATGCATTCTCCAGAAACTCGTTTTTCCGTCCAATCATTCTATTTTACCAAACCATCTTAGCATCTTACTCTTAACTCGTTCGAACATGATTTTAGTACACATACTCACACCTCGGTGAATAGGGAGACCTAGATTCAATTCAATTTATTTGTTCTCTCAAAAGCATTACAAAATTTTACATTTTAAAGCGTTTTTTTAATGCAATTGTAAGAGTATACATAATTAAACATAAGAGGTAAGGATACACACCAAAAATAGACATAGAAATAGATTTAATAGATAATTTGCAGACGAAAATATAATGAGTTAGTTTTAATTAATTATTTGAGATAATCACTACCACGGTTTAACGCACTATTATTGATGAAATGATTATACATATAGTTTTGTATTTACTGATCGACTAACGTCACTAACCGGTGGATGCAATCTGTTAACCATAAGTTGCTATAACAGTTTGTCTTTTCTGTGGTTAGTAAGTAGTAAGGTGCATTGTAGAAATCTTTATATATAAAAATCTCGTGTCACAATGTTCGTCCGAGGTAAATTCCGAACCTGCTTAACCGATTTTGACGAAATTTGACATACTGTGTGTAATTTGGTCCAACTTAAAAGATAGGATAGTTTTTATCTAGATTATTGACCTCAATATTTATTATTGCGAATGTTTTTTATGGGACAATTATTTGTAAGTTCCACAAGTTTCTGACATGTGGCGGTGTGAGATAATTTATTGATACAACAATTGGTTATCTATATTCGGTAACCATCCAGTAGATGGCGTTGTGTTTTGTTAACCACAGCATCGCGTGGGCGGGTCAGCTAGTGTATTATAAATTTGGACAGCGCCCTTGAGGTGATTTTTCACAAAAAACGCCGCTATTAACATCATCTAAATATTATTATTATGGTTTACGCGGAGGTAGGTACTGTAGTTAGAATAATCACAATCTGTCTACTTTCGAGCGCAGATGTTGATTCTGAGTCATCTTCTCATATTATTTTATTGGTATTTTTTTCCAACATTCCGAGACTTGTATGCGATCTAGAATCTAGATAAAGCACTCGCTGTGAAGTTTTTTTTTAATAACATTCTACATTCCTCTTGATGTGTTTTCACACGAGACCCGTGTTGTTAAATATGGATGAGAGAAGGTCGTCAAAAATATAATTTACAACGGAAGACGCTGCGCTTGTTTGTTTCTGTTATGATTCGCGTACAAAAACATATGTTTTTGGAATTTCACTTAATTTCTTGCTAGTAAAGTTACTGTCAACGGGACGTCAATTTTTGTCATGCATCTGCCCCTAAGAGCTCCATTGTAAGATCTTGTTATTTTACATGCGTCATTTGTGAAAATTAGTGAAGGTTTCTACGTTGTGTATCAGCGGTCTGTCTTTTCGTGAAGTTAGTTTCAAGAAAGAAATGGCTTGCGAAAATTGTGAACTTGGCAAGCAACAGTAGCAGAAATTTTGCTGGATTTTGGGCTGGAATGTTTGGAACACTCGCTCATTGTCTTTTTTTTTTTTTTTAAATTCCAGAAAAAAAGAAAATAACACACTTTTTTTGTTTTTAATATCATCTGGAAGGCAATTATATAAATTGCCCCCCTCATAACTGATGGATTGCTTACCGTAGTTAGTATGAATAGTGTTTAAATGTATGTTATCGTGTTGTCGATAACATACATTTATTTTTTACGTTTGTGGATCTCCGAATAACCAATTTCCTGCTGGTTGTTTGCGTATTCTTTTGTTTATGCAAATTATTTTTGGTAGGACGTAAATTTAAGCTAAATCAAGTTTTTTTTGTGGCGTAATAGTGAGACTGCGATTTTGAAGAATTTGGAACTCCGAGTACCGACATGTTGCATTCTCCTCGCGCCACCAACACCAGTCAAACCAAAGTGTGCTAAATGCAGCCGTATCGCCTTGTACGGTCATATACATCAGCCGCCTCGCGTAATGCAGTCGGGTGCAAGCCACCAGCAGGCAGCAGGCCCCTCCGCCTAACCGGACTCGCGGTGACGCTGCGGCGCGACTTCAAGGCCGTTTACCTCGGACCGGTTAGCCGCCGCCCGCGCGCACCATCGCGAGCCGCATCGCGGACCCCATTCCAGGGAAAACTGAAGGGAAATTTAAGGCACCGAGTGAAAAGGAAAGTTCCTATCAAATGAATTTATTAATTCGTCGAGTCTTGGCGTTGATTGTTTTATTAATGAAAATATTATAACGTCGAGTAAATGAACTAGCAGTGAAGGCTGCAGTATTAACCGTTTATGAATTTATAATTTTATTGCTTAATTATTGACATATTTTCTGTAATCAAGATACCATTTTATAATACTACCGTTTTACTATAATTTATTTATTTATAAACGCTGTAATAAACTTTAACATATTTTGATAATCTTATGATAATTTCATTGGGATAATAGAAGTCTAAATACACGAAAACGTCAATGGTCAATGCAGCATCGTTCTATTCGCTCTATTGATTGGCGCATTCTGATAGACAGAAGTCCTCGCTTTCGGAGCATAAAGCATTCGACACACGCAGCGTTAAAAGCTCTTGCGTTATTGAGACCTACGCCATTTATATTTTTTACCGACCAACTACGTTATAAAAGATTTCTTCCTACGGCAGGAGAGGGGGTCAGTTGAATTCGGGAGCGGCTGAGGTATATCATTTCTTTGTACTGGATCTGTCAACTTGACGGCTGACAGCGGCTTGAGCACGGCAGCTCCATATTTAAAATGACACCCTCTCTTGTCGCATAACTATTCAAGTATCGCATCGGCAACGGTTTCGGCGAAAAACGGCGAATAGCGAAGACCCCGAACCGCACTTATTACGTGTTGCGGGTCTTTATGGGATCGTATGGCGAGCGCTATTGTGTTACACATGTGTCCAAAGCTTAAAACTGTGCATGTGATCTCCCAGGAATAATTAACCTCTTGTCATAAGCCAAATTGTTGTCAACAGTGTAAACTGACCTTCTAAATCTCCTAGTTGTGTACCACAGTATTTACATTCTAGTGATCATTTTTATTATAATTTGTACATCACGAATAAAATTACAACACTGACATCATTTCAGTTCCACGAATTTAACTAGATTTATGGTTTGTAGTCATCATACCAAAACATGCAACCAAAGTTGGAACTATACAAAATATTATTAATATTCTTATAAATAGTATGGTTCTACGTATCTACCAAGTCAACCTTACAAAACCCGTTCATTGTGTTTTGTGTAGGTATTGGTTTTTTCTGGTCGCTTTTTAATTGTGTAGTTCCTTGACCACGAGCAAATGTAACCTATACATTATACAGTGATAAATGGTTGTCTGCCAATGAAACTTTTATTTGAGACGTTGGATAATTGCAACTTTACAAGGAAACGTATTTTATTGATTGACTGTATTTTGCAATCCGGCTTCGCTCAGGTTTTCGATTTTAATATTTCTCTAAAAACAAGATATTCGGACAGACAAACAATTGATTTTTCTACTGAGTAGGTACTGAACAATTTAAAATCTGAAATTATATGTCATCTTGTTTTATATTTAAATGCAAATAATAAAAAGCTCTATGAAGCTGCAGTGTGAAAATAGTTGTCTAGAAATTTAAGATAGCTGTGCAATTTTCCAAACTTTATAAATTTTGAAAAAATTATATTTTCTTGCTTAAAAATCCAAATTTTGCTATTTCTGTGGCCTTGTGCTGAAAGTGCTTAAGGGGATACCCGGCGGTGATTTTTCCATACAAATATTCCCTATTTATCTCTCTGGATTTTTAACCCTAGAGAAAATATTTTTTTTACATAAAATAGATATCAAATACTAGCGTGTCGGTACTTTTTGTTTTTTTTTTGTTTTGATAAGTTACTTTTTATAGAAGTTATGACCTTCCAAAAATCAATAAAATTGACTGGTTTAAACGCCGTCAAAAGACGTTCAGTATACAAACTAGACAATGTTTTTTTTAAAAAAAGCAAAACGTACAGGCATAGAATAGTTTTTTCTTATGTAAAAAAAATTGAAAATCAGTCCACTTTTGGAGGAGAAAAGTGGGGAATACAAAACCTCGATTACGTATTAGTAGCCCGAGGTGCATTGTCCCTTTCGCTCAATATCAGGTAGAGTAAGAGCAACAGTGACAGCAACAATTTAGTAAAATCTATTTTTCAAATTTCTCCACCACCCGGTCATCTTAAGCCACGGCATTCCGCATTTATACCGATTTATAACACATTTCTTTTGAACTCTTTCAGTTTTTAAGTTCCTAAAAAAATATGTTATTTTTGAAGATAATAAATATCTGTACGTAAATTATATGTAATCCCCAAGTATGCTCCGAAAATTATTTAAAACACGTATAAGTTTTGTTATATAACATGTTGTAGCTATGAAAACGAGTAATTTTTTATTAAATATTTTCACTATTTTCGCTTAATTATAATCGTGTTTTAATATTAGCACGCTCCCTCTTACATTACATATCAGTATCATACCAATATATTTACATATCTTTTTCTTCTTTTTAACGCTTACTACTAGGCCTTAAGTATTTTTTCCAGTAATTTTGTGAATTTGGACTACTAAAGTTCTTAACTCTCAACATAACGCTTTGTTATGTATAAATAATATTATGATGGTGAAAACGGTCAACTGTTGACATTAGACTACAGATTTGTTATCGTATCAGAATGCACTGGTGAAGTGCAATTTGTGAAATGGAAAATGATTTGCGCTTTCTGTCCGCTGTTACTGGGTACTAGCGCTAGTATGAACATCGTTTATCTCCAGCGGGAAGCACTCGCTATGATTGCTTGGCAATAAAATTACCAAGTAAACCGTGTACGGTACGTGCATAACTCGCAGATAGGCCGCTCTTACAGATGTTTCCGTGCAGATAATGTTATTCAGATAACGCTGACACATTCATAGGAGTTCAGAGCCACCTCAGTGCAAAAAACTTCTTGTTCGCAAGTGTGTGGCGCACGCGGGCGGCCGATCCAAGGAGGGACCTCTTGAATTTACACTCTGTCACTACTTGATTCGACGGTCTTCATGAGAAAGATATCACGTACAAATAGCACCATGAATATATTTTACTTAACCGATAAGGCTGGTATAAAATAATTAGGCTGATAAAGATATTGAAAGAGGGACTTGTGAACGCTAGTAAAATGTCCTCAAAGGAAGCGAGGCTAGCAGTTCTCAATGGAGTTCTGATTCCAACCCTGCTGTGCGGCAGTGAGACATGGAGTTGACAGAAGGACGAAATACGACTGAATGCAGTTGAATGAGTTTCACGGGGGATAGATTTACATAAATCCTTGTATGATTAAGGATTATAAAAAGTGCTGACACAAGTGTATTAAATCCGAGGATTACTACTTGGAAGGGGACAAAATAGATATTGATGAATAAATAAATATTTTTCGAGAAAAATAAAAACTCACCTTATTTTTTTGAACAGACTTCGTACTTTTATTAATAGATTATTTCAAACAGGGATGTTTGTTACCCCTCGCGGCGGCCCTGCAAAGTAGCCTCCTTGTTGCTAAGTTCTTCTTGTTCGCTCTCCTCGTCCGTATCCAGCCTCATTATACTAGTCCCAGCGAGATCGTACGTGACGTCATCGTTCTAGTATCTTCTGTCTTTTTCATTTTCAAACCAGATGCGTGAGAAGAAAGAGAACGAACGTCGATGACTTCCATACCAGCTCTCGCTGGGACTAGTTTAGTTAGATCTCCAATGTTATTTGTTTTTATTTCAATCACGTCTAGCGATGGAGGACGGTGATTCTAATTCAAGCGTGCCTTGAAACATTGAAATATACGTAAAATAATGCTAAAATATGGTAATGTTCTTTGCTAAAGATGTTAGATTGTCTCTGGTTGTATTTTTCGATATTTTTTTACATCCAAATCTAAAAAAGCCATTTGAACATCTTGTACGTGTGAATAAAGTGTGTTTGGTTTACAACAAAACAAAGGATATGCTAAGAAAGAAAACTACATTTTTAATTTTCTAACTTGTTCATAGTTTACGAAAGGTCCCCAGATTTTCTTTTTCTTGAACAATGTAGAAATTTTAGTAGGTCTACTTTTTGAATGTTTAATGTTCTGACATTCTCTCTTAAGAGCCGTTAAGGGCCTTCCTTACTAGCGATCTCAATCGTTGTATGGAGTATCATGAATTCTCAGATTCAAACGACAATCTAAGTTATTAATCGTCAAAATATCGATAATGTAGCCACGTTAAGCTATCATAAATACATTTTTCTGTCGAAATATATATTTTTATTAACAACTTATTTTCGTTAAATACTATATAATGAACATCTAAGAATTCTCCTACTCATTCGGCTCTCCGAGGTGGCCGCGGATGCACGCTTTTTACGGTCCGTCTTGTCAATCTTTTTTCAAAGTTCGAAATTCCGCGTACGTAATTATTATATTTCCATGTGACGCCGACGTTTCAACAATATTCCACTCTATGCGTTCCGCGTAGGGACTATAATAGTGTGCCACCTTTTTTATGCTTCAGCTGTGAGTTTCCGTCGAAGCTGTGTAGTGTCAAATAGTATTATTAAGAATTAATTTATTGTTAACATTTTTTCGGGTTTCTAGGTAATAAAGAATTTGATATTTTTAAAATATAAAAGTGCGGAAATGGCCAATAAAAAACTTAGATCACTGTCAGAAGATACAAAGTATCCCTTAGCATTGAGGAAGATTTTCAAGACGTATTTTACGCCTTAGAACGGCTGTACGTTGTGCCATAAAGTACCGGAAGGCTATGAATTGTAGTCAAGAGGAAAACATAAAACAGCTATATTTGAATATATTGAATGGGCCAAAACATGTATTTGGAGACCACTCACTATGCAAGAAACGGGCATACTTTTGCAAACGGGATACTGGCGACACTAATTACGTACCCAATATGACTTCGAGCTTGATAATGTCCAGAATCATGCAGCACGTTCGACTTTTGGCATCTAATGCTCGAAGTTTAATACATGATGTAGGCAGCAATACTGTGGAGTGCTATAATAATGTTGTGGCTAAATTTGTTGGTGGGAAGCGTATCAACTAAGCTCTAAAACGGTCCTACAAAGGAAGGTGCGCTGCAGCAGTAGTGGCATTCAACACCAATCTTCCACACTATTCTTTGCATAAATTTGCAACCGGTAATAGTCCCGGAAAACTCATAAAGCATTAAGAATTAAAAAGATTGCAGAAAAATAATCAACAAGTAAAAAAAAAAGAAAAGAAAAACCCTGCAGCTCGCTCCAGCAAAAGATCAGCATTATGGTCCCAATGCAGAAAACTGATATGGACCAAGCATCGTATGAGGCAGCTAAATATGATTTTTTAGAAAGGTTTTTTACCATAGCCAAAGATAGGCAAGCAATTGAAAGGGTGACAGTACTTCAAGCATCTAGTGGAAAGTGGATCGAGATGCGCCGCAATATGATTACGGCATCGTGGTTTGGAAAAATGTACAAACGGCGGCAAAATATCAGTTGTGCACCATTAGTCAAAAATATACTGTACCAGCAAACCTTATCAAATATTCCTTCAATTCGACACGGACAAAAATATGAATACAATGTCCTGAAGGAGCTTGCAGAACTAGAAAGCATTGCCATAGAAAAGTGTGGTCTTTTCATAGATGAATAATATCCGTATATGGGTGCGACCCCTGATGGAATTTCTTCTGAAGAACAAAAATGGAGAAATGCTGGTAAATACATCTCACGATTGGTTTTACCAGGTTCAGGGCCAAAAAGTGTAACATGTAACAAAAAGAGATATTTGTATGTTTGATGTATGGACTGAACTCGGAATAAAAATCGAAAAATTTTTACGGGATGACGAATTTTGGCAGACTAATATGGTTGAAAAGCTGAAACGCTTTTACAATTTTTGCATGCTACCCGAATTAATTGATCCTCGACATAATCGCTGCATACCTATTAGAAAAAAATTAGTATTTAGAAAAGTGCATAATAGCGAAAAAAAAGTTAAGTAAAATTGGTTTTAGCTAAAACCAAAATTCTTTAGAAGGAATTGTTTTGAAGAAATCAATAACATTTTATTTCATTGAAGTGTCTTCAGGAGAAATTTCATTTATATTCCTAATGAATGTAGTTTATATTTTTAGAGATAGGGAAGAGGAGGGTTGGAAAGTTCCTGGCTATTCATATCTAGTCACTAAACATATCTACGCCGTTTTCAAGCAACTTTCAATTCTGAATTATGGTCTCTCACCAGGGCGATACTGAATGTTTCTTCCACTTTGAAACGAGAAACATATTCGTTATATGTACCTTTATAAATTTTATTTAAATTTTACAATATGATATACTTATAATAAATTAAATTAAATTTGTTTTGTCCTCGCCGGCTTTTGAACCCGTGACCTCAAATCAAACTAGACAATTTAGTATTAACAGTGCCCCGCCGCACTGCGAAACCAGGCTGGAACAAAGGGCAAGCCTTTTGTCACTCTTTATAATTGTATTACTACATGTATCTTTTTCATCTATGTATGTATCAAAAAAAAATCCAAATAAAAAGTTATATTAAACGATTTAAGTTACTGAGAACCTCCTCCATCAATTAGGCTATCGTTATATTGCATTACATTCTAATATATATTTTAATATAATTTTCATAATCACAATATCTTTAATTAATAATAATTTGTTTTGTTCTGTGCGACTTGATTGTGAATGGAACTCACCGGCCAGCTGCAGGTGCAGGCGGGTTCGATATTCGAATTCGAGCTGGAAACGTTTAATACCGAGGGCCGTTAAGACTGGGCGAGTATTTTAGTCGAGTAGCGAGTATATTAGTAACTAAACGTGTCCGAACACCACAATTTTAGTAGTGTAGGCTAGTCAGTTCTTTAGTAGGTTGAATCCATTTGGTTCTATTTTTTCCAAGAGTAGAGCATCCACGCGTCCCTGCACACTGACATGCGCAGTTCATTCGTAGACGCAGTTACGCGCAACATGTCCAGTTGGAGCGAAAATACTACTCTAAAATTATTTTTTTTTGCGGCTATTAATCTATTTTCGTATCCATAGTTTATTTATTTTCATCTCACTAATTTATTCTTCAAACTCTTCTTAAATAAGCATTAAATCAGCTTAATTTAGCATATTTACTTTATTGCGTTGCAGTCCGCCATGTTGCGACGCGCCGCTTACTAATGAACTCTAATTAACAGTAGTGTAAACGCTTTTTGGTGAGTCAGGTAGCGAGTTACTCGCCACTCGACTTACTACTTGTCAGGTGCGAACAAGGCATTAGGTTAAGTGTGAACATCAACATCGTACAATATATATCTCTTTATCCGTTTTTGAAGCTACATTTTAATTATAATAATACCTTTTTTATTTTATATTTTGCAATCATACACTTTATTTTACAAAGATAACATTTCTTTTATTCTGGTATTTCTTTTCGAGGTTCTTTAAACTGACTAAATATATAAACGGTTATAAAATAACCATGTCTTGCTACGGAAAAAGGATTCTGTTTTCATTTCTTTGATCTGAACGGAATAAATTTATACCGAAGATTTCAATATTACCATAAGGATTTCTCTATTTAATACATTTTTAACTCAATTATTAATTATAACGCTTTAAACGTTGGAGTGATTCGTACTAAAAAATGTTTAATTATTAAAATATCCCCGAGCTCAAAAGTTAAAATTTAATTTTCCCCCCGCAGAGATGATTTTATTAAAGGGGCTGCTCGTTGAGGAATTTAATTAAATATGCCGGCGTTTCTTAGTGGGTTAATAAGACATTTGAATTTCCCAGAGCCGCGGTACTCTATTTCAGTTTTCGTTCAAACTTGCATTCACAGTGTAATGCGATTATGGTTTTATGACGATTCAGAAAACAAACTGCAGTCGGGAAATTGGGCAGCTTTTCAATTTGAAATTTTCATGCAGCCACTTAATTTACATTGGACTCTCAACGTTAGAAAAAAGCAAACTTTCTCTATATTTTTTTTATATAAAAAATATGTTATTTTATTTCAAATTTTAAGCATGTAAAAGTGCAACATTTAAACAATATTTTATAAAATTTTCACACAAAATTTAGATTTTTTTTTGCTGGTTTCCGGAGACCCCCTAAAAAAAGTGTCCTTGCGGTGGACAGGATAACTCGTGATAACTTCATCTGAAATTAATAAACCATTTTTTTCTGTTAGTAATTAGTTGATTTCGAACCAGCTGAATTTTTTGAGTTTTTGGATGTAAATTTTATAGAATATTGAATGTTGAACTTTTATATGCTTAAAACTTTAAATAATATAATTTATTTAATATTTAAAAAATAGAGAACATATGCTTTTTTCTAACCTTCAAAACCCACACATCTCCTTAAGCGAACTAATACGCTTTTGACTTATATGTCTAATTTTGAATAACTTGAAAGATTTTTAAACACACGCCATATTCTTAAAATACGTTTACAAAATTTCCTTAATTATTTGTGTAGCTTTTCTCGTAAATGTTAAAAAAACAAACCAATTTTAATGGCTTATCGGTGTTTATAAATTCATTACCATCGGTTTTAAATGAATAAAATTTTTTTGTTGTAACTCCTTCTTTAGCCAACGTTTCGGACAACGTTACGGTGTCCATGACACATCTGCCCTGATGACACATCTGCCCTGATGATGGACACTGTAACGTTGTCCGAAACGTTGGCTAAAGAAGGAGTTAGCGTAACACGGCTAACATCCCAAGAATAAACAACAAAAATACTTTGGCAAATTAATAAATTGGTAAATTAATACATTTGTATGAAGAAATCGACGTTGCTCCTATTGGCTTTTAAAAGAACGTAATTTTTTAAATTAAATCTCAAATATAAAGTTATATCGATAAACTGACGTTGGACGATGGTTTTGGAATCAATCCACAGATTTGTGTTCATTCCTTAGAATATTTTTGTGTAGTTATTGAATTCGAACCTTCGTTTTTCCGCAAATTTTCAACCTTCAAACTGAAGCTCTAAAAATAATGCTTTATTTGCCTTATTCTCTAGACATCGTAAAAAATAGATGATTGTTCTCAGTTATAAACTCCATCTGGCATAAAAGCTAGAAATATGCACTCATGTGTATTCTTGAACCCGCGGCATTTAGTTGCAAACTCTGAACCGGCTGCACGGTGCACATTACTCTCGGCATGCGGTCTCGGCTAGTCTAAATACGGGGCTCTATTTCCGTAATCACGTGCTACTGGCTTCATGGTCCCGGCGCGGAACTTATAGACGATGGCGACATTGAAATTTGAAATCTCTCCCATGCTTAGTGCAGATATTATGCATCATAATTGGTAGGTGGTGAGTTTCTCTCGCTTGTCGGACGCCGTCCGTCAGCATCCGTCAGCATCCGTCCGATCACAGGGCATTGTCGCTGAGCCGTGGTCATAATCTGGGTGCATTCACACCCGAGGGAACATCAACACGGGCGCACTGAAAAGTTGTATGCGGTAAGTCATTAGCTTTGTTTATCATGCCATTAGGTGGTTACGAGCGAGGAGAGACAATCTTGCTTGTGTGCATCAGTAATCGGTAGGCGTTGTGACTCATTTGTGTTTGGATCACGTTAAGAAACCACGGAATATCTTCTTAGCAGTGATTTTCGTTAAATTATATTTTTGCTGTAGTGAAATTGTAGAAATTTTGCCCCAATATTATGTATCCGGAAACAACTGACCGGATCTACAGTTGTACCAGTAAGGCGCTCCGCCCATTGAGGCAACTGAAAACCAACTAAAACCGGCTGTTTTCTCTGTCTTGATTGGTCAAAAAGCTTGGTTAACCATAGACGAAGAACAATCAGCTGACAGCTGGCAACTATGAATTGCCGGCCAGGGCAACCAGCAGAGCAAGTCGCAAGTCACCGCTTGCGTTACCATTGACAACGGGGTTTTGTGTGATTGTGAAGTGTGCGGGCCATCTCATTGTCATACAAAGACAGTTGGCAGTTGAGAGTTTTCAGTTGCCTGAGTGGGCGGAGGCGCTAAATGTACGTGATTGAGCGCAAGTCTTGCTGCTCGGACCAATTTTGGGTAGGTTGTTATGCTGATGAAAGTGTAGAGGGTAAGATTATAGGAAAGAGGAAGGTTACCTGAAAAGTGCACCGCTCTTCAGACATGGTCACTAAACTACATTTACTTGATGCATTAGCATCCATATAAAATTTTCGTTTCTTGATCCTTCACCAGGGCAATGCTGATAGTATCTAAAGCCCTGAAACGTGGCGCAAACACTCTTATTAATGGAAGCGTTTATTTATTATTTTTATGATCCTTTCAACATTGTAACTACCCTTTTCTCGATGGTAAAGATTGCTTTGGGTCATTATTCCATTGGGACCAGAGCTTTGAATATAAACATATATTTTCAATTATTCGAATAAATTTGTAGCAATTGCGGCTTGTGGTTTGTAACAATATGTATTCACTGCGGCGCAAAAGTGTGCAGCCAATTTCTTTGTATCATGAGTATTTTAGTCAGAACGGCCATTGATACGTTAACATTCGTTCCATTCAATGTATTTCTATTAAAATTGTATTCGAAAACGCTTTTAGTTTTAGAATTCAAACCAAATAGGCTAGACATAAAAGGCTTTGATGATATTGCGTACATAAGTACTAATAATTACAAGCACTAGGAACTACAACATTAATTTATCATCAATGAGGGCACCACTTTTTATTTCCTAATATCGAATTTCGATTAATTAAACTCGATTATATAGATACAGATCAATTTATAGTTTTGTTTATTTTTCGCTATCCA
Source organism: Limnephilus auricula (assembly GCA_951813805.1). Lineage (NCBI taxonomy): Eukaryota > Metazoa > Arthropoda > Insecta > Trichoptera > Limnephilidae > Limnephilus > Limnephilus auricula. The sequence goes on from OX638396.1 coordinate 6,533,295, forward strand.
GAAGTGATGGAAATCATTTTTTAAATATTTTAACAAACTGCAAGATTAGTAGGTACTAGGAAATTGTAATGTTCAGTAGGTGCAGTATTATTCTGAAGGAAGGGTTTAGCTATGTATTGTAACTCTCGGTTCCAATTCTTCCCTTGAGACGCCGCCTTTCTTCGTCACGTTTTCGATTCATATTAGATGTGGCACAGCATATTTGAACCAAACAGTGAAGGCACGGGACCGGGATCCGGTGGGAGAGTTCACAGTTCTCCTTATAATGGTATTATATTGCGGGCTACTTTTCACTTCGGCATTTTGCTGCAGGTGTTTAAAGTTTCAGGCGCAGCGGGGCAGGGCGGTGAAAATTCCCTTTGGTCTTAAAGTTGGGAGGCTTAGAACGTGGCCGTATCGACGCGACGCGCGACGGTACGTGATGAATACGGTACGCGGCAATGCTTCAAGGTACTATTCTTCTTTACTTTTACCTTTTATTTGGAAATATTCGTATATGTACCTAACCTTGCCTCACGTCGAATGTATCATTACACCTATAAATACATTTAACAAAAAATTAGTCTTTATTATAAGCAAGAAGCACCCGCTAAAATGCCAAAGCAGTTTGACACCAGGTCAATTTCACAGATTTAAATACTCTGTGATTAATTTATACCGTAAACGCAAATATTGGTTTGTTGTAAAATTTAATGTAATCGTTACTTCTAACGCTAATTCAGACTATCAGAAATAGTGATGTATTTTATGGCCTTTTTGGCCTCAATTTTATTAATATTACAGAAGAAATTACCTTAAATGTTTTCAAATTTGCAACCTTCTTCAGCAATTCGATATAACGACAGTATTACTTCAGATTTCAATGCGATTAGTTCAGTTTTAATATACTTTACACATTGATTTGCCATTTTGTGTGCTCAGAACAGTTTGAGACAACTTGTGAGAACGGCTTATCCAAACGGGTCGTTTTCGTAACTTCGACGGCAGCCGGGTAACAATTTTCCGCCCACAATGCCCCAAGGGCTACGGCACGTTGTGGACAAAGAAACATCTATCGCAAGCAATGAACAGTTGTTCGCTATCAAAACTTAAACTATTAAATTTGTTCACTTTGATAGCGTGTAGGTGGGACAAGTTTTTGTAAATGGTAAATTAAAAGCGAGCCGTTTGTACGGTGTTAGATTATTACGTCCTTGGGTGATGTAACTGCCGGTCATCTACTTGTGGATTATGCAAATACTCTAAGTCTACATTTCCAAAGCCGTTCTTGCTAGCTAGCGTGGGTTTATTTATATCTAGATGTTATGCTTATTTATTATACCCATTCAAATCAATCTTTCCATTCGTGTGAACGCATCCCTATTACTTTGATATCCTGCGATCAAAACAAAGTGAAATAAAGATCCACTTTCTCTCCGAACAGATCGCTGGGTTGAAGGATGCACATTCTCATAGATAAGAATTTGATTTAAGCCCCGGGCAATCCTACGATTCTGCTCTGGTTTAACATAAAGACTGCTTAGCATTGCAAAGTGAGGCTTTACTTCAAAGAAGCAAATGTCGAGGGGGAAGAATGGACTTGTTTAACCGCTTTTTATATTCAAAACCAAACTCAGACTTTCGTGGGATGCGGTTGCTCTATCGTGCTTTTTTCGTAATTTTTTGCAAGGCCCTTTTCAATTGACTTCAAGCTGTTGCTTGAATTTCAATCAAGCTTGTATTATAAAGTTAAAACAAATGAAAAGGTAAAATACATTATTTATTTAAATACAAAGCTGTAGACTGTAGAAAAGTTTTTGTTCACAAATCAGGCGGGTGCACCTTACTGACAAAATAAAGCATGTCAAACGATTCATTTCATAAATTTAACTCACACAACGGTCACAGCTCCAAAACTATTGTGATTTGGAGACTAAATAATTTGTTTTCGATACAACAAAGTTATTCATGCACCAAAAACAGTATTATTTTCTTACCACACAGCAATCTCGATGAGAGTTATAAAACTCTTTTGGGATGAGAGGAATTTACAATACGTAGGTGGGAGATAATACAATTTAACATATTTTATGAGGAGATCTGTAATTCATAAATTATACATATATGTAGTATAGTATTTATACAACAGTGATGTCCGTTCAAACTGAACCAAAACCTGTTGGTTTTATATATTCAAGTAAAGTGGTGTTAATAAAAAAAAATTATTATCATTGAAGAAGAGGAAATACTAATAAAATTTAAATAAAAAATAAAAAGGTAAAAGTCGCAAAGTAAAAAGAACCCGAATCTCTCGTTTTACCGGGACAAGCTCCTTAACCAACTCGGTTAAAAAGGTAGCTGCCAAAAATATGGGGAAAAAATTAGTCGAAGATAATATTGTTAATTCTGAATTTGAAATATGAGATTGACAAAAATGACTCAAATAAGAAGTCCAGTTGCGACCGTTACCGTTTAATTTGTTCTTTTTCATATTTTCGTTTAGATTTTATAAGTATCTTTTTCTTCAATGATATATTACATTGATGGTATTAACCTTCAAAAGTTATTGTAAAATAGTGTTATTCTAATAAAAAAAACATTTTTTTAAGTATTATTCAAATTATACGAATTTTTAACCACAAAGTGATTGTGTCCTGTAAAAGTAAAAAAAAAAATTTTATTTTATTTATGTGAATAAGTTTATGTATGTAGCCTCGAAATATTTTTACATGGGAAGGGATGACGCGGTGTGTTTGATGATCTCTGCCCGCTAATGAAGTATGGTGGTGTTGAAACGGAAACGAGACGAAGTGACGACAAGCGCAGAGCGCCTCCTCTCCGGCTCCATTGACAGCCCGCGGCGTCTCAGCGAGTAGCGTCGCAGCGTGGCAGCCTGGCAGTATTGCAGCCTGGCGTCGCTTTGAGGCTTTGTGTCACAATTCCAGCATCAACGGAACATTCTATTAAACGCCACTCTTTCCACGTTTCGCGAACACTTTCATTCAGATTCTACGCTTTTGTGTCGCTCCCAAATGCGCACGGAATTTTTAACAAGCCGGGGAAGAATGCGGGTAATTGTTCAACACTCCAGCTCGGAGCTTTTACGTTGTTTAGTTGTTGTGACTGCTTTATTAAATGTGTCACTTTCAAAATAGACTGCCGACATTTGCTGTGATTCTAGACTTTAGCACTGAATTAATTTGCTGTCCTTATTCACAAAATCATAATGTAACTTTACGCTTTGCATCAGAATTTGAACATAAATCGTGATTATCCATTATTTATCGAGCCTCTATGCAAACCTTATTTATCTCGAAATTCCTAATAGGAAATGATCGTGGAATACGATAAAATTTGTGTTTCCTCCAAAATAAATCAATGATTCAAACCGACCGGTTTCGCTTAATGCAAACATAATTAGGGTACATATTAAAGTGAAATTTATTAATTGTTTAAATAAGTCCAATGTATGCTTACCCTGGTGATGGTTGTGTTAAGCAAAACCTGTTGGTTTAATAAATTAAACCAATCACAAAATGACTGCATTGTTGGTACCAAAAAAAAGATAATTATTCTATCTTACGTCAGTACTTGAATGTATGTAATTACCTATTATTTTATTTTACGTCACTATTTGAATGTATGTAATTCACTATTATTCTATTTTATGTCAGTATTTAAATGTGTGTAATTCCCTATCGTTCAATTTTACGTCAGTATTTGAATGCATGAATTTATTTTTTTATTTTTTTTTTTTTTTTTATTGGCAAAATTTTTTGATACATACATTTACAAGTAGATACATACATAATAACATAAATGAAAAGGTAACAAAAAAAATCCCACAAAGGCGAAGCCTGTGCGTGGGCATTATAATATGTGGGTATAAAACAGTGGTGGTTAAAATAAAAAGATTAAGAATTAAAAATATAGTACATATATGTGCAGAGGTAATTGATGTTGCAGGAATTTCTGTGATTGTATTTTTATATTTAGATGTGGATATATATATATTTGAATCCTTGTTATTCTATTTTTCGTCGGTATTTTATTGTGTGTAATTCCCTATTATTTTTCTGTCAACATTACTAATTATCTAGGTGCTGCTCTCTTGTTTTTCTCTAATTTCTTAGTAGAAAATGTTATTAGTTTAAATAGGCAAAATAATATTGGTAAACCACAACAAAATCGTAATATAATCAGCATCTGAATTTAATTCCCGGTTTTATGCTTATTTGAAAAGCATTGTTTTCGGGTCAACTTTATGTATCGAGATGCTTCTCCGATGTAAAGCCTTATTTGACAGGAGTTTCCTCTGGAAAATTTCCCGGTTCAGCCTCGTATACATAGGTTATTAGCGTGTCTTGTATCTTGTAGATGCCGACAAATATTTGAGTTGAGCCGGAAACATCTGGCTGTAGAGTGGCGGAAAGGACTGCTCCGTGTTTGCATTTCCCAGTTTGTAGAGCTTTATCGTGTTTATTCGTTTTACAAGCTCGGCTCTCTTACGCGAGATAACCACTCTTACGTCTTCCCCCCCACATACTCTAGGCGTAGGTACATTGTACGTGAACCTAAACACAAGACATTTTCCGCTAATCAGAATTCTACTAGGAAATCTATTTAATGTATTTCTAATGTATGTATTTAACAAAATATAAATGATATTAATTGACATGTTCGTAATAAGCATTAACTTTGTGGCTCGCCATAATTTACAATAAAATATATAAATATTGAATAACCAAATTAATTTATCATTTAGTCCCATCCTAGATATGTTTCCAATAAACCGCTCTGTTATTGCTGGATTTCCCGCAACTACCCCCATCCCCCTTTGACCTCCCACTCCAGCACCTAAATGTTTGGTATATATCTATCAATATTTTGTATCATAGGTTAGTTTTAATATTCTCCTGACGAAGGAAGTCTTCTTCCGAAACCGGTAGAGTGTTATTAAAAATTAAAGATATTAATTGAATCTCAAAATTCTCTGACGTAAATTCTAATTTTAAATTAATCGCATTCCCTACTAGCAAAAGCTTATTACTTAAAGTTAGAAATATGATCTAAACATTCTAAATTATATTAGAAAGAGAAAACACCACGTTTTATATTCAAATCTAAAAGTTAACCACAAAATAATTCAAATGTATGCCTTTATGAAACCAATTTATTTAAAAAAATTTAAAGAATTTTTTATTAATTATTTTCAAATGAAACGATAATGTTTATAATACATTTGTCGAATAAAATATCTGTGTGGTTTTTTTTTTGTTATTCGTAATTTTAGTTGAAAAAACGTAAGGTGAGCCACTTTTTAAATCTTTTTTTTATGCAGTAATAAAAATTATGTTTTATTTCAAAATGTTACATTGTAAAGTGTTACATTTTAAATTGTATTTCATCGCCTTTCAAAAACTATTTTTAGTTTTCGGATACGTTCCAAAATATTCCATTTATTTGAATTTTATTGCAAAGCGAAAATATTTAGACCTTCTGACAAAATTTGCCAGATTCCGGAGGGGTTAATTAATTTCTGGTAGTGACTTATATTATTATATTTTCTTTGAATTAATTAAAGGTTAGTTAGCTTTCATTCTTGGAAATGTTAAAAAAATTATCTTAATGTTTAAGTAAGTCAAGAACACCCCTAACACCATGTAAAATAATAGTTTTTGCATGAACACTATGTAAGCTCTCTGGATTTGGTGAACATTTTTATGAAAATCTTTTATTATTTATTCCAAGAAGCGATTTGCCCCATTGGATTGGCGGCGTGTGGGTTTGGGTAATTTGAAAAAATGGAGAATTTTTTTAACAAAATTCTTGAAAGCTTTCAACGGTATGTCGCCAATAATTTCAAGGTTGTATCGAATCTGATTGAAAGTTTCTACACGAGAAAGGTACTTATTATTTAAAAGAACTTGCAGCACTTGCGAAAGGTTTTTTCCAATTATATTTCTGACGTCTTTGTGTTATCGACTCTTTAATTTGATAATAATGATTGTTTTGTCAGTCTGTGAGATTGGAATTTAGCATGTATCATTCTTCTGTCAGCATCCCGTGTTATTAGAGTGATGCTTTCCATTCAGAAAATTCAGATACCTAGATGCATACATAACATTGTCTTCTCACTGATCACTCGAGCGAACACCAGATGCTAGACATGCACTAAATACCATCTAGCTTAGTTGTGAGTACAACTCACAAAAGAACAATACACAGAGAAATGTACCACGCGTACCTACTGTTCGATTTTTCCTTAGAATTTCAAAAATCCGATTTTTTTATTCTAATTTAACGCTACTATGGTTTTCGATTTTTCCTTAGAATTTCAAAAATCCGATTTTTTTATTCTAATTTAACGCTACTATAGTTTTCGATTTTTCCTTAGAATTTCAAAAATCCGATTTTTTTATTCTAATTTAACGCTACTATGGTTTTCGATTTTTCCTTAGAATTTCAAAAATCCGATTTTTTATTCTAATTTAACGCTACTATGGTTTTCGATTTTTCCTTAGAATTTCAAAAATCCGATTTTTTTATTCTAATTTAACGCTACTATGGTTTTCGATTTTTCCTTAGAATTTCAAAAATCCGATTTTTTTATTCTAATTTAACGCTACTATGGTTTTCGATTTTTCCTTAGAATTTCAAAAATCCGATTTTTTTATTCTAATTTAACGCTACTATGGTTTTCGATTTTTCCTTAGAATTTCAAAAATCCGATTTTTTTATTCTAATTTAACGCTACTATAGTTTTCGATTTTTCCTTAGAATTTCAAAAATCCGATTTTTTTATTCTAATTTAACGCTACTATGGTTTTCGATTTTTCCTTAGAATTTCAAAAATCCGATTTTTTATTCTAATTTAACGCTACTATGGTTTTCGATTTTTCCTTAGAATTTCAAAAATCCGATTTTTTTATTCTAATTTAACGCTACTATGGTTTTCGATTTTTCCTTAGAATATCAAAAATCCGATTATTTTTTATTATGTTACTACTATGGTTGTTTTGCATATATGCAAATAATGCATATAAATAAGACAGGTAAGTGGACTAAAATTACGCTTTCATTCAATGGGCATTTTTTTATCGTTGAGTAAATAATATTCAGCCAGGCATAATATAATTATTATCACCCCTGAATTGATCGCATTTTTTTTTATAATGGGCGTCTAAACTATCAGTCTTTTAGGATAGTATAATAAAACAAATTTAAAACTTTTTCCACTTTTAATTTATTGACCGTAACCGGTTTCAGCTTGTCAAAGCCATCTTCAGACTGGTGAAAAATATTCTTAACCTAGGGATTTTATACAAAACATATTAGGGGGGAGGAGGGAGGGGGGGGAGGGGTGGTCTACAGGGATTTTATTCAATTATGGATTTTATTACATTTGTTGTTAAGTGGCTTTGAGTGTCCAACTATCTAATTATTTTTTTGGTTATTCCCAGTAGGCAAATTACATAGGGTTTGTAGCTTACATACTTCAGTATTGTTTGGGAAATACCTTACAAGTAATGTGAATTATTAGCACCTAATTTTATTGTTGTCAAGTCTATTATTAATTACAATCTTTATCATATTTATGATGTTATGGAATTTTTTGATTAAACAATGATTTTATAAAGGGGGATACGTTGGAGTAGGAATATTCTTATAATGGACCTAATACAAACAAAGTACATATTTTACTTGGAACATATGATAGAAAATTACAATGGATACAAAAGTGGAGATTTTGCAAATGATTCTAATTTCTTATTCATTACAAATATAGGGTCTACTTTTTTGTTTCTAGTTTATCAAGTTTATGACCCTTATTACAAGTGTGGAGGACTTTAATATCTCTGTCTTTATCAAACGAATGTTGGTTTTCTAATAGGTGTGACGCTACATTCGACAATTCACATTTAGGTTTTCAATATATTCCAAAGTCATATAAAAAGTTTGCCTTACAACAAATTTCATATTCGTTATAATATATTAAACGCTTTTTTCTGTTATATTTCTATGATTATTATTATTCTCTGCTATATTTATCACGTTATGTATTGTTTTATGTTTTACTTCTATTACATCTTCATCATCAAGTGTAAACATCAAACTTCATTAGCTATAATAAAATAAACACTGAATTGTTAAGATATGATGTTCCGTGCCTTTGTCGTACTCAAAAGCAAGTAATTATTGTTATAAACTTTCTCTTGTTTGTAACTCGTTCTTTTGTTATATTCTCTATTGTATGAATCATTAAATTCTTCTAATATCTACTATTGAAAAATATTCTAACTAACAATAGTGCAGAATTTTATTTTCTTACGTCTAACGTTTAATATGTTTCTCTTTTTGTACATTATTTAACATATTTTTAAACTTGACTGAGTATCTCCTCATCCATGTAATTTCAAAAACTAGTTCTCCGAACATTTTTAATTCTAAAGCTCGTCTTTAAAATACGAACTAGTAGGAATAATAAAACTTCCAGGCACTGTGAATGACTTCATACCTCGACGTGAAGGCCGTCTTCTAGTCCGAATACTTCACCCTGTCACATTGTTTTCATTTTTAAACCTTTGGTACTGTCATTTCTATCTCCTATCAGCCGCGAATTCCTTCGCAGAGGTCGCTTCGGCGGCTTTCAAGCGAAGGAGGGGGCCATATTCGATAGCGAACTTTGCCCTTCATTCTTAAATCAGGAAATTGGTAGGAAATCACTTTTGCTAGCCGTCTTGTAACCACATTTACGATGAAAGGTGTACGTGCCTAAGTGACGGGGATAAAAACTATTTCGGAATCAGATCACTCTTAGATTTCGCTTTCATAAAGAACTTTCGTACAAAAGCTTTTATTAAATCAACTATCCTTCTATCAAACATGTTTTTATTCTCATTCAATTACTTTCAAATGACTTTTATCTGAAATAAAGATATATTTGTTGGTTTAAGCTCAATTTCAAATAATGACCCTTTATAGTGTAATTCTTTCGTGGAATTGAATTTAAACAAAAATAACTCGATGTCCCATATTTCGCCCAGAGTATTTATTCTAGTTCACCTTAGGGGTTTTATTGAGTCTTTGGCGATATCTCCTGATTCTACAATGTTGTTACCCTGGTATTTGTACCCCACGTGTAAGTGAATGTTGGCAACACTGATGAATCGGCCTTTCTTCATCCTCTTCACATTTTTTACAGTATTACATTTCTACTCCCAACATCTGCACATGCCTCCTGAGGTGGCAGTGTCCCCTTACTATCATGGTTATACGAAGTCCCTACTACTCGAGTTTTTACCCACATATGAACCGATTATGAGCTCTCATTAATTCGTTACACAATTTACTGTTTTTAGCCCTGTGAAAATTCTCTTGATCTTTAAATTTTCATTACTATGCCGGATTCTTACAAGTCGATCTAAGATGATTACATAACATCGGCATATTATCCTTCCCTGTATTGAAGAATGCCCCCTCGGTCGGTTGGTGTAACCATGCCCGGCTGAGGGGGTGGGGAGGGGGGGGGGGAGTGTGAAAGTCTCGCATGGTCGGGAAGTGCCGCAACCCGCGCAATGAGAGCCCCTAAAGCCTGAACACTTTCCATTTTCTTTGGAGTCAACTCACAAGCCGCTGAAAATGAATTTAAACGAATCTCAACGTTCCGTTTATATTAGTAACTTGTTTCTTGAATTAATCTAATGTCCACGAATCCCACGAGTGAAATTTATATTTAGATACCTATATATGTCTAATATTTTTTTCAAATTATAATCAAATGTAAAAAACGTGCTTACTGCAGCGGGACTTGAATTATGTTTTTTTTATTTCTTACAATTTCCTTGAATTGCAATTGAAAATATATGCTTAGTGAAATACGTAAAATATTGTAATTAAATTAAAACACATCCATAACGGAAATGACACAATAATAAATTGTGCATCTGAATAGATTTTCTTATATGTTTCGTTTCAGGTGTTTTGTATTGATCGAAATTCGCTGTAGTTAAACTTTAAGTTTTGTTTTTGTTATGTTTATTTAGATGTATGCACATTTTTTTCATACATCTAGTAAGAAAATACGATAATACAATTTAATAAATACAGTTTAACTAATACAAATTAAAAAATACAATTTAAGAGATTAATTTAAGAAATACAGTTAACTACAATTTATGAAATACAGTATAATATTTGTAATCTAATCAAAGATTGTTTTTAAAATATATAGCACATGTCCTACGAAAAGTGCTAAGATTTGAGGCTTCCTTAACGGCATTCGGTAGGTTATTATACAGTTTTTGTCCTTTATAAAACACGCTATTTTAAGTGTTAGTAACGAGATCCCTTTTGTAAGATATTTAGCTTTGTAAATATTGAAAGGAAATTATATCTAAAGGAGTTTTTGTAAATATTGTTTTTATCGTGAATATTTATCTCAAAGTAAAGAACATGATACCTTAAATCTTGTATTTTATTGCATCCAGAACGTCCACTAACTTCTTTAGTTGAAAGTTTCCTGCCGGGAGAGATCTGAAATTAGAAACAACAACAATAACAATTATATTAACAGTTGACAGTTGTGGGCTGTAGAACTGTGGTAGGTGTAGAGGGTATGTGGGTGGCTGGCTGGGGGTATGTCCGGGGCAAGTTTCCCCTTGAGGGGGAGAGGCCGGCGCCAGACCAGCCGGCGTCATCCGCCACTAACCCCGTGTGACGTAATGGACGTGGCATGGACAACGTTTGCGTAACCGTTAACTGACCCACTGTTCTCGAAATGGTATCCATATTAAAATAATTATTTTAGTTAGGTATTTAATTTATGGAATTTCATTATAATTTTTTAAATCAATGAAGTGTTTTTGAGTATAAAGGTTGTCATGATGTGTTCATTATTTCTCTTGCTACTGAATTTAAAGCCCATTGCATTAATTGATTTAGTGCTTCGACCAAGTATATTCTCAAGATATTTTTCCAAATCAATTTTTGTTCCATGAAAACATTAAATTAAGTGCAGGCCAATAGTAGTAGTGTTCTGGTGTTATGCACCCGGACTTGATCGTACAGAATTAAAACTTGTATAATATTGTGTTCCCGAACTGCGGACGACATTAAGATAAACTGTATATCAGTGCTAAATGCAGTAGGTATTTATATTTATCTTTAAAACAATGTTGGTGCCAAGAACTGTATCAGCCGCGATTTCCGTGGAGAGTTTGAATGGAATGTACGTCACGATTCGGCGCATGCGCCCGAAGGACAAGTGTTCGGTGATGGGACCCTTGATTTCAACCCGAATTATTTACGAATTAGTATTCACACGCGTGTTTGTAAAATGCTTTCCTACTATCTTGATGTTTTCTGTGGAGAAATTAGATTCACGGGGGACATACATTAATTACGTGAGCTGCTTAAAAAAAATTTATGTCCCTCCCCCCCTTGGTGAGATTAAGTGAGATTTAGTTGGACCCCCTCCCCCTTCCCCTCACGTGAGATTTTTTTCTTACTCCGAAATAGATGTTTTTCATAATAGCCATTTTTTCGGCGGGCAAAATAGGACACTTCAAAAGAAGTGAAACAGTTTGATTTTTTATTATTTTTATTATGTCTATAATAATATATACTCTTTTAAATTTGCCGTGAGATTTTTATTGACCCCTCCCCCCTCGGTTTAATGAGATTTGGTGAGATTTTACTGAACCCCCCAATTTTTGGCTCACGTAATAAATGTATGCCTCCCAAGAATTAGTTTTTTCGATCAGAACTATTATTTATTATTTAAATTGTCATGAAACTGTTGGGGTAGCCAAGCTTTATTTATTTTTTTGCTGTTAAGGTTGATCGATTATCTCGTGTTTTTTTTAATAACTGATTTGCGGTTTTTATAAAGTTTTTGTCAACCGGACGCAAATAAATAGCAATCTGATCATAATCTGAAAAAAAGCAATTTTTTTCCGTAAATTTTCATATAAATTTCTCACAAAATTTTCACGGTATGAGCGCGAACCACTGTGTTATCATGATCAATTTTTGGATGATTATGCAGTGTTGCGCTTCCTCCTTATTTAACCAATGTTTCGGACAGCGTTACGGATTTCTTCATGAGAGCAGATGCGATGGACACTGCAACTCTGTCCTAAACGTTGCCTAAATAAGGAGGAAGTGCAACATAGTATATATAATAACTCAAAATTAATCACGATAATACTTTTGGTCGTGAGAATCCAAAATCATGTCCCACTGTGTATGTTTTACTACACAAAACAAAAAACACAACATAGTAATATATTTTCAAGTGATAAATGTGGGGAAAGCCTGGGAATCGAGGAGCGAAACCCCCATTAAATTTGTAGTGATCGAATTGTTAGTTATCTGTGTGCTTTTAGCTCAAGTTCGTCCTGTTGGGATGTCGGTGGGAGGTGGGAGGAGGTGGCGATGGGTGGGTTCCCCCCTCTCCCCACAGCAGCGTCGATCCACCCCGGAGCCATCAGAATATATTGTGTTTACTATCTCCCTTTCTTCCCCGTGATTAATTGAACATGGCGTGGGTTCCCCAATCGGCTTTTATTTCATTGCTAGAATGAGAAGTATTTGCAGGTTTTCCGGCCGCCGGAGTTTTTGTTAGCTGTCTTAACTTTGGCAAGCGCGTATCTCGCTTGAATCTTTCACTTTCGCTCTTTACAGTGGGCGATTTGGTCTGGGATGAGACATAAGACATAAGGAAACTGGAAATCAAACTTTTTGCGTGGTGTTGTAGTTTGAACTTTTTGGAAAACATTGTGAAGACTGGCACTAATATGACGTGAGTGTACAGGAACTTTGATCTTCTTCATTTTAATTTACAGGTTTGTAAAATGTTAGCTTTAGACATTTTTCTCTTGCATCGATAATAATAATTTTGGTACCTTTTTTATTATTGTCCCTTCCTTTACATGATCCAAACATTAAAAAAAATATTTATTTACGCCCTAATGGGCTCTTACATGAACATTTTACATAATAATTACAGTAATTAAGTATAACAGGTTATACAGTTACAAAGTATACAGTAATAAATAAATAAAAAAATAAAAAAAAAACAACGGGATTCTTCCTAATTGGGCAGCCAAAACATTTATAAATAATGTATAATATATGTATAAAAAATAGGAAATAAAAAAAAGTATAACTAGTAATTATTTACAATAAAATATATAAATTTGTTTTAGACCACTTTAATTTTAATTACACTCTACCGGTTTCGGAAGAACCCTTCCTTCGTCAGGAGAATATTAAAACTATTAAGAATATTAAATCTCCTGACGAAGGAAGGGTTCTTCCGAAACCGGTAGAGTGTAATTAAAATTAAAGTGGTCTAAAACAAATTTATATATTTTATTGTAAATTATGGCGAGCCACAAAGTTAATGCTTATTACGAACAAGTAATTATTTACTTTACTTGTGAGGTAAAAAACATTATAGCAAAGAATATCTCAGAAGTGTTAGATTTTTTTTGTTCTGCATTAACTCCAAACAGGAGATCCAGAGAAAAATAATTTCCCTCGGGGCCTCTGTCATCTTTGGGGATGCTGTGTAAAGGATCTTTTTACGTAGATGATGGAATGAAGAAGTGGGTCTTGAAGACACCCAAATTGTAGGTGGGAGGAAACTTAGATTGTTCCACGGCCGAACTGTTGAACTGAAGAACGAGTCATAAAAATGACCTGTTTTCATGCGACAAATATCTACCGTGTACAAATGTTACTCGCGCGTTTTGCGTGTTTCCAGAAAATGCATAGGTGCCGGTGACCATCTTCCATTGAAATACGAGTAGAACATGGACAGCATTCCCGCCTGGCGTCTGTGTTCTAAAGTTTTCAAACCGTTTCTTAAGATAGGAATCTTAGAATAGGAAATAAATCTATCAAACACACATTTTTTTAGTTAGTCACATTTTTTTAGTTATTCAAATTCACAGATTCCTAATACCTACAATCAATGTATGAACACTACACTATTTATATTGCCTCTGCGTAGATACTTTAGAAATCAAATAGGGAATGTCTATGTACGTAATGCATTTTCACAAGAAAGTGAACAATCAACCTTGATATAATTATTAATTATTAACTGTTAACAAATATTAACTTATAGCCCAATCTGAAATCTGTTCCTTTTCGATGTCCCTTCTGTTCCCTCCCACAACTTTTCATTAATTCCTAGCCATGCCCCATCCCTACCAGTACCCTCCCACTCTTTTCTGATTGTCATATCGTTATATGTTTGCCCTGAGGAAGGAGCGGTTGTTCCAAAACCGGTCGGCATTAATTAAATAAGTCAGTGGTTTTAACAAAGTTATATTGTTTCATTTAATCAACCTTGAATTTTGAGATACAGAAACATGCATGCACAATGTATTATGGTTTGCATTATCCCAAATATACAATTTTATTCACATTTTCTTTCACACATCTAAGATTTTTAAAGGGTTTTCCAAAAAAAAAAGTTTGGTTAAAAAATTAGGAGAGAAGTAATTAATGGATGTTCTTCTTTGTAGTTTTTGCGAGTGGAATAAAAAATATGAAACAATCGTTCCACCCAAACTATAGGGCGAAACCCAAAAAATGTCGCCTGTGGGGCGTCATAACTTGCGGTAGCTTCGTTTAAGCTACGAGATAAAATTAATACTCCGTGTAATGAGGCGTTTCGTAACGCTGCGGTCAAACGCCATTTTTTTAAACTAAATTACTCATGTTTTTATCTCTCCTATTAATATGCTTGGTATTGTTTTCGGTGTGCTTTTGGCTCGGGCGCAATAAATTAATCATGCCGATCTGATATCTGGAGCAAATAAATAGATTTTTAATGAATGGACCATTATGGAGGGCTTCAGGTCCAACCGATCCAAAAATCGACTATTTTTTGTTACCCAAAAATCTTTTTATACATGCGGAAAATACATTCCCAAAGTTATAGCATCAAATTAGACCTTTAAATATAGTTAGGAGTGGTGCGGCCCTGTTACAAGCGAAAACTTTAAGCGCGTTTTACTCAAAACTACGTTTTTAATGGTAGTTGGAATCAGTTTATTGAATTTTCATCCGATTCACAGTATAAATTTAATTCACATGCGAATGAACCCCGACTTGTGAAAAAATATTATAGGACATAGTTATTGCGAAATTATGACCGTTTTTTTACGTCAATTTTCATTTTATGTCCGCCATTGTTGTGAACAACATTTTTTTGCAAACTTGTTTCATGCGTATTCGATTTTTTTTAATCTCATAATTTAAATGATTTCCAAGGACTCCACGATTCCAGCCGATTTGGTCAAACTTTCAATTGTTTTTTTTCTTGTTCAAATGTACCTTTAAAAGTAACAAAAGTCCCAAAAAAACTGAAAAATTTTGAAAAAAAACTCGGCTGGACGAGACTGGGTCCCCCATCTGATGATCGTATCAGCGGTTGGCGGCAAATTTGTTGATTTTATTTTGGCGGCTGTCACTTTTTACTCCAGAGAAAAACTTTTGAATTTCTATTGAGTTTGCATAACAAACTTTTTCAACTTCGAAATAAAATTATTTTCGCGGAGGTTAAGTGTGAATTTTGACTCGCTTTAAATTGAGAATTTCCGTCTAGCGAAATTCAGAACAACAAACAAAAATAAATGCGAATGCTTTGATTCCAATAATATTAAATTTGATGTTTTCTTTTATACAAATAAAGACGCCTGGGAAAGTTGTTAATTAGCTCGAAGGAGCTGATTCTCACGATGTTTGTTAAGATTTTATCTGATCTCGCGACAAATCTAATTAGTATTGTATTAGTCGTTAATCAAGAGTTTCAAAGATAACACTTTTAGCTTACGATTCCTAATGTTTATTACCTACCTGATGTATCGCAGTAGGTATGAACCTGATTGAGGAAAGACGAAAGTAGACTAATGGTTGCAGTAGCAATGAGTTCTCTTGGGATATGTGCAACATGTACGACCCGAATTTGAATGTGGAGATCCGAAAAGAATACAATGCCGAATGAAATATAAAATATTAAGAATAAAGGATGATGGTTTAGACATGTGGAACGAGTGGATAGGGAATATATATATATATATATAATGCGCAGTGAGTAAAATAAGTCAGGCTCACTCCAGGTGTGCTAGCACGGTCGCTCGATATGAAGTTACCGACCGATTGTCGGTAACTTCTCATCGTTCCCTTGGACAACTGCAGATCTCAAACGTACAAACGACAGTTGATATCTAATATATTAAGGACACTTAGTCATTGTGAACTGTCACCTATTCGTTTGCGATCTGCGGTTGTCGTAGGGAACGATGAGAAGTTACCGATAGTTATCCTATCGATCGTTATAGAGCAAGCGTGCTAGGGCCTCAGGAAGACACGGCACCATCAAGTTAATCATGTACCTGAGTTGAATCTTGTCAAGAGTTTGATGTGAGAGTATTTTTGAGACGATATAATAATGTGATTGAAGTAAAGCAGTGTGTGCCAAGACAGAGATGTGTGGCAATCCACGCCACAAGCTTATAATGTTGTGATGTGAAATGTTCATTAAAGTATTTTGCAAAACCGACACATTAGCCAAACCAACAATGAAAAAGCATGCGCCGCCAACCCCACGATAAATGTAATGCGGGTTAATTTCTGCAGTTGCGTTCGTAAACGCTGGCTCAACACCACACTATTTGATAGGTTTACAGAAGTTAAACGATCTAAAAAAATCTGTATGATCTTTAGACGGGACATGATAAATATTCTGAATTCTAATAATTTATAACATTATTTACTCGTTCTTCCTCTTTTCACTCGTCCTCACGACCTAGAACAGCATTAAACATAATCTACGTCACGTAGTATTTTCTTTCGGCGTGATCCGCAGTGACAGCATGGCGTGGCGTAGCACGGCGCGCGGCGTGGCGAGTGTGCTGTCCCTACAATTGACCTTAATGGTGCAATAAATCCCGTCATATCTCCCCCGACACATTCTAGTACCCGGCTTTCTTAGCCAATATGGCGCACTTAGCGCTGATCATCTTAAGGGTTGGGAACATTACTTTTTGCCTGGAGGCCCTGAGGAAAATAATTCTGGATGTTATTTTTAGGAAAGAAGGATAAGAGTTCTGGGAATGAAAAGGGTACATTCAAAAGAAAAATACGACTAGATTAATTATGAATTAATATTATTGGTTCACTTTTTTTATAAAATTTCAAATTGGATACGTTTTTAGTTTTTCTCGGCCAAAAGCATTTTCGTTGTTTGTTTTTGGGGTGTTATGCCGTGTTGTGCTACCTCCTTCTTTAGCCGACGTTTCGGACAGCGTTGCAGTGTCCATCATCAGGGCAGATCCGGCAGATCCGTCGATATCCGTGATGATGGACACTGCAACGCTGTCCGAAACGTCGGCTAAAGAAGGAGGTAGCACAACACGGCATAACACCCCAAAAACAAACAACAAAAATTTCAAATTGATTATTTGTACTTCGTGTTTTTTTTTACATGGATCATGCAAGGTTTATTATTATTTATTATAACAATGCTCTTTACAACATCTGAATTGACCAAGTTCCATGAATATCGATATATAAACACACCTTTAAATACGCTCAGCGTATTTACTTACACAGCCATGAAAAATTAGGAGGACTGTTTATTTTTGTATATCACATTAATTTATAACACGCTTTTCGATACAACCGTGCCTTCATCGGGGAAGATATAAACTTACAAACGTAAAGTACAACCCTTGTGTGGGTAGTGTTGTGTTGAAACCGGTTATCGTGTCTATGACTAGTATGGACGACACCGGTGTTTCAAACGCAGACTAGGTCAAAACAAAATGAAGGTCTGCAGTATATTTCGAAAAACTCTGTGTATAGATTGGAAAACTCCAGGAACTTCAGCTAGTCTTACTAATATTATAAACGCGAAAGTTTATACGGATGTATGTATGTTTGTTACTCTTTAAATCAAAATTTTATGAATGGATTTTAATGAAACTTTACAATAATATACCTCATACATCAGAATAATATATAGGCTATAATTTATAAAGCTATCTATTTATTTTCAGTATATTGAAAATAATAATTATTGTTTAATAGAAAACGTCAAAATTTAAGAATGACATTTTGCAAAACAATGATTGTTAAACCAAAATTCTATTTTGGAAAATATTTAAATTAGTGAATTTATTTCAAGTTCTCGCCTAATAATTTGAATCGAATCAAGAATTATACATATTTTAAATAAATAGGTTAATAATTTTGGTATAAACGTAGATGGGACCTAGGAAAAGAAAATAGATTACTCGAAGTACTAATCCTACGCAGACGAAGTCGCGGGCAGAAGCTTGTTATAAATAAAACAATTGATTTAATGTTGCAGTGCTTCTTTCAGGTATGTGTGAGTTAGTAATTTCCAATGTAATATTTATTTTAATCTCGATAATACGTTTCAATTGCAAATTGGGTATCAATCACTTTAATCAAACCTCACCCGTTCAGCACTTGAGCAGGCTTTTGATACTAAGTAGTACTGTCGACAGGTATAAAACACCCCACAGATTACTGAGTTTACCCCCTGGCCTGGTTACCCCGGTACCTTGTTCTCCGATCGCTGGGTCCCGTTATAATTCCATGTGACAAGCGACCGTCCGCCCACATTAAGGTGCAAAGCCCCCCCTTTTCCCCCTCTAGGCTCGGTTCCCTGATGCATTGTATCATTAATTAATCGATCCTTCCCCTTCGTTGCACTCTCTCACAGGATGATTGGATCGATGATGGCTTGTCTCAAACTGACTAGTACATCGGAGGCGTAACTGTATAATCGGAGAACACACTGAAATGGGTGAACTACACGTATTATATTTGTGGTGACCGGAGAACTTAATAAAATGGCACTTCACATTCCTTTGAGAAAATCAATTACCCGTGTAATCACAAGAGACCATATTTTTCCCTCTTATATAGATCGTTGTATCTCCCTTACTGTCATTGTGAGAAATATGATCTTAACAGCGTCAGAAAGAGAAAACTCCACGCTTTATAACATTCATATCTTTAATTTAATCATAGACATTTTTTTAATTTGCACCTCCATGAAATCAATATTTCCAGTAGGAATTTGAGAAAAATGTACACAATTTCGAGAATTTATTATAATATTTTTACAAAACGTGAAGTGACAATAATGTTTATAATACATTTGTCTAATAAAATATGTATGTGTGTTTTAGTTCGTTAACACTCTCTTCAAAAAGACCACCCACACAGCATCCCCAAAGATTCTATGTAGAGTTAATGTTTAAAAAAAATCATCGAATGTTTTCCAAACCATCTAAACGCCCCGTTCTAACCTTGTTCATCGTGTTTATTCGTAATAAGGTTGTAAATAGTACACATCCATCTCAGGGATCTCATTTCAACTTTAGTAGTTTACTTTCGTTCTTCCTATGTCATTTCAATTTATCATTGCCAATTTATTGCCGTTGCTACCAGATCTGTACTCTTAACTGTGTGAACGTAAACTGCTAGCCTCGCTTCCATACCGTGAAAAATGTCAGGATGTGTTTATAAATATAATTTTTATCTCAAGGACATTGTAGATAAACATACAGGGTGTTAAGGGACGTACTCGACTAACTTTAACCAGTGAAATCTGATATTATTTGGAGTTAAAAATGAAATTTTGATCTCTGTTGACTTTTTAGGTGGCTTTTTAATTTTTTTCTTCTAAATCAAACAAAAAAAAAACTTCAACATATCGTCACTGGTCACTCAGCCGAGTAAATGACCAACGTTTCACCCGTCTCTATCTGTCCAATATCTACCGAAGACCTGCCAGACGTAAAAATATCATGTGTTATAAGCGCGGTTTGAATCTTCGCTAATCGGCGTTATTTTTCGTATTCGCTACCGTCGCGATATCAGAAAAGTTATGCGATCCCCCCCCCCCTCGCCGTAAATAGGAGAGGGGTCATTTTTAATGCATTTTGAGCATGCACGAAGCCGTCAAGTTGACATATCCAGTACAAAGAAATGATATTCCCTCGACCGCTTCCGAATTCAACTGACCCCTTCTCCTGCCGTAGGAAGAAATATTTTATAACGTAGTGTGTCAGTAGAAAAGATACTTTATAACACAGTATCTTTTTATGTGTGCTCTGAGTCTGTACCGTGCTTTAGCATTAAAATAGTGGTACGGGTACCCCTCTCGGAACGTCTGCGGTAGTACTGTTATTGCCTAGATATTATTATTGTGATATTTAATACAAGCCATTATCACATATTTTTAACATCACACAATTTCAGTCATATTACCAAAAGAGTATAAACTAATATATTATAATAATATATTATGTACATGTAACTGTTTTTTTATTTTTCTTTGATCCAAGAAGCTTCGTACTGGTTATGGTGAGGTTATTTGATGCAGTTTTACAATGGTGAAACCAAAATAAAGGCATTATAAAAGATAATGCCTTTTTTGCATTATTTAAAATAAATCAAAATTGGTGTTTTTGAAATCCCCATTAATAAGGGGAATATAAATCCTTTTTATCATTTTAATTATATTTTACCTAGAGACCCCCAAACCTGCCTTGTTTTAATTTTTTTATTTTTTATATTAACCCCATAAAAATAAAATAAATATGCATAGGCCCTGAGGGAAAATAATTAAGGGCCTATGTCATATTTGGGGACGCTGTGTGGAGGTTCTTTTTAAGGAAAGGAAGGAGAGAAAGTTCTGGGAAGGAAAATGTATGATGATGGGTAGAAATATCGTGGCCATTGTGTCCAGGAGTGACGAACGTATGAATCCATTCCTCCCGCAGCGTTGCAAGACGATAGTTCGGGAGAGATTAGCTTGAGAGGTCAGAAGGTCTATCCAAACGGGCCTCTCCCGATCTGGTCCGCCGCGAAGCTGATGGGCAGGCGCATCCACCTCCAAGGCCTGAACACACCTCACCCAATAAACACGGGCACCCCTAAGTTGAGTCACCAGACGTATCGAACCACTTTGGGTGACCTATGGCAGAGGTATTGGTTATTTAATAAATGGTTGGGTTTAAATAATGTGTATACCCGGGGCGGCGGTAGCCGTACTCGCCTTCCAATTTTTTAGACGTTACCAAAATCAAAGAAATCGATCTCATTCTCCATAATTATGCAAATGTATACCAATAATAATTGTCAATCGTTTCGTATTTAAATCAAGTATTTTTATGCTACTTTTAACTAATGTTTTGAATTAATTTGCACCTTTGATGCTTCAGTTCCAAAAATGGCGTCGTAAGGATTAGCCAAATGTATGAATACTAAACTTTTCCATAAATACAATAAAAAAATTTTTGGGAAGAAATTTATTATTTGAAAAATACTGCAGTCATTTTCTATCGCCTTTATAATCGTCATGTTTTAAGAATAGGTGAAGGCCTCATAGCATAAGCATGCTGGCCCGCATAATGAGATTCCTGTACATTTAGTATCGCAGCTCGTATGCTGGAATGTATTTGCGTACCTTGCACCTATGTGGAGGTTTATTAGTTTATTCTAGTCAGCGAAAGCTTTTCTCTATAAATTCTATTAGAATTCAGGACTTCTGGAAAATTGGCTCACAAGTAACATTATCAGTTCACAGAGTGCTCTCGTGTAGTCAATTTACAAGCAGTAGATGCATTTTGTGTTCACCCCGCGTCAGGTTTCCTGTAAAAGTGGCCGCTGTGTTGTGGGCACACATCAGTAAATTAACATGTCTAGCCGTTTTGTGTCGTGAGAAATACACTGAAACATCGAATTTATCCCATCTTAAAAACACGCCAGTATCTTTCCACGTGGAACATTTTGTATACGAGATAAAATAGTAAAACACGAGTAAGTTGCTTTGCTACTGAATGTGTGTATTATCGTTGAATGTTTATGTACGTTACTTCGTGCTGTTCGTTTATGTTTATGTGAATATTTTTTTTTTAAATAATACCAAGTGGTTTAATATTTTGAATTCATTTCTAATGTAAATACTAACTACTTGCTAAAAATTTTGTTAAGTACACGGAAAATAAAGTTGAAGGACTGAAGTTCTTACGAACAAATTAACAGTGTTTCAATGTTTATTGGCGGGAAAATGTAAAAATAATTTGTTGGTATACGTACGAAATTACCAACAAATTATTCTTACATGACTTTACTTACATGAATTATTCTTGATCACTTCAGTCTCGTTTTTAACCGTTTTTTCGAATAAAATTATCGTATTTTAGAATAACATTTTTCTCCGTGTATAACACAGGTGAGTAAAAAAAACATTTATCAATTCACAGGTGTCTTTGGATAGGAACAACATTGTTTAAATTCTTGGCATAAACCCAAAAGAAAATAGCTCTATCATAGCCTGGCTAATATGTACCTACGTCCTACATACAATTTTTTTTTCATGTTTCAAATAAACCTACCCTGACAACAGAAATCTATGAAGAAATATTGTAAAACTCATACCAAATCAAACAACTATTTTCGTCTTTAAGGATTTTTTGACTTATTTAGATCCCTACCGGTATTTTTCCTTTTTTCGCCTCGAAATACTTCTGCTCCAAATTAGTCATAGCTTAATTTTTTTTTTTATATTGTTAGCCAAGTCTACCTATTCTGAATCTAGAATATTTAAAAAATCATCTCTTTTCGTCTCGAGTCTTGTAGAATATTTACTTTGAACCCTGCCTTTATTTTCTTTATTTCTCGTGTAAATACTCATTTTGCCCGTTACACACCGCCCTGTTTCCCGATATGGTTAGCCTACAAGTAATCAATTAGCCGATATAATTTGGCGGTGGGCAGATTCGATGACTATTTGCTTGGCTTCGGTAGAGGCTAGAGGCCAGTGGATTCTTCGCGTTTCGGGTGCACGGTGGCTTGGCACGGCCGACATACACCGTCACTACCACTTGTCGAATGCTAGAACCAATAGCACTTAATACTATATACCTGATATTGCACGTCAATCAATGTTATATTACCTATAACTCTTTATATCATACGTCATATATTTTTGTACTACTTACGTATAACTAAATTACGTACAACTTTTACGGTACAGAATTCTATTAGTGGAGTATCTATATACTAACATCAGAAACAAAGTTAAAACTATCGTGAGAGTTTTTTGTTAAATATAGGGAGTAGAGTTACGTGGCCATTGCTGGCTTAATGTCTTCGAAGAGCAAAACAGTTGTCACATAACATGCATTGTGATGAATACCAATGTTCTACAAACTAACCAAAAAACGTAGGTCCGTGATATTAGAGTAGTTTTGTCGATAATATTATGGTCTTGCCACTGAGAACTCCTATGTAACTACTGTTTCAGTTGCGTGCATTGTTTATAACAAACAAAAAAATTGATACCATACTTTTTCATGTATTTTTTGTATTTAAATTTAAAAAGAATGTAATACGTATATGTCTATACGCGTACAATATATTTTACAATTTTCTTTTCTGTAAGTACTATCATTAAACTTTTATTTTACAAAGTGCTAAAAAAAAAAAAAAATTGTTAATAATTAATAATTATTGACTTTTTTATTTATTATTTGGGCATGATGTGAACATTTGTTATTGGATTGTAACTTAACTATTATACTATATTGTTTTCTTTAATGCATGTAAAGTTATTAATCTGTAAATGTTCCTAATAAAATAAAATAAAAATAAAAGTAATAGTGCGAAGCTAAATGGGATCTGTTGGCGGTATGTCTTTATCATTGTTACTCCTCGATTTGGTGCCAATCACAAAGTCCAAATATAGTTTTTTTAATATTTTCTTTTTTTGTTTAGAAATGGTTTTTATGCACGATATTGAAAAATTATTACTTTGGATTGAAACATTAGAACGTTCCATATACAGGGTGTTACGGGACGTACCTGATTTACTTTAACCAGTGGAGATTATAATAACATATAGGGAAAAAAGTAAATGAAATTTTTGTTTACTGTGATATAGGGTTAGTTTCCAGTGTTACGTTTTGAAAAAAAAAAAAAGTCAAGGACGTCCCTTAAAACCTTGTATATATATATATATATATATATATATATATATATATACAACCTTGTATACAACCTTACAATCATCTGGTCTATAGTGTACTTAAAAAAACTTAAAACTATTGCTTAAATCATGTATTTCATCAATTTCTTGTTTTTACTATTATTATCATAACTATCTTCCTGGTGTATGTTTTTGTTCAATTTGTTTTTCTATATTCAGGTGTAGTTAGTTTGTAGTTACCTACTCTTCTATTGTTTCTTTGTTCATATTATATGCTGTGTTATTGGTTAATAGTCTGTATAAAATGTAATAAAAAATTAAATAGATAAAAATTTACTTAGTAGCAATATCCCGTGTGTATTTTATTCTTCATTTCATTGCGAGCAACCTACATATGAATGGTTTCGGAACAACGGTTTATTCTCGGTTTTCTTATTTTTATGTAGTGTTAATTTATCATGTCATCGTTCTGACAGCGTGTCAGTCTTATATTTTAATTATTAATAAAGTCTCCATCATGCTTTTATGAATGAAGACAATGACTTTGTAAAATGATTATATTCAATTATATTCATTCGCTTTAACCTTCTTTTGGGCCGTATTTCAGTTTAATGTAAAGGCCTACGAGTGTATACAAATTATCATTATTTCATAATATTATAATATATTTTTATAACAGATTAATAATATTATTGTTGAGAGATTTTATTTGTTTACATTTCCTATTCCTAAGATAATAGAAATTTTTGTAAGATCGTTTTGTATTCCTTAAACTGATCACCCAGTTTTATTCCGATTAAATTAATGTGCATGCATAATGAATGCTCTTAAGAACTCCTATCGCAAGGAATTCTCCAGTGTCACAAGGGGTTAAATCTGGGTCACTTTTTCAATGGACCCATTTAAAATCTTAAAGATTTTTAAATGACCTTTAAATTCGCGGCATTTTCTTCTATTTTTCTTAACACACTCCTCTATTTTTACGCGTTTGCAAGAAGTGATGATTTATACCAGTGATTCCCAAAGTTTATAATATCGCCCCCTGGGGCGTTGGATAGCTACAGGAGAGCAGAGTCCTGGTGTAGGGGAACAAATGATGTTATAAAGGCAGTAAGGATGCGGCAAGATCAATACGAAAGCAACAGAATAATCTAGTTTACTAAAATATTTTCAGAATCACACCCATGATTCGTTAATATATAACCTTCAGCATGCCTTATATTTAATGCTCATTACAACGAATAGTTTTTCTGCGTTCTTTACAGGTGTATTTTTAAACACAGGTATTTATTAAGATTTTGACTAGGTCACGGGACAATTCGTCAAATTCCGTAGAAGATAATAATTTTTATTTTACTAGGAGTATTATATTAGGAACATTTACAGATTAATAACATTACATGCGTTGAGAAAAGCAACAAATTATAATAATCAGGTTATACCCAATAATTAATGTTCACATCATGCACAATTTTATGCAGTTCAAATTGAAAAAGCGATACAATAAGTGATTTTGCATAGATTGAGAGTGCTTTGTAAAATATGTATCTTGAAAGGGGGCGACGAGGTAAATATGTTGTGGAAACTTGATTTAAACTTTGAGCATGTCAGTTGTCAGTGTACATTCTTCTGGTATGTTGACAAGACGTTAATTAGAGTCAGCTTACTTTACTTAGCGGCGCCCGTGGCACATATTCATATTTACGACGCCGGAGTAATCTTATATTAATAGTTTTTACGCTAGGGTTTTTTTTATTCACACGCGCGTAAAAAATGGGAACGTGTCATCTGTTGCGATTGATGCGCCGGACCGGGATCAGAAAAGAACGCCCGTTTCTCTAGGGCCCTGCCAGATCCAGAGGAGCGGGAAACAGGAACAGCTACGGCCGGTTTGTTGTTTTTGTGCGCCTATCGAGAGAAAGCACGTGGGTCGGATCCAATAATAGCCCCTGATGGATCGTGCGTTCCGGACGATTTATTATATTCATCGGCCGTTGAGAGGATATCGATAGCGCGGCCCGTCCGCGGTCGTGGGACATTTAATATTTCCCGGAACGTTGATGTAGACCCGGAACGATTCGTTCGGAACGGTTGTGGACCGTAATGTATTCAAAGAAGATGGCAAACTGTTATGCTGTGACAGTTTAACATTTTCATGTTTTGAAAAGCTCACTGGAAACTTTTCTATTTTTATTATAATATTCTCTCTCTGTTCTAGTCTCTTGATATTTTCCGGAAATCAATATTCGCTGAGACTAGGATTAGCTGATAATATGGATATATTTCTAACACAATCCTCAATGTTTGTTGTTATTTCTAAAGTATGCCATTCACGTTCGAAGCCCTCCGCCGGATCCGATCGGTCCGTTCGCAATGGTACGTCGACTTGATCCATCCACTCGTGTATAGAAGCGGTGTTCGGGTCGGGTGGGAAATGAGGATGCACCGCCGAATACCTTGTCTTGTAGTCCTGGTGAGACGAGTAGACACATCGACAGAAGATAGTCCTGCCGAAGTGCCTTAGTAGTTGCCGCCTATTAGTACGTACTTCGTAGACATTTTTCGTTGAAATTGATAATAAAACAACAGCAAACATTTGCTTCACAAATCAAAATATTTTTGTACGTATTTAACATTTTTTTTAATGAGTCGTCTGTCACAATCCCACGGGTCATGTTTAACTTTTTATGATGTTTTTTTTTGTGAAAATTATACGCTTTTATTTCTTTAAAATATACGGCCTTTGTCATTTCTTTAAAACTTCTCACCGAGTTATAAAGCGAATTCTTTACAGATTCCTAAACTAATCCCAGCGATAACTTGTACCGACGTCATCGACGTTCATCCTCTTCCTCCTCACGTGTCTTGTTTGAAAACGAAAAAGACAAAAGATACTAGAACGATGGTGTCACGTACGATCTCTCGCGCGGACTAGTATTTTGCTGGAAATTGTATGTTTTCTTAATTAAAAGTTGTCGTTTTACTCCGCGTTCGAAGTTTCTCGTATTCTAAGGATATATTTCATTCTGTTTTCCTCCGGGCGGTCTTGTTGAAGATATTGTTAAGTTTTATTACAATATAAATCGACTTCACAATCGCAACTGCTTATTTATGCTCGCACAGTAGTTAAATTTACATCTTGAGCATATCGGAATGAATAAAAGTAAGTATCTTTTTGTCAATGGAAATGAACTCGGTTTACCTAAATTTCAATGCTTCCTTAACCGACTCCTTGAATCTTCTTCAATAGATAAAGAAACGGAATATTACTAAAGTAGCATAATAATAGACTTATTGACCAGCGGCAGAGAATTAAAGTTCCAAAATGCTTGCAACTGTACAGGGAGGTTCCGATGAGAAAGATCGATTATTTCCCGTATCAATTTTTTTAATAAAAAAACTTAATATCGATTTATTTCAATCAAAACTTGCTTTAATATATACCTACATTCAAGTAAGCAATAAAAATGCTCAAAACGCATGATGATAAATTATTAAATATCGTGTACTTCTTGTAAGTATTTTTTGATCATAAGTATTTATGATTATTCAATAATGTCTAAACAAAATAAGTGTGTAAAAAGAATCTGAAATATTTTAGTTTATTAGATCTTAAATAAACAAACAAAAAAACTGAGGTATTTTCGTCACAAAACACGCTCTCGGATTTACTTTTTAATGATTTTAATTGTACTAAAATTAAAATTCTGAAAAGTGTATTTACTAGATTATCTATTGATTTATTTTGCTGTATGATTTATATGATTGGAAATTTGTGTTGTATAATACAATATTTCGTTTGAAAATTTAACAAATCTGCCAACGACCAACGGTATAACCTTAGTATATTAAAAATAAACTTAGTTTTTCAAAATTTAAAAAGTGCGTTTACGAGATAAAATAACAATCTTCCAAAATCAATTTATGTCTTTTTGTAAAAAGGAGTCAATATGTTTAGAATTTTATTTATAAAGGACTAATTTTCGGTATTGTCTGGTTATACCCTCTGCAAACAATATAACTTGAAATCGAGAATTTGTATACAGCTTGCTTTACGCCTTTTACGTAGGATACAACTTATTTTACTCTGAAATTCTTTCGATTTATTTAACTCTCGCGGTGCTTATTCTAATGTAATAAGTTTGTCTGACGTTTGTTACGTTTTTACGGCATTCTGGGTCATGGGAAAACCGTTACGGGGCCCGTCTATCCCCTATCCCGTCACATGATATCAGCCCACTTGTCTTCATGGATCATTGCTTCCCCGGCCCGCTGGGAATACCTTCCTCACTGCCAACAGTGCCTACGAGTACCCGCGGACCAATTCACTTCTTACGTTAATGCTTATTTGATGGGCTCCAAGGAGAAGCGCTCGCCTCTGTGTATACAAACATAATGTATAAAGGTTTGAGGCTCAATGAAAAACAGACCTGTATTATACCTTTGAGAGATAAATCGCGTGAACGTAATCGATCATTTTATATGAAAACGAAACGTTGTTCGATTTAACTATTCATTTTACGCATAAATGTATTCAAGCACCTCTTTGTGCCTTGATACGTGAATAGATGATTTCGTTTTTTAGCGAAAGTGAAAGATACTTTCATTATCGCCCTATTGATTAACCACCATTGAGAATAGAAACGTTGCTTGAAATGGCTGTAGATATGTTTAGTGGTTAGATCTTAATAGCCAGTTGCAACTGCTCCCGTCTGGAGCCATGACGTGAGACTATGGCACCCCCAATCGGGGTATGTAGTGAGGCTGAAGGTAAGTGGGGAGGGGAAGGAGATGGGGAAGAGGAAGGTGGGAAAGTACCTGGCTATTCAGATCTAGTCACTGAACACAGCTAAAGCCATTTCAAGCAACGTTTCAATTCTGAATGGTGGTCTTACACCAGGGCGATACTGAGAGCATCTTCCACTCTGGAACGTGCCGCAAATTTGCCTTATATAATTTTTAAAATGATTAATTTATGAAAACACAAATCAATCAAATATAATTTATCTGCGCACGCCGGGATTTGAACCCCCGACCTCTGGATCTCTATTGTAAAGCCTTGCCCTTCGACCACGGAGTCCGTCGAATTATTGTTAGTACATTCGTAAGTTTCTTCTTTAGCCGCTGGCAAAGATAACCGTGTCAAGCTGTAATCGTATTTCTGGTCACGGTAAAGTGTGCTACTAGTTAAATGAATGTATTATCCGTCCCGAGGAGCACCAGATCATGTCTAATCACACGGTTAGTTCACTACCAGCAGGTGCTATGGGCTAACTTGTGTTTGACGCGTGCGGTGCCTGCATTTCACGGCGGGCGAACACGACTCTACCGCAGACATCTTGGAACGTCCACCGCCGAGGGATGAAACTAAATAATTGTCTGTTTCACCCTCTCAAATATTCAATGAACTAAATTAAACTAAACGCTTTGCTGCCTGCTAATTTGAATTTCGAATATATTTGCAACATTGCGGCAAGAGTTAATAAATAGGGTATTTTCACAAACGAGGGATTCTGTTGAAAATGTATGAAGTATTTAAATATTATTTTTCTGATTTTAATCATCCTACTAAAAATGTTTGTTTTTATGTTTTCATTCAAATTTATTCATTTTAAAAACGCTAAAAACCTACAAAACCAAAACGGCCGGTGGTTTCCAACGACGCCTCATATGCACGTCAACAAACAAAATACTACTGTCAAAAATTTTACTGTCAGACCGGGCGACGCTTGTGACGTCACACGCCCAAAATAATTATTACAAAAATGGGCTCACAAACTTAGACTGTAGAAAATTTATTCGTCAACATAAAAATAAAATAAAAATGTCATAATAATCGTAATTTTTTGCTTAATTTTCTTAAGCAATAACACAAAACGTGGAAATACCCTATTATATATTGTCCTTTTTTTGTGAAGACGAGTTATCTATGTTTTAGACCTTTTTAGTTATTTCAGTTTCTACACAATTTTACTGAAGTTACTAAGAACTGTTGTCCTATAACAATGTTTAACGATGTTAGGTCACCATTCAAGGTCGGGTTATCAAGTCCCTATATGTTTTGGTCAACATAAAGATTAACTTACTTTCTTCCTAATTTTGAACAATTTTTAAAATGTGAAAACCGACCCTTTACTCCTGGGATTGAAGTTATACCCTCGTTTGATCAGGAGATTTACCTTATGTACGGAGTTGGCAGATGAAATAATTTTTTTAATTAACATTTGCATGGTTCCACGACAACTCAACAAAAAAAAACACTTTAACACCCCTTTACAAAGTCTTTAAAAGTTACGAAAAAAAATATCGCATTTAACCTAACCTATTTAACCAATTTTATTTACGTCACTTTTAATGACTTTTCAAACGAGGTGTTGAAGTTGCATAATTCTGAGTTGTCCGGTCACCCGTTTGCATAATCCTAACAGTCGTAAGTAATTTTGTTTGGGTACAATATTCTTATTTAAAATAATACTTAACAATTCCAATCCTAACCAAAACACAGTCAACAATCAAAAGCAGAAATAAGTAGAAATGAGATCCCTGAGGCGTATGTGTGGTAAAACCATGTATGATCGTGTGAGGAATGTGGAGATCCGAAAAGAATGCAAGGCTGATGTGAGCGTAGTAAGTAAGATTAAGAAAGGGACGCTTAGATGGTTTGGGCATGTTGAGCGAATGAATGAAGAAAGGAGTGTAAAGAGAATTTATGACGCGAATGTGAACGGTATAAGAAGCCGAGGACGCCCAAGGAAGACGTGGCACGATCAAGTAAATCAGATACTTGAGTCGGGCCATGTCAAGAGTCAGAATAATAGAAGAGTATGTATGAGAAGATGTATGCCAAGACCGAGTTGTTTGGCGGTCCGTCCTCTCTGCCTACCCCTGCGGGGAAACGGCGTGATGGTTAGTTAGTTAGTTAGTTAGTTAGTTAGTCAATCAAAAGCTTTGGCTTCCTTGTTTACCCTTATTATTAATTAAGTAATTTTACCGTAACATCAAAGCTGAAATTATAATTTGGCACACTTACGTTGTTCTTATTAAAAATAATGGTGTTTTACCCGATTAGTCGATGAAAATATCTCATTTAACAAGCCAATTACGTACTGAAATCTGTCCAAGGTACACGGGGTCTCATCTGATACAAAAGTTCCTCATTATTCCACGCGATTAGCCCGACGATTGATCCCTTCTACCAGCGCGAGCTAAGCAGGAAATCTCCACCGGGAACTTTTTATCCCCGTGAGAAGTAATTCTCTCCGTGATATACTTTATCGAACGCTGTAACTTCTTGGTCTTTGGGAAACTTTGAGCTTGAATAGAAATGCTTGAAGATGATCAAAGTAACCTACCTGTATATATATATATATATAGGTTCAATTGAAAGAATTGCAAAATTTTCTTGTGCCATATTATTTTAAAGTTTTATGCAATAATTTTATTTCATTAACAATAATTATCATGTCTAGCTAATGCCTTTCAATACAAGAAATTTAGCTTTTATAACGACACCTGTAAATTAATTAAACAAAAAAATACACATTTTAATTAAATTAGTATTAATTAATAAAATAATTTTGGTACCTACTTTCTGTGTACATTCTTGTCCGATATGACTTGTATCAATTTATCCCTATCAGTTCCAGTTTTGAAAATTAAAAGTTCAATGAATTTAAGTATTTTAAGGGATAGAAAGGAGAGAAAAAATCCCTCAGGGCCTGTTATCTTTGGAGATGCTGTGTGGAGGGTCTTTTAAGGGATAGAAAGGAGAGGAAGTTCTGTGAAGGAAAAAGGTTTTCGGTATCCGGGAATCATTATGACCAGGAGTGACGGACGTGTCAATCTGTCCCCTTCCACTGCGGTGCAAGGCGTTGGGTCGAAAGAGTCCGTCTGGGGAGATCAACAGGTCTCCCTCAATCAGTCTCTCCCTATCCGGCCTGCCACACAGTAGTGGGCAGATGCATCCGCTGCCAAGACCTGGACAAACCTAGCCCCGGGAACCCATGCACCCCTGCTAAGTCACCAAACGTAGCGAACCACTTGGGGGGTGACCTGTCCTGGGCGCAGAGGTTTTGGTTCTCCAATAAATGGTTTCCGGGGCTACGGTACCCATACCCCCCTCCCAAATTGGAAACTTTACATAACTTTTTAATTTCATAAATATTACTGTTATATATATTACTTAATTACGTAAGTTACGAGAATTATAAAAGTTTACATAAAGTCAGTCTTTTTGATTACTATATTTTTTTCGTTTTAGCAATTTTTTAAAATACTTTCGTATTAAGAGGGCTCCATTAATGCCTTTATTTGTTTTAAAACCTAATGGACCCATTTTCTCGTTTCCTTTTTGCGCGCTTCCTGTTTTTCAATTGGTCCCCAAATTTATTTTACATGCAGTGTAATTAAAAGTAAAATTGAATTTCCGCCACCACACTGTCAAACCAGCACGCATAAAGCGTTCGGTTTAAGTATTAATCGCGCCGTACGTTCACATCAATTTCGTGAACGTCAGCCATTTTTTATTACCCATAGATGTGGGAAAAGCTCCTGTTAACATTTATAATTTGCTCGATCGCATCGTAAATGCGTTTATAATCAATAATCACTTAAGCACCGTTCCCAACTTAATTATCTCTCAAAATACGCTTTGTATCGAGTGCCACTAAGCTTTCATACCGCCATTATCAGTTTTTCCGCCCGTTCAGACCGATTTAGTTTTACATTTCTGAGAAGCCAACTTTGCGTTTATCGACGAAACTTTGGCATATCTAATAAAACTAATTACAGTATCGACTGAAAGCTTTAAAGCTGTAAACTGTAAACTTCCCGTCTCGTCACACGAAATTATTTTAATAATAAATAGAGCGATACTTACGGTTAGAGCCTCAAGCGAGCTTTACTGTGTAAACGGTTTTATAATTAAACCGGACAAATTATTATTTTATATTTAGCTTTTACTATACGTATATTTATTTATTAGATTTACACAGTACATTAAATATAAGTTGTAAGGTTTTTTAAATAAATTACATGGTTTTGTACCTATTACGTAAATCTGTACAATGTCAATGGGTAATTTCGCCTGGGTTTTGAAACTAAATTATGATAAAACTAATGTAAAGAATCAAACATTGGTTGACTAATAAAACCTAAATGAAATAATATGTATGGGTGGAGTAAAATTAACATTTTGAAATAAAAAAAATACTATACCAGTGGTAGTGTATTATCTTTATTTCATGCAATAAAAAGTTTAAAATACATTTTTTTTGTATTGAATTTTTGTACGCTACCGATGGTTAATTATTTTCATATTTTCTTTACCTTAAATATTATAGTGTTTTTGATTTCAACGGTGGATGGTTTTAATGGATATGTCTAAACGCCAGAGCTCACTAAAGTTGGTTTCTGCCTTTCATAAGTTGCATTCAGCCAGTAGGTGAATCTTGTGAATTTTCAGTAGTTTTTGCATGCCTTCAATCTGCAGTGGATTTAGGCTGAAGCTGAGACGGACTTATCTCGCCACCCAATCAATACAGACGTCTCGTGACCACCCGACCCTAATATCCGGAGAGCAAACTCATATGGGACCAGTCCCCCATAGGGGTTAGACAGTTAGACTCGAGCAATCAGAAATATAACGTAGAAATAAATATTCAGGGTTTTTTTTTTAAAATCAAATTTTATTTTTGTAAGTCTGTTTTCCGGTAGCCAAAGTAAAAGATCTAGAAGGGAAATTTTAGGTACCAGTGGATTGTGTTTGTTCGTAGTAATGATTTCCATAAAATAAAAATTTCCATAAGTTACATTAACTTTTTTTTTTTACTGAAATTTCTTAAGCATATTTTGAGAGTTTCTTCTTCACTGTTTACCGGTCATGCATAGTTGGATTTTTTTGCAGGATACAGGGAGAGCTTAACCCTGTCTTGCAAACTGTAGTAATGTTATCTAATGGATTTTTATACCTGGGCTGCCTTGGGCAAGATGAAAGGCGTTAATTATATTTTTTTTCGGTGTAAAATTATCGACCATGAAATCAATTTTTCCACTTTATATATTTGAATAACTTCGGAAACTAGCGCCAATCTTAACATTATGCGCTGATACAGCTAACTAAATTTACAAGATATTTTTTTATCTAACAATAAAAATGAGCTTTGCTCGCGCAATGTATTTATTTTTCTGTCTAAAAACATATTTATATCCATCTATCTATGAACGAGATCATCCTAAAATCGTTTTTGGAAGATAATAACCGGTCACGTGTATGAATTGTCTCTTTTTACAATAAGCTAGAAATAAATGTTATAGTATATTTTCGTTTTATCTTTCTGATTGTGATCGTATAATTTGTGAAGTTTCACCACCGTATCGCTTGATTAAAGTTTAACTCGTACTCGTAGCCTCCAACTTACGACTTACGACACCTAATGATATAAGATTAGAAGGTATATGAAGCCACCGAACGAAATCAATACTCGCGATAATCCGGATAAATGGGTAACTTCCTCTTTGGGGTGCTTCGTTACAATTGTATTTGTACGTAAAAAGACTCACGCCGAGTCTGTGCTGCAAAGTGGATTAGACGCTTCCTGCTGAGACCGGCCCAGCAATACATCAAGCTTAATCAGTTGGTGTTTGGCTTTCGATGCTTGCATATTGCAAATCCGATGCATGGATCTATGTTTATTTGGAAGATTTCTCTACGGCTTACGGAAGTTGGCGCGAAGTCACTAGGCACCAACACCAAGACAAAGACCCTCAAAGGATTTCAAATCTTCTATTTTATTTATGTTTTAATATTTTGTTCCATCACATCGTTTTGTGAATTATATTTTTTATGAAATATTTATTTCTATGTGATCACCGCTCAGGGTGCTCAGTCGCGACTAATTATTTTTAAACATAAATAGTAATCCCGGAGCTAGGAAAAATACGGCATCCTCAATAAGGAAGAAGGACGTGGTAATGGAAATATTTGTGAGAGGAAGGTTTGGAAGTACTTAGATATTAATATCTGGTCACCTAATATAGTTAAAGACTATATAATGCACCATATATATACACAAGTATATGTATGCACATATATTTTTCTGTTCTAATTACATTCTATTTATTATTTGTTTTAAATCTTTTGTCTTTATAACCACATTGCTCTTTCTCTTTTTACTGTTTATTAAAAAAAACTTTAATTGCAACCTTAAACCATGTTTGTGACAAAAAATTATGACTAAATTAAAAAAAGGAAAAAAAAAAGAATAAAACGTATGACGTATGACGTACCTCATAATATTTGTCAAATTTTTTCATTACCACCTTTATTATTGTATTTCATTTCATTTCATCTCATTTTATTTAATTCAATGTATTATTTCATTTTATATGTTTATTGAGTTTTCTTAATATAAAATGGAGGCCTCAGCACGGGCAAAGCACCCAGTGAGCCCTACATTATCATATAATGTTTGAAAATATATAATGTTATTTTATCAATAAAAACCGTTATTTAGAGCAAAGTTTTAATTCCGAAAGGTTTCACCACGGAGATTCTGTAAGTATCTTCCACTTTCTACGAGGCGCAAATACATGTTATATTCGTTTATTATATTATTGACGTGTATAAAATGTAAATAATAATAATTAATATTATAGATCGCCATTTTTTTGTGAGAAATCACCTCAAGGGCGCTGTACATTTTATGCGTGCATAAATAATAAAGGTTTATAACTTTCTTATTTCTTTGTAAATAATGCTTATTGTGTAATTTTTACTGATATAATCATTTTAAAATTGAATACCCCGTTTCATTCGTGCTTTATGTTCTTCTTTATTATTTCCCTTTAGTTAATATTGCATAATAATTTTGCAGGCCGCACACGATGATCCCTACAAATTCCCTACAATGTAGCAAGAGCCGTACGGTTTTTGTTCGTTTTATGTCCATACTAAAGAGTAAAGAGTACCAACCTATCAATTTGAACATAAACTTCTTTAGACATTATTATCGTCAATAGAACGTATTAAATTCTAACATTGCCGTATTCCTACAATTTTACAGGTAATCATTTTAAAAGCGGCTGTTCGATTTTATTGGTTCCATTAGAAAAAGCTTTTAAGACGATAGACTTCGCTTTTCGGCCCATACAAAAAGGACACCCGGAAAAAACACTTTTCTACATCGAAAATTGCACAAAATGAATATATTTTTTTATACTGCCTTCTAGAGGGTGAAAACTATGTCGGTATGTTTTCGAATTTTCGATGCGTTTCGTATTAACGTAAACATTTACTGTCAAACATGTACGATTTATCAAAAAATATTATTTAAGGAAAAAGTGCTGCTAACTCAACTCTCATAAAGAATTATAAAATTATAAAAAGCTACCGACGTAGCTTCTTTTTTCTAAAAAATATATATTTTTTAAAATTTCAATTTCGTGAAAGTTTCGGTGTAGAAAAGTGTATTCTCCATAAACCCCTTTTCGAGCGATTTCTGTAGGTAAATTTGAGCGTTGTCTCATTCGCACATTTCGCATTTGCATGTATTGTAAGTGTACGTGAGCTTATTGTGAGCGGGACAGAATGACAGTCGCGGGTGTTCCGCGTGTCGTTCAAAGTCTAGCCTCTTAATGATTTGTACCTACGGGAAGCCAAAATATAAACGGATCAGGCACTTTTCCGTATTTGGACCGTCAAAACGACGTTCCATTTAATTTACCCACCCACACGACGGATCATCCGTACATCGAAGTACTAAATAGATTTTACTGCCAGAATAATATTTTTATGTATTTGGTAAATAAATTTATATTTCGCCGAATAAAACTTTGTGCTAGTGTACTACATACAGCTTGGTAACGATTGAATTTGCAGGCGGCTAGAAGAGAACCTAAATATGCTAATTTTTTTTTGGCTGTCAAAATATATTAAATTTTTTTTTCTTTATATACATAAAGCGATACACATGGTAAATCCTATGACGTAATGTTCAAGTTTTGGCATCCCTGAACTATAAAAAAATCTGTTTTAATTTAAAATTTTATGTTTAAAACTATCTGAAATTTGAAAATGTATTTAGATAATAATTATTTCTTCCAAATGCTGCCTAAATACGTATAGCGATTTCTTTAGCACAGGAATCCTCTACATCCGTGGTTTGACTGCTACGTTATCCATGTCAAGCTGTACCTACCAATCCCCTAGTTCATATGAGAAATAATAGCATACATTAACAATAACATTACTAAAAATCGTAATATTTTATATTACGTAATAAATACTTACGACCTCGGTGGACAGAGGACTCTAAGGCGAATTTTTATGACATCATAAATACCAAATGTCCTCACAGCATTTTTAAGAAAGATAAATTAATTTGTTCTGAGCCGTCCGCTTATGTCCCCAGAGCAGCCATTTCTTTACATTTCCGACCTCGCTGTCAGCTCTCCAGGCCGCAAATCTTCTACGCTTTCTGGGATTTCGTAAAAATATTTTTATTCCAATGCTTTCGCATCTAAGATAAATTATTGAATCCCTTGATGTAAAATAATTTGATCTAATTTATTGCAAAATTATTTCTCCGCTCTCAAAATTATTTTCTTTTCCTTTGTCAAATGATGTATCCAACCGCCGTGGATTGGAAGGAGGTTTTTTTTCTGTAGGCAATAAATAAAACCCTATTTCAGATGTGCAGTGCAAATTCTACTCTACGGAAAACCACGCTCTGCTATTCAAAGTCAACATTGAGAACCAATAGCGTAAATATACAATTTAGCTCTGATTTATTGAAACTTCCCGAAAGAGAGTGAGTCCATGCATCACGTAAAAATTGCGTAACAAGCAAATATTTTATGTTAAACAAGAACCTTCATCGACGATATTCTCGTATATGGGCGTTTTCCAAAAAAGATGTCGGTGACGTAATAGGAATTCCACTTAAGTGAGATGCTGCATTTCGATTAAAAATATACGTAAATTTATTAAAGAAAGAATGAACTTCATGACAAAAAGTATTTAAATAGAAAATGTCAATAAACTTCGAAAATAATTGCAATTTAAGTTTAATACTATTGGTAAGAAATTCTTTTACGTCACTTTTATCATAAAGTTTATAAAGAAAATTAAAAGAAATTCATTATTTCAGATTTTTATTTACGAATTGAAAACACAATCAGTCTCCTAAAAAATATGAATAATCAAGCTTATTGAATTAAATATTAAGTTTTTCAATAAAAATATTCTTTTACGCTACTTTTGGATACTTTGTACTGTATATTTTGCGTTCTAGAAAGACGAATATAAGTTTTTGTTTTACGAATGTTTAATTATAACAAATTTAAAATTAATCATGAACTATATCAATAAAAAAAAGAACAAATTTCTTTGAGATATAATAATTGATCTTAGAAAATAAATCACAGCAATAACAGGACAGTGGCGTAAGGGGAAAAATTTGGTAACGTTTAGGAATTCTAAGGCCTCGGCCAGACTGAGGGGCTTGCCCGGTAGCGACAGCGGGCGCGAAATATCAGTCGTATGTGTACGCACGTTGTGGCTACACTGCTGAAAGCGCGACAAGCGACTGGTATGGGAAGAGTGGAAGATACTCTCAGTATCACCCTGGTGTAAGACCACCATTCAGAATTGAAACGTTGCTTAATAATGACTTTAACCTGTTTGGTGACTAGATCTGAATAGCCAGGTACTTCCCCACCTTCCTCTTCCCCACCTTCCTCTTCCCCATCTCCTTCCTGTCCCCACTTACCTTCAGCCTCAAACGTACCCCAATTGGGGATGCCATAGTCTCACTGGCTCCAGATGGGAGCAGTTAAGACTCATGTGAGGTATTCTCTATAAAAAAGGACGATTTTACGTACTACCGCCACCGTGGAAGGCCCCCCGCGCAAGTACTTTTTCTTCCACTTGTTCTTTTTTCTTTTCTTTTTTTTTTCGTTTCTGTTCTCTCCAACGTCTTCTTTTTTCTATTCTTCTTTGGTTAGCTCTCTGATTATATTTTGATGTTATTTTTGTCTTTGTAACTCTTTTTTCATAAAGGCTTCATATTTTTCAGGGTCGTTTTTAATTTTGTCTCTGTACCTTTTTGATTTTTCTGCAGCTTTCAACGGCATATTTGAACATAAAATTAAAATAAATTATTTATAAAAATGCACAAATAATTAGATAGGTAATAATGGGCTACACGTGCGTACCGTGTATAGCCTGAAATAGGTAACTAAGCTGAAAGGGTATTAAAGTACTTGTTAATGTACACAACTTTAATTAGGTACAGGATTAACTAAAACACACAGGAACATAAATCATGCTACATTTTATACTTACTTAATCAAAATTGTATGAACCAGCTGATTTTATACTGAATTTCAGAGTTGCCTCTACAGTAATAGTTGCTCATATTGCTGTCTATATTAGTACTTCGACACCATTTCGACTCTTTCAGAATTAATCTTTAATAATCTTAATTAATAAAAAAAATAAAAAAATTATACACATAAAAATCAAATAATTTTTCTTTTTAGCTATGCTGTTCTTTTTTTTTCAATGCTACATATATCACTCAACCCACATATCTACATGTAATAGTTACATTTTGAAGATACATGCAAAATATAAATTTAATTAGAAAATTGTAACACACCCAAATACCCTAAAAGACGGACAGAGTGAACCGACCTTTAGAATTCCATTACGTCACTTTTAAGTTCCATTCACGACACCGTTGCGTAAGAGAAGTAGCGTAATCGCGTCAATATTTTTTCGAAATGTATTTATCAATAAATTATGAAACTTCTGTTTGTTCTAACTAAACATTTCATAAAACAATAAATGAATCAATTTAATACAAAGTAGAGTCTAATACATTCTGGTAAATTACCTGGAGAAATACGGAAGCGTTGGTGGAACACTTTTTTAGTACAGCCGAGAACGACCACTTTTGTTACGATTTCTTTGCAAA
Source organism: Limnephilus auricula (assembly GCA_951813805.1). Taxonomy (NCBI): domain Eukaryota; kingdom Metazoa; phylum Arthropoda; class Insecta; order Trichoptera; family Limnephilidae; genus Limnephilus; species Limnephilus auricula. The sequence goes on from OX638396.1 coordinate 6,573,303, forward strand.
CTGGCTGTAAAAAACCAAGCATGGCCGCCCTTCATAGACTAAATAGGGTTGCTATTTTCGAAAATATTCATCAATTTGGTAATATTTTTATTGGAAGACGTCAATAATGTGGTGGCGTAGGCGGAAATTCCACCATACGCTATTTCGTAGGACAACTCAATATCTGGTATTTAAATTATTTTGCACGATAATTAATCTATATTATGGTTGCAAATCGAAAATATTATATATATATATATATTAATGCTCGTAACCACCAGATTTTAAGACAATCGCAGTCTTGCGAAAAACGACCACTCTGCCCCTCGAGTTTAACCGACCTCAAAGCTGATTTTCGCGAGACATCGACCGTGGATAAAAATACATACGATTTTTTCAGACCTGATTTGTATGGGAAAAATTCAGCCAGAATTTTACCAATTGCAAATTTTCATATAAAAAAACTGATGCAAAAAAAATAAACTGCTAATAAAACTGATGTATGAAAACCTAGCGGCGAAAACTAGAAGCGCTCATTATTCGACGAAGAAATTCAAAGTTGTATTTCCAGCCGCCAGGTTCGCCCATCAAAAAAGGAAAAATTTATCGTCAGACCTTCACGAAAAATTTGTGAAAGAGCCTCAGTACTAAAATCGTAAAGTGTATATTTTTTTAAATATAAGGCGTCTCACCTCAAAACTTTACATTCCGACGAGCCTCGAGGTAAATCAAAATTGCGACTTAAAAAAGATACCTGGCTTAGATGTTTTTGTATTATTTCGACTACGACAGGTTTTGGAACATAAATAATATATTATATTTATGACTTTTCATGGAAATTTTGTCAGGATTCGTTTTCAAACGTCGGTAATTTCTGACGTTTACGAAAAAAATTCCGAGTTAAAAACTGTTAAAATGTTCGTAGCCAGTAAAAAAATGCTTTATTAAGGAAAAAATTATCGTCAGACCTTCAAAGTACTGAAATGTTGGGGCATTTTTGAAAATTATTCTATGGCGTCTCGCATGTAAATTTGACATTTAGACGAGTCTCATGTGTATCAATATTACGTCAAAAATAGCATATGTGGATAAGATGTTTTTCTATAATTTTGAAAACCATAGATTTCCGAACTCCAATAATACATTACATTTACCACATTTCATGTAAATTATTTCAGGATACATCTTCAAAAGTTGAAAAAATTCTGACGTTTATGAAGGAAAGGAAAATTGAAAACAGGTGAAATGTTACCGGCCAGCTACATAACGTTTATTTTAATTGCTGTGTAGGTACTTTTGTACAGACAAATAAAATTCGAACGGTTCAGGCTGCTGAGATCATAGAAAATAATTTACCAGTGGGTAGGTACCTAATTGGGTGGGAACGTTATTTTTCAAATATTGAGAATTTAACATGATGAATAAAACTGTTTAAATAACTCAGGATAATCCATTTTTTTTTTTGCCAAATGGCGTAGGTACTTTTTTAAATAGTGCACAATAGTGTTATTCTAATATCATTCGGCGTGGGTGGTGTGCATTGGTACTGCCACCCCGTGAATCATTTATTGGATGACCAAACCCTTTATAACCGGTTAATCTGAGTCGATTTAAGAATATCTAAATATATTCAGGTTGGCAAAAAGATGTATCTCAGTGACGTTTTGCATCGTTATATGCACCAATACACACAATCCTAAGGGCGGGCTTTTTCGTGTGAATGTTTATGCATAAACTATGGATCTTACTCGACTAATTTAAAACAAAATTAGGAAAATCTACCGGGAAAAGAGAAGTTTATTTAATTTTTATAATAGCTCTACACAGGAGGCCTTGAAGAAAATAATTCCTCTCAGGGCCTATGTCATCTTTGGGGATGCTGTGTGAAGGGTTATTTTTAGGAAAGTAAGGAGATGATGTTCTGGTAAGGAAAAAGTTATGAGGGGTGGGTAGGAATCTGGGGATCAGTGTGTGGAGTGACGGACGAAAATAATTCCTCTCAGGGCCTATGTCATCTTTGGGGATGCTGTGTGAAGGGTTATTTTTAGGAAGGTAAGGAGATGATGTTCTGGTAAGGAAAAAGTTATGAGGGGTGGGTAGGAATCTGGGGATCAGTGTGTGGAGTGACGGACGAATGATTTTATCCCTCCCACTGCGGTGCAAGGTGATGTTCCGAGAGAGCTTTGCTGAAGAACCCAAAAAGTCTCCCTAAACCAGTCTCTTCCGATCTGGTCTGCCACGAAATTGGTGGGCAGACGAATCCACCGCCAAGACCAGAACAAACCTCATGAACCCAGGCACCACTTCTAAATCAACAAACATAGCGAACCACTTGAAATGACCTATTGCAGAGGCGTTGGCCTACCCACCCAGCGAATTTTTTTAGCGTAAGATCCTCACGGCTTTTGCGGTAGGTCAGAGGCCCTAGCACGCTCGCTCTATAACGATCGATAGGATAACTATCGGTAACTTCTCATCGTTCCCTAGCATGACTACAGATCGCCAACGAATAAGTGACAGTTCACAATGACTAAGTGTCCTTAACATATTCGACATCAACTGTTGTTTGTTCGTTAGCGATGTGCAGTTGTCCTAGGGAACGATGAGAAGTTACCGATAGTTATCCTACCGATCGTTATAGAGCAAGCGTGCTAGGGCCTGAACAAAAAATTAGACTTTAGCCTTTAAAAAAATTGAGCTTTGGCGTATTTGAGAATCCTTCATTTGCAAACGAAATTGCGTCAAAATGACGGCCTCTGGCGTAAATGTTTTTTGATATATTCAATGGCAAAAGGTTTCGAAAACTTATTCAACCGTTTTTTTAGTGGCATTCCATTGAAAATATTCCACAATATCGAGCTAAAAATTTGACATTTTACAAAAAAATCCATGAAAAATCCGCTAACAAATTATACAAGATTTAAAAATATTACTGGTCAGGTGGATTGGTATAATAATAATCACTGGGTAGGTACCTACTTTGCTCCATCGAATTACAAATAAATGGTTTGAAATTAAGAGAAATCACCAAAGATGGTAGGTACTAAATGCGTTTCTTCTGGAAAAATGCCGATTGCAGTTTGTCGGTCTTTTAATTCAAATTCAGAAACAGGGTGGTAAAAAAAATTCCGCTCGAAATATACTGATTAATTTTTTTATTAAAACTCATGATTTTTTCCTTAATTTTTTTTGTTTAGAAAATATTTTCTTGCGTTTGCGACCAACGTTTTTGCGGCGCATTGAAATTTATCTAAATAAGATGCAAAGTTATTTTTCTAATTTTCTATACATTTATCGTTATTAATAATTATTGATTACGAAAAGAGTTATGGCGTCCGTGACATCAAAAGGTGGATACTTGAAAGATGTCATTTCCATAAAAAAATATTAAAGAGTCGATTTAAAAAAAAAATCATTTTTTTAATCGATTGGTTTTTGTAATAATGAGTGAGGAAATTTTGCCGGACCCTGTCGTTCATTTCGACTGTCCAATCAGGGAGTTCAGTAGGCATGCGGATTGCATTGAATTCAAATATCGATATTTACTCTAAGTAAGAACTTCTTTCCTTTAAATCACAAAAAAAATATGATATAAAATAAAAAAAAGTAACCAAAGATGGATATTTCCAAAAAAATGTAGGTGTACACGGGGGTAGGTAGATATGCAGGTAGGTAGGAACTAAGTACTGAACAGGTACTCTGGGTAGGTAGGTATGTATGAAGGTACTTTTTATAAATTAGGTGGGTTCGATGCAGTGCTACAGATTTTTTATATGCATATAAATCGAAAAATAGATCGGTCAGGATTCGTTCGTTTACTTTGGACATTATTCAATTTTAAAATAAAAATAATTATACGTGTGCACGGGTAGCCGGATATTGTTAAAGAATTTCTTTGTGTAATTTTTTTGCTGCAGTAAAATTGAGTTTGATAAGATGGTTTTTTGTTGAACAAATATTTTTTGTTTGAGGGTTAGGTAGGTTTTTTTTCCAATACTATTCATCTGATGGCGACAAAACTTTTGGGATTTGATGTGTGCATGCCCGGGTTGGTTTCTACGCATAATAGTAAGCTCTGGCTTTATGAAATTATTTTATATACTATTCACCCGATCGAGATGAAACTTTGGAAATTTGATGTGTGCATGCCTGGGATGGTTTTTATGCATAAAAGTAAGCTCTGGCGTTATGAAAATATTTCCTTTAATTTTCATCCGATTGAGATGAAACTTTGGGAATTCGATGTTGACATGCTCGGGATGGTTTCTATGTAAAAGAGTAAGCTCTGGCGTTATGAAATTTTTTCCAATACTATTCATTTGATTGCGACAAAACTTTTGAGCTTTGATGTGTGCATGCCCGGGTTGGTTTCTACGCATAATAGTAAGCTCTGGAATTATGAAATTATTTACGCATAATGGTAAGATCTGGCGTTATGAAATTATTTCCTATACTTTCCATCCGATTGAGATGAAACTTTGGGAATTTGATGTTGGATACTCGGGATGGTTTCAACATAAAAGAGTAAGCTCTGGCGTTATGAAATTTTTTCCAATACTTTTCATCTGATTGCGACAAAACTTTTGGTATTTGATGTGTGCATGCCTGGGATGGTTTTTATGCATAAAAGTAAGCTCTGGCGTAATGAAATTATTTCCTTTACTTTTCATCCGATTGAGATGAAACTTTGGGAATTCGATGTTGGCATGCTAGGGATGGTTTCTATATATAAGAATAAGCTCTGGCATTATGAAATTATTTCCAATACTATTCATCCGATTGCGATGAAACTTTGGGGATATGATGTGTGCATGCTCGAAATGGTTTTAAAATATAATAATGAGCTCTAGCGTAATGAAATTATCTACAATAATATTCATCCGATTGCGATGAAACTTTGGTGAGTTATTGTGCGCAAGCCCGCGAAGTTTTCTTTATATAATGCAGAGATTTGGCGTTATCAAATTCATACAAAAAAATTAAATAGGTGTAACGGGAGTTATTAGAAAAGTGAGTGCATATCATATAATTTAGAATCAATTTATTAGTGAAAAAATTGAGCCGTAAACTTCTAGGCCCCTTTTTGCGAGAAAAGGCCCATACTGAACGCCTTAACCAGGGCGACCAAAGTGGCTAAGTAGCGGGTGTACAAAATTGAGCGATTAACTCACAGGACCCTTTGAGTAGTTCTCACAATCCTTGCTTCATCCACATTCAAACATCGATTTTTTGTTTTCAAATATTTAATTTTTAAAAAATGTAGACACACACACTTCTTGCTTCATCCACATTCAAACGTCAAATCGCTTAGTGCTTTAACCAATTAGTTGCCTTGCAACGGGCAAAAGCTAGTTATATATTAATGCTCGTAACCACCAGATTTTAAGTCAATCGCAGTCTTGCGAAAAACGACCACTCTCCCCCTTAAGTTTAACCGACCCGAAAGCTGATTTTCGCGAGACATCGACCGTGGATAAAAATACATACGATTTTTTCAGACCTGATTTGTATGGGAAAAATTCAGCCAGAATTTTACCAATTGCAAATTTTCATATAAAAAAACTGATGCAAAAAAAATAAACTGCTAATAAAACTGATGTATGAAAACCTAGCGGCGAAAACTAGAAGCGCTCATTATTCGACGAAGAAATTCAAAGTTGTATTTCCAGCCGCCAGGTTCGCCCATCAAAAAAGGAAAAATTTATCGTCAGACCTTCACGAAAAATTTGTGAAAGAGCCTCAGTACTAAAATCGTAAAGTGTATATTTTTTTAAATATAAGGCGTCTCACCTCAAAACTTTACATTCCGACGAGCCTCGAGGTAAATCAAAATTGCGACTTAAAAAAGATACCTGGCTTAGATGTTTTTGTATTATTTCGACTACGACAGGTTTTGGAACATAAATAATATATTATATTTATGACTTTTCATGGAAATTTTGTCAGGATTCGTTTTCAAACGTCGGTAATTTCTGACGTTTACGAAAAAAAATCCGAGTTAAAAACTGTTAAAATGTTCGTAGCCAGTAAAAAAATGCTTTATTAAGGAAAAATTTATCGTCAGACCTTCAAAGTACTGAAATGTTGGGGCATTTTTGAAAATTATTCTATGGCGTCTCGCATGTTAATTTGACATTTCGACGAGTCTCATGTATATCAATATTACGTCAAAAATAGCATATGTGGATAAGATGTTTTTCTATAATTTTGAAAACCATAGATTTCCGAACTCCAATAATACATTACATTTACCACATTTCATGTAAATTATTTCAGGATACATCTTCAAAAGTTGAAAAAATTCTGACGTTTATGAAGAAATGCAAAATAAAAACAGGTTAAACGTTACCGGCCAGCTACATAACGTTGATTTTAATTGCTGGGTTGGTACTTTTGTAAAGACAAATAAAATTCGAACGGTTCAGGCTGCCGAGATCATAGAAAATAATTTACCAGTGGGTAGGTACCTACTTGGGTGGGAACGTTATTTTTCAAATATTGAGAATTTAACATGATGAATAAAACTGTTTAAATAACTCAGGATAATCCATTTTTTTTGCCTAATGGTGTAGGTACTTCTTTAAATAGTGCACAATAGTGTTATTATAATATCATTCGGCGTGGGTGGTGTGCATTGGTACTGCCACCCGTGAATCATTTGTTGGATGACCAAACCCTTTATAACCGGTTAATCTGAGTCGATTTAAGAATATCTAAATATATTCAGGTTGGCAAAAAGATGTATCTCAGTGACGTTTTGCATCGTTATATGCACCAATACACACAATCCTAAGGGCGGGCTTTTTCGTGTGAATGTTTATGCATAAACTATGGATCTTACTCGACTAATTTAAAACAAAATTAGGAAAATCTACCGGGAAAAGAGAAGTTTATTTAATTTTTATAATAGCTCTACACAGGAGGCCTTGAAGAAAATAATTCCTCTCAGGGCCTATGTCATCTTTGGGGATGCTGTGTGAAGGGTTATTTTTAGGAAAGTAAGGAGATGATGTTCTGGTAAGGAAAAAGTTATGAGGGGTGGGTAGGAATCTGGGGATCAGTGTGTGGAGTGACGGACGAAAATAATTCCTCTCAGGGCCTATGTCATCTTTGGGGATGCTGTGTGAAGGGTTCTTTTTAGGAAGGTAAGGAGATGATGTTCTGGTAAGGAAAAAGTTATGAGGGGTGGGTAGGAATCTGGGGATCAGTGTGTGGAGTGACGGACGAATGATTTTATCCCTCCCACTGCGGTGCAAGGTGATGTTCCGAGAGAGCTTTGCTGAAGAACCCAAAAAGTCTCCCTAAACCAGTCTCTTCCGATCTGGTCTGCCACGAAATTGGTGGGCAGACGAATCAACAAACATAGCGAACCCATATTCGACATCAACTGTTGTTTGTTCGTTAGCGATGTGCAGTTGTCCTAGGGAACGATGAGAAGTTACCGATAGTTATCCTACCGATCGTTATAGAGCAAGCGTGCTAGGGCCTGAACAAAAAATTAGACTTTAGCCTTTAAAAAAATTGAGCTTTGGCGTATTTGAGAATCCTTCATTTGCAAACGAAATTGCGTCAAAATGACGGCCTCTGGCGTAAATGTTTTTTGATATATTCAATGGCAAAAGGTTTCGAAAACTTATTCAACCGTTTTTTTAGTGGCATTCCATTGAAAATATTCCACAATATCGAGCTAAAAATTTGACATTTTACAAAAAAATCCATGAAAAATCCGCTAACAAATTATACAAGATTTAAAAATATTACTGGTCAGGTGGATTGGTATAATAATAATCACTGGGTAGGTACCTACTTTGCTCCATCGAATTACAAATAAATGGTTTGAAATTAAGAGAAATCACCAAAGATGGTAGGTACTAAATGCGTTTCTTCTGGAAAAATGCCGATTGCAGTTTGTCGGTCTTTTAATTCAAATTCAGAAACAGGGTGGTAAAAAAAATTCCGCTCGAAATATACTGATTAATTTTTTTATTAAAACTCATGATTTTTTCCTTAATTTTTTTTTGTTTAGAAAATATTGTCTTGCGTTTGCGACCAACGTTTTTGCGGCGCATTAAAATTTATCTAAATAAGATGCAAAGTTTTTTTTCTAATTTTCTATACATTTATCGTTATTAATAATTATTGATTACGAAAAGAGTTATGGCGTCCGTGACATCAAAAGGTGGATACTTGAAAGATGTCATTTCCATAAAAAAATATTAAAGATTCGATAAAAAAAAAAGTCAATTTTTTAATCGATTGGTTTTTGTAATAATGAGTGAGGAAATTTTGCCGGACCCTGTCGTTCATTTCGACTGTCCAATCAGGAGTTCACTAGGCATGCGGATTGCATTGAATTCAAATATCGATATTTACTCTAAGTAAGAACTTCTTTCCTTTAAATCACAAAAAAATTATGATATAAAATTTAAAAAAAAGTAACCAAAGATGGATATTTCCAAAAAAATGTAGGTGTACACGGGGGTAGGTAGATATGCAGGTAGGTAGGAACTAAGTACTGAACAGGTACTCTGGGTAGGTAGGTATGCATGAAGGTACTTTTTATAAATTAGGTGGGTTCGATGCAGTGCTACAGATTTTTTATATGCATATAAATCGAAAAATAGATCGGTCAGGATTCGTTCGTTTACTTTGGACATTATTAAATTTTAAAATAAAAATAATTATACGTGTGCACGGGTACCCGGATATTGTTAAAGAATTTCTTTGTGTAATTTTTTTGCTGCAGTAAAATTGAGTTTGATAAGATGGTTTTTTTGATAAGTAATAAAATTGCAATGTTTTTTTTTTTTTTAGAAATTACGTAGGTAAATGAACAAATATTTTTAGTTTGAGGGTTAGGTAGGTTTTTTTCCAATACTATTCATCTGATGGCGACAAAACTTTTGGGATTTGATGTGTGCATGCTCGGGTTGGTTTCTACGCATCCGATCGAGATGAAACTTTGGAGATTTGATGTGTGCATGCCTGGGATGGTTTTTATGCATAAAAGTAAGCTCTGGCGTTATGAAAATATTTTCTTTAATTTTCATCCGATTGAGATGAAACTTTGGGAATTCGATGTTGGCATGCTCGGGATGGTTTCTATGTAAAAGAGTAAGCTCTGGCGTTATGAAATTTTTTCCAATACTATTCATTTGATTGCGACAAAACTTTTGGGATTTGATGTGTGCATGCCCGGGTTAGTTTCTACGCATAATAGTAAGCTCTGGAATTATGAAATTATTTACGCATAATGGTAAGATCTGGCGTTATGAAATTATGTCCTATACTTTCCATCCGATTGAGATGAAACTTTGGGAATTCGATGTTGGCATGCTCGGGATGGTTTCTATGTAAAAGAGTAAGCTCTGGCGTTATGAAATTTTTTCCAATACTATTCATTTGATTGCGACAAAACTTTTGGGATTTGATGTGTGCATGCCCGGGTTAGTTTCTACGCATAATAGTAAGCTCTGGAATTATGAAATTATTTACGCATAATGGTAAGATCTGGCGTTATGAAATTATGTCCTATACTTTCCATCCGATTGAGATGAAACTTTGGGAATTCGATGTTGGCATGCTCGGGATGGTTTCTATGTAAAAGAGTAAGCTCTGGCGTTATGAAATTTTTTCCAATACTATTCATCTGATTGCGACAAAACTTTTGGGATTTGATGTGTGCATGCCCGGGTTGGTTTCTACGCATAATAGTAAGCTCTGGCTTTATGAAATTATTTCCTATACTATTCATCCGATTGCGATGAAACTTTGGGGATTTGATGTGTGCATGTCCGGGATGGTTTCAATGCGTAATAGTAAGCTCTGGCGTTATCAAATTATTTCATATACTATTCACCCGATTGAGATGAAACTTTGGAGATTTGATGTGTACATGCCTGGGATGGTTTTTATGCATAAAAGTAAGCTCTGGCGTAATGAAATTATTTCCTTTACTTTTCATCCGATTGAGATGAAACTTTGGGAATTCGATGTTGGCATGCTAGGGATGGTTTCTATATATAAGAATAAGCTCTGGCATTATGAAATTATTTCCAATACTATTCATCCGATTGCGATGAAACTTTGGGGATATGATGTGTGCATGCTCGAAATGGTTTTAAAATATAATAATGAGCTCTAGCGTAATGAAATTATCTACAATAATATTCATCCGATTGCGATGAAACTTTGGTGAGTTATTGTGCGCAAGCCCGCGAAGTTTTCTTTATATAATGCAGAGCTTTGGCGTTATCAAATTTGTACAAAAAATTTAAATAGGTGTAACGGGAGTTATTAGAAAAGTGAGTGCATATCATATAATTTAGAAACAATTTATTAGTGAAAAAATTGAGCCGTGAACTTCTAGGCCCCTTTTTGCGAGAAAAGGCCCATACTGAACGCCTTAACCAGGGCGACCAAAGTGGCTAAGTAGCGGGTGTACAAAATTGAGCGATTAACTCACAGGACCCTTTGAGTAGTTCTCACAATCCTTGCTTCATCCACATTCAAACATCGATTTTTTTTTTTTCAAATATTTAATTTTTAAAAATTGTAGACACACACACTTCTTGCTTCATCCACATTCAAACGTCAAATCGCTTAGTGCTTTAACCAATTAGTTGCCTTGCAACGGGCAAAAGCTAGTATATATATTAATGCTCGTAACCACCAGATTTTAAGACAATCGCAGTCTTGCGAAAAACGACCACTCTGCCCCTCGAGTTTAACCGACCTCAGAGCTGATTTTCGCGAGACAGCGACCGTGGATGACCGATTAAGTGTTTTGCAGTCTTGCGAAAAACGACCATTCTGCCCCTCAATTTTAACCGACCTCAAAGCTGATTTTCGCGAGACAGCGACCGTGGATGAAAATACATACGATTTTTTCAGACCTGATTTGTATGGGAAAAATTCAGCCAGAATTTTACCAATTGCAAATTTTCATATAAAAAAACTGATGCAAAAAAAAAAAAACTACCAATGAAACTGATGTATGAAAACCTAGCGGCGAAAACTAGAAGCGCTCATTATTCGACGAAGAAATTCAAAGTTGTATTTCCAGCCGCCAGGTTCGCCCATCAAAAAAGGAAAAATTTATCGTCAGACCTTCACGAAAAATTTCTGAAAGAGCCTCAGTACTAAAATCGTAAAGTGTATATTTTTTTAAATATAAGGCGTCTCACCTCAAAATTTAACATTTCGACTAGCCTCGAGGTAAATCAAAATTGCGACTTAAAAAAGATTCCCGGCTTAGATGTTTTTATATTATTGCGACTACGACAGGTTTCGGAACATTAATAATATATTATATTTGTGACTTTTCATGGAAATTTTGTCAGGATTCGTTTTCAAACGTCGGTAATTTCTGACATTTAAGAAAAAAATTCCGAGTTAAAAACTGTTAAAATGTTCGTAGCCAGTAAAAAAAAATGCTTTATTAAGGAAAAATTTATCGTCAGACCTTCAAAGAACTGAAATGTTGGGGCATTTTTGAAAATTATTCTATGGCGTCTCGCATGTAAATTTTACATTTCGACGAGTCTCATGTATATCAATATTACGTCAAAAATAGCATATGTGGATAAGATGTTTTTCTATAATTTTGAAAACCATAGATTTCCGAACTCCAATAATACATTACATTTACCACATTTCATGTAAATTATTTCAGGATACATCTTCAAAAGTTGAAAAAATTCTGACGTTTATGAATGAAAGGAAAATTGAAAACAGGTTAAACGTTACCGGCCAGCTACATAACGTTGATTTTAATTGCTGGGTTGGTACTTTTGTAAAGACAAATAAAATTCGAACGGTTCAGGCTGCCGAGATCATAGAAAATAATTTACCAGTGGGTAGGTACCTACTTGGGTGGGAACGTTATTTTTCAAATATTGAGAATTTAACATGATGAATAAAACTGTTTAAATAACTCAGGATAATCCATTTTTTTTGCCTAATGGTGTAGGTACTTCTTTAAATAGTGCACAATAGTGTTATTATAATATCATTCGGCGTGGGTGGTGTGCATTGGTACTGCCACCCCGTGAATCATTTGTTGGATGACCAAACCCTTTATAACCGGTTAATCTGAGTCGATTTAAGAATATCTAAATATATTCAGGTTGGCAAAAAGATGTATCTCAGTGACGTTTTGCATCTTTATATGCACCAATACACACAATCCTAAGGGCGGGCTTTTTCGTGTGAATGTTTATGCATAAACTATGGATCTTACTCGACTAATTTAAAACAAAATTAGGAAAATCTACCGGGAAAAGAGAAGTTTATTTAATTTTTATAATAGCTCTACACAGGAGGCCTTGAAGAAAATAATTCCTCTCAGGGCCTATGTCATCTTTGGGGATGCTGTGTGAAGGGTTATTTTTAGGAAAGTAAGGAGATGATGTTCTGGTAAGGAAAAAGTTATGAGGGGTGGGTAGGAATCTGGGGATCAGTGTGTGGAGTGACGGACGAAAATAATTCCTCTCAGGGCCTATGTCATCTTTGGGGATGCTGTGTGAAGGGTTATTTTTAGGAAGGTAAGGAGATGATGTTCTGGTAAGGAAAAAGTTATGAGGGGTGGGTAGGAATCTGGGGATCAGTGTGTGGAGTGACGGACGAATGATTTTATCCCTCCCACTGCGGTGCAAGGTGATGTTCCGAGAGAGCTTTGCTGAAGAACCCAAAAAGTCTCCCTAAACCAGTCTCTTCCGATCTGGTCTGCCACGAAATTGGTGGGCAGACGAATCCACCGCCAAGACCAGAACAAACCTCATGAACCCAGGCACCACTTCTAAATCAACAAACATAGCGAACCACTTGAAATGACCTATTGCAGAGGCGTTGGCCTACCCACCCAGCGAATTTTTTTAGCGTAAGATCCTCACGGCTTTTGCGGTAGGTCAGAGGCCCTAGCACGCTCGCTCTATAACGATCGATAGGATAACTATCGGTAACTTCTCATCGTTCCCTAGCATGACTACAGATCGCCAACGAATAAGTGACAGTTCACAATGACTAAGTGTCCTTAACATATTCGACATCAACTGTTGTTTGTTCGTTAGCGATGTGCAGTTGTCCTAGGGAACGATGAGAAGTTACCGATAGTTATCCTACCGATCGTTATAGAGCAAGCGTGCTAGGGCCTGAACAAAAAAATTAGACTTTAGCCTTTAAAAAAATTGAGCTTTGGCGTATTTGAGAATCCTTCATTTGCAAACGAAATTGCGTCAAAATGACGGCCTCTGGCGTAAATGTTTTTTGATATATTCAATGGCAAAAGGTTTCGAAAACTTATTCAACCGTTTTTTTAGTGGCATTCCATTGAAAATATTCCACAATATCGAGCTAAAAATTTGATATTTTACAAAAAAATCCATGAAAAATCCGCTAACAAATTTTACAAGATTTAAAAATATTACTGGTCAGGTGGATTGGTATAATAATAATCACTGGGTAGGTACCTACTTTGCTCCATCGAATTACAAATAAATGGTTTGAAATTAAGAGAAATCACCAAAGATGGTAGGTACTAAATGCGTTTCTTCTGGAAAAATGCCGATTGCATTTTGTCGGTCTTTTAATTCAAATTCAGAAACAGGGTGGTAAAAAAAATTCCGCTCGAAATATACTGATTAATTTTTTTATTAAAACTCATGATTTTTTCCTTAATTTTTTTTTGTTTAGAAAATATTGTCGTGCGTTTGCGACCAACGTTTTTGCGGCGCATTAAAATTTATCTAAATAAGATGCAAAGTTTTTTTTCTAATTTTCTATACATTTATCGTTATTAATAATTATTGATTACGAAAAGAGTTATGGCGTCCGTGACATCAAAAGGTGGACACTTGAAAGATGTCATTTCCATAAAAAAATATTAAAGAGTCGATTTAAAAAAAAAGTCATTTTTTTAATCGATTGGTTTTTGTAATAATGAGTGAGGAAATTTTGCCGGACCCTGTCGTTCATTTTGACTGACCAATCAGGGAGGTGGTATTAGGTGGAGGTGGAATACACTAGACATGGTATTCCATTGAATTCAAATATCGATATTTACTGTAAGTAAGAACTTCTTTCCTTTAAATCACAAAAAAATTATGATATAAAATAAAAATAAGTAACCAAAGATGGATATTTCCAAAGAAATGTAGGTGTACACGGGGGTAGGTAGATATGCAGGTAGGTAGGAACTAAGTACTGAACAGGTACTCTGGGTAGGTAGGTATGTATGAAGGTACTTTTTATAAATTAGGTGGGTTCGATGCAGTGCTACAGATTTTTTATATGCATATAAATTTTTATATGTTATCAAATTATTTCATATACTATTCACCCGATTGAGATGAAACTTTGGAGATTTGATGTGTGCATGCCTGGGATGGTTTTTATGCATAAAAGTAAGCTCTGGCGTAATGAAATTATTTACTTTACTTTTCATCCGATTGAGATGAAACTTTGGGAATTCGATGTTGGCATGCTATGGATGGTTTCTATATATAAGAATAAGCTCTGGCATTATGAACTTATTTCCAATACTATTCATCCGATTGCGATGAAACTTTGGGGATATGATGTGTGCATGCTCGAAATGGTTTTAAAATATAATAATGAGCTCTAGCGTAATGAAATTATCTACAATAATATTCATCCGATTGCGATGAAACTTTGGTGAGTTATTGTGCGCAAGCCCGCGAAGTTTTCTTTATATAATGCAGAGCTTTGGCGTTATCAAATTTGTACAAAAAATTTAAATAGGTGTAACGGGAGTTATTAGAAAAGTGAGTGCATATCATATAATTTAGAAACAATTTATTAGTGAAAAAATTGAACCGTAAACTTCTAGGCCCCTTTTTGCGAGAAAAGGCCCATACTGAACGCCTTAACCAGGGCGACCAAAGTGGCTAAGTAGCGGGTGTACAAAATTGAGCGATTAACTCACAAGACCCTTTGAGTAGTTCTCAAAATCCTTGCTTCATCCACATTCAAACATCGATTTTTTTTTTCAAATATTTAATTTTTAAAAAATTTAGACACACACACTTCTTGCTTCATCCACATTCAAACGTCAAATCGCTTAGTGCTTTAACCAATTAGTTGCCTTGCAACGGGCAAAAGCTAGTTATATATTAATGCTCGTAACCACCAGATTTTAAGTCAATCGCAGTCTTGCGAAAAACGACCACTCTGCCCCTCGAGTTTAACCGACCTCAAAGCTGATTTTCGCGAGACATCGACCGTGGATAAAAATACATACGATTTTTTCAGACCTGATTTGTATGGGAAAAATTCAGCCAGAATTTTACCAATTGCAAATTTTCATATAAAAAAACTGATGCAAAAAAAATAAACTGCTAATTAAACTGATGTATGAAAACCTAGCGGCGAAAACTAGAAGCGCTCATTATTCGACGAAGAAATTCAAAGTTGTATTTCCAGCCGCCAGGTTCGCCCATCAAAAAAGGAAAAATTTATCGTCAGACCTTCACGAAAAAATTGTGAAAGAGCCTCAGTACTAAAATCGTAAAGTGTATATTTTTTTAAATATAAGGCGTCTCACCTCAAAACTTTACATTCCGACGAGCCTCGAGGTAAATCAAAATTGCGACTTAAAAAAGATACCTGGCTTAGATGTTTTTGTATTATTTCGACTACGACAGGTTTTGGAACATAAATAATATATTATATTTATGACTTTTCATGGAAATTTTGTCAGGATTCGTTTTCAAACGTCGGTAATTTCTGACGTTTACGAAAAAAATTCCGAGTTAAAAACTGTTAAAATGTTCGTAGCCAGTAAAAAAATGCTTTATTAAGGAAAAAATTATCGTCAGACCTTCAAAGTACTGAAATGTTGGGGCATTTTTGAAAATTATTCTATGGCGTCTCGCATGTTAATTTGACATTTCGACGAGTCTCATGTGTATCAATATTACGTCAAAAATAGCATATGTGGATAAGATGTTTTTCTATAATTTTGAAAACCATAGATTTCCGAACTCCAATAATACATTACATTTACCACATTTCATGTAAATTATTTCAGGATACATCTTCAAAAGTTGAAAAAATTCTGACGTTTATGAAGAAATGCAAAATAAAAACAGGTTAAACGTTACCGGCCAGCTACATAACGTTGATTTTAATTGCTGGGTTGGTACTTTTGTAAAGACAAATAAAATTCGAACGGTTCAGGCTGCCGAGATCATAGAAAATAATTTACCAGTGGGTAGGTACCTACTTGGGTGGGAACGTTATTTTTCAAATATTGAGAATTTAACATGATGAATAAAACTGTTTAAATAACTCAGGATAATCCATTTTTTTTGCCTAATGGTGTAGGTACTTCTTTAAATAGTGCACAATAGTGTTATTATAATATCATTCGGCGTGGGTGGTGTGCATTGGTACTGCCACCCCGTGAATCATTTGTTGGATGACCAAACCCTTTATAACCGGTTAATCTGAGTCGATTTAAGAATATCTAAATATATTCAGGTTGGCAAAAAGATGTATCTCAGTGACGTTTTGCATCTTTATATGCACCAATACACACAATCCTAAGGGCGGGCTTTTTCGTGTGAATGTTTATGCATAAACTATGGATCTTACTCGACTAATTTAAAACAAAATTAGGAAAATCTACCGGGAAAAGAGAAGTTTATTTAATTTTTATAATAGCTCTACACAGGAGGCCTTGAAGAAAATAATTCCTCTCAGGGCCTATGTCATCTTTGGGGATGCTGTGTGAAGGGTTATTTTTAGGAAAGTAAGGAGATGATGTTCTGGTAAGGAAAAAGTTATGAGGGGTGGGTAGGAATCTGGGGATCAGTGTGTGGAGTGACGGACGAAAATAATTCCTCTCAGGGCCTATGTCATCTTTGGGGATGCTGTGTGAAGGGTTCTTTTTAGGAAGGTAAGGAGATGATGTTCTGGTAAGGAAAAAGTTATGAGGGGTGGGTAGGAATCTGGGGATCAGTGTGTGGAGTGACGGACGAATGATTTCATCCCTCCCACTGCGGTGCAAGGTGATGTTCCGAGAGAGCTTTGCTGAAGAACCCAAAAAGTCTCCCTAAACCAGTCTCTTCCGATCTGGTCTGCCACGAAATTGGTGGGCAGACGAATCCACCGCCAAGACCAGAACAAACCTCATGAACCCAGGCACCACTTCTAAATCAACAAACATAGCGAACCACTTGAAATGACCTATTGCAGAGGCGTTGGCCTACCCACCCAGCGATTTTTTTTCAGCGTAAGATCCTCACGGCTTTTGCGGTAGGTCAGAGGCCCTAGCACGCTCGCTCTATAACGATCGATAGGATAACTATCGGTAACTTCTCATCGTTCCCTAGCATGACTACAGATCGCCAACGAATAAGTGACAGTTCACAATGACTAAGTGTCCTTAACATATTCGACATCAACTGTTGTTTGTTCGTTAGCGATGTGCAGTTGTCCTAGGGAACGATGAGAAGTTACCGATAGTTATCCTACCGATCGTTATAGAGCAAGCGTGCTAGGGCCTGAACAAAAATTTAGACTTTAGCCTTTAAAAAAATTGAGCTTTGGCGTATTTGAGAATCCTTCATTTGCAAACGAAATTGCGTCAAAATGACGGCCTCTGGCGTAAATGTTTTTTGATATATTCAATGGCAAAAGGTTTCGAAAACTTATTCAACCGTTTTTTTAGTGGCATTCCATTGAAAATATTCCACAATATCGAGCTAAAAATTTGACATTTTACAAAAAAATCCATGAAAAATCCGCTAACAAATTTTACAAGATTTAAAAATATTACTGGTCAGGTGGATTGGTATAATAATAATCACTGGGTAGGTACCTACTTTGCTCCATCGAATTACAAATAAATGGTTTGAAATTAAGAGAAATCACCAAAGATGGTAGGTACTAAATGCGTTTCTTCTGGAAAAATGCCGATTGCAGTTTGTCGGTCTTTTAATTCAAATTCAGAAACAGGGTGGTAAAAAAAATTCCGCTCGAAATATACTGATTAATTTTTTTATTAAAACTCATGATTTTTTCCTTAATTTTTTTTGTTTAGAAAATATTGTCTTGCGTTTGCGACCAACGTTTTTGCGGCGCATTAAAATTTATCTAAATAAGATGCAAAGTTTTTTTTCTAATTTTCTATACATTTATCGTTATTAATAATTATTGATTACGAAAAGAGTTATGGCGTCCGTGACATCAAAAGGTGGATACTTGAAAGATGTCATTTCCATAAAAAAATATTAAAGAGTCGATTTAAAAAAAAAATCATTTTTTTAATCGATTGGTTTTTGTAATAATGAGTGAGGAAATTTTGCCGGACCCTGTCGTTCATTTCGACTGTCCAATCAGGGAGTTCAGTAGGCATGCGGATTGCATTGAATTCAAATATCGATATTTACTCTAAGTAAGAACTTCTTTCCTTTAAATCACAAAAAAAATATGATATAAAATAAAAAAAAGTAACCAAAGATGGATATTTCCAAAAAAATGTAGGTGTACACGGGGGTAGGTAGATATGCAGGTAGGTAGGAACTAAGTACTGAACAGGTACTCTGGGTAGGTAGGTATGTATGAAGGTACTTTTTATAAATTAGGTGGGTTCGATGCAGTGCTACAGATTTTTTATATGCATATAAATCGAAAAATAGATCGGTCAGGATTCGTTCGTTTACTTTGGACATTATTCAATTTTAAAATAAAAATAATTATACGTGTGCACGGGTAGCCGGATATTGTTAAAGAATTTATTTGTGTAATTTTTTTGCTGCAGTAAAATTGAGTTTGATAAGATGGTTTTTTGTTGAACAAATATTTTTTGTTTGAGGGTTAGGTAGGTTTTTTTTCCAATACTATTCATCTGATGGCGACAAAACTTTTGGGATTTGATGTGTGCATGCCCGGGTTGGTTTCTACGCATAATAGTAAGCTCTGGCTTTATGAAATTATTTTATATACTATTCACCCGATCGAGATGAAACTTTGGAAATTTGATGTGTGCATGCCTGGGATGGTTTTTATGCATAAAAGTAAGCTCTGGCGTTATGAAAATATTTCCTTTAATTTTCATCCGATTGAGATGAAACTTTGGGAATTCGATGTTGACATGCTCGGGATGGTTTCTATGTAAAAGAGTAAGCTCTGGCGTTATGAAATTTTTTCCAATACTATTCATTTGATTGCGACAAAACTTTTGAGCTTTGATGTGTGCATGCCCGGGTTGGTTTCTACGCATAATAGTAAGCTCTGGAATTATGAAATTATTTACGCATAATGGTAAGATCTGGCGTTATGAAATTATTTCCTATACTTTCCATCCGATTGAGATGAAACTTTGGGAATTTGATGTTGGATACTCGGGATGGTTTGAACATAAAAGAGTTAAGCTCTGGCGTTATGATTTTTTTCCAATACTTTACATCTGATTGCGACAAAACTTTTGGTATTTGATGTGTGCATGCCCGGGTTGGTTTCTACGCATAATAGTAAGCTCTGGCTCTATGAAATTATTTCCTATACTATTCATCTGATTGCGATGAAACTTTGGGGATTTGATGTGTGCATGTCCGGGATGGTTTCTATGCGTAATAATAAGCTCTGGCGTTATCAAATTATTTCATATACTATTCACCCGATTGAGATGAAACTTTGGAGATTTGATGTGTGCATGCCTGGGATGGTTTTTATGCATAAAAGTAAGCTCTGGCGTAATGAAATTATTTCCTTTACTTTTCATCCGATTGAGATGAAACTTTGGGAATTCGATGTTGGCATGCTAGGGATGGTTTCTATATATAAGAATAAGCTCTGGCATTATGAAATTATTTCCAATACTATTCATCCGATTGCGATGAAACTTTGGGGATATGATGTGTGCATGCTCGAAATGGTTTTAAAATATAATAATGAGCTCTAGCGTAATGAAATTATCTACAATAATATTCATCCGATTGCGATGAAACTTTGGTGAGTTATTGTGCGCAAGCCCGCGAAGTTTTCTTTATATAATGCAGAGATTTGGCGTTATCAAATTCATACAAAAAATTTAAATAGGTGTAACGGGAGTTATTAGAAAAGTGAGTGCATATCATATAATTTAGAAACAATTTATTAGTGAAAAAATTGAGCCGTAAACTTCTAGGCCCCTTTTTGCGAGAAAAGGCCCATACTGAACGCCTTAACCAGGGCGACCAAAGTGGCTAAGTAGCGGGTGTACAAAATTGAGCGATTAACTCACAGGACCCTTTGAGTAGTTCTCACAATCCTTGCTTCATCCACATTCAAACATCGATTTTTTTTTTCAAATATTTAATTTTTAAAAAATGTAGACACACACACTTCTTGCTTCATCCACATTCAAACGTCAAATCGCTTAGTGCTTTAACCAATTAGTTGCCTTGCAACGGGCAAAAGCTAGTCATATACTATTAGTAGAATTAGAAATAAATACTGGGATAACATTAAATAACATTAATTTTTGAACTCTTACTGGTAGTGGTAGGTGTAGGACATACCAGAAACAGTGACCTGTAGTCTTACTTATTTTAAAATAATATCGAAATTTAATAGATTTATTCATTATTTTTAGTCCATAAAGGTATTTATTTGTTATTATATTGGTAAAATATATGGTTGGTCATTAAAACCGACACAACAAAAGTTACTGATCCTGAAAGTGATGGGACACTGACTTTTATCTATGTACACTTTTTTTGAAAAACGCCCATATATATTTTTTTATTTGAGTCCAAGCATCGAAATACCGTCTTGCGCTCGTTCCATGGTCCATAAATTGAGCGTTCATATAAAATCTCGACTCTCAGCTGATACTTTTATGTCCGCCATTCTTCACTTGGATGGTCCTTCCGTTTACTTTTGATGCTTTTACGGTATTATGCCAGTCATTTCAATTCAATCCGCTCACCTTACATCGGCGCGTGGCAAACCAAAGCACAAGAGGGGAGAATACGTGCACTTTCACACTTGTATCTTTTATAACTGGTCGTAGAATGTTTCATGAACTTAATGTTTATCTACCTTCGCTTCCTTACTCATTGTCTAGAAAGACTACCGAGACAACTGAGGCAGTCCACATTTCTAAGGCCTTTCTCCGGATGTGGAGTCGATGGCTTGTCGGCAAACAAGTACGAGGATGTACTTTCAAAAGGACATTGATTGAATTGAATGTTGCTGTTGTTGAATGTTTTATTAGTGGTCGTTACAATTGAGCTTTGACAGTCATTAGTTCTGAGCGTCTGACCTTGGTAGCATTGGTATTTATCTATCTCTGAATCTCTGTATTATCGACAGCTCTGCCTTACCGCTGCCATCGTATAACAAGTGCCATCTGTGAATAACACCTCAAACTAATATCTAGGTTCATGTGTGTTTCCTTTGTATTTAAATGAAAAAATAATAATATAGTTATTTTGTTTTATTTGCAGCAACAAAAGACGAGCCCGAGAGCGAGCACCACCGTCACAATTTCCACGCCGCCTCACACAACTGTGACGGCAAGCTGGCCTACAACGGTTACTCGGAGGAGTTCCTCGACAGGTTAGAACCCAACGGCAACATTCCCGCAGACAAGGACCACAGATACGGTAAGCTTTTAACCCCTCACCCCCTCGCTTTACGTCTTCTCAGACTGCTGCGGTACAGCACACTTAAGCCTCCATTTATTCAATTTTACTGTTATTTCAGGAGCTTTTTCAACTTATTTTTTTGTCTGGATGGCACATTTAATGTTTTTTGTAATTGTAGACTTAACACTTTCCGTGTGCACAATTATTTTAAAGACATCAACGGCGAGTTTTAAAAACAATTCATCCACTGGCTTAATCGTCCATCACGATGCAAGAAACGTTTTAACGCTTAGTGTGATTGTAGTAGGAGATTTTCAAATATGTCTGGTTATTCGTACCCGGGAATGTTTGACTTTATTTAAGTCTTTGTACACATCACTTTATTTGAGTTTTATACCTATTTAAAACTAAGCTTTATAATCAAAGAGATAACGAGGATGTCAAGCTGTGGTTCAAGAGCTTACTTACAGAAGGAATTATAAGCAGTATTTTTGTTTTTAATATTATACTTCGGAAAAGTACGATTTTTTTTAAATATCGTTACGATTTTCCGTTTATATAGCCTTTGCTGTGCAATCAATCGCATAATTATTTCCGCAATTATTTCGCTCAATCTTCTTTGTTACCAACAGAACATTATTGATTCTAAGTAAATAAAATGCGATATGAGCGTTACAAGAAACGCGGAAGATAAATCGGTGCATTCTATAACTACCGTTGTTAATACACTCGCTGGCGTTTCTCCGGTGCATAATTTGCCGTTTGATTAATCTCAATCCGCGCTCTTAGATGCAATATCGCCCTAATGGATGAACATTTCCACGCCGAAAGTAGAAGCAATCGAAGCCTCAGGTTGTTCTCAGTAGGTTGCCTCGGGGAAATAATAATAATTGAGGACTCTAGTTAGGGAACACTGCTTTCGCATTCGTGTTCTACGGTGGCTCTATTTACCGCCTTTCTCGAACGATGAATCACTCGGGATTCAAATGAATATTGAATATTTTATCGAAAGCAGTTTTGACGGACACTGAAATTCACCGAAAAAAATGTAAAAGGATATTTGATTAGAAATAATTGTTTTTTTAACCAACTATTTGTTGACGCCTCTTCAACCAAGGAACCAATGAAATTTTTCATCTATTACGGAGTCTCTTGAAACACTTTACTAGAAAAAATAAGTTACTATTTGCTAAGTTTCGCCTCTATAAAGATGGCAAAACAGCGATCCTTCAGTAGTTATGGCAACAAATTATGTGTTGCCGCGTAACCTGTATGTTTCTATCTTTTAACGCGGGTTACCATTACCATTATCCTCTTATTTGGCAATTCTTAAACGTGAAAATTATATGTGAACTTCTGCCCTATCTCCATTGCTCTCTACAGAGGAAATGTGGTGGAGATAGATCAGTTATAATCCGTTTAATGAATGATATATTTCGTAGAGCTACGAGGAAACGGTTGAATGAGCGAAGGATTAAAAACCCATCACATTCCATGCACGTAAATCCTCGGCTGTGAATTTAGGTCCTTTAAAAGTTTAGCTGTCGTTATAAATCATTCCAGGACAAAGGCTTCGCAAGGGGCGGGCGCCCCGAGCGGTGACGGAGTGGGGTAAGGTAGTCGGGGGTGGCCCAGACCTCGAGGACTCTCGAAGATCCTCCGCCAGAGCCCTCTCCTTGAACGCCGCGGGGCACAATATTTTTCAAAAACATTCGCATTAAACTGCTCTCAGCCCCCCATAGTAAATAATAACTTTTAGCTTGACGTTGTTCCTTTCAATTCTGCGAACCTTTCGCCGTAACTGCTTCACGTGAAATGATAAATCGCAGCCACGTAGTGCATGACATGAGTTGATCGAAAAATAGTTTATTTGGTTTAAAAAAATCCCCATCAATTTAATTATTCAATTTTGTTTTACTAGGTACTTAGTAGAATATTCAAAAATTATGTGTTTAAATATAATAAGCTGTTTCTAGGGCGTAATACTCATATATAGGTAGGTATGTAACCTTTAACCAAATAATTTACGTTTATCTTTGTGAAGTTCCATTACAAATTTGACGAATTAATTTACCGAACATCGCGTGTTGAGAGCTCTAAACGCGTCAAAAAGTTGTGATTACATTACTACGAGCACTGAAGAGATAAACTTATAGAAATACTACGTGAGAGTGTCCGTATGCCTGAAGTGAGGTGAATTGTGATTTCTTCCAGAAAAATAGTTATTACATTATTATTTTGAAATTTCGCACTACTTTCTTTAACAAATAATCGTTTTCATTGGCCTATCTGAGGCATTGGAGTTGATAGATCTTGTGTAAATGGACGGCATCTATTTTATTTCAAATGAGTTTAGATCACACTTCTGAAGATCATCTGTTTAGTGACTACGAGATATTTGAATCTTCTATACTTTAAACATTTAAAAACAATTGTCTTTAATACGTAATCGTTTCCAGGTAAAGCAGATTATGTAAATTATTTCTATCTACTTGATGATAATTATTATCACGCGAACTAAAAACACGCGGAGGTAGTCAGAAAAGCTTGCTTCATACACCCTTTTCTATTAATTCTCTCAAACTCAAGTATTTGATTTACTGGTGCGTCCCCGACTTGTTCTTCATACTGAAGCCGTTAAATAATGAAGCAATACTTCAAGCCGTGTTTTTAAACTTCCGAAGATTAAGTACCGCAAGTAACATTCGCACGGTTGAACTCTCGTAAAAGCTCTCAACACGCCGAGGAATTCCTATAAATGTGTCATAACGTTGCCTCCAATCGATGATTGGTGTTCAGTGTTCAATGTTCAGCAGTATTAGCTGTTAGAATCAGCTACCACCGTCCGCCTAATCGTCGGCTGATATTGATTTACTGTCAGTACCTAC
This sequence comes from Limnephilus auricula, assembly GCA_951813805.1. Classification (NCBI taxonomy): domain Eukaryota; kingdom Metazoa; phylum Arthropoda; class Insecta; order Trichoptera; family Limnephilidae; genus Limnephilus; species Limnephilus auricula. The sequence goes on from OX638396.1 coordinate 6,597,766, forward strand.
CGACCGTAGGTCGGAGCCTTAGCATGAAATCCAATATTATCAACAGTATCGGTTATTCAAGAGCATGACTTTTACATCTGACAGTTGACGTCGACAAAAATATTGTTGTTTTTATTCGAGATCGTTCGTTCCCAGATAAGCTCATCTTCTATATAAACTTGTTTAAAAAGCAACGCAGCTAAAATTTGACGCGGAAATTTCAATTTCGTCACAAAAATGTTTTGAATGATTTCTAATAAATTTTCACGTAAGCATTACGAACTAATTTAAACAAACAATTTCCACGTCGTGTAATTTTCGGGTCAAGGTTCTAAGCTACTATTCGTCCAATGTAATGCGGGCTTGACGGCGAATTTCGGCTAATTCTCCATTAGCCATTAAGCGAAAACAAGGGCGTGAAAAGTGAGTCGTAAAAAATAGGTTATACAAATATTTGACCTTAGAAATTCGTTTTGTATCTATTTTTGGATTTGTGATGAATTTATCTGAAATTGTGGGTAGCACTTATTTCGTATCTGTCATTTCGGCAAAGCTCGCTGATATGCTGTCGTGTTTATTTATTTAGCGAGATCTAGTTGGGAAGATAATATTATGTGTTTCGTAAACTGATTGATGAACATCATTCGTTAATTTCTTGCCGTAAATACATATGTATATATTTTAATATTGAAACTATAAAAGTGTATATTACAGTTATCGACTTATATCTCAGTTCGATAAAATATTAACAATTTAATATAACATTTATATATCGTAATTAAATAATATTATACCTCATGCGCTTTATTTACTATCATAGCTTAACCAATAATGTCTACGCATTTTCATAGTCTGACTAGCCCCATATGGTGGTAAATATTATAACTTACTAACATGTATGTTATCAATTAAATATATATATATATATATATTAGTAACTGTAATTTTTGTATACGGTTATAGTTATGCATAAAATATTAGTTGATTAAAGGAGAGTATATTAATTATATTTGTTGATACATTACAAAATCATTAGAAGAAAATATGGTGCGACCCGGAAAGACGAAGGTCCTGGGTTCGAGTCCCAGATGTGACCGTATCTTTTTCTGTTTTTTCTGTTTCAGATTTTCGATTGAAATATTGTCTTCATTAATTAAAAGAAAATGTGGTCCTTCCGTAATATATAAAACAAAATACTAATACAAAAATTCGAGTGTGCTTTTGACCACACGACTGAAGTTAATACTTATTTAGTAATCTAATCTAATTTTCTTTCTGGCATCGAATAAAACCATTCCAATCATCAGTGTATAAGAATCTAAATTGAAGATTCGCTTGGATTGTTACCATCGTGACAAATCAGTCGTTTCAATGCACTGAGTTCGCACACTCTAAACGAAAATTTGATTAATTTTATTACGGGAATTACGCTTAGAATGGGATTGTTGATTTAATTCTTACAAAGTTTAAAATAAATGCAACACCCATTCCAAACGTCATCACTATGGATTTGAGCACTGTTGTTACGATTGTAAGGAATGAACCTCAAAATTAATTTAAATTCCTCCGTAAATGCCTCCGTAACGTTCGTAACGCCCGATATTACGCCTCTCGTAATGCTGTAATTTCCGTAACGCATTCGTCAGTTTACCCCTCAAGTCAAGCGTGCGTAGAGAAGAAAATACATGAGACAGATAATAACAATAATAATTAAATGCCTCTTTAGTAAGTAGACAGTAACGAAAAATGGCAAAGGCTTCACACATCTGGAAAAATGTGCATTTTAATTATAGATACGTGAAGTTACGTATATTAGTTACCTTTGCTGCAGGTTTTAATATTTTAGTTTCGCCCGATAATTATTCATAAGGTTGAAATATTTCAACACATGCTTATATTTAGTACTGTAGAGTGGTTTCCATTCTCCGAGCTACAGTAGCTACTAGCTCCTCGCCCCGCTTGTAAGGTTGCAGGTCTCCTAGGCTACTCTGCCTAACTGAGAGTGCAGACTGGAGACTGCAGACCGATATCAGACGTTTAAATCTCCGGTTCCGAACATTAAATCGCAGATAAAAGAGCGCCTGTCGGATGACACAATTTTCCTCGTCATTATAACGTAACTCAACCAAGGTGATGCAGGGTGATGCAAAGTACGACTGTGATGCAGCCAAGGGATGCAAACCGCGAAAAACTAGGTTTGCGATTCTTATTTGGGTAACAAGTTTTACTCCCGGTTTCTTCGAGGAATAATTTTTTACTCAGTGGGTTTAGTTTTTTGTTTTGTTGTGGCGTTTTGTTTTTTTTTTGACAGTTGATGAATATTTCAATCTTCATAGCTCATGATGTAAATTAAATAAATTGTAAATAGTTACGTTGACCAAAAAATTCCCGATAGCAAGATGTGTTAAATGTCGTGATTACAGAGTTCACCCGTACCTTTAAAGAAATTTTACTTCATTGGGTGCTAAAAAAAAAATCGATTTTATACGGTGTTTATAAATACATTTTTGGTTTGCGTATTTTATTGGATTTCTAACGGATATTTTTTTCAGAAATTCTTACTAATCTTGTTTTTCTATACTTCATGATCCCATACAACATTATTTTGAAAATCAAGGATAAACTAATAAGGAACCCAGGATTTTTGGCTGTTAAAGTAGATATAGTTTTGCCGTCAATGCTTCAAAACCAATTTTAACGTTAGCGGGCAAAGGGGTAAGTAAAACTGTAAATTGAAAAACCTGGAATAACATATGAACCGGGAATTTTGAAATCTGTTTTTCTGCGGCTACCCTGCGCCATCTAACGCAAGTCTACGCCGCCCGTAGAGCAGTTGAAGTTCTTTGGCGTAGACCTACTTTATTATTTGCGTGTTGTGAAAGTAAGGGTATGTTAAGGGGATGGTAACGTATTTAATTTTTTCTTCTTTTTTTATTGTTTCATATAATTGTACAACATCTGATTGTTGTGTCAAAATTTGAAACAAATCGGAGCAAAACCAACTATTATATAGGACTTGTATGAACAAATTTTTCATGTTTAGTATTGGATTTTCTGGTATCCAAAATTTTATTTTTGAAGCCGGTGAACAGTTTAAATCAAAATCTACTGGACCGATTATTTTGAAATTTTTTATACTACTTCCTTACACTAATGACCAGGTAACGCTGGGAGCTTTTATTTTATTTTTCATAATTATTAATTTTATAATCACAAATAAGCCCAATTTTTAGGCGAAAATCGGTGTTTTCACTTCCAAGTTTCACCAAAAATTAAAAAAAAATTATAATTCCTCCCAGGGATACTTTAGGAAAGTGGTTTTCTAATGTTATCATTTTTATTTTTTGATTTCCGATGATCCAGTCATAATGTTCACCAGCGGGCAACTTTTTTTCGAGGCGCCTCTGAAGATTTGCTGCCGTCGGCTTAATTACTTAATGTAGGAAATTTTGTTTGTATGTTGTACAATAATGTTACGATCAATTAAATAAATTTGTATTACCTCTAGCATCTAAAAAAAATCTTTAAAATGAGCATTTTTTATGCCGATTTAACATTACCATCCCCTTAAGCAAAACTTGTACTACGATAATATAGCCCTAGCACTGGAGCGTATTGTGATTGATCGTGTGGAGACGCGCATATACGTAATAATTACAATCTGTCAATCCATTAAAATAACGTCGTCTTGATTTTGGTACACAGAAGGAGGCTTTACTTCAAGGAGGGTTATTATTAATATGATGTATTGAAATATCAATTGTAAGAGCGGGTTTTCATTACTCTAGTGCTCTGCGCTTAATTAATATAAACTATTCAATAAATTGTTGCAGATGTTCAGTATCGTATCGGAATAACATATACTATTTTATTAAATCTCAAAGCATGAAATTGAGTTGAGTAAAATGAATGTGAAACGCTCTCCGATGATTGTTTATGATTTTCAATCAATTTATTTGAATTTTGGTGTCCCGGTTTGGGGGAAAAAATAAATGGTTACGTTATGTATACTGCTTAGACGGACCTACGTCATAACATTGTATATTTTTAGTGCGTCGATCGGAATCAGAAAAATAATCTTGTTTTTACATATATTCAACACATTTCCCCCATTTGCGAAATACCATATTAATAATTATTATTATTATTTTTTTTTTTCCTTTATTCGTAATATATTTTTTATAAAGTTTTTTTAACGTGCTTTTCGACTATTATGGTAGTCGAAATTTAAATATATAATTTGAATAATTAGTACCGCGCCGTTTTTTGTCAAAAATCACATCAAATGCGCTAAATCACCTCAATGGCGCTGCCTCGCCCATAATAAAACTGTCGTCATTTTGTAGAGCTGACTTATTTACAAGAGTGTTCTCATTTCGCAACCTTTGACATTTAGTAGTATCTACCTACCGATCTGCAGCCCTCCATTACCTCCTCGTTAGGTAATCCTTTGACGTGGGTGACTATTTGGGCTACCCCTCAACCACTAATGGAAATTTCCCCTTAATTCACATTTAACCCCGGAAGCTGAAACATCTCCACTGCTGCAGCTGTTCAAGAAATAAAAAATAAAAGCGTATCTAAAGAAAGCGAAAAATTTGCTTCTAATGAAGCCTTAATATTTTCAATAGATGTACCGGAGTGAAAAAGTGCGCCCAAAAATATGCGAAGAAAGCCATACATTGGACAACCGACTTTGAACATTTTATTTGATTTTATAAATTTTATTGCATTACATTTTATCTTTATCTAATTAACCAAGTCTTAACCGTGTTTCCTCATTGTTTTGACGATTAATTTTATTCAGGCGTGATTTGGTTTCCTAAACATTCACTTGACAGCTGCTAACTTTATTTGTATGTATCTGTGATTTGTACGTGAGTGGTGTATCTGTGACATACCAGGCAGCTCTGTTGCCACAGCTGATTGTCGTGTGTACATACATTAATAATTCCCTACGCGGCATTTGTCGGGCTTTACGTCGTTTCTGGTACCAATCTCGCTCGTTTAACATATTCGAATTATTTCAATGATTTGTGAGCCCCGGAATGAGTCATGTATCTGCCGGCATCTCGGTGAATAATTAGAGAAATCGTTAGAAATATAAACTGCGACTTGCCTAAACTTTTCTCAACGTTATAATACATTTCATAACCCTCGCTTCATTTGTGGCGATTGACCATTACCCTCTAAATTGCGCATTAAACTAATCATAATGTTTGCGGAGTGCGTCGTATTCTCGCCCCTTTCGACTGAAGGGTTGATTTTCCTGCCCGTCTTGTGTTTGGTGTTATCGGGTGCTTTCCTTTGTGTCTTATTTTCTCCACCTCCTAAGCCTGCAAGGGGTGGTGATTTATTGGAACCCTCGGCCAGCATCCGTATTGACATTGCGTGCTGTCGGCCGCTTGTTTGCTCTCGCCGTCTTCTTGTTTTTCGTTTCGTACCCACTCCGGCGACTAAGGGATTATAATCTATTGCACCTTTCGACGACAGAAATGTTCAGATTTTATCTGCTTTATATTCGTTCTAGGCTATCTTTCTTGTTTTGTCTGACTACTTTAAACGGAAATGCTGTAGAAAAGACTCGCTTGTCTTTGTTAAATCTTCGTCGGGTCCATAGTTTTACTAACAAATAGGAAATAATTAGTGTCAAGTGTCGGGGTGGAAAGTAGCGCAAGTAGAAGGAATGTTTATTGGTACAACCAGACCTAGGGAGGAAACATTCTTGTCTATCTTAAACATTTCACTTGGATCGATTGCATTTTAGATGAGTATCATTCTAGTTACGTTCCAGACTTTCTACTGTAGTTCATTTTCAAGCGTTGTTTCGTGACTCTGGAAATGTCATAGTTCAATTCCAATTCCGAATACATATTGGCGAAATCTGCCTTAATATTATGTGGGGCTGCCGGCATTATGATTTGCATGCAATAAAAGCGCAATCTCTCCATTACATGCCGTCTGCGCAAACAGAGCTCCGATCGTGCGTTCCCTACGTCCCAATACGCCCGGGGCCGAGCGCAGAGGCGATACAGTGGAACCAGGATATCAACTTCTGGGGTCTTAAATATTTTCTGAGAAGTTTTTATCGTAAAAGGATAACGTATTATGGTCCAGTTGTATAGTTTCCGTACACATCACTCGTTATCAATGTTTCTGAAACCCTTTTTATATGTTATCGAGAAATATATATATTTTTATAGCTAAAAATCCAAGACCTTTATGGACACGTATGGATCAATGTGAATAAATAAATACATGGACCTAACTATTTCAACACATATTTTTTTTATCTCTAAGGATCGCGTCTGTGTTGATATTTGGAAAATATTTGAGTTTTATTTTTGCCAAGATAGCACGAAGGATATTCGTGCCATCCATTGTCAAGATAAACCGGTTCACATTATCATGTTATCTCGAGAGTTCAGTAGCTGTACGAAGTATTATCTTGACATTATATATAACACCATCTACAATGTTTTGGAAGTTCCCATTTCCATTTATTTTATGAACGCAAACTTCGGCGGTCACTTAAAGTTGTTTTTTTTTTTTATTCCCTCTAAAATTTTACGCCGGCTTTTAAACAGTCGATTTTAATAGAACCCTTCCCTAAATACGATATCGTATTTTAGCTTTTAAGGAAAGCCGTTCCTCGAGAAAGCTTACCGCTAATTGGTAAGCCATGTTTAATCGCTAAAGCAAATTCGCTTATCGCGTTAAAAGTTTCCACTGCCGGAATATCGTTAAGAATTCAGCTTTTATCATTTCTTGCACTCAACTAGAGTAGGAAAGTAGTGAATTAATTTGGAGACCATTTCGCTTGGCCCCGTGCACCGAGCAGAGAGCACCGGGGAGTTGCGGGTTGCTGGAGCGAGCTTAACGATGGACCGTGTAATGAAATAAGTTTCCCGTTGTCGGCAACACGTAAACCAATTTACGTATTCATAACTAAAGTTAAATATCTGGTCCCGCCCTTTTCCCCTCCCGCCTCTCGGGTCTCATGTTAGATTGTCATTTTCAGAAGCTCTCATCCCCTCGGTCTAGACTAGATCTAGGTGCCCAAACTATTGGAAGGAGCTCGATGTAATTCAAGAACGATTAAGTGTTATTGCCTTCATAAATCTTCCCCATAGATTATTCTAGACGTAAGATAACCCTTCTTAAATAATAATAATAATTTTACCTTACCCACTTAACACCACATGATATTCATTACGTTTTCACGTTAAAGTGGATTACCTCCGTAATATTTTTAATGCTGAGTTTATAACATGTATTATATGTACATTTTTAAAATTATCTTGTAGCAACAGACATGTTGGTGTTTTTAATGAGAAAATTAACACCAACCCGTGGGAGCCCAATACATATTTCAAATTTAGGAGAATATTTCACTTTCATACATGTCACCGACCTTGTAAATTTGCAAATTCGCAACAAGTCATATTTACGTAAAATTATCTTGAGAGAAATTGTTTCAAGGAAGTGCTTGCGGGATCAGGTATATTCCCCGTGGTCTGGTAGACTTGCTCTGGTACAGTCTACCGCCTGCACTGGCTTAATTTGCAAAAATAGAAACCGGACCTTATGGCCGTTGAGACGAAGTTCCCGTTGCACCGGTTATTGGACAAACTGGAAAAATGTAGGCAAGGGAAATGCATGTTTTTACATTTATTTATGGCGTAAGATATCTGACCTACCTGGGCTTACAACTATGTGAGAAAAGTTTATAGCATTCTTTCTATTCACTACTTATTGAAGATTCTTTAAAGACGCCCTGAAGATAAGAAGAAAATGGAAGGTATATTCTTGAATTTTGTGGTTAAGTAATAGTTTCATTTCACTTAATCTTCTGAATGTTATTTACAAGTAAACTGAATGAAATTGAAACTAGATGCTGATTTAGTTTTACTGTACAAAGTACCTTGTTGCCGAAGTCGAAATTTATCTTACAAGTTTAATCGATGTGCAATATCTTCGTTTTGCAATAACTTTTTTCTATGATTTCTTTTGCATCTTTCTAGTGTTTCAAATTTATTTCCTTGCTTAAAAAGTTACTCAGCGCTCTGGCAGTGGTAGTCTCCGGGGGTCTGGCTATGAAGTCATTGAATAATTTCTGCTACAGAATCATAGTTGAGCTTTTGAAATTTGTTTTGCATATTTGGTACTGCCACGAGAGTACACAATTTATCATCTAAGTACACTTGGGATATTTAGTACGTGTCTCTTATCGCGTGCTTATACTTCTTGTGATTCAAGCAACCCGGGGCGGAACGTAAACTTCGCTAGACTAATATTGACCGCCGGAATATTACTGTTTTCAGGATATAACATTGAAACGTATTTCTTGATACGCCTGCCTTAATCATTAAGTGTACTATGAATGTAACATGTTTTACGAGTTCTTCAATAATTGCAAATTCACTTCGAGGCGTCATTTTAATTAAATTAAAGCAAATCACTTTGTACACTACGTATTTAATCAAAATTATTAACATGTTTCAAAGCCAATCAGGATAAATTTGTAATTGAAGTAAGACTTCTTTAGGCGCATTACGACGAGTAACTCAGATCTTTTTTGGACGGCAGTAACATTTTAAATCGGAAATGATGTTCGGTTATAGGTACAATTACTGCCATCTGTGTTTGAGTTATGTATCTGTTATGTTAATTGTCAAAACGGTCGTTTTTAAATTTAAATTTAGGTCTATGAAAATGCTTTTGCCAACCTCATTTATTTTATATTTCATCATATTACCGTCGTAGGTATGGCAACGCCTGTCAGCGAATTACAAAACGTCAAAGCAAACTCAAACGTCAGACGTCATCCGTTTATTTGCATATTGCAAAAGGTAAGTTCAGCAGGTTTTTGTTATGTTTTGTTGATTATTGTATGATTTAACTAAAGATTTTAGAACTTATTTATTTTTCTTATTTTTTACGATTAATAAGGGAGATTGGTGCCCAATTTTCAGCAAAGACATGTGTGAAATGCTGTTCGAATATTGTTCACCATTATAAGCACGCGCAATTCAATTCTTCTGCATCGGGTATAATAATAATAATCAGTCTAGTTTTTTAACTGTTAATTCATGGTGGAATTCCATTGTATTAGATATGAAATTAAACAATTTTTTCACTTTGTTCCACTTGTTTATTTACACCAGGACCGGTTTCGTCCTACTACGGACATTTTCAGACTGGTAGTTGAAATTCTTATGCTACGGAATTTATACAAACTTAGGCAGGGGCGCACAACATTGTCTCTATATGATGAATGTTTCTATTTTGTTAATTTAAGGTATTATCAGTTATTTTGTTAAGTTACGATACATATAGATAATTATAAAGTTTATTATTAAAATTATGAATGATGATACATAGTAAAAGGTTATTTGTAATTGACATGAATCTATATGAATTTATATAATTGAAAAGGTTTGTGATCACTGATATTTTATTTTGGTAATGTTGGGATATTCCCTCCTTGTTGCTTAGGGCTTAATTAACAAATATTGATAGCACTATAGTAATGATTGTTATTAGGGTTCTCCATACATTTGGGTTATTACATTTTTTAATTACATACTTAAATTACACCACTGCTCTCTGAAGTAAAATTATTCTTACTGAATTATAATGAATATATTAATGGTGATTGAGCATTATGTTCCAACTGTTTATTCATGACATATTTAAGATCAATTTTCTTTGTTAGGCGATTAATTTCTAGTGACTCTAATCTATCTAATTTTGCTCCTTTGTTACAAACATGAAGGATTTTGACATCTCTATCTTTATCAAAAGTGTGTCGGTTTTCTAATAAATGCATGGCGACATTCGATAATTCCCCTTTTTGATTAACCCAACTAATACCGATTACCAAAAATGTCCGTAGTAGGACGAAACCGGTCCTGGTGTAAATAAACAAGTGGAACAAAGTGAAAAAAATTGTTTAATTTCATATCTAATAATAATAATTCCAAAATCAAGTTTGAAGAATGTTAAAAGTCACATATAAATAAATAAATAAATACCTGCCACAACAGTCAAAGAAGTTTTTCTTCAACCCGCGCGCGTAAAGGTTAGACGCACTTAATTTTTTTTTTCAATTTATCCTGATGAAGGAACCATTGGTTTCGAAACGTGTCGATAATTTTGATTAATTATTGGTGTATATGACCTCGGCCAATCATAAAATCGGGCAAATCATAATGCGCCTCGCCACATCATCATGATCTGCCTGATTTTACGATCGGTCTACGACCTATCCAAAGTGATTTGTTTTTGTTCAATGTTTTATGAGCCCTGTCAATCGCTGATTTAGATTGGATTGAATGATAATAATTGGATGTAAAACACTACCTATACCTATTGTTACCAGTGGCGGCCAGCTCTAAAGAGCGCTAGTGCGACGCACTCCCAGAATTTCTGCCAATCCAAAAATTCCCTAGCGCCGAATAATATATTTCCGACACGCCTCGTCACAAATCACAATACACACTTCGCTAATGCATACATTGCATACATAATATGTCCATATAACTGTGTGCGTATCGAAGCAGATCGTTGTGTGCCTATATTCCGAGCGCTGGATCGTTTTTAAAATCGCTCCAAAGAGTCCCTTCATAATTATCTAATAAGTTCAAACCGTGGGTAGGTATAATATGGGTAATATCCTTAACAAATCTTACGTGTACGAGATCGGCGATCTGAAAATTTCCACCACATCAAAAGGAACGGTTTGTTCACCAGCAGATTAAAATGAGACGCGTTTGTGTAATATTATTTTCGATATTGTGTATTTAATTTAACATCTACTATTTCATTTAATGTTCCGCTTAGCATAATTAACAAAAACAATGTAGACATGTTGTGACTGGTCACAGGTCCAATACGCTATTGTGATCCGTTTCTTGGATGAGTAAGGAAGATTTAAAAATGCGCTGAACTTTGAAAAACGGTTAGAAATTAAACATTGTGATCAATATCTATTTTACAACTCTTTTATGTGTGTTAAATTGTTAAAAATCGTGGGTATCATCCCTATGACGCCGAGGAAAGTTGTTTCGGTGATTTTCAACTTTAAAAAGAATTTAATTATTCTTGAGAAACACAATTAGCCAAGATAGACTCAATGCATTGTCAGTGCTAAGCATTAAATAATGCCTAAATCTATACCGGATTTTAACTCCAGGCTCATTGATGTCTTTGCTACTCAGAGACAACGGAGAATGGACCTAATATACTATAGGTGGGATATTTTCATAATTAAATTTATTTCAAAGGAGAAAGGAGTGTAAGGAGAATATATGACGCAAGGTTGAATGATATAAGAACATAGTAGAGAACATCCGAGGCAGACATCAGACACTTGAGTCGGGCCATGTCAAGAGTCAGAAAAATAGAAGAGTATGTATGAGACGATGTATGAATGTGAATGAGGCAAAGAGTGTGTGCCAAGACCGAGTTGTTTAGAGGTCCGTTCTCTCTGCCCATGGTTAGTTGGTTTAAATTTATTTTAATTAGAGTAGGTGTATGTACAAGATTTTTAGCGCACCACCGATTTTTGTGAGCACCAGCCGCCACTAATTGTTACATACCCAGATGTTCTGTTTTGCGAGTAGTTGTTTTGGTAATCCTATTACACATTTGGTACATATTTTACGTGTATAATGATCACATCATTGGTTAATTGTATGATTAATGTTTGCATCCAAACACGTTTCTCGCGCGGTTTCTCATAATCATTTTCCACCTCATCACGCAATACGACAAATGTTTCACGTCCTATAATCTCGAACCTCATTTGCGGGAATCCCGTTTGCGGTGACACGGTGATTACTCGATTACTATTAGATATTACCCCACGCGTACACGAAAGTAGAGCCAGATATATCTAATTACCAATTTCGTAATACGCCTCGCTGGTGCTTCTCAGTTTGCTCGGGGGGGGGGGGGCAGAAATTTATGTTCAGTTCGAACACACTACTATCTTCTCGCATACCCCGTGATCTCGGCTTTGCGGAGATTGTCCGTAGCCGCGCTTTGGTTATAATAAAGATGACTGTAGCAGGGATTCCACAAATTCTCGGGCACTTCAAATAACGAGTAGTATGTGCCGCGATTACTGCTCGGTACTCGGTGCTCGCTTGTATTGGTAGTCGAGTCGAATTCGTAGTGAAATAAAAACACTTTGCGGTATTACGAATGTCCAATCCATTAAATATTCGATACTCTTGAGTATCTGACTCATTTGAATGTAGCATTCAATATTTTCTTTCAGTAGATATCTCATTCATGGTGGTTATAATTTATAATCAAAATTAGTTGCCGCCATGTTCTTAGTGTTGATAATTTTTTTTTTTTACATTAGTTCCACACAGGAGGCCCTGAGGAAAACCATTTCCATCTTTGGGATCTTTTTAGGGAAAGAAACGGTAGGAAAGGTTCTGGGAAGGAAAAAGGTATAAAGGGTGGGTAGGAATCTGGGGGTCAGTGCGTCCAGGAGTGACGGACGTATGAATCCATTCCTCCCACTACGGTGCAAGGCGATGGGTCGAGAAGGTCCGGTTGGAAACGTCAAAAGGTCTCCCTGAACCAGTCTCTCCCGATTCGGCCTGCCATGCAACAGGTGGGTAGACACATCCGCCTCCAAGTCCTAGACAAACTTCACCCGAACCATGAACCCGGGGGTTGAATTGAATGGCGGGGGTGTTGGTTATCCAATAAATGGTTCCCGATGCGGCGGTACCCATACCCACCTTCCAAATTGAAAATGGTGATGTAATCAATTTGATTTATATATTGTATAAAATGCCGATATTCATTTATTATGTATGTGATAATATTATAAGCATCTGTTTTATAAATTGGAAATGAATATTGTTCCAAATACATTTTCAGGTATACAGTGTCTTCAAACTTTAACTCCCTCAGACTTTTCGGAACAACTCATGTAGGTCTCACAGGAATCGTTGTATCCCTTACTATTATGGTTAGAAATATAATCTAAAAGGTATTAGAAAGAGAACATGACGCTTTATATTAAAATCTAAAAGTTCACAGCAAAATAATGTAAAGTAAACTCATTTTTTGTTTTATTTCAGATCTACATACTGTTTTTTATATGTACTTTATTCCCAGGTAAGCATAAATAAATACACAAGTTTGTGAATACATAACATTGATATGTTAAATTACAATCAATCAATGGAAAGAATATTGATGAAAACATTATTTTATTGTTTATGTTCATTGGCAAATGAGAATCCAATAATTTTCTGCCGGCTGAATCACAATACAATGTTCGCTTTTCGAGCAATAATTCAGTTACACTGATTAATTACATTTGCGTAGAAATTTTATTTCATCTGTCTACCATAACAATATGTCATATTAATTATTCACATCACTGCCTTGAATCATATTTTCCTCGTTATCGGTTCGTGAATTTTATTTCGCAAACAAAATATTTGACTTGTATAATATGGCTTTTAGATGGGAAGTTTGTTCGATTTCCCTTGTTTGATTTGTTTTTATATCATTTTAATCGAGCTGGATATATTCATGTTATTATTTTGGGCAAATAGTTTATGTCCATTTACTTTGGAAACAAAGTCAAAGGCAATATTAATATTAGAGCGCCATGGGTGAATCATGACATACTAGTTTTACTACTCAGCTTTTAGATATATTAATTTCATATTTCCTAATATATAAATGCAAATAGAAAACTTCTCTTTTTCTAAAACTGTTTTAAAACGCCTATCTGACCATAACAGATAAGTAGACAGATCGAGTTTTACGAGGAAGTGTCATTTGGTGGCAAACATGGCACAAAGTGACTTAAAAGCTTGTTTCTTGGCAAATACGCCATTTTTTTAGAGTAGTTCATCCTCTTATCATACTGGAAAAATTATTTGTTTATACAGGGTGTTAAGGTACGTACTTGAGTTACTTTAACCAGTGATTCCTGACATTATTTGGAGTAAAAAATGTAAATGAAATTTTGGTCTCCGGTGACTTTTTTTATGACAATTTTTATATTTTTATTTTTATTTTTTATAATCAAACAATTTTTTATTTTTTTCACATGACCTTATTGGTCACTCAGCCTAGTTACCGCCCCACTACTTACCCCGCCCCCAACTAACCAACACCTACTATTTTTTATGTATTTGTAGAAAAAAAAAAAAACATCAAAAATTTCACCGGAGACCAAAATTTTATTTACATTTTTTACTCCAAATAATGTCAGGAACCACTGGTTAAAGTAACTCAAGTACGTACCTTAACACCCAGTATATTAACATAACTAGAGGTTAGTACCCGTCCATGCCCGAGCTTTCAACGGTCCTCAAACATGCAACATCAAACATGACATCTTCATTTATTTTACCACAGTTTAATGGGTATTTAAAAGCTTCATAGCTCATATTGGAAAATGCTTTAATTCTACACAGAAAATGAAATGTGCAAATTTCGCAATGCTACGCAACGCTTTTATGGTTCTAGAGTTTTTACTGCTTCATATAAACCGATACTGCGATTAATAGCTAAGAAAACTTCTACGAATTTATTTGTGAAGCTTTTCTTATGATATTGTTTTTTTTTCCTGTAATAATAATGTAATTTTCTGTAATAAAGTTATTGCGTTTCCAAATAACTCATAACATAATACATATTTATTTATTTTATTTTATTCATTAGTCCTCATCCCGCATTCTTGGTTAAAGCCCGAATACCGTAATTTAATTTCTGTTCGTCGAATATCATTAATCTTGTCTTCCTTTGCTGTTTTTTATGTATAAAAAATAAGTTAATGTGATTTCCCGGGCTCGCTTTGTCATGCCTGCAGCTTTTCCGTCGCTTTCCCTTACAGATTCGAATCTTAATTCGGCCCTAAGATTTTTATGGGCTTTTGGAAAAATCAAATCCAATTACGCCTAATACCTCCAGACATCCGCTTCTCCGGCCACTTTTGCCTTGCCGAACTTTTTTCTTCGTAATAAATAATAATTGAGGGATTGGGTAATTTCGATAAGTGCATGTTTATCCCGAATCAGTGGGAGTTTTTATCTTTTTCCTCAAATAAACAAGTGACTTCTATTGGTTTTAAAAATTATGGATTTTGAAAAGAAATTTTATAACGTCGCGTCGTTACATTTCGTCGCGGCATTTCGCATTTCTGCCGATTTATAACATACGTCTCTTGAACACTTTCAGTTTTTAAGTTCTTAAAAGAATATATGTTATTTTTGAAGATAATATCTGTATCTGTACATTGTCGAGCCGAAATGGTAATTATATGAAATCCACTCGATAGAAAAAAAATCGGAAATATGCTCCGAAAATTATTAAAAACACATTTCGTCAAAGCTCTGAAAAGATTCACAGTGTATCTTTAAATGTATTTTTTGTTGAGAGATTTTTACTCTATTTTGAAAGATTTGTGTTTAATTGAATATTTTCACTATCTTCGCTTAATTATGGTCGTTTTTTAATATTAGCGCGCTTCATCTTACATTCGTATTTACATATGTATCGTAAATACGAATTTTCTTCTTCGTTTTGTCTTCCTTTTTTTCTCCCTTTTGTCTTCTTTTAGAACGCTTATTATCGGGTTTTAATGCTCATTTGTAATTTTGTTCAGCTTTTATTATACCTACCTTATACCTGTCTTGTTTTATTTTTGATTATTGGAATAATTCAAAGCGCTATAGCTTATGGTAGAAAAGTAATTGTTAGTTTGAAAAAAAAACAAGCAAAAAATAACAAGTTTTGTGAATTTCCTGTTTTTTCTGCTTCTGAAACAAAACAAATTGTTTTCCTCTGACAAGAACGGGTTATTTCACAGAATTTGATCAATTCATCATATTTCAAGTCCTATGAAAGAAACGCAGTTAGATCGCCAGCCCATAAAAATCTAAAACGTAAATATGAAATATGAACTTTTGTAATAAGCTTCCGCCTCTTCTATCAACGACATCTCATAATCTGCATTGCAGGCCGGTTATAATAGAGTCCAGCGTTCATTTGGGTCCTTAACCCTAAATGTTTCATAATACATGTCATGATAATATTATGCTGCGGAGGCAGTTATCTCACGTTTCCCGGATTCCACATTTTTATCGGCCAGCGCGGCTAGAGTGGGCGCCATGCAATCTCTGCAGTATTATACCTACTTCAATTAATCATGCCACGTGAAGTGGGAACATTAACTTCTTAGTGCTAATATTACGAAAACGATCCTGATCGACTCCAGTGTGCAATATTGATTTATTTTATTATCTCTCTTCTAATGCTAAATACATACCAACCTCTTCCCATGGTGCGATTTATAACTCAAATGTGTCTACATAACGTGGCCATTTATTTTTCCCTCAAATCGGGAGACCGAACAAAAGGTAGGTACTTAATAATAATAATAAATTTTGACAACTTACATAGCACTGTTTTCGCCAAAAATCGTCTCAAGAGCGCTGTACAAAACAGGCTACATACATTACAACTCATCTTGCAGCTACCAATTGCATGGACGATTGAAATTCTAAACCCTTATTTAAAAAAAAAAACTGTTTTTTTTACTAAAAAACGAAATAAAGCAATATGTTACAGTAAAAATGTGTTTGACTAAAATTAGCATGGATTTACTCGTCTTGATTCTACCGCCAGGATTCTTATTTGCGCGCTTTTTTAAATATTTTTAAAAATTCTACTGCGAGTTTCTTTCTTTTCGAAAACGGGACTTTTTGGCGTCCCGAAGCTGCGTTCGGGACACGCTGCCTGAAAACGGGACTGTCCCGGTGAAAACGGCGGAAAACTGGTCACATTATCTCTTATATATACTCATTTACTCTTCAACTTACAACCCATTCTGCGAGTATAACAGGAATAATAAGGTTACCGATAATTCAATATCCGCTAAAAGCTTAAATCCTCCGTGTCAAACCTTCGTGATTAAATTTTTAATCTTTGATTTTAATTAAAAACTGTCTTCTTCACTAATTCCCCAGTAATTACAGCAAAGATAAATACGCGAGATTCAACAGCTTATCTATTTATCTTTTTAAAGCTTCCATTGTACCGTTGTTATATTTTTACTAGTCAAATGGTTCTTAGCCTAACTTTTCACCTTCTAGTCATTTGAATTAATTTCAATAAGTTTTTAAGCATTATTTTGATCGTAATTATTTAGGAAGGAATAAAACATCTAAAAACAATTTTAATCAGACTGAGGATTGAAATTCTTTGTTCATAGAATATCCATTTAAGTTTGTCCTATTATGTTCCACCATATTTGTGGAAAAAATATCATAGAATCCTTTTAAAAGTTTGCTTTCGGCGAAATGCAGAACTTTCCAAACTATTTATTAGTTCTCTGACGTCGCCAGAGTGCTTTTATTTCCCCCGAGTAGATAGATATTTTCAGATGAATCAGCATCCTATGAAAATGAAGCATTTATGATGGTTATATACTATGGAATTATACGCGTTTAAGATCATCATAAACACATTCAACGAAATATATTTTATAGTGTTTACATTTTTCATAAGCGAGGTCGTACATTCATAAGATTTATTCGGTTTTCAGAACGGTAACTATAATTTTTCAAAAAAATCTACATTAATTCTCGACTTTTGGGGCGTTCGAAAATTTTTTTGTGAAATCTTGGTGAGCCACCATGATAGTTGATATTATTTAACATGGAACTTAGGCTATTTATAATACCTACGCTTTAAAGTGACTAAAGCTCTTAATAATGCTTTTTTTTTTTAATATTTAAAGGTTTTTTTACAATAAATACACAATTTTTACATTTTATACAATGTTAAAATAGTAGATAAGAATAGCTTTTCCTCACCATAAAGAGACGAGGCTCTTGTGTTTGATGAGGGAGTTTTAGTTCAATTATGTAATATCATGTGTGAAAGTAAATAATACAATATGGCAAAAAACAAGGGATAATTAAGAAAATGCAAGATTTATCAATAAAGGAATTGAAAGAAATAATAATAATAGTGAGATATGGACTTCTAGGTATTTTTTAATTTTTGCTGAAATTCCTGAATTGTTTCGATATCTTTTAGATATAATGGAAGTTTGTTATAATATGTTATACCTAGATAGAAATAAGTATTTTGTGTGTGCTTTGTATTAAATTTAGGGATTTTGATAGTATTCTGATATCATGCTGATGAATTGAATGGTAAGTTATTTAACTGCACTTCTTTGTAAATTTGTAGTATTGAATATTTTAAATAAATTTTATCTATTGTAGGTACATTGAATATTGAAAATACAATTCTAAAAAGTAGATTATTTGTGTACATTCTCCAAAAAGCGCAATTAAAAGTTAACTTAACCACTTCATAGAACTACGCTTTATTTACGGTGATTATTTGACTTTGGCAAGTCTCAAACTTTTAAAGCTTTGCATTGGATTGCATTATCAAATTTATGTTCCTAGAGTTTGTCAAAGGGCCGTCGCTTACCATTCTGCTTTTGACGAAACGGTTCATTTCTCCCCTGGGTGGTTAGGCGGCTAATTTAATGACTCCATTCTGCATAGAGCCAACCCTTCGATAAAGCTCCTGGTATTGACTAAGCTTTCTTTTCGCAGTGTGTTAGTATTCTTTCTGTTTTATTGGTTTGTTCTTACATCGGCCGGTGACCGCGATGGCATATTGTTTGCGAATCTGATTTATAGTCGTGTTATTGAATAACCTTGCAGCTGTACCTTAAATGATATATACCACGGAAGTCCACTTTTTGGCGGTTTTGAGTTTAATATGCAGAAAAATTTTCTGTATTTCACTCCATTATTGGATGAAACAATGAAATCCGTAAACCGTATATTAACTGATTTAACTAATTATAAAACATCTAATTTACTTTAATATAAACCAAAATAAATTCATAAAACAAATTATTGTCAATTATTTTATTATATATTTATGAGGAAGGGGTCGCGGGAGGGGAAGAGGAAGAGGAAGAGGAGGCGGAAGGAAGCGGTGACGAATGGGAAGTGACACGAAGGGAGAAACAATTTATTTATTAAAGTCTCATTTCATCTCATGCCAAGTATCAGCTAGTAGAGATAATAATAATTAATGACAGTAAAAAAAAGTGGATTATCTCAGAAGTATTTTTTTGTGACATTGACTACTTGTATTTTCAGGCCTCCATATTTTGTGATTTAATGGGGTCGTCATGTTTTTTAATGCAAATTCTTGAACAATGGCTAAACCGTCATGCTAAATCTACCAACATTCTAAATGAACTAAATTCTCTTTAAAACAAATTGGAAAATTAACTTTTCACGCAATGTAGCAGGTGGATTTTCCACCATTTAGGGAATTCGAAAATAATGGAAAATTATTCGACGTTTGGATAGAAATTGTGTGGACAGCTTTTCGCTTGTTACGTAGTAATTTCCAATTTGCGTTTTGTACTCTATACATAATCGCACTAACAAAAAAATATAAAGGGCTTGGAAAATAATTAATGTGACAAACCATGAAAATTAATTAATTTTCGAAAACTAATAGTGTTTAAAAATATTCGAACGTTTACCATACGTTGATAAAAATGACGTAGAATTTGGCGACGGGAAATCCGATTTCCTCGATATTAAGTGAGCGCACTTGCCCCGCTTCGGGCGCGGGCCCTGGGGCCATTCATATGTCTGGGGATAAGGGTCCCTTAAGCTGTCAACTCATCGCTCCTAACGCCCCACTACCAGGCGATCTGCCCCTCCGAACATCCCTTTTCCAGGACTTGAAGGAATTGAAATAAACGATAACGCGATATAGCCCTCAAACATGTACCAATACGGCTCCCAGGTGCGGGTGTGTTATCAACCTACCGCTGATAACTTCTTTCCCACTTCTCTTTCTGTGACATTCATCGGTTGTGAGAAAGAGGGAGAGGTAACATACAGCAAGTCTGTCAGCGGTACATCTTTATAGAGACGGTGTTGTAAAAGTTGTGGCCCTATCTGCGCGGCCTCTTCCTGTTCACTACTCCGAATATTTGGGACAAACTTCTAGGGTAAAGTTTGCCAAACTTGTATAACCGGCTTCTGACAGGATTTGCACCGATTATATACGGCCCTAGAAAATAAATCTATCCCCCAGTTTGAAAATTTTACGCTTAAATATGTATGTATGTCTCCTTTATGTCTTTCTCCTTCAACCCTCTCCTTCTTTGTACCTGTCGAAAAGATTTAATGTATATTTTTAATATAAAAGTGTTTTTTTGAGAACATTTTTTATTGCGTCAAATAGAATTCGAACACTGTACCTTTTAATTTTTAAACTTGGAGCAAATGTCCGAATCGCTAAAGGTATTTATTTTAGCATTGAGTAGGTACCAAGCTGTCGCATCAAACATCAGGCCTGCCGTGTTTCTCCTATATCTACGGTGTTTGTAGATGTAATTAATAACTTTCCCATCATTCGTTTTCCAGCCCTGGCAATAACCGTATTTTGTATTACACAACATTTTTAAACATCATTTGACATACAATTGACAAGTCTAGAAAGACGTTACAAAGTTTTCGCTTTTATGGGTCATCGTTGTTTACCTCTCGCACCTGAAAATAAATTTGTGGTGAATTAATTTAGCGGCGCGGTTATAATGGTTTATTTTGAAGAGCTCACTGCCACCGAAGAGACACATTGATAGACGTGTATTGAGGGAGTGTCCGTGTGCCCGACGTAAGAAATTGATGAAAATTTTTCAAATATCGATTTTTTTTCTTTAGCAGATATACAATTTCATTGGTCTGTCTTTTTTATGTGAATACATCACAAGAGTTTCATGTTCCAACTGCTCCCCACTCTAAATCGACTATGCCATGCACAATGAGGCTAAAGGAAGTGGGGTAGAGAATGATATCGGGAAAAGGACGGTTGAAAGTACCATGGCTAAAGCTATCTCAAACATCAACTATGATTTAAGATTTTCACGGCCAAAAGTATTTTTGTTGTTTATTTTTGGGATATCAACACATCTGCCCTGATAATGGACACTGTAATGTTGTCCAAAACGTCGGCTAAAGAAGGAGTTAGCGTAACACGGCATAATATCCCAAAAATAAACAACAAAAAATATCTCAAACATCGTTTAAATTCTGAATGGTAAGTCTTTCTCGAGGCTGATGCTTGAGAGTAAAGACCACTCTTGAGCTCGAAATATCCTACGTAAAGTAGCGACATAAGCTTTCTTTTAAATATATCACACTTATAGGAATTGGCCGTTCATTGGTGACAGCAGATAAAGAGCTCCCCCTTAATTTGGCGGAAGTTCGTTCTCCTGTTCCGCGCCGTCCGTCGCGTCGAGGGGTGCCGCTGCTTGAATTTGATAAGAATAATGAATTGCTCCTCTCCGGCCGCGGAAAAACTCCAAACCGAGAACTAATAATATTTTGTTTACACCCATGGCTTAAGCGCAAAATTCACACAGGCATTTGCTCTACGGATCAATTCGGCGGATCGGCTCGCCGAGCGTGTCCGGCGCAGAAACACACGGGCGGATCGGCTCGCCGAGCCTGTCCGGTGCAGAAATATACGGGTGAATTCTGCGCGTTAGGCCGCGCCAATTGTTCCGTGGAAATGAATTCGTTAAGCCCGCGACACAATGTGATGGAAGCGCTCGCTTGTGCTCGCAACCCACCGACTGAAGCCAGACCTGCCATCAGCAGTGGGACGCACTCTGTCCATTGTGGGGAGGATTATTTCTGACAAAAATTAAACCATTGATTTTTGAGATTTCATTGTTTCCAGTGAGGAAAGTAAGACTCTTAAATAAATGAGTAACTTTAATAGCTTTATGGCGGTTGCCTTTAAACTTTCAAGCACCTACTTACCGGAAATTTATGTATTGGAAGCAGCAAAATACCTCGAATGGTGAGTTATGGCATTATGAAGTGTGCACATCTGGAATTTATAGGTCAAAGCATTTAATTTTTATTGTCAAAAAATATTTTTTGATAATAATAATATCTAATGACCAATATGTTTCACTCAAAATGTCAATATACCTAAATACTAACGCAGATATCAGACGTGAAATATCTCGTCATATATGTTTATTGTTTAAAAGTCCCTTTTTTATAAAAATAAAAGTTAACATATATCTAGTAATTGTATGTTTTAAAAAAAATTGCCACGGCTGGAAATCGAACCCAGTGCTTGGAAGGCAACTATCCCGACACCTCCTACGGTAAGAACTACGGAAAAATAAAATTATGTATATTATGTTCTGAAAATAACAAGTGTTGTGTTTTTTGAATTTTAAAATGTTAATACGTTGAACCGAACCGAAATAATTTTTTTTTTTTTTTAAATAATGATGTTTACTACCTACATTAAAAATTTATATAAAATTACGATTATTATCTTTTAATTTTTTTTTTTAATTTACTGAGCGATTTTCGTAAAAACTTACAATTATTTAGACATGAAATAATATAGGTACTGTTTGTGCGTTCTTGCTTACGTGATAGTGTCAACAAAAATTACCCAATTCTAAAAATACACAAAAGTGTCGTGAAATATAAATATAACTTCCAATTAATAAGTTTGGAGCCGGCTATAAATCTTCATAATCTCGGCGTCTGGATCGGCCGTCACACGCCCGTGTGCGCGCAGACACTCGCTGAAGGAAAATTGAAGAATAACCACTACAATGGGCCGTAAGTCTGCGTCTAGTATAATAATCTACAATGGCCTATATGTCTGCGTCTAGGCCGCCTAGGGTCTATCAGCCAGAACGGCCTTTGTCGGTGTATTTGATGACATCGTCCGTGAGTTTATCTGCGGGGAGATGCTGGGTGCTGGCTGCTGCTTGAGGGATTTATTACTCTGCTGTTGTCACGTTGTTTACCTTCGCTCCGGATCGGATATCGATATCAATTCGCCCTTGCTTTTGCACAGGCGTTAAACTCTTCGTCTTTTTTTATTGCCCTTTATATAAGAATTACAAACAAAAACCACATGAATTCTTTAATTGTGGGAATATTGTAGGTACAACATTCAGCCTTTTATTACTCCTTATAAATAAATACCATACTATTTTGCTAACCAATGTGTCTCTACCTAATTTGTGCTGTGGCTCACTTCAACGGTTTAAAAATCTCCCCGCCCCCGAAGGAAAATAATAATTCTAGTAGGTACCAATTGGAAAAACGACGACATTTTTTGTGTTGCCATATTATTTTTTTTGTTGAATTTTTTTCAAGCAATTTCAATAAAATTAACAAATAACTTACATAATGACTTTCGCGTTGCCTCCCAAAATATACAAATGGGGCGTGCACCACACGTTAAGAATCACTGGTTTAAACAAAAAAATATGCGTTTTTTTATAGAGAAACCTCACAAGAGTCCCAACTGCTCCCTTCTGGAGCCAGTGAGACTATGGCATTCCCAATTGTGGAGTATGTTGTGAGGCTGAAGGTAAGTGGGAAAGGGAAAGAGATGGGGAAGAGGAAGGTGGGAAAATACCTGGCTATTCAGATCTAGTCACTAAACACGGCTAAAGCCACCATTAAGCAACGTTTCAATTCTGAATGGTGGTCTTACACCAGGGCGATACTGAGAGTATCTTCCACTCTGGAACGTGCCGCAAATATAACATATATTATTTTTATTAATGAATTGTGAAATAACACAAATTAATCAAATAAAATTTCATATTTTTATAAGAAAAACTCTCTTTTTAACTTTTGAAGGTTATTCCCATCAATGTAATATATCAGTGAAGAAGAAGATAACAATAATAATCTAATTTTTTTAAATGTTATAAAATGAAAAAGACACAGAAAAATAATAAAAGACAAAAATAAAAAAAATTGATTATTATTGTTATCTTCTTCTTCAATGAAATAAAATTTATTTGCGCGCGCGGGGTTCGAACCCGCGACCTTCAGAATGGGAGTCAAGTGTCTTACCATTCGACCACGGACGGTCGTCAATGCTGAAGAAGCAAAAATTCACGAGCGGAAAGGGCTTTTTCATTTCTCCTTTCGCAACGTTTTATAATATCCACTGTCAAAAAATAATTAAAGACGTCAGATTATTAAATTTGTTCCATACATTTTAAATCATAAGAAAAAAGTGTCGAAAAGTTGAGCGAAGCTGATAGTAATGTATTATTACCTGTCTTAAATAAAATGAATAGGTACAGATTTATACCGCTAGAATTTCCTTTTTAAATTCGCAAATATTGATTCAATTGCAAAGTTCGTGTAATTTGATAACTGCCGTGATTTTCCTGAAATCAACTTTTGAATTGAATCGTGATTTGAACGATAAAATCGCTAACTATCGGATCTTCAAATTTACGAATATGGATCTAAATATTTAATTGCACGGAGGTATGCCTTTCCTATCGATGTAAAATCTTTCTTTGCTTGCTCATTATTCTTGTAAAATTTTCTTATTGCTAATGTTAGCTTGCTGAGCACACGTTTTCCTGTTTATGTTATCTTTATTTATTCATACCAGTACTTCTGGCTCGGTAAATTTGCATATATCTCAAGGTACAAATTAAAGCGAGGAATAATAACTACCTTCAATATTAATATTTCTGTTCAAATATTCCGATATAAATTTTATTTCGTAAATAACGTTGTACTTAGTCGAAAACTCTACGTACCTAACTTATTTCCGTTTGAAAATTTTCCGTATTTTTGTTTGCAATATTCATTGTAGACTATTTTTATGAACCCGTTTGTACTTATTGTGTTTGGCAGCTGTTCAATTTAAAGCCGATCCCAGTTCAATTTATTTGTGAATAAAAATTATGTCAAAGAAGTAAGGCGTGGTTGAATAAATAAGTTATATTGATCATCTAATATAATAATAATAAGCACACAATGAGGTGCAAAACTATAGTATTTAAAAAGCTAATGATGAAATACAATTAATTTTTAGATATCTCCAAAAATGACGAAGTTATGAGCTTTCAAAATGAACATTTTGACGACTTATATCTTCGGAACGGAACGATTGGTGTTATTTCAATAAATAAATAAATAAACTGTCCTCAGCATGATAATTTTTTAGATTTTCACGGCCAAAAGCATTTTCGTTGTTTGTTTTTGACGACGTACGTCGTCGGATCTGCCGGATCTGCCCTGATGATGGACACTGA
Source organism: Limnephilus auricula (assembly GCA_951813805.1). Lineage (NCBI taxonomy): Eukaryota > Metazoa > Arthropoda > Insecta > Trichoptera > Limnephilidae > Limnephilus > Limnephilus auricula. The sequence continues at coordinate 6,622,910 of OX638396.1, forward strand.
GACGCTGTCCGACACGTTGGCTAAAGAAGGAGGCGCAATACGGCATAACACCCCCAAAACAAACAACGAAAATGTCCTCAGCATGCTCTAATTAACCCAGATAGTCCTAAAACTTTAAAAAATGTTTTTAAATATTTTTTAGTTACTTTCATCATTAAAAAAATCACAAAGTACTGTCAAAATATTAAAAAAAAAAATCATTTGATGTTGTGGGAGGGGGGAGGTATTTCAATTTTGATACGGTAAGCTTGTATGTGTCTAACAAGTTTCTTTAAATTATTTTTCAATTGCTTTTCAATTGCTCCAAAAAAATTTCTGGAAGAAAGTGTGACCAAATAAACAAAATGTGCAAATAACCACCAGTAAAGGCCGATTCTCTTCGGTAGACTATGTGGGTTAATGATTGATTTAAGAAAACATGAAATTTCGTTGTAACAGACAACCTCATTGTCTGACATGAAGGGCTCTATTAAGCAAAAAAGTTTAACGTTGTTAGAAAAGTTTATGTTTATATTTAGCTATATTTCTTACATGTTTCATTCTATTATAATTTCTGATCAAAATCGTTTTTGGTTAGAAATTATAATAAAAAACTTTTACTGAATTATTCACAATTTCCCTTGAAACATAAAGGTCTAAATAATCCACTTTTTGTCTTGAATGTATTTTAAGCTGTACAAATACCCCGGCCCGCGGTCATAATCCTCGTAGTAATTCGTTTTGTCATCGTTCTGCGTTTATTATCCTTGTATGTAATTCATGGCAGAGCAGCAAAAAAGGCCTCATCATGTAATTGTATTGTTTTTAATTACCCCGCGTTTTGATGATGTGGGTATATAATTTGGGATCACACGGGCGCGCTAGTTGATGATAATGCGGGCTTTATCTTCTGCAGATCAGCCCGGGTTGGGTCCCGCGCCCAGCTGCCTCGACAGGACCTCGATCACAATATTACTATGGTGTCAACGTCGGGTTTGACACACATCGGGTTTGACACACTTCGGGTTTGACACATCTCGGATTTGATATTTTGTACGAACCTGAATGTTCTATGACTCTGACAGATCTGTGTCTGTCAGAGTAGGTAATAGAACATACTACATCTGTATGTAGTATGTATGAATTGAGATGTAATGTATCTTCGGCTAATCTCAGGAGGTCAATGGAAATGGCCCCAGGGCCTGTGTAATCCTTGGGGATGCTGTGTAGAGGTTATTTTTAAGGAATTAAAGGGGAGGAGGTTCTGGGTAAGAAAAATGTAAGAGGGGTGGTTAGGAATCTGGGGTCAGTGTGTCCTGGAGTGACGGACATATGAAAATGTGTCTTCCACTGCGGTGCAACGCGACGGGTCGAGAGTGTTCTGCTGGAGAGGTCAAAAGGTTTCCCTCAACTATTCTCTCCCGACGATTCCCGCCACGCAGTACGTGAGCAGGCGCATTCGCAGCCAAGACCTAGACAAACCTCACCCCATGAACCCGAGCACCCCTGCTAAATCACTAAACGTAGCGAACCACCGGGGACCTAAGGCAGAGGTGTTGGTTGTCTACCTAGCCTACCAAATTGAGAAAATTAAAAAATGGAATTATAACAAATGGATTTTTGTAGGATATAGTTTTGGCTTTTCTGAGTAAATGGGAAATATCTTGGAGTGCATATATTATATAGGTGTCTAACTAATAAAATGAATATAAAAGATGTCATCAAAACATCTATTTTACCTTGGTCTGTGAAATCACCAGTCCGGTTCGATGGAAGTGGTTGAAATTCTCAAAGAGTTCCCAGGTGAGGTGCTCGTCAGATTTTTGAAGTAAATACTTCTTTACGCACGCTTGACTTGGGGGGTAAGCTGGCGAATGTGTAACGGAAATTGAAATGCGTTGCGAAGCGAACGGGCTCATTGTAGAAGCAAGAGAGAGCAGTGAACAAAAGCTTAAATATATACCAACAAATCATTGCCAGCAGCCTCTTATCAGTGGCCTTTTCAATAAAGAAAATGGTTAAAAATACTTAATGTGTGTGTTATCAATTAAAAATAGGTAGGATTTTAATAACGCCGCAAAACATTTCGAGCGGTTAAGATTATTGAAAATGTGCGGTGTTTTGCGTATTCGTTGGTTCACCAGGAATCCTAACACTTCTCCCCGCATTGGCCTGTTTAAATAGAAAGGTTTAATTTCAAAATAAAACAACGGGAGGTCTTTCTGTTTATATTTCGGGCAGCCATTGCACTCACTTCTCGGCAAGGAAAAAGAAAAAGCACTCGCTTTTAAATTAGCTTATTCAGAGTTCATGTTACAGTGCAAACAACACTGGTAATGGGCGCTTTACTGAACAGACTTCGTTTTACACTAACGTAGGAAAATGATAGAAGAGTTTGCTTGCATATTGTATAAGCAAGCTTCTGCCCGCTACTTCGTCTGCGTAGGATTAGTACTTCGACTAATCTATTTTCTTTTCCTAGGTCCCATCTACATTTATTATACCAAAATTCTTTAATTATATATTTAAAATATGTATAATTCTTGATTCGATTCAAAGTATTAGGCGAGTACTACGAATAAATTCACTAATTTAAATATTTTCCAAAATAGAATTTTGATTTAACAATCATTGTTTTGCAAAATGTCATTCTCAAATTTTGACGTTTTAACAATAACTATTATTTTCAATATATTGAAAATAAATAGCTAGCTTTATAAATTATAGCCTATATGTTATTCTGATGTATGAGCTGTATTATTGTAAAGTTTCAAAAAAATCCAATCATAAAATTTCAATTTAAAGTGTAACAAACATACATACATCCATACAAACTTTCGCGTTTATAATATTAGTAAGATATACCTATGTACCTACATTGCAGTCTGCAAACAACGTCCCATATCTGTCATGCACATTGCACAGCAGAGGTTTTCTCACTTTTGCTTTATTACTATACCTTTTTTATAATATTATTTCTTGCCCTTTCACATAATTTCAATCTTTAGTGTGCCAACTAAAAAAACGCTTACAAATAATGTTTCCGAAAGTCACGTACCCTTTTTTGTTCTCGACGTGACCTTGATCTTTACTCGAGATTGTTTAGCGCTTTTTATGCAATATAGCCCGCTGGTATGTTTCCTTGTTTATTACAAAGCTGTAGCAAATTATTGTTTGTATTTATACCGACATATCATCTCTGAATTATTCATTAATATACTACTCAGATACGCAGTTAAAATTTACACGAATATATTTTATAATTGTCAGGTTTCACGATCTTTTTAATTTTCACGTCACGTTTTGTTCCAAAAAAAATTTTTTTTTTTAATATTATAAAATGATTTGCCCATTTCCCTCATCTTTTTTCCCGAATTTTCATTAACAATGGGGCAGTTCCGCAGAAAAATTCACGTCAGTGTTTGTCGCTTCGTTAGCGTCCGAGTAAAAAGTTAATCCAATTATTGGATGGGACACATTGGACCAAAATTGGCAGCAATGTTATTGTCGGTAAATATTGTGGCTCCACACGTGCTTCCAGCACTCCCCCACTTGCGGCTACTTTGTTCTTGATTACAAAATAACAATACCTACACGGAGAGAAATGTTTTTCTAAAATACGATCATTTTATTCGTAAAAACGGGACTGAAATTCTTACGAACAAATTAACAGGGTTTCAATGTTTATTGGCGGGAACATGTAAGAATAATTTGTTGGTATACGTAATTTCGTACGTATACCAACAAATTATTCTTACATTTTCCCACCATACACATTGAAACACTATTAATTTGTTCGTAAGTGCTTTAGTCCTGTTTTTAACCGTTTTTACAAATAAATTGATCGTATTTTAGAATAAAAATTTTCTCCGTGTACATTTATATTATTTGGAAATCAATACATCTTATATTATTTGGAAACTTTTAGAAAATGTCTCTGTTTTGAAGAATAATATTCTGTTTTTTTCTCACTCAACGGACATATACATATTATTATACTCATTGTTTTTTCCAACAACTCTGTTTACTGTTATATTTTCCACCTTCTCCCTCTTTAGTGTTATATGTACAACTTTTTTAAAAATTTTATTTTATATTTAAAAAAAAAAAAAAAAAATATATATATATATATATATATATGTATTTATATGTATAATAGATATTGGTTATGTTCATAGTCCTCCTCACTAGGAGATCCTGTGCTGATGTGTTTGTTTGTTTGTTTTAAGATATAATTTATGGCAGTTTTATTTTTATCCTTGATCTTTCAACGACTGAGATGAAAGCAGGTATTGTACAATTGAATTTCCCAGTTTCCCCCTAGTAAAGCGGTTTTTATCTTTGACCTGGAATTTAAAGCATTTTCCCATTCCGCTTTGCGTTAGTGTTAATCGTCGAATTGCCACTTTCTGAAGCGTGAATTTTCAAAACTAAAGCGTGCTGTGAGGAAAACGACAAAACGCGTGTTTCATTATGAACTACAACTTGCCATGGTTCCGACAAGCCGTATTTATTTCAGTACGCGAACAAATTGTTTCAGAAAATTAACACATGCTCATACGAATTTCCGCAGAGCTGACGTTCAATGTCCGCTGTAAATTGTAGCTTTAAGCCGTTTATTCCGGAGTGTGCCCGGTCCCGGTGTGTGAACGTATGCTTGTACTTCGGGGCAGGGAATATTGAACACGAGTCCCGAGCTTTGTCAGGAATCCCAGGCATACCAGGAATCCCGGGCGCGTAGCACACTCGGCCGTGTGGTTTATGTCGACGGTTTATTAGCGACCTATCATCGTTGCTGTGGGCGCCGCTAATCAACTATCATTTGCCATTCTGATCAAATATTACTCCAACTTGCCGGTGTAATCGTGAGGCATCTAAATCGACGTTTGGAACCAAAACATTAATTATTTATACATGTATATAGATATAACAAATCATTCGATACAATGTTGATTCTCCATTGAAGATCAAATATCAAATATCAATTTCAACATCCTATACTCCTATATATATATACTATAATTATTAGTGATGGATACATTTCTCTTATTACATTTACCCCATAATGACTTCTACTAAGACGTAGGTGAATAATTACTTCATCTCACCTTGAAACATCTGGTATTAACACATACAAGTAATATTATATTTGAATAATAATTGATAGATGAAACTAAACCATGTGAAGAACATAAAAAAGTGGTGTTCGCGTGCTGCGTTTATCCAATTAGAGCATTATTAGCATTTTTCGCAAACAAAACCTATACGTATTTAAAATGTGAGAGTACCGTGCACGTTCCATAAATAATTGGTCACATCGATATGTAGAATGGTGCGGCATTAAGTATTAGATATGCTAATCACCTAGACTAAAATTCTAGACTATTTTATCGAGAGTCTAGGGAACTAAGTCAGGGACCTTTCAATTAAATGAAGTAAAGTGTGCGCTTCTCTTACCTTCCTTTATTCTACAACACTATAAACAGCTTGTGTTTTCCGTTCGTCATTTGTTGCGTACGCAATTTCTACAAATTATGCGACATTTCCGCGGATCTTTATGTTAAATACCTTTGTCTCTAAACATTTTAAGGTATGTTATTGTTTTTCAATATACGCAAATTTATTCGATGTTTTTTTAGATATGAACGATTTATTCTTGTAATATTTCTTATAAATATTTATGTGCTATCGTCAGGTAGATTTTTCTGTATTCCCAAATTATCAATAAATCCCGTTTTCATTGCGAGTTAATCAATGTTTCTTTATTGATAACTTGATAAATCAAAATGTGTTTTTAGCTTTTACCGTTATAGGTTCTATATTCTTTCTTTCGGATATAATATAATCATTTCCTTACAACTTAGTAAAACAATAAATCGTTGTTTTCGCGAATAATGTGGATAAAGCGGGAGACATCTCAAGCGGGAACCACTCGCATTCGCATTGTCGTTATATCTCTTCCTTGTTCTTTATCACTTTATTATTTAGTATAATACTTCACCCCCTCCCCGCCCCTAGATTGTGGGCCATAAGCGTTCTGCGCCACTGCTCCCGAAGCAAAACAATCCTTAAATCTTCCCTTCTCCTTGCTTGTTCTCCCCGGTCCCCCGGTTGTGGCAGCCGCTTGCCAGTTTGTCGCCATCATATATCTTTTTTTTATTTTGCAGTCATTCTTGTATATGGCCGAACCAGTTTTTTTGGGAAGGAAGGCAGTTATATGAAAAACACGAAAAGTCGGCAGTTGTCGTTACGCTCCGTACGCGTTTCACGATAACTCTCGTTGCCTTAAAAAACGTATGTAATTACTAACCGCCGATTTCGGACCGGAGATTTTTTTGTATTTTTTTGCGGGTAATCACTGTTTTCAGTACTTATTTCAGCTAGTAATGGTGCTTTTGTTTGTCTTAAAGCGATTCACGGAAAGCTTTTATGATTCGTAGAATGTTTCATGTTTATCGAAGTTTCGTCATTTAACATTTCGGCAATCTGTGTCGCATCCAAAGAATTACTATTTTCTTTATTTTTTAATTATTTTTTTTATTTTCTTTATTCATTTTGTTTGTTACAGGTTTGTTTTACACGGCTTTTTGACTACCAAGCTAGGCAAATGCCCGTATTAAAAGGCACCATTTAAAATAATATAATATTGTATTAAAACTCCTTTCTTATTTGCCTCGTTTACGCGGGCAATGAAGCCACGGATACTTCAAACGAGAGAAGGCATACACTTTTCGTATGAGCAATCAGTTCTCACTTGTTTGCAACTTTCGCTTACACACTGTTTCTACGGTAACCCAACTTGTAATTAGTTAAGAATTAGTATGTGCAGCCGTTTTCAAGAGGTTTACGCTGATGTTTAATCACTTTTTTCTCGATTACATTATATTACACTATATTATTATCGTGCTTACGAGAAAATCACTTTTGCAGTATGTATTTAATTATATACTGCAAAAACCAGGCTGGCCGAAAGGCACATTAACTGTATTGCCCCAAAGTTATCCAATTCCTTGCCCAATTCAAGTGCCAAAACTGAACTCATAAAAAATGTTAAAAGCTGAGTAAAAAATATTTGGAAGTGAAACTTTTCCCACAATTTAACTTTAACTTCGTCTATCTATATCTGAATATCTAAAATATGCTACATCCATCTATATCGGAACTGAAACTGAACTAAAACTATCTATATATTTAAATTTAAAAAAAATATATGATATTAAAAAGTTTGCAGAAACTTATCTCTAAAATCATTATTTCATGTTAATCTTTCTGTAGCTACTGTTTAATACACGTGTATGTACTATAATACCCACGGACAGGCTTCGTGGAATGTTTCGTTACTGTCTTATATTTTATGGTTTTTATGTAGAATATGTACCTGACTTACCTGTATGTATCAAAAAACTTAGCCAATAATTAAATAATGACAAATTAAAACACTTTGTTTTTACCACGATAATCTTTATTTTAACAGACTTAATCTTTATTTTAAAATAAAGATTAACGTGGTAAAAACAAACAGCCTTACTAAAAAAAAACACTCCGCGGCCGTTAAACGGTGTTTCTGTTGCACGTTGTGTAAAGTCTGTACATATTTTAAAACAAAATGTTACTAATAACAAATCGAAAATAATCGAACAAAATCGAACAAATATATGAATTTTTCGGTTGGTCACCCTGAAAATTTGTCCATTTGCGCATGTGCAGTCCGCCATATTCTTTTCTAATGCGGGCGGCAAATTACAGTTTGACGTATGAGATTTAACGTGCAATTTGTACAATCTTTTTATGGATAATTTCTAACCCAATCACCAATTCACTACAATAATAGTATTATTCAACACAATTACTATTATTTGTGTTATTTTTGTCAGTTTTGGTCCGTTAATAACGTCATGTTCGTAATTTAATTCTGTGAACATAAAAAATATAGGTTATTAATTATAAAATTTTGTTTTTCCGATTGAGTTTAATAAAACTTCCATAAAAGTAATGTTATTTAATAACAAAAATGTTTGGTGCGTGTGTAAATAAAAACAAATTATAGGAATCAAGGTCTAAGTTTTACAAAAATAACTTCAAAATGTCAGGTATTTTCAGTTATTCTTGGGGAATTATTAATTTATTTTTTTTATAATTTTTAATTGTATGAACGAGATAAAAAGTGAAGTGATAGTTTTGTTGCAAATTTATTAAATAACAGGACTGTGTTTTTTTAAATTCAAATATTCAAAAAATTTTCGACGTTTTAATAGAAAATGTTTGGTGTAATTTTTTTTTCAATTTTTTTCACGTTTGAAGTTTAAAATACTGCAATTTGTAAACACTAAAGTGTATTTTAAAATACAAAATCTTAAAGGTAATTTTATCTAGTTTCTAAAATGGTATTTGGTTTTACGGCATTTTGAAAAATAAGAAATATACAGGACATTTAAAATACCTTAGAAAAAATTTGAAAAATACAAATAAAACAGATATGTACAACAGTTATACTACCCTCTTTGGCCGTGTAAGCGATGTACATATCTTTCCATGAACAATTTTTTGTCAGTTTTTAATTAGTAAGGTTTTTTCATGCACGGTCGTTTAACAATTGTTAAATTTTTGTAGAAAGTTTTTTAGTAAGGCTGAAAGTGTTTTAATTTGTCATTAATAAAATGGTGCCACAAAGTGAATTTGCAAAATTTGAAGAAATAATTAAATATATATAACGATTCTGTTATCAACGATTATTTGCATTTTACATAAATGGGATGACTACAAAAGTAGGTTGATCAATAATGAATGTAAGGTAGTTTATCTATTTTATATTATAATACTAGAAATCTATAATTGAAATCTGTAATATATTTTTTTATTGTGTTAAGGTGTGACTATCAAAAGAAATCATATTCTACTCTATCGTGGATGGCGCGCGTATATTATTGTTACTTATAAACGCTGTTTACAAGTTGTGCTTCGAAAAATTAAGAAAAAATTATTGTTCGCGAAAGTACACAAGCAATATGAATAAATAAATAGTTTTGTCAATTAAAAAACTCAAATCTTTCAAGAAAGGCTAACAAATACAACATTTCATCGATGATTCAATCCAATATTGTATTTACTACATTATTATTGTCAAGAATCGAGAGACGATACCTCATTTTGTCGGATGGTTTGGGGAAAATGGAACACCTCTCTCCTCCCAAAATATCAAATGAATATTTTTTAAACTTTATGCCTCCTTATAATTTTTTTTTCTTGTATAAAGCTGTAAGTGCGCTGTGCAGAAAGTGTAAGCTGCATGCTTTGCAAAACCAGCGGTAACTCATATTAGCGATAATATAATTTTATCTTGTTTTTAACTTCTGTATCTAACATTGTGTACCAATTTGCAAATGAGAGATTACCCTTCTTATATAAAATACTAAACAAAACAATGTTGCACATGTACACGTTTTGGAATTATTAGTTTAAATTCGGACATTGTCGTTGGGTCGTGCAGGACGAAAAAAAGTGCCTTCATCCACTAAGGTCTAAGGACTTATGGTCGTCTTATTCGCAAACACGCCGGCCCCGTGAAGCCATGAAGTGGATTAGGGTGGTGTTGGCGTGGCGTGGTGTTGGTGTGGCGTGGTGCTGGCGTGGCGTGACGTCAAGTCCAGCCTCTCGTGTGTCGATTGTTTCGTACGTGCATTGAAAGTTGAATTTATTGTTTTGTATTATTTCCCAGACATTGGCGCATGTGCCCGTACCGCGGGGGTGATAAATGTAATTGTTGTTGGGCGGCGAGTGCCATAAATAATGGTAGTGCCGGTCAAATCGTGACTCCTTAGACGGCTGTCTTTTTTTTGTCTAAAACGAACACAAAGGACTCGGCTACTACTCCGCGATAAAAGAGTAAATAAAATATTTTTCATGTCGGAATTGATCAATTGCTCTTTCGCTTACATGTAAAATTGTCTCCACGCCTTTTTTTTAATTCGCCATTAAAATTCTCTGGTATAACTTCATATAAGCCTTGTTTTTAATTCGCCATTAAAATTCTCTGGTATAATTTCATATAAGCATTTTTTTTTATTCGCCATTAAAATTCTCCGGTATAACTTCATATAATTCCTTATTTTTATTAGCCATTAAAATTCTCTGGTATAACTTCACAAATTACATACCTACATATATGTTGCGTCTCTTACTTTCCAATATTAATACAACTTAAGATGTGTTGGGCATCTCCCAAATAGAGGTTCGTGATTACCAGTTGTTTTATTAAGTTATCATAAATGTTATCTCCCAAATAGAGGTTCGTGATTACCAGTTGTTTTATTAAGTTATCATAAATGTTACAATAAATATTAAAGTGGACAAACGCCTTACTAGAATAGGCTCTAAGTAGTTCTGCCGCTCTGGTTGCTGGACTGGAGGTTCTAACCCAACTTGCCGATGCCTTCGGCAATCATGGTTAGCGCAAAACAAGAACGACGATAGAAGGTACTCTTCTGATATCATACTCGACTGCCATCAGTTGGGATATATCAAAACATCGTATTACTAACTATGCTATCGACATCTATTGAAGGACGTTGAAGCTAGATGAATAATCAATACTCTACAGTATATATTTCTAATGCGATACCGCACAACAGTTCCAAATGTCAGACCCAGTGAAACAGAGGAGAGTGGGGATGAGATAGTGACGATGAAGCTGGAAAGTATCTGATTCAATAGCACGCTACTTACAGTATCTTCTATTCTGAAACGATATGCATACCGTCCGTTTACAAGTAAAACCCATGAATGACTGTGACCATTTTGATACCATGTGCAGGTATAATATACTATTTTTATTTCTTCAATCTTTGCGTTTTCACTTTGTGGCTTCATTATTTATAAAATGAAACAAATAACTGTGTTTTCACCACTAAATATTATTCATAAAAATCTACATGTTTCGTCGTCAGGATACAATAATCATATTATAATATTCACATTATAATCCTGACGAAGAAACCATCGGTTTCGAAACATGTAGATTTTTATGAATAACATTTAGTAGTGAAAACACAGTTATTTGTTTCATTTTATACTATTTTTAATTCATAAGTTACTTAAGTTTTAGACTTCAGCTCCTGAATATTTCATTTGCACCGAAATTCGAAAGAAATGCCATTTATTCTATTTTTCAAACAGCCATCAGTTTGATGTGCTTTTCATAATTTTTCTTTTCATATTTCATTAGATTCGAGACTTACTCGACGTATGACCAACAATACTTTACGTCTTGACGTAGGGTCAAAACTTATAAAATTGACCATGCTTCAAAATATACTGTTCAATCATTCGCTGATCCCGTGAGTGGCTGGTGTTTTAAAACTGACACAGTGTGGCCCTATGACTCCCCTACGCGGGAATAATTGTATTATCCCGGACCGACGGGTAGCAAGCTTGCTTCGAGGGGGCTGTTAGGAGGTCTCCCGGGTCCTTTGGGTTACGCTAACGACATTTGATAGGCGCACGGTAGATACTACTACACTAGCGGCTGCGTGGCCGGTACTTTGGTGCTGCTTTGAAATTTGAGAGATGCGGCCTGTTACCTTGTAATTGATGTACGGGGTTCTGTAAAGTCATTTTTTAAATCTGCCCCTTGAACTCGAAGTCGGGTACCGTATCAAAAAATGTTTTTAATTATGTAAACCTCATAATATATACCTAATAAATCTTCATTTTTGTCCTCAAATAGTATAAATATACACTCTGGCCTCTTAAAATAAAAATATTACTTCTTATGAAATACAGTCATCTTCGCTTAGTTTTTTTTAATATTAAAATATGGAACAAATAATGTAGCATTTTGTCTTTGCGCAATAAATTACGATGCTGATTGTAGTTGCGCTGACTTAAAAAATCCTACACAAATTCAAATTTTCTAAACAATCTGTGCAATTATCGTAATGCCATTTCATTGCTAGATATATTGGTAGATTTATTGCTGCTATAGTTACCATAATTATAAATACAAAGAAATAAAGAAGAGATAGTATCAAATTGACTACGCAAGTAATAGGTGAAGGGTAGTTTGTTTGCTTTGAAGAACGACGATTTTATGTCATATTTCTTCAACGATGAAATTTATTTTTTCTAATTAAATTTGATTATTACCGGGACCGAAAGCTTTTTCATAGATACCACGAATCGTACTCATTTTTTTCGCTTTTAAAAATACATGAATTATTTACAACATGAAACACCTTTTCTTAAAAATGTTGAAGTGCTTCTTAGTATTAATCGGAACATGCTTTAAAATCTGAAGGTGGTTTTCTGCGTCACCCCTCCCACTTGGGTTTACGCTGAGCCGGACCAAAAAAAGGCGATCATATCAGGCCGGGAAGTAGGTAGCTGCGTACTTATACCATCATTCACATTAGATCAAAGAAAGATACGGATCGGCCTTCAAAGCGCCTCTATCACGTTTAAAAAGGTCCAATTACTTATTATCAGTTTTAACCCTCGGCCGCACGCTGCTATAAAATCTTTAGAACTTTGATACATGTGCCTAACTGGGGCATCCTGTAAACCTAAATAACCACTTTCATTTGGGATATTGTTACGTTACCGTTTCAAATTGTTTTATTATATATATTGTTGGCCTTTCATCTTTAATGACTTTATAATATTCTTTTTTTGTCATATTTTGATAATAAATAATACTGTTGAAAATTTGCTGATTTAGTAGAAAAAAACATTATTTATAATAATATTTTCTTTTAGGATTTTAAAGTGACAATCTTCATTGACATATTTTGCTATAAATTGGGGTGTTGTGTGTTCGACTTTCCACGCAAAAATGAATTAAGATTTTTTTATTGCTTTCGAACTCATTCCTTAAGACCCGGCATTCTGAATTTCTACCGACATGTAATATACATCCCTCATGCACAAGTTGTTAAGCTCTTAAAAATATGTTATTTATTTACTTCACAACACAATGATTTGCGATTGTTGAGATGAAAAAGTAGTTACAAAATAAATATGTGTATGTAAAATCCTTCGACAGAAAAAATTGTAAAGTAGGCTCCGAAAATTTAAAAAAATCACCCCTAGTTTGTTATTAAACATTTTATACGTATGAAAAAATTCTTAATGTTTCTAGCTCATTTTTTAAATTTGAATTTAAAATTTTAGTGAATATTTTCGCAACGCTTGCTTAAGCTTAAAAAAAGTTATAATAGTTTTTTTTTTATGTTGGCTCGCTTCCTCTATTCGTATTTACATATTATCTCCGTTTCAAACCATCTTAGTAATATTTTTCTTCTTTTTGAACGCTTCTAACGGAGCCTTAATCGAATTGATTTTTATTTACATTACTTCTAAGCGATTTCCAGTAAAATAAATTAATTCGCTTAGCCGATAGACCTAAAGTCATTTTTCGAAAATATATCATATTACCATAAAGTCCTCCAGCGCCCATATAATAAAAAAGCCTCATTTGCTTGGAGGTCTATCCAACAGACTTTTTGGGTTAGCGGGTCCATGCCGGTGCAATAAAAAACATTAATTTCTTTTAATATACCAATATAGGTATGATTTCCACTAGGTTAAAGAAAGGCTAATAAAATTCTCTATAAGAAGTATTAAATCATTCAAGAAAAATATGTAAATTTAAAAATATTTTTTTATTTAAGGCAAAATTTCAACATCACAACATCCTCGTTGGTGTAATTAGTTTAGACATAAGCTCGCATGCCTGGGATTATTATTATTGTCCCCTGGAAGCCTCCCAGGGAATTACTCGTGACACGGCCTATTGGTCTATATCATGCCACACGAATAATACGGAGAGCGGGGAGGTTCCAGGTTTTACTATCATAACACACTTTTGTTTGGGATATGAGTAAAGATTTATCCGACCTATTATACATTATTATTTCATGTCGGTTGAGGATTTAATTGTACTAATGACTTACTTAAAAACTAGTGCGTAAGCCTTTTTTGTTCTTATTGATTAATATAAAATATTTTTTAGTTTTCCTGATTCAACTATTCTCTTGGGGACGCCTTGGAACATTTGAACGTCGGAGTTTAAGTACTTAAGTACCTAGTTTTTATCTCGATCAAAACTTTAGATTAATCGTTGCAGGGTGAACACTCTGTACTGCTTGTGACCCATATCTCGTATGGCGGATTGTTTTTCATCTGCACAAGTTTCCTTTGGCCTTACACTATCCGTATTGCACCCGGAAAACTCGGCTCGGTGGTGGAAAAACATCGTTTTCAATACGGCGTGACCTCTTTCCGACTCCTATTTAGTATTCAGTTATGGCCTCGTTTAAATGACGGCGCGGTGTCATCCCATTTTATAAAGTTATCAAAAAAATGAATGTCATAAATATTTACATTATGTTGCCTGAATAATGTCGTTTACATTCGTTTCATTTCTCTTTTTAACTATCACACTTTTTCGTGTAAGCAATATGAAATGAGGCATTCGAGAAAGGTAACAAACATTGTTGATACCTACAATCTACATATACATTATGTTTGTATTACTTATTGGTAATTGACACTATTTAATGACACTCTTTTCACCTTTGAGACTATCCTAAGAAAGATTATGTTACAAATTTGTTCTTCCCTTTTCACTGCAGCCTTGTTTTATGCAACTGTGAAAGCTTTAGTCTAAAACTGCAGTAATTAAAGCACTCACCTTAAACGTATTGCAGATGTAACTATCTGAGAGAGTGCACAGTGGCATTCCACTAATTGGGTAACTTTGTAAGTTTATCCCTTTGCTGTTAGTTCTTTAATAGGCTCCGGTCCAGAAATAGGAGTTCCCATCCGATAAATTGGTGTTCTGAGGTCGTCTTGTTTTATTGGCCCTTAACTATAGGTTTATTGCTGTATATATTATGATAGTGCCTAGTGAAGAGCTCACTTCACCAACGATACGTTTTTTTACGATTCGATCATTTGCAAACGGTTAACTTTCTTCGCAACGTGGGGTGACTTTCCTAGTAAGCTCTTTCTTAAATAGAAACATTCTGCATATTTGAGTCCTCTCGCCTTGTTTCCATGTTTTATCATGTCATCATTTTTGTTAATGTTTCATAAATATTTGTTAATTACGTTTAAAGAATTTTTCCTATTCTCCGCGTTTTTATACCTCTCCTCTTAAAATGAATAGCCCTGCAGGCTGCAACCAGTTACAAAGCGGAATTGCACTCTTCACTTATGTTCTTCTCTACTACTTCTTCCGTCGATGTTCCCCAAGAGGATATCAGTTGAGAATTTTAATATTTATCGCTCCTCACGATGTTACCTAAATTTAAAAAAAAATTGTCTTAATTACAATACAATTTAGCCATAGAGTTGGCCATCGATTAATAAATGCCAGATTAGTTATAATATCATCTGTCCAGGGTATTTTGAGAATTTGGATTTTTTTTTTTTAAAGTATATTTTATTTAGTTATAAAATTTTACATTTTATATCTAATATATTCTATTCTAAGACTACAATAATATTATTTACTAGGTACACCTACTTACTAAAATTTGGACATCACAACATTGAGACATAATAACGAAAAACTGCCAGACTTTTAACTTCCTTAACAAATTCAGGGATATGTAGGCGCGTAATTATTCTTTCCGTTATTTCGAATGACTTAAATATATCCCGTGTTGCTCATACCACGAAAGATTCAGGGGCGTTTGGTTATTCATGATATTGTAAGAAAAAATACTAATAGAGGTTTTTACCCAATCTATTTTTTTTAAATGTCTAGTGTAATCGTGGCTTTACTTTTGCGAGTAACGCACGTGTTCCAATAAAAAAAGCCACCCTCACATTTCAAATCTGAGATAGAAAAACTGACCGATGAGAAGAAATAATAATTATCGGGGTGTTTTTATACGAACGCTTTGTAAACTACACATAAATATAAAGTTTACATAACTTTATTTATTTTGACACTAATTAAAAACTAAAATGTGTAAATTTTTTCGTGAATAATCAAACACCCACTAAAGTTTCGCATTACGACCGTGGAATACGGTGTATAAAATTAACTGCTACACCCCCTCTTCCAGGAATCGAAAAGAGACGTTCGGAGTTATTTGAATATAAAAAGCTTTTTACATTAATTTTTATTCGCTATTTCTGTATTTTTCTCACTGTACCCTCTCAGGTTTATTGCTAAACAAGTGGGTACCGGGTTTTCATCATCCAGAGTCTTGAAGAAAATTCATAACCAATATAAATTCACGGAACCCTCACCTGGTACCTGGTACGTGACATTTATTACATTTGGTTACCAGCAATTCAGGTTTTAATACTTGTTTGCCCGAATGTAATCCTCATATTCACGGAGCCGAAAATAAGTTCCTGCTAGCCGCCCGCCGTCCTCCGCCTCGGGACCTCGGGGAAAACCTTTCAATTTTGACTGAAGTAAATTGTAAATTGGACCTTTATGCTCAATTGGGAGGGCAACATATTTTATATACAAAGGTATTTTTTTATTGGGTACAACTAGGTTCGTGCAGCTTCAAAGGTCACTATAAACATATTGTTAAACTATTTTACTTTTATCGTCTAAACTTGTTTCATAATATAAATGAAATATATTGTAAGAAGAGGTTATTACCAGAGAATACCGGAAATTAGACCTTTTTAAAATCAAATTCTAGACGTATTGACTCTTTAAAAAAAAAAAAAAAAAGATTTTGAAAGATTTTGAAAGATAGAAACTTAGTTTATTTTTAATATACTAAGGTTATACCGTTGGTCGTTGGTAGATTTGTTCAATTTTCAAACATAGATTCTATTAAACGACACAAATTTCAAATCAATAAATCATACAACAAAATAAACACAGTTTTGAGAATTTTAATTTTAGTTAAATTAAAATCATTAAAAAATATATCTTGAACGTGTTTTGTGACAAAAATACCTCAGTTTTTTTATTTATTTAAGATTTTACAAACTAAAATATTTCAAATTTTTTTACACACTTATTTTGTTTAGACATTATTGAAAAATCATAAATACTTATGATAAAAAAATACTTACAAGAAGTACACGATATTTAATAATTTATCATCGTGCGTTTTGAGCATTTTTATTGCTTACTTTAGAGCGCAAGTTTTGAATGAAATAAATCGATAATTAATTTTTAAATTTTCATGCGGTTAATAATCGAACTTTCTCATTGGAACCTACCTGTAGAGTTGCAAGCATTTTTAAACTTTTATTCTCAGCCGCTAGTCAATCGCTCTTAAATTTAGTTAGTTTAATATCATTTTTATGGGTTAAGTCGTCAACTCTTATCTGTAATATAATGGTGTACAACCGTTTTATTGAGACCATGACAAAAAAATGCTCACTTGAATTTAATTGTAATTTTCAAAATTAGAACAGATTTTGCGAAAATTCAGACACGCAAACGTAGGTAACACTTGAAAGATCTATATTTTAGACCATCCCGTGTTCTTTATGAAAGGAATTGTTCCCGTTTAATTTCACCCCATTATTGTGATATTGATTTGCAATGAAATGCAAACATAAACCTATTCCGGTAAGAGTTGAGAATTCGATACGGCATTTAGGGCTCGTTGATATTCAAAGATATCTTGTACTTTTCCCGGGGAAGATTGGGTGACCCCCGCCCCCTCGGCCGCTAACCGTGGCAAGCGGTTGCGACAAATTGTATACCGCCGCCCCCTCTTCCCCTACTGGCCCTGGCACTGGCATTGTTCACCTGAGATGCTTCATTCATTACCTGTTCAGGTCACGTCCTCTGCCGTTCTCCTCAACTCCTGTTCTGTTCTCCACTCCTCATATTCTCTGTCTTTGGGGTTACCATTGCCCGCGTGATTCTTCTCCTGACATAAATGATTGAATGATGATAATAAGAAGCTCTTCCTACTTTATCGCAATTTTTTTTTGGGTTATTATACCGTGTTGCCCTTTTCTTTGTCAAATAAGGAACACAAATAACCCAAAAATAAATCACAATTATGCTTTTGGCCGTGAAAATGTCTAATCATATCTCTTCCTACTTATTTATTTTATCGGCTGAGCGTAGCGAATTCCCGTTTTAACTCGACTTGATATTTCGTCTGTCTGTAAATGTGTGTGTACGTGTCAAGATAGTGGCCATTTAGTGGTTCAATATTCTTTTTTTTTTTAATATTTAAAAATTAGTGTTCTATTCGCAATTAAAAAAAAAAATTATAAGTACCTACCCGTTTGATGAAAGTTTGACAAAAGGACAATTGTCTTTGAGATAGTGACGTTTTTTTGACAAATTGTATAATTCATTATTTGAAATTTAAGTAGGTAGGAATTTAAGTGCCCAATTATAAAGCTTATTCAAAGGAAATTTTAATTTTGATATTTTAAATACGAGAAAATTAGAAACATATTTCTTTGGAAGCGTGGTCTTAGACAATATTATGTTATGTCATATGGTGTGTGCGATGAAATAAATTAAAAAATCGTATCCCACCAATGCAATTAAAAAAATTACACAAATACATAGAATTAAATTAACATGAGTTAACGTTGCCTGCATCTTCTGCCCTAATGGGCACTGCAAGAAATTTCGAAACGAAAAGTAACAGGTAAAAAAAACAACACGGCTAAAATTGTCGAAAACCCCAAAATCAGTAAGGCTGTAATAATCTTAGATCCATATCAAATAAAATGTGTATTTTTTTTGGTGTTGGTAACAAAGTTTATATAATTTTTATCACCCTTCTACGGGTTTGATGTTGCGCCGCCGTACTTCGGAAATAGTATTGATAAAATATATAAGTTTCTGATAGGTTGTATAAAGGAACGCTGCTAACCCGAGAACACCAATCTATTTTTACGTGGATATCTACATTTTAGATTTGAATAATTCATAGTATTTTTCTATGGAACGCCCATTTCCATGTTCACTCCCACAGAGCCACAAAGTGCCTTTCGACCACGGGCTGTAAATTTGCAAAGGTTTTGTACATTTTGTCGTGTTTCCAAGGTGTTTTACGAGTATTACCGCTATGTCTTCCCGCTCGCCCTTTGTTTGCGGGCTCCCCATAATTCAGTTGTTTTTATTTAAAAGCTCCCGACCGTCTTAAACGTCGCGGAGCAGGTACCTACCTACCTCTGGGCGCTTTGCAAGAAATATCAAATAAATAAACAAAAGGCGTTACGACGTGTATTGGAAATATTACAAATGGTATTGTAAATGTTTAGATTTTCCAAATATGTATATTTGTGCTTTCGTTGTTTAAGCGTCGTTTAATGGAAGGGTTTATGCGGTATCCTCGCGAGCTAAATGTCATACAATTTTATTCAACACGTTAAGACGATAGACTTCGCTTTTCGGCCCATACAAAAAGGACGCCCGGGAAAAAACACTTTTCTACATCGAAAATTGCACAAAATGAATATATTTTTTTATACTGCCTTCTAGAGGGTGAAAACTATGTCGGTATGTTTTCGAATTTTCGATGCGTTTCGTATTAACGTAAACATTCAGTGTCAAACATGTACGATTTATCAAAAAATATTATTTAAAGAGAAAGTGCTGCTAACTCAACTCTCATAAAGAATTATAAAATTATAAAAAGCTACCGACGTAGCTTCTTCTTTCTAAAAAATATATATTTTTTAAAATTTCAATTTCGTGAAAGTTTCGGTGTAGAAAAGTGTATTCTCCATAAACCCCTTTTCGAGCGATTTCTGTAGGTAACTTTGAGCGTTGTCTCATTCGCACATTTCGCATTCGCATGTATTGTAAGTGTGCGTGAGCTTATTGTGAGCGGGACAGAATGACAGACGCGGGTGTTCCGCGTGTCGTTCAAAGTCTAGCCTCTTAAGGCTATTGGGTGCGCGGCCGGTTTCATACAAAACGTAGTTTTGGATTTGAGACCAAAATACCCAACCAAACTGAAAAATTATTTTTGTAATCAAAAGATATGAAAAATATCGATCTTTATGATGTCGGAAAAAGTATGAATTTTTAAATATCATGGCGTAGCTTATATTTTGACATTGTTACGATTGCATTACCTTCTTGTGTTACTTTATTATTGTCACTCATTCGTGCAATGAAATGTTTATGTTACGACTTACGACCAACGCGCAGGCTTTTGCGCATTTTTACTTTTCGCTTGAAATATTGTTCCTCGTTTTTGTGGCCTACGAGATTTGAGGGCAGCCTTAAGAAATTTCTCCATATCTTGCCTTGTAATGTGGGATGATTAGCAGTCGGACTGGTCGAGTTTGAATGCCTCACCGGATATTGAATTCTTCCCTTTTCAGTCCAAGCTTTGCTTAGGAAAGAGCTTTGTGCGTATTGTAAGTCTTTGCAATAAATCTTAAAACTTATAATCTTCAGGTTATCACATGTATATGTATATTATAATTATATATACATTAACTAGTCCCAGCGCAAGGACTGTATGTGACGTCATCGTTCTAGTATCTTCCGTCTTTTTCGTTCTTAACCGTTATGCGTGAGAAGGAAGAGGACGAACGTCGATGACGTCAGAACGAGTTGGGACTAGTTTACTAGATTCTAGCGTTCAAAAACTTATTTCAGAGTAATTTCTAAATTATCTTTCCCATTTGCATTGTTGAACAAATTTGATTCTAATATGCTTTTAATAATTCTGAATCTTTTCACAGCCCATGACTTCTTAATTATTATTTTTATACCCCTTTTTAACGTTTTTTTTTTATAGTTTGTTATTTTTGTGATTTGTGATTCTCCGTTTCTGCGGTATTTCACAAAATTACGCTTTATTTGACTGTAGTCCTAAATCTGGAGTGAACTGTCAACTTTCTTTTTGACGTGAAATGTTTTTAAATGCCAAATAAATAAACAAAATAAAAGCGAAATTAGCCAAGTATTTGATTTTTTTAATCTTACTTTACGTGAGTTTTTCTTCTTTGATTACCTTCTATTCCCGATTAAAACAAACATTATTGTAGCACGTTTTTCTATTATTTCCTTTGTTCATCTCGTTTTACCCCGCCGCCTGGCCCGATCTCCAACACTTACATAACGGAGGTCGCGAGGCCCAGTGACGTCAGCAAAGGGAGCTGCGAAGTTACGTAGCCACCGATAGTACCCTACTGACTTTATTTATCAAAATCATTTATGTATGACTCTCCCGGGCCCGGGTCGACCAACGAATTGCCCACCTTCATGTCTGCGTCCAACGGGCATGCCTAACGAAGGTATATCTCATTAATTAGTCACTTAACAGCCATATTATTCATTTTAATGGCGGGGCATCAACGCATATTTTAGCCTCTGTAATTTATTTCAGTTTGGTTTACAAGGGTCTTCTGAAAGCCTCAGATTTAACTTAGTTTTTTAATGCTCGTTTTTTTAAGTAGATTTCGTTAGTATGGAATAATTATAATGTGAATAGCTAATATAAGCCAATGTTTCAACCACATCTTCATACTTACTTTGCCGACAACGTAGCAAACCGTCGTCGGAGAAAGGTGGGAGACGTTAAGAATCGCCAAAATTTGACACATTTGAAGGAGACCTAACTAAACGCTAGAAGGCTTATATGAAGAAGAGGAAGACGAAAGGGCAACTTTTCCGTTGCAAATTGCTTTTTAGACGTACCCATACATCATCATTTGTATTATTACTGTAGAAGTATGTTCCAACTTTGATGCATACATTTTCTGGAATATTTTTTATTTAAGTGGCTACAATATACTTTGCTTGTTATTTAAGTTCCCAAACTAGTCTATTTTATATTATTGTAGAAAGCAATCACTTTGTGGTTTGACATATTTAATAAAAATAAAACCCTTTTTTGTTTTAAAACCACGATATTTATTAATTTACTTTACCGACCGGTTTCGCTTTACTCAAGCATCTTCAGGGTACAAATTAGTACAGTATTAATTTGTACCCTGAAGGTGCTTGAGTAAAGCGAAACCGGTCGGTAAAGTAAATTAATAAATATCGTGGTTTTAAAACAAAAAAAATGTTTTATTTTTATCAGTCTATTTTATTTGGTTCTGTACCTTGTCCATGCAAAGTTTTGATATCGCCAAGCAGAATCTACATTTTCTATTTCTAACAAACCCACCCTTCTTCCCTTACAATATCATTCCTTACGTTATTCGTGTACACGCAGTATAGTTTGAGCAAAAGAATCGAACTTTTTTTATATTATCGAAGGGCGTTCAAAAACAATAGCTAATTTTATTGAATTTGTCGTCGTGTATTACAAACAATTTTAAATTATATATTTTATAAACATAATAAATAAATAAACGTGTATCTAAAATGATTTGGTAAAACAAAAACACACTTGCGTGAAACTGCGTTTTGGGTAAATTTTTATTAGCTCTTATGTGAATATATTATTTATTATTTAGGGTATAAATTATACCAAATCCACGTGACATAATTTACCATGTTCGGTATGCGGGTCGAAATCTGTATAGGGTTTTACAATGTATTTTTCTGGAAATTTATTCCTATTTGAAGTTTTATTACAGGGATCCTTACACGTCGGAGAGTGGCGAATATTTGACAACTTTTTACCCCACCATTTTTAGTTATGAATGTTCGGTGACCTGGTAATATAATCTTTCCGAATTTTCATATTCAGAGTTCCATTCCACGTCACACACCTCAACCATTGCGTTTTCCTTTGTCAAACATTACCGAATTTCCTTTAGAATTTCGTTGAACCCACGCGTCATATAATCAGTTCCGACTTTCAGTTGAATTTTTCCCCTGTAAATTTTATTGTTCTAGTTGATTGTGTTACCGCACTAGCTTCAACACTTATTTTCTTATTAAATGAAGCAAGCACTCAGTTTTAAACCACTAATTGATTTAAATTTATTTGCTAACCGGTTTCGCTTTCAGAGTAAAAATTAAAAGCTGAACTGATGAGTCTTGAGCCAAGCGAAACCGGTTGGTGAATATATTTAAATCAATTAATGATAAGTGTTTCAGTATGTGAACAGTATGGAACAAAAAATATGGCGATTTATTTATTGGCGCTGCCAATACCATGAAAAATTCCGTGCAAATTTCATCGTGCCAGCCAGATGTCGTCGTTTTGTTTTGGTTGAATACCTAAACAGATTTCCCGCATATAAAGAGATTTTTATTCCTTCTGATGATCTTATTTTAATTTATTATTTTTGATATTCCTATACTATAGTTTCAAAATGTTCAATCTTTTAATTAAATTTCGTATAAAGTTACATAAATATCTACTTTGTTTGAACGAAAACAGGAGTGTGAATGATTTTTACTTACATTTTTCCCTTCAAGTGATTCCACTCAACACACGAAGGGAAAAGCGTTGACTCACAATAATCAGATGGACAAGTGTCATATTCGGTGAATAGATTACTACACTTATATTTAATATCCTTCCAGAACATATTAAGACATCTTGTGCACTTTTTGAAAAATATTAAATTATCGGTGTTAAAATTGCCATCAATTGGTTCATCTTTATCCTTTGTTGTTTTATCAATAGGTAACTTATTATCCTCAAAATAGGTTTGTCCTACTGAGGTTAATATTGAAATGTGAACAATAATACCTACCATGTAAAGAAACAATAAATAAATTCATATATAGTCTAACTGAGATAAACCTAGGAAAATGGAGTACAAAGTAATCAGGTATGCATACGACACAGCAATTTTGTTTAAAGCACAATCATGGGAAAAGGTATTCATTAACACAGAAATAGGGATGAGTGTAGTAAATAAATGGCTACAAAATAATCGACTAACTCTCAACATTTCAAAAACAAAATATCTATCTTTTAGCAAAACGAAGGCTGGTCAACCACACAGCCATCCACGACTACATCTTCACCAATGCACCAATATTTCGTCAAATAACACATGCTGTGCCTGTGAGAAAATTGATTATGCGGACAATATTAAATATCTAGGCTTAACTGTTGACCATAAATTAAAATGGGATCTCCATATTAATATAATAACAAAAAAATACGAAAATTATCATCAAAACAATACGAAACGTCATGTCATTAAATCAACTAAAAAATATATATTTCGCTCTTTGTCAAAGTATTCTAACGTATGGTATCTCAGTATGGGGAGGTGCAGCAGATACTTACCTCAATCCTCTTAAAACAAATCACAAAAGAATAATTAGAATTATGTTTCAAAAGCCGTACCAACATCCGACAGAACAGCTAATGATTAAAAACAAATTATTGGACGTAAATAAACTATTCATAAGGAAGATCATATATAAAAACTGTATCAAAACATCATATCACCACATACCTCACTCGCAAAACACAAGAGCAAAAATAATAAACACTTTCAAGTTCCTCATATCAAATCAACTTTCGCAAAAAAACACGAATCTTACTTGGCACCGCACATTTTCAATATCTTCCTTACACAAACAAAAAAATTACGTCACCCCAAACAATTTAAATTGGCTGTTCAAAAGATTAGTAATATGGTTGAATGAAAAGGAAAGAACGGACATTCGAAATATTCTAAACAATTAACAAATATATAGGGTACTGCAGGTTTGCAATTTAAATAACATGTTCATGCTTTTCTATATTCTCTTAAATGGAAATTTAAGTTTTTTATTTTTATTTTTATTATTGGTTTTATTTTTATAACGTATGTAAGCTTTTGATGGTAGTGTAACAAATAATAAAATCAAAATAAGAAGGTATGTAAATATTTATTATATATATTTACTTTTTGCTTACACATATCTTTTTAACACATATCTCTTTTAATACATATCTATATTAATACATATTTTTAATGCATGTCTCTTATGATTCATATCCTCTATGAAATAAATATACTTATTATGTTATTTACCCGCCTCGGAACAGACTTTGTCTAGAGAGGCAGGTAAAAAGAACAGAAAATTGTAAATCAACCAATTTATATTAAATAAACGCCCGGGTTGCCGGCACTTAAACTGAAACTGAAAAAAACGGAAAAAAAATTAATATTAAATACGCCTCGATTCCTTTCACTTGTAAAATGCGCTATAAAATGTTGCAAACCATTGCAAAGTGCGGCAAAATATCCTGGGAGCATTGTACCTTTGTTCTTCTTTGGGGCATTTGTAAGCCCCCCATTAATTATATTAATAATTCTGACACGGGGTATTGTTCTCCCGTTGAAGTTTCTGGTACCGCGGTGGTTACGGATTTATTGTATCCTTCCGTTTCATAAGAGGAAGAAGAAAGGAAGAAGTCGGCGAGCGCGTTGTTTGTGCCCGCAGTGAGCAGGCATGTCACTGTCGAGGCTAATTAAAACGACTCCAACTTTCCCCACGGATCATGAATATTGCATGAAAAGCTTCTAACTCTTCTTGCCACATTGTTTTGGTCACCGATGCGGTTGTCAATAGATACCTCGCTCAACCGAACACCGGACGACTTTATCGGCGATCACGTCTCTCGCAGCTCCCAGAATCGCTTTCAGTCTCCATTTATATTATGTGTCCGTGGGTTTGAATTTTATTCACTTGAAAATTGATGTCCTGTTATCGCTGAAGATAAAAGAAGTTTCGAGTAAATTGATGTGGAAGTATTAAATGAGATATACCATTAATTTTTACCCTGTAAAGCTTGAGCCAAGCGAAAACGGTTGTGAATAAATCTAAATAAATGAATGGTTAAAAGCAGAGTGTTTGTTTCATTTAATTTAATGTAACAAAGAACTGCTACAAACTCCTTTTGCTAAAACCACTCTTGGACAAAGACATTTTAAATACATAGCTTGCAAACTGTAGAATACATTACCAGTCAACATTAGACAAACAGAAACTATGACCAAATTCAAACACGAAACAAAGAAATGGATTGCAATTATAGGGCATCCCACTATTGCGAACATCTGCAACACAAATAGCGAATAGACGAGAACAACAATTTTACAAGAACAACAATTTTACATAGGACCCAACCAACAATCATTATTAACAAGCCTAATATCATCATTGTAATTGACTTTTGAATGAATATTTTATTATCTTGTTGTTTAATACTGTTTTTTATAAATAATTTGTCGATTGCTCATCCCAACAGTAATTTTTCTCAATAATATTCCATGTACGGAAAATAGGTCTATAACAAAACAACGAAGTAATACCAAGATGATTTCAGTTTTGTTCGTCTCAGTGTAAAGTTTCCGCCTTGGACCGAAAGTTGTGAATACTCGTATAGCCGCTACCCGCACCGCCTTATTGAAAACACAGAGAGCCCATACTTTAAGTTAGCATCCTTATTTACATTTCCAATTCAAGTTACCTTCTGGGCCTTGCTAACGGCATCCGCCGGCTTCATTCTCTCTTCCCAACCGACATCACTTACAAACTCTGCAAGTAAACTTTTCTGGGCTTTCGCCGAAATGATGAATTATTTCGTGCCGTTCCTTTAATCTTGCGAATCGTTTTTACGTTAAATTTATGAGTTGAGATTAGCGCACTTAACTTTATGAAGCACGCATATAATGGGAAATAAAATTATTTCCGTGATTTTTATGCGTCCTAAATTACCACGTCGAACTTACTCAGAATGTAATATAAAACATCTGTTTTTAGCATAATGGGCGCGATAGAAGAATTAATTACAAATTACGGAAAAAGAAAATAAAAACACTTTTCCCTTTGAAATGAATTGTTGGGGAAAATGTGGATGAAAAACATTTTTAAATGAAAAAGTATTCTCCTCTTTTCTTTTCTTTCATTTTATTTTTAATATTTTGTACTAATTTAATTGTCTGTTTTTTGTTGGTAAAGCGTTCTCATTTTATTACTTTTTTAATAAATATCTATTTCCGCGCTGTGTAATGTTCGTCCTAGATATAATAGCTACAGACTTTTACCCTATTTTATTAAATGTTAATTTATCTTTGAAGAGGGGTTGCTAATAACTTTACGACGTTCTCATTGCCACCTTATTTCAGCGTTGAAGAGAACACCACTCACAGTTTTTCTTAACTATTTTCCTACTTGGCTTAGCCAGAAATATCAAAAAATTGTGAATAAGCGGAATAAACAATGTTTCGTCTTTTTTTAGATCTTGTTTTCCAATTGAACCATAAAAAACTATGGAACAAACAACTTTACGTTCTTTTATCTAAAACATCCCCTTAGTTATATTTAGAGGTACTGAAAGTTACCAATATCTTACGTGTGAAGGGAGAATTTGATTTATCCAACCCCATAACCAAAAAAAAAGAAGTCATCCCTTCCGCGAAGCCCTATGCCTCAGTGCGAAATCGGGTAGTAGAGAAGCAGTACTTTTCAGCTACATTTAAATATTCCATCCAGCAAAATAGGTTTTTATTCACTGTTCATCCCTTATCTCGCCGAATCATGTTCCTGCCCTTAAGAAGCGGATTACATAATGGCGCCCCCGCGGGATTGCGGATTGTGGGGTGAGGGGTGAGGGGAGATGGCTGGAAAGGGGATGGTTGTTATCGCGCCTTTTTATCGCACACAAATTTTATCCCTACGACTCACAGCTTAGTGCGTCATCTTGTTTATTTATTCAATGGAGACATCAATGCGATTGGAGAACCTTCTTTGCCTCTAAGGAATTGAAGAAATAAAATAAAGTCGCACTTTTAGCTACCTATTTAAAAATAAAATAAGTTTGTCAGAAAATATATAACCCTCTGGGTACTAACTAGGTCATTATTACTTTGAGTCCTACAATTGAATCATTGTTCAATATTTGTGTTTTTAAAGTTATAATATTTTTCATTAGATTTCCTTAAAAGTAAAATAAAAAGTATATAAATAATATATTATAGAGTGCATTTAAAAACATGGCACCCTTCACAAGTGTATCAATATTTTTATACATAAGGTTGAATTGAACATTGCAAAAAAAATATAACCTTATTTCCTCGCATTTTTTCCAACTTTGTCGTTCGCCATTACATCATGCAAGAATGTGCACAAATCTGAAAAATAATCATGAGAAATTCGCTCAGTTCGTCTCGTTCTTATCTCTCACACCTTTTCCTTTATCTCTGGCTCTTCTGAAAATGCTTATTATGTCATAAGGGTAAAACTCGACTCTGTGGGTTGTCCCTCAGAACAAAAGAAATGAAGAATGATGGCGTTGCCTTTCGATAACCGATTGAATTTTATTCTTATGATTCGGTATCAACATGTTTTCAATATTTTGTCCCCCAAGGTGGCATTGTATATTGCCTATATTTTTCTTCTACTATTCTAATGGTATTTGTGTAAATTTGTAGGTAGGTAAGTATATATTTTTATTATATATTTCACCTTCTAACTTAAACTTAAATACCAATATAATTTATTTTTTTACAAATGTTTATTTCATAGTTAAATTAATTTTTAAAGTTTCCATTTTTCATTCCCGCCAAAATCCTAATCTAATTCTGACACAAGACGTCGTCGTACGTACCTTGATGTTGTTGGTTAACAGTAAGGTTAAATATCACTCGGATCGGTATGAAATCAACAAATCCCAATTTAAGTATTTATCAAAATTTCCAAAAACATGATTTTTTTTTAAATAATTTTAATACCGCAGTGGTAACCAACTTAGCACAAATCTCCGCATTCTTAATGCATTCGGCCGCCCGACCCATATACATGTATATACATATACACATATTAATTTAATACAAATATTTATTTTGATTTATTATCGTCCGCCTCGCCCGATCAAGCCGTGCGCATCGTCGTCCGCTCTCCACCGCGTTTGACGCATCACTACGTGAAGCCACTGGAACGCACAATTTATATTTTAAAATACCGACTGAGATATTTCATACACTGGCTATGAGAGAAAGGGAGAAAGAAAATGTGCGCGCGCAGTGCTCTCTCTTGCTCCTACAGTCGCCCGATATAACGCCTTTTCGTAACGCTCTCGTCAAGCATTCGCCAGTTTACCCCCTAAGTCAAGCGTGCATAAAGATGTTTTACTTCAAAAACTTAATTTACTCAAGTAGCACGGTAAAAAGAAATAAATTTCAATCTAATTCACGTAAATGTCGCCATAAAATACATTAAGCAAATCCTATCGAGATATGCAAATAATTAAATTAATACGGCCCTCCTTTCATTGAATCAAAAGAGAGTGGACTTCTTTTAGTCCTCTCATTCCGCATAATATCTGTCTCGTACTTGAATTGAAATTAGTAGCCACGGCACTTGGCGGAAGGCCTAAAACCATTACATTAAGGACTGGCTGGCGGAGGCCTTACAAAAATTATTTGCTAATGTGCACTGCTCGTGGCAAGGAATGGGAATAAAAGAAACTCAAATATCATTTTAATATTGGAGATGGAAAATTAATTTAATTTTATGAAGCTTTTCGAACAAATTTGTGAAAAAGAAGCATAAACAATTCATGATATAAAACCACCAATTTTTTGTTACATCTATTAACTAACTAACCATCACCCCGTTTCCTCGCAGGGATAGGCAGAGAGGACGGACCGCCAAACAACTCGGTCTTGGCACACACTCCTTGCCTCATTCACATTCATACATCTTCTCATACATACTCTTCTATTATTCTGACTCTTGACATGGCACGACTCAAGTATCTGATTTACTTGATCGTGCCACGTCTTCCTTGGGCGTCCTCGGCTTCTTCTACCATTCACATTCGCGTCATAAATTCTCTTTACACTCCTTTCTTCATTCATTCACTCAACATGCCCAAACCATCTAAACGTCCCTTTCTTAATCTTACTTATTACGCTCACATCAGCCTTGCATTATTTTCGGATCTCCACATTCCTCACACGATCATACACATCTATTATAATAAACATATTAATACAAACAAAATCTAATAACAGATTTTCACATAACATAAAATTATAACAAAAATATAAGGGTCCGGTCAAGTACCCGCAGGCTAAAATATTTATAAAAAATACAAATTTTTAAATATAAATTAAAAATAAAATAAGACATTAGAATACAAAAAAATGAAAATTTATAAGGTAACATACTGGCGTAAAAAAACGTAGTATTATTTTAGTGCCAACTGATTGGAATTAATATTTTTTGTGTAAGTCGAAAGTGTTTTTTTTTATCAGAGAATTATATATGGATATAAAAATAGTTGATAAAAGCTCTGGGTAATTGTTTTCTTATACGTTTAAAAGTTATGTTATTTTTTTTACCTTCGTCGGTACAAAACACAAGAGGAAAAATAGTTTATTTCCACTTTAAAGTAAGGTGCCCAGCGCATGTATCATGACATTCCGGGGTATGTGACACAAGACGGAAGACAGCAGGCAGCGGGCCCTAGAGACCAGGCCCAGGGGAGCCAGGCCGTGTTTTGGGTTCAGAGCACGCGCGCAGGCAGCCCCCGTGCCCTAGTTCCGGCCTCCCTCCCCTTGCAACACTGCCGCCAACCAACCGCCTCTATCACGGTACAGATAGCTTAGACAATACCATCAGCCGTATTCTGAACACAACTTTTACTTATTACATTGTTATTTCTATGCATTTAAAGTTATTTTCGTTGTCTTTTAATCGATAGGTAGCTACTAAATAAGGGTAGGTTTTCCAATTAATTATAAATTTGTGAGCTAATTTCTGACAGTAAACTCACCCAAAGTCGGTAGAGCATTAAATGCTTTCGTTTTATCAGCGTATTTAGATTTTGTCAACCTCAATGAAAACAGGTATGATGAAGTATTTTACACTCAAAATTAATATTTTTAGGACATCTGACTACCAAGAAGTCTAATAAATTAGTGTGTTTTAACTATTTAATTAAGTTTTTCTCTGAAAATTGTTCAATACGGGATCATTTAAAGATAAAAAATTTCTTTACAATATTGTTTGACAAAAAAAAAACCTTTTAATAAGGCATGGGGTTATCAAATAATAATGTGCCAAGAACAAAAAAACTCGGAATTAAATGGATATTTGAAATATGGAAGCCAAAATAGATATACTATATTAAAACCTCTTTCTCAATCTCATCGTTTGATTGTTCTTGTTGCTTCAAACAAACGATTTGCTGATATTATTTATGGTTAAGATTACCAAATTGATATTTTAAAAAGCTCTTCTTTTTATGATCTTCCCAGCTCAGACATTCACATAATTTTCTGTTCAAATATTACATTGTAGGCAGGTACCTACTTTATCGTTTGTCTGAACTTTTAACACAATCAGTTTTATTTTTAAAAATGACACTTAGATTCAAAGCAAATTCGACCAAAATTACGCAGGACGGACACACGAACGAAATTAGTATTTTTGATACTTGTTATTAAAATTTGATTAGTGCCATGTACTTTTCAAGTGATTTGTTTATGAAATGTCACTGCAAGGGGTATTTTCCCAAGCGAATCGAGAATAAGGATGTCGTAGCGATCCCGTTTCCGCCACACTTGGTCGCTATGAATGCGGCGGCGGTAACGGAGATAATTGACTGCGCCGCCCTTTGTGCCCAATTATTATCTAAAGCTGTCCCCCCGTCCCCTGTCCCTCTTTCCCTCTGCTCACACCCCCCCCCCCTCCCGACTGCTGGCCGACTCCGCACCGGCATCGCATCAATAGCCATTGCACAACACATCATACTACCTATCTTAATACTAACCTAATTCTATTTCGTATGAATTGAATTTGCATTCGAAAATTACTTTTATTTATTTATTATTTGAAACATTTACAAAGTGTTAACAATTATTACATTAATGATATTGCCGTTGGAATGTGCACAGATATTAACACTCCAATTTAAAATGTTCACAGCACGCGCAAAGGGATGTTAAGTTTAAAATTTACAAATCTTAGAAATTTTCTTTGAATTCTTTTAATATTATGGATATGAATTTTGTAGAAAGGCGACCAGACTATTGAGTTATGTTCGATTAGGCTTCTTACCGGGGATATGTACAACTATTTTACGATTCGTAAAGATTCAAAGTTTTTAATTGTTCTTAAAATAAATCCTTATATTTTCATACCCTTATTTACAGTTTGTTGATAATAAAATAATTATACATCTCTTCTCCATGACATCATGGTAGACAATTGATAATTCAGTTTTTAAAGTAGATTTTTTGCGAAGATATATACGGTCACATTCAATAGTATTGTACAGGCGACACATTCGTGACAGTGGATTGAAGTATGCAATATTGTTACTAAATATTAAGATGGAATATATTATGACTCCTTAAATTACATCTATTGGGAACTTTAATATGAATATTGCTCAGACAATGAGTGGTTAGGAACATATTATGAATAATTTTGTATAAAAATATTAAGTCAGTAATTGTCTTCTTTTTGACAGGGTTGTATAGTTAAAGTATTGGAATCGTTCCTCATTAGATTGGAGAAAGGCATTTTATCCAAGCTTGAATGATAACAGTCTTAGGATATTTTTTTGTACAGATTCAATAATTTTTGAATATTTCAAATAGTGTGGGTTCCAGATAACACTCCATAAATTACTTTTAATTTAATATGAATCCTTATATTTATTAGGGACTATATCTGGTCTTTCTGTTAAACAGTATGTGACTTTTAACATTATTCAAACTTAATTTAGAGGATTATTATTATAATACTTGATGCAGAATAATTGAATTGCGCGTGCTTATAGTGGTGAACAATATTCATCAGGATTTTGCACTTTACTGAAATTCGGGCACCAATCTCGCCTTTTCATCGTAAAAAAAAAGAAAAAACCAACATGTTCATCTAAAATCTTTAGTTAAATCATATAAAAAAATAAACATAACAAAAACCTGTTTAACTTACCTTATTAATTAGTAAACAAAATAAACGGATGACGTCTGATGTTTGAGTTTGCTTTGACGTTTTGTAATTCGCTAACAGGTGTCGCACGCATTGTTGCCATACCTACGTCGTTAATATGATGAAATATATATCGAACGTCATTTTAAAATGTTACTTCCGTCCAAAAAAGATCTGGGTTACTCGTCGTAATCCGCCTAAAGAAATTTTACTTCAAGAATCTTTTGAAATAATTTATTGTTTTTTTTTTTTTTGTAGAAAATACGTCAAGAATTCGATTTAAGATTGACAAATTTCCGGTAGAGCCTGGTTATACGATCTTAAATAGTTTCGTCGGAAAATATTAATATCTTGTTCGCAATAATACCACTTTCCCCACTTACTGTTGCTGGAGGCGAAGTTTACCGTCTGCCGGGGACAGCGTTTTAAAGTTATAGTTCACCCGCATTACAGTCACTTCGTGTATGGAAGTGTCAAATCGTTGACATGTTTGTAGAAACTTGCGATAACCGCCGCTTTTCTTTCCTCCGACAAATTATTATTTTGTCCCATTTTGAACGTTGCATATTTTATTGCAATTTCTGGTTGTGGAAATTATTTGTTCCTGTTCATTTTGATTTTGCTTCAAATAGCCTTATCAACTTTTCTGTTATTTCTTTGTTTACGTTTGGCTATCGGGAATATTGTAAATTTACGACATTTAGGCTATTGGCTGCTCGACCGGTTTCATACAGAACGTAATTTTGGATTTGAAGCCAAAATACCCAACCAAACTGAAAAATTATGTTTATCAAAAGGTATTGTCAAATATCTATCTCGGACAAGAGCTAACCATTTATTGGATAACCGACATATCTGCCATAGGTCACCCTATGTGGTTCGCTACGTTTGGTGACCTAGCAGGGGTGCCCGGGTTCATTGGGTGAGATTTATCTAGGTCTTGGCAACGGATATGTTTGCCCAGCTAATGCGTGGCAGGTATGATTGGGAGAGGCTGGTTGAGGGAGACCCTTTTGCCTCTCAACCCATCACCTTATACCGCAATGGGAGGGATGGATTCATACGTCTGTCATTCCTGGAGACATTGAACCCCAGATTCCTACCCACCCCTCACACCTTGTTCTTTCCCAGGACTTCTCCTCTCCTCCCTTTCCATTAAAAGACCCTCCACACAGCATCCCCAAAGATGATTTAGGCCCTTAGGATTTTTTTCTTTTGGGCCTCTTGTGTGGAGCTAATGTAAAAAT
Organism: Limnephilus auricula; assembly: GCA_951813805.1. NCBI lineage: Eukaryota > Metazoa > Arthropoda > Insecta > Trichoptera > Limnephilidae > Limnephilus > Limnephilus auricula. The sequence goes on from OX638396.1 coordinate 6,656,915, forward strand.
AGAAAAAAAGCATTGGTCTAATGTGGTTCTTTATCTCGTTTATCCGAAACTATTGTTCAAATCTAAAGAGAAAAGGATTATTTCCACGTTTCATACACTTTGCAGATAAATAAATTTCCCAACACACATTCTCAGATCCCATCAGCGTCTACCTGGCTAATTCCGGTCACGCTCTGTTCGGTTTTCCTTCGGGTGTGTCCGGTTCTGTTTTATTATTTCCACAAATGGCGCACAGACACAATAGTTTAGTTGGCGCGGGCGGTGGGCGGTGGGCGGTGTGGGGGATCTTCGGGGATTCCTTCCCACCGCCACCTCTAGGCCCTGGTAGCCTGATCCCCGCCCCGGCGTGTTTACCCCTGGACCCGAACTCGCCTTTGCGGCTGATTTCATTAAAAAGTTGGCCTCTTCGGTCACCAGGCTCATTCATAGTCTTTGTTTGGTTGGTTAATTAAACATAATGCTTGGTCGATTTATTAATGGATTTGGATCCTTTCGGTAGAAACTTTCCAAATTTTCCTTCCGGGTTGAAAAATTAAAGTTTTTAAATTTATACTTTAAAGTCTATTTAATAGCGAACTCACCGCTTCTCGTTTGTAGCTAGATTTCAATTTCTTTATAGAGGTTTCTTTTCAGTCATAACTACTTGTTTTGAACTTACGAAACTTTGGTGTTTAAACTCCACCAACGCTATAAATGCGTTATTTCTTTGCACTGGGGTGGTACCTCAAGTTCTAACGATGGTGCATACTCTGCCAACATGCTTGCATAATACTTATTAATGCAAAATTGGCTAACTTTAAAGGTTATTTTATTGATTTATTTTTACCCGGCTGTTTCGAAAACGTTAAATTAAAAAACTAACCTAAATTAATTGGAGTTTTTTTTGTTCATAAACAATATAGACTGACCAAAATTTCCAAATTCAAACTTGATCGCAATTGCCAACATTTTACTGCAGAAATGTCAATATCCCACCCACTTGTTTTAACATAACTTTCCGTCTTAAGAGAAAGTTCATATTGCTTGCAACCACTCCAGAAGCAACACTTGAAAGTGTATCGCTAAGTTCGCGGTGTTACCACGCTCGTTTACTCGCTCGGGCTTCAATCACAGCTCCATGGTGCTGGATGCTGGAATCTTGAATCCTCCACCTAGTCGAGGTGTCTGGAAGTGAGTTGTGGGGGCGGCGCAGTGCCGCATCTCAAACGTAACATAAATCTTCCCTTACCGCCCCCCGCATTCCTGAATACAGAACGGGGTAAATGGCTCACCTGAAAATGATTTGCCGGGAGATGTGACGCGGCGGTCGCAACGGGTTTTCCTCCCGAGCTTGCCACGAGCTCAGGTATCGCGGGAGACGTTACTCTAAATTATTGCTACGGAACTCCCGGAATAAATGGAAAGCGCTTTTCAAATAATTTTCTTACCTCATTTTTCAAGATACACGTGGGAGTTTCAAAGGAGTGAATATAATATTACGAGTTCTAAATTTGGCATATATGATTTCAACTTGCCGTGAAAATGTATTTCCTGTATTTATTATACAACTTCGGTTTAAGTATCACATTTAACGTTTAAAAAATATGAATCATTCAGAATTTATCTAAATTATAATGTTTATGGATGGCATCATTTTAATGCAAAAGCTTTATAATTTATGGGTCATTATTTTTTATCTCCAATATGGTTCTCTTCCCACGCAATACATGCACATTGTTGAAAGACCTCCCAGTGTCGCATAGTGTTCTAATAATGGACCCAATTGCTCAATATTTGTAGCGCCCAAGGCCTATGATAACATTAGGGCTAACAACGAAAATACAGCAATCATATAAAAAAAAATTGATCAAAATGGTTAGATATAATAAATCTGCATTCTATTTTAAACAGTAATCTTCAAATGTATGAAAGCATTTTAAGCGAAATCATAAAGAAAACTGAAAAAAAGGTTTTTTATGTTTGTTCGCAAATTTAATAATAATCGAGGTTGGTTTAGACTGATTCGCTTAAACAGCAAATTAAGTTATTAAAACTAACTTAACTTTTGTAAGCAATAATACAAACATACCTCATTGGTGCGACAGTCCTTGGAGGATCTTGGCCGCCTCTACTCCAGCCTGTCTAATGTTTGTTTCTTTCAGTTCCTTATACCTAAGACTGCGGTTTATTGGCTCCAAAACATCCAACCATTTAAGTACAGGCTTTTCTACTCTTTGCACAGCACGTTCACTATCTCTGTGATGGTCGATTTTCTTCTATTCTTGTTAGGTGTCCCAGTAAAAATACTAATATAATGTTTATTTTGTTGTTTGTTACAGATTGGGCCGGCGACCATGACCGGGTACGACGGCAACTGTCCGTGTCCTCGGACTCGAAGCTGCTGGACGAGGATATCCGGGAGGAGGCGCGCGTCATCCTGCGGCCCAAGAAACCGCCCAGGCCCAAGTCGGAGGTGTTCCTCAACAACCCGCACCCCAGGCGGACCAAGCGGTTTAGCGCCTTTGGGGTGAGTACCTACCTAAATTCCACCTTCCACTCTTGTAAAGTTCCAGAGTCGTACCTATAGCTCAATGATTAGAGCAGTTGCCCGAGTACCTTCGAGCTCAAATTCCGGTCGCGTCTATGTTAAACATTCTCTCTTTTTTAGTAAAAAGTTGTTTGTATAAAATTTCATAGAATTATCATTGAAGAAGATATACAAATATTTGTGTAGAAATAATCAGATTCCATTCTCGACCACAGCCTTTATCGAAAACAAGCGCCCGCCCTCGATGGGTTTCTCACCTTATCTTAGATAGTTTGTTTTTATGAACCAGATGGTCGGGTCCCTGGTTTTATAAGAGTTTTATGTCTAAATTTGTTCAAAGTTCAAGTTACGTGTCATCGACTTGTCTCGTGTCTCGACTTAAGCCGAGAAAGGCGTCTCCGCCTTTTAAAATTTGTCCTTCCGATGGTATTTAATAGTGATAACTTTAAATAGTGAGTGGGTGTTATTTGTGGGCCTTTACTCGATATTTTATAATTAAGTTAATAATTATTTTTTTCATCCGAACAGGCATGATTTCCAGCTTTTAGAGTACATAGTTTAGTTTATTTAGCGCACTTGAAGTGAAAAACACAAAACTGCGCTATACAAATGTTACGTTATTATTATTATAGTTGTTAATTTAACTATTATTATAGAATTTACACAAATTGTTTTGATCAAAAATTTGTCAATTTGTATTATCATATTTAATTTATTTTTATGTTCGTTTTTCTAAGGATATGCACAGCTTTTCAGCCTCTATGGACTGCACGCCACTGATCATGATAGAATTGCTGAAATTACTTACTTGATTGTTCTTACAAATTGCGATCGTATCTTTAAAGCACACAAATGCACGATGTACAAACACTTAAAACAACAATTAAATGAGAGTGTTAGGGGAACAATTAAATGTAGGTAATTAATAAATTGTTAGGAAGAAGGCTTAACTTGTTATTCAAAATGGGTGAGTGGAATTGAAGGAGAATGAACGCAGCCGTGGCAGGAGAACAGTTATTTCTTCCACCGAGTGAATAATAAATTTCTTATCCTTGTGAAAGTTAAACACAAAAATAAATTATAATTAATATTAAATATCCCCGTTAAACACAAAAATACTATAATATTTATCAAGAGGTTAGCAATTTTGTAACCGTACTGGCAGATATTTAGTGGTCTTGAAAATAAATCCTTTACCAGTTCCTGAAGTTCCGTTTGCAATGGCTAGTGTTCACTTTATACTTTATACAGCAATCGGAAAACTTCGTGGCGGTGAATAAATTGCATTACAATAGTATTTTATGTGAATAAGATAATGCTTCTAGATCTAAAGCATATAAGTTGAATTGTTCGCCAGATGATAAATTCTCCTTTGGACAAATGTTGGTTTTCTTCAAATCTAATATGCCACCTCTAAGACTTTATCTGAAATTTATCATTGTTTAGCAACACTATAGATTTAAGAGTGAAATACGAAATAGCCCATCTGCGGCGGCATGCCTTTGGAGTTGTAATAATTTATTTAGGGCAAACGACAAACATCCCCGTAACAAAAACGTATCTACTCTGCGCCGGGAAACTTGGGCCTTTTCTTCTCAACAACGAGATGTATTGTGTTCATTTTTCTGCAACGGCCTCTGCGCCTTTGAGAAATCATTTATTGTTATTTGGGCCTTTTTACCCAGAAAATATGACGAAAATATTCAGAGTTTAGGGAAAAGGTTACATTTTTCTTCATAACGTTTACTTTCTCTTTGTTACTTTTATCATAATTTATTTATTTATGTATACATCTACCTATAATAATAGCGAGTTGCAATCAATTTTATAAATCCCGAACCTTACGCTATGAACCGTGTTAAATGTTTAATATTTCTTCGTTTTCTTAGGTTAATACGCTCAATAAATCTTCTTGAACGGGTTCTTTACGCCACAAATAAAGTCTAGTGATTAATTCAAATACATATCCTAAATCCACAGAAATAGCTTTTATTAACATGCTTTTTTCCTTTCAAGTCCATTGGGATAAAGAGCAGTCTATAAAATGTCTACATCGGACGTAAAAGGACATTACATTACCAATAAATAACCATGATATATATATATATATATATATATACAATTTTATGAACCCAGTTACATTTTATTAGAACGACGCGTGATAAAACTATTCCGTTTGCAGCAGACGGGACTCGGACCCACCCGTCCCGTTGGCGGCATGTATCTTTTCTCTGGAGGTTTTTTCAATATGGATGAGTGTTTCAGCCTAATAATTATTGCTTATAATAATTGTTACCCTTTGTGCTATTCATAAAATCTTGTCTTAAACATTAGTTTATCAATTGAAAATAATGATATATATAGCTATACATCATTTATTTAGATAATACTACAAAATATACCTATGTAGTTTTTCTTTAACTTTCTCGTTTTTTATGTACCTACATGTTATTTGTTTATGTTGAAAGTTATTAATGGGTTTTCCACCAAACCGGTATATTTTTTTTCCATAATGATCTGTTCCTGTCTAAAATACAATATTCCCAGCTCTAACAGCCCGCGCAAAGTGTTCGTTAGGGAAATGATGGTGGTACACCTCGCTGACTAATATTAAGTAACCGGCGATCCAATTAGATGTAAAAACGTTTCCTTTCTCCTTAAATCCGACGAAGAAAAATATTTTAGGACCCGCTGCTCTGTCAAAAGCAGTCGCGCAAATCGAAATTGTGTAATAACGTTATATTTAAAATATGTACGTTTATATATTTTGGGTCGAATAAGTGGTGTACTTACATAAAATATTAATTTAAATTGTTAAAAATTTTTTTATTTTTTTTTATTGGGTTCTTACCTACAGGAAAGCAATATTGCTAAACAGCCAAAATTATACACCCAAGTAAAACATTTTGTAATTTCTGTACAAGTTGTTTAAAACAAGTGGTAATAATACTGTCATTCGTTTTTACTTTTGTATTTAAGATGCTCTCTTGTATTATGTAGATGGGTATATTATATTATTTCTACTGTTGAATATAGTGATGATTAGACATCGGATTATATGCACTAACAAAGTGCCAAAATATGCATGCAAATATGCACTAAAAAAGGCCGAAATATGCATTAAAAACTTTTGATATGCCCAAAATATGCACAATGCAAAATCAATTAACCATTTTTTTTTATATATTTTAATTAAAGACGGTACAAAAACAGCGAAATATTCTTAAAATTATGCATAGTTTTTGTGACAATATACACATAAGTATTTTTCCAAATTTTCGGTCGCAAATTTGTGACGTTTGCCACCCAGTATTAATTTGTACGCCGAAAACGAGCGTCAACTGACGTCACTGGACAAAATTCAAAATTTGACGCCATTTCTGGAGAGATACCTGTTTAGGCAGGGTATGGACCTGTGCCGTTGATGTAGGCAATGTTCTTCATGTCTTCAAAGCTCGGGTTTTTAAGCAAAATAGCGTCTAACTTTTTACGAATCTTTTCTGATATTAAATTAGGAAGGGCGTTGGCAAGTTCGATCATTGTTTCCAGTATTTCTATTGATTTAAATAGGGGAAGGTTTTTTGTTTCCAATTATTCTGGGACCTGGTAACTTGTGGAAATTGTTGAGATGAGGGCGATATTATGTTTAATGGGTGCGTCTTCAAATGCTAGCTTGCTCGACTGAATTGCAATGGCCTCAGAACTGTCAAATTGATCATCGAACGAAATATGCACGATTGGGAAAAAATGCTAAAATATGCATAAACGCCATAATTATATGCATTTATAAAATCATATATAAAATCCGATGTCTAGTGATGAAGAAGCGCCCTTGGCGCCCAATCGTAGACACTACGCTGCTCTGTGAAAACCAAAAACAAAGCAATTCGTTGTTCCTTTATGAAATGTTTTTCATGAATATAATTAGGAATGAAATTAATTATTTCTTGAAATTAATTATTTACCGGGGTTAACCCCTTTCTATACCGGCAAAATATTAAAGTCATAATCGTGTCTTTGAAAAGGAAAACTTTTCTGGCATTCACTGAAAGATTTCAGCTTAGCGGAGACTTCCGGAAACCATTCAGACGCCGGCTTTTTGTTGATTTACTTCGCTTTGAACAAAACCTTAAACCGGTAAGATATCACCTAGTCGTGGTCATAATATACAACCATCAACCATTCGAGAAAATATACCTTTAAAAGGAAAAATACTTGGTTACTTTATTATTAACAACGCATTAATAAATAGACTGTTATAACTTTGAATTGAAAAATTGGTAACGTTGACGATAACGTATTATTATTTATGTTAGATCAGGTTCCCGAGAGATTTCTGAAATCCGGGTTTTAGATTCACAGAATTCATTAATAATGTGTTTGTAAGCCTGAGGATCCTACGATGTGTTTATAGTTTTATCCAAGTAAATTTATTCAACAGCGTGTCTGGTTGCCGCTTCCGAACTCGATCCGTACTCGGAACGGTTAACGGATGGGAGGCTGTAATTTCAAGACTGATTTATTTTGCAAAATATAAATGTTATCTTTAAGGTAGCTTCAAGTTATTTTCATAAAACACCAGAAATCCCTAGCGTTGCCCGTGCTCTTCGCAAAGTTTTTCGAAATTTAAAGTATATATATAGTGACCTTCCTTTTGTTTTGGAGGTCAAGTGTGCAAAATCTCATCTATCTCGGAATAAAACTTTAGATTTGAGTAAAAATTAAATCCACACCACCCGCCCGCGTATTTCCAAAACATATAACGGTTCAGACAAGGCGGTGTCTGAAATGGGTTAGGTTTTGTTGTACAAAATCAGCTTACAAAACCTATACCGTTTCAGACACCAACGCGCTTTGTTGCTCTATCATGCTTCGTGTTTCAGTGACTGTGACAAACGTACTTATTATGTAGTAGCTTTTGTTGGTGCATTTGCTTTGTAATATACTCGTATTTTTTAATATTAATGTCACTGAAACAGAAGCATGATATAGCAACAGAGCGCGTTGGTGACTGAAACTGTATAGGTTTTGTAAGCTGATTTTGTACAATAAAACCTAACCCATTTCAGACACCTCCTTGTCTGAACCGTTGTAGGTTTTAGAAATACGCGGGCGGGTGGCGTGGATTTGAATCAATGAGCTCAGAAGGATCAATGTGGATTCTGGTGACCGGACAATTCAGAAACATGCAACTTCAACACCTCATTCGAAAAGTCATTTAGTGATGAAAAAATTGGTTAAATAGGTTACGTTTGGTTAGGTTATGGTCTATTTTTTGTCCATAACTGTATGATGACTTTGCAAAGGGGTGTTGAAATGCCACTTTGATGAAAAATCATCACTCAGTGATGAAAAAATTGGTTAAATAGGTTACGTTTGGTTAGGTTATGGTCTATTTTTTGTCCATAACTGTATGATGACTTTGCAAAGGGGTTTTGAAATGCCACTTTGTTGAGTTGTCGTGGAACTGTGGATACCGCGTAATGTACTATCCGAGATTACGTTGCATAAAATATATAGTTCCTTGAAAGCCGTATCAAACAAGCCAAGCCAAATGCAAAACCGTATCGTCATGTGTATTAAATCAGCTGTGTAATGTCCTCTCAATGACACTCGGGTTTGTTGGTTTCTGTGAGAATACAAGACTCTCTATCTTTTGATAGCAGAATGTTCCAAAATACAAGCAATGTATTTGTAAATAAATTAACCTATATAGGGTGTCACAGGACTTTTCTGACTGATTTTTTCCAGCAATTATTACTGAGTTAATTTGGTGTGTGTATGTACTCAAGACACCCTCCATTTCCTTCAGTACAGATTTTACAGTCAGGGATGGTGCGATTCTCAAGCTTTTAGCTGACTGGACAGATACCCTACCCAGTGGCGAGAAGCGAAATAAATTCTCATTAAAAAAATTATCAATAGTTCGAAATGTCGTCATGTTTTTATTCCAATTAAGCATAGGATTCGCTTTAAAGTCTGTTGGAAATATGTTGTTGTATATTCCTAGTACAGAAACTGAAAAGGCAAAACAAAGGATTCTGATAAAATTGAAGCGATCATTAAACCGCCCTGAAATATTTTCCTCGCGTCTTTTATTCCTTATCTCTTTAATCCTAGTGTTGTCTTCCTTTCCGTTCGGCCGACCTGCCGCACATTACCACAAATCACAATTTAACGATAAAGCTTTTCGGGAACCTTTCCCACCTTTACTCTCTCTCCGGTTTTATCTGTTACGTTAAAGGGTTTCTGGCCGCGATGGCCTTGCCCGGGACAAGTAACGCGGTACGGCTGCGCCCTCACACTTCCCACGGTTCCTAGTATCTGTACATACGAATTCTTTATGGAAAGGCGGTTTAGGATGGGATTTATGCTAAACACCCTGAGAAAAAAGTACTGAACACATTTTATTACGTCATATGTAAAAAATACGACTGACACGGAAAACACAGTTTTTTATTTAAATATTTTCATGATACATAACTGAACCTAACCATCACGCAATTTCACTGTAGGTGTTGGCAGATAGGGTATCTGTTTCGGCGTCCATTCTTTTATTGAGATTCATACATAGGTAGGTACTATTCTCTGATATATAAATGATCTGACTAAAAGTATTTGATCTACTTGATGGCGCTATGTCTTTTTGAGAGGTCCCCTTCACTTGCACTTCTTGTCTCCCCACACTCCTTTCTCCGTCCATGCGCTTCCATGTCCAAAATATATTCTGCACATAATCTTTATCTCATTTAATACATCATATCCTGACTCGTAATAATGGTTGTACATTATTTTAACACACATAGATTTAATGGCGTAGAAATTATACCCCTGAGTTGAATACTTTCTACTCCATTAAATCTAATTTAATTTTTGCCTGTTCCCGACTCCTTCGATCAGGCACTTTTACCATATTTTTTCCACGCCATCTGCTGACGTAACTTTTCATTTTGTATACTGAAACGTTCCAGCGTAAAATACCTTGTTTGATTTATTTTTTCTTAATTTTCCTCTTGTTTTCACAAGCAAAGGAAAACAAATTCACGTATAGTAAGGATACGCGAGAATATCTCAGCCATATCTATTCAATCATGGGGCCTGTTTACCTGCCGAGGATTAGTTTAACCCATTCAGACCCCTTGAGCACAATTATGCACACTAACTTCAAAGCATAATATAAGGAGTAATTTTAAGTATTTTAAATGTTCCGCCTGTTTGTATTAAACAAGCAACATTATTTCTACCTAAAAAATTTACCAGTGGAGTTATCTTACCCGCAAAAGTTATAAATATCGGTTCTTTAGAAAAGTGCGATGAACCGTTTGACAGGAGTGCTGGTAGGTACATTTTGTTTTCATTGTTTTTATTAAAATTTCAAAATTATTTCATAAAAGAAGTATGCAGAAGCAATTCTAAAATGTTAATAACTATTATGTATAAATTGAAAATGTAAATAGTTAAATAAATAAGCGTATGGAAGTGTTTGAATTTTGATGTGCAGAATTATGCCCAATCAGTCTCTATGACACCTTTACATGATGTATACAAAATGTTGTACTAATTTCTTTGTGATTTGGATAACTTACGTTATGTTGTTAATTTTAGGAAAAATGTATAACTCTATGAACAAAGAAGATTTGGAGGTGATTTTAGGATTGTTGGAGAATTATTCTGACTCAGACGTTAGTGATGATGATAATTTTTACGTAGAAGCTGAACGTTTCCAGGCGAGTTTTTTGGAAGGTGAAACTTCGACTTCTACAAAACAAGTTAGAAGAGGTGCAGATAAAATTTCTCCAGATGCTATCAGAGGCATTATGAAGATATTGCATTTTAAAAATATAAACCATTGGATATCAGGAAAAAAAATAATATGAAGGGTCGAAGGAGAATTTTTTTTTACATATTTTCTAAAAAAAAGTTGCATTGCATGTTACTTTTGAAAATGGGGAGGACGACTATATTGGGCCTGCAATGCATTGTTTTTTAGGTATATTAATGAAAGTGAACAAACAGACATTTATGCCCTGCAAATTGGCAAACGTAATTTTAACCCAACGAAATAAAATCACTTATCAGGCTGCATATACTGTATAGGTACATAAGCTGTATTGGAACCTTAAATTTTCCAAGAGTTTAATTGTGTTGGAAAAGGCTCTTGGTGCAAATTTATTTCTGGATACGATGATCTGGGACAGATTTTTTCAACAATAAAACAATCTGAATTTATTAAATAATTTGGAATGACACACTCGTTTTCCGATAAACTTGCAAAAGTGCATACAATGCCATCATTGCATTGCATGTTAAACAGAACACGTTTCTGGAATTAAAGCCAAATATTATGTATCGATGAACAAATGGTGCCTTTCAGAGAAAAGAAGGAAGATGAGCCTTGCAGAACCATTAGTAAAGGCGGGTAAAAATAAAGCATTCAAAAGAAAGTCCGGACGTCCAAAATATCCAGATACGAGGGAACCTGCACCAGAAGAAAAAAAGTTAGTGAAGAAGTTCGACCTAACGCAGACGTTCGACATGATAAGGTTGGCCATATGCCCCATCTTGACCTAAGAAAGCGATGCAAAAAAAACTCTCGCAATCAAAAAATATTTTTTTGTGATAAATGCAAAATTCATTTATGTATAAAAAAGGACAAAATTTCATATCATGGAAATACTTAAAATAAACTTCAAATATTTAGGTTCGCAACTGTTCATAAGAATTTCTATATTTCATTAATAATCGTTGAAAATTTTCTATTCAAAACCGATCCAACAACATTCTCCTTTCAGTGATCTGTGACCGTTGAGACCTGTTGGGCATAATTATGCACATGTTCAATTTCCTAATAAACAAAACTAAAAAAATATTAAAAAAAAATTTCGTGTTATTAAAACCACAATAGAGCCTAATCCACTCTTAAATATTTTTTTTCTCCCTTAACAATAATTCAGGTCTGAATGGGTTAAATAAATTTTCTCATCGGGTTCTCACTTCCCAGCAACAACAGGGTTTCGAACATCCCCACCTGCCGGTGCTTAATATGGGCCACCATTACACCCTCTCCCCCTCCCCCGTTAGTGGGCTATATTGTTATACGCCTCGGCTTGGGGTTAATTCTTACGGCATTGTTATGGCCATCATCACTTACACTAATCCACCCTAATAGCACCTGTTTCGCTGTTTTAATTAACCTATTTTGGTCCAAGTATTTTAGTGCCGTGTCCTGGCTGGTTTGATTGCTCGTGATTTTTTTTAATACTTGTCTTATTTTAAACATAAAGTGCACAGTGATATTGTGTTTTTTTGTACTCGACAAATACCAAATCACCCCCCTTTCAAATGTTACCCCTTTCACGTTTTATTTTGTTTTTACTTGTGTTAATCACATTTCTCGACCACCACAACACGGGCATTTGCCTTGCGTGGTGGTTGTAAAATCCACAAATTACGTAATTAAAAGCAATGAATAACGAGAAAAAGAAACATTCTTAACGAAAAATAAATACTACGTAACATACTATGGAACAACAACACGGAAAAGTTATTAGCATTGTTTAACATTTTGAATTTTTATTCGTAGGAGGATTTTTTTAATTTTATTTAATATTTATAGTTTTTTTTAACAATTTTTTATACATGTTAAAATATGTTAAAATATAATGTTAAAATAGTACATAAGAATAGCTTTTCCTCACCATAAAGAGACGAGGCTCTTGTGTTTGGTGAGGGAATTTTAGTTCAATTATATAATATTATGACAGTTAATAATACAATATGGCAAAAACAAGTGATAATTAAGAATATGCAAGATTTATTAAAAACGGAAAGAAATATTAATAATAGTGAGATATGGACTCTTTCAGTAGTTTTAGGTATATTTTTAATTTTTGCTGAAATTCCTGAATATTTTCGATAACTTTTAGTTATAATGGTAGTTTGTTATAATATGTTATGTATAGATAGAGATAAGTATTTATATAGGTGATATTAGATATTTTGGACACGAAGAGCGAATTCCCGAGTAAAAAGTGTTAATAGTATGTAGGATATAACGCGTAAGTTTATTAGCTACTTTGATCATATCAGGATTGGGAATGAGATGAGATGATGCACGGGTGTTTTTTTTTTTTTTACGTTAGGTCCACACAGGAGGCCCTGAGGAAAATAATTTCCCTCAGGGCCTATGTCATCTTTGGGGATGCTGTGTGGAGGGTATTTTTAAGGAAATGAAGGAGATGAAGTTCTGGGAAGGAAAAGGGTATGAGGGTTGGGTAGGAATCTGGGGTTCAGTGTGTCTAGATCATCCGTCGTCAAGACCTAGATAAACCTTACCCCATGAACCCGGGCACCCCTGCTAAGTCACCAAACGTAGCGAACCACTTGGGGTGACCTATGGCAGAGGTGTTGGTTATCCAATAAATGGTTTCCGGGGCGGCGGTACCCATTCCCGCCTCCCGAAAAATAAAGAAGGAGATTTTTGTGGCGAACAATTCTTCTCCTGCCTACGTGGGAAGGCGTTATAATTAGCTTTGTATTTATTGTTCCATCCCATTGTAATAATTTAACTGGAAAACGAAAATTACAGAAAAAATGACTAGAGCTTTGTGAGAATTAAATGAAATTTGTTCAAAGCAAATATTTCATCCCTTAAATTTTACGTCAATTAAATATTATTCATATCTCCCTTTTCTACGGGTACATTTTTTCAAACAGCTGCCTTAAGGCCATTCGCCCGCGAGTCGAGCGCATCAATTGATCTGTTTCCGGGAAATTGTTTGGAAAATCGCTCGGAAAATTGACCCACAATCACGCGCGGCGGAGCTGCGATCGCCCGCGATAACCACCGTAGCACCGTAGAAGTACAGGGTGTCGACAAAATCTGGAAATCATAAAATGAAACTTAACATTTTAATTATTATGGCAACTAATGTGAGGTTGTCTTACATTTCTCACGTGTCGACTTGTGAAGTTAAACATGTAGTATTTTTTGTGGTTAATACTAAAAGTGCTTGTATTCTTCGACGTTTTTTTTATTTATTTTCATTTTGATCTAACTTAATAAATGGCTTATTTGAATTTCTCACGTGTTAAAAAATAAAAACGTATACGAATATTGATTTTTTTCTGTTTGTACACCGTCTGCTATTGATGTTAAAATATTTGCTACCATAGTGCTTTTTTAATGATAAATTATATTTCCTTTCAACTATCTTAGTGTTCGTTCGCAAACGCCCTCCATTTGTGTCTTCTTTATTTTTACAGACTTTCAGCTGGAAAGTTTCTGTCGGGGAAGCAAAGGCTTCTCGACTGGGGTTTGTACGGAGTGAAATTGATAATTCCAGGCGACTCGTTTTAATAAAACATTGGCGGAATTAGCGGCGCCGGTTTTAATTTTCATTCAATTTAAAAGAGACGTGTCTCTGATTCAATTCATCAATTTTAATTATGGACAGCCGGCAGTTTGAAAAAGTTATTTTTAATGTGAATATCTGAGAGGATTTTTTAATACTGTGTCTATTTAACCATTTAAATATAATATGCTTTTGTCTTATATCATTATAATATATATTGGTTAATTTGAAGTTTATACTACTATAAGACATATTGAAAACCTTTTTTGTCGTTACTTACTTTTTTAGGCAAACTTTTGACTTTGCAAAAACTCGTTGAGTGGTAAAATCTGCCATAATTAAATTTGCACAGCACTTTCTGTCTAGATTCTGCTTTCACCGCGCAACGTCATTGCCATGAGGAGCATTGAGTTTTGAAATATCATTAAACTGAATATACTAATATATTTTCCAAAAAAATGTACATGAGTCCTTGCTTTTTGTTTTGTTTTCTATGTTTTTACAAAAAGAAAATATTTGGAAAATATATTTGGAAAGTTAGTTTAATTCGGATGAAGTCGGATTTTTGAAGCCGAAATTTAAGACAAAATTACTTTTTTTTTATTATTCCGCCAGGACCAGCCAAATCAGTTATATAAATGTTTGAACAACTCCGCTGTTTGGGCGCTAGTTTTTAACTTAATATTAAAATAACACGCTCTTTTTGTTTTCACTGGGAGCCCCAAGTGACCTTGTGACCACTTTTTATGACAACCAGGTTTAAAAAGTGTAATGCTTTGTGATTCTACCCCACTGAACAACACACTCTGAATTAAATATAAATAATGCTGCTTTATAAACGAACAGAAGTTAACGTTACTTACTTTTTCCGTCACGAGTGTATAGTGAAATCATGAATATTTTATTTTTATGTGACATCGCACTAGGCTGTAACTGCCTACAAACGGAGGAACTATGGTGTCCTCATTTTGGAAACTTTTGAGGCTTGAGGAAGGGGAATGTTAGAAGTCCTGTTTTTTCAGATCCGATCACTTTACATATTTATGAAGAATGAAGACTTTATGTCTAATTTTTTTGCATGATTGTCTCACAAGAGACCCCATTTCCATTTTTTGGAAAGCTGTGAGACTGAAGGAAGTCCAAGAGGGGGAGATAAATGGATTACAGGAATTCTGAACTGTTTACCAAACAAAATTAAAACAATCAGTACAAGGTCTCACAAAGATGCCGAGTATCTTCCTCTACAAAACGAGGTTCATTTATGCGAAATGTTTTCGTTGGTTTATAAATACATATACACCATAATATGGATTGTATCAATAGAATTAATTTACCCACGACTAGTACCGCGTTCTATTATTTTCAGAGACAATTCGTGAATGTATAATGAAAATATATGTTAGGTTTGTTTTCAGCATTATTAATTGTAATGAGAATGAGTGACTTATTTAACCCAATAAATATGAACTTTCCTCTTCTCTAGTGCGGCACAATGCCCTGTACATTACACAATGCTTAGTATGTCTGGCGCGTCAATTGAGGAAAGTGACATTGTTTGAGCGCATTCCTCCGCGGGAGCATTCCCCCCATCCTCCCAGCTCCCAGCGCTCATATCGCCATCTAAATACATTATGTCACCGTTGAATAATACTTCCCGCCCTCGGACATGTGAATCACTCTAAAGATCGTCCGTCTAAATTATTTTTAATGATAATACCAGCGGCATGATTCATTGCCCCCGCCATCTGCCATGCGGCTTTATGGTGTGTCTCACTGACCAGAAAATACCTAGAAGTGTGGTCCGTAACTTATTCTATACCGATTTTCATAATAACTTTTGACTTTAACTCCACAGCTAATGAAATTGATTATTTTTATTTAAGTATTTAAACCAGCAGGGCTGGAGGAATAGTTCAATCCCAGTCTATCATATTACATCAGATACATTGAGAGAACAAATCAAAATAATAAAAAATAAAACTGAAGTGAAAAACATAACAGACCTATTGATAATAACATCATGTATAATATATATATGTATGCCAAATTAAATTAATTAACATAAATGTTAAAGGATCTTTCATCACAAATCGCCTCATCATCTGCATCCATTGCTCATTTAGTGGAGAGCTGATCCACTCAGATGATATTGGTTGACTTCCTTGTCCTGCTCCAGAAACTGGCTGGTCGATGGCGAAGTAGGACGGAGAATGAGAAAACCCTCCCTTCGGTGAACATCGTGGAGGCACTGCAGAACCTTGGAAGTTTCTTGTATGAATTATTGTAGCACACTTTCAGCTTGTCCCATTGCTTTGCTGGGTATATTTAAGAAAGAATTTTGATATTTTAATATATTTCCGCAAATAACTCCTACAGGAGTCAGGATAAGGAAACCTTTAGCTTTACCGAAAGGCGTCTGTCGGTTCTTCTCTTCAGTGGTGTGCGGCCACTGGTCGTGCGTCGTGCGGTCACGGACACTCGAGGGAAGGCTTAGTCACTGAGTTTGTTATTCCCTTTACTCCGTGGTTGTTTATCAAAACAATGTGTATCCTTTTCTGATTACGTTTCGTTGCACAAGGAAATGAATGAGTAATATAATTCATACTGGATGCGTACTCACAAAACTTTGCTTCTAATAAATATCTATAGTCAGGCAGTATTCTATATATGAATATATTTTTTTGTTTTTGGTATCTACGGCAAAGTTTATACACGATGTAAATATAAAGCATAATATAAGAAAAATGTCACAATTTTCATAGTCTTCCTCACTAGTTTTAATATGGTATGTATTAAATGTAATCTCTAGTTGTCTTTACATTTTCTTCATAATGTTTGCAAGTTGATTATCACTCTGTTCTCTCAGCCATGTTTTTACTTTAGTTTTTAATAAATTAGTTTCTGTTATTTTTTATTTCATTTTGTAGGGCATTATGATAGTTTCGCAACATGCAATTTAATATTTATCTATCCAAAAGATATATGCAAATTAGGAATAACTAGTTTATTTTGGCTTATTGCCCTTTTTGAGTACACGCAAAATAGTGTGAAATATTAGAGTATATGTTATAAAATATTGAAATATAGAGTATTAAGTTAAAAAAAAAAAAAAAACTAGAATAAAGTTTTATTATATTTCTGTAGTTGATTTGGTGTAGAATCAGATACGCGTTACAACCAAAATTGCTCGTATCACAAAACTGCTGACACTTTCAAAGCATCTTCAAAGCACTTTCAAAGATCATCCAAGGGCACAAATTAATTTCGCCACCAAAATTAAATCCCCTTGTTGTGAGTACTTAAATATATTTATCACAACAGCTCGATTAATTGCGCTACTTATATTAGTCGTGCATTATAATTATTTGATATTCTTATATAGCGCCAGTTACATACTGAATCACACCGAGGACCCTTTACATTGATGTTATTGTATATGATGTAATGCTAGTAACCAGTGCCCTTGAGGTGATTTTTCACAAGAACGGCGCTTTATGAGCCAGCCAAATATTATCAACATTGGTATTTAATTCATATAATTGGGACGTGTTTCGTTAAATTATTTATTCAAAAGAGATGTGTCGGCCGCATCACTTAGCTTTTACACTACTTTTGTACGTGGTGTATACATTTTAAAAATACAGTATCTACACTTTTATTTTATTTTCTGGTACGACCTAAAATACGTTGTAACACTCTATTTGTTTTCCTTGTCGACGTCTTCCTTCGGTGGTGAGATGTTGTCGGAAACGCGCGTCCAGTCTGTTTGTTTTGACTTTCCCGAGATAATTATTGTCGACTGTGTTTTGTCAGTTTGCTAAACCCTGCTTCCGCAGACCCGCCATAAAATAGAGCAAAATACTCGGAATTGCTGCCATTACCAATAACCTTTGTTAACGAACATTTATATTTTATAAAATAATTATTGTAAACCCGTATCCTGCAAAAAAGTTAAGCAGATTATAATGTTAATAATATGTAGATGTCACATTTAAGGTACCTATTATTCTTGTTTGCAATATTTACTAGTGATCATATTTATCCGAAAGAAACGCTATAATTTTAGTCTCTGATTTAATCTTCCTCTGTAAAAAAACCTTTTACATACATTATTTGAAAGTATTTAACTAATAGTTAAGTATTTTTATTTTATTTTTAACTTTTTAACTTAAAGAGTTAAACCTCAAATTATAATATTTTAATTAATGAAGATAATATTAGCGAAAGTAAATCGAAAATCCGAAACAGAAAAATCAGAAAAAGATACGGATACATCTGGGACTCGAACCCAGGTCCTCCGGCAATCCGGGCCGACGCGGAAAATAATGTTGGTGGTTCTCAGTCGAAGTATGATACAGTTAAAAATGACCGAATCGGATAGGGATACGTTGGCGCAGTTGGATAGCGCGTCGGCCCGGATTGCCGGAGGACCTGGGTTCGAGTCCCAGATGTATCCGTATCTTTTTCTGATTTTTCTGTTTCGGATTTTCGATTTACTTTCGCTAATATTATCTTCATTAATTAAAATATTATAATAGTTAAGTATTTATTATATAACTTTTCGTGAAAATATTTGTTTTTTAATATCAAACGGTCCTCAATAGAAGTTTGTGAACACTGTACTTATGTGCTTCAATTATTATTATAGTCCCATAAATTTTAATTTCGTAAGTCACTACTTATAATAATATCGCTAAATTTTCAATTGAAAATAACTACGTGCTTAATAAGGCCAAATGCCTGATCGATTACTGAACCGAAACAGAACAACAATTCGCTTTACTTCTTCAATTAAAAGACCATCGTCAAATAATATTGAATTTCGAAATCGCAGCAAACCAATTAATCTGTCGGTTCAAACGAAAATGGTTTTTCCCTGAACTGTCAGTGTAACCAAACTCAAAATAATAATTATTCACGCTTTTAGAAAATGATTGACGTCAGAGCTACACAATAATAATTTATTATTATAAAATGATTGGTTAACAGAAAATTTAATATTGTTTGCTCATTTTGATGTTGTTTACAAGTTATTTTATATTAATTTCGTATTATTACAACTCTGAGAATACATATTGTTTTAAATTAACTCCGCTCAGGATGTCCTAAGGGAACCGTAGATGAGATGTTTTTAATACAAAAATTGTATTTAACTATACTTAAAAGACATATTTTTATTATTTGTGTGAATCTGGGTCGTGAATAGATACATGTTGCAGGGGGACTATAAACAAATATGCTAGGAGGGTTATGTTACTTTTGCACTAATTGCAGTCCTCTCATTCAAGAGCCGAATATAAACATATAAATTGTTGGTATTAATGCACTATAATGTTTATAAAACGTAATTCGGCGTTACTAATATTAGTATGACTATTTAAATGAGATTACCGATAATTACCGACCGCTTGTGTTTGCTGTTAATATCGGCGTTAAATTGTTAGTACCTAAGCACTTTGAGTTAGTAGGCGATAGATTGGAATAAAGTTTAATAATCCATTAGTAAACACTCGCGGGGAACATTCATTTAAGCACTTAAACACGTTTCCGACACTCAGATTATCGAACAACAAAGCTCGCGCGAGCCGTGTAAAGTTTAAAGATCATCTCTGAGCTGACAAAGTTGGTGCACCCCGCTTTACTGCCTCACTGCAGACTGCATGTCAGAGCGGCGCAAACTTTCAGCTTTCCGACGCCACTTGAACCATTGTATGAGATCTTTGTGCGAAATGAATCCACTTTGTATAAATAACTTCAGATCTGGGAGTATGAGGCGGGAAGACTGCGAAGTGTGAAGTATTGCACTACGGGTAATATTACGTCTCTATTCTCTATCCATCGCGGCTAATGTTCCGTGCGATGTAAATTGTCTACTCTGCTCACATAAGCTTTCGTGTTACTCGCACTCATCGCTTTTCCGATCCTTTATGTCTTTTCTTTTGGCGTATCCTTACATTATGCTTATTTGGTACGTGATTTTGTATTCGCTTTACTGATAAGGTATCCTTAAAATTTTCGAGATTAATAAAATTTTTCTTAACATCCTTTTTCGGCGGAACTCCGTAAGGTGCGAAGTCGCGGTTTTAATTGGCGTGATTTAATGCCCATTCATTGAATATTTATTTTGTAGAATGATACGTGTAACTAATTTTTGTTTTATTTATATGGGGTGTTTAAAGAAAACAAGCTATACAAAAACATATTATATGAATAACTAACTATCCAAAAGAAACATCTCATTTTGTAGCAAATCATTATATTTATCGAGAGACTCGTTTCTAAAAAAATAATTAATGTCATTATGCCTGAACACCGAATTTCAAGAATGTTCACATACACAAATATTTTACAAAGAATCCATCTTTTTCTCTATGTACTTTTTTATTGTGTGTTATTAGGAGTCCTAAACTATCGTGGTAACGATACTTACGTACTTACGTAATAGTATAACTAACGTACTTAACGCAAACTAACGTACTTCTAAGTTTGACCTTAATAAAGTTAGACACTTTTTTTTCATTTTTCTCCAAACTGTTTTATTGACAATGATCTTTCTTTCAGCATACCCTTCATTATTTCATCAGAAACTTTCTTTTGCTAATAAAATCTGATACTTACTCTTTATGTTGACTTTTACCCTGTACAACTTATCTATACTTTTCTTTGTATTTGTTATACGAGTATTATGTGGATTCATTTCGTTCCTATCTTTTTTTTAAATATTCTATTGTTTACCAAAATAGGATAAATTGAATTGCATGTACCATCTGCAACGTTCAAGTAGCTGAGAAATAAAAAAAATAAAAAATAAAATAAACTGTCATTATTATTACAATGCAAATTTTAACAAACCAACGCAATTAAGACCCGATTTATCTAAAGTCCCAAGGGCGTAAATAAATAAAATAAAATGTTTTTGCGTTTGAATGTTTGCATTTGGAGATCGTTATTATAAGTTAGGAAGTTTGTGGATGCTCCCTCGAGTAGTTCATCAAATTCCGCCTTCGGTCCATTACCAGTCCGGCTCCATTAGGGTGAACTAGTTGGTGGGAGGAGATCCGAGGAGACCAGGGGATGGACGGTATTAATTTAATGTGCGCCTCGTTGGATGTGTTTACATAATCAATAGCCAGAAACCTTTAGCGGAGTTTGGAGCTTCCATGATGTTAAACTAAACAAAACTAATATTGTTACCATATTACAACTGATAGGCACCATTTTCATCGTCGCTTTGTGCGAAAATACGAAAGTTCCCGTAACCATAAATTTATGATTGGTATGAGTATTGTCACTGTGCGCAATTTACATAATAACTTTACGGTTTTGGCACTTTGTACATTGTCATATCGCCGAAGAACAATATACGCTTTGGGTTTTTAATTTTTTCCAATTAAGTCCTATTGTATCTCTTTTTAGGCATTGCTGTAATTGGACGCAATTCAATCACCCAAGTGCCGCTTGTTACAGTATATTCGGTAACACCATCATTTTATTTTACTATATGTATATTCACTAGAGGTTTTATGCATACAAAAATTCACTCCGGTTAATTAATGCCAGCAAAACGATTAATATTATTTATGCATTGTTTCCTTAAAGCTATTTCTGTATTCTTTTGTGACGAATGTATTTTGCATTTCCAGATTCTGTTAAATTTAGCTGCGTTTGTTACACTACGTTTATTTCTTTTAATCTAATATTCAATTTCTCATCGAATAGTCTCTAATTACACAGAAAAGTTAAACTAAATCCTTGTGATATTTTTATACTGCGATACTACAAAAAATGCAGAAATGTCTGCAAAAAATACGTAATGTCAAAGAAAACTTTTATAATAAGAAAATAGGCGAATGTAATAATGAGTCTGAATTTTGTAACGGTGACTCAGTCTAACATTGTATTTATTAGCCTTTCTTGAAAGATTTGAGTTTGACAAAACTATTTATTTATGTTCGTGCTGAATTTTTACGAGCGTAAACAATTAATTAGCCTTCATAATTTAAGGCATAACTTGCAAAAAGTATTTTAACCTAAAATAATTAAATTAGCTCCATCTGTGAACGCGTAGATTATAACATGTGTCAGAATCAATGAAATGCGCTATATTTTATTTGCTATATTATACTATACCATCTTCTTTCGGATTGGCTTGTGGTGGATCAGTATTGTTTATGGATAAACTGGACTCAACCACGATAGGTTCTGGCTCAACGAGGTAAATATTATTTACGTATACGCACATGTTAAAGTCAAAATACATGTATCATTTTGCTCCAATTCCCAACTCTGTTTGCTTTGCCGTTTGAGTCTATTTAACTATTTCGTCTGACTTGTATGTTGCTATTGCATATCAGTTCTCATGTAACCTAATTTCATGCTTATTGACGTAGTCCGATACAGCGTTATCAATACTGTCGTATATTTATTATGTTTAGAGTATTTTCTATAATTCTTTTCATTCAATTTATAAGGAACAGGTAAGATATCTTTTGTCGAAAGTAGATGCTGAAATAGGCTTTCTGGGCAAATATAATTACTTCAATGAAGAACACAAATAACTTTGAATTTATTCAGTTAAATCCTAAAGAGAAAAAGATCAAACAGGTATTTCCAATTTCAAATTAACATTATCAAACAATTATTTTTTCAGTATCTTCCAATTTGTTACAAGTTTTACCATTCAACGCGAAGATATCATTTTCTTTGTTGTGACATTCACTGAAAAGAAAGTATTTCCCTTGCCGCTAATAACTGCTAGTCCTGTACACATTTTCTCAAACGTTTTTCTAATAAACGTTGAAAGTCCAGCTTTTTGTACCTTCTAGTCGGATGTTGATCGGATCACCGACTTTACTTACCACCCACCCAACGTCTGAACTAACTCGTATGAAAGTGTACAGAATGCTTAGTATCCGATGGAAATTTATTTCGGAAAATCCGATTTGGACTGAAACGAACATTAATATGTGGAAGCACCTCCTTACTTCAAGCGAAAATAGGTTACGACAAAATATATTTATCGATTATGTTTTACTTAAACTATCCGCTTACGGACTATCTACAAAGTACATTACATTCATCCCACAAAGGACTTATTTAAAGACTTTAAAATACTTAATATACAATCCCTATATGTAAAATTCATTTCTTGCTATTTTAAATTTAAATTTATTAAAAAATATGTTTTTGAATCAAAATATAATACAAGATATTCCAACCAATCCAACTATATAATTCCAGTAACAAAAACCTCAATGGCCCAGTCACAGTTTAACTTTCTTGCTCCAAAAATCTTCAATAACTTAACAATTGAAATAAAGACAATAACCAAATATCACACTTTCAGGAAGACGCTTGGAGACTTTTTGATGAGTGAATGTGATAGAATTAGAAGCCTGTTTATATAATCTAATGTACTTTTTTTCTCCTTTCTATTTTCTACTTTTTATTATAATTTTTCCAATATTTAACATGATTTATACTAATTCCATGTTTACACTAGACTTCATATTTCATACAATGTAACTATACTATATTGGTCACCATGATACAGGCAGCCGCCTAGTATGGTGATTTAATATATCAACTTTATGTAAATGTCACAATTATGTAACATGTATTAAATAAATAAATAAATAAAAAACTTATTAATTTCCAATGTTCCTTGCGACAGCTATGTAAGCAAGATCGCGTTAGCAAGGTCCATCAATCTTATATTTTACACGTCACAACGGTCAGACCTGACAGTGCCCATCGGATAGAACGAAAATAAAACTTATATTTTGCTCTGTCTGTACCAAACTGCGTAGACCTCTACGCTATGGAGGGTCGGTTAAATGTCGTTGTTTTTTACGTTAGCTCCACACAGTAGGTTCTGTGGAAAATGTGTTAGGGCCTATGTTATCCTTGAATGCTTCGTGGAGGGTTCTTTAGGAAAGGAAGGAGAGGAAGTTTTAGAAAGGTTTGTAAAAAATGTTTGAGGCGTAGGTAGGAATGTGGGGGTCACTGTGTCCAGGAGTGACGGACGTGTGAATTCATCCCTCCAACTGCGGTGCAAAGTACTGAGAGAAAGAGTCCAGTTGTAGAGGTCAAAGTGTCTCTCTCAACCCGGCCTGCCACGCAGTTGATGCGCAAACGCATCCGCCACCAAGACACGGACAAACCTCACCCTATTAACCCGGACATCCCTGCTAAGTCACCAAAAGTAGCAAATCACTTGGGGTGACCTATGGCAGAGGTGTCGGTTATCCAATAAATGTTTAAGAGGCCGCCTCCCAAATTGTAAAACTTGTAGACTATTCACTTAAATCTAGCTGAAAACAACAATGAATGCTAAGTTTTCAATTGTTTTTTTATAGTATACGAAATTAGCCAAAGCGAACAAGGTTGTTTTCTTTATGGCGGGTTGTTTCAAAGAATTTCAACAATTCTTCAAATTTCAAAATTAATTTTCATGTTTTGTTCAATTTCTGTTATAATATCATTATGGGCCAGTGCTTCACACAACTGAAATAATAATACCTAAACTTTAATGGAACTTTCGCAGAACTTGAACAATAACATTCAAATTTGATGATTGGTTCAAATTGTGTGAAATAACTGGCCAACTTAAACATTTTTGTGTAACATTCAACTCTGGTATGCAGTCAGTTGATTTTGTTCTAATTTAGTCTTATTTAGAAAACTTGCAATAATTTTTGTCGAAATTTCGTATTCTGTATACGGATTGCCGAATCCGAAACGCACTCTCACTGTGTCATTTTTAGATTGTTTGCCGCCGAATACCTCCCAGATAAATCGTATTTCCTGCTCGAGATATCCCGGAAGTGGATGTATGGTTACCTAATGCTATAATCTCTCACAGCGATAACCTCGTTTCCGATGTGATTCTGGGAAGTGTCATGGCGCGGACCCTTATCTCTGCCTCTCAAAATTGAAATCCATCCTTTTGACAAGGGATTGAAAATATTTCAAATTTCAACGATTTATGATTTATTTTATAAACGTGTTCATTGAATCACAATTACAATTAAATTACACCATAGATATTCCACCATTATAGTTGTTCATTAAATGTCTAGTCTCTAATTATGTAGTACTTTTTAATAAAATATGTTTATTAAAATACTCCTCGAATTTAAACTTACGCAATAATAAAATTAACACTTAATTTTAATCAGCACACTTTTGTGTTTTATTAATGGGGGAGTCTGGTTCAGCCGATCCAAAAATTCGACATGTCCCACACATACATTCCAAAAGTTATTGCACCAAATTCAAACTTGAAATATAGCTAGGAGCGGTACGAGCCAAGCAGGTAGAATGGAAGACGGAGCGACCCGGTTACAAGCAAAAGCTTTAAAAGCGTTTTTCTCAAAACCAAATTTTTTTAGTTGGTTGGTATCGTAGCTCATCCAATTTTCGCCCGATTCACTTTATCTTCGAAGTTTGAAATTAGCTTCAATACCCTGGCCAACCGATTTCAAAACTTACTCCTGTAAAATTGTGTCTTCAGCAGATAATATAACATTTTGACATATCACTACCGATCTATGAATGAATATTTGTCCCGTTAAGACTTTCCAAAGAACACTTTCCGTTTTGTCCGGCTCCTTTCAATTGATCACACTTCGGTAATGTACTCTTTCAGTTGTGAAGATATCGATATTTATCAATCACGGCCGTGTTCACATTTTCCGATATGTGTAACGGCGACTAGGGCCATTCATCACCCGCCCCTCTTCGCCAGGGGCTTGGCAGGCGGAATAAACGCGTTGTATGAGAGATGGATGTAGCCGGTAGTGGGTACCGGGTACCGGGTAGCTTGTCCTCCCCTCGCGCAGCCTCCGCGAGACTCTCCGTCACTGATAATGTCGCCTACTTGAGCAATGGATGTACCCTCCGAGATTTCTTCTCACTCACATTGTGGCGTTTGAAACTTCCTAAACCTTATCGCTTGATTTTGTTACTTGTTTCAAGCTAAGCCTTTAATAATACTAAGTTTTTTTTGTTTTGTTCATTCTTACCTTAATTCAAAATCCTAAACCTCTGTGTTGTAATTCTACAATATACTAAAATCCTGTGCAAAGAGAGCAGTTTGGACAAATTTCAAATTTCTTACAGCCAAAATAGAAAATTATATAAACCTAATACATAAAAACACATGGAATAGAAAAATAAAACTCCATGTAACCGAAATAAATAAGAAAACATAATAATCTGTACAATAAAATTATATAAATTTGTTTTAGACCACTTTAATTTTAAACAAACGAATTTGATTAAAATGAAAGTTGTCCAAAACAAATTTATATATTTTTATTGTAAATTATGGCGAGCCACAGAGTTAATTAATGCTTATTACAAATATGTAATAATCTGTATTCAAAATAGTTTATGATGAATGTTTCACTATAAAATGGTTTGGGTTTACCATTAGGTTAGGTTAAGATGTCCAATTCGGAATAAACATACTTTTTGGTAAATGCTTGATTTCCTGAACTTATATAATTAGTAATTGTTCGGGTAGAATTATGAACACCACCAGCTGTGTGTGTTTTGTGTAGTGTTCAGGTAGTGTTGGTGGTAGTCTGGCCTAGAAAGTGAAGTTATCGCGTCGCAGATGCCGGTAAGGCTTCCCACTGCACAGTGAATGAATAATTGATTCAAACAATCTAGGTAGACCCAATAATGGCGTGTAAGTTATGTAATGAATTGTAATGTGAATAAATAATAAAAAATAATAGGTAATAAAATTATTGAAA
This sequence comes from Limnephilus auricula, assembly GCA_951813805.1. Lineage (NCBI taxonomy): Eukaryota > Metazoa > Arthropoda > Insecta > Trichoptera > Limnephilidae > Limnephilus > Limnephilus auricula. The sequence continues at coordinate 6,683,560 of OX638396.1, forward strand.
AAGAATTAAAAATTAAGAAGATTTAATTAGAACTTTTTTGTAGAAATAAACTCTACACGACCATGATTAATGTAAATTGGTTTTATTTATATATTTAAACAGTGCGTTTTCTCCTTCTTCTTCCGGTGCTCTGTTTTATCGGCGATTAAAACTCAATTATGACACGACTTTTATAATAAGGGAAGGAAACGCTTTTTTTATTGATGCACCATATTTTTAAATGGTAGTTTACATAAATCTAGCAGTATGTTGCGAGGATGAAAGTAGTTAGGGGGGGGGGGGATATGGGGAAACGGAAGGTTGAAAACACTAAGCAAGGCTAAAGCCATTTAAAGCAAAGTTTCATATCTGAATGCTAGTCTTTCACAAAGTATCTGCAGCTCTTGTATGTTTATCATTTTTTTTATTGACATTGTGTTTAGGATTACGCATGGCTATGAACATATTTAAAAAAAAATTATTAGGTAGTCAAATATTATTTTCAAATTTCACACTATTTCTCGTAAATTGGCACTAATCGATCCTAATTGCATCATTTTAAAGCTACAAACTTTCTCTGATGTGTGTGTATTATTCGTATGGTTTATTTTTTTTAATGGGTCTTCAATTGACCCTCTGTACTACGTATGAAAAAGTGCATTTTTTGGTTAATGACACTCTTACTTCTTATTTTAGTTAGAAAACCAAAAGTCATTTTGTCTAGCTAGCATGTTCTAATCGATTCACTGTGCGCTGGCGCCAACTCGCTCCTAATCCCCTCCGTGACATGAGAGATCGTCGCCGCATTCTCCCCGCCCTAGGAGATTAGTATTCATTGCAAACTTCCAGAGCTGCCCGCTCTGAAATTATAAAATTATACTATGTATGTATGTTTATATGATATATTGGGTACGCATAAAGTAAATTGCGTTTTTCCTATCGATATACAAGATGTTAAGGGTTGTACGAGACTTACTTTAAGTCCTGGTGGTATTGGGAGTAAATATGTAAATTAAATTTACGTCTCCCATGTTTTTTTTTTCTTCAAAACTAAACGAAAAAAAATATTTCACGTCATCACTGGTCACTCAGTCTAGTAATTGCCCAATTTTCCACCCTAATACTAACTGTCCAATACCTACCGATTTATTATGTTTAAGTTGAAAAATAAAGAAATGGCATCAGAGACAAAAAAATCTTTAAAATTTTTTGGTTAAGTATGTCCCTTAACAACCCTTATTTTCTGATTTTTTAACTTCCATAATGTTTACTGAATTACTTGGATGGATTGATTTAAAAAATTACAAAACTACGAAAAAATTATTATTGTATATCTGATTTTTTAACTTCCATAATGTTTACTGAATTATTGGCTATTATTACAAATATGTAATGGATTGATTTAAAAAATTACAAAACTCCGAAAATTATTATTGTTAAAAATGTAATCGAATGTGGAAAATTGTTTAAAATGTATATATAAAAGCGGTAAATAATCATATTTTTTAAAGGGAATTAGTGGTGTATGCCCTAAAACGAGCTCATATGGTGTGGTGCAAAGTTATTGGTTTCGAAACCATAGGAAGATTAAATTGTGAAGTTATTGGTTTCGAAACCATAGGAAGATTAAATTGTGAAGTTATTGGTTTCGAAACCTAATATATATATATATATATATATATTTTTTTTTTTTAATTTTTAATTTTTTTTTTTTATTGGATAATATCTTATTATTTTAACTATTATTTACACTCTGCTCTCTTGATCTTGTTCAATATTTTCTCTATCTCAATGTAAGAGGAGTCTACTAATGACGCCGCACTTGACGACTTCTTTACATCCGAAATCATTTTTTGTAATTATATATACCTGTTTTTATAATAACTGAGTTTTTATAGCTTTCAGTAAAAAAATTAAAATTAACTGCTCCATAATGAAATAATAATAAAACTAAAATGGAATAATAGAAAATGAAAACAAATCACTTTGTAAAACTACAATTATTTAATTAAAATTATCAACATTTTTCAAAACCAATGGTTTCTTCATCAGGATAAAATGAATATAATTAATAATTTAAATTTTATCCTGATGAAGAAACCATTGGTTTAGAAACATGTTGATAATTTAAATTAAATAAGTGATGTTCTACAATTTGTTTTCATTTAATTAAAATGACGCCACATAACGAATTTACTAATATTGCTGATTTTTACCTTTTATATTTACCTGATGAAGAAACCATTGGTTTAGAAACATGTTGATAATTTAAATTAAATAAGAGCTTTTATACAATTTGTTTTCTTTTAATTAAAATGACGCCACAAAATGAATTTACTAATATTGCAGAAGTAATAATACAACTTTTACAGTCCTTGAAAAATTGACTTTCAAATTCGATGAATTTCTTGTTAAAGTTCTGTGAAACAATTGAATCATACTTTAGTCCGTTACGTTAAAAAAATCGTGACAAACGTTTCACAATTAAGCGCCTCCGCCCACTGAGGCAACTGAAAAATAACTAAAACCGGCTGTTTTCTCTGTCTTGATTGGTCAAAAAGCTTGTTTAACCATAGACGAATAACAATCAGCTGACAGCTGGCAACTAGCAACGGCCGCCCAGGGCAATCAACAGTGACAGTCGCAAGTCACCGCTTGCGTTACCATTGACAACGGGGTTTTGTGTGATTGTTAAGTGCGCGGGCCATCACATTGTCATACAAAGACAGTTGGCAGTTGAGAGTTTTCAGTTGCCTCAGTGGGCGGAGGCGCTAAGGTAGATTCAGACTGGACGACCTACGTACGCATCGCTACGCCAAACAATGCTTAGCAACCCATACATTTTCTATGAAAATGGCCACAGACGTCGCGATGCGTGTGGCCAATGTGATTCTAAAACATAAATTTTCATTGAAAATCTATGGTTGCTAAGTAGCCCAGATATTGGTAGGCGTAGCGATGCATACGTACGTCGCCCAGTCTGAATCTACCATTATTAACCCCGATCTGATCGGATAATTAATATCTTTTTATTCTAAGGTTGATATCCCGGATTTTTGTGTAAATATATCTCCGACCATAATATGATAAGTTATAATTATTATAAGTTCATATTTCTTAAGCTCGTCTTATTTGCTACTTGTAATTTTGATCGATGATTTAATAATTATCGATTTTATGACAACATATTTTTATGACAAATTATTCTGCTAGTAGGAAACAAATTATTAAAAAATGTTCGTTTCGGTTCAATTGCGCCTATGTTTAACGGAAATGACAATATGAATCACTTTGCAACACAATCTCCAAAGTGAGTTTTTTCTGTCGTTTACACTCTTCTTATAACTTCTAAGTGGGGAAAGTGATATTGTCTTTATAAATTAATCGTGGTTTACAGAATAGGTTTTATATTCATTTTACATACGTCGTTATGGCAATGTTTTCATTGAAATAATTTTTTTTATTTTTTATTTTTATTAAGTTAAAAGAAATATACATATTTCGCTTTGTTAACTTAATACATTAATGCAAATAATATTAATAATGATGGTTTACTACCTAACACAAAGTAACACATTTTTTAAGTGAGAACATTTTGGTTTTGCTCATTAATTTTGAGAGCAAACAGTTTTTTTTTAAATATATTTATTTTATTTTCTGTTGTCAGGCTATCAGGAAGGAGATTATATATGTTTATACCCTCATAGCCTATGTTTCTTTTGCCACAAGAGGTCTTTGTTGAATTTATGTTTAATTTATTACGTTGTCTTGTGTGGTGTTCATGTACTTGTGATGTTTTCATAAATGTAGTATTTGTGTGTATAAAGCCATTTTGAATTTTGTAGATTAATAAGCATATGTTGTATTCGTACAGTTTTCTGATTTTCATTAAGTTAGTTTCTTGGTATACTCTTTTGATGGGGGGTATCTGGTCTATAGTTAAAAAGTTTTTTTATAACTTTATTCTGAATTATTTGAATTTCGTTTAAGAATGTGATATTTGTGTTTCCCCATATTTCTATGAGGTAATTAAGATGTGAATGAATTAAACTAAAGTATAATCCCCTCTTCACTCGTATTGGTAGAAGATGGGCTATTCTACCAAATACACCAATTAGTATAAATTAAAAGATTATTAATTAATAATCTTTTGACTCGCCTCTGTATCGCGTTGATATTCTATTCCTTTGGGTTGGTCAGCTTAAGGTTGTGGTTTTGATATAGATCGCGTGTGTATTATTACACCCTTCTGGGAACTTAATCTCGCGTGATTCGTAGATCCTATCAACATACTATTTATTCAGCCCAACGAAAGTCGATGTGTACTATATTATTATGCTTTTCAATATTTCTATTTTTAAAATGACAATTCGTGGTTGAATTTAATAATACTAATATAATAAAACAAATATAAAACTTATTTCCACTTTAATTTATTTGACCGTTGACCGTACAATTTATTTGACCTTATATTGGCGATATATCCGCAAAAATATCTAGATTAACTAATAAAGATAAATGTAGAACAGCATTTTATAGTGTAAATTCTCTGGGGTGAATCTTAATTAACAATAACGATAAGAGAGAAAAACTGGAAAACTCGGGCGTTTACCAAGTGAACTGCTCTAATTGCCCGTCATATTATATAGGTCAAACGGATAGTTCATTCAAATCCCGCATAAAATAATATTTTACAAATTGGGTGAATGATAAATGTGAATTGCCGAATGTAGCGTCACACTTATTAGAAAACAAACACTCGTTTGACAAAGACAGATACATTAAAGTTCTCCATACTTGTAATAAAGGTCATCAACTAGATATGCTACAATCATTAGAAATAACCCGCCTAACTAAAAAAAGTAGACCCTAGTTTTCTAATGAATAAGAATTTAGAATCATTGGCTAAATTTCCGCTCCTATATCCATTGTAATTTTTATCATAAGTTCTGAGTAAAATAAGTATTTTGCTTCCTATTCCGATGTAAAACATGTGTCCCCTTTAAAATCAATATATCAATAAAAAATTCCATATCATCATAATTATAATAACGATTTTAATTTAAGAAACATGGCAACAATAAAATTAGTTTTAATAAAAAGATAATTACTTTTATTTATACACAATCAACATGTTTTGTGAAGGGTGTTAATTGTGTATAAATAAAAGTTATTTGTCTTTTTATTAAAATAAATAATGCAATCACAAAGTGGAAGTTAAATTAGGTTGCTAACAATTCATATTACTTGTAAGGTGTCCCCTAAACAATATTAAAATATATTTAATATAAAAAAAAATATTAAGATAATATTGTTAATTCTGACCTTTAAAATATCAAAATTGACAAATATGACGTTCAAAAAAGAGGTTGCTGTAGCCTAACTGGTATGGTGTTTGGCCCTGTAAGACGAGAGGTTTTGAATTCGAGTCCCAGTTGCGACCGTTATCTTTTATTCTTCTGTGTCTTTGTTATTTTTCATTTTTTCGTTTAGATTATTAGTGTTATCTTCTTCTTCAATAATATTTAAGTAAGCTACAAACCCAAAGTAATTAAGACTACTGGGAATAACCAAAATAATTAGAAATTCGACAGTCAAAGACGGCTTTGTAACATATGGAAGAACACCCATATAGGTAATTGAATAAAATCCTTTAGACAGCCCCTCTCCCCTCTCCACAATATGTTATGTATATAAACCGTAGATTAAGAATAATTTGTATCAGTTTGAAGATGGCTTTAACGGGCTGAAACCGGCTACGGTCAAATAAATTAAAGTGGAAATAAGTTATATATTTGTTTTTTAGAAGTGTTGTATTTTCTATCCCGTGAAAAGCACTTTTATTTTAACCGCTCGAAAAGTCTTATTTCCAAAAATCGGCAAAAGGTACCCAACTGGTCTCTGAAGTTTCACCACCAAAGGTAAAAGCACTCTCACACCACAGAACAACCTTTACCAATTAAATTTATGTAATTGAAAATAAGACCAAATTCCACCTTTACGATCTCGAACAAGAAATTTATTTTGTTCAAAATATTTACAGACGTTGGTCTCAATTCGCGTGATATTTATTTTGTTATATTTTAATGTCGTTCAATAAATATGAAATTACCATCTCGAAATTATTATTCTTAGCGCTTATGACATTTCAATCAAGGCTTCAGAAACATCTCTTTATTGTCATCGATGAAGGACAGATTTCCCAAGAATTTATTGGGATTCTAGAATATTATTTGATGATAGGCAGATTCTTTGAATTCAAATGCTTGTTAAATAAAATTTCGGATATTGAAAGGTCTCAGTGGAGCAAAAGAACTGACTCTGAATGAGATTTTTTGAACGTATATATATGTCTATAAAACATTTATTTTTCCCCTAAAAAAAATTCTGCGATATTATTTTGTTTATTTATAGTAATTATAAAGAGCATGCCGCAGGATTTGGGGTAGAAAATATGTTTTGCAGTATTGATTTAATCCCAACATGATACCACCACTACGCCATGAAACTGAAGCATTAAAATCTTAATATATTTCGTATGTCTAATAATTTTTTTATTTGTTATTTAGTATAATCGGACTACATTCATTTATTACTAAAAGGTCAACACATAAAATCTTTTACCATGAAGCAAAAAATCTTTCTGAAGCAGCAAAAAGTTTCGAACGTTTAGCTCTGGCATCGTGAAATGTTTACAGCTTTTTTGTCACGTTCTGTATCAACTATTTTCAGCTTTTAGCATCATTTCCACCGTGGGATAAGATATCTGCTGAGATCAATTAAAAAGATTAACTGTTAAATTAGAATTTTAAAGAAAACAAGGAGTAAAATAAATTTGACTTTATTGAGATTAGCTTTGATTACCTTGCTTACGAACATTCGTGTGCTTTTCAAACTCATTTCATCTGGTTTGTGAAACTAGTAAACTGTATTATGAACTTACATAATATTACTCATAATACATTCCTTTATCCAGTGAATAATAAATACTAATCTATCAACGTTAACCTTTGTTCTTCAGTACACGAATAATTAAATAACGAGGTTACCTACTCATTTATGAATATGATTCGGATTTACCTTTTCCGAGTTAGGCCCGCCTGCCTTACATAGAATGCATAGTGCCCCGCAGCTGAACGCCTAGTTTAATAAAATACTAAATTGTTCCAGTTCCCGGCAGGCCGGACGCCGAATTTTCCCCGCGTTGAATTATTGATGGAATACCTTGAATCTGATTACTTACCAGTGGCGCTTTTCTCTGAAATGCGTTTGTGCAGTGAACTCCCATTAAAGATTTAAAGAAATAAGACAAACTTGTATTATAATTTTATCAACCTTTGAACAGCGCGCCACTCAAATTCCGTGCTAACCCATCCGAACGATACTCGCGCTACTGCCCAAGAGCGAGTCCCAAATGAATTCCTAATACCATAGGAGCAATTTAGAATATGAACACCTATGGGATGGGACCTTGCGTCATATTTCTTTAGTTCATAAAAAAAACATAATTTATTGGCGCCCTTGAGATGCTTTCTAACAAAAATAGCGCTCTACAAATTATCCAATTCTTATTATTATTATACTAGTAGCGCCACTTAGACCTGCAAGCATTAGGTATCTACTATCTGCCTGAGTGCACAGCACCTATGATATTTGTTAACACCAAAATTGTATTGATTAGTATTCTGCTAGAATCAACAAGAATCGAATTTTCCCTATGATTATCGCGTTTTAAAATTATTGAAATAAGTTTGTTAGTTGTTACTGAAAATGTTATTTTTTTTATATTAAAAAAAATAAATAGATACATTGTAAGTTTAATTTTGTAACTTACGACATTATTTTTTTTAGCTACAGAGACGTTTTAATGAATCGCCGAAGTAGCTAATAATTTATTTTTATTCAATTTTATACACATATATTTATATTCTGCTAGGTCGCTAATCACTGGTTCATTTATGTGATGAAATTCATTTAGATCTAGGGAAATATATACATAATAATATGGGAAAGACCAACACAGGATTTTAGCATATACTTTTTCTCCCTTTTTAATCTCCGATTGAACTTCCAATATGCCACCAACCACCACTGTTACTTACCCCGTCTTGTTTTTTGTTCCCAGGGAGATTCTCCATTCGGAAAGTCGGAGGCCTATATCAAACTGGAGCAGCTCGGGGAAGGTTCCTATGCGACTGTCTACAAAGGATTCAGCAAGTGAGTGACCCGACAATTTCTATTACTATTTCCATAAATATCGGATAGGCCTTCTTTATTGGATACCTTTCTTTCAAGAATGTTCTAGATTTTACTTCCGCTTTTTGTGGGTTGTTGATAACTTTATTTGTCGAAATCTCTTGAATTATAGGTACCTACCTAGAGAACCTTTGACAGAAAAATGTTTTCAAAATAAGCAAGAACACTGTTTTTTCTTTGTTGAATATACGCTGTGTTTCACACCCGTATCTATCGTAAAACTTCTGGGGATGATTTAAAAAAAAAGTTAATATCGAGCAAGACACGTATTTTTTAATATAATTTATTATCTTAAACAAGATTATGTTTTTAAATTCATAATTATGGTTAAGATGAAGTTAAACGCCCAATCACTGTTTAGATGTATCTTTACTACGAATCGGTTTACGAGTGTATAAGATTGTGTTTTTAAATCGACAAGGGAGGAAGGAAACGATAGGACTGGCCCTTACCTTGATGATGAGGTGACAGCTCCCAGTTCTTCTTTACGATCACTTTCCAATGATGATGACCCGATGGTCTTCACGACAATTATAATATATTTATATTATTGTTATTCTTGAAAATTCGACCAAGCTTGTGTGTTGAAATAACTTTAGGACATTAATCCATTATACCCATGTTCCTTACCAAATATTCCTTCCTTGTGATTCCCTTCCTTTCACATCAAGGCCCTTACCCAAGAAGCAAAGAAGATGATTTAAAACACTAAAAAAAAGAACACTTTTGCACTTCCTTTTTTGAATAAAAACATTCAGTTGTCATCTTAAAAATTCGACCAAGCTTGTACAAGCATTTTGCAAATCTCGCAAATAACAATAATATAAATATATTATAATTGTCGTGAAGACCATCGGGTCATCATCATTGGAAAGTGATCGTAAAGAAGAGCTGGGAACTGTCACCTCATCATCAAGGTAAGGGCCATTCCTATCGTTTCCTTCCCTCCCTTGTCGATTTAAAAACACAATCTTATACACTCGTAATTTCGCCACATAATTTAGTTTTACAGTCCACACGGTGTCATCGGACACTTAACATTTTGATCCTTGTAGCCGGATATAAATCACATTCCCGCTAAATTACATATTGTTGTTTTTTAGCAAAAAATTCGCCAAATTGTATATCGTTTCAATTCAAATGATTGTGTTTTTAAACTCGCATCCTTTCAATTCCGTTCCTGTCGTAAAGCTATTTCAACAATAATTCATTATTACGCATAAAGATTAATAATTAATTAGGTAATCATATTGACATGATTTGTTTGCAATTCCGGTAGCATTCGATAAGTAGGCATCAGTTTGAAGTCGCGTCGGTAACGTAGAGCCCTGTTAATTATAAATAAACCAATCGTCGGTAACGTAGAGCCCTGTTAATGGTAACCATAAATAAACCAATCGTCGGTAAGGTAGAGCCATGTTAATGGTAAAGTAGAGCTCTGCTTCCATAGATGCGCAGTGAAGTTTGTTTATGATTTCGTTGTCAAGGTGCTGTAAAAAGTGACAGTTAGTTTTTACGCGGTTGTTACTGTTTTTTTTGTTTGGTTTGAATATTTTTGGTTTTAAATATTCAAAAATGGCATCCAATTCAATTAAATATAGATTGTCAGTGCTGGATATGGAGAGTATTCGTGCGTCGGCTTTGAAAGCAATTCAAACAATGAATTTATCTGACAAAGATGCTTTCAAAATACGTTACACACATCTCGTAATTGTACGAGAAAACTTTATTCAGGCTCATATATCTCTGGAAGCTACAAAAAAGGATGAGGCTGATGTAACGGTATTACAATCGAAATATTCGGAGATACAAAATATGTATTACGAAATACAATCATATTTTAACCAACTGTTTCCTGAAAAATCAACAGTTGCAATCGACAATAAAACAATGAACTATAATTTGACTAATGTTTCGTTACCTAAGTTGAATTTGATAGTCTTTTCTGGAATTTCAACAGAATGGATGAATTTTATTAACACTTTTGACTCGTTAATTCATTCAAATAATTCATTAAATTCCGTTCAAAAAATGCAATATTTATTAAGTAGTCTCACTGGTGAGGCACTAATTTGCGTGAAGCATTTGCCGATTTCGGAAGGAAATTACTTTATTGCTTATCATATTCTAAAGACGAGGTATGATAATGTACGCCTAATGGCTGATATACACGTGGAGGTAATTTTGTCATCCCAGCCCGTAAAGGCTCATGACAATTTGAGGCAATTTATTTCAATGCTGAAAGAAAACATTGCCGCTTTGGAAGTTTTAAATTTTCCGGTACGTGAATGGAGTTTCATATTGTTACATATTGTTCTACGCAAATTACCAAAAGAATTGCGTATTGATTTTGAGTTACAACATAAGTCGGAAAAAATTCCTTCATTCGATCTACTATTGCAGTTTTTGGAGGGACAATGCTTAGCTAAGGAAATGGCGTCAGGTATTATTCCGGAACATATGACACAAAAGGAAAATGTTAATAAAGTTCCATCGAAGGCCTATAATTTTAAAAGTCGTTCGAGCAATAATAGTAATGTTAATTCGTTTGTATCGAATATTGAAATCAAGTGTCTTGCTTGCAAATCGCCACATGCTCTTCATAAATGTGACAAATTTTTAAACCTTTCTGCAAAGGATAGATACTCATTCGTAAAAGAACATAATCTATGCCTTAATTGTTTGGTCCAAGTGAGACATAATGCGAAAAATTGTCAATCTCGCTTTTCTTGCAAGCATTGTCAAGCAAGACATCATACCCTGTTGCATTTTCCAAAGAAAATGTTGGAAAATCCAGAACCTCAAGAAAATTCGTCGGAACCAATTGCTTTGACAACGGTGTACAATAAAACTAACACATCGGTGTTATTATCTACAGCCTATGTTGAAATATTGGACAAAAATGGCGTTTTCAAAAAGGCTAGAGTTTTGCTCGATAGCGCCAGCCAGACTAATTTCATTTCGGAGAATTGCGTCAAACGCTTAGGTTTGCCTCGTCAAAAGAAGCAGTCACTTGCAGTGCTAGGTATTGGCAACATTCCTACAATTAATTCCAACGGATTAATAAAAACACAATTTCGTCCCGTCGCCTCGAAGGAATCTGGTATTACGACAGATTTCCTTATTTTGAATAACATTTGTTCAAATATGCCGTCATCTCGTATCGTCGAGCATGAGTGGTCACACATCGCAGGACTCCAATTGGGAGACCCTACATTCTACATACCTTCAGAAATTGATATCCTATTCGGAAGTGATATCTTTGCGTCGCTATTGTGCTCAGGTAAATTAATTGGCAATCAAAATGAACCTGTAGCCATTGAAACCAAATTAGGTTGGGTTTTGATGGGAAATGTCAAACCATCAAATCATTCTATTAACTCATTTTTCACTTCAATGGAGGAATCAATAGATGAAAAACTTAAATGTTTCTGGGAAATCGAAAACGTTCCTCTTTTGAAGAAAATTCAATCGCCTGATGAACTTCGTTGTGAACAATTATATGTTGAAAATACCTACCGTAACAAAGATGGGATATATGTTGTATCATTACCATTTAAGGAAACCCCGGAGAAATTGGGAAAATCATATGACACAGCATTGTCACGTCTCACGCATTTAGAAAGGAGACTGGATCGAAATCCTGATTTTAAATCCCAATATATTTCGTTCATGAGAGAATACTTATCGTTAGGACACATGATGGAAATACCATCTCAATCGCCAATTGTTGGTAATTACTTCATACCTCATCATGGAATAATAAAGGAGACGAGTTCTACGTAGCTTAAGGGTTGTTTTTGATGCAAGTGCTAAAACGTCATCGGGTATGTCATTGAACGACATACTTTTGGTCGGTCCCAAATTACAAAAGGACATCGTTGAATTGATGTGTAATTTTCGAATACACAAAATCGTCTTTACCGCTGACATACGTCAAATGTATCGACAAATACTCATGGATAATAACTCTCGCCGTTTCCAAAATATTTTGTGGCGAGAATGGCCTAGTCATCCTTTAACATTTTACATAACAGAACTTCCATCCCTCGCCAATCTAAGAATTGATCGTTATGTTAGAACATGTCCACAAAGTCGTTGTATACTTGTTGGATTTTCAGATGCCTCTGAAAGAGGATATTGTGGAATTGTATATTTAGTTGTAATTAACAACAAAGAAATATCGAGCCATATTTTGTTGGCTAAATCAAGGGTTGCACCCATCAAAGTGACATCTATCCCACGATTGGAGTTGCTTGGAGCAGTTTTATTGGCAAATTTGTTGACTTATTGTAAAGAAGTATACAAAGATAGACTTCAAATAGAAAGAATCATCGCTTTCACGGATTCGACCATTGTATTGGCATGGTTGACACCTTCGTTTCTTTTGCAAACTTTTATATCAAATCGTGTTGAAGCTATAATTGAAAATATACCGTATGAACATTGGTATCATATTTCCTCGCAAGATAATCCCGCGGACTTGGGATCACGAGTAGTTTTTCCAAATGAAATCGCTGACGCATCGTTATGGTGGTACGGACCTAACTTTTTATTATCATCTTTGGAAGAATGGTTACTAGTTAAACCTCAAACTATTCCCGCAGAACAACTACCAGAATACAAATCGAAAAACTTGATCTCATTCGTAACGAATGTGTCAACTTGTGACCAAGAGTTTCTACTGAAATTTTCTTCATTATCGAAATTATTACGTGTTATATCTTGGTGTCGTCGATTTATTAATAAATTACGTTCGAAATCAATTGGCACTTTCAACGTATTTTCCCCACTCTCTTTAAAAGAAAATAATTTATCTTTGGCATGTTGCATTAAGCTCGTTCAAACTATTTATTTTCAACAAGATATAGACAATATACATTCGCATCATGTTTGTTCGACACAACTTCAAAAACTCGCTCCATTTATCGATGAAAATGGAATTTTAAGAGTCGGTGGTCGTATTCGTTATGCACAAATTTCGGAAAATGCTCGCCATCCTATTATTCGACATCGTCTGAGCAAATGCATTGTTTGTTTTAAAAATAAACTTAAATTCATAAATGCACCCGAAAACAACGACAAACTTGTGGATGCAACTGTCGCTCGTTCAATTACCTGGCACTTTAATCCTCCCTCCGCACCTCATTTCAACGGATTGTCGGGGGCTGGAATTAAGTCAACCAAACACCATTTAAAAAGGGTTGTGGGAGATCAAATCCTCACCTTTGAAGAACTAACCACAGTTCTGACTCGCGTCGAAGCACTTTTAAATTCGCGACCCATTGGAGCGCTATCGCCGGATCCATCTGAAATGGACCCGTTAACTCCTGCCCATTTTTTGATTGGAGCTCCTCTCGTTTCTGTTCTTGAAGAAGATTTTGTGGATGTACCAATGAATCGTTTATCGCGTTGGCAACTATTGAAACAAATGTCTCAACATTTCTGGAATCGTTGGCGGAAGGAATATCTACACACTCTTCAACAACGAAACAAGTGGGCTACGACAAACCCTAATTTGAAAGTTGACGACCTAGTTATGATTGATGATTCGCAATCAGCCCCCATGCGATGGCCTGTCGGACGAGTCGTTGAACTATTTCCCGGCGCTGATGGAATTATCCGTGTCGTTTCGGTATGTACTCCCCAGGGTGTTTTTAAACGTCCCGTGGTAAAACTGTATCGACTACCTATCGATTAAATATCTGTTTTGCTTAGTTTATAATTTTAATTTCGTTATTAATTCTACCATTTAATTTTGTTTGTTGTCGTTTTCTTTTTTGCTTTCTTTTTCTTTCGTGTCGTTGATGCACAATTATTGAGAAAATTATCACATTTTCTCAAGGCCGGCGGAATGTTTAGTGTTGAAATAACTTTAGGACATTAATCCATTATACCCATGTTCCTTACCAAATATTCCTTCCTTGTGATTCCCTTCTTTTCACATCAAGGCCCTTACCCAAGAAGCAAAGAAGATGATTTAAAACACTTGAAAAAAGAACACTTTTGCACTTCCTTTTTTTGAATAAAAACATTCAGTTGTCATCTTAAAAATTCGACCAAGCTTGTACAAGCATTTTGCAAATCTCGCAAATAACAATAATATAAATATATTATAATTGTCGTGAAGACCATCGGGTCATCATCATTGGAAAGTGATCGTAAAGAAGAGCTGGGAACTGTCACCTCATCATCAAGGTAAGGGCCATTCCTATCGTTTCCTTCCCTCCCTTGTCGATTTAAAAACACAATCTTATACACTCGTAATTTCGCCACATAATTTAGTTTTACAGTCCACACGGTGTCATCGGACACTTAACAAGCAAGACACGTATTTTTTAATATAATTTATTATCTTAAACAAGATTATGTTTTTAAATTCATAATTATGGTTAAGATGAAGTTAAACGCCCAATCACTGTTTAGATGTATCTTTACTACGAATTGGTTTACATTATGTATATGAAAAAATATGTTTTGGATACATTGAAGCTTTTCCTACCTTTTCAATGAATGAAATTAAAATAAAATTATTAATTACGTTACAAAAAATATAAGCGCAAAGTACTAAATAATTTGTTTTTTCATTAGATAAATATGAAGTTATATAAGAAACAACTTTTTAAAAATACCCCTTTATGGCTAAGATTATTTTTGGCTTTATTGATTGACTAACTTTTTTCGTTCTTGTAAAATTATACATAAAAAAAATATAAACAACTTTGGCGCCACTTGCCTCACGCAGATAATACCAAAATATACGCGGAGTTTTCAAGGGGTAAGAAGTCGAATATTTCTGGCGTTTATATTCCTCTTAACTCACAAATAAATGCCATAGTTGCCCTCAATCATGAAAAAATATTTTTTTAATGGCTTGTATTTTATAATTTAAGGCACAAATAAATAAAGTAGTACATTAGATGTTTGCTATACCTTTTGATTAATATATGATTCAAATTTAAGTTTTGTGTGAAAAAGGCCAGGCAGACGTAATAAGGACTGACTATTAAAAAACCCAAGAAATTATTACCATCAATTTATAAAACTAGACTATTGTCTGGTGCTACAATTTTTGTTTAATATTTAAACACTCTAGTCGTCCATTATACTTCCGGGTGCTTCTAACGTTATCGTGTGCTATTAGCTCTGAATTATTGAATTGCGCTGTCTCCGAGTTATAAGTGAGGAATAAATACTTTCCAACGTTTATAATTAAATTAATCACTGTATATACTCGCCCCCCATACGTAGGTACGATTTTCAACCACCGCGGCCGTAGTCCTGCTACGCTTTTACTCCTGGTTGCGATCGAATAAAAAAATGGGAAGTTTGTCTCTTTTAATCTTTAAAAGGTTTGCGGAATCTGGCAAAAATCCGTTTTTATCACAACCACAAGTCATTTTTAATAATTTTCGCGAAAGATTCCGTTTTAGTATACGAGTATCATATAGTAAATCCTAACCGTTAAATATTCATGTCTAATAGTATAAAATGTTGTTTAAAGTTTAAATTATGTTAGCATCGTTCGAAAATATTTTCTTAATAAGTTTTGATGTTATGTGTTCAAAAAGTCTAGTTAAGCGCTCCTCTGGAGGTAACATATCACAAAATGCAGACGTACGTGTTTTATTGTTGCTATTAATTGAAGAAAAATAAGTTTATGAACTGCCAACAGGGTGCTGTAGGAGGAAGGTGCCGAACTTATATTGACAAATTTATGAATACCTACTTAAGGGCTGGAATTCCGATTTTCTACCGATTTATAACGTATGTCTCTTGAACATTTTAAGTGTCTAAGTTCTTAAAAAAAAGTTTTTTTTTATGGAATAGGCAATTCACCCTAAGAAGAGTGCTTTGTGTAAAAAAAAGTTATTATTTAAGATAATATCTGAAGATTTGTAGAGCCGAAACGTTAATTACATAAAATTCCCTCGATAGAAAAAAATCGCAAAGTATGCTCCAAAAATTATTATTTACGGGTTTGTTTCTCTTATTTTACAAGTTATATTTATGAAAAAATTAACAGGGTTTCATTAAATGCTACTTAAGGTGTTGAAGAGAGATTTTTGCTCTATTGTAAACAAGTCGTGTTTTATTAAAAAAAAATAGTTTTTGATATTAGCGCGCCCGCTCCAACATTCGTTTTATCGTATCTCTCCTCCTTATTCTTTTTGGGCCGGTACTACTACTGGCCCTTAAGCATAGCGCATAAAGGGCGCTTCTTGTGAAGTTTAGCTATTAAATTATTTGTATGTAATTTCGCCGTCGCGCTGCATCCACGAATATCTTAAATCGAGCCCTAATGTGCGCTGGAAGAGAAATTGCTTCGTTTACATTAAGGCGCAAAGGTTGTCTAAAACTTGTGACGCTACTGAAACTGTTTCCGAGGAGTAATATGTGATATTATAGCAAAGAGCTGGGTTTGTCGAATCCAAGTATTGTTAGTAAGATGCAAGAAACCTCTGCTCTTTATTAAAATTCCACGCTGGTCGTTTTTTCATTACATATCAAATTATTTTATAAATACTTTGAGGTAATCTGTTGACACAAACTTTTGATGGCAGACCTAAACAAAATATCCAGCTATTAAAAAATTTTAACGTAGGATTTTCGAGAATAGCCTTCACGCACTAATAGATTAATAACTAATAGACTAATAGAACGTTTTTCATACATTACTATCTGTTTTCTATAAAATCAAGGATTTAATGCTGGATTCTCAAGCTTTTGATAGACAAACTGGTCAAAACTTACGTCCTATTTTCAATTGTGTATGTTTTCACTTTGTAATAGCATTATGTTTTTACGCAAAGGGTTCTAAAGCTGCGCTAGTTCTCAAAATAAGCCATTTTTCTCAGTGAGCTAATATGGGTTGTTCCGTGATTCGGGGATTTTCTTTGGATTTGGGTGTTATTTATTGTATGCGAGACCGCTTTCCCTCGGCGGTTAGCCTTCCGCTCTTTGGAATTACACTCTGCCGGGATATCCGGGTCGCAGACTTCCCGAAGGGGAAAACTTTACCACCGAGTAAATTCTGGCATCTGAAACCAAAGAGAGCCAAGTAAGGACCTTTAAATACCCTACACTTTTCTTCATCAGGACTGCTACGTACTCTCGTGTTTGCTATCTTTCTTATTTGAATCTAAGTTCTCCTTTAGTCCTTTTCGCTGGAAGGTCCGACTGGCACTTTTAGGGTTGTGGTTCAGGTTTCGGTGGTAATTTAATGGATCTTACAAGTTAAAATGAATGGTTCGCGGCCATTGTAGACATGCTAATCTCGGGGGATTACTTAGCGCGTACGGGGAGGCATTTTGTTATACGGCTTCAGTTGTGCGCGGAATGGATCATTTGAAACCATCGCCAATTACTCGATGCTCTGAACAGTTTAGCAGTGGAAAAGTTTACTCATGAATGCGCTGCTGTTAAGTATGTAAGTATAAATTAAATGGGCCAATTGAAAACATTAGTTATTCGCACAAAATCTATGCTTTGAGTCAATTGAAATATATTTTTTTGTGTAATTAGGCAATTTAATCAATTGATGATTTTAGACGGTGTTAAGTAAAGTTACTATGGGTAGGTACACATTGCGTTCATCCGTGCAAAAAACCAAAGTTTTTTTTTAATTAAACCTTAAAAATATCGGTATATCTATTTTGTGTTTCGACACCTCCATCCACTCGTGTCCAATTCGTACTCTCCCAACAAGACTGCCTGCCAAACGTAAAAAATGACGTTTTGTTTTGCGAATTTTATTTTTAACTTTTTAAATTAATGAGTTAAACCTTGAATTATAATATTTTAATTAATAAAGATAATATATTTTCCAAATAAAATAAAATATAATAAAAAATTATATTAGCGAAACTCAACCGAAAATCTGAAACAATTCGAGTCCCAGATGTATACGTATATTTTTTTGATTTTTCTGTTTCAGATTTTTGATTGAGTTTCGCTAATATTATCTTTATTAATTAAAATATTATAATTTAAGGTATATAATACAATTTTACTAATATGGTACACTTACATATCGTGGATTGACTAGATGATCATTTGTGGAAAAGTGTGTGGAAGGGTTTAGTTTTTCCTGTGGGGAAGATTTAACCCGGACATAAAGTGATAAAATTTATCCTGACACTATCTAGAGGCCATTTAGAATGAGTTTAATCTTGCATTCATACATAAAGATAGCAGTCAATAAAAATATGCTCTAAGAAAATGAATGGTAGTTCTCCGTCGAAGTATGATACAGTTAAAGATGATCGAATCGAAAGGGATTCATTAGTTTAGTGGTGAGAGCATCTGCCCGGAAAGACAATGGGTTCGAGTCCCAGATGTATCCGTAGATATCTTTTTCTGATTTTTCTTTTTCAGATTTTCGATTGAGTTTCGCAATTTCCTTTTATTAAACAATCTTCATTCGTGAAGGTATAATATACGGAATATGGATAACTTTGAAATCCACTAACTTCCAATTTGGGAGGCAGGTATGGATACCGCCACCCGGGAACCATTTATTGGTTAATCACCCAACACCCCTGCCATAGGTTATAAGTAGATAATCATGTAAGCCAAATGCTTTGTACGTAAAAAAGCACCATTATAGTATGGTTATTTTATCAAACTAGCGGATAATAATCTCGAGATTTGATCCCCTCAGTGAAAGCTCTGTGGAAATGGTTGATAAAATATTACCGGAGCTTAATCATAAAACCCAAAGTACAATGCCGGCTCCTTGTTCCTGACTGTCAAAAGTCTCCTTAGTGGTCCATAAAAGGTGGATAAAGAAGACGGAATGGAGGCTGTTGGCAATTTCCTCCCGTAAAAACCTATCCTTGCGGTAATGTGGGGCTATGTAACTCGAAAACTTTTGTACGCAACTTTAATAATGCACGTTACACCCTCGCATTAGGAACTATGACTGCCGAATAGTTTAGTAGTTACTTAAAACAGCAGCGTATTCGTTCGTTATTATTATTTTCTTGGAAAAGTCCACAAGTAGTTAACGGTTAAATTCAATGTAGAGTAAATTTTAACATAAGATAACTTAACCTCAAAAGACTAAGAAAGAAAAGTTCACACAACAAAGCATATATCCTTATTGAAAAAAAAGTAACTAGTAACCAAAAAAAAAATATCAACTCTAACTAAACGTTAAATGTAGCTTTCATTGGTTTATAAATTAGATAACTAAACATAAAATATAAAATGAACAATAGAAAATAACATATTATAGCAGTTGCAAAGAATGCGTAATTATAAGTTTTATATTTACCTGATATATATATATGGAACTTGTGGGATTGCACCACCCTCCCCAAGATCTGGAATAAACAAGAAAAATAAAAATAAAGTTTGGGTTTCTCATAACCCGCCTCACTAGTCCAGCCTGTTTTGAGGCAGAATTTTGCAAATTATTTTATTCATACCTTTTAATATAAAAAGTATAGTAAAATATCTTCACTTAATGGTTAGTTTAAATCAATAACTTTGCATGTGGATGAGTGCACCAGTAAAAGCCATATCATTAATTTTGTTACTACGATTGCGGGCGTTATCTGAAACAAAAAAATCAAATGGCATTTTAATCTGCGAAGTAAGAACTAGTTTTACTTTTCAATCATTTTTAATAATCCTAATTCAAACACTTGATTTGATTTTTGTTTTTTGAATTCCTTTTTTGCGCCCTAACCCCTGCCGCTCACTGAGGCAACTGAAAACTCTCAACTGTCTTTGTATGACAATGTGATGGCTCGCACACTACATAATCACTCAAAAACCCGTTGTCAATGGTAACGCAAGCGGTGACTCGCGACTAGCACTACTGATTGCCGTGGCCGGCTGTTGCTAGTTGCCAGCTGTCAGCTGATGGTTCTTCGTCTATGGTTACACAAGCTTTTTGACCAATCAAAACATAGAAGCCAGCCGGTTTTAGTTTGGTTTCAGTTGCCTCGTCAGCGGAGCGCCTAACATACGAAATATGAAAATGAATAAACAGTTTTATCCGTAAACAAACTCAATTCTTTCAAGAAAGACACACAAATACAATATTGAATTGAATCACTGATACAGTACTAAAAAAATATATACATATATAAAAGTACTTATTTATTACCATCGATACGATGTAACAAAAATCTCCACAATTTGCTATATTCCAGTATCCGTCTTTCCGTGTTCCAATTAGTTGAAGGCAATTCCTAAAATATTGATGTAGCACGTTCGCGCCACCTTGAAGTGGAAAGTGATTTACGGCTCATAAATCACGGGATGATGATTAATTAAAACGGTGATGATTATACTGCCGGAATAACTAGGTATACTAAATAACCAACATTCAGTTATGACAATTTTTATAAGACACCAAGATTGCAACAAGTATTTTGATTTTTTTTCTTCTATGACTTATCATCTACGTGACATAATATAATGCCACGATCTACCAAGGTTCCTTTCATCTTTGTGACGACCCGTTTCAATTCACATAAAATCCTGTTTTATTTATTTTTTATTGAAAAAAGTAGCTGTAAATACGTCGTCGGTCCAATGCCAAAGTCTCGAATCCGTTAAAACATGATTCGGAGATATTGAGGTTTGATGTTTAGAATTGATATCATAAAATGATTTATATTATTCCTGAACCAGCTTAAATAAATCTGTAATTTGAACATAATAATTGTAATGCTCCGTTTAAAATGAAAAAAAAAAGGTTTCGCAAAACTGGCAAAAATGCGGATTCGCGACTTTGGAATTGGACCGACGTCTTCTCCGACATCATCCAATCTAACAACGATTTAGTTATTAAATCAAGCTTGCATTAAAACTACGTGAATACATCTGGAATACTTTAAAAAATGGTATAGGTATTGCATTTTCTCAAATACAATAATATATTATGTACTTAGAGGAAAAAGAGGCTGGTGTTTAAGCCACAACCCAGTAGTTAGAACAAACGACTGAATAGCTGAAAGTTTGGAGTTTAAATTCTGGTCGCGCCAATAACCTGTTTTTTTTTTTATATGTATGATTTCTTATTAATATTGTTTTAATATCTCAATTGATTTATCTTTGCTTTTGCATTGATCTGATACGTGTCTGATACATGTCATATGATATTATAATTACATACCTACATACGTCATTTATATTGTAAAAGTACCAATCTTAAATAATTTTCAAGAAATGTGTTTGAATTGTATTGTTCCGAACCCACGCTGAAATTTGCAATGGCATACCAAAATATCTCCGAAGCTCTGTACGTACTTAAAACGTATTATAAGACGCCTAATCTACAAATTCTCAGACATATTCTTCACGAAACTGAATTGCCACCAACACGGCACGTCGCGTTCCGTAAATTCCTCCGGATCACCTTATTGCTGTCGGCTGCGACCTTTCGATTCCCTCGATAACTGTCCCGGCCACTACTTAATAATGGCTTGAGCAGTTCAGTAAGCTGACATTGAGGGATGTGTGACAAAGGACACATCAAACTTATCCACAGGAATATTCTTCGGTCTTTTATTTCTCTATATTTTATTTTTACCGTGCACCGAATTGAGCTATCACTTTGTTGCAAATTGTCTCAAACGCGAAATCATTTAGTAAGCCAAGTCATTAAGGGGGTGAGCACCACGTCGTATAAAATTCGGGACAGGCCGCTAGTAACACTACTTATGTAGATGGCGTTTAAATTCCCGTTTAACACTACGACCCTTTCGAATAACAAGGTTCCATCTGCTGCGTTAACGTCACGCGATAATGGTAGCTTACCATAGATCCCATAACCACCTGACGTTTCCGCAACAGATGAAACCTTGTTAATCCAAAGGGTCGACTATCCACCTGTTTTGATTTATTCTAGATAAAAACATCGCCAAAAAGGGTGTGTAATTTTATTTTGAGGAGTTCAGGCACAAAAATTTAAATGTTTTACGATAAATTTCTAAAGAATTTAATTTTCCACATTATGCAATAAAACCGTAAACGAAAATGTGTTGGTAAGTAGGAGATTTTGATCTTTAAATGAGTTTTTATTCGATACTTTGTTTTTTATGGATTTATAAAAATACCAATAAAAAATACTTAATTCTTTCGAAGGCAAATATGTGTTCTTCTTGCAGCATTTAATTAAAGCGTCTAAAATATGTTTAAGCAATATAATTTTCAAACAAACACACAAAGTTTTAGCATTATTTAGTAGTTAGTGCATCACCTTCAATGCGTTATTTAACCTCCTGCAAACTACTGTTGAACTAGCAATGTAAATTTTGTATTTCGTTAATTTATTGGTCAGTGATATAAAAATTCATAACACGGTCAAATATTAATGTATAAAGACTGAATATTATAATGCAAATAAACAAATATTATATATTAAGATGAAAACAAATGACTTTATATGAACCACTATTTAATCAAAATTATCAACATGTTTCGAAACCTTTGGTTTCTTCATCAGGATAAAATGAAAATGATGTAATAACTTACGTAATATTTTATGAAGTTTCTTACAGCATCCCACGAACTCAAAGCTGGGAAATCTTAGGTCACCGATGATAAACACCACCCACCTCCGTTTACCTCGGAAGTTTCTATTTTTTTTTGCTTCGATCCCCAGATTGCGTGGGCCGTTTCTCTAATGAAACGAGGGAAGCGGTTTTCCTATTAAGTGGGTATATTTTTCTTCCCCTCGTCGATTAGTGATTTATTTGTGCCCTGTACTTTTCTGATTATTTTCATTATTATTTCGTCGTTAACATAGTCCCCATAGGGCTCGTGTTTGTGTCGCTTTTTTGTTCATGGTAATATATTTTTTAATTGTTGGCATTTTTTTGGAGTAGATAACAATACATTTAGAGCAAAGCGCTAAAATTGACTGCGATAAAAATTGATTTTTTATTGACTTTTTTATCACCTGATTTAATTTGATATTTGAATATTGATTTTATTTTACTTTAGCTTCACACAGAGAAAATGTTTTCCTCAGGGCCTATGTAATTGAGAATTCTGTGTGGAGGTTCTTTTAGGAAAAGGAGGGAGATAAATTTCTGGGAAGGAAAAAGGTATGAGGGGTGGGTGGAATCTAGAAGTCAATGTCTCCAGGAGTGACGGACGTACGAATCCATACCTCTCATTGCGGTGCAAGGCGATGGGTCGAGAGAGTCAGGGTGGAGAGTTCAAAAGGTCTCCTTCAATTAGTCTCTCCCGATCCCGCCCTCAGATGGGCAAACGCATCCACTGTCCATGTCTCTCCCCCTTTTGAATATTTCGTCCTTTGTACATATTGTTACATTGCTACTTTTGTAAGTCTCTTATAAAACAGCATGTTCGCTATACGAGAATATATGATATATTCGACTTTGTTTGATTTGGAATCTCGATACTTGGAAATGATCTTCTTTTATTTGAGATATATTTATTGTGAAAATAGACCAGAGACTTGCCTGAAGCTTTCAAACGGAAATGTAGAATAATTTTTCTTTTGCTAAGACGCTATTCTTCAAAATGTTTTCACCGCCTCAAGATTCTCCATTCCACGTGTATAAAGTCGCTGTTTTACAAGTATTTTTATAACACAAAATAACCGTGCGGCAGTGATCACGATGCTTGAAAAGAATCTTATTTTATTTATGGATATTTGCTGGGGAAATAGACCAGCCCTTTGCCTAAAGCTTTCAATGGAAATTCACCACCCGAAGATGCTCGGCTTATTCTGGCACATGTGAATGTGCAGGTTGTTTGCAATAGATTCATCTATAATATATTTATTTTTAAACGTTATAAATATTTCGATACATAACCGTTTTAAAACCGCATTCAAAATCAAGCCAATACACGAACTGTCCATTCGGTATCAAACCTCTTCGCCCACTGTGCTGTCAAATTCCGACTACTACGCGCATTGTACTTTCATATTTAAACTGCTACAGAGAATAGGAATTGGACATTCCAAGGGGAAAAAAGGCTAAGCATAGTCGACATAAAAAATTGGACAGCTACTTTCTCTGACTTTAAAAATCAAACTCCTTTGTAAACTATGTTGTATATTAACTTTATAATGTTTTTTTTTATTTCATTATGTATACATATTCCAATGATCTTTGGCTGTCCAACTAGGAAATTTACTTGTTTTAGGATAGTCAAAATGGACAAATTTATTGAATGTACCTAATTATTGTTTTGTCTATTATATTGTAATGTATTGACTTTTACTTAGATTACACTTTATAAAAAAAAAGTTTTAATGGTTGATACAAGAACTTGCTTATGAATGTAAATAAATATTTAAAAAAATAATATAAATGTAGAGAAAAGGAATAAAAAGAAAATTCAATAATAAAAAAGAAAACAAAATATATTTACAATATAATATGTATGCTTTTCAACCATTCCATGAAATTTTACTTTTGATTTTGATAAATTAATGAACTAAAGAATCAAAAATCGCTAAAAGAGGAAAAGAAAGTTTAGAAATAAAATATTTAAACTCAAAAATTATAAACATGTATGATTTTCAATCATTCCATGAAATTTTGTTTTGATTTTGATGAATTAATGAACTAAATAATCAAAAATAGATTAAAAAAAAGAAAAGTGAGTCAATGCAAAGAAAAATTTAAGCAGTTTTTGAACTTACATTAGTATAAAAATAAAATTAATGTAATACAAATATAATATATATATCGAGGAGGGATATAATATATATCGAGGGAAGATCTAATAAAAAGAAATTAATGACTTGTAAAAGGCATGATATGATGTTTCCTCTATAGCTGAGCACATGTTGGTCATGATACGTATTTAAAATTATGCAGACAATTGTCTCGTAATAAACTGTTGGAAAGAGGAAAGTAGATCCCACATTGCATATTTTATAATTTCATTTGCTTTAAAAACAGTGAGGGGGTTTCTCAACATCCTCCCAATAACTTATCTACACTAATAACGAATATTATTAATAATAAAAATAAAATACTCGCAGTGGTTAGAAAACTCGGCCAACTTATCCAATATATAGCCACTATTCATAGGTTCGATTAACGAATTATAAACTCCAACTTAATAAATAAATAAACCGTAAATCGTAATACGAAAATATTCGTTATTAGTGTACATAAGCTATTGGGAGGATGGTGAGAAACCCCCTGAATAGAGGTTTTCCTGTGATATTTCACATGCAGCAGCTGGTTATACCAATATATATGTAATTCATGTTCTGAAATGATATTGTGGTCTTCATTTTGACTACGTATTTAAAATAATATTATCTTTAAAAATATAAGCTTGAAAATAATGAATATTTTCCACGAAATAAAACTTAGTGTAGTATTAAAATAAGCAATAACTTTTGGATGTCGTGTTTGTTGAAGCACGGACTGAAAGCCTTTTTTCCTCATTGATAATGTTTATTATTCCTTCATTGAATTCTGGAGCGTCGCGACTTCGCATTAATATGTAAAAAGATCAACCGACCGAAATTACTTCGATTAATGTGCTCAAGCGAGGTCAAAGAGAATTTCAGCACAATTTTAACTTGCCCCTCTGGGCAGCAATAATCCTCAAAATCTTTCGCAGTCTGTCAATCGACAAATTGTCTTTATTAGATAATTTGTTATACTTATTTCCTCACGATAAATTCTTACATTTTCCACACAGGATTTTATGGTTCTAATCAATAATATAAACAACTTGAATTATTGATCTTCGGACTATTATATGCGCAAACAATGACATTATAGATATCATTTTAGCATCATCCATGATTTGCTCTTAAAAACATCTTGAACAAGTTTTCTTTATTTTTCTTTTGTATTTGTTCAATCCTTCAGAGATAAAAAGTATATGTACATATTTTTTGTTCGCTAACTGCACAGTCATAGCTCAACATTATAATTGATAGAATTATTTACAATAAAAGGAATACCTACATGCTTTTTTGTTTATATTATTTGAATTGATTTTTTTTTGCTTCAATTTTAATTTCATTTTAATGATTTATTTGATATATTATTACATACATTAAAGGCACTGCTGAAAACCAGCTGCACTCCGGTAGAAATCCGGAATGTATAACTGATCAGTGGCCCATTTGTCAATAGAATCATGCTAGTGACATCAACCACGCTGGCGCTTTTAACGCTAAGTGTATCACTAGTGTCAATGTAATAAAAACATAAGATGTATAGATATGTAACAAGCTATTATTAAATAAATATTATTTATTTATTTATTATTAATGATTCATTTATTTGCTCTCTTCCCAAAATATAAAACTTGCAGTATCGTTCTGGTGAGAAGACACTATTCAGTCATTCAGTGTTGACATGCTAGAATAGCCGTTGGTAGGTGTATTTTTTTTATAGTCTAACGTTGCAACATTTCTTTTTTCTCATGCGCAGTGTGTATCCACTGCACCACCTGCTTACGCATCTTATAATTCCCTAATTGGGGTGCCGCAGTCCCACCAGCTCCTAACAGTGAAACTCTTGTGCCACATTCACATAAGAAACGGTATTTCCCGCATGAAACTAAAACCCCCTTTCGTGTGTAGACTGGCACCGCTCGCTTCGCGTGTTTTCCCGTAGCAATCTAAAAGCGGCTTATTTCCCCTGAACAACATCCTGTTTACGTGGGAGTAATAACGTTACGTAGAGAGAGAGAGAAGAGAGTGCAGTGCAGCCTCTTCTATTGGCAATCAGTACTCCGCTCTGTAACTCAACAGCCATTACTTCCCGTCTCAAGTACTCGAGGTCCACTCTCAGAATTCCTGGCATCCTGGTATTCTGTGATCCTGGCTGACTCAAGACTTTTTAAACTTGCAATTTATTTTAACTCGACTTTTAGACGGAGCACATTTTTCACAACTCTTTTCTATTTTTATACGTGATTTATAAAAAAGCTCAACCCTTTTCAACTTCAGGAGATTTTTACATTTTTCCACCCATTTCAATCTTGAAGCTTGGCGTGTTTTCTCATCCTTATTATTATTATTGCTTCCTTAATTAAAACATTTTCCGAAGCACAAACAACTTGTTTCAACAAAGTTGTTACAACGTTGTTGCAATGTTGTTTGAAAGTCAAATCTATCTATAAATAATTTTTCGTTACCTAATATTGCTAAGTTGATAAAAATCTGTCGATTGCCGCCTAATTAAAAAAATAGAATAAATCGGTGTTTATTGGTTAAGATAACGGTGTTTTTGCTTGTATTTTAGACACTTCAACTACTTAATTGAGTTTCGGTTAATTAAGATTTTCATCTGCCCCTTATGTTGACGTACACAATACGGTTATGCATTATTTGCAGTGAATCGATTGATTTGTAGTTTATAGCACGCTAACTTATAAAATGTTTTATCTCTTTAATTTCCAATAATAAGACAACTTAAGATGTTTTAGGTATCTTCTAAATAAGTTATAGGTTCGTGTGATTACTAGTTGATTTATTACATAATCGTAAAAGTTACAACGAATATTAATTAAACTGGACAGACATTCTTACTAGACTAGGATCTAAGGAGTTCCGCCGCTGCTGTGAGCGGACTAAAGGAGCCAGCCCAATATTACCGATGCCTTCGGCCATCACCGTAACCATTCGTAACTAAGATACGATCGACGCGCGACGGTTGGTATTCTTCTGATATCATATTCAACTGCCATCGGTTGGGATATAGCAGAACTTCGTATTACTAACTGAGCTATCGACTTCTAATGAAGGAAGTTGAAATTTCACGAATAATCGATACACTACACAAATTACCGATTTAAAAAATTCACAAATTAAATAATTACGTTCAATCATTCTAACACGACTCAGTGTTACTAATGGCGCAATTTTATTCAGCAAATTACTCGGATATTTCATGTTCTAAAAAACATAAATTTTTTGGTGTTGAAACTAATATACTTACCACCGAGTATGTAGTGGGTAGTGTGTGTCATTCCTTTAATATTATAATAGTGTATTGCCCTTTGCTCGTAATTAAATCAATCAATTGATTATTCACGCATTCGGTTATCAGTTTAGTGGAAGTGTTCAGAATACAGTATGATACATGCTCGACTTTAAAGCGGGCGACAAACGCGAAGTTCACATCAAAAAGATACTTATAACACAGTAGCGCTCGCTATACAATCCCATACAGACCTGCCAGTCGTAAACATATTCGGCCTTACTAAAAAAAAAAACACTCCGCGGCCGTTAAACGGTGTTTTTGTGAATCTTTAGATTTGACAACGCCGTATTTTCTTGTTCAAATTGGAGTTTTCACAATAATCCGCTAGGTGGTGTGATTGATGCGCCTGCGCATTGCTTTCCCGCTGAATAAAAAAAAGCCGCGGAAATGCAGAAAAAAGTCGGTCGCGGTGTGTGTGTGATTAAGATGATATTTTCGTTAATGATTTCAATCCTTGACTAATTCGCACTTATATTCATTTACGCAATATATTTACTATTAATTTTGTATTGTTTTTCGTTAGTTTAAGTCAAATTGTGACACTAAAATCGTGTGTTCTAAATTGATCTGTCAGAAAATGGTTCTGTAGGTTATATTCAGAAATAATTTGCATTTTAAGATCTTTATTTTATTATAAATTCTTGAATGTGATGTTTTTTGGTGACTAAAATGTCTAATACATATTTTAGTAAACATATCAAAGAAATTAATGCCTTAAGATGTGCGAGCAATGTATTCAAACGTGAGTTTTTTTATTGTAAATTTTTGGGAATGAAAAGCTAATTTCAAGATTTTTTTATATTTTTTTATTGTGTGAAGGAGTAAATAGTGAGGTGACAGTTTTATTTCAAAATCATTAAATAAAAGGACTGGGTTTTTTGAATTTTGAATTTTTCCAAATATTTCAATGTTTTAATAGAAAGTGTTTGGGGTAAGTGAGTTTTTTTTTTCAACTTGATGTTTGAAGCTTAAAATACTACAGTTTTTAAACATTTAAGTATATTTTAGATATGAAAATCTTAAAGGTAATTACATTTTGGTTCTAAAATGGTATTTGTTTTTACGACATCTCAAAAAATAATAAATATATAGGACATTAAAAAAAGAAATTCGAAATTCGTTGAAAATTACAAATGGAACAAATATATACAACAGATAAACTACCCTCCTTGGCCGTGTAAGCAATGTACATATCTTTCCATGAACAATTTTTTGTCAGTTCTCAATTAGTAAGGATTCTTCATACATGGTTGTTTGACCACTGTACAAATTTTTCAGAAAGTTTATTAGTAAGGCTGGTAAAATGGCGACGTTGTCAGATCGAAACCATATATTTTGTTTAGTAAGAATTTGAAAAACGAAATGTACAGACTTTACACAACGTACTACAGAAACACCGTTTAACGACCGCGGAGTGTTTTTTTTTAGTAAGGCTGATTATGTGCTGTGATCGCGGTTTGAATCTTCGCTAATTCGCGTTATTTTTCGTGACCGCTACGATCGCGATATCAGAAAAGTTATGCGACAACCCCCCCCCCCCCCCCCCCCTTCGCCGTAAACAGGAGAGGGGGTCATTATTAATACACGGAGCTGTCAAGTTGACATATCCAGCACAAAGAAATGATATTCTCTCGACTGCTTCCGATTTCAACTGACCCCTTCTCCTGTCGTAGGAAGGAATATTTTATAACGTAGTGTGTCGGTAGAAAAGATACTTATAACGCAGTATCTTTTTGATGTGAGCTGCGAGTCTGTCACTATTTTAATGAAATGGCGTGTGTTGTGTTTGTTTGTGTGGTTTCGTAATCGCATCTGTCGCAAATCCTTTCTGGAAGCCCTGCTGCTGCCGTATTGTGCTTGTGGAACTGGGAAGCCATTCTAAACTGGGTATTGGGTAGTGTGTCCACCGCTATTGATAGCCTACACTGCCGACACGGTGGTGTGGACCCTGGCATCATTAACACGCCACGCGGAGGGTGGTCGGGGGAGCTTGCAGACCCCACGGACACATTAACCCCGATCCGAGGGAGAAATGCGATTCGCGTGCCGAACGTTTACGTAAACTTCACTGTGTACCTACTTGACAAACGAGCGCGAAATTGACGACTAAAAGGCTGCGCAGAGGTGTGAAGAAAACAAAAAGAGAATTATTATAACTCTTCTGCGTTTGAAGTGCTTACAAAAGCGAATCGTTTCAATATCCTTTGTTTTGATCTTTAATTAATTTTGCAGTAAATTCTAATTTAAAATCTCTTTTAAAATATCTGTTGGTGAAAGGAAGAAGGTGATGAGTCAGAATAAAGAAATAAATGTAAAAATATTGGGAAAAATTAAGAAAAAAGAAGAAAACACCCAACAGAATGTTTGTAATACCCGCTAACTGTGTTGAGTCTTCTGGTACAATTATTCACAAACTCTTATTATTCATCTAATTTTGCCTTGGCAAGGGTATTACATATCGTCACCTTAAAGCAACAGTGAGATATCTTGAAAATGCTGTTCTGAGATAATAGGACTTTTAGGTTTGCGTGAGTTCTAGCAGAATCAAATTAACTAATGTTGCAGATTAATGATATGGTATTAGAGAGGTAAATTATTTAACATCAACACAAAATTGTAATAATAAATAAATAATTAATTTTTTTCCTACTAATTTTGACAAAGTAGTACGTAAATCTAGAAATATCTCAATACTGAAATTTTACTTGTAACTCGGACATTTTTTTTTTTCAAAATATCCCAGTAATGTATCATGTAGAGCTCACAATTTTACATCGAACTGCATACTTACCTCAAAAGTATTTTTTTCGAAGATATCTCAGTATTGCTTACATATTTTCTGGATATTATATTAGTTTCACACTTAATATGACGTTATCCATTCACAAAACTACCACCGTTGGAAGTATTACTGAAATTTTCCTACCCACGGGTACGGGAAATAGGACGAGATGTTCTTCCGTCGCGAATATTTTTGGCATTAGCGTATAATGGTGGCGTGGTGCAGTTAGTTATACGCGAGATTAATGCAGGGAAGGGCTTACAACTATAAGACTCGCTGGCAATTTATTAGAATTTAAGGCACTCTCACAAGGAAATGAGGCAGGAGGGCTGTGCGCCACAGATAATTCGGTCATGTCTTTCTATTCGACTTTTTATGGCGACCGCACAAAGTTTCGCGAGACTTTTTTGCCGTTACTTTCCCTCGACTCCTCCAGAAAAGTTTTCTTTGTTATACGGTATGCAGAGTCCGTTGCCGAAATGTTGAAGTTTCTGTACGTGAATGCAAATATTTTCATTACGTAAAATGCCTAAGAATCGCGCACTTTAACGTCGCAATTTTTTGTCATTTTCTTTTAAAAGTTTCTGAAATGAATATATTGTAGATGAACCGCTGCTCGTCGAGTTTTTCTTTCTTTTGAAGACCTCTTATGCGAAAATATTAAATCTTTTTTTTTGTGAGATTGCTTTTTGTCGTTAGAAAGTTTAGGCGAAAGTAAAAGTTTTATCCAAACAAGTAATATTTTATACGAAAATCTTTGTTATATTTTGTCCTTTCCCGTACTCCGAAAAATAATGCATAATATTATTTTTTTATATTGACATTTAATCTGTGAACAAATTGGTTATATTTCTCTTCGTACAAAAATAAAAATAGTGTTTTTTATCTTCTTAAAATGTTGCGTATCTCCTTGGTGCACTGTTCCGTAGCTGATCCTAGAAAGGGCCATAGATTGTGCACCGGAAGGCCCGAACTTGTTCTTGCCGTATCGCGGCTTCCCGTCCCTGGTGGAATCCTGGACTGCGACATTTCCACCAGCCACATTCGCTTTCCCGGAAAGCTGTCTTATTATTTCATCCCCGCGCCGGGACGCCTTTATCGGCGTCGCGCGTCGCGGCGTTACACGGGAATTTTATTTTTTCCCGCAAAGGTAAACTCGGAAGCAACAGCTCCACGACTAATTCCGTAAACTACAAGGTAAAAAATAAAATAGAAGCCCGGAACCCACCCGGTGGCAGTTCGCGATAAAAGCAGAGTACACAATGCTAAAATAAATTGAAGAAATTAAACCTTGCATTTTATGAGATTTTGGAGATTTGGCAGTTAGAGTTCCCGTTTTTGCTGCTTGCGCGAGGTTTATTGCGTTTTTGCTACTATATCGATCGCAAAAACTCGTGTTTTCTTATTTACCATACCATTTCACCTTTCCAATTTCCAACCAGCCCTCAAGTTAATTTGTTCGCTTTTGGGAACAACTCATATAGGTCCTTGTGTCTCCCTTGCTATCATGAGAAATATGATCTAAAATGTATCTACACTTTTATGAAACTAAAGTTTCCGACCTAAGTGGAAAAAAATTATAAAACTGAAATTTTTTATTAATTATTTTTAAATGAAACATCAAAAAAGTGTGGTGAGGATAACGTTTATAATAGGTACGTTTGTTGAATAAAATATGTGTTTTTTTTTCGTTTTCCGTAATTTTGTTTAAATAGGCAATTCACCCTAAGAAGATTTGTAATTTTAGTTAGAAAAAATTTAAGGTGGGCCATTTTTAAAACTTTTTAAAGTTTGCATTAAAAATGTTTATATAAATTTGAAAGCGTATTAATCGCGTTTCTAAGTCAGTTTTTAGTTTTCAGATACGTTTAGAAATATTCCATTTATTTATATTTTATTGCAAAGCATAAATATTTTGACATTCTGACAAAATATGCTAGGGCCTGATGGGGTTAAATAAATTAAAAGCAATATTTTTTCTTTTGAATTCATAATTCAATTTTTCTTTAAAACATGAGGTGGAGTGAGGCTTATTAAGTATTTTGATGTTGAAGATGAACAATAATTTATTGTAAAAGTGTAAGCTCCAAATCCTTGTGAAAAATTGCCAAAATGGAATTGACAATTGATTGCACCTACGTATCTATCTTCTTTATCTATTTATAAAAAGAAGAATGTATGTGGCTGGGGCATAGATTTGATTTTTGTTAAAATCTACAGTTTTATTCCGAGATTGATGAAATTGTGTACACTTGACCTTCAAAACAAGAGGAAAATTATTGTATACATCTAACTCTGCGTAATGCCTGAGCAATGCCGGGGACTTTATATGTTCATATAGCTGGTATTTTATAATTTTTATTTAAATGCAGGTATCAACCCCGTCGAAACTTTGAATGTGTTTATTTATTTTTTTTTGTTTATTTTATAGAAATTTATTCATTGCATTTTTATTATTTATAATAAATGTTATTATTTAAACACACATATTTCTTTGACACACCTATAATGGGCTTTAGACTATTTCTAACAAGCTTGTTCTTGGAAAAATGGAATAATTTTTACATCCCTTATTTGCAAATTGAACAATAATCTTTTTCGGGAGAAACCCAGAATGAATAGAAAATGCATTTTAACAAAATCTAACCAAAGTCACTAATTTCTATTTTGTTTTGTTTCAGCCTGACGAACCAGGTGGTGGCATTGAAGGAGATCCGACTGCAGGAGGAGGAGGGCGCTCCCTTCACGGCCATCCGAGAGGCCTCGCTGCTAAAGGAGCTGAAACACACCAACATCGTAACACTGCACGACATCGTGCACACTCGGGAGACGCTCACCTTCGTCTTTGAGTTTGTGGTGAGTCATTTAATATATAACAGTTGTCTTTTATGAGCCTTCATTAGTGAAATCAAATACCCTGTAGTAATAATAATATGCCCAATACTGGCAGTATTTTCCCAACGCTGGTTGCTCGAAGCACCAGTGTAGCTTGTTGACACTCCTTGATATGTAGACACTACAAGAGATAGTGACAAAATTGTCAGTGATTAAAAATAAAAATTAATAGTGATGATCTTGGCCATAAAAAATCTTACAATTAGTTACATTTATTTTTTAAACTGCACACATGTAAGTTTTTTCCCCTAAGTCACTCACGTAAGCAAAAACCAATGTGCCCATTAGCCAGAAGTCGCTTACGTGAGCGACTTACTGGAAAAAACTTGTGTGTAAAGGCAGCCTTATGGTAACACATATTCCATTTTTTCCGATTGTGGATGGCTTTTAACCGTCCGAAGCCGGACGTTTACGTCATCAGCCCACCTCATCTATGGGCAACGTTTACCCAGGATAATACCATTTGCATGTTTTTTTGATGTGGTGACTATTATGAGTAATTGAGTAATAAGTAATTTATGTTGGTATTGCGCAGGACACGGACTTGTCCCAGTACATGGAGCGACACCCGGGTGGACTGGAGGCGCGCAACACACGACTGTTCCTGTTCCAGCTGCTGCGTGGACTGGCGTACTGCCACCGGCGCCGCGTCCTGCATCGCGACGTCAAGCCACAGAACTTGCTCATCAGCTGCGCTGGCGAGCTCAAGTTGGCTGACTTCGGTCTGGCGCGTGCCAAGAGCGTGCCCAGCCACACCTACTCCCACGAGGTGGTCACCCTGTGGTACAGGCCTCCTGGTGAGTCACTATCGTTAACCCCATTCTCCTTAACCTCATGGTCTCAACTTTTAAAATATTTTCAGTTTATTCATGACCTGATTTTTCTTTCTGAATGTTTCTTTTTTTTTAAATTTATCACATTTGATGTCAGTTACATGCGATTGGGTATTTTCTCCATATCATTTTTATGTAAAACATAATGCACATTGAATAAACTACAGGCGCGTTATTTTTTTTTTTTTCTGTCTTTAATCCCTGATGTAAATAAATAAATTTTTCTGGAAACCTGATTTAGCCCGCCTCGCTACAGATCCCCTGGTTGTACAGTACTGAGAGGAAAACTGTTGGGATGCAATATAAATAAGATTTATTTTTTAAATCTCATCACCAAATTTCGACAAAATGAACACAAATTTTTGAATAAATTACATTTCTTTTATTCAAATGTTGAAACTATGAAATTGTTCTTCCGTTTCCATGTCATGAGAATTGCTTTTCTTATCCAAAATGTGTTTTTACTTGTAATTTTTTATAACTTGATGTTTTTTTTTGTAGATGTTCTGCTGGGCAGTACAGAGTACTCAACTTCCCTAGACATGTGGGGAGTTGGTTGTATATTTGTTGAAATGGTAACTGGAGTCCCCACCTTCCCTGGAGTTAGAGATACTTACGACCAACTAGACAAAATATTCAAGGTACGCACTTCACATGTTATATCCACTCTATTGCTACAGAATACTGGACCGGCGCACTATGGTTGGGCCCGGAGCAAGACCGTCTCATAATTAGGAAAACTGTACTTTTTTTTCTTCAGATATATCAATAGCGGTTTAACCGCTTGAGCACATAAGCTTGTTTTCACGACAATTTAACGTAGGTAGACATAGGAATGACGTATGCCCCGGACCTGAGTTATTAAATAAAATAAATGATCGATATATTTTTATCCGTTGGAAATTTTTTTCTTATGTTTTGTATATTAACACAAAACATAAACAAACATTATTTTGTGTATGAATACCAAAGTACGGGTTCAAACTGAGATATTTGATTGAATCGAAATGCGGGAATTTTGTGGTTCAAATTTAAAGCATTTTCACAAGCATATTTGTAATAATATATCACCGCAAAGGTTATTTTTTAAGCTTTCATAATATATATTTTTTTAAATGATAGTGATCTGTAAGCTCCCTTTAAGCAAGTGATACCTAAACCAGATTTTGACAAAGTTCAGGTAAACTTTCAACTGGTCGCAGGGTTTGCCCCTTTGGATATTAAAACATTATTTTATAATAAAAGTATTTTTTCATTAAAAAAAAGTTTGCAGATTTTTTGCGCAACAGCGTCCAAAAACGGCTTTGCCGATGCTCTTTTTTATCATAAAATTGACTTGTCGCAGTACCTACAAAGGAGAAATTGTTTTTTAAATGTCATGTTTAATATCAAAATATTTGGAAAGTTATGTTTTTTAGGTCAGGAACCAACAAAAAGAAGTTATTAATTACCGTATAAGTTATTAATTGTAATAATCCCAAAACTAGTTTGAGAAACGAACAAACAAATATATTTCGTTTGGCATTCCTAGAGTTATGTTTAAGCCGAGTTAAATTTTCAAAGGAGTTGTTGAAGTTGCATGTTTCTGAGTTGTCCGGTAACCATTTGAAATACATATTATTTTCCAGAAATAAATAATCATTATTACTTTAATTTTTACAGATTTTTTTTAGTAAAAAAATAAGTTTTTGTTTTTTAGACTGAATTTATTAAGAATTCTTATAACAATTCATTAAATAAAAATATAAAATAGAGAGATTATTTAGTTTTTTATCAGTTTTTTTTTTTTGATAAGAAACAAAGAAGTTACAGATTTATGAGACGAGAATGAGCATTTTCAACCACCGTGCGACGCCAGAATTGAGAAAGCAGTCAAGTCCAGAAACCAATCCGGACTTGTGATGTTCACAAGTCCAGTTCTGAGTTACTCGCTCATTTATTTTTTAGTATTTTATTTACTGGTCTATAGAAATGAAACTTCGTGCCCTGTATAGGCATTAATTTCTCAATTCTTTTAAATAAGATTTCATAATTGCAACACTGATACATTTAGAGTTACTATATTTCAAAATTGTTTGATGTTGTATAAAATTTTTTCCGTGTCCTGGAAAATTTGTATTTTAGAAATTTAATACATTTCTGTATTATTAACAAAAGTGTTAAATTCTTAGTTATTCTTTCCCTTCATTTACTAAAAAAAATTATAAACATGTTTTCCATACAGTCAACATTGTTGATAAATAAAATCTGACGGACCCAAGTGCCGTTTCGTCAGAAAAGTTTTTTTTATTTTTACATAAAATGATAATAAATGTACTATTATTTATTTTACAAGTTTCAAGATTTTATACAATACATGTTTCTTTATTCATTTGATACCAAAACATAAGAATTGATTAATTTGTGCTCATTAGTAAAATTAACTTTAGATGACATTTTTTGTATCAATGGGGAGTTAACGGCCAGTATTATTTGATTCACTCGATTGTGCAATGTCTTTCTCGGGCTCGTCCGTCTACTTCTACCATTCATTTTTACATCGTATATGTATTCTCCTTACACTCCTTTCTTCGTTCATCCGCTCTACACGCCCAGAGAGTTTAGGCATATTTTTGAAAAATGAGATGTATAGCCATGCTTGTTCTAATTGTGTGCATTGATTGGTTGCAGGTGCTGGGCACGCCTACGGATGAGACGTGGCCGGGCGTGTCGCGCCTGCCGGGCTACCGTGCGCACCGCAGCGGGCCGCACCGCGCACGCCGCCTCGGCACCGTGTTCCCGCGCCTGCACGATGCGCGCGAGGCCGAGGCGCTGGCAGCTCGCCTGCTGCAGCCCGACCCCGGGGCCCGCGCCCCTGCTCCTGATGCCCTGCACCACCCCTACTTCGCGGGCCTGCCCAGGCGGCTCTACGACCTGCCCGATGGTAACACATATTGTATTCTGCAAACACCTACTAAATTCATAAACCTACTTCACGGTCGTACCACCTTCTTGATGGTAACACATATTGTATTCTGCAAACACCTACTAAATTCATAAACCTATTTCACGGTCGTACCACCTTCTTGATGGTAACACATATTGTATTCTGCAAACACCTACTAAATTCATAAACCTACTTCACGGTCCTACCACCTTATTGATGGTAACACAACATACTTAAAGATAACACAAATGAGGTGGCCCATTAACCATTATTGATATGAAACCGCACTCTCCAAAGTGTCATCAACAGCCTCTGCCGCTTGATAGTCCGTGCAGCTTCTAGCTCTGCGACAGTTGGCATGCTTCCATGCCATATCTACATTTGTTTCTATTATCTGTGGCCCCACTATTGGATCTCTAGAATTGGCTACCATCTCTGGTCTGGAGCCTGTGAAAACTATTTCTAGTTCTATTGACTCTTGTGCTCTATTGGATCTGTATTGTACTCGATATCAACATACAGATTGCAATCTTTACAACATAGATCACGATGCTGTGTTCGTGGATCTCTTTGGCACCAGTACACAAACACGCTCAACTCGTGCCTAACAATTCTATGTGCTTGACCTTTGCTGCATTCTAATGGGTCATTTTTGTTCTCAATCACTTGGCGGTGGAATGCTTTGCTGATTTTTATATTTTCTCTTATCTACAGCATGTGTCTCTTAGAGATCCAGGTTTACTTTTTCAATATTTTTTTATAAAGACCCTCCATACAACAGAATGTATTAATATCAGATTCCATCTTGGATACGCCGGCGCTCAACGGATAGAAAATTTCTTATCCAATGTGTACTTTTGGCGCTTGAGAAGTTCTGAAACCTCAGAACTTTCTGTTTTCAGAGGTAAAAAAGAACCATTATTTATTTTGTTAACCCCCTTGCCTTACAAGAAATTTACGTGTGAAAAATTAAAGTTTATAAATCCTTTGTATTGTATTGTATATATTATTATGTAAGGAGCAGACAGCATTCTGCTGATGCGCTCATATCTAATTTCACAATGAGTTTGACAGTAATTGAGTTGTTTTAAGTTTAAACTAAGTTAGTCCTTTCTTCTCTCCAAATATGAATCCAATAGAGCTTTAAATTGGTTTATATTATTGCATCGATGACATGTTGTGGGAGTTTGTTCCAAGCATTAGTTTGTTATTTAAATGTAAAGTTGTTTGTTTATTGCAGAAGTGTCAATATTCAGCGTTGAAGGGGTAAACCTCCATCCAGAACACCGTCAGGCGGGTATAAAGTGAGGATGGAACCACCACGTCTCAGACTGCTCTGCCTTCGAAGCAATGTGTCGACCCGCCGCGGTCGAGTGTAGATAATTTTTTAAGTAAAATTACGTATAAACAATTGCGAAAGCACGTCACAGTGAGAGGAAACGAAACGCCAAGAAAAATACCTGTTCCATACGGTCTCTTTTGTAATAGGAAGATAATATGCTAAGAAAAGGCGTTCCAAGGAAAAGCTTAATAAGCAAGTGGACATTGATTTTATCCCATGATTGTATTCAATGAACTGATATAGTAAAATTCATGATTTCTCTATTTATTCACCCTAATTCAAATTGATTGTTTATGTTGTCATCGGATGTTTAGATTTAACTAATTAATTGTCATTCAACTTATTCAATTATTTTCTTCTTTTAGAGTAATTTCTTTTTATTTCCCTTTCATGATATTGTTAATCATTTTTTCGTAGTTAAGAACCGTAATTTGCAATACTACTAAGCCGATTCATTTGTTACTTATTTTATGTTTATTTAAATGCATTTTTATTGAATACTGTTCATTAAAGGCAAGGTCTCTTCATCTTAATTACAAGGCAGAATGAGAAATTTTTCTAACTTTGTAATCTAATAAAAAAATATTTAAAAATGTAAATATGTAAACAGATTTCACTCCTTCAGAATAGGTGTTGGATGCCATTTTTATCTTTTCATATTAATTCACTCCCATTGAAATTACACCTCCAATGCTAGTCATAATTCTCATGAATTAAAAGTTAAGCGAATGGGTTGGTTAAAGAAGTGAGTGAGAGTGTTTAATCCTGCAATATTTGATTGACGTAATTTAATGCCATATTGACTTGATAAATTAGAGCTCTTTTCAATTTGTGTGGTTTTAATGAAAACATTATTGCCACTTGACCAATGATTATCTTTTATTTATCCTTTCAAAAGCTTTAATTTTATTTACAAAGAGAAGCGTATTATAATTATTAAATAATGTAATGTAATGTTTGTCAAGCAATTTGTTTCAAATTTATTGTAAATGTCAAAATTTTCACTGAATATACATATATTGTTTTATTTCATGAATAAATAGCAGTTTATTATAAAATACATGTATATTTTTTGAATCATCTAAATATTATTAACCATATAAAATTCATACATAATACAAATGAAAATTCCCTCAGTCGAGTGTAATATCTCTGCCAACCAAACCATTGTTCCCAAACTGTTTCGAGTGCCAACAGCTTTTATTACCTATCCATTTCCTTCTATACATCACTTTATTTTTATACAAAAGATATTACCAGTCGGGATATTCACATAATTAAATATTACGGAGTATTCATAAATTATTATAAAAATATTTCTTGCAAAAAAATATACAAAATGATTAAAATGCCATCTGGTTTTTAAGAGAAAGCACACATAAATGATTCTTGCGACTTGCAATTGGGGAAATTTTTTGAGCGCAGATCAGTTATGTACTGTCCTATAAAATCATTTCAACAATCGAATATGTAACTTTATTTTTCCCTCATTCATTTAATCTAAAACCATATTTTGACCAAACAATGTGAAGAGATTGGTATATAAATTGCCTCATTATTTTATTAAAAAATCACAGAATAGGCTACCCAAACAAAGTATGTAATCTTAGTTTTAAATTATACATATGCACCGCATATATAAAATGTCCATTCTCTTAGGGAAATATACTTTATAAGAATTGATTACCACCAATAAAACGAATTGATGCTCCAAAAATTCCTAACTAGATTACTTCAATATTTGCATCAGTCGAACATATTAAATTATACAATTTTATATTCTGATTCTTATACAGCTTATTTCTCTAAAAAAAACTACAAAAATAATGTTTTAAACATCCAACTCCAATGCATAGATTATAATATATTATTGTATGCACCAATATCTCATATCTTTAGTCAGCCGTCCGTTAAACATAAGATATTTGAGGAGCTATTCAATTTTATTATGCAGTAAATTGTTTGGCAGGGGACTATGTGTAAGAATTCAACTTATAGTAATTTTCAAAAGACAACATCACCAATGTTTGATCTTTCAATATAATCTGAACACCCATCTCATCTCTAGGCTCATTTTTTTTTTTTACAATGTGAAATTTTTTAAATGTTGTCAGTTAAGGCAGGAGAACTTTTGAAACTATTATCTCTGTTCCTCTAGCTCAGCCAATATGCAATTTTGTTTATCCGAGGCTTGCTTGTTATCTTTTGAATTACCTTGGATCTCATGGATATACCTCATCACACTGTCTCCAAGACAATTGACTCGATATAATATGAGAATTGTAACAAGATTGGTTTCGATTCATAGTAAAATGTGATAATTTGCATATTGTGATATGAAATGAGACAGAATATAAAATTCAAATAGTCATCGGCGCCAATTATATAACTTCATTTAGTGTATAAATTTAGTGGGTTTATAGACATAAAGATAAATTCATCTGTTAGCTTTATATTTGAATTTCATAGTGAAGTTTCAAGTACGATCTAGAAAGTCTAAATTGAAGGAATTACACTTACAAAAATTAAAGTTTTACGCACTCAAATTCCTTCCATGGTGCTCAATATAACTAATAGTCAGTTAAATATGTAGACACAATGTTATGTTCAGTATGTATTGTCTAGCCTAATAATGTGTAAAGTTGTCTAGAGTTGCGTAGCCACCTCATATTTCCTTGTTTTCTGTAGAGACCCAGCAGACCCCTCCCCCCTTGAGACTCTTCTTACTACTCCCCACACACTATTCTTATCCTGTCAATGTGTCCTTCGTGTAGTACCTCACATTTTGCTTTTGAATTTGCATTTGTCAATTTGGAGGAGTGTAAATTAATCTTACGGAAGTAAGAATGTAACATTTACAGGAACTATTTTGTGTTTTTGCATTAAAACTAGTATTTAATGCAGCAATTTTAGTCTTATTTTGCCATATTCATTTTGTGAATATAAATTCATGTTTATATTTTGTAGAATATATTATTCTCTATAAGTTCCAATTCCTAATTATACAAACATATTATTCTATCTACACAAACAAAGAGAATGTAAAAACATCCACATTTTATTTTAACAAAAAAATATGGCATTGTTTATAAATAATTGCACTAAAGCTATGGTTTTCTAAGAAAGCGGCACTGTTAAATAGTGGCTGTGATATTCATGATGTGGCAGTAACAAGACAGCCGTCTTAACGGTGGCCAGAGATATCAAGTTAGAGGGCTGCAAACTCTTAAGAGGAATATAAACGCCAGAAATATTATCTGCGCGAGGAAATTAGCGGAAAGTTGTTTTTATTTTTTTTATGAATAATTTTACAAGAACACAAAAAAGTTAGTCAATGGATTGAGTCAAAAATAATCTTAGCCCTAAAGGGGTATTTAAAAAAAGTTTTTTCTTATATAACTTCATATTTATCTAATAAAATAACAAATTATTTAGTACCTTGCGCTTATATTCTTTGGAACGTAATTAATAATTTTATTTTAATTCCATTAAATTGAAAAGGTAGGAAAAGCTTCAACGTATCCATAACATATTTTTTCATATTCATAATGTAAACAGATTCGTCGTAAAGATAAATCTAAATAGTGATTTGGCCTTATAGCTTCATCTTGCGATACTACGTACTGCGATGGAGAATGGACAATCTAGAAATAGCATGTCACTATTCACCACTACATGAGAAACTACATTCCACAACTGTTTGTCACCGCTATGACTGCTGTCATGCAAATGACGGCCCTGCTATTTCCGCTTACAACGCTCTCCAGGAAAGCAACTCCATCTGTTTGTCCGCTACATGACGATCGTTAGATATCAGAACTGCTTGTTTAGGAAACCGTAGCTTTGTCTACCACACACACTACACTAACTAATTTATTGGAATTTATCCATGGAAGATCCTTACAATTATGTTCATACAGCCAACATGTATTAACAGAAAGCAGGCAGTACTTATAAGTTACGTAGGTCACCAATCGCTATTGCTATTAACCATTTTACTAATTTGAAAACATTATGATTATGAAAAATGAAAATTAAATTGCCGAAAGAACAAACTCCACCACAGAGGTAGGATTACAACTTTACTCACAGTTAAAAAAATAGTGTTTTCCCGATAAGACTACTATTTTTCAATTAAAATCACAATCATAACACTTAAGACAGGAAACCATATTGTTTAGGTCTGTTAATAGTATTCAGTAAATACGTGTGCCATTAAATAAAGTAATAAAGTCAGATTTGTTAGAGTTTTGAAACAGGAGATATTCACATATTTAGAAGCCATGTCTTGGTCTGTAGACGTTTAGCAACCAGAAACTAGTTGGTTAATCAGCAGTTATTCAAAATGTGCAAATAAACGTACCTTAACCTGATTTGACAATTTGCGCCGAGTATTTTAAAAATTAAGATGGTACTGAGCGATATAATTACAGTGAAA
This sequence comes from Limnephilus auricula, assembly GCA_951813805.1. Taxonomy (NCBI): domain Eukaryota; kingdom Metazoa; phylum Arthropoda; class Insecta; order Trichoptera; family Limnephilidae; genus Limnephilus; species Limnephilus auricula. Next base: position 6,726,972 of record OX638396.1, read on the forward strand.
CCCTCTTAAGAAGTTCTCGCTTAAGATGTTTTCCTGCTTAAGAAGTTTGGTTTTTTCAGTCCCTTGAAGACCAAATGGCCCAATATTTCCCACTTATAAGGTTTTCCCACATAAGAAGTTTTTTTTTTCCGGTCCCTTGGAAAACTTCTTAAGAGGGTTTCACTGTAAATACATTCAGATTGTTGTAAATGGACAAACTTATGAGTAGAATATGGAGTAATTCTGGATTTTACACCAAATTTCATAAAATGTATTTGTATTTGACTGTAGAACAGTAGATCAGTAAATAATGTAGACGTGGATTAGTACTTTCTACATTGTTATAGATGATTTACAAATTATCACTTTTTACAGTTCAGATTCGTAGGCCTGAAACTAAATCTCTGTTTTATTTTCTCCAGTTGTTGTCTGATTCTTTCTCCTGATTTAGCGGAATAAAGAACGACCACACACGCTCTTGATGGAGTCTCCGATGAATGGATCACCGGTTTGTTTGGTTTCAACCTCTTCATCTATTTTACATCCATTTGGAAAACTCCAGTAATCAACGGTTAAGGCAATTAATTATTATTATATATATTTTATCACATTAATGAATTTTTTCCAATGTATCATACACTACATGATGTTGATCTTATTATTTTCCAAATGTATTGTATTGTTAGTAATGTAATTCAAATAGGAAATAATATTAATATTATGATCTTTTTATATAAAAATATTGTGTAAATACAAATTTTGAACTGATAAATAAATTTATTTCTAAACTGCTAATGTTGTATTTATTTAATCAATATTTCCTACAAATATGATATAAAGATTACACACAATATTATGTAATAATGTAGAAAACAATTTCATTATAATAAAGAATAAATTATCCAGACCATCATGCTCCCTAGATTTATTGCAAATATAGATTATAATTATTAATATAATAATTAAATCTTATATTATTTCGTTAGGGAAATCGAAAATGGGGGTGTTAGATGTGGTCACAAAATCTTTTCTTTTTATCCATTTTGAAATCTCGCGAAACCTTTCAGGGGCCTATGTGTAAGAATTCAACTTATTGTAATCTTCAGATGACAACATCATTTTGTAACCTCCCGTGTAAATCTTCCTTCGACCTTCAGCTCCTTGTATGCCTTGCACTCCCATGATGTTACTGTGAAGACCGACGTCTTCCTTTTTATAGGCTATGACAGTGTCATTGTATCTTCCAAAGGAAGCCAGTGCAGTCGCCATATCGGCATCTGATTTTAATGCATTAAAAGCCTCCAAGAAATTCATAAGCGGCAGATGAAATATTTCTGGCTTTTCTAATGTTTTTTGTTTCAAAATGTTGCAACATCTATCAATCTCCAGTAGAGCATCTTCATAAGGCGAAGCTTGGTTATCTTTCTCCATGCAGATGGAATGATTAGATCGTTCTAAGAAGACATCATCACAGAGTACGTCGTTCCAATCGGTGTTTACTAAAGCTACTTTCTTTTCCTCGTCCAATTCAACCCTCTGATCAATCGCCATGTCTTCTATTCGTTTGTTCTCTAACATTTCTCCAATCAAATTATTGCTTTCAATTATTCTAATTTGCTGCATTTTTGGCTTTTCGTCCAACATCTGTAAAAAAATATATATATTTACAACGACCTGACATCGCCTGTTGAGGATTTAAATTTTTTTTTATTTATTGATAATTTTTTTGTTACATACATGATTTTAAGTTGAAATTAAAAGGTTTTTTTTTTTAAATAAACAGTAAGAGAAAGAGCAATGCAATTATATAGACAAAAGATTTAAAACAAAATAAAAAGAATGTAATTAAAACAGAAAAATATATGTACATAATAATGCATATACACGGTGTCCGGAAACTCGTAGTACAAGCAAGAAACTGGTGAGTCTGTATCACATAGGGAACCCAAAAAAAACTATTATTTTTTAAACAAAGTCGGGTTAGTTACACCATTTATAACTCAAGAACGGCGGAACCGATTTTTATGATCTTTGATTTGTTGGATTTGTCTCCGTCCCGATAAACAGAATAACTTCTTTTTTTATAGAGAATACCTCACAAGAGTCCCAACTGCTCCCGTCTGGAGCCAGTGACACTATGGCATCCCCAATTGGGGTATATTGTGAGGCTGAAGGTAAGTGGGGAAGGGAAGGAGATGGGGAAGAGGAAAGTGGGAAAGTAAAGCCATTATTAAGCAACGTTTCAATTCTGAATGATGGTCTTACACCAGGGCGATACTGAGAGTATCTTCCACTCTGGAACGTGCCGCAAATATAGTATATATTAATTAATTGTGAAATAACACAAATTAATCAAATAAAATTTATTTGCGCACGCCGGGTTCGAACCCGCGACCTTCCGATTGGGAGTCAAGTGTCTTACCACTCGACCACGGACGGTCGTCAAAACTATTAAAACATCAGAAAAAAAAATCACGGGAAAAATAATTATGAAGAAAATAATTTTTTTCATATATTTTGTATGGAACGGCTTTTCAAATAATGTGCGTTGTCGACATAATTTGAATCAATTCGAACTGTCAATGGTGTAGTGTGCCGAACATTTCGTGCTTAGTCAACAGCTCAATTGAATTTTTTGAACTTATTTGAGTATTTATTTTAACTTAATAAAAAATGTAATTTAATTCAGCTAATAATTAAACACAACATTTATTGTTTCTTAGGCGGTACGAAGTTTGCCGAGTCAGCTAGTATAATATAAAACGTAATATAATAGTATGCATAAATGTATGATATCAAAAAAAATCCCACATAGGCATCGCCAGTTCGTGGGTATACTTGTGTTTCTTTGGCAGTTCAGTTAAATTTACTCTACATATATGTATTATCTTGGTAGAAAATTTAAAAAAAAAATTATATAGTAAAATCAGTATTTACGGAATTAGAATTTAAAATACAAATTTATAAAGATTACAAATTTGTTAAAAATTAATAGAGGTCATGATCAGATGTTACAGCAAGTAAATATTAATATCAATGGTATTTAACCAAGATTTTATTACATTTTTATGTTTTTATTTATTTTTTTATAGAGAAACCTCACAAGAGTCCCAACTGTTTGCTGTAGGATGCTATATTTTCACATTTGATTTCTGTAGTCTTATAGATTGCATTATAAATGTTTGGTGTAGAGGAGTTACTCAAAAATTAATTGAGAATTATAAATGCAAAATTAATTGGGGAAAAATAAGACTTTGTTTATAACCGCAACCTATTTCTGATTGTTTTCCTACAATCGTATGTATCTACACATACTTTAAACAAAATAAGATGAGAAATAAGTTTCTCTGATGGTTTTGGTTTTCCAGATTGGTGGCTTGAAACAGAAATAACGATTTTCAGATAATTTTTGAGCTCAAATATTGAAAAGTGAGGTTAAATAAAGTTTTTAAATAGTGCTTACTTATATTTATATTGCTATTAAAATAGATTTTTGATCAAATTAGACTATACTTATGATTATAACAGATTCCAGAGGCATCACACATTCTGATAAAACAAAATGTTTATTGCAAATACGAGAATTCTTTTAGTGGTTTAGTTACATGTATTTATAAGGCACAATCCACTTTTTTCTTAACTGTTCATGTTCAGATGTTCTCGAGGAGCATAAAGGCACTCAATAATATTATTCAAGTTTTGTAAAAAAGACTTTCACCATTGCTAGGCTTAACATAATTATGAAGCTCTAAACCGGGACAGGATTAGGGTTATCAGATCCGAAACTCAGTTTTCCTGACAAAATCCCTGATTTAGATAAAAAATTCCTATAAACTTTAAATAAATCCATAAACCATCCATTCCTAGGGGGGGTGGCTAGAGAATTTCAGGAACCATAAACATAGCGCATCATCGGTCAGACACAAAGACACCCAGTCCCAGTGTAAACACCCGGTGTAAACCATAAAATTCCTGTCATCTGGTAACCCTAGACAAGAGGGGCAGCTAGGAAAAAAAAACAAATTGTCCTTTTCGCTGGAGTCAATTGTTTTTAATATTCTGTCATTTTTTTTTTTTCATGAAAATGACTGCATGTAATGCCAACTAACTATGGCAAATGAATTACGCATTGCTCTGTCATTGCAAAAATATAAATGAAACGTATTTACACTGCACGCGGTAAGAGTAAACTGTCGTTCGTTAGGTCCGCGAAAGAAAGAGTGAGAGGGGCAATGTGTGGATCGGGGGGCTGGGGTGGCCGCAAACGCTGCCAAACCGGGAAAAAATCTAAACTGCCGGGACTCCGGGACCCGTGTCTGAAACCGGGACAATCCCGATCAAACCGGGACGTATGGTAAGCCTAACCATTGCACAGGAATAATGCCTGGCATGATATCCGACCGCACCAACACCTAATTCAAGCATTTCAGATTACCTGCCATTAATAATGTTTATGCAGAATAAGGTGACATAAAAAGACTTTCACCATTGCACAGGAATAATGGCTGGCATGATATCCGACTGCACCAACACCTAATTCGAGCATTTCAGATTACCTGCCATTAATAATACTTATGCAGAATAAGGTGACATAAAAATACTTTCACCATTGCACAGGAATAATGGCTGGTATGATATCTGACTGCACCGGCACCTGATTGTAGGATTTCAGATTACCTGCCATTAATAATACTTATGCAGAATAAGGTGACATAAAAATACTTTCACCATTGCACAGGAATAATGGCTGGTATGATATCTGACTGCACCAGCACCTGATTGTAGGATTTCAGATTACCTGCCATTAATAATATTTATGCAGAATAAGGTGAGATAAAAAGACTTTCACCATTGCACAGGAATAATGGCCGGCATGATATCTGACTGCACCAACACCTAATTCAAGCATTTCAGATTACCTGCCATTAATAATATTTATGCAGAATAAGGTGACATAAAAAGACTTTCACCATTGCACAGGAATAATGGCTGGCATGATATCCGACTGCACCAACACCTAATTCGAGCATTTCAGATTACCTGCCATTAATAATATTTATGCAGAATAAGGTGACATAAAAAGACTTTCACCATTGCACAGGAATAATGGCTGGCATGATATCCGACTGCACCAACACCTAATTCGGGCATTTCAGATTACCTGCCTATTAATATTAATTAATAGGCATTATTAATTATAAATATTACCCTATATTAATAATACTTGGGATAACAGTTGGAAAGGGTAATGCAATAGAAGGAGAAGACGGCAAAATACTTTTCGAAAATAACCAAATAGGAGAGAGATGGAAAAGATATCTCGAAATGCTGTACAATGGAAAGGGAAATAGTGACAACGAAACATTGATAGAAAGAGAAAATGAGGTAGACGCAGATGATTTGGGAGACCCAATCATTAGAGAAGAGTTTGACCTCGCACTCAAAAACCTCAAAAACGGGAAAGCACCCGGAATCGATGACGTTCCAGCTGAACTAATTAAGCCAGCAGGAAAAGGAACTACAGATGCCCTGTTTAAAATGGTACAGATAATGTATAAGACTGGAAACATACCAGAGGATTTCGAGAAATGCCTAATTGTCGCATTACCAAAGAAGGCAGGCACGACGAAATGTGAACAACACAGAACTCTTAGCCTAATATCCCATGCCTCAAAAATATTGACTAATATCATTCTAAAAAGAATCGAACCAAAAGTAGAGAACATCCTTTCCGGAGACCAGTATGGCTTTAGAAGAGGTGTAGGAACCAGAGAAGCAATATTGTCGCTACGCATACTGCTAGAAAAAAGAATAAAAAGAAACCAAAACACATTCATCGCATTCATAGACCTGGAGAAGGCTTTCGACAAAGTAGAATGGAAAAGGCTCTTCGAGATTCTGAAGAGAATTGACATCAAATATAGAGATAGACGAATAATCCAGGCGCTATACAAGAATGAGGCTGCTATAATTAGATGTGACAATGGTACAAAGGAAGCCAGTATAAGACAAGGGGTGAGACAGGGATGCTCTTTGTCACCTGTTCTTTTTAATGCCTATATACAGAGTGCGATTGATGACTTGAGAGAGAGAATGAGTCACAGAGAAGGTGTAAAGATACACGGACAAAAGGTGGATATGATAAGGTTTGCTGACGATATTGCTATGGTTGCTGAAAGCGAAGAAGAACTGCAAGAGGCCTTAACAATCATGCAAAGCATTCTTCAAAACAACTACAACATGAAGATAAATAAAGACAAAACAAAGCTGCTGACTGTAGGCCGAACGCAACATCAGATGAGAGTAGAGATGTCAGGAGTTCCACTAAAGAACACTAAGGAGTTTGTCTACCTCGGGAGCAAAATAACATGGGACGGTCGGTCTAAGAGCGAGGTCGACAGCCGTATACACCAGGCTAGGCTTGCATTCAATAAAAGGTCGAAAATAATAGAATCAAATAATATAGACCTAAAACTGAGAATACTCCTCATCAAGACCTATGTATGGAGTATCTTGATGTACGGCTGCGAAACATGGTGCCTATCCGAAAGAGATAAACGGAGACTAGAGGCTTTTGAGATGTGGACCTATAGAAGAATATTAGGAATTTCCTGGAGAGACCACATTACAAATGAGGAGGTTCTCCAAAGAATCGAAGGAGGAAGGCACCTGCTCAGAACCTTGTCCGAAAGGCGTGCAAGATGGATAGGTCATATAATACGACAAGAAGGCCTCTTGCATGCCATAATGGAGGGTATGACCGAGGGGACAAACTCTAGGGGACGCCCACGCCGAGAGTACCTGGAGGACCTGCTGGTGGACATGCGCTGCTCATCATATGCAGACCTCAAAAGAGCCGCACAAGACAGGGAAGAATGGAAGAAAAAAATAAAGGAAATTGCTGCAAACCAATCCCAGGATTGAAACCAGAGAGAGAGAATAATACTTATGCAGAATAAGGTAACATAAAAATACTTTCACCATTGCACAGGAATAATGGCTGGTATGATATCCGACTGCACCAACGCCTGACTCGAACATTTCAGATTACCTGCCATTAATAATACTTCTGCAGAATAAGGTTACATAAAAAGACTTTCACCATTGCACAGGAATAATGGCTGGTATGATATCTGACTGCACCAGCACCTGATTGTAGGATTTCAGATTACCTGCCATTAATAATACTTATGCAGAATAAGGTCACACAATGCTGGAAAAATAAATATTATACATAAATAAATTGTTCTCACCCTAATTGTAGATTTCAAAATTATTTTGTGCATTTCCCTTTCTGTTCTAGAGTCGTGGTTGTGAGTAAATCGAATATTAATGACTGCTGGGTATTCCTTTAAGTATAGATCAGTTGTCCTGGGAACAAGTAATGTAAAGTTTTAAATATCAATTCGTCGTTGCATATTTATGAGCAATGTGACGATTTTGATGAAAATGAGTTAAATATACAGTTATTTTTCTTTTTTTTTCTCCATCTTCTACAATATGAGCCATGTAAAAATATCAAATATTTGGGGTGATAAAAAATAATCCATGTGAAGACAATCAAAATAGCATATAATAATTTTTTTTTTAAAGTCATCCTCTGCATACCACTAGACAATCAATTGCCTTGGTATGTACATAATATTAACATCATCTTATGATGCCTAGCTGTCAAATATTTTGACATTATTATGGTATTATAATTATGACGAAAACTGTATGTAGAATATGAAGTATGTGAGAAAAATGCGTTAAAATTCCATTTTTCAGGCATAAAATAATTAATGTTTGCCATAAACAATCTGTTCTTATAATGAAGGAAATATATTTTTCCTACTTTGTCCATAAATAGAATTGTTATTTTTCGTTTTGTTATTTTTTAAACAGTTTTTATCGATTATCTCAGAATGTACTCAGGGTCACATGCTTCATATTCTATATGCAACGACGATTTATTAAATTAGACAAATCAACGCAATATGAGTTGGATGGACCTAAAACAGAAAGGGGCTTACCTCAGCATGTCTTGTTGCTTGATAGTCAGGGAAACTTTAGCGGGGCATCCCGTATGTTCTATGCGTTTCTTTCTGGTGTTTTCTTTTTTTCTATTCTGATGAACATATTGGTTATGTTGGCAGCGAAAATTTTTCTTTAAGGAAAATTAAAATCGAGAATTCAGTACATTTACAAAACAAAGTTGTTTACACTAAATACTAATTTCAGTTGTCAGTGTGTCTTGCGTAACTCTGGTTCAATGAACTCAAATTTGATTTGAATTTAAGTGCAACGTTCAAAATTGAAACTGATTGCGTGAAAAATTCAGACAAGCTATAAGGTAGGTTTTAAATTTAAGTGTAATTTTCAAAATTGGAACTGCTTTTGTGAAAAATTCAAACAAGCTATACGGTAGGTAGAATAGAATAGTAAAATTGGAACTGATTTGTTAAGAATCCAGACTATCCTGTGATTTTTTACAGGTCTGCGCTAGTATTAAATAAAGATAAATTAAACATAAAATGAATTGAAATGGGGGTCATGATTCTCGGCGATGGGGAAATGACTAAAGAAGAAACAACTTACTTTGAATACCAGTTTCTTAGATTTTTCACACTTAAAAGTGGAATCCACTCGGTAAACTGTGAAGGTTTTTTGCTCAAATAATTTCAACCATCTAAGAATAGTGTCTTTGTCTGTTATGTTCAGTCTCAGTGAGCAAGAAAAGGACGGACGGTTGTCTATGCTCTCTTCCCCGACGTAGGAAACTATAACTACCCCAAAATCCACTGGGAGTAGCCTAACTAGCTATAAGAAGGAAATAATCAATTAATAAACTATTTCATTTAATATGCCAAGAGACCTCAAATGTTAGATAAAAATCTTACCTGCGATTTATCTACGGAAGTACCGGTATCGTCTTGGACATAGATTCCAATTTTGTCATGAAGATAGCTGGATGGCGTGGGCCCAGTGTCCGAATCACTGAAAATCATAAAACATAAAAATACTTCAATATGTGGCTTCCCTGCAAGTATTTACATAATTGTGTATTTAAAACCATTCTTCATTAACTTTTGTAAAATTATTAATGTAAACATAGTTACAGGAAAGTAATGTTGCTGTAACCGTCACTCCTTGCGAACATACTTTATTTTTTGAGGTTTTTTAACATGAATCTTTCCATGTCTCATGGTTGGATGCAGGGCTGGTCCAATGCAGGTGGCGAGGAGCCAAAGAGCCAAGGCAATAATAACCTAACACAGCACTTTTGATGTTTTTACCAGCACCAGACGTCGTTTGGTTTAGGGCCGGCCCTGGATGTATGGTTGTACAAATATATGGAGGGGAACGCCAAAAATATGTTTAAAAAAAAAGTATTCTTGGATAAATTCTTTTACCTGGACTCGTCATCAGAAGCATCGTAAGGCAATAAATCCCCGTACTCCTCTTTCACCGTCATACTTCGAGCAACATCAGAGTACTTCTAAAAAATTAATGTGAGAATCTATAATTGTTAACCGTATAAACGAGAGCACAAGCATTTCAGTAATCTGGTTTGAGATTTTCACGGCAAAAAGTATTATTGTGATTTATATTTTGGGTATCTTGCTGTGTTGCGCTACCTCCTTCTGTAGTCAACGTTTCGGACAAGATTACTATTATTACTTATACTATTATTAAAAATAAATAACGATACTTCGGTAATCGCTTAAGCACATATTGGAATAGAGATTTTCATGCTTGAAAAATAAATAATCAACAATAATTCCAAATAATAATTGAAGTTCCTCTTCGGAGAAGTGGAATTTTTACTAACTCTATGTTTATTATGTTTCCTGCGCACTGAATCTGTATAGTCGGCATCCTTTCTCTCTCGTTTAATGTTGTGGACTGGATGCATAGTAGATATGATTACAATGATTCAAATTATTATAGTAAGAACCAAAGATACAGTAATACCTCCTCGCTGTATTACATGTTGTAAAACCTGGAAGTAGATAAAAAGATCGGCTCTGTAGCAGTGTAACACAATTATTGCATTATTGCTCACATTCAGGCCTCAATGAATTTAGTTATATTGAAATTGTGTTCGTTTCTCGTAGTTTGAATCGTGTTGGAAAAGTAAACTTCATGTCATAAAAAAACTAACCAAATTAGTTAATAAGAATAACGTATAATAGAAGATAAAGTTTAACAGAAATACGAACTATGAGCCAGATAAGTTGTGAATAATATTTATTTCTAAATACAGAACTTATGAACTGTCATTTTGTTTACAGCAAAATTTTGTGACTTTTTTTATTTGATGTCTATGGTCATTGTCATAAATAAACCAATCCCGTCATTGGCATAGTAACAGGGTTGCCGATGCTTATGTTCTAAAATACCCGCAAAAAATTTTCAAATTCCCCAAATTGGGGAGAATAAAATAACAAATTCCCGCAATTTCCTCTCAAGTTCCTTTATAATTCTATTTCAATTTTTTTTTGATATTATATATTTTTAAATTTATTTGGAACATTAAGATGATTAAAACATATAATATAAGATGTAAAAATAGATTACATCCCAATAACCAATTTAGACATGACGCAAAAAAATTACTTTAAAAAGTATTTAATTCAACGTTGTGCCAATAAGTTGTATAGTAAGTAGAAAAATAAGATAAACTATGTGCCGGGCAAGGCTAGGAGAAAAAAGTAATTTAAACGAGACAAAAAATAAATAGTTTAAAAATGGTGACCGGTCTACTCAGGGGCAACTTTTTAGTAATATGAATTTTCGTTATGTTGGTCTAAGAATACGGCCGTAGAGATTGTCATAATTCATAATGGTAATAAATACGAACGATTGTGATTAAAACTGAGAATTGTAATTTTAAGAATATTAATATTTAACATACTTTGCCATTGACATAAGTGCATATTATAACATTTATAATATGAAATTAGATAATGAAAAGTATTTCTGAGGAGTTTGTTCTGAATCGTTACAGAGATGCTGATGAATTATCACGTGAGGAAGTATCGTTTATGAGTCAATTTATTATGAGAACTCAGATGGTGAGATCCCATATTACGTCCAGACATGGAACCAAAATTTTGTGTGTTACAAAATATACATGAATCACGCTGACAATTAGAAAGTTCACCTGTCAGCATAAATTAATATACCAATGCCTTGTCAGCCTACTGACTTGACGCCGTCTGTCGGTTCCATGTCTGGTCATAATGTGGGATCTCACCATCTGACTCATAAACGATACTTCCTCACATGATAATTCATCAGCATCTCAGGAACTATTCAGGATAAACTACCTCAGGATATACTTTTCTTTATTTAATTTCATATTATAAATGTTATAATATGCACTTGCGTCAATGGCAAAGTATGTTAAATATTAATATTCTTAAAATTTCTCAGTTTTAATTTTTAATCACAATCGTTCTTATTTATTACCATGATGAAGTATGACAATCTCTACGGCCGTATTCGACCGACATTACGAAAAATCATAGTACTAAAAAGTTGCCACTGAGTATACCAGTCACCCTGTGGAGGCGTCTACTAATATCTACAGGAATTTCAAAAACTGAACAAATCGGACTATGAGAATCCATGTGTGGACTAATATCTATAGGAGGTATGTTGGAACAATATCTATGGGAACCAAAGTGAGGACGAATATCTACAGCTCAAACTGCTGACTAATATCTACAGAACAGGTGATGTGGACGAATATCTACAGTACTGTCAGAGGTTGGATTTGGAATTATGTATAGCATATTGGCATAACGTAATATTGCGTTTGCAGTTTAAATAACTTTCTTTTATATCACAAACCATGTTATACAAACCTAGCGTAGCCGCTAAACTACTCGAAAACTGGGATGATTTTCTTGCCTTGACGCGAGCAGGCGCTACGAAGGGGCACTTTCTTTTGTATCACAAATCATGTTACACAAACCTAGCGTAGCCGCTAAACTACTTGAAAACTGGGATGTTTTTCTTGGCTTGACGCGAGCAGGCGCTACGAAGGGGGCACCTTCTTTTGTATCACAAACCATGTTACACAATCCTAGCGTAGCCGCTAAACTACTTGAATACTGGGATGTTTTTCTTGCCTTGACGCGAGCAGGCGCTACGCCAATTTCAACATTACAGCAAAATACGTAATATTATGCAAAAACTTCATGTACGTACTTTAAACGTTTAAGCCTTTACGTAATTGAAGTAATTTATGCTTTTCCGTACAACCTCTTGCTCAGCTGCCCTCTGTAGATATTAGTCCCACCTACGCTCCATAGATATTCGTCACCACTAGGACCCTCGTAGATATTAATCCGACCTTAGCTCTGTAGATATTAGTCTTCACTCTGAAGGTCATAGATATTTGTCCAACGTATGAGCTGTAGATATTCGTCCGACATACAGGCTGTAGATATTAGTACCTGGAGTCTGTCAGCTACCTACAGACCCAACTGAAATTTAATTTATTAATATTATTAAAAATATATATTTTATTGACAATGACAACACTAAAACTGGGAGGCGCGTTTATTTGAATTCACTAGAAATAATTTATTGTTATTAAAATGTCGCAATGGCCACAAAAATGGATTAAAAATATGATTTTTTTAATCAAAGACCGTACAGATAAGTTTATTTCGTAATCTAACAGACTTTTACGATAGTTTACGAATCATTAAAAATCGATAGTCATAAAATAAAAATAGTTTATTCGAATTTGCTGCGATGGATTTTAATTTGTTTTACGATATCATTTAATTAAAAGATTAATGAAGTTCACGAATGCCACATATTATTCATATTGTACCTACCTACCGTAAAAAACTAATACGAAAATTATTATTTGAGTTACTTGTTTATTGTAAAATATTTAATCTACTAGGTATTTGTCAGCTTAGTTTCGAGCTCATTTAATTGTAACAAAGTTCAAGAAAGAGTAATGTAGATAGTTGACAATGCAATGGCTTTTTTAAGTTTAAAAATCTCGATCCTTTCTAATGTTTGGAAGAATTCCATCCAAAAGCTTGCCACCGCGTGTAGATCCATTCACGACGAGTCCCGTTATTGGAATTGGGTGAGTGTGCCTGTGACTGGGGGCTACCGCCTGCGCCGCGGTAGTGGTAGCGGCGCGCGGCGATACGTGTCAGCGGTGCATCGGTTTACTCTGTCAGTCGGTCGTTACGGTACCTGTGCCCACAGTTTGCCTGTCTTGCAACCGGTGCTATCTTATAAACAAAACAAAGCAAAAATGCCGGAAAAGAAACCCTTCCAAAGGCTCCCCAAAAATGTTGTGCCGGAACATTACGATCTCGAGCTAAAACCCAATCTGAACACCTTCAAATTCGACGGCAAAACTTTCGTTAAATTAGCGGTAAGAGATTGTAATTAATTTCACGAACTTCATTTGTTTGGAATCGCTTGGTCACGCTCAAGTTTTGTGTTTGGTTATGATTTAATTCGGTTAAAATCAAAGCACTAATGACCATTTTTTTAATTTTCAGGTTAAAGATGAACCGCGACAGATTACTTTACACGCGCTCGACTTGGACATTCAAAAAGTCGAGTTAAAACGTTCCGATGGAGTCTCCGTTTCCCCCGTGGAGACGAAGCTGTCGCTTGACGATGAGACAGTGTCTTTAATTTTCGCGGAAGTCATCCCCTCGGGAGAGAGCACTCTTTTCATCGAGTTTTCCGGTGAGATCAATGACAAGATGAAGGGATTTTACCGCAGCAGGTATCAGGGCCCCAACGGCGAGGAGCGCTTCGCCGGTGTGACACAGTTCGAGGCGACAGATGCCAGGAGGTGCTTCCCTTGCTGGGACGAGCCAGCCATCAAGGCCACCTTCGACATTACCCTCCAGGTGCCAGCGGACCGGGTGGCTCTTTCCAATATGCCCGTCACCGTGGAGACCTCCCACGGAGACACCAAGACTGTCAAGTTTGCCACCACTCCCGTCATGTCCACGTACCTGGTAGCCATTGTTGTAGGAGAGTACGACTATGTTGAAGATACATCCAAGGATGGCGTGTTAGTGAGAGTGTATACTCCCGTGGGCAAGAAGGAGCAGGGTGTGTTTGCATTGGAAGTCGCTTCCAAAGTGTTACCGTATTATAAGCAGTACTTTAACATTGCCTACCCGCTGCCTAAGATCGATCTGATTGCAATTGCGGATTTCTCGGCCGGTGCCATGGAGAACTGGGGCCTTGTGACCTACCGGGAGACGTGCCTGCTGGTGGACCCACAGAACACATCGGCCGTGAGCAAGCAGTGGATAGCGCTGGTGGTGGGACACGAGCTGGCCCACCAGTGGTTTGGGAACCTGGTGACCATGGAGTGGTGGACACACTTGTGGCTAAATGAGGGCTATGCCACTTTCGTGGAGTTCCTTTGTGTCAACCATCTGTTCCCCGAGTACGATATTTGGACACAATTCGTAACGGAAACATATATTCGGTAAGTTTCTTTCTAATTTAATAACGGGTACTCTTCACTTAACGACTGAGTTTTTACCTTAACCGTTTTCGCTTATTCTGAATAGGAATGAACATAAAGAATTATGCAACAGTTAAAATGGTTAAAATGATGTACCTACCTAAAAAATTTTTGTTTATTTAAAAAAAACATGGTCAGTTTAGAGATACTTACAGAAAATTAGACTAGTCGAGTGCATCTCTGCACTAGAGAACTGGTTGTAAGTGAGGAGTACCTGTATACCCTTTTTTATCAAAGATTTGAAGCAATTATTGATTGTTTTATGTCAAAATAATAACTGTTTTTCGATTAATCACGTGAAATTTCTTCATTATTATTTTGCAACATTCTTTTCATCCAATTATTTGCATCTATGAGATTGTTTTCAGCAGCTCCGTTACGGCAAGGTTTTATAATTTAAAATTTCGCACGGTTATAATCATTAAAATTCACATAATAAGATGACAAAGTCCATTGTGCTTGTAAATCCATTTTATCTTAACAGTTTTGATAATAATATGTATGTAGTAAATTCAAACAAAGCCATTTCTTGCATTATAAACAAAGGCTGTGAACCAAAAACTCATGTAAATGACAGGGCTAAAAGTTTTTGTATTGGATACCATCCAAATAATCCTTTGCAATTTTCTTTGTTATGTTTTTGGCAGTGGCCTACTATGACTAAAGGCAGGCTGTGTGTAGTTTTTTTAAATTCAGAAATTAATTATTGTGTATCGAATATTTGAAAATAACCATTTTCTAATAATTTTCTTCTGATTGTTATGGCCAGATGATGAGCATACAAGTTCCTTTCATGCTAGGGAACAATGATAAGTTACCAATAGTTAGCCTACCGATCTAGGGGGCCTGGTATTCAAGAAATCTTCACCACTAACATAAGTCTAAATCTCTGTGAATACAAAATTTTTGTTGTTGGCTTCAATCCTAGGAAACACTTCCTTGTAAATAGAGTAGTGGAAGCATGGAACCAACTTCCACAACATAATAAATATGTCATCGCGATAGTATAAATATAAATCAATTTAAAGCTCAATTAGATTCGCATTTGGAGAGAAGAAAGCAGAGAAGAAGGGCCTGCACATTAAATAATAATAATGTATGAATGCGAATGAAGCGAGGAATGTGTGTCAAGACAAGAGTTGTGTGGCGGTCCATCCTCTCTGCGAACCCCTGAGGAGAAATGGCATGATGGTTAGTGGTCAACCATGGTCTACCAACGAACTAATGCATTTAATCATTCTCGACGAAGGAGAAAGGAGGTTGTATTATCACCTTTGTTTGCTTCTTTTTGCCTTTAGCAGCAACAGGGTCTCTGAAAATGTAAAAATAATATAGGTACTATCATATTTTTAAGACTTATTCATTTTTTTTCGTTTATTAATCCTTTTTTGTCTCCGTTTACACACTTTACAAGCCTTAGCAGTTTTCCTAGGAAATGTGCTCCATATGTGAAAAATAATTGTTGATTTTTTTTTAAATGTAATTTTTAAAACCTATTGTAAATGTAACTGTATTTTTTTAATGTGTATTTGTATTGTCTTTTTATATTTTCCTTACTAGATGTTTGAAAAAATGTGCGTACATCTAAATAATAATTCAAAATCAAACAAACAAAAAACTTAAATACAAAAGTACCTACCCATCATCCAGGGGCTTTTAGTAATCAATTTCTGTTCCATGAAATTAGAAAAAAGTTATATTTTTATTTTTAACTTAATGAGTTAAACCTCAAATTTTAATATTTTAAAAAATAAGAAAAAATACACAGATTTATTAAATGAAATTAGAAGAATTTGGCATTCTCAGACTATAAAAATATTACCATTCGTTATTTCGGCTACTGGCATTATACCTAGCTCTCTAATTAAAAATTTAGGCATATTAGATTTGTCAAGGAATTTGTATATAAAAATGCAAAAATCAGTCATTTTAAATACATGTAGGATTACCAGATGGTTGGTAGCAGTTGGGACTCTTGTGTGGTATTCACATTAAAAATAAATAGACATTAGAGATATCGTTTATTAATATAATATTTATTTCAACAATAATTTATTATTACAACTTACATACATATTATTTAATTATCTTTTCATGATCTCTATAAAACAGTTGTACACCTATATAACAGAGACCAGCAGTTAAAAACCCGTTTCGCGGTTTTTTTCTGCTAGGCCCTGCGGGCGGCTTTTAGTTCCCCTTCGCCTGGTTTACGTGTTGGTGACCATTTATAAGGCTTTGCCCTTTGTCGTTGGTGCGTTTTGTCTAGGTCTTGGCGGCACATGCGTTTGCCCACCAATTGCGTGGCGTGCCGGATTGGGAGAGACTGGTTGATGGAGACATTTTACCTCTCCAACCGGACTCTCTCTACCCATGCCCTTGTGGTGCATTGGGAGGGATGGATCCATACGTCCGTCACTCCTGGATACATTGAGCCCCAGTTTCCTACCCGCTGCTTCAGACATTATTCCTTCCCAAAACTTACTTTCTCTAAAAATACCCTCCACACAGCATCCCCAAAGATGACATAGGCCCTAAGGGAAATTGTTTTCCTCATTGGAAAATGATTTCTTTTTTAAACCTAAATTAAATTGCCAAATTTATATAAAACAAAAATTATTTATTATGATTATGTTACAATAATAACATGTCATTGTAACCTAGCTGGAATAACATTTACCAAAATCTTGTCACAGAAAATGCATTTATTTTATACATGAAGTAGTATTTTTTTTATCGGAAAGGCCTCGGGAAAAATCTACATATTAACACTTAATTGGTTGAAATAATATTACACTTTTACCAAAAAGTTGTAAAGTAAATACCTACTTACAATTTAAAAAACGATAAAATCCATCGGTAAGCTACATTAAACACTATCTACGATTGCATTATAACTTTTAATATTTTTATTTGCGTATGTCAATTTGTAATACTAAAATCTCAAAGAATCTATCGTCTACTTTCCAAAAAGTACTGTATTTTGAAGTACCATATTGAGAATTTTACCCACACGGCTGACATTGGCTGGCATACTTGGAGCGCGCGGGAACACACATGTCGTCTTTATACTCTTATCCATACTCTTAAATCACGACAGTAGCTTTGATAATAGCGAAATGGTGAAAGCGATAGTAAGAAAACTGGCGTGATTCAATTATTACGACCCAGCCCTTTCTATTAAAATATGAATTTTACCGGGCTACCAATCCGCGGGATTTACTTAGGGGCACTCGTAGTCCGGTGAGGCGATAGGAACAGAGAAGTGGCAGGCGTTCTCACACAGGGGAAGTGGGAACGGGGAGAATTCAATACTAATGGAATTCAATAGAAATTATTTAATATCTAAAAAAATAGTAATGCGATATACATTTTTTAAATGCAGATCGATAACTGAATAGTTTTTCTAGGGTTACCTAAATTATTGAGTATGTGGTGTAAAAAACAACATAGATAGCGAAAAACTCACCCCGGTCTGGTCTGGTTAATGATTGTTTAGTGATAAGTTTAGGTAGATAGTTTAGCACTTACGCCATAGGCCCATTGTGCTAACTCCCATTTTACCTGAATCGTTTAACAACAACCCAGTCCCTTTAATAAAGTTCACCAGGGTTGTCATTAGATATGCGGCTATGTCTTCTGGTTCTACTGTATGTCTCCCCAGGTATCTGAGCCTAGTTCCCACCAGGGCAGGACACTGGCACCATAGGTGAACTGGAGTCTCTTCTTCTGTGGGGATACCTGAAAGGTAACGACGTATCTGCCGCAATTGAAGCACAATATCACATCAGAAACGACAGCAGTCTCGCGAATAAAGGGTCATAAACTACCAAATTTTCATTTGAGATTAGAGGAGTACCAACAGCATGAGGGTCGGCATCTAGACACCATTTTTTTCTAAAAAAAATTCCATTTCTTTGTCTGTAAATACAACATAAACAACCAATTTTATTATTATTTATGTTTTTTATTTTATTCAACCATCAAAACACCCCATACCCTTTTTGGAAACCCTTTATATATACCCTCAATACATTAGAGACATCTTCTATTACTCTAATATTCATTTCAACAATAATTTATTATTATTACTTAAACACATATTATTTAATTATCTTTTCACAGTCTCCATAAAACAGTTGTACACCAATATAACAGAGATTACAGATGTAGAACACACAGAGACAAATGATAAATGGTAAAAAAATGTGCATAAACAAGTGGTAGTCATAAAAAATTATAGTCTATAGATACTTAGCATGTATATCTTAATATATATATATTTATACTAACTGACCCCGCCACGCGTTGCTGTGGCGAGCAAAACACAATGCCATCTACTGGATGGTTACCTAACCTAGATAACCAAGTATTGTGTCAATAAATTAACTCACACCGCCACCTGTCAGAAACTTGTGGAACTTACAAAGAATTTTAAATTGTTAACCCATAACAAACATTTAATTCGCAGTAATAAATATTGAGGTCAATAATCGAGATAAAAACTATCTTTTAAGTTGGACCAAATTACACACAGTAAGCCAAATTTCATCAAAATCCGTAAAGTAGTTTCGGAGTTTATCTTGAACGAACATTGTGACACAAGATTTTTATACATATATAAAAATCTCACTTCAAATTTTAGTTTATTAAATTGTGAAACAACACATTTAATTCAAATAAAAACAATATGTTAGTATACTTGTGGCTCATTCCAGAGTGGTAGGTACTCTCAGTATCGCCCTTCTAAAAGACCACCGTTCAGAATTATCGAGAAATTAATTGAAATGGCCTTTGCCGTGTTTGGTTACCAGATCTGAATAGCCTGGTACTTCTCCACATTTCTCTCCCACCTCCTAAACCTCCCCACACCCCTCAGCCTCAAAACATACCCCAACTGGAGATTCCATAGTCTCACTGGCTCCGTTGGCAGGAAGCAATTGGGACTCTGGTGTGACTCTACCGGACATCTGTGATTATAGCTGCAATGGACCTTTCAGCAGTGGGTAGAAAATGTTTGAATGATAATAATATGTTGGGTGCTAAAATGTAATCATTCTTTCTCAGTGCCCTGGAATTGGATTGCTTGAAGAACTCTCACCCCATTGAAGTGCCTGTGGGGCACCCTGATGAAATTGATGAGATATTTGATGACATTTCCTACAACAAGGGAGCCTCCGTCATCAGAATGCTACATCGTTACATTGGCGATGAAGATTTTAGAAAGGGAATGAACCTCTACCTAACAAGGCATCAGGTTTGTAATATTTTACGTGAATCGCTTTTAAAACTGGTTACTTGCCCACATAAGGGTATTTGAAAGATGTTATTTTTATACATATCAAGGTTTTATTTTATACTTGTTAGGACAGAAACAGCTTGAATTCATCTTTTCAAATCAAATTAAGTGCGGTTTGCCAATTATTTTGTTTTCATTGGTTACAAAAAATCATGTTAAGTCACTGATGCTTCATTATTATCATTATACAAAAATTGCATCAATTATTCTGTAGTATATGTAAATAACAAGCATAACAAGCCAATTAATTCATTACAATGATTTGATAGTGATACATCGTAATTTTTAAAACTTTATAATTTTTTTTTATTTTTTAAGTCAAACATTCCCAGGTTACGAATAACCTGACAATATTTGAAAATCTCCTACTACCACCACAGTAAGTGGAAGATGTTGCTTGTGTTGTGATGGAGGACTTAGCCAGCCGAGGAATCGAACATGCGACGCCTGGTTGGGACCCAAACGTGATGCCAAAGCCACTGACGGGTCGTATTTTCATAACACCAGTTTAAAGAGCTTCGGACACTATCAAGTCGTTGTCACAATCCCGTAGTTTTTTGTCTATGGCAAGCCTTCTGACCGTCTCCAAAACTGGCTTGCGGCTTTGTCACAAGCATGTATCATTATTAATCCATTGTGATGAATTAATTTACTTGTTATGCACATATTTTTTTTGTATTATCACCTGACCCACTTTAATTGTCATTAGTCATTATACTCATTATGAATTCAATATATGCAAAAAACTTGGTTAAAATGTGACAATTTGATTTTAAAACGTGTTTGATTTTGATACAACGAAAGTATCTTTAACTTGTTGAAAGCCAGTGTAGAAAAAATATATTTTTTCAATACGACGTAAAATATTTGACAGTTCTCACCTTTCTTACGAACTCAATTTTTATAACATTTCTTTTGTGATATATTACAAAAATTACATCAAAATAATGTAGACAAAACGATCTTCCTAATAATCACTCAAATCTATGCTTTTCACAATGGATTTATATAAAAAAAAACAATGAACAAAATATAGACTTCGAATATTTCGCCATTTTTGATGCCCGGCGCATCATCATGAATTAATTTGAATTATTCGGAGAGGCTAAACGCTATCCAGTATTTCGTTACGTCAAGAACGAGAATGGCCCAAGCATTTCTGACCTTGTTCTTGATACAATTTATTTATACATAAGGAACAAAATCGCTTCCAAAATCGATGGTATACCGGAGTACGTACGGCCAATGACAGCTTAAATCATTTCATGGGTAGTTTTTTAATTTGAAGCACTAATAATCAGATAGATGAGATCACACTTCTCTTACAATTCATTATTTTTATATGGGCATTATCATATTATCTCTAAAATATTGTTTGTAACTTTCATCAAACCATACTTTTTACACCATGCAAACCAGAGGGAAACCGAAGGTCTTTGTTAGAGTTATGTTTGCACTGTTGCAATAACTATTGTAATTCAAGGTTGATGCACTACATGACTGTCACTTCGTTGCATTGACTGTTGTCCTTTTTTAGAAAAAGTATGACTTGCATTAAATAAGTACCCACTGATAAAAACGAATTGCAGAATATTCTATTTCCATATTCTCATAGAAGTAGAATCTCAAGCATGTAGTTAACCACTGGAGCGACAGAGCAAATTAAAACTTTTTTATCAGATTGCTAAAGGAAATTTTTCCACCCACATTAAAAAAATCATACCACCGAATTTGAATATGGAGACATACAAACTGATTATAGTTCTATATTAATGGCAATGAATTCATCTACCTTTTTGTCTATTATCACATATTCGTAGGATTTATAAAAAAAAAATTTAATTCATTAACTTTAAAATATTTTAAAGAATCTAGTGAATATTTATTTTGTTATATTTTGAGTGTACAATATATTATATAGTCGCTTTAATAAAAAAATTTGCCACATTTTGGCAACAAAGCAATCCATGGTTTTGTAAATAGTGCCATATGGTGGCAAAAAGCGCTCGAGTGATTAATTGGTTAATTTACATACTTAAAAAATCATTTATTTTGTAGACAATGTACAGAAACTCGTGGTACAAGCGGGAAACTGCTGATTCTACATCACATGGAGCGTTTAGATTTTTTTTTTTTGCAAAAACCTTGCAAACTCATTGTAGGATTTTGTCAAACTTCACATTTACTGTATTCAGATAGCGGGTGAATTCGGGTACAGATTTGTACAACTTGCTCGACAATAGATAATGTTTTGGCAACATCTCCGAGTGTGAGACTCCGGCACAGATTTGTTGATTTGTGCCAGTTCCCTTATCTAATGTAAAATTTACATATTAAAATTAAATTGCTGTGTTGTTTGTCCTCGTACCATCCATTCACCTACCGGGTATATTTAGTACCCTCATAATATTTTAATTGAGCCCGGAAAACGAGTGAATGCATCCTACGGTTTATGCTCAGAAATACATTTTTGAAGGTGAATAATATAGCGATTTCGAACATCTTCATCAAAACCGTGCCGTATATGAAGGGCCGTGCGCATCTTTAGTTTGCCAAGCTTTTATCACATCAAATAAATATGAATAATTATTTTGAAATCTGTTATTTTGCAGTATGGCAACACCTTCACCGAGGACTTGTGGGCTGCCCTGGAGGAGTCGTCCAACAAGCCTGTGGGGGCCGTGATGTCCACCTGGACCAAGCAGATGGGCTTCCCAGTGGTGCGGGTCACCTCCTCGCAGCTGGGCAACGACAGGATCCTCACCCTCAGCCAGGAGAAGTTCTGCGCAGATGGCTCCGACAGCCACGGGGACGACCTCTGGATGATCCCTGTCTCAATTTCCACACAGCAAAACCCCGATGAGGTGACTTGTTTAACTAACTGATTACCATCACGCTAACATTCGCAAGGGTAGGCACAGAGGATAGACTATCATACAACTTTGTTTCGGCATACACTCCTTGTTTCATTCACATTTACGAGATGGAGTGCGTATCATGTGACCCGCCAGACCAGCGATGATCAAACTTTTTAGTCGGATGGCGAAATTATACATTATCAATTTGTTTGAGGGCTGTAAGGGGTAGGGTACCTACAGCTAGACATGGTTAAATTTGCAGTCGGTGGTGTCACAAACCTATTCATATTTTCGAAAACCATAATTTTTTAATAAAACAATCATAGAACGCTAAAAACAAAGCGCGGCAGAGGAAAATTTTATATCTCCAAGGCCAAACCAATAAATGATGTCAGTTTTTATCATTCAGAAATATTAAAGAATATAATAAAAACAATTTTTTTATTTCTTTTATATATTCAATAATATTATTATTCAATGTATGAAAACAGTTTATTATAAACAAGTTCTGCTTCGTATTTATTATTATGCGTTACAGCTGTTTCGCCCTCTGAAGGCATTGTCAGAGGGCGAAACAGCTGTAACGCATAATAATAAATACGAAGCAGAACTTGTTTATAATAAACTGTTTTTATACATTGAATAATAATATTATTGAATATATAAAAGAAATAAAAAAATTAAAATGGAGTTCTACAAAATAAACTTAATAACAATAAATAAAAATATAAAAACAATAATAACTTGCTATTTTAGGCAACTGTTGATTTGTATCATTCCGAAAGTTAAATAGAATTTAATACAGAAATCTTTTGATATTTTATAAAATGGAAACCTTACCACAGTAAAAAATGCTGCGCTGCGAAGGTAAAATTATTTCTACACTTGGGTCGCACCACAAAATTTTGTCTTTTTAAGAATTTGTAAGAAAAATCGCATTATTTTGAACAGCTGTTTCAAACATTTGAAGAAAGACTGAAGTTTTCTGCTAAACCCCCTTTCAAACTGAACAGAAACCATTGAATATTCTTTACTGCTAATTTTTTGATATTTTATTATACCAGGTGGAAGGCTGGAAAAGGGTTGTAGGCCATACAAAATGGGTGCGTTGGTTATCACTGTACCCGGTGGCGATGGGTATTTGCTCAAGAAATATTTTATGGTTAAAATCCTTCAGGTACCTGCTGTTACAGCCTGTATATTAGTGTCTATATGTATTATTTACCAAAAAAACTTATCAAATTAATTTAAGTAAGTTTTTTTGGGAGGCGGGAATGGGTACCGCCGCCCCGGGAACCATTTATTGGATAACCAACACCTCTGCCATAGGTCACCCCAAGTGGTTCGCTACGTTTGGTGACTTAGCAGGGGTGCCCGGGTTCATGGGGTTCATTGTCTAGGTCTTGGCGGCGGATGATCTAGACACATTGAACCCCAGATTCCTACCCAACCCTCATACCTTTTTCCTTCCCAGTACTTCCTCTCCTTCCTTTCCTTAAAAATACCCTCCACACAGCATCCCCAAAGGTGACATAGGCCCTGAGGGAAATTATTTTCCTCAGGGCCTCCTGTGTGGACCTAATGTAAAAAAAAAAAAAAGTAGGTAATTACCACGAAATACCATAAAATGTTTGATTTAAGTTTTTCAATACATCAATACATTAAATTAATAATTGTTCTACTTTCATTATCCCGACAATGTGTAGGGTACATCTATAGTCATATTATCACAATCTTGATTTTATTATTATTATTTTTTCACTCTTGTCATTTTGATGGCGAATGTAAAGATAGTGAACAGAATAAATAATAACTCTTGTGGTTTCTTCATTTTAATGACCTTATCTTTATTTGATTTACTCGCTGTATCTTTATTTGATTTGCTCACTGTATCTTTATTTGATTTACTCACATTTACAGACATTGACATTGACAACTCTTGGAAATAATTTTTATTGAAAAAAAAACAGATATAATATACCTAGTATCAATATAAAATACAAAATTTTTCACATTTATAACTGTAAATATAAGATTTTATTTTAATCGGAAGCACCTATCTATATAATTAATATTTACATTATTTAGATTGCATTTCTAAAGTGATAAATATGTCACAATAAGTACTTTTAACTTTTAAGTTCTGTTTGATTTAGTGCTGAGGTTTTTAAAATCATGACAGCATTCTTAGACTGAGATTCAACAAGCAACTTGAAAAGTAGTGGCCGACTATATTATCAAAACGAAGCAAAGCCTCTTAACAAATAAAAAATTCACCCAGGTTGTATAGGTGGTTGTGCAATATGAACTCCTTACTTATAATATTTAATAATGTAGTTTAATGTCCTATATATGAATTGGTTTTTATATTTGCCTCGATCCATGTCATATTGCATTCAATTTCAATTTTGAAATCACTCGCTCACTTTGAAAAATCAACACAATATTTATAATACCTAATGATGAATTGGATGATTTTCCATTTGATTTTTGTACCCGATCTATATTTTTTCACCGATAAGGATGAATCATTACTTAATCTATAACGCATACATATCTGCCCTTCCCCGTGTTGACATATTTTTAATGCATTTATCTATTATATTAAAAAGGCTGCTGACTTTAAAAAAATTGTCTAATAATACCACCAAGAACAAAATGTTTAAAAGTCTCAGTGATATTGGATGAATACTTTCAAAGAATTAATCTCATAATTATTATGACATTGTTAAAAACGGTATTAAAGCTAATTCAAAATTCTTTCTGTAACTCATTGAGAAAAATAGCTAAGTTATTATTATTATGAATTCATTGAAAAGATTGAATGTCAAATGCAAAATTTCTCGTTCATCTTGATACAAGATTTCAGTAAACTCGTTTATTACTTTCATTTCTCATTGTAGAATTAGACGACTATCTTTATGCCGGTTCCCAATTTATTTCGGCTATGTGATCTAAATCAGTGTTTCCTAACCGCCGGTCCGCGGACCGGTACCGGCCCGTGGAGATTTTCTGCTGGTTTTTTCTAAAAGGTTGAGAAACGCTGATCTAAATGATCGACCTTCTTTTGGCGGAACTTCAACTCCTATAACATATAAATTTAATTAGCAATAATTGTGAACATATAAATTTATTTTTATTTATTTACTAGCTGATTCCTGGCATGCGTTGTAATGCTACTTAAATAAGGAATTTTTTTCTCCCTGCATGTCATTTCCCATTCGTCCCCTTTCCCCTTCCTCCACCTCTTCACCACCCTCATCCCGTTACCCTTCCGCATTCCGTTTTCACCTTCCCCGCGTTCCCCCTCCCCTCTCCCGCTGTCACCCTTCTCGCGAACCTCCCCCCTCACGAATTCACCTTCTCCGCCTTCCCTCTCCCTCGTCCTCCCTCCCGCGAACCACCCTTCCTTCATTCCTCTTTGCCCCTCCCGGATTCATCTCCCCCTCGCGCCTTTTTTCCATGCCGCTAAACTCCATAAAATACACTCAGTTTTCAAACAACTCGCGTGTGCCCTATTGCATTTTTTTTTTCAAATTTTATAACTCCAGAACTCACTAATATAGAAATATATTGCTATATAGAAACCTTCATGGGCATGTCCATATCAACTCACCAAATTTTTAACGCAATCAGATGAAAAGTACAGCAAATATCTCTAAATATGTATATCAAATGCGCGAACTCTCAAACGTACGAAGTTAAAGTAGTTAGTTTTTTTGAAATTATCCAATTTTCTGCGCAATTTTTCAACTCAACAGAAACTTCTACAAAGTCTTAGAAAACTTAAAAAAAAAAGATGAATGAAATAGGTAAAGTCATTCTGAAGTTATGGCGTGACCTAGGGAAACAGGGATTAATTTTTATATATTTTTATATAGATTATTATATTAACTGTTTGCTTAGGTGTCATGTTTGATTTTAAAAAAAGGACTATAATGCCCAAACTCTCGAAACCCCTTTGACACTTAACACATGCATAAATCATGTAATTAATACATTGTATTAACAACTTGCTTTGAAAAATGTCAACATGATGATAGACAAAGTTAAATAGAAGGCATTAGATAAAATATGATTTATACAGACTTTTTTACATGTAATTTATTGGCCTTTTTTAAAGGTTCGATAGAAGAAGTTTTTAGTAATTTTCGTAATCCATAAAGGCAAACATTTTTTGACAAAATTGCTGGATGCCCATCGTTATTAGATTTCAATGCACAATCAGAGTGGCTATGCTAATTAAAGTAAAAGACTAACTTCTATTCCGATATATCTTCAATAACATATTGAAGCAATAACAGTCTCGTGTATCTAGGATGAACGAAGTATGTATGAAGAATGAATTAATGATGAATGTAAGTACATAAGTCTAAAGTCATGGTGTTTGAAAGAGAGAGTACGAAAACCTTGTGCAATATAGTTGTGAATGATGAATACTTGGAGCAGGTGGATGAGTTTGTATATTTGGGAAGTATGTTTACGAGAGATGGGAAGGCTGATAGGGATATTGAAAGAAGGGCGAATGCAGGTAACTCCATTAATGGAGGATTGAACGCCGTTGGAGCCAACAAAAAGTTGTTCACAGAAGCGAAGCCAGCAGTCCACAATGGAGTACTGGTACCTACCCTGGTGTATGGCAGTGAAGCAAGGAACTGGCAGAGAAAGGATGAAAGTAGACTGAATGCTGTGGAAATGAGATGCCTGAGGCGTATGTGTGGTAAAACCATGTATGATCGTGCGAGGAATGTGGAGATCTGAAAAGAATGCAAGGCTGATGTGAGCGTAATAAGTACGATTAAGAAAGTGACGCTTAGATGGTTTGGGCATGTTGAGCGAATGAATGAAGAAAGGAGTGTAAAGAGAATTTATGACGCGAATGTAAATGATAGAAGAAGCCGAGGACGCCCAAGGAAGACGTGGCACGATCATGTGAATCAGATACTTTAGTTGGGCCATGTCAAGAGTCAGAATAATAGAAGAGTATGTATGAGAAGGTGTATGAATGTGAATGAGGCAAGGAGTGTGTGCCAAGACCGAGTTGTTTGGCGGTCCGTCCTCTCTGCCTACCCATGCGGGATGGTTAGTTAGTTTAACACATTGATCACTTAACTCACCATCAATGTAAAAAAATTGTTTCTCTTTTGAACACACTACCATCGTTTCTTTTCTTGTAATATCATAATTATTTATTATTATGTAATATTTACTAGGCGTACTCTTCTAATTCTCTTGTAATTGACAGATGATTGACAGATAATATTATTAAATATATTGCTTGGCAACACTGATTATAATTTATGAATGTCTTTGTAGGTGGCACTAACAACGGTACTGGAGAAGAAGACACAAGAAGTGGTGCTGAAAGGAGTTTCTGAAGATGAATGGGTCAAGGTAATTTAATAATACAATCATTGAAAACTACTTTTTTAACGCCAATTAAGTTTTGAGTTATAAATTCATTACAAAGGATTTTTTGACTGTGAATAAAGGTCAAAGGTAAATATGAAATCAGCTATTAGGTTTAATCCAAGCTCTTCGTATTTTCAATCTTAATTGAAGGTAAAAAATATTACTTTAATATTTGTTTAATTTTTTTAAGAGGATGACATCAAATTTTCCCCTTAAGTGATTTTAATGTCTCTTGTAATTGCAATTCCTTATCTTGTTTATTTTACTTTTAATTAATTGCCAATGATTCTCTGAATCCAGTGTACATATTTGTTATCTTCTGCCAATTTTTATGTGCATAATTAATTCTGCCTTCTGATTAATTCTGAATAAGCATGAATCACTGTTCACTAAGTGAATTATTTATAATGATCAGTCAAGAAACAGCTTTGTTAATATTGACTCATGCATAAGTAGTTCCTTCAATTCACAATATCGTTGATGCAAATCAAAAAAAGGAAAATATATATTTTTTCATTACGACGTAAGAAATTTGACATTTCTTGCGAATCCAATATTTATAACATTTTTTTTGTGATATACTCCAAAAATTACATGAAAATAATGTAGATAAAACGATCTTTCTGATAATATCTGAAATCTATTCTCTCCACAATGAATTTATGTCAAAAACAATGAAAGAATATAGAGTTTCTAAACCAACTCTGTCCATATTTTGAGACGGCGGCCATTTTGTCGCCCATCTTTCATGCCCGCCGCATCATAGACGATTTATTAAAATTATTCCGAGAGGCTAGACGCTATCTAGTATTTCGTTACGTCAAGAACGAGAATGGCCCAAGAGATTCTGACCTTGTTCTTGATACAATTTCTTTATACATAAGGGACAAAATCTCTTCCAAAATCGATGGTACACCGGAGTACGTATGCCCAATGACAGGTTAATTTATCACTCAGATTTGATTTTAGTTCATGAAACCTGCATTCACATCATGCGCCTGCCAATAACACCTTTACGTTATTATTTAATAAAATATTTGTTTTATTTTTATTTTACTTAACGAGTAAGACCTCAAATTGTAAAATTTAATTAATGAAGACAAATTGTAAAATTTAATTTATAAAGATACGGTTACATCTAGGAATCGAACCCAGTACCTTATCCTTGCCGGGGAGGTGCTCTAAGCATGTGACCAAATCTTTTTCTGATTTTTCTGTTTCAAATTTTCGATTGGGAGTCGCTAATATTGTCTTCATAAATTAAATTAAATATTTGTATTTGTAACGCAATGTATGATGTTTGTAGGTGAACCCTGGAGCAGTGGGCTACTACCGTACGCGCTATACCAGCGGGGACCTCAACAAGCTGGTGTCTGCCGTGCGTAACCAATCCCTCCCTCCACTGGACCGCCTCGGTCTTCTGGACGACTTGTTCGCCATGGTACAGGCTGGACACACGCCCACTGTTGAGGTAACTATCAATTGTTCATCATGTAGATGAACCCCGAAGATTGGGCTACCACCGCACATGCTATACCTGCGGGGACTCTCTATGTCTGCGGTGCGTACCCAGTCCCTGCGTCTGCCGTGCGCATTCAGTCCTTTCCCGCACTGGAATGCGTGGGCCTTCAGGGCGACTTGTTCGCCATGGTGCAGGCTCGACACACGCTTACTGTTGAGGTAACTATCAATAGTTTAACATGTAGATGAACCTCGATGAGTGGGCTACTATCGCATATGCTTCACCTGCGGGGACTCTCATGTCTGCGGTGCACACCCAGTCCCTGCGTCTGCCGTGCGCATTCAGTCCTTCCCGCACTGGAATGCTTGGGCCTTCAGGGCGACTTGTTCGCCATGGTGCAGGCTCGACACACGCTTACTGTTGAGGTAACTATCAATAGTTCAACATGTAGATGAACCTCGATGAGTGAGCTACTATCGCATATGCTACACCTGCGGGGACTCTCGTGTCTGCGGTGTGCACCCAGTCCCTGCGTCTGCCGTGCCTGGGACTTCTGGAAGACTTGTTCGCCATGGCGCAGGCCGGACACATGTCCACTGTTGAGGTTACTTTACCTTGTGGTTCAACGTTATAATGTGAAATAAAATGATCACATTGAATAACACCACTAATCCAATATTTGCCAACTACCACCAGTGCACTACAATGCACCAGTTTCAAAGTGATAGTAAGGTAAAGTTAGATTGGGGTGTTTGAAACTCCATATTTGATGACTATCAAAGCGACGATCAGCACCTTTTTTAATTTCAAACATTTAAACGTCTTCATTAAACACTGATTTAATATATATTCCGTTTTAGCTCTCGATCATGTTATGATTAGCGGGTACTAACGTGTTGTACTTGTTGGACATTGTTTCTTGTTTTTATTTGTTAGTTTCTATTTTAATCGCCTGCGTAGGTAAATTTGTAGATTTATACTATGTATATTGTATTCGGATTCGTTTTTAGATTTTCACGGCCAAAAGCATTTTCGTTGTTTGTTTTTGGTGTGTTATACCGTGTAGTGCTACCTCCTTCTTTAGCCGACGTTTCGGACAGCGTTGCAGTGTCCATCATCAGGGCAGATCCGGCAGATCCGACGATGGGATCTGCCGGATCTGCCCTGATGATGGACACTGCAACGCTGTCCGAAACGTCGGCGAAACACGGCATAACACCCCAAATCAAACAACGAAAAAAAAAAAAAAAAAATATATATATATATTGTATTCTTTTTTATTTACGTACATAAAATATTGAATGAACGAAAAACATTCTGGCTTGCAATAAAATCATTCTTCTCTTTGCTACCATAACTCTGTGTGTTCAAAGTTCATTCTAAATGGTCAGCACTCAAAAATACACACTTTGTAGTCTGGTAAAATGAGAAAAAGTTCTTAGACTGTAAGCTTTTAAGTTCTGAGATTGAAACTTAAATATGTACCGGATTTTTTAATTAAACTTTCGAAAATGCCGTCACTGGTTTTCAAACTGTACCTTATACAGATGTTTTTGTATGTAATACTTGAATAAGATTAACGTTTGAGGATTTTATTCAAAGGAAACCTTAGACAATTTTCTAACTGCCTTTGTAGAATTTACAGATAAATCATTATGTACTAGCATTGCTTGAGTTAGCAGACTTTAAAGTGATTTTTAAGGCGTTTTGAGTGGTGACCCTTAAGCCCCCGCATTCCCAATTTCTGCCTGTTTATAACATATTTCTCTTGAACACAGTTTAAGTTTTTAAGTTCTTTAAAAACAATTACTTTTGAAGATAATATCAATACATTTGCGGAGCCAAAACGGTAATTATATGAAATTCCCTCGATAGAAAAAAATCGCTAAGTATGCTCCAAAAACTATTAACATTTAGGCTGCGTGTGAATGTATGGGTAATGTCTCCCTCACGCGGCGCATTTTTTAATCTCGTCTCGCCGAGCAATCATTATTTTTGAAACCGTAATTAAAGGTATCTCACATGTTCATTCTTTATGTAAACATTGCTCAAATAAAGCATTCATATCTTAATTATTCACAAATAACTCAAATAATTGTTTTGCTGCGATGTTTATAATAAATAAAATGATGTATCACCGAGCAGATAAAATATCACTGAATTTCAACAGCGGTCGGCGATACCGACTGGTGCTTACGTCTGTTTGTGTTTGAATTTTTATATCCCATTGTTTGATCCATGCGCCGATATTGTGAGTGTTTTTTTTAAATAAGGGTTTGTTTATGAAATTATTTATGTTGTGTGCAATGTTACACATATTTTCTTTTTACACTATATAAACTAATAAAGATGACATTCTTTCCCTTTGAACAAACACATTCAATTTAAAATTCAGGTTTCTGGGCACCATGATAGTTTAAATTTGTTTTAAAATGCACATAAATTCTCTAAAAAACGAAACAAAATACAATATAACACAAACTGGAAGCAAATCTCTAATAAGAAATGTATTTTTTTAGGTTAACAAATCTAATGCGATTTTATTTTCTCAAATGCGTTTTTATATTAAACGTTACGATACGATACTTATGTTTATTCCTCCGAAAAGGATTGTCAAATGAAATTCCTAATTTCAGAATTGCTAAAAACTGTCGCGAAATCAGCCAAAAACGAAAAGCGACGCATGGTTCCACTGACAAAGCACTAATTTTCCATTGCGCCTGCGCGCCGATCAAGCCCGAATGTACCCAGGCGGCAGATTTGAAATGAACTGAAGGGGAAAAACCTGACTTGGTGGCTTTAAATCCTTACCCAATATAAACAAATAATTGTAATGAACATATTTCTAGAGATGTTGCTAGAGATGTGAATGGGTGATTATTACAAATGAATTTCGATTCTGTATTATGCTTGTATGCAATACAGCGAGGACTCAAACCTAAAAATGACTTAAGACGGCTCTCGCGTGAGAGGCAAGTACGACGAAATGACTTTTAATGCTTCCCGCGGCCTGGAGGTTAAAAACTCATTTGAACTATTTTCGCTTAATTGTAGTAATTTTTTTAATATTATCTCCGTATTTACATGTCTCCCTTTCAAACCATATTCTTCTTTTTGAACACTTACTATGGAGCCTTAAGAGGGTATAACCAGAGAATACCAGAAATTTGTTGTTTTTAAATCAAACTTGACGTTTTGACTCTTTTTTACAAAAATGTGTTCGAAAGATAGTTATTTTATCTGGTAAAGTCATTTGTCAAATTTTGAAAAACCATATTTTTTTTAATATAAGAAGGTTATACCGTTGGTCGTTGGCAGATATTTTAAATTTTCAAACGAAATATTGTATTACACAACACAGATTTCAAATCATATAATCATACAGTAAAATAAATCAATACATAATCTAGTAAAGACAATTTTCAGAATTTTAATTAAAATCATTAAAAAATGAATCCGAGAATGTGTTTTGTGACTAAAATACCTCAGTTTGTCTATTTATTTAAGGGCTTACAGACTAAAATAATTCAAAATTCATCACGCACTTACTTTTCTTAGACACTTTTGAAAAATCATAAATACTTATGATCAAAAAATACTTACAAGAAGTACACAATATTAAAATATGTATCGATACACGATATTAAAATATGTATCATCACGCTTTGAGCATTTTTATTGCTTACTTGAATGTAACCAAACTTCTTAAGGAGGAAAACATCTTAAGGCTTAATTTGCGTTGACCGAAAACATATTTCGGGGCGGAGAGGTATGAGGTATCCTAGAACGGGGAAGACGCTTATGCGATATCACAGACTCACAGTCGAGTCAGACCAGCGAAAAATATCCACTAGATGGTACCCTTGAGTAAGGTTTGCACGTGAAACGCTTAATAATGCGCATCTTTCAAATTATGTGTATTAAGTTGAATATGCATGTTTTAGATAAATTTCGATAGAAACATTACCTACATTTACTGAAAGAGCTCATGATTATACGATTCTTATCAGATTTCGATCAAACTTGTTTGACTAATTATTCGATACAATCAACTACGCTGCTAGACGGTAGGCAGTAGCTTATGACTCGTAACCGACAGTTTTTCACTGACAGATGCCAAAACAATACGGTATTCAATTACGCATTATTATGTGATCATAATTATCTGAATATATTGGCAAGAAAAATAAAATATCGGTCATTTTCAATATTTCTCGGATTGCTAAGTCTAAGATGGAGAATATTTGAAATGACGCGCTGTCAGGCTTTTATGCTATAAAATATCATTATTTCCATGTTGAGTCGATTTTTCTAACATATCTGTATACCAGTGTAATAGTGCTTAAATTTTTAATGTATTTAAAGTGTTTAAATGCCGTAACGGTTAAAAATCAAGTTAATATTGTCAAAATAGTGTTTGTTGGTTAATAATTTGTTCGAGATGACTATTTTTGCAAATGCATTACTTTCAATAAATAAAGCATTAATCGAGTTAAGTGTTGTTGTGTATTATAGTTAATGGATGTATTTGTGTGATGTGATGTAAGTTATTCTTGTTAAGAGGCTAGACTTTGAACGACACGCGGAACACCCGCGTCAGTCATTCTGTCCCGCTCACAATAAGCTCACGCACACTTACAATACATGCGAATGCGAAATGTGCGAATGAGACAACGCTCAAATATACGTACAGAAATCGCTCGAAAAGGGTTTTATGGAGAATACACTTTTCTATACCGAAACTTTCACGAAATTGAAATTTTAAAAAATATTTATTTTTTAGAAAGAAGAAGCTACGTCGGTAGCTTTTTATAATTTTATAATTCTTTATGAGAGTTGAGTTAGCAGCACTTTTTCCTAAAATAATATTTTTTGATAAATCGTACATGTTTGACAGTGAATTTTTACGTTAATACGAAACGCATCGAAAATTCGAAAACATACTGACATAGTTTTCACCCTCTAGAAGGCAGTATAAAAAAATATATTCATTTTGTGCAATTTTCGATGTAGAAAAGTGTTTTTTCCCGGGCGTCCTTTTTGTATGGGCCGAAAAGCGAAGTCTATCGTCTTAAGTGCATTACTAATTACATTTTAGTACAACGAAGTGTATGCATTCCACGACCAGAAAATGTGACGAAATTTTTTTCATACGAAACATTGAAACACTTCATAACTTATAAAATTCGGTTTTATTATAGATATTTGTAAATGTGTTCATATATTAGACATTTACATGAAATTTCATATAAAATATTTAATGTGGACAGAAAATTGAACTTCCTACGGCGGTTTAAAACTAAAAAACCCAAAGAATATATGCTTTTCTAATGTTTACGATTTTTTAGTAATTTATTTATAAATCCTAAAGACATGAGATGATTATTTATATACAGAATATGAATTAGTTGTCGAGAAAGCACTGTGTTCGGTTTATATGTCTCCCTATTAAAATTCGAAAGTATGTTATTTTTTAATTTGGGTGGAAAATTTTCAAAATCGTCAACACAAAATCACGAGCAATCGGAGAAAAATGTTAGAAATTCCGCTGTCGCTCCAGTGGTAAATTAATTTTAACAACAAGGAACGCTTTTAGTTTTCTGGTACATTTTTGATACTTTTTTACACAATTTTTACTCAATGTTGCGAACCATTCTGTCAAATTTACATTAGATTGTTGTTTCTACGTGTTTTTATTCTACACATCATTTCCTGGAACCAATGTATTACATTAAAACAGAATTGGGTGTATGATTTCCGAAAATATAAATTAACTATTTTAGAAAAAAAAAGTAACAATTTTCTTGATTATTAATTTAATCTGATTGCCTACAATGTCGAAATTTTTTTCTTATTAAGGAATTTAAATATTATTCAAAAACTTCCCAGGGAATTCCCCCCATTAGCAATGGTACGATAGATGGAAGGTGTTGTATCACGTAACCAGAAATAGCCAAACAATAGCCACCAGCAGTCATTGTGTTTTGCATAGTCGAGCATTGATAACTAAAAAAAAATCCACGATTTAAAAAAATGTAAAACCCATACCTGAGCTGTTCACTTACGCCGTTCTTCCATGGAGCTACCTATCGCCGCTCGTCTGTATTTTCCATACTATTATTAGTGTTTGAAAACGCCGCTAGGTGCTACACTAGCAAATTTGTTTGACAGGTAGCGGTAGCGTCGCTTGTGAATAGATACGTGGAAGAACGGCGTTAGAGTTAGTTACACCAAGCATATCATCGGTGCTTCATTTATTCCATTTTTTGTGTATATATATATTTTTATTTTATTTTCCGTTTTATTGTTTTTGTAATATATGTATAGTTTATTTGTATACTAAATAAATAATGGGTTTAATAACTTTTCTTTTTAAATTTTTAATATTAGGAATTACTTAATCTTAAAAATAAGCCCAGGGTTCCGTCAAAATTTAATCACAGTGTTCCACTGCAGAAAAAGTTTGGGAAACCCTGATCTAGGTTATCAACTTGAGAATATTGTCGATAGAATGTTAGATATACCATTGTTACAACTAATACAACTGTATAATTATAAATTTATGTGAAAGCCATGTAGGGCGTAAATAAATAAAACTAGGGATACGATTCTGTTCAACGGGCCACTCTACAACTTTTTAGAACGCTGGTTGTTTACATCGGCCACATAAACGGAATTTTTAGTAAAAAAGTCTGCTTGGACCTAAAATAATACATCGTATCATAACGCCAAACCGTTAGTGTGACCCCTTTCCTCATGTGCCCGCATTTTTTTCTAGTAAAATTTGACGTCCGCTCGCTCTGAGATCACCTCGAATACTGACGAGAAATAAATTCTGTTCTGGTTTATATAAGATAACAATATCCTAATATTGAAAAACGGTTTTTATTTATTTAAGCATTGTTTTAATGCTTTTAAAAATAATTTTATTTTCCAGCCGTTTAGACAACATTGTTGTGGTGATAAAGTATATTTTAATAATTCTTTTGTATTTAGAATTAAATGATACAATCGAACTTTAAGCTATTTTTAGAGGTTCTGTAAATATTTTTTTATACAATAGTTGTAAACATTTTAACACATTTTGTTGTAACATCTTTTAGAAGAATAATTTATTTGTTCAAAACATAATATTGTTTTCTGATAAACAATATAGAAATTTTTAAAAAACTGCATCAAAAACCGCAAATTATGCTGCGCTTGCGGTAAGATACCCTTAAGCAAGAACTTCTTAAGAGGGTTTCACTGTATATATTAAAGCAAATTTTTAATGAAATAAAGTCGATATTGAATTATTAGTTAAACTTTTGGGTACGGAGTATAATCAATCTTTCTCATCGGAACCGCCCTGTACAATTGCAAGGGCACGATTGCAAGTTGAAATTTCAATTCTCGGCCGCTGGTTAATGGGTCTTAAGACCTGTTTGAGGAAAAAATAGAACAGTGACAAAAGAGAATGTGATAATATAAAAGGTTAGGTTAGATTAATTTTTTTTTTTCAATGCTTTCATTACTTTTCTTTGATGTTCTATTTTTCCATGGAACCCCCTGTATTATCAAGAACATTTGTCAATATTTTATAAAGTGTCATAATATATTTATAACATAACTTTGATGTTTCAGTCCCTCAAGCTGATGGAGGCTTTCTCCGAGGAGACCAACTTCACGGTGTGGTCATCCATCGCAAACTGTCTGTCGAAGCTGTCGGTATTGCTGTCGCACACGGAGCTGGAGGAGTCGTGGAGAGTGTACTGCCGCCGCCTGTTCCGGCAGGTGGCGCGTCGCAGTGGATGGGATGCGCAGCCCGAGGAGACGCACCTGCACACGCTGCTGCGGAGCCTTGCCCTCAACAGGATGATCACCTTCCAGGACCCTGACACCCTCGCTGAGGCTAAGAGCAGGTACACTCTTTTCTTTATTAGTGCATGTATGTTAACTCCTAAAGTCCATTTGTTGCTTTTAGTACACTGTACATCAAAATCAGTAGAATCGGTTTGTTCCCTTTCCGGAACCAATTGAGACGTACTCATATAAGTTTATTTATTTTTGGGTTCTAAATTTCTTTTTTTTTTTAATTGCAAGACTTGGTTTGTAATTTTAAAACCTGAAAGAGTTATTCATCTGTTTACAAAAACAGTATTGCATTTTGAGATAAGTTCAAAAATAGCAAATTTATTTGAAATTAAATTTCAAGCGGAAATATGTCGCCCATTAATCATCCATATGCGAATTTAACCCTTACGTATAAAGAAATTGTACAAGGACAAGGTCAGAATCGCTTGCGCCAATATCATTCCAGACGTTACTTGTTATTTCAGTACTCTAGCCTCTCGGAATGCTCTGATATCAATTTTCAATGGAATACGGCCATTGTTTGCACTCTAATAAACCCAATCTGCTTGGTTTCAGGTTCGCCGTCCACAAAGCGGGAGGCGCACAGGTGCCCGCCGACTTGCGTTCCGCCTGCTACCGCGCCGTGCTGCTGGACGCAGAGGAGTCCACCTTCCTGGACTTCCTAGAGATGTACCGCGCTGCCGAGTTACACGAGGAGAAGGACCGCATCAGCCGCGCTCTCGGTGCCATCAAGGACGTCAAGCTGCTGGAGAAGGTGTTGGCATTCGCCATGTCGGTGAGTGTCTCTGTCTCTCATCTTTATCTGGGAGTGTCTCTAAAATGAAATTCTAAAATACCCTAAGAGATCCCTCGGACTGCACAATTTTATCGGAAAATTAAACAAAGTTGACAGTTTGATGGGTTGCATAATTAGCATGGAGACATAATATATGAGGTTTGTTAAAAAAAGGTGGCTGATCAATTAGTCTGCTCAGGTTCTAAAAGTGCTTTATTACCCCTAAAAAAAAAGAGTTTATGTTTTAAAATGTTTTTGAAAAATACTCTATTCTTATTATAGCGGCGTCTCCTCCGACGAAAATGTTTACACACTTTGTGGATATTTAAGTCTGAGCCACAATGTTTTTACTTTCCGTGGCCCATGGAAAACAACAACGTTGTGGACCTGCCCCATGTTTAATGGTAATGTTTGTGAAATTGGTCGCAAGAGACCGGCCTTTAGGGATACATTCATGGTTAAACCAGTAAACACTAGTCATTTTCCCTCTTAAACTGTTGTTTTACAGACAATAAGTCATCTGTTAAAACAAACTCTTTGCTTTTGTTTAGTGCATGAAAGAACGTCTCTTAATAATTAGTTATGTATTCTTTTTTACAGGAGGATGTCCGATCACAAGACACTGTGTTTGTAATAATGTCTGTGGCTAACAGTCGGGTGGGAAGGGACCTCGTGTGGGACTTCTTTAAGAAGAACTGGAAGATGCTCATTGACCGTTACCAGGTAAAATTTTATTATTATTAACACCAACTTTAGGCAAAAGTGGCCAAGTTGATGATACTTATTTTGATTTTGAAGAGGCTTTCGACTTTGTCTTCGATGTTCTTCTAAATAAGCCAGCTGCATTTGGTTTTACTGTTTTTTTTGCTTCTTAATCGGATATAGTAAACCGTATGTTTTCTATAAAGTTTCTAGTGATGTCCAATTATATATCTTATAATATACCTAGTAGTTGGCATTATTCACACCGAGTACTATGCATTTGCAACTTGATATTATTTTCAATTTGGAAGGCGGGTATGGGTACTGCCGCCCCAGGAACCATTTATTGGATGACCAACACCTCTGCCACAGATCACCCTAAGTGGTTCGCTACGTTTGGTGACTTAGCAGGGGTGCCCGGGTTCATGGGGTTAGGTTTGTCCGGGACTTGGGGGCGGATGCATTTGCATGGCAGGCCAGATCGGAAGAGACTGGTTGAGGAAAACCTTTTAATCTCACCAGCCGGACCCTCACTGCTATCTCGACTCATCGCCTTGCACTGCAGTGGGAGGGATGGCTTTACACGTCCATCACTCCTGGACATATTTATCCCCAGATTCCTACCCACCCCTTAAAACCTTTTTCCTTCCCAGGACTTCCTCTCCTTCCTTTCCCTTAAAAAATCCTCCTCACAGCATCTTCAAAGATGACAAAGATGATTCCTTTGTGGAGCTAATGTAAAAAAAAAATTATGTTAATTCGAGCAGTTATTTTATCAGTTTATCAACATGTTTTTTATGTGAGTACTGCACAAGAGTCTCAACTGCTCCCTTCTGGAGCCAGTGAGACTATGGCGTCCCCAATGGGGGTATGTTGTGAGGCTGTAGGTAGTGGGGAGGGGAAGGAGGTGGGAAAGAGTAAGTAGATGGGGAAGAGAAAGGTAGGTAAGTACCTGGCTATTCTGATCTGGTCACCAAACATGACTAATGCCATTTCAAGCA
Source organism: Limnephilus auricula (assembly GCA_951813805.1). Classification (NCBI taxonomy): domain Eukaryota; kingdom Metazoa; phylum Arthropoda; class Insecta; order Trichoptera; family Limnephilidae; genus Limnephilus; species Limnephilus auricula. The sequence goes on from OX638396.1 coordinate 6,766,835, forward strand.
ACGTTTCAATTCTGAATGATGGTCTTACTCCAGAGGGTAGCTTCCACTCTGGAACACGCTGCAAATGTCCTATGTATTATATTTATTTAATTGTTAGTCGAGATCCTTACCTCTATGTAATGTACTCGGGGATTTATTGAATAATCAAGTAGAGTTTCAGAAAACCAAATTTTGAAATGCCAAATGTTTGGTAATGATAGAATGTGAATAATGAAAGTTGTTGAAGCAGAGGTTGGTAGCTTACTCTATCTGTAACTAACTTCAGCAACGGCCCATACAAAAAGGACGCCCGGGAAAAAACACTTTTCTACATCGAAAATTGCACAAAATGAATATTTTTTTTTTTATACTGCCTTCTAGAGGGTGAAAACTATGTCGGTATGTTTTCGAATTTTCGATGTGTTTCGTATTAACGTAAACATTCACTGTCAAACATGTACGATTTATCGAAAATTATTATTTAAGGAAAAAGTGCTGCTAACTCAACTCTCACAAAGAATTATAAAATTATAAAAAGCTACCGACGTAGCTTCTTCTTTCTAAAAATATATATTTTAAAAAATTTCAATTTCGTGAAAGTTTCGGTGTAGAAAAGTGTATTCTCCATAAACCCCTTTTCGAGTGATTTCTGTAGGTAAATTTGAGCGTTGTCTCATTCGCACATTTCGCATTTGCATGTATTGTAAGTGTGCGTGAGCTTATTGTGAATGACAGACTCGGGTGTTCCGTGTGTCGTTCAAAGTCTAGCCTCTTAATATCCTCAATTACAAAAAGTGTTGGGCAAAATCACGCGGGCGGTAACCCGCAGTATGAACAAGCCTGTCAGATTCCACATACTAAATTAGGATGTCATTTTTGCACAGTGCTTTACTGCTCTGGAATTTAAACTTAGTTTAACCCTGAACACGCTAACGAACTAAAACCATTAGTGATAAGGCATTCATTTGGAACAATCATAAATATGCTACGCCGTGAATGTGTGTAATTTAATTAACCTTTTTAACGCTGTAAATATTTGGTTGAGAGCAATACCTTTATTAATTTATTAATGGAATTGTGTGGTTTTACAGGGAGGCTTCCTGCTTTCACGCCTCGTCAAATGTGCCACCGAGAACTTTGCATCGGAAGAATCCGCCTTGGAGGTTGAAGAGTTCTTCAAGACACACAACTCCCCCGGCACGGAGAGAACCGTCCAACAGACCCTGGAGACCATCCGACTGAACGCCGCCTGGCTTAAGAGAGATCTCGAGTCCACCACCGAACTCCTGAAGACCTACCAATAACTTTACCAAATGCGTGGTTATTCCACAGCTTGTCCTGCTGACGGATGATCACACGAAGCCTGGAGGCGTTGAAACCAATGAAGAATGCTTACTTGATGGACAAGATCAAATATTTTAAATTAATTTAATTTAGAATAAAAATTTCAAATTGTGCTAGCTTTGTGGGAAGTTTGTGGTAACACCGTCTGGGCTCCGTGAGATGAATACAGTATTATTATATTCAAATACAATAGTTGAGGTTTGAAGAACACATTTTGTACTGATGAATAGTGGACATAAGTTTTTACATCGCTTCAAAATCGGATCTCAATGTGTTCATAGTTTGAACAAGGTATTTTTTTAGTTCTCAGTAACACTTATTAAGGCAGAGTGAACACTGTATAGTGTTCATAATAATAAATATTATTTTTTATTCATTTTTTTTTTATTATTACATTGGATACTTAACAGGAAAAATAAGATTAATAATATTGCATAATAACAGAATATATTTAAAATGTTTAAGTGTTTTTACGTTACGCATTATCATTTTGTTTTAAGATCTGTTGAAGACTTGTTCGTATTGCTCAATTTTAAAATAATAATCTTAAAATATTTTAATGCCGGTGCTTTATGAAATTGGTACCAAATGTTTCTTTATTTTTGCGTTTATGTATGTTTAATGTTTTAAACATGCTTTCCTATTCCTCACATTTTGCCAAAATAAGCCTGCAATGTACATACAAACATATTAACCTTATTCTCTAGAATGTTTCTTAGGTTAATCTGAAAGGATATGTTGATTGTGTGAATCCTGTCTTGTTTTGTAATATGTATCGTATTTGTAGTTCTTCATATCAATTTTGCACTGATTGAACATGGTCTATACAGTGAAACCCTCTTAAGAAGTTCTCGCTTAAGATGTTTTCCTGCATAAGAAGTTTGGTTTTTTCGGTCCCTTGAAGACCAAATGGCCCAATTTTTCCCATTTATAAGGTTTTCCTGCCTAAGAAGTTTTTTTTTCCGGTCCCTTGGAAAACTTCTTAAGAGGGTTTCACTGTATTTGTTTTACAAGAAAATCCCCAAGCTGTTATCCCATACCTTATAACAGATTCAGCTAGAGATAAATAAATAATTCGAAGTGTGCAGATATGAACCAAATTTTTTAGTTTATACAATCTGCTTACAATAGATCTTAGTCGTGCACAAACTTTGTTTATTTGTTTATCCCACTTGAAAAAGCAATCAATAATAACACCTAAATAAACATATTCTTTAACTAGTTCCATGTTTTCACATGTACACATTGCAGGAATACCATTGTGTAAGCAATCTGATGTATGTGTCTTTATTTCAGGTGTAATATATAGTTATATTAAATTGTGTTACCAGTTTTATAGTATTTGATGATTTTAATTATTTTTCCTCATCAGGTTTTAGTTTGAAAGCTTTAATAAAGTTACTGACAACAAGAATGGATTTATTTTCACTATGTATGTATTACCAACTTTTCTATTTTTTATTCTACATGTGTAACATTAAAAGCCTATCCTCTGGGAAATATTTTACAGATTCATATCAAATTGACACTGATTTTAAATACATATACGTACAGGAGTTTGTGGCTTTCTACATAAAAATAAAATTTCGCATAAAGAATCAAATTTCAAATTTTGTGTAGATTTATGAAGAAATAAATTTAAATTCATTTAAAATGTACAACAGCTACATACATATGAAGTTTTTATTTTCCGGTTCCTTGGAAAACTTCATTGAGGTTCACTGTATTTTAAATATATTTATATATTTCAGAAATACAAATGAACACCGTTAGTAAACTTTAAAAATCATTAGTTATTCAGATTTAGACCTGTCAAACATTTTAACAAAATAAATAAATACTTCAAAACAAGAATTATTATTAATCAATAAAATAATTTGGTGTGTAACTTACTTTATCGCTTTTCTGATATTTATTTTATATAGTATTTATACTTATCAATTCCAATTATGAAAACTAAAAGTTCATTGAACTTGAATAATTTTACATATTATGCAGGAAATCATGCATGCACCCATGGAACTATGATTCTATGGAAACGGCATAGTGTTTCATATCGTATGGGAAACACTCAAAACCGATGTAGCTCAGCCAGTTAGTAGGGGGGGATAGGAGCGGGGTACTGTTCCCAGCGTGCGGGGGGAGGGCAGTCGTTAAGAGATAAGGGCAATGTATTAATAATTTAATAACCTATTTTGTGCAAAGTTCTTGTAGTAATAGTTGAAATGAAGTGTAAAAGGCCACTTCACTTTGCCAAACATGACGTCGAACACTTCACGCGAGTGAAATAATCTTATACAAAATGCATATTTTTTTGTCTAAAATGCATATTTTCTCCCGACATAAATGCTCACTTTTCGTAATAATGAAGCTTAATCTAACTATTTAAATAAGAAATATTCCAAATTAACCGGTAAGCGGAGTAAGACATATTTAATAAAAAAAGTAATAAGGAAAGGGAAGTAACAAAAGACCTAAGTATTATTTAATTTTTTATTGTACCCTCTACAAGTTATTTTTAGTTTCCTTAATCTACCAGCACGTAACTTTTTTTTTTGCGTAATCAAGATTATGATTGATTCGTATAGCCCTGGTCGAAGTACATCGGCCTCACTCTTCACAGAATGTATCTTGAAAAGTGGAAGTGATGTATGAAGTTTTAAAAAACTAATGTTATGAACTTGCTGTAACTCACATCGCCATTCCTTAGTGCTAACATTGCGTAACTCCAGTTTAATATGGTTTTTAAATTTTTTATTAGTAAACGTTAAACGTAAATTTTTTTACATGTACATATTTAATTTAACCAACAGATTTGCAGTGCATAATTTAGTGCATTATTATATTCTTTCCCGATGTAAGTTGATGCTTGAGTTTTAGGAAAGGAGTGCTCGTTATTAATATAATAAAATAAAAACTATTTACAGTTTTACAGTCATAACAAAATATAAAAAAAAAAAAAGTTTGAACAAATGATGGATAGGATATAGGAGACTTTAATAATAATTTAAAAATTATGAAAGCATAATAAAATAATTGTGAATGGTGGTCTAACACCAAGTTGGCACTGAGAGTATCTTCCATTCTGTGGAATGTGAATATGCCGCAAATATACTTAATGTTAAATTAAATTGTGAAAACGCAAATCAATCGAAAAAAAAATTTCTGTGCGCGCCATGATTTCAACCCGCGACCTCCGCATCGCTAGTCGAGAGCCTTGCCCCTCGACCATGGAGGCACGTCAGTGTGACGTACTTTGAACAAAAATTTTAAACATATGTAAAAAGAGAATTAAATTACTAGGAAAAGAAATAAAAATAACAGTCCAAAAGAGACGAAGTAAAAATGTATGAAAATGAAAGAGCTAAATGATGAATAATGCATACCTACGACACAAGTAAATCACAAGTTAAGTTATTAAAGGTTTGTTGAAATTCATAATTATTATAAATTAAGATGACTGATTCGGCCCATTGACATTCGGCATTCACATGTCACTGCGATGGCGATTGAAATGAACACATTGAGAAATTATAAAATGTCTATTTAAGCGGTGTTTAAACACCTTAAATATGAAAGGTGAGACCGTCTTTCTTCTTAATTGTCTTTGCAGAACTGCTTTTGCATAATTTAACGTCGCTGTGAACCATTTTTCTATGTTTTATCATCATTTTACCAGGAGCAAAATGCGCGACCGAAGTGTGACCAATGTTAGCCGTGTGGGTAAAATTCTCGAAAAAACGCACTTGGAACAGGCGGACACACTCAACATACCATCTCTATAATATCCATGCCTTTGTATGCACCCATGCACCGACAACTGAAATACATTACATTGTTTAAAAATATTTAAATGGACATATTATTTTATGAAAGATAATACAAAAACAAATTACAACACAGCATGGCGCTCACCATACTTGTTAATTTATTGTATTAATTAAAAATTATTACATTTACACATTGCACCACCCAAGGGAGTTGTAAACTGCACATCGCTAATGGAGCCCTGCTATTTGCACAAAAACTGATTCAAGCCCTATACATAAACAAGGATTGTTGCAGATAAGGGGCCGTACTTAGTATCATCTTTGCCCCACCAAATTAATACATTATATTATGTATCCTACACAGTATTTATGAAGTGGAAATTTAATTTATTATTTACAATATGTACTACATATTTAACATGTAATAAATCATTATTTCTGCATGCTCTTTTCTTTAATCAAAAACTCTGATATTGTCCTTAGGGGACATACCCATACTACGTGACCTGTTGTGGGAGGGGGGAGGGGGATCTTCAAAATACCACGCTTGGTCACAATGAGGAGCGGGGGGCTTAGGTTTTTTTTATCACGTAGTCGATATCAAAGTTCTGGTTACAATATATTTTGACATAAGTTTTATCTTGATATAGGTATGCATGCACTCTTGCCGTCACGTATCAATAAACACAAATATAAACCAAATAAATGTTTTAAAACTTTTTGTTAGCAAGAAATGATTCAAAACCATATTTATGAATTACTACGTGAAAGAATTTTGCTCTGATCAAACACTTGCAAAGCATCGAAAAGAGTCGGGTCAAAATCGGTAACATTTCCGTTGAACTAAAATGACGATAACTACTTTCATGAGGCGGAAATTCCAACCTCCTTGACACTACCCTGTTTTTTTCAGGAAAAAATTAACATTTTATTCAACGATACATTATGCATATTTAATATAAGAACATACATCAACGATGTGATTGACATCTCTCATTGAGTTTGTTGTCATTCTCCCATCTAAATATGGCATGACTTGAGTAAAAACCAAAGTGGTTTGCATGAAAATTATGGGCAAAAATAGAGAATCCTCTTTTTATAGTCACATAACAGGCATGGACAAGTTGTCACCAGATCACACAACCAAGTTACAGACAAGTATGGTGGTCATTGCTTACTACGGTTTGTCTTCTTTTTATTGATGTTGTGCTCCTCAAACATTAAAGTTTTTTTTTAACTAATATATTTTTCATTTATGTAAGTAACTGACAACATTTTTGTCAACTTGTCTATTTTAAGAAATACGATAATAATTTAATATAAGTTTTGTGCCAATTTAAAACTTCTCAATGAACTTTCCCAAATGTATTTGTTATCTTTGAAATACTTCCTAAATTGGTGATTCCATATTAGCATGCGGAACAGACATCGTCTAGTGAGGCGGGTAACTTACTTGCTTTTAAAAGATTACAAAAAGTCGATCGAATTTATTTAGCGCCGAATTATTGCCCTCGTTGCTCCTTTACTCCTATTCAATACCCTCCCTGTTACACCTAAAGACCCAAGGCCACCACCATCCTGAATCTCAATCGCATCGCCCCCTGGTTGGGAATATCGTCATTGCTTTACAAAGTCGCTCTTTTACTGGTATTAAATACGCTGCTGCTACTCCCGAGTTTCACTATCGCCCCTACTGAATATCTTCGTCGCCCCCTGGTGAGGAATATCATTTCTAAGCTGATGCTAAACACGATACGGCTTTTTTTAAATTATAAAATATGATAATTTTTCATTATTTTTTCGCGCCCCACGCCTTGAGGGCAACTGCTTTGGAAAGTAGTTTTTTTTTTAGAACAAGAAAATTATAATTATTTTATGTTTTCGGAAATGCTTTACAGGCAAATCAGAGGACATGTTTGAATGTCTTTGTGCACAATGATATTGTAAGTTTCAAAAATTATTTTTGAATACCCGCCTGCAGCATTCTCTTACCCGCAAATGCCCAAAGATACTGAGCGCGGAGCGACGTTTACCAATTCAGTTTAAATTTAGACTTGAGATCCAATTCGACAATGTTATTTTTATTGTTTTTGTTTCTTTGTTGAACTTCCCAACAAAAAGAAAATTATTATGTTTTTTGATTCATCCAGTACCTACCACTGCACAAGCCCGTAGGATAAAGAGTAACACAAGAAGAGCCTTGTGTGATGTGTGATACCAATATTTATTTGCCCAATCAATTTAAATTTGGTAGGCGGGTATGGGTACCGCCGCCCCGGGAACCATTTATTGGATAACCAACATCTGTGCCATGGTCACCCCAAGTGGTTCGGTACGTTTGGTGACTTAGCAGGGGTGCCCGGGTTCATTGGGTGAGATTGGTCCAGGCCTTGGCGGCGTATGCGTCTGCCCAGATTGAGAGGCATGGTTGAGGGAGGCCTTTTGACTTCTCCAGCAGGGCTCTCGGAACATCACCTTGCACCCTAGTGGGTGTGATGAAATCATTCTTCCGTCAGTCCTGGGCACACTGACCCCAGATTCCTACCCACCTCAATACCTTTTTCCTTCCCAGAACTTCAAATTTGTATGGAAGGCACATCCAATTTTCTTCTTTATTCGACCTACCTGTAGCCTGTACCCTGTACGTACTCTCGTGTGTAGGTATTTCCGAATGATTGGTACCTACATAGGCTCTTTATTAATCGATGTATACAGTGTGCAGGTATTACATCTTTTTGAAAATGCGAGGTTGAAAATGAAAGCTTTGAGATTCATATAAGAGTCTTTCCTCGAATTAACCCCAATTGACAGTTCGTCTTACTTAGGTCTTGCTGTAAAAATACAACGACCTAATAAAGCGTCACAATATATCTTTCCCATTTGCAGAAGTTTTTGTGCCTATTTGAGATCCCGAACTTCTCGCTTGGGGGGTCGATTCCCAGGTCGTGGATCGTGCTCAAAATACATGGAAAATAAAATCAAAAATAGAACGCATGCTCGCGGTGTGATGAGCGTGGGAAACCTTCAAAAATAGGGTAGGTACCTACTACCATTACCTAGTACCTACACGACTGGCAGACGCAAAATACAATCGATAATAAGATAGCAAGTTTTTGTGTGGCTGTGTCGACGTAAATGTATAAATTAAAATGTAAATAATGTAAACTGTATCGAAAATAAACTGTCTTCAGTTCTTTTTTTTCGTTGTTTGTTTTTGGGGTGAGATGCCGTGTTGCGCTACCTCCTTCTTTAGCCGACGTTTGCAGTGTCCATCATCATCAACTACACATCGTCGGATCTGCCGGATCTGCCCTGATGATGGACACTGCAACGCTGTCCGAAAAGTCGGCTAAAGAAGGAGGTAGCGCAACACGGCATAACATCCCAAAAACAAACAACGAAAATGCTTTTGGCCGTGAAAATCTAAAACTTATCTGTCTTCAGTTCGGTTTTTGCAGTAAAACTTTGATGTGAAACTTCTTTAGGCGAGATATGACGAGTAATTCAGATGTTTTTCAGACGGCAATAACGTTTTCAAACGGAAATGACGTTCGGATAACGGTACAAATACTGCCATCTGTGTTTGTTTTTATTTTTAAAGGGTTCTCTGGGAACGTCTAGACATTCATGTCTACAGATGAATGATACACAGTAAGGTAACCATCAACTAGATGGCGTTGTGTTTCTATAGCCACAGTAACGCGTGGGCGAGTCAGCTAGTAGTATATATATCTATATATTTTTTATTAATTAATTGTGAAATAACACAAATTAATAAATTCGGTTAATTAAGGTTCGAATCCGCGACCTTCGGAATGGGAGTCCAAAGCCTTACCACTGTACTACGCCGGTCGTCAATCTAAAATCTAAACAGAGGTTGTATATTGTCATCCACGCTAGGAATTCAATTGTGTTGTGGAGGACTTTTTCCAATTTTAGTGTAGTGAAAGACTTGGATAATAATGTAAATAAATAAAAAATTGATAACCACTGGAGCGACAGAGCAATTTAAAACTTTTTTCTCGGATTGCTAAAGGAAATTTTTCCGCCCACATTAAAAAAAATCATACCTCCGAATTTGAATATGGAGACATACAAGCTGATTGTAGTTCTATATGGCCAATGAATTCACCTATCTTTTGTGTATTATCACATATTCGTAGGATTTACAAAAAAAAAAAATGTAATCGTTAACTGAAACATTTTAAAGAATTTAGATAATATTTACTTTGTTATATTTTGAATGTACAATCTATTATATAGTCGCTTTAATAATAAAAGCCATATTTTGACAACAAAGCAATCCGTGGTTGTAGAAATAGTGCCATATTGTGGCAAAAAGCGCTCAAGTGAATAAGGGTAATAAGTAATAACGTACTTATGTTCACGTTAAAATGAAGATACCTACCCATCTATCTGACAACTTCGGTTCCAGGGGATAGTCTACCCGGATACCTATTTATTACATGTACCTACCTACTTATCCCTTAAAAGTAGAATCCCTTTAAAGAGATTCTTGCTTGTTACTTGGTATACTATAGGCCGATGAACACACTGAGTTTGAGGGCCCCTTTCGAAAGCCAAAAACTCACAGGAAAACAAACCACAAAAGAAACGTGTAATTTTATAATCATTTTATTGAAGGGGTTTGTAGAAGACATTGAGCGCTTTTTTATTACCGTGTCGACCCGCGAAAACGTCACGGCGACGGTAACGGCTCGCGGCATCTCATTTCTTTAATATGAGTGAAGGAGAGGCAAGAAAATTATAACTTTTTGTGCATCTCCCTCACTCGTATTATATAAATGAGATGGCGCGAGCCATTGCCGTCGCCGTGTTTCCGCCGGTCATCACGGTAATAATGAAATCGCTCATTGCTATGCCACCTAATCGGGATTTTGAATATGATCATTTAAAAGTTTAACATAATTATAAAAAAATCAATATACCGTTATTGTCGTTTAAATTGACTATTACACAATTATTCATTTATAAAAACATTCGTTTGCATTTGGAAAGGTCAAGGTCAAGGTTCTTTCGAAGTCTTGTGTCTTCAATGTGTACCATTTTGGCAACTAGTTGGAACCCCCCCGAATTGGAGCCCCTAGGAAATATGTTGAAATGTTCCCATCATACATTTTCCCTTTCCAGAAATTCCTCTCTATCCATTTCTATTAAGATCCTCCACACGGCATCTCCATAGATGACATAGGCCCTGTGAGACCATGGAGGAAAGGGTTGGGCCAAGCCCGCTGCCATGGGGTACTCCGTAAGATACTTGTTCCATGACACTACGTAAGATACTTGTTTCCCATATGAGCACTCAATCATGTTAGGGTCTGTTTCCGTTATTCCATTATTTTTTAAATTTATTGAGCAGTTTTGGTGATGTATTTTTATTTTATTTATTGCTATGAAAAAAGGTTACGAATTATTCATTTTTATAATATTTAGGGATCACCAGGGTCTTCTATTTTATGAATTTGATGTGGTGGTAGTAGAAATTTTATCAGGTTATTCTAACCCGGGAATGTTTGTCTTTCTTAAAAAACCTCTAATAATTGAATAACTTTTACTTCATTGGTATTTACTAAGGTTAACAGTTAAGAATTATTGTTACTATGTTTACATTATGTCAATTTAAGAATGCAAGAGATAGTACTTAATGTCTAAAAATTACTTAATTGTAGAGGAAAAAAATAATATGAAAATAGTTAATAAACGCAAGGAATCCATTGGAATTGCAGCAAATTGTTTGGAGATGGCTGCGGGTTGTACGGTTGTGGAGGATTGCACGTAGCTGGCTGAAGGTTGACGAGTTGGTTGAGGGATGCAAGGAGCTAGCTAAGGGATGCGTGATAGTGGTGGTGGAGGATTGCAAGGATCTGGCTGAGGGTTGCACGGAGCTGGATAAGGATTGCAAGGTGGTGGATTGCAAGGAGCTAGCTGAGGGTTGCATGTAGCTGGCTGAGGTTTGCATGGTGGTGGTAGATTACATGGAGGTGATGGCAGTAGATTGCAAGGAGCTCGCTGCGGGTTGCATGGTGGTAGTGGATTACATGGAGCTAGCTGGGGGTTGCATATTGGTGATGGTGGTAGATTGCAAGGAGCTGGCTGAGGGTTGCATGGTGGTGGTAGATTACATGGAGCTAGCTGGGGTTTGCATATTGGTGATGGTGGTAGATTGCAAGGAGCTGGCTGAGGGTTGCATGATGGTGGTGCTGGTGGATTGCAAGGAGCTGGCTGAGGGTGGCATGGTGGTGGTGGATTACACGGAGCTCGCTGATGGTTGCATGGTGGTGGTGCTGGTGGATTGCAAGGAGCTGGCTGAGATTTGCGTGGTGGTGGTGGTGGAGGATTGCAAGGTTTTGGCTGAGGGTTGCATGGTGGTGGTGGAAGACATGGAGCTGGCTGAGGGTTGCATGGTGGTGGTGCTGGTGGATTGCAAGGAGCTGGCTGAGAATTGCGTGGTGGTGGTGGTGGAGGATTGCAAGATTTTGGCTGAGGGTTGCATGGTGGTGGTGGATTACATGGAGCTGGCTGAGGGTTGCATGGTGGTGGTGGATTACATGGAGCTGGCTGAGGGTTGCATGGTGGTGGTGGATTACATAGAGCTGGCTGAGGGTTACATGGTGGTGGTGGATTACATGGAGCTGGCTGAGGGTTGCATGGTGGTGGTGGATTACATGGAGCTGGCTGAGGGTTGCATGGTGGTGGTGGATTACATGGAGCTGGCTGAGGGTTGCATGGTGGTGGTGGATTACATAGAGCTGGCTGAGGGTTACATGGTGGTGGTGGATTACATGGAGCTGGCTGAGGGTTGCATGGTGGTGGTGGATTACATGGAGCTGGCTGAGGGTTGCATGGTGGTGGTGCTGGTGGATTGCAAGGAGCTGGCTGAGAATTGCATGGTGGTGGTGGTGGAGGATTGCATGGAGCTGGCTGAGGGTTGCATGGTGGTGGTGCTGGTAGATTGCAAGGAGCTGGCTGAGGGGTGCAGGGTGGTGGTAGTGGTGGAGGATTGCAAGGAGTTGGCTGAGGGTTGCATGTTGGTGGCGGTGGATTGCAGGGAGCTGGCTGTGGATGGCACTGAGCTGGCTGAGGGTTGCATGGTGGTGGTGGATTACATGGAGCTGGCTGAGAGATGTACGGTGGTGGTGGTGGAGGATTGCAAGGAGTTGGCTGAGGGTTGCATGGTGGTGGTGGATTACACGGAGCTGGTTGATGGTTGCATGGTGGTAGTGGTGGTAGATTGCAAGGAGCTGGCTGAGGGTTGCATGGTGGTGGTGGTGGTGGAGGATTGCAAGGAGTTGGCTGAGGGTTGGATGGTGGTGGTGGATTACATGGAGCTGGCTTAGAGTTGCATGGTGGTGGTGGTGGAGGATTGCAAGGAGTTAGCTGAGGCTCACATGGTGTTGGTGGTGGATTGCAAGGAGCTGGCTGTGGGTTGCATGAATCTGGCTGAGGGTTGCATGGTGGTGGTGGTGGTAGATTGGAAGGAGCTGGCAGAGGGGCGAATGGTGGTGGTAGTGGTGGAGGATTGCAAGGAGTTGGCTGAGGGTTGCATGGTGGTGATGGTGGATTGCAAGGAGCTGGCTGTGGGTTGCATGGAGCTGGCTTAGGGTTGCATGGTGGTGGTGGTGGTGGTAGATTGCAAGGAGTTGGCTGAGGGTTGCATGGTGGTGGTGGTGGTGGTGGTGGAGGATTGCAAGGAGTTGGCTGAGGGTTGCATGGTGGTGGTAGATTGCTTGGAGATGGTTGTGGGTTAAACGGTGAAGGGAGCGGTATGTTGAATGCGGTTGGCTGCTGGTCGTATGGTAAAAGCGCGTTGCACTCCAATGGAGAAGGAAAACGGATGCAAGCAGAGTAAACACCCTGAAACAAAGATTTTTGTAATTATTAATAATGAAAACCTAAATCGGAAAATTCCTCCCAAATAGAATATTACTATTATAACATAAATTACCTGCAAGAGCACCACGACTACCAGACATGAAAGCCTGCTGATCCTGAAGACAACCATTTTTCCAAACTGTAGATCTGGGAATACCTCGGAGCTCTCTGCTTGCACTATTTATATTGCCTGATATCTGGACTGAACGTGGTTGAGAGGACTTATGATACGATAAAACAAATTATTAAGTTACTCACATATTTTTTGCTGAGACATGTTTTCTACAGGAGATAAGGGCAATAGAAAATCGCCGAACGTGATGAAAAGTGCTATTCTTGGAAATACGTGATTCCAGCATTTTATGTATGATTAGCAAATTCTAGGAATGTCATCGATGCGACGCCGATGGTTTCTAACATAATAAATATGTTTATGGTGGTTGCATTATTGTTGTATTTTTCTTCATTAGTCTTCCGGCGTCCTTATTTAAATGTTCCTGTTCCAATTAGTTCATTCTTGGCGACTCTCATACGCCAGTCACATTCGACCAGCAAAGGATGTAAATGAAAAAATAAATCATAATTATTTTTAAAGTTGGTTTTGGAAATAATCCTAATATCAAGGACGCCAATGAAGGCCAATTTTTTCTGCAAAATGGAACCGGAACAGTTCTAATTTTCAGTAATCCGAAATTTATTTATTCGGGGTTTTAGGGTCACAACTAGGGGTAACATGGAATAGGATTTGATCAACCTCTTTTAATGTTTTTGTGACATTTTTAAGAAACGGAACACAGTATGTGTGCATCGCTGATCAGTCCCGGGAATTCCACAATTTTTAAGATTTCATCGGGGGTCATACTTGGGTCCCCTACTGTTCTTGAAATTGATGAATGCATCCAAAATACTATTTGCCTACTTTTTGCTGGCGATCTCAAAGTGCTCAGGATGTTATACGACAATTTTATTAAATTACAACTTGATTTTGCCGTAATATCTTGATACGCAGAAGAAAATAAACATCTCTTTAATGTGAAAAAAGTATCACTAGAGATAAACGTGATAAAAAACACATTTAAATTCGATTGCTAATAATGATGAAATATTTTCTTCAGTGAAGTCCACGTGGGATCTCTTTTATTTGTTACATTTAAAATAGATCTACTTCACATTAACATTTTCATTTTCTTACATTTACATTTTCATAATTCTTTGAATTTTTTTAAACTATGTAGGTACATTTTTAATTTCACTAGGAACTAAGCTATACATTTGGATAACTTTATATAGGAAACAATTCAGTGTTTTTATTTTTATATTTTTTTTGTCTTTGCTGTCTTGTATTATATCTTTATTTGTTTTTGCTGTCTTGTATGGTATATGAGGAAGTCTTCATCATATTGTAGTATGTCTCTAAAGTAAGTTGATAGTAAATCGTTAAAAACTTTGTAGATAAAAATTAAAACTTGATAGAATTTTTTTAAACCATTGTATGTAATTCCTTAAAGCATTTTATGTATTGATTTATATTTATTGTAGGTTGTACGAATACTAGAATAGTAGTCTATGTATGGTGAAACAATTGTTTTATATATTAGTAAACATGTTTTTTTTAAATCAAAATTTTACCTCATACTTCCAAGGAAAGACACCTTCTTAACCATTTTTTTTGGCAATAAAATCTGTATTTTCTTCAAGAGATATCATTGAATATAGAATTATTAAGTATTTTATCTTATTTGCCTTTTCCAAGTTTTCACCGTACATTATTACTTGATGACGTTCATCGTACTTTCGGTTACAAATGATCATGTACCTTTTTTTCGAGATGTTGGGTTTGTTAATTTTCAGGCATTTGGAAACATTGGATTTTCTCAATTATCCGTTCTTAATATTTTCCTGTTATATAAATAAGCGCATCATCCGCAAAAACGATAAAATTGCACACTTTTACGAATCTAATATTATCAAATTATCATTAATGTAAATGATGAATAAAAGTGGTCCTAGTATGGACCCCTGTGGCACTCCCAGGTAATTTATTAAAGGTTCGGATATACACATATTATCTTTTGTAACTTGTAGCCTTGTTAGTTAAATAGCTTTAAAACCATTTAAGTGCCTTTCCCTTAACTCCAATTGTCTTCATTTATTTACAATTATTTTTACCATAGTTTCGTTGGCTCTTTTGAAATCAAGAACAACATCTGTTGTACTCGTATATTTATTTTCTTCAATTTCCTCTTTCGATTCATTTATGCTATAAATTGTCTGTATCGACTGAATGAGTCGACATCAAGACCTGCTGGATATGATTGTCAATTATGATATTGGTACCCGGCATGCGTTGCTATGCCAATGAAATAAATAAAAAAAAACCCATTCATCCCCCTCCCCTTTCGTCTCCTCTTCACGCGTCCCCTTTCCCTCTCGCTTTCTCCTTTCACCTTCCCCGCGTACCCCTTCCCTCTCCCACTATCTCTTCTCGCGAACCCCCCCCCGTCAAGCTTTCCCCTTCCACCTTCTCCACCTCCTTCACCCCTCCCTCGTCCCCCTTGCAATCGGCTGAATAGTACAGGAAATAATTTTATAACGCAAGACCTCACTGTCCTATAGCCATCGCGGGCATGCGCACATCAAATCCCTAAAGTTTCATCGTAATCGGATGAACGGTATGGCAGCTCATAAAATACGAACAAACAAACAAACATTAATTTTTACCTTAATGAAGAAAATATTAGCGAAACTCAATCTAAATCAGAAACAGAAAAATCTGTAAGAGATCGGGTCACATCTGGGACTCGAACCCAGGACCTTCGGCTTTCCGGGCAGATGCTCTATCCACTGAGCTAATGTGTCCCTATCCGATTCGGTCATATTTAACTGTATCATACTTCGACTGAGATCTACCAACATTATCTTCATTTTCTTAACGCATATTTTATTGGCTTTCGATAATATTTTATTCATTAATAAAAATGTTATAATTTGAGGTTTAATCTATAAGTTAAAAATAAAAAATAATTTTTTCATATAAGATATGCAATCGCAATAATTCTCTTACCAAAACTCTTTAGCTTACTTCGACTAGAAAAACGTTCTTATGTGGGTACACTTTGTCAAATAAGAGTAGAAAATATAAAAACCGGAACTAAAAAAAATTTAGGCTAGCAATACCAAATTTACTGTCAAAATGACAGTAAATTTGTTTATGTAGAATACTGTAACATTTCAAAAATATATTTTTTAAAAATAAATATTTTCAGTTGTATTTTAATAGTAACAATTTTAATGCCCTTTGTACAAATAATTTCATACACGGATACATGTTTTAAGTACGATTTTATTTTATTTACGTAGATACACAATATTATTAGCTATCATAATTGTGTTTATTTTGCAGTTAATTCATAAAGTGCCTATTAGCTAGAATTAAATAAATGTGAGCAAATTCTAAACTGCGTTTTATTTTACTAAAATATCGTTATTCTTCACTGTGTTAACACAAACTTGCAAAGGGATAATATATTAAATTCTAATTTTGAGATCAGTGGGTTGCAATGAAAAACTATTTTTCCCACTTTTATGTGTTTTTGTTTTTTTTACAAAATTTTTACATTTCCACCATGTGTTATAATTTTAGTATTGTTATTTGAAGAACAGTGGCGCTCTCCTATGTTTTCTACTCTTATTTGACAGACAATACATATTTTTGAGTTTTAGTGTGAGATGATATTTGTCACATTTTAATTAATTCGTTAGGTTGTAAATGATCATATATGAAATATTTCCAAGACGTTAAAGTGCTTATTGAAAATAAAATTTCGGTAATTTATGTTGTAAGAAATGTGTTGGAAGTGAGTATGTGGACGTAAGGTGAAAAGGTATTGTTTATGTTTAATTATTTTTCCTATATGTGATTCCGTTGTCACCGATGAACCACAACATTTTGTTGCTTTCATAGGACGATGCCTATCTACCAAATAAAACATGATTTTTTACATTCATTGTGTTTGAGATTCTGTGTTTCTTTTTGATGATTCTTTTGATCACGCTGTGAAATATTAAATTTAACGGCGAGTGCATGTTTTTAAGGATATCACTTCTTTATTCTTCTGAAAGCATCATCCAACCTTTCACTTGTCTCTCCGGCAGTATCAGTGGTGGAGGCGGTATTATGAATTATTCTTTATGTTCATTTCAGACTGCTGGAAATCGATGTTAAAAAAGACAGCAATGCAGATCTGAAAATACTTGCAAATAGCACAACAAAACATACCAACATCCCATTAGTTTGTGTTTTTTTTTACCTAGTAAAAGGGTTAGTAAACGATTTTTTGACGGTTTCTAATTTATTCCGAGGGACTAAAAAAATTTAGTCAATATAAATTTGTGAGAATATTAAATAATGAAAATTAAAGATGTAAGATGCAATTTTGCTGATTTGACCATACTCAGGAAGTATTTTTTGGCATGGTAATTTTTAAAATGATTTTTAACATGCCCCCTAGTATTCTCGATCGACAAGAATTGATAGGATAACATCAGGTAACTTCTCATAGTTCCCTAGCATGTCTGCAGATCGCCAACGAATAAGTGACAGTTCATAATGACTAAGTGTCCTTAATATTAGGTCATTACATATGAAATTGGCGTTTTGCCGTACAGGCAACTTTGATCTCAAATATCTTCCCTTTGGTTAAGAATTCCAAATTCAAATTTATACAGCTATTTACTCATGTATTTGTGTTTCAAAAATGTTTATAAAATTATAATTAAAAGTAAATTATAAGTAACTTTTTGGAGTCAATTTTCGCTTGGGGCATGGTTTGGCTAGTTCGGCAGGGTTCAGCCATTGCGATGAGCATTTCCGATTATCGTACAGGATCCACTTTTGATCACAGGTAATGATTCGATTTAAAATCCCTTAATTATTGTACCGGTTGAGTAATGCAACGCAGCAGTCAACGCGCGTTTGTTGATTTGCTTTACTTAATTCGTGAGGTACCCACCTTTTCAAGCTTTTTCACCTTCCCAATTTGCTTCAAGTGGATTAAAACAGTTTTATCACTATCACCGCAACCTACAGCTAACTCGGACGTGGTTTGCGATGGATCCGCTTCCACAATAGCCTTCAATTCTTCATTATCAATTTTGGTCTCCGGCCGTCCACGGGGCTTGTTCTGCAGGTCGAAATTTCCAGAACGAAAACGTTGGAACCAAAAACGCACTGTGTTTTATTTTGCGGCACCGTCGCCATACACATCATTAATCCTTCGAGCCGTTTCTGCAGCACTAGTGCCACGGTGGAACTCGTACTAATAAATAACGCGATATTTCAAGTTTTCCATTTTGTAAACTAAGTGACGCAAAGAAAAAAAACAATAAAGGAAAAAACAAATCAGCACGGCAAAACGCCAATTTCATATGTAATTACCTAATATATTTGACATCAACTATTGTTTGTACGTAGCGATGTGCGGTTGGGGAACTAGAAGTTACCGAAAGTTATCCTATCAATCGAGTGTGGTAGGGGGCCAGGAACCTTCGGATGTCAAATGGGTAGAACTAATAATCAGGTACAGCCAAAAACCTAATTTTTTTATTGCTGTATTTACTTTGTACCCTTAATGTAAGATTAGATCTTTTCGTGCATTTTCCGTTCACGGATTTACTTTTGCACTGTAGCTAACACTTATAAATATACTGATACCAGTAGCGAGTAACGAGACGCGAAGATGATTTGCGAATTTCATTCCAGTTCCAACGCTCTTAGCATATACCTACTCCCTCCAGTCGTTACGCATTTACTTCTGTAAAAATTAGTATTCCTGCAAATATACCCGACTTGTTTTACCCAAGTGTTTTATTGATAATAGTTATAAACATCTGACACGCAGCCCCGTTTACAACCATGGTATTGATTGTAAACCGAATCCTATCCAGGATTAATGATTTTAAATACGAACATAGACACAAGGCAATACAAATACTGTTATTTAAGTTATATATAATGTATTTAAGTTATAAACGACGTGTACATTATATTAATACAATATAGCCTTTATGGATAAGATGTCATAAAAGTACCGCTGTTATGGTGTAAACGGTTTTAATAAAAAATGTCTAATTTTCCATCTTCTTGATGCTGGTGCCTGTTGTGCACGACAATGGCGAGCGGTGGATTCGTCTCTCCGTAACTATTCCACCGGTTGTTTCCGATAGCGATCCTTATTTGGATTTCACGTTCCGAGGAGTTCCATTGGTGGCTGACGGTCAGATGGCTCGGTTACCATTCAGTACTCATGCTCGTATTTTTTACCCTCGGCGAGATTTTGCAGCCTCTCCAAAAGGAGGATTGGCGATCTTTGCGCACTGAAACATGCCACCGTAAAGCGAACGAGCGTATTTTGTGCTTTTTCGGATCGGGTTTGAGCGCGTGTTACGACATCGCTCGAATTCCCCCCTATGATTATAATAAGAACAGTATTGCTCTCAAGATTCTTAGATTCTGTAATTGGCATACCGCACGTACACGGGAATGTAAAGACGTCAAAACGACGTTGAGAAATGAGACTGTCTGTGTCCATATCGATCAATAATTTTATGTAAAAATTTCCTTTATTGCTTGCCTGTAACCAATTAACTGAAAATCGGATAACTTTTCTTCCTAATAGTTCGTAGAAGAGGACGCATCTCCATTTTTATTGTACAAGTTGAGTGAATACGTTTTTTGTAGGAATTAGTATCTACTTTAGATACAATAATCTTACATTACGTCACGAATTGCTAACATCATAAAATGACATGTTAGTGCATAGTATTTCTTCCTACTTAGGTGGTATTTAAAAACAAAAATACGAGTGTGCTTTAGACCACTCGACCGAAGTTAATACTTATTTAGCTCCATCTAGATGTATGTCTATATATATGTTTATATGTATAAAATATATACATGTATTAATTTTCTACAAATATTTATTTAAATTTATTATCATTCGCCTCGCCCGATCAAGCCGTGCGAATCGACGTCCGCTCCCCCCGCGTTTGGCTATTTCAAAATACTGACCGAAATATTTCATGCACTGGCTATGAGAGGAAGAGAGAAAGGAAATGTGCGCGTGCACTGCTCTCTCTCGCTTCTACAATGTGATCCAGCCCGTTCGCCTCGCAACGCATTTCACTTTTCGTAACGCTGTAATTTCCGTAACGCATTCGCCAGTTTACCCCTCAAGTCGTAAAGTGTGTAAAGTGCGTAAAGAAGTATTTACTGCAAAAAGATTAATCTTATGTAAGCAAGTAAATTGTTTACAGTTATGCGTCTTATAACTTTTAACATGCCATAACGTGCTGACGTCACGGTACGCTTCTACTTGAACTCTGTAATCCTTAATGGTACTGACACACTTGCTTATTACAAGCCGGCTTATGAGCATGCTCATTAATGAGCATGCTCACACAACTGTACACACTTGCTCATAAATGAACAGGTTTGGCTTGAGCTTTCTTATAAATGAGCATGCTCAAAGCCAACAATTGAACACACATGCTCTTTAAAGAGCATGCTCATGTCAAATAATAAATGTCATCGTATAGAATCAGTTCTGTTCGCCCAGAATATTGTATTGCTTGCAACGCAATAATTAATTATTTCAGAAAATTATTAAGGTTATACAAGATTTTATTATGTTAAGAAAATAAAAAGATAGATTTGGGTTTGTAATTAGATCACTAGAAGAGCAAACCTTGGAGCAAGTAATCATTTGTTAGTAGAAACGTGAGAAGAAGATGTCAACGGATATAAAAATCATTTACGAATGCTTCCGAAGAAATTTGACGAGCTACTCTCTAGAATTGCATACAAAAACGAGATACTCAAATGCGGAATGCTATTCCGAACTGAGATCGGATTGACATGAGCATGCTCATAAGCCAGCCTGTTCACACATGCTTAGAGGCTTCCCCTTCCATCCGATAATCCAATGAGCATGCTCACAAATCAAACGGATGTCGATTTGAGAGCATGCACTTTTGGCTTCAAACGAGCATGCTCATTACTAGCAACGTCACTGACACACATGCTACTAGGTAGCATGCTCTTTGGCTTCAAATGAGCATGTGTGTCCGTAGCTTTACTATTCGTTGGGTCATTTACAATTATTACGATACAAATACCAGATTACTCGTAAATACATACATGGAGATATTTCACGGAAAGCCAACATAAGAACAACTATATTTCAACAATCCCTGAAACGTGAAACGAAACTCGAATGCTCGTTGCATTATCCATTAGCTTCCCACAAATACCTGAATTAGACCCACCTACCTGCCGGAATTGATTAAAATAATTCTAAGTTGTTGTAGATAATACGCGGGTTGTTGCATTTTAGAATTTAGCCAATAAAGTAAAGTAATGTGTTGCGAATGATTCTGGCGTAACGACTAACGTCTTGTGAGATTTACGACGTTTCCACGTTGCTTGTTGCTTGTTGGTATCGCCTCGTAAGAAGTGGCGGACGTATCGTGAAGGGATTAATGATCGATTCATTGCCCTTTTAAGGTCATATCCTGTAACTCTGCCGATCTATCATATACGGCTCACGATCTGGGATGTTCTTTTATTAAATTATACGACTTATATCCACATTACATACCCTACCCAGTAACGCGTAGTGACTTTTTATTATTTTAGTGTTTTTACAGAACATCTAATCTACGGTTTGTAGGTTCGTACACTTCATAAAAAAACAAATAAGTTAATTACGCCATATAATTATATTGCTTAACATATATTATATGCATACTTACTACGACCTTTCAACTGATTTCTTTTGATTTTCCAGTACCAAAAGTGTTAGGAAATAATTTAAGTTTCTCACATCTCACCGTCTTAAGTTTCTAATATGTCAAGAGTCAGAATAATAGAAGAGCATGTATGATAAGATGTATGAATGTGGATGAGGCAAGGAGTGTATGCCAAGACCGAGTTGTTCAGCGGTCCGTCCTCTCTGCCTACCCCTGCGGAGAAACGGCGTGATGGTTGGTTAGTTAGTTAGTTACCGTCAGTAATTATATTTGTTTATTTGTTTTCTGTTAGGCTATCCGAAACATTGTCTCAAAAGGGAGAAGGGAGCTCAACGCGGTTTTCTACCTCAAAAATCAATCAATATTAAAGGTTTTTTTATTTATTTTATTTTTAACCTAATGAGTTAAACCTCATTAAGTTAAAAATAAATATTAAAATATTTTAAATAATGAAGATAATATTAGTGAATTAGAAAAATAAGAAAAATATACATCTGCACGGAGAACAATGTTTTTCGGAAAAAACGATAATTTTAATAGTCAAAACGGTTAAAAACGGGACTGAAGTTCTTACGAACAAATCTTATCTTATTCTTACATGTTCCCGCCGATAAACATTGAAACCCTGTTAATTTGTTCGTAAGAACTTCAGTCCCGTTTTTATCCGTTTTTACTATTATAATGATCGTGTTTTCGAATAACATTTTTCTCCGTGTGGGACTCGAACCCAGGATCTTCGATCCAGATAAAAAATGATGATAATGTTGGTGGTTCTCAGTCGAAGTTATAATACAGTTAAATATGACCGAATCGGAATAGGATACATTGGCGCAGTGGTTAGCGCAGTGGCCCGGAAAGTCGAAGGTCCTGGATTCGAGTCTCAGATGTATCCGTATTTTTTCTGATTTCTCAATTTCAGATTTTCGATTTCATTCACTAATATTATCTGAATTTTTTTTTCACCAGAATTTATGTCCGGGTTTAATTTTCCCCACAGGAAAAACTAAACCCTTCCACACACTTTTCCACAAATGATCATTTAGTAAATCCACGTTATGCAAGTGTACCTACTTACTATATAAGTATAATTAATACAAAACAATACAAGAACAACATGTTAACCCACCAGAGAACCAAATGGGAAAATAATTCACCGACTTCTGATATTTTCATAGAGGGTTCGGCTGGGTAGAACTCCTAACTGGACCAATAAATCCTACTGATCCCTCAATATAAATATTTAAAAAATCTTTCGTAATCCTACATGAATTTAAAATGACTGATTTTAGCATTTTTATATATAATTTTTTTGACATATCTAATAAGCCCAAATTTTGAATGAGAGAGCTAGATATAATGCCAGTAGCTCAAATAACAAATGGTAATATTTTTATAGTCTGAGAATGCCAAATTATTTCTAATTAAATATTATAATTTTAGGTTTATCTCTTTAAGTTAAAAATAAAAATTCATCATAGACTTGCAGAAAAGTCAATAGATGTCGAATATTAAATAAAAATGGATACATTTATCCTGACACTAGCTAGATAGCATTTAGTTCGAGTTGAATCTTGCAATCATAAATAAAAATAGCAGCCAATAAAAATAAGCGTTAAGAAAATGAAGATAATGTTGGTGGTTCTCAGTCGAAGTATGATACTGAAATATGACCGAATCGGAAAGTGATACATTGGCGCAGTGGCCCGGAAAGCCGAAGGTTCTGGGTTCGAGTGTCAGACGTATCCGCATCTTTTTCTGATTTTTCTATTTCAGATTTTCGATTGAGTTTCACTAATATTATCTTCATTAATTAAAATATTAAAGGGCTTGATTGTATTTTCATACCCAAACTTATAATTCGAAAAAAACTGTTTAGTCCAGTCAATTGGTAAGAAAAAAAGGGTTTTTGAAATTTGGTAGTATTATAGATTTCGATGTGCTCTTTCCGAATACATATTTTATCGTAAAATGATTCGGAAAGACGATATTGTCAAAAAACTGCTATTAGGCGCCATTTTTTCAAAATAGGTTGAAATGAGGCAAAGTTGAAATTCAGAAGAGCACATCCAAATTTATAATATTACCAATTATCAAAACTCCTGGAAAACTTTACAGCTTGACTGGACTAGTTTAAAGAAATTAAAGTTTCAGCAATGAGATCACTTTTTAGATTTTTTAAAACAATAGGATATAATTCGAATTAAAACATTTGGAAAAAACAGAGAAGAGATGATAGAACTTTGGGTTAAAATATATTTTTGTTCTGGGAATCGCGAAAAACAAAAACCAAAAATATGGCACGCCCTTGTTTTCTAAATATTGTGTTAGCTGGTTATTAGATAAATCACGAATGAATCTTACAATACTCATACATATTTAGGTAAAATAATAAATAAAATTATCAATAAATAACAACAATTATCATTATTTTATCTCCATTAAACAGAATGTTGTAAGTATCACGTTTGATTTTTGAATTACTGACATTAAAATTGCTCGTTTTCCAACTGAAAGGTAATAGATAGCAACTGACATTTCCAACAGAGTTAATAAAAATTATTATTCAGGATGAAGAGAAGTTATCTTACTTTAACCAGTGATTCTTGAGCAACATGTAGACACATTTTGGTATCTTTTTAGATTAATCTATTTGGCATATTTGTAACAAGCATTAAATTTGTGGCTCGCCATAATTTACAATAAAAATATATAAATTTGTTTTAATCAAACTCTACCGGTTTCGGAAGAACCCTTCCTTCGTCAGGAGAATATTAAAACTAACTGGTCTTAATCAAATTTATATATTTTTATTGTAAATCCATTTGGTTCCAAATTAATAAATATTTAGTTTTAACTATTTTTATTGTTTAAAAAAACCAATTCTATAACAAAGTAAACAATAAACCATGTAACGCATTGACCTCATTGCGGGCCTTGTAAATTTTTTAAAATTTAGATGCCTTTTTGTTATTGTAGAAGAAAAATAATTATTCGATAATTCCCTTTGTGAACACCTACGTACCAACGAATACAAGTATGAACTTTTCAAAATTCGAACTTTTGGATGTCTCTAGACCTACCTAGTAAATAAGTACCTACCTACATATTACGTTATATTTTAGCAAATATTTAATTCTGTATTTGAAATGTGCGAACAATAATGCGCACCTTTGTTGCATTAACAGTTCATATTGTCGAAAGAATTCAGCCAAAGCTTCTTAGATTTATTAATTTTAAGTTAAATATCCCCTTAGAACCAATTAACTCATATTTTTTATGTGGGGTTTTGAGGTATCCTCATAAAAATCGAATGGGGCAATGCAATTAATAATACATAGGTATTGTTATTAATTTATTCTTCGGAATCGAAAACGTCATCATGAAAATTGTGCTGAAAGTTCCTGCAAGAAGATATTATATAAGAATAACAAATGCACTCACACTTAAAGAGAATATACATTTTAATATTTCGAAGAAAACTTTTTCTAATAGCTTTTCATTTTGTAATGGCATTTTTATTTTATTAGAAGATAAACAACTTAGTTTACATCATTTGGTAAAAAGTTACAAGGTCGGATCACGGATAATACGGAATATTTCTTGTCGAATTTCGATGCACGGATAATACGGAGCTTTCCTTTTTCAATATTCAGACAATCAAACACAATCAAATATGTCATTTGCGAAAGTACAAACCTTATAAAATAAATTCTTGGCAACGGGTGTAGGTGCAGTACCTACCTACCTACTTTTTGGTTGAGCTAATTAATACAATATAATCGTAAAATTAAACACTTATAACCTAACCTAGATTTTAATTTTGCAAGTAGTTTAGCGGCTACGCTAGGTTTGTATAACATGGGTTGTGATATAAAAAGAAGTGCCCCCATTATAGCGCCTACTCGCGTCAAGGCAAAAAACACATCCCAGTTTTCAAGTTGTTTAGCGGCTACACTAGGTTTGTATAACATGGTTTGTGATACAAAAGAAAGTGTCCCCTTTATAGCTCCTGCTCGCGTCAAAGCAAGAAAAGCATACAGTTTTCAAGTAGTTTAGCGGCTACGCTAGGTTTGTGTAACATGATTTGTGATACGAAAGTGAATGTATTATTTATTAAGAATCGATTTTTGCGGTATGCCAATTTTTTAAATATTCTAGCTAGACGATTGATTGTATATGAAAATGTAAATAGAATATGGCGAAGAGTTCGTACACCGTGTAAGTAAATTAATTTAAACAAAATTAAAATGTTAAACGCATATTTTTTGCACGTTTTTTCATCTCCCCCGACATAAAAACTAACCTTTCTTTATAATAAAGCTAAATCTAACTGTTTGACAAAAAAATATTTTTATATAGATGTAAATGTATCTACATTTACCACTGATGATGTGAACACTGCTCGCGAAACATTTAGATTGTGTATATATAAATATATTCAAGTAATGTAAGACATTTGTCTCTTTTTACGAATTCGGCTTATTTATTCTTTTCGACAATCCAACCTAAAAGAAACTATATATTCATGTATAAGATTTGATTTTAGATTTTAGATTTTGACGGCCAAAGGTATTTATGGCCAAATGCATCTTATTGTACATAAACACACATTTCACCACTATCAAATACACATCTGCCCTGATGATCAACAATGTGACGCTGTCTGAAACGTTCGCTAAAGAAGGAGGTAGCGCAACACGGCATAACATCCCAAAAAAAAATACGATACAATGACTCTCAAAGTTCTTGTCGTTTGTCGAGTTCGCCTGAAGTAATCGGGAGAAGTGAAATTTGATGATTTGAAAGTGAAGACTGAGAGAAATGAAACGTCAATCCAATTTTATGCGGTAATGACTATATTAGGATATTTCATTGAAAGAAAAATAGGATGAATTTTGAGGACGCATTCTTGGGGAGCAAGTAATCTTTTTTTTATTCTGTAATGTACAGTAGGCATTCTTTACCATCTTCGTGATATTTTTAAGATATCGTTAAGTTCAACATGCTATTTCGATTGAAGATTATGAAAGCATCCAAGTAATGACAATTGATGTAAACATTATGCTTTTTCCCGTCATAAATAGTTACGTAACAAGTTGTCGAATACTTGTAAAATTGCTGTCAATTTGTCGAATTCGCGCAGGTGTTGCAGTAAAAAAAGTTGTCTGGAAATGTAACCTACAAGAGATGGAATAATGTTGATAAAGAAGACGCCCGAAGGTAATTGTTACTAACTCGCACATAAATTTAATTCCATCATCAATTTATATTTCTGGGCGTTAATGCCAGCAGTGCCTATGTCAATTTTGGTAGTTTGGTATAGGTGCCAGAAAGTGCTCTACAACATCCCTTATTTGAATGTTATGAAAACCTATGTCAGGTGCTATAGATTGATTAATCTAATGTAGAAGACAAAATTTTAATTCGGTATCGAGGTGAAATCCATAAACAATCTTCATCTCTTAGCGATTCAGAAAATTGACATGGTCACTTTGAACCCCAGATTTATTTCCACGGTTGTTCTGGAATCTCACACATACGTAAAAAAGTAATATAATTTTCTACACTTTGTCGTGTTAATTGATTGTAATTTTGTTGTTTGCCATCAATAAGTATAATTCGATGAGTTCTTGATATGAGCCATTGTAACTCTACACGGAAAAATGTTATTCTAAAATGCGATCATGTTTTTTATTTGCGGGAAAATGTAAGAATAATTTGTTGGTATACGAACGAAATTACGTATACCAACAAATTATTCTTACATGTTCCCGCCAATAAGCATTGAAACCCTGTTAATTTGTTGGTAAGAACTTCAGTCCCGTTTTTAACCGTTTTTACGAATAAAATGATCGTATATTAGAATAACACTTTTCTCCGTGTACTAGTTGTTTGATTATATTATATTTTACAGCGCACTTGAGGTGATTTCTCACAAAAACTACCCTCTTCTAATTATTATTATTATTTATTATTTTTTTCCGGATCTGCAGTAGTAAGAACGTAGTATCTTTATAGATACTACTTATCTAGAGTATCCAGTTGTATTTATATACTTTACACATGTATATTTTTAATGTGTATTACAGATTTAGTTATCCTATTAAAATACACATGAAATAATTTACATAACCAAAGTTTTTGCCAAAGATGACTTGAAACATTCAAAGCCAGTCAAGAGAAATCATTTAGCAGCATCAAACCTCTTGTCAGCAATGCTGGGCCAGCGTATTCTTTCTATGAACGAACCCGGATAATGAACGATTACGACAGTATGAACTGTCAATAAAATAATTTTTCATTTTAAATACAGTTACTTAAAGGTTATGTTAACAACAGTACCTACATACGAGTATATATACAGAACCTAACAAACAAAAACACATGTAGGTAATTATTTCGTGATATTTCCCCTCAGGCGCACATTCCTGGATTACTTCCAAACTCCCAATGCAAAGAGAATCTTCATTCCTTTCTTAGATTTCTAGTACCTACCTCGACCCAAGTCCATAATATTTGTATCTGACATAATGTATGTTTTTATCTATGGCGTTCAGCAGGTAGGAAATTTACTCATAAGAACTATTCGCGTCTCTTTACTAAACGCGCCGTTTATTTGGCCTTATCGTCGAGTTCTGGAGAATGCATTGCGTCTCGGTTCGGTTTAGAATGCTGGATCTACTTTATACACGCATTGTTCCCTGTAATCTCGTTGCAGATCTGCGGACATTCCTGACTTTCCCACATGTGAGTCGGCCTCTCAAAGAATGTTCTCACATTCACTGAGCATTCTATCTATTGGTCAATCGACCGAGGCGGAACCCTCATTCGTCTACACGTCGCTGTCTACTGAATCCACTGTTCACTCTCTAGGTACTGTCCAGTATCCAGTGTCCTGTCTCTACTGCCAGTGTCCGAGATATTTCCCAGAGAACAGGCTCCGGCCAGAACCAGAACCAAATTCATGCGAACAATACTGCGTTGTTCTTTCATTATTTTACTGCACAATGTGCAGTATCCATCGACGAAGGATTTATATTTTATTGATGGCTTGGTGTTAAATCACGGTAAGGTCTTTACAGAGGTTACTGTATGTAACTACTTTGTAATATTGAATTATTTTAGGTTTTCCATGTGCTCTTTTAAAATTTTGTTTTTTGAATTTATGCGGAAGGTGAAGGAGATTGGAAGGGGATCTGGCTATTCAGATATGGTCATCAAACACGGCAAAAGCCATTTCAAGCAACGTTTAAATTGTGAATAGTGGTCTTTCATCAGGGCGATACTGAGAGTATCTTCCAATCAGCAACATGCCGCAAATATTCTACATATTATTTTAATGAACTAATTGTAAACAAATTAATTACATAAAATTTACTCACGCACTCCGGGATTTGAACCTGCGACCTTCGAATATGTAACAAAAAAGTTTCAATAAATTCCTCCGTGATTAGTGATTACCTTTCACGCATTACATTCATTTTGACTACATTAATTTGAAAATCATAATTTGAGATTTAAATATAAAGAAGGAGATCTATTTTTTAAAGAAAGACATTCATCTCTGGGTTACAAATAACGTGATCATTTTTGAATTGCGCATAGAAAATACTGTACAATGACAGAAGACCTGCCTAACAAAGGTTGGAATCAGCGACGCTTTGGCGGGAAACCGATGCATTGAACCACTCGGCTACCAACCGGACAAGTTAAATTACTGCAGTTTGCTAAGTAAGGTATTTTCAAGTTTAAAAAAAAAAATATGTTTCGTCTTTAATTATGATAATTATGCAAATATTTTTAACTTCATAAAAAAAATTATTATGAACAAAATGGTTAAAAAATAATTAAAATACGTACGGTATCTAGTCGGTGTTGATTATGCATAAATATTTTGCGTTTCGATATATTGGACTCGAATAGCCGGAAACCGAATCGCCAATTTATTAGTTAAGATTTAGAAATGAGCCAAGAGCACGCATTTTGAACTGGCTTAGAAAACATCGTGTAAATTATTTTTTTTTACTCAGAATAACCTACGGAAAAATAGAAAAAAATACTTGATGGCTTTTTTTCGGTATAAAAGAAATAAAATGAGTTTTTAACTCGCGGTGATACTATGTGTCATTAAGGCCGAGCTAAACCCCTCAAAAAGAATAAGAAGGAGATATACGACAATACGAATGTTGGAGCGAGCGCGCTAATATTAAAAACTATAAAATTATTTATAATTTAACTAATCTTTAAACTAATCATTTAAGAAGAAGATAATACCAATCTGTAATTATTTATATTTTTCATGTGAATACCGAACAAGAGTCCCAACTGCTCCCAATTACCTGGGGCCAGTAAGACTATGGTATCCCCAATGGAGTGAGTTATGTTGTGAGGTTGAAGGTAGTGGAGAGGGAAAGGGGAAGAAGAAGGTGGATAAAGTACCCTGATATTTAGATACGATCACCAAACACAGCTAAAGCTTTTTTAAGCAACGTTTCAATTCTGAATGGTGATGTCACACCAGGGCGATATTGAGAATATCTTCCACTCTGGAACGTGCCGCAAATATACCTCATATATCAAATAACACACATCAATAAAATATAATTTACTTGCGAATGCCGGGATTTGAACCCGCGACTTCTAGATTGATGGTAGAGAGTAGTAGTATTCTCCTACTTCTTCTTTCTTGATCACAAGACAGATGATAGTCGCAATTAAAAAGATAATTGGCTTTAAGCTGAACATTTGGCATTTCACCTGTCCGTAAATTTGTTTTTTACGTTCCGGTTCCGGTTCAAGATGGTAGCTGTGTTGAGTGTTATCTTTTTATCCTGCAGAGTTCGCATTATCGTGGTTTCTACTACGAGATGTCAAATCGGAGTAGTCAATATTACGGCACCCACCGGCCTGAAGAAAGTTTGAAAATAGAATTGTCGTCGAGATTATTAGGTCCATCGCTCACGGAGGAACTGAAACCAAACTAAAACTGCGGGTTACTAGGCTCAGATACCTGGGGAGACATACAGTAGTACCAGAAGACATAGCCAAATATCCAATGACAACCCTGGTGAACTTTATTAAAGGGACTGGTTTGTTATTAAAGGATTGAGGTAAAATGGGAGATAGCACAATGGGCCTATATCCTAAGTGCTCACGAGAACTGCTTGTAAACCGTCTCCGCCTTTAAAAAAAAAAAAAACTGCGGGTTGCTATGGTTGCCAGAAAAACTTCTCTCATTGCGCAACCCAGTTTTACGATTTCATTAATTATCTCAGCTTTTTTTTTTACTTTAGGTCCACACAGGAAACCCTAATGAAAAAGTTGCTGTGTTTTTTTTTAATATGAATTAAGTTAAAAGAAAAAATACATATTTCGCTTTGTTAACTTAAGTATACATTGATAAAAATAATATTAATATTGATGGTTTACTACCTAACACCAAGTAACACATTTTTTTAAGTAAGAACATTTTGGTTTTGCTCATTAATCTTGAGAGCAAACAGTTTTTTTAAATATATATTTATTTTATTTTCGGTTGTCAGGCTATCAGGACGGAGATTATATATGTTTATACCCTCATAGCCTATGTTTCTTTTGCCACACTCTGTCTTTGTTGAATTTGTGTATAATTTATTACGTTGTCTTGTGTAGTGTTCATGTACTTGTGATGTTTTCATAAATGTAGTATTTGTGTGTATAAAGCCATTTTGAATTTTGTAGATTAAAAAGCATATGTTGTATTCGTACAGTTTTCTGATTTTCATTAAGTTAGTTTCTTGGTATACTCTTTTGGTGGGGGTATCCGGTCTCTAGTTAAAAAGTTTTTTTATAACTTTATTCTGTTTTATTTGAATTTCGTTTAAGTATGTGATATTTGTGTTTCCCCATATTTCTATGAGGTAATTAATATGGGGAAACACAAATAGGAATGAATTAAACTAAAGTATAATCCCCTCTTCACTTGTTTTGGTAGAAGATGGGATTATATATATATATATATATATATATATTATATTATACATGTGTGGAGGGTATTTTTAAGGAAAGGAAGGAAAGGAAGTTCCGGGAAGGAAAAAGGTATGAGGTCTGAGGTTCAGTGTGTCCAGATAATCCGCTGCCAACACCTAGACAAACATTACCCCATGAACCCGGACATCCCTGCTAAAACACCAAACAAACGTAGCGAATCACTTGGGGTGACCCATGGCAGAGGTGTTGGTTATCCAATAAATGGGTCCCGAGGCGGCGGTACTCAGTCCCCCTTCCCAAATTAACCATAGACGAAGTCTGACGAAGTACACTTCAGCTGTCATCTCAGTCATCTGTCGCTGTCATATTGGTGCTGGCGAATAAGTGCTATTGCTCACGGGGTAACTGAAAACCAGTTTGCAACTCAACTCGCTATCCTGTGTATTTACATAAATAAAGAAACTTTAAAAAAAAACTACATTACTTCTCAAAAACCCGTTGTCAACGACAACGCAAACAGTCTCGCAACTTGCCGTGCTAGTCGCCACGGCGGGCCGCTGCCAGGTTGCCTGGTTGCCATGGTTGGGCCAGTTTTTCGTCACTTTTAGAGTTTTTTTCTCATTTTAATCATCCTACTAAAAATGTTTATTTTTAATGTTTTCATTCAAATTTATTGGTTTTAAAAACAATTAAAAACTGACAAAACCAAAATGGCCCGTGGTTGGCAACGACGCCACCTACGCACATTAACAAACAAACAAAGTACTACTGTCAGAATTTTTTCAAAGACGGGCAACGCTTATGACGTCACACGTCCAAAATGTCGTTTTAGCCGTATTACAAAAATGGGAAACTTTGACTCGCTGTAGAGAATTCATTCGTCAACTTAATAATCGTAATTTTTTTGATTATTATTTTTAAGCAATTAAAAAAAAGTGGAATTACCCTATTAAGTAGATAGGTATTTTAGTACCCGCTTACAAATCTCATGATTTAAGAAGAAATTTTGATTTTGATTAATTATGTAAGAGAAAACTAGAAACATATTTTTTTGGACACTTGATAAAATTTACACAGTTCCTACCACTATTAAAAAAAACTTAATTAAGCGTCGAAAAGAACACTTTTTATACTTTTATAGGCTTCAATTACGAAAGTTAAAAAATAAATTAAAAAGTTTATCACTGAAGGAATAGAAAATTATATAAAAATACACCGTGAACGTGGTTTATAAGTTGTGCACAGTGCAGGCTCCCTCAGGTAACTCACCGGAGGTTGGAGGTCCCGCCATAAATAAGGCATAATAACGGCAAGCGCTTATCATGGACTTAAAACTGACGCTGCGAAAGTCAAATTGTTATAAATTATCGGGTTACCGCATAAAAGCCTTACAGATGGATAATTAAAGTAATTGTTTATGAGTTGGCCGGTTGTTTATCTGCCGCCTGATTTATGGACAAAAGCGGAATAAATAATAAATAAAAAAAAAACACCGTAGTTAATGATTTAGTAAGAAACTAACTACGCTAGGCATCTGGAATTAATTTCTATGATGTAAAATTAAAATTACTTAAAGAATATTAAAAAGGTATAGGAAAGACAATTAGGTATTGTCTTAGTGTGCCACTTATGACAAGTTATGGATACGTTGAAAAAATATCCATATTATTTTTATTCGTATTGTGGAGAGAGGAAAGGTGAAATTATACATTCATTTTATTAAAAATGGCAAATTTCAGAAATAGTTTTGAAGTTGAGACTTGGAAGAGATGAGATGTTTTCTCAATCTATAATATAAAAATGAATGTTTGTTTGTTTGTTTCTTCGTACCTTATGCGCGGCTATACTGTTCATCTGATGTTCATCTGTTCATCTGATGTGCGCATACCCGGGATGGTTATAGGATAGTGAGTTCTGGCGTTATGAAATTATTTCCTATACTATTCATACGATTGAAAATAAAATTTCATCCGATTGCTATTAATTTTTTATATTGTAGTGAACATCATGCCCGTGAATACTTTTATATCTATACTGGTGAGCCCTGGCATTATGAAATTTGCATAAAAAGTTAAATAGGTCACGCTAGTTGATGGAATGTATTTTATAGAGTTTACCGACACGGAAAAAAGGCTGGGGGAGGGGTATGAGGGAGGGTCGGTTGGGGAATTAAGAAGGGGGGCTTCGCGGGAGAGGGGACGAGGGAGAATGGGAAATGACACGAAGGGAGAACCACTTTATTTATTTAATTAGCATTGCAACGCATACCGGTTATCAGCTAGTTTTTTTTATAAAAAGCTTGATAGAAGAGAGGACATTTGTTTGGAGAGGGACAACCAAAAAATATGTGATCTAAAGTTCCCGATCTATAGAATGTACATAAAATCTGGCGAATCTAAGACTTGAATTTTAAAAAAGGTTAGAAGGAACAACAATGTCCAATTCTAATTTAAATAATTTTTTGGAAAAATGGGGAATTGTTGAAACCAT
Organism: Limnephilus auricula; assembly: GCA_951813805.1. Lineage (NCBI taxonomy): Eukaryota > Metazoa > Arthropoda > Insecta > Trichoptera > Limnephilidae > Limnephilus > Limnephilus auricula. The sequence goes on from OX638396.1 coordinate 6,801,088, forward strand.
GGTTTTGATGGAATAGTCCTTTGTATTAAGGCATAGCAGGCTATTTTGGAAAAATATTCATCTCTAGGTTCATAACTTCGACTCTTTCTTTTAACGATGAAGAAATAAAAGGAAAACTATTATTTCATAAAGATTTCATAGGATTTTAGGAAAATCAAAACGATGTCTTTAATTTTAAAATTTAAATTATTACGTAAGCAATTGCGTATGATTTATAATAATTATATTTGGAACCATTATTATTAGAAACTAGCTGATACCCGGCATGCGTTGCAATGCAACTTAAATAAGGAAATGGATTCTCCCTGCGTGTCCTTCCCATTCGTCCCCGTTCCCCTTCCCCCTCCTCTTCCCCTCCCCCCTCGCGCATTCCCCTTCAATATTCTCCGCATTCCCCCCTCTCTCGTCCCCCCTCCAACAAACCCTCTACCTTAATTTCCCTCCGCCCCTCCCGGATTCCCACCCCCCTCCTGCCTATTTCCCGGCTGCTAAACACCATAATACACCCGTTTTTCAAACAACTCGCTTGTGACCTGTTAATTTATAATGCAAATTTCATAACGCCAGAGTTCATCAAAATAGAAATATATCAAAATAGAAACCTTCGCGGGTATGTTCACAATAACTGACAAAATTTTCATCGCAATTCAATGAATAGTATAGGAAATAATTTCATAAATAACCATCACGGGCATGCGCACATCAAATCCTCAAAGTTTCATAGCAATCGTTTAAATCGTTCTGAAGTTATGGCGAGACCAAGGGAAACAGGTATTAATTTATATATATATAGATTTTGTACCACAACGCAATTCTAAGAAAAAATTATAAAAATGTTCGATTTGCCTTTACTAACCAAAATTTATGAAACTGAGTTGGTTTCAAGGATGACAAATATCTCACCTCAAAAAAGGCTTTATTATAAAGCCTTCATGAGGAAGAAATTGGACCACATAAATTTGGTGGTCAGTGCCTATATTAAGCCCATCAAAGTTAACTACCGATCTAATTATAACACTTTTTTAATGGTGAGTTAGTTTATATGGTAGTTCAATATTAAAAATCGAAAATTGAATTATAGACGGTATGGGCCAGTTATTTCACAGAAATTCAAATGTAACATTGTCATCAAATGGCCATTCAGCGGAATTGAAAGGTCACCGTTAAACGCCGATTCTAGAAGCGTTTCAGCTTCCTATCAAATTGTAATAATCTGTCAACATGATTGCGGACCTCTTCTGCTGATCACAATTTTTTCATCGACATTTAACAAATTTCAACTGTTAAAAAAACAAATTTACGCCGTCAAACAAAATGAGAGAAAAAACATATCTTGAATATCCCAATATCGTGCAAATAAAAAGGTTCTGTGGAGGTTACCCCAAAGTCCAGTAGGCCCGCCAAAGAGTTATGGCTGTGAGCCAACGTGCACTGTCCGCGCCCCGCTCGACCTGCGAGGTTTGATCCGACAGAATAATACGTATTATAAATTCATCACATGATCGACTGTGGGATATTAGCCGTAATGGTGGTGCATCTCCTCTCAATCCGGGACACAGCTTTCCATGTTCGGCCGCGGAGGTAATTGGATGATGATGGATGTTAACGAGGAAATAAAAGAGAACGGACATTGTTCCTGACTGCACTGTGCACTGTGGTCCGCCATTATTATTACTATTATTACACCACCAGATAAAAACTTTAAACGTAATTCGCCTTTACCCGCTTGTCGGTACCATGGATAATTTTCAATGTGATCCAATTCGGGGTTGATTAACATAATGTCAGCTTATTTTCAGAACGTAAAAGGGCTTAAAAATTATTCGCTCTTGATCTTAAATGGCATCATTTCAATTTGGCCGCCGTTCATAAATTATCATTAGGGAGTATATATATTATTTTAATTTAGATTTTTTGTTGTTATTACATGCATACAGCAGATAATGGGAAGAATATTAAATTTCATCTGTTATTTTTTCTCTCTCCCTTTCAAAGCATTAACATACCCACCGTTTTATTTTGCTTCAGTATATGCAATGGCATAATGAGAAAGACAAAACCCCACCCCTTATCTTTATAGTGGAACGTATCTCAAATAATAATGAACTTTTTTTATTTCTTAATAATCCTGACATCTATGGGTTAAATTTAGAAATACAGTAAGATGTTTACATTATTTTTGCATAATTACTAGGCCGAAGAAATCCAATTGGTGAAAATTTCATTAAACATTTGAATGCTTGAGGTTACGTTTATTATGTACGTGCAATATGATGTTTAGGGGGTTTCTCACCATCCTCCAAATAGCTTATTCATACTACAACGAATATTATTAAAAATAAAAATAAAATATTTGCGGTGGTTAGAAAACTCTGCCAACTTATCCAATATATAGCCACTATTCATAGGTTCCAGTACCGAATTATAAACTCCAACTTAATAAATAAATAAACCGTAAATCGAAAATATTCGTTACTAATGTAGATAAGCTATTGGGAGGATGGTGAGAAACCTCCCTAATATTATATCAAGGCATGGTGGTTTTTATGAACATTTTGGGTGATATTTACATTATTTCATGAAGAACGAGGTATGTTTATGTGTTTTAAATATAAAGGTAATATGTCTTGTTTGACTGTCTGATATAGGGTGTTAAGGGATGTACTTGACTTACTTTAACCAGTGTTTCTTGACAATATTTGGAGTATAAAAAGGAATTGAATGTTTGGTCTCCAGTGCCTTTTTCGATGTCGTTTATCATTTTTTCTTTTCTTTCATGGCTCTTTCGGCTTTTCTTTCTCGGCTGAGTAACTACCAAATCTATCAATCCCTCCTAACTATCCAAACCACAGTGATTTTTATTTTTTTGAGATGAAAACCTAACTTAACATAACCCCGTCCCTAATTATCCAATATCTAGTGATTTTTTATATTTTAAGTTGAAAAACAAAAAAAAAAACATCAAAAGTGTCATCGGAGAACAACATTTTATTTACATTTTTTACCCCAAATAATGTCAGGAATATTGTTTAATGTATGTTCCTGTTGTATAATGTTTTTTTCAAAATAAAGGGATTGATGGAAACATGTATTTTCACAAAATTTAACATATAAGTTCAGTGAATTTTTTTAATTAAAAAAAATACTCATGCAGTGAAGGGTGAAAGCAGAATTTTGCAATTTTTTTAATGAAATTTTGCACACTTAACGTTTAAAATAAGAAGAAATTTACTGTCCGCACCTGATTTTGAAAAACTCTACATAAAGCCTGACTTCAGCTAGTATTAGGTACATAATTAAAGGATTATAGATAGGTAGGTAGTTATAATTTAATATAAATTCGCATTTCGCCTTTCCATTTTCCCATTAGAGAGATAATCACCACAGTTTAGTGGCTGCGTCAAATGACTGGAATTGTCACTTTTAATTTGCCGCCTGCGCCAACCTAAACAAATTGCAGGCAATAATTCAAGAGAATTTTACTCCCGCGGAATTACGCAAGTTGTCACATAACGAGTAACGAGGATCGCCGGCAGTTTGCTGTCGCTCATTATACCGACATTGCAGGAAACTAACATGCACATAATTTATCTCGAATATGTTACAATTATCTCACTTAACATACCAAACCGTAGGAGTTGCGTTTAGATATTCGCAAAAAACAGCACTTTGTTCTATTATGGGACCTCTCTTGATATTATGTAACAATTGAAAAATATGGGACCAACGATTTGACTTTTTGTGTTATAGCTCCATAGGTCACTTTGAAAGTAACACACATCTGGTGCCCTAATCACATTAATTAATTATTTTTAATTGATAAACTAATGTTAATTGTTACCCTTTGTGCTATGCATAAAAATCTTGTCTTAAACATTAGTTTATCAATTCAAAATAATCAATATTTGACGAGATAAAATACTTCACCAAAAAATCTAGACATGATATGTCTCGTCGCCACCTAGTGGGAAAGTTAGCACTTACAATGCCTTTCTCATATAAAAATAAAGTTGGTTGTTTGCAGGTGAAAAAATGTAATAAGCGGTAGTTGTAGAATGAAACACTAGTATACAGGGTGTTAAGGTACGTACTTGAGTTACTTTAACCAGTGATTCCTGACATTATTTGAAGTAAAAAATGTAAATGAAATTTTGGTCTCCGGTGACATTTTTGATGTCTTTTTTTTTTTTTTCTACAAAAACATAAATAATAGTAGGTGTTGGGTAGTTGGGGGCGGGGTAAGTGGTGGGGCGGTAACTCGGCTGAGTGACCAATAAGGTCATGTGAAAGATTTTTTTTTTGTTTGATTTTGAAGAAAAAATATTTTGAAAAAAAAAAAAAATTGACCTTAAAAAGTCACCGGAGACCAAAATTTCATTTACATTTTTTACTCCAAATAATGTCAGGAATCACTGGTTAAAGTAACTCAAGTACGTACCTTAACACCCTGTATATTGAATCATTTGGCGGGTGAGAGGTAACCCGCGGTAACTCAGTGGATCAGAGCACCTGACCGGACATCAGAAGGATACGGGTTCGAGTCCCGTCTGGGGCATGTATCTTTTCTCTAAACATTTTTCAATGTGGATGAGTGTTTCAGGCTGATAATTATTGCTTATAATAATTGTTAAATTAATTAATAATCAGTATTGTTTCGAGCCTCGCAGCGAATAGTCGCTTCAAGGAAATAAACTGCCTTCAAATACAAATTTAACACCTTGGGATCATATTTCCAATATGGATTTCATAATAAATATTTTTAAAATACTCACGGAGTTTAACAAATATAAATTAATTAAGTACATATGCTAAAGAAATCAAAACAGAAATTGAAACAATATTAATCTAAATAGAAGATTCATGGAAGTTTAAAATAACTACTCTACAAAACACAATAATTGTTGCACAAAATAAAGTGATTCAAGATCAAGAAGATAACATCAAAAAATAACACGAAGAAAATCTAATAAAGTGGTGGCACGGGAGTAATCTTACCCAACATCTAAAATAAATTTAATTTCTTCTAAAGAAGACAAGTCTGCAGACGAAACCCAAAAAATAAAATACTCCAAACTAGAAGTAGGAGTTTCTGGATTAAATAAACATATCAGAACAAACACGTGACAAACAAAATGATATCGAAAATAATGAAGAAAGACAAAGAAGAAATGAATAAATACCCAGATATTGGAATAAGCATTATCATTAAAGGAGTTGATACCAGCTACAAGGAAGAAAAACACAAATTTCGCTTTCTAGCTTACTACATAAATCAAAGCAATATATATAACATAAAATAATACTAATGATATGAATATTATTGAAAAATCTGTTTCTGAAAAAATAAGAAAATATACAGATTTAGAAAACGAGATTAAAAGAGTTTGGCATTCTTAGACTATAAAAATATTACCATTTATTATTTCGGCTACTGACATTATACCTCATTAGAAATTTAGGCATATTAGATTTGTCAAAGAATATAAAAATGCAAAAATCGGTCATTTTAAATACATGTAGGATTACGAAAGATTTTTTTCAATATTTATATTGAGGGATCAGTAGGATTTATCGGCCCCATTAGAAGTTCCACCGAGCCGAACCCCCTGACATGAAAATATCTGGAGTCAGTGAATTATTTTCCCATTTGGTACTCTGGTAGGTTGACATGTGGTTCTTGTATTAATTCATTCATTGTTTTTATTTCTTGCTAGAGCAATCCCGATGAGTTACAAAACTCATTTTAGGACAGGAGGAACTTACAATTCATAGGTAGGAGGTAGTAGTTACAATTTTACAAAGGTATTTTGATATCATAATTTAAGTTTTACATTCAGTACAGCATAGAAATAAAAATAAAGACAGGTTAAGTAGAACAAACAACAAGAGAAAACAAGTAAAGAGAGGGAAAAACAGATCCGAGTATATAAGATAGAACAAAAAATGACAAGACGATTACATATTTTCATTTTTAAATGTAGTTAAAAAATATTCTTTTAAAGCATTGCTTTGCAATTTTTTATTATGCTGGATGTTTTTGTACATATCTGGAAGCGAATTATATAGTGTATAGGCAATATAGTTCAGAGATTTTATCCCATATTTTGTAGTGTGTGTTTGAGGAATGCGGATTTTATTGTTATTTCGAGTATTGTGGTTGTGGATGTCTTGATTGTAAATTGGCTTGGTGTTAGTATGAGTTGATTGTTGGGTAATTTGTAGGATGGTGCTTGTGATTTCATGTTTAGGAAGGATTGTGATTGGAAGGATACCGGAAACTGAATAGATGTCCCTGACATGAGTGTCCCATGGAAGTCCATGAACATTTCTGAGAGCTCGGTTTTGAACTACCTGCAGGTCGGCTATCAATTTCTTTGAGGCAAAGCCCCAGATACAGCAGAGATAGGACAGGTGAGAGTGTACCATGGCATTGTAGACTGAAGTTAATAAAGGGATGGGTAGTAATCCTTGAAGCCTATATAGTACACCAGTTATGGGTGTAATTTTCTCCTTTACATGATTTACGTGGAGATCCCACGAGAGTTGGGAATTTATCATTTGAGGAAAAGTGTGTGAAAGGGTTTAGTTTTTCCCGTGGGGAAGATTTAACCCGGACATAAAATCTGGTGATGTGGAATATATTACCTTAAAAATTATTCTACATTAAATGACATTAAAATTCTGTTCACTTATATTAAGATGAACAGTTTTATTTTTGATATTTTTATTTAAACAGTAGACTCTCTCGGAATATCGCCTTGCACCCTGGGAGGTATAGATTCATACGACTGTCACTCCTGGACTCACTGATCCCCAGATTTCTATCCACCCTTCTCATTCCTTCCCAGAACTCCCTCTCCTTTCTTTCCTTAAAAAGGTCCTCCACACAGCATCCTCTATGATGACATAGGCCACGAGGGAAATTATTTTCATCAGGGCCTCCTGTGTGGAACTAATGAATAAAATAACTATATTTCTATAATTTGAATTTTTTAATTATTTAAATTATAATACTGCAATAACACATAATACGATGGCTTAAGGCTGCCTTAACACACATACATTTTTCTAGTAAGTCGCTAACGTAAGCAACTTGACAATCCAATGAACCCATTGGCCAGAAGTCGCTTACGTGAGCGACTTATGGGAAAATATTTAAGTGTGTAGAGGCAGCTTAAGAAGAAATTACGATTATTAATTATTAAAAAAATATTAATTATTAATTATTAAAAAAAATTAAATAAAATTATTAATTATTAAAAAAATATTACGAAATATTTCTATGCCAATGAGAAGAACTAGTTCTTGGGTTGGGTATAACTTTAGATATACTCGTATATGATGTATTTTCACATAAAATAACATTTGACGAGAAGGTAGGATTTCCTGTTTTATCCTGCGTGTTCAGAACTCTGACTTGAAGGAACTCTGTTTACATAGTGTTATTATTTATTTATGATACGATTTATATCCCAGAATTGTCATACATTGCTTAAATGCAAGTTTACTCGCGGTTTAACTGGTGTAATATATTATACGCTCGATTTATAATTGCGGTTGAAAACACGCTACAAGAAGGATGTTACTGATGTCGTTGATTAATTTAAATCTAGATTTTAATTAAAATGTTAATCATTGTGAAATACTAAAAAATCAGATATTGAGTGATTGCGCACACCCATGATTCGAACCTACGCTCAAATAAAAGTTTAATAATAATGGAGTTGTTGAATTACAATAATCGTACAAGTATTGTAAAGCTAAAAGTAGAACTAATAAAATCGATATAACTTTTTATTGTCGTCAGTCGTGATCGATAGTCAGGTGGGTAGGAAGGTGAATCTTACCCACTTTTCGTAAAAAGGGAGAATGCGAAGTGAAATAATGTAGGATGCTTACAATTTTGAAGGCGGGAATGGGTACCGCCGCCCCGGGAACCATTTATTGGATAACCAACACCTCTGCCATAGGTCACCCCAAGTGGTTCGCTACGTTTGGTGACTTAGCAGGGGTGCCCGGGTACACGGGGTTCATTGTCTAGGTCTTGGCAGCGGATGATCTAGACACACTGAACCCCAGATTCCTACCCAACCCTCATACCTTTTTCCTTCCCAGAACTTCCTCTCCTTAAAAATACCCTCCACACAGCATCCCCAAAGATGACACAGGCCCCGAGGGAAATTATTTTCCTCAGGGCATCCTGTGTGGACCTAATGTAAAAAAAAATATTATTTATGTTTGTTACAAAAATTAGGGTAAATTGTTTTTTATTGTGTATATTTCTCTGTTAAAATCACTCACTACGAATACATTTTTTGAGGGATACCGTCGTCATAAATATATTATTTTTAAGTCTGTTCGTCGTTGCTTACGATCGAGACCTTTTCCCCAATTTCCATGGTGGACATGCTACTCCACTACTCGCGGTTCTGCACTGCATTTATAGCCAAGAACACCGAGGTACCGGACGCCAATGGTTCTTGGTCTCTCCAGTGCATTGATGATCTTCCTCTGCTTTTTTTTGCCTTCCACTTTGCCAGTGACTATGAGTTTCTCCAGGTTGCAGTTCTCAGTTTGGCGAGCAACGTGTCTATAAAGTATCTTAAATACGCTGAAGGCAGATTAGTTGGAAGTCTATCGTAGATGCCTAGCTCTTCCAGCAATGGACACGTTTGTGCGTCTGGCTGTCCATCCATGGAATCTTGAAAATTTTCTCCAGCACCACGTTTCGAGGGCATCTATCCAATTTTTTCTGGGCCTAAGTGTCCGTTTTTCCTCAGCATACCGTACAAGGTACGGTTTCTTAAACAAGACAGATGAAGAAAATCATCCCCCGGTCGAGTCTCGTCTTGATGGTCTTCGTTAAAGCCCCTGTCACTTCATATCTTTTGGATTTTGCTCATAGAATAAATGTATGATCATTTAATTTTTTACTAACAATTTTTTAACACTAACCATAATTTTCCAGAGTAGATTATCATATTTAAAAATTTAAAAACATATGTACAAGAATTTCGCTTGTTAAATCTCTTTATTCCCTTATTCGATTGACCAGCGGCTGAGAATAAAAGTTTAAAAGTGCTTGCAACTGTACAGGGAGGTTCCAATGAGAAATATCGATTATTCCCCGTATCAAATTTTTAAAATTAAAAATTTAATATCGATTTTTTTCATTCAAAGCTTGCTTTAATATATACATACATTCAAGTAAGCAATAAAAATGCTCAAAACGCACGATGTAAAATTATTAAATATCGTATACCTACTTCTTGTAAGAATTTTTTGATCAATATAAGTATTTATTATTTTTCAATAATGTCTAAACAAAATAAGTGTGTAATTTTTTTTTTATATTTTAGTATGTAAGACCTTAAATAAATAGAAAAACTGAGGTATTTTTGTCACAAAACATGTTCTCGTATTTATTTTTTAATAATTTGAATTTAACTAAAATTAAAATTCTCAAAACTGAATTGACTAGATTATGTATTGATTTATTTTATTGTATGATTATATGATTCGAAATTTGTGTTGTTTAATAGAATCTATCGTTTGAAAATTGAACAAATCTGCCTAGTATTTAGTATCTGCCTAGTATCTAGTATTTTAAAATAACGCTTTAAAAATTTTAAAACTGCGTGTACCAGAAAAAATAACAATCTTTCAAAATCAATCAAATCTTTCAATGTTTTTTTGTAAAAAAGAGACAATACGTCTAGAATTTGATTTAAAAAGGACTAATTTCCGGTATTCTCTGGTAATGCCCTGTTAAGTATAAATACTTATTTTTAGATTACATTTTTTACATCCTCACAGAGGGCCCACAAGGAAAATGTTTTCCCTCAGGGCCTGTGACTTATTTGAAATAAATATTTTATTCCATAAAAAAATCTTCAAAAACGTATTTTGAGTTTTTCCTAGTACACCGACAATCAGGCGTTGCACTTTGAGGTGATTGCTTAGTTCGGTAAATCTTTTGCTTTTACAACTGTCGTAAAGAACATTAAATTGAAATAAAACTTATCCATTTAAATGTAAATTGTAGTTTACCTTTTTATAGAAGAACGTACATTATTACCGGGATCTACATTAAACAGGTGATGGTTAAAATTACTTCCATGATAATACTTCTCATACAAAGCGATTGGCGAGAAGGCAATAGTTTCTTATAGCTGTTATAGAATGTTTTATTCTATTCAGGTACATACTGAAAGTAAGTAGAATGAATAATATAATGCCACACAAGTTAAATAATGAATAATGGAATAACCTGTTGGTCTCGCCATGAATAACATTTAGTTCTTCCAACCGATACGGGCTAGGTAGAAAGGAGCAATGATATTCTTGATAACTTCATGTTTCCAGTACATACTCTGCATCCGCCACATTTATAGAAAAACAACTTAAGAGCCATTGACCAGCAGCTGAGAATAAAAGTTTAAAAATGCTTGCAACTGTACAGGGAGGTTCCAATGAGAAAGGTCGATTATTCCTCACAACAAATTTTTAAATTAAAAATTTAATATCGATTTATTTCATTCAAAACTTGCTTTAATATATACCTACATTCAATTCAAATTGTGTACTTCTTGTAAGTATTTGTTGATCATAAGTATTTATGATTTTTCAATAATGTCTAAACAAAATAAGTGTATAAAAAATCTGAAGTTTCTATCTATTTGTAGACCTTAAATAAATAGAAAAACTGAGGTATTTTCGTCACAAAACACGTTCACGGATTTATTTTTTAATGAGTTTACTTTAACTAAAATTATAATACTGAAAAATGTGTTTACTAGATTATGTATTGATTTATTTTGCTGTATGATTATATGATTTGAATTTGTTTCATCATCAGTAATTTTAGTTTGAAAAAACGTAAAGTAATCCATTTTTAAAACTTTTAAAAGTTTTCATCCAAAATTTTTGTATTTAAGAAATTACATGGTTATTTCTAATAATAAAATTTGAAAGCCTGTTTCATCACCTTTCGAGTTTTTAGTTTTTGGATACGTTAAGAAATATATATTTTTTTTGATTTTTTTGCAAATAAAAAATAATAAAAAACAACAACTTCGACATACTTCGTTTAAACGTTAGGCATTTTTTTCCATTTCTCTGTATAAAACCATCTTTGATTTTTTTTCCTTTAAACTTTTCTTTAAAAAAATAATAACGTTTATTTATATCTTGTGCCCTAAGATTATTTTTTTAATATATTTATTTTTTCAATAAATTTATGTAAAGGTTTATTTATTTATCTGCTGGAATGTTAATCTATCATAAGTCGATCTCCAGCAAATGTTTTATTTGTCTTGTTTACTGTCGGTCTCTGTGTTTTCTCCTTCATAAAAAAATATGGCTTTATACCTTGTGCCCCACAGCCTTGAGACTCTCAGAGGAAGTCATGTATCTAATGTGTACTACATCGTTCTAATCTCTCATCCCGAAGTCATAACTAATCTAATGCAGGAAATTACTCCAATATAAAATAGACAGCCGACAGATAATGGAGTCCACCGCTGTAGAGCTCAGGGCCTGTACCTGCTTAGTAACGTTCTCCTATCTACATATGTATTTGCTTATCTCTGGTCTTTTTTCACTTCGTGTAAAAGGGTTAATTGATAAACACAGTACTTAATTGTTCTAACAGCTGATTTAAGTAAATCTAATTTTTCAACTTCTTTACTTTTGATTAAATCATAAAAAATGGATATTTTTTAAGAAGTACATTGAACAAACAGTAAGTGCTTCCGCTCACGGACAACTTAAAAAAAAACAACTCAATTCGCTATCCAATGAATGTAAATATAATGGTCCGCATACTACAGAACTTCTCAAAAACCCATTGTCAATGGCAAGCGGTGACTCGAAACTCGCCATGCTAGTTGCCACGGACAGCGTCGCGCCAGTTCCTGGTTGCATGGATAATGGATATGCCAGTTTTGTTGTCAGCTTTCGAGTTTTTTTGTTTTGTTTTTAGTCGCCAGCGCCAACATGACAGCTGAAGTGTTTGTTCCCTGATATTTGTATGCGTTTGATTGCAATAATGATTTTGACGTCATAAGTTTATCTTTTCTTGAAAGTTTTTTTTTCCAAAAGGAAGTTTTAAATGTTAGAACTTAATGAAAAAACCTGTAAGGATTTAGATAATATTACATTTTTGATACATGCGGGTGTCTTTTAGAATTGCTGCCAAAATAATCATAGACATTTTTTAAAAGTAGAGCAACAATTACTATCTGACTTCGCCTGAGTGAAAACAATCGAAAATTATGAAACTAATTGATTTTGTAAATCTAGTCAGAAACACTAGCAAAAATAATTGCCAGAGCACATAGTTTGAGAGTTTTTAATGATTTGAAACACAAAATTTTGCTTTATAGTGAGATAAATAACATGGTCGTTATCGGTTTGATTTTCCATTAGCCGTTCGATACGAAACGTAGAAGAATCAACTGTTTAAAAAGAGTTTTAACGGTAAGGCAATGTATTAACTGAAAAACATAACCGCCACTTAAGGATTAAAATTTGAAACCTGAAATATTAAGGGTAAGTGACCAGCGGCTGAGAATAAAAGTTTAAAAATGCTTTCAACTGTACAGGGAGGTTCTAATGAGTAAGATCGATTATTCCCCGTATCAAATTTTTTAAATTAAAAATTTAATATCGATTTGTTTCATTAAAAACTTGCTTTAATATATACCTACATTCAAGTAAGCAATAAAAATGCTCCAAACGCACGATGATAAATTATTAAATATCGTGTACTTCTTGTAAGTATTTTTGATCATAAGCATTTATGATTTTTTAACAATGTCTAAACAAAATAAGTGTGTAAATTTTTTTTTAAACATTTTAGTTTGTAAGGCCTTAAATAAATAGAAAAACTGAGGTATTTTTGTCACAAAACACTTTCTCGGATATATTTTTTAATGATTTAAAATTAACTAAAATTAAAAAAACTATAATTGTGTTGTCTCGATTATGTATTTTTTTATTTTGTTGTATGATTATATGATTTGAAATTTGTGTTGTTTAATAGATTATATCGTTTGAAAATTGAACAAATCTGCCTACGACCAACGGTTTAACCTTTGTATCTTAAAAGTACACTTAGTTTTTCAAAATTTTAAAACTGCGTGTACCAGATAAAATAACAATCTTTCAAAATCAATTTAGGCATTTTTGTAAAAAGGTGTCAATACGTCTGGAATTTGATTTAAGAAGGACTGATTTCTGGAATTCTCTGGTAATACCCTCTTAACGATCTACCTTTATGTTCTAATTTTATTTAAATTTAACTTTAATCGTTGACGCGAAATCATGTAAGTATGCAGGATTACAAGAGGGAAGGGCCTCGATTCGCTTTGGCGCTCATAACTCATTTGCAATTGCAAAATTGATATGCCTCAGTGTTACTTTACGTATTAAAATTCAATTATTCACGCTAGTAACAATGAAGGAGGAGTCACGACTCGTGGTCATCCACAACAGCTCCAAAAGAGACCAAATGCTTACACAATTGCACACAAAATTCTTACTTTACGTGTGATGTTTATACAGTCTATGGGTTGTTTTTCCGTGCGCATTTGCATAACTAATTTTGTTGTGACGGCGATATCAAAGTTTTAGATTGTTGAAGATTGAAAAAGGGCGGTGCTGTCCTCGGGTCAAGAGCGCATGCGCCAACTGCTCATTGAATTCTAGATCCGAGATTGGCGACCCCTGAACCCAGCGTTAAGTCAACGGGGAATGATGGAGCATTTACTGACCTTTCCGCCATTAGGATGCGAGCCAACCTGATCGGAGAGATAAGGAGCTGATATTTAAATTAGCGGCGGGTAAATTGTTATTAAATTAACCTTGCTCTTATTGTTTATATATATTGCAGGGGTGACAAAATATCATTTACCATCGTGAGTGGTAAATTATTTAATTACAAAAATATAATACTTTTTTAATTAATTAGTAAAAAGAGGTTGTTGTTTCATAGATTGGTTTGTAATTAGGGAGTGTTCGAGAGTCCAAAATTGGACCACAATTTCCTACCATTCGTAAAACATTTTTTGATTTTTTTTCAAATGTTCCCGCGTTCTGCAGTTATTGTTATTTGAGAACTGAAAGTCTACTTCTAATAATGATCAAAAGATGTCACTGTTCGTCGCTTTAGATACCATATTTGATAGCCGGCGTAGTCCAGGGGCAAGGCTTTGGACTCCCATTCCAAATAAATGCGCAAATAAATTTTATTTGATTAATTTGTGTTATTTCACAATTAATTAATTAAAAATAATATAATTATAGTATATTTGCTGCACGTTCCAGGGTGGAAGATACTCCCAGTATAGCCCTGGTGTAAGACCACCATTCAGAATTGAAATGGCTTTAGCCGTGTTTAGTGACTAGATTTGAATAGCCAGGTACTTCCTCACCTTGCTCTTCCGGTAGAACAAGGTCAGAATACCTTCTAAATATTGCAATTCGCTTGTCCAAATAGGGAAATCCATCAAACGCAGCGCACGTTTCTGCACAGAGTCAAGGTTTTTTTGTATATTTTGGGGCTCTAGACCAGATGTGACTGCCAAATTCAACAGTGGAGCACATTTGCGATTTATACAGGATTGTATACTATTGAAGTAAGCCCTGAACACTGTATACTACGCACAGTTTCTGAGAGGATAACTTGACTCTGGTTTCGATAGAGCCCCCGTACCTGAGCTGGTCACTTAGATTGACATATTTATTTTTGTATTAAAACAGCTGTTAGTTTCTTACAAATAAATTGAAGATGCCATAGTATCTACAGCTGGTTCAGAGTAGGTAGGACTGTTCCTACATAGCATGAGAATTAGATTTTCAGTCTGGAAGGAAAACACAGCCCAGATACTTACTTTAGCCAATAATGTAAGCAAATAAATAATAATTATAATAAAAGCCTGTATAATAATGTTTAGTGTTGAAATAACTTTAGGATATTAATCCATTATACCCATGTTCCTTACCAAATATTACTTCCTTCTGATTCCCTTCCTTTCACATCAAGGCCCTTACCCAAGAAGCAAAAGAAGATGATTTAAAAACACTTGAAAAAAGAACACTTTTGCACTTCCTTGTTTTGAATAAAAACATTCAATTGTTATCTTTGAAAAACTCGATCGGGCTTGTACAAGCATCTCGCAAATTTCGCAAATAACAATAATATAAATATATTATAATTGTCGTGAAGACCATCGGGTCATCATCATTGGAAAGTGATCGTGAAAGAAGAGCTGGGAGCTGTCACCTCATCATCAAAGTAAGGGCCATTCCTGTCTTTTCCTTCCCCTTGTCGATTTAAAAACACAATCTAATAGACATTCGCGATTCGCTACACATAACAGTTTTACAGTCCACACGGTGTCATTGGACACTTAACATATATATTTAATAAACAAAGAAGTGTTGAAGTATTGAATAATTTATATATTTGTTTACCACCGCGCCTATGTACGACAAACCATATAAATCTGAATTTTAATGGCGGATCAATGTATCACAACATGCATCACACCGACACTTAGCGCAATTAAATGTTATCTTGTTATAAATTGTCCATATTTATTTAATACGTTGAAATATACATAATATATTGCACTTGCCTTGATAATTGAATAATGGAGGGTTGAATAAGAGTCAGGTTTGTTTGTTGACAAGTTTACCTACAATTAAATATTATATACTTAGAACAGAAATCATTATAAATTGGGTACTTAACATTCCATCACATCTACTTATTATTATTCCATAATGTCTATCTAATATCGATCTAAGTAATACAATTTGTTCCACTTTTAGTAATTACCTGCGAAGGTACAGTAAGGTCAGTTGGGTTAAGTGTATTTATGGGACAACTAGCTCAAACCTGGAATAAATCACGGGATAATCTGAATTCTTGTAAAATCAATCAATGATAATTAAATAAATTTTCTGTGTTAAAAATATAATATTTCAGGTAGGTGTGTACCTGATGCTTGTCTAAATTCTTCAAATAATCAGCGATCTTCAGTTGTCCTAGACGATAAGAAGTTACCGACAATTATCCTACCGATCCTTATCGATCGACGAAACGATACGTCAATAAAAGTTCCTTCATTCAATTTATAAAATATTATTAACTAGCATCTGCTCGCGACTTCGTCTGCGTAGGATTAGTACTTCGAGTAATCTATTTTCTTGTCCTAGGTCCCATCTACGTCTATACCAAAATTCTTAACCAATTTATTTAAAATATTTATAATTCTTGATTCGATTCAAAGTATTAGGCGAGTACTTCACATAAATTCACTAATTTAAATATTTTCTAAAATAGAATTTTGATTTAACAATCATTGTTTTGCAAAATGTCATTCTCAAATTTTGACATTTTCTTTTAAACAATAATTATTATTTTCAATATATTGAAAATTAATAGCTAGCTTTATAAATTATAGCCTATACGTTATTCTGATGTATCAGCTATATTATTGTAGAGTTTCATTAAAATCCATTCAGTGAATTTTGCGTGAGAGAGTAACAAACACACGTACATCCATACAAACTTTCGCATTTAAAATATTAGTAAGATAACCGCAATAGAGGGAACATTATATTTTTTAAAATATATATTTGTAACTCGCGAGTACCCAGCATGTGCTGCAATGCCACTTAAAGAAAGAAAGTATTTGTCCCTGCGTGTCCTTTCTCATGCATCCCAGTTCCCGCACCGTTGCCCTTAAGCATTCCCCTTCTACCTTCCCCGCCTCGCCCCCTCCCTCGTACCCCTCCCGCGGACCACCATCTTTCATTCTTCTACCCCTTCTCGGAGTCCCTCCCTCCTTCCATCCTGCCGCTACACTACATGAAATTCACACATTTTCACATGTTGTAATTTGTTATGCAAATTTCATAAAGCCAGAGCTTAACAATAAATATAGAGACCTTTGCGGGCGCCCGCACAACAAATCGCCAAAGTTTCATCGCAATCATTTGGATGGTATCTTATCTTATCTTACTAATATTATAAACGTGAAAGTTTGTATGGATGTATGTGTGTTTGTTACTCTTTCACGCAAAATTTACTGGATGGATTTTAATGAAACTTTACAATAATATAGCTCATACATCAGAATAACATATAGGCTATAATGTATAAAGCTGGCTATTTATTTTAGGAAATATTTAAATTAGTGAATTTATTTGAAATACTCGCCTAATACTTTGAATCGAATCAAGAATTATAGATTTTTAAATAAATAGGTTAAGAATTTTGATACAAACGTAGATGGGACCTAGGAAAAGAAATTACATTACTCGAAGTGATAATCCTACGCAGACGAAGTCGTGGAAGGAAGCTAGTAGGAAATAATAAGGGACCCACATTATTTTTTTTTATACAGATGGAGAAGTTTGACGCTTTGTAGATGAATTTACCTCAACAGATACATTCAAATACTCCCATGTATTTATTAATTTCGGTAACTCGTCTATGCAATACGAATTTTCCAAAACACAATCCTAGCAAAAAGTTGACTTTATGATTTTTTGGGTCTGATGGTTAAAACCCGCGCGTTGATGTTAGTAATATTTCATTATATATAATTTTAATAAATATTGGAGGTTGTGGTATAATTATAAAATTTTGAATCTTATCTTACTAATATTATAAACGCGAAAGTTTGTATGGATGTATGTATGTTGATTACTCTTTCACGCAAAAACCACTGAATGGACTAATGAAACTTTACAATAATATAGCTCATACATCCAAATAACATATAGGCTATAATTTATACCCAAAGCTTCCTATTTTCCATGTATTACAAATAATAATTATTGTTTAATAGAAAATGTCAAAATTTGAGAATGACATTTAAAAAAAAAATGATTATAAAACCAAAATTCTATTTTAGAAAATATTTAAATTAGTGAATTTATTTTATGTACTCACCCTTGAATCGAATCAAGAATTATAGATATTTTAAATAAATAGGTTAAGAATTTTGGTATAAACATAGATGGGACCTACGAACATAAAATAGGCTAATCGAAGTACTAATCGCGGGCAGAAGCTAGTAAATTATATATTATGTATCTACGTTTTGCATTTTTTAAAGTATATTATTATTACACGTTTAACATTGCGATGACTCTGGTGTGACAACAGTTTTCAACAACCAGTTTTCCACATAATATTTTAACAATATAATTTTGCTGGATAGTTTATTTATGGACCTCTAAGATCTAAAAAAAATCCATTAAAAGCTGCTTTTGAGATGCAATAAGATTTAATCATTGCCGATAAGAAATATTAATGATC
Source organism: Limnephilus auricula (assembly GCA_951813805.1). Lineage (NCBI taxonomy): Eukaryota > Metazoa > Arthropoda > Insecta > Trichoptera > Limnephilidae > Limnephilus > Limnephilus auricula. The sequence continues at coordinate 6,819,425 of OX638396.1, forward strand.
AATAAAGACCGCTTTGCATTTATATTGCGCATTCGTTGTGTACCGGAATTTCAGGCCATTACGCTGTCGGCTCCTCCTACTCGGCAATCTCCACTGGGATTACTAGCGTCTCTGGGGCCGCTGAATAACTGGATTACCATGGATCCACTGGGATTATAGCTTGACATACTTAACTATTGAGGCAGCCAAAGATGCAACTAAAGATGTTATGTTATTTATACGGCTGTCAAAGTGTTTTTAGTTTTCTGAGAGATATTTTGTATTAAATCCTACGAAACACGCGAAGCATAATTTTTAAGGTTTTTATCATTTATTAATTTAAAAACCTATTAAAATCTCTTTATGTATTAGGACGTGTCTCTTATTAGGTTACTTCAAAATCCATATTCACTCCTTTATCTCCTCAAAATAAACTTCCACACCTCATCCCCAAATACGAAATCCTTTTAGGGAAATTATTTTCCTCCGGGCCTTCTGTGTTAGATTAATCTTTACTGCGAATCGGTTTAACGCTTACTGTGACTTGCGTTTAAAATTTTGGTTTTCGATATATATATATATATATATTTTTTTTTTTGAGGTTTTGTGGCCTCTAATTGAAAAGGTATCGATGTTGGTATACCTCGCGTGTTAGTTGGAATAATAAAAACTCGATGATAATTACGGAGTTGTGTATTTATAATTACTAGGCCGCTGTCTTGTTACCGACTGAATGAGCTGCGTTGACTAACTGGCTGACTGTGGACGCCTTTATATAGCCGACTCGTTTAGTAGCTACTGGAAACGCAAGCAAAATACACACGAGATCTTTCGCGAAGATTCGATGCCGTACACCGAGCTATTGAATGCAGCTCTAGATCTTTTCGGATAAATTATTATTCTTTCGGCGCCTGGCACGGATACGTAGACGGTGGTACCGTGCGAGGTACCACGGTGGCCACATATTTTTAGCGTTTTCGCCTCAAAATTGGGTTATCTTAAAATTTTTTTGTATTTCTTGGGCATTAACTATGTAACAATTTCTAGACATTTTGTTTTGAAGAGTTTTAATTTTCAATGTACTATCGTTACTTAAATTTAAATTTCAATGTACTATCGTTACTTAAATTTAAGTAACGATAGTACATTGAAAATTAAAACTCTTCAAAACAAAATATCTTAAAAATCCTAAAAGAACATTTTGATTTTGTGGCAGAGCTAAATCAACGACAGAAGCGCACGGTGGGCATGAAGCTTGGGTTAAAATTGTTCAAACAAATATTTATATTAAAATAACAAATAATTGATAAAAATCTAAATTCTTTCTTCAGCAGGAAGTCAAAATTAGATTGGCCTGTCTGGGACCTGGAACTTCAAAGTGCTAATTTTTCTTTTAAACCGGTATTCGAGTAGATCACACTACTAAGTATTTTCCGTTCTGTGACACTGATAATGTGGAATGAATAAGTTTTACGATAAAATTTACGATTCCCGCCTCCTTTTTAATACGCGCAAATTATTGACATTACACTTCGTTTCAATCTCATTACTAAAAGGATCTATTTACATCGGGGGAGATGGAAAAAGATGCAGTTACAATTTTCAATTCGGGAGGCTGGTATGGGTACCGTCATTTCATTGGATAACTAACACTTCTGTCATAGGTCACCCCAAGTGGTTCGCTACGTTTGCTAACATAGCATTAGTGCCCGCGTTCATGGCGTTAGTATTGTCGGAGAGTATTGAGGGAGACCTTTTTACCTCTTCAGCAGGACTCTCTCCTTGCATCCCAGAGGGAGGGATGAATTTAAACGTCCGTCACATCTAAACACACTAAGCCCCACAGTCCTATATACCCTTCATACCTTTTTCCTTCCCAGATCATTATCTCCTTCATCTCCATCCTCTCCTTCCTTTCCATAAAAAAATCATCCACCCAGCAACCCTAAAGATGTCATAGGCCCTGAAGGAAATTATTTTCCTAGGAGCCTCTTGTGTGGAGGTAATGTAAAAAGGTAATTATATTAAACCTAAGCGATATTTCGCCAATCATACTAAGACGATTATACATGACGACAATTATTCTACAAAATTATTACGCATAAAACGTTTTTTCCAAAAATAAATCTAAATGCAAGATTTTCCATCGCTATTGAAGTAGATAGTTGATTCTTTTAGTAATTAAGTTGAAACGAAATGTTATTTCTATAAAAAATAGTGCGTGTTAAGATGTATGCAAATATTCAGTTTTAAAAACTGAATATTTTAAGTATGATTTTTTTGAAAACTGTAAATTGAATTAGAATATATTCCTATAACTTGGTCCAATTTAAGTCATTACTTATAGTCCTCCATAACGAGGAACGTTCCTAGCAGGGCGAGCGAAAAATGGATTATAATATTATATATATTTCACTGGTATAGTTTATGCCAAACTTTAATACCGGTCTGATGTTGATATAGAATTCGTTGCAATAGGCTAGTTTAAGGTCAGATATGCCTCCCTGCGCACGCCTTTCTCTTTCGCTTACGTTCAATTCAAACCAATAAAAAAAATCTTAGGTAATCTTCATATAAGAATGCATGGTTAATACGCATCTCATTTATGAATACGCATGTGATTTATGCATCACATGGATTTGCTCTCTGAAACGCGCAACGAACGTCTCCATTCTAGAAGGAATGGGACCCTTTGAGTAACGGCTTTTAAAATTTTATACTTCTTTCATTGACAGTCCATACCTATTGGAATGCTGTAAATTATTCGTACCGAACAACTAACGCCAGAGTCTTCACCACGACTTGCTCTGTATTCCACATGGCAGAACGGACGTTCTGGCCCAGAATAGCATGACAAGAGTCATGGTGCTGCTAATTGATATCTCCAGGTCTCTTGACATCTTCGACATTGGCCTTGAAGGTTTCAAGAGTCATTTTAGACAAAAACATAATATATAATATTATTGTAAAATGTTGCATTAATTTTATCAAAAATTTTTTTTTTAGAAATAGGCAATTCACCCTAAGGAGAGTTCTTTGTGCCATTAAAGTTGTGAAAGATTGTTAATTTTTGAGGTTAATTTACAAGGGGACAGGACAAATCAAATATTGAACTCGTTTAAGTCTATGAACTTGTATAGAACTGAAAAAACGCGAGAATTGTTAAGAGACTGAGACTGAGAGAATGCGGAATACTAAGGGGAGAATGGTGGGTGATTTTAATAAGCAAACTGTAAAGTCTTCACTTGGTTAAATAAATACACCATTGACTTCCAAAACACTTGTCTTTTATTAGACCACATAAACTGTATTTACAATATTTCCATCATGTTCCAGATTCTAAACTGATCCTGCCTGAGGCGAGATGCCTGCCTTTTTACCACCTCGCCATCTGTCATATACTGTTTTTGAAGGAAGAATGATGTTTACAAATGCATCTGTCATGTGTATTGTAATAAAATTTGTCAATCTGTAATACACATAAAACAAATTATGTTTTATGTGCGTCTAACCTTTACGCGCAGTTGAAGTAAAACTTATTTGGCTAAAAACTAGGTAAATGAAAAAAAAAAACATTTTTTAGGCAGAGGAAGATGATTAGGGTATTTATAGTTATTTGTAGACGAATTTGTAAAATTTTCCTGCGATTCATCCATTTGAATTATAAACAACACTTTTTTTTTGACACTTTTCACTTCAATAGCTAGAATTCACAAGAATCGGAGAGATGCATGAGAAAAACTAATATGTTCATCTAAAATCTTTAGTTAAATCATATAATAATCAGAAAAAATCTGTTTAAACAAGAAAAACGGATGACGTCTGACGTTTGAGTTTGATTTGACGTTTTGTTATTCGTTGCTAGGTGTCACACTCACTGTTGCCATGTCTACGACCTTCATATGATGAAATTTAAATCGAACGTCGTTTCCGGTTTAAGACGTTATTTCCGTTCAAAAAACATCTGTGTTAGGCACTCTTGGTAATGACCCTAAAGAAGTCTTACTGCAATAAAAAAAATCGTAATCGGATTGGCAATCGGACCGTTTCAAGTTGGATACACACGGAGAAAATTTTTATTCTAAAATACGATCATCTTATTCGTAAAAACGGTTAAAAACGGGACTGAAGTTCTTACGAACAAATTAATAGGGTTTCAGTGTTGTTCTTACATTTTCCCGCCAATAAATATTGAAACACTGTCAATTTGTTCGTAAGAACTTCAGTCCCGTTTTTACGAATAAAGTGATCGTATTTTAGAATAAAATTTTTCTCCGTGCAGATTATAATCATTAACGAAGACGGCGTTAAAGTTTGGCGTGTACTATACCCCAACACAGACTGCAAAGTTAAGTGTGTCGATCTGCACTAGAGAGTCCGGTGAGACCCGGGACAGACGTTTCCCACCGGCTGACCCCCGACCCGCGGCGTGCCGGCTCTGTGTACTATCACTCGCTACAGTCGCCACGGCTAACCATAAACGAGCACGTGTGCATTGCACAAAAGGTAATCAGAATCGAAGGTGCTGCAAGGCGTATGGGTGAATTAATAATGCACACAAATCATTCGAGCGGAATGTCAATTTGATTACACAGGAAATATTGACAAAGAAAATACTTAATTACTAGCGACGCGACGCGCTGACCCCTTATTAATATTTTTATTTTTATTTAGTTTTTATTCCAGAAAAAATTGAGTGTGTCTAACCTAAGCAGAAGTAAAACTTCTTTGACGAAAAACTAAATGAAAAAAAAAATTCAATTTTTTAGGCGGAGGAAGATGCTATGATTAGGTTGTTTATAATTATTTATAAACGAAATTGTAAAATTTTCCTGCGATTCAGCCATTTGAATTATAAACACTATTTTTATTGTCACACTCCTGCCACGTTTAACTTCATTTGCTAGAATTCACAATAATCTGAGAGATATATAAGACAAACCAATATGGTCATCAAAAATCTTTAATAATAATATAATTGTCAACAAAACACACCAAAAGCCTGTTTAAACAAGATAAACGAATGGCATCTGACGTGTGAGTTTGATTTGACTTTTAATTATTCGTTGCTAGGTGTCACACTCACTGTTGCCATATCTATGACGTTAATATGATGAAATATAAATCGAACGTCATTTCCGGTTTAAAACGTTATTTTCGTCCAAAAAAGATCTGGGTAACTCTTGGTAATGCCCCTAAAGAATCTTACTTAAAAAATAAAATAACATTTTCACTTACTTAACTAGAATTTGAATTATATATTTATTACATTACATTACATACTTTTTACATTTCATTACATTACAGTATATTTTACGTATACATTATATTACAATACGCTATTATTTAATTTCACTATTTTGTTGTTTGTGAATAAATATGTTTTTTTTTTGACCTGGAAGGCAATTATATAAATTGCCCCCCTCGTAACTAATGGATTGCTTGTGCCGTAGTTAGTATGAATGGTGTTTAAATGTATGTTATCGTATTGTCGTGTAAAATGTTTGTGTACGTATTAATGCATTCTGTGGTTGTATGTATGAGTTTAGTATTTATTTTGTATATAAGGAAAAAACTAGAACAATTCATAAAATTTTTATTTTTTCATATTTTCAATAATATTATCTATTAAGTATTTAATTTATAAAAACAGTATTAAATAATAATATTTTTGAATAAATGAAAAAATAAAAGTAAAAATGGAGTTCTTAAAACTAAACATGATAACAATAAATTGATCAAATATTTGAAGTTAATTTTTACGTTCATTAGGTTGGGCATTTGCAAACTGGGACAAAAGTAATATCATAATGTGAATGTGCCATAATTTTTGCAAATGGCGTCAAATGTCATTGTGCTTTGACATTTATGTTGTAGACAGATAGAGAATTGGTTGACCACAAGCATAACCGCTCACACAGCTCGGGCGACGATGGAAATTTTGAAACACCAATTTCCGGGCCGTGTGATCTTTCGTTTTGGCAATTGAACTGGCTAGATCGCCAGATCTGACGGTGCTAGACTTCTTCCTTTGGGGCATTTTGAAATCTCGTGTGTACCACAGCAAACCACAAATCTTGCAAGTCTTGAAAACCAACATTGAAGAAGAAATCACCAATTTGGAGACTGATGTTTTGCGAGCAACAATTCAAAATGCCGTGAAACGAGCACAAAATGTGTATCAACTCAGGAGGTTGTCATTTGACCGATATTATGTATGGTAACCGACAAGTTCATATATATATATATATATCGATATATTGACATTAATGTCATCAATTCTACATCTTCAAATAAACTTTCCGTGAAAACAGATTCCCATTTTTTAAAAAATTTCTAACAAAATGGCAAGCCGAGTGATTATTATTTTTAAATATTAAAGGATTGCTCAGGCTTTCAATTGGTCCATGCAAAATATCTTTCCATTTTCCTTTTCAAATATAATATGTATTGTATTGTATAAACATGTATTGTTGGGTTTTGTAGTTTTTGACATATTTAAATTTACGTCTACTGATATTAATAATTATTCCCACCGTGAAATTGCTATCACGCCACAATGTACCATCATTCGTTTTGTTTTACCGTTTTTTTTTTAAATAACAAAGAAACCATAAAATACCTTGACGTTTAATTTATCTCTTTGAACGGCTGCAAATCATACGACATAAGCGCCGTATTTGAGGATTTACGGTGTGTGGTGTAATTCTGAGACTTGGTACGTTATGTGGCGTAGGTTATTAATAAAATTAAATATATAGCAAGAAGTCATACATTACAGTCACAGTCATTGAAATATGGTAGCCACGGCTTTGAGAAATTTCTGTCACAAGCAGAAATAAATTTGTTCATATGAAGCAGTTATACTTTGTGATGTGACATTATAATTTAAAATTAAACAATAACTTTGCAAACATCACTTTTATTTTTTATACTTTTTGCCGACCGGGTTTCGCACGCACCGTAGCTTCTTCAGGGTAGTATAAATCTCTACTAATGTCTAACATGTGTTATAATATATTCAATGCATTGAAAAAATGGGATGGGTTCCGCCAATGCAGGACGTAATTTGAGTAAGGGACTGAGGATTGGGGAGTGAATGTTCTCTATAAGTGGGGAACAACCTAAGCATCGGACTTTTATTTAGATTTATGTGGTTGTTAATTACTTTGCTATTAATGTTTTTGGCTTTTTTTAGCTCTATATATTACATATTCTCCTATTTTCATATTTCCTTAGCTCTATGTATTATATCTCCACCGAATATATTATAACACATATGTTAGACAATATCAGAGATTATACTGCCCCGAAGAAGCTACGGTGCTAGCGAAACCCGGTCGGCAAAAAGTATAAAAAATAAAATTGGTGTTCACAAAGTTATTGTTTTATTTTAAAGAAATAAATTTGTTGGATGAATTTAACATAATAATGATTTTGTTTGTTTTAAGTAATTATGTCATGTACTTTTTACCACACCATACAAAAGTTTCGTTTATGTTACGCTAATGCGTTATTAAAAAATAATGTACAAAACATAATATTATCTTCCCAGACATCATTAACCTGTTACGCTACGAGTACTTTACCTCATCCTGGGTACGTAGGTTATATTATGTAATGTTACGCTAATGTTGTAATTTTACCATACTATACAAAGATTCCGTTTATGTTACGCCAATGTGTTATTAGAAAATAATGTTACAATACATTATATTATCCTGCCAAATATCATTAACCTGTTACGCTACGAGTGTTATACCGCATCGTGTGAATATTGATTACTTATGTTGTGTAATGTTACGCCAATGTAGTATTTTTACCGTACCATGAAAAGGTTCAGGTTATTTTACGCCAATGCGTTTTTCAAAAATAATGTTACAATACATAATATTATCTTGCCAGATATCATTAACCTGTTACGTTACGAGTATTTTATCGCATCGTGTGAATGTTGATTACATTGTGTAATGTTACGCCAATGTAGTATTTTTACCATAATTTCATGAAAAGGTTCCGTTTATGTTACGCCAATGCGTTATTATAAAATAATGCTACAATACACAACTTTCTTTTGCCATATATCATTAACCTGTTACGTTACGAGTATTTTATCGTGTGAATGTTGATTATATTGTGAAACGTTACGCCAATGTTGTATTTTTACCATGCCCTGCAAAGGTTCTGTTTATGTCATGTCTTATAATGTATTAATATGTGCTAAATATTTTTCCCAGGACTTAACAGAAGGCAGAAGATGTCTTCGAGCTTCACAAAATGTTAATTTCCACATTTGGACTACTGATCTACGATGTTATATTTGGCCAATGAAAGTAATTTGAACAAACTAGAAGTTATACAAAACAAAGCCATGAGATGTATACTGGGGAAAGGCAAATACGCAAGGATTAATCAAATGAGAGAGGAACTAAATTGGATTCCAATAAAAAAGAGACTATTATTTAATGTATTAATTTTTGTGCATAAAATTATGAAAAACCAAATGCCAAAATACTTTAAGGATGAAATTGTTTTTAATAGAGACGTTCATAACTATGAAACAAGAAATATAAACAGAATTCGATTGCCACAAATGAAGAAATCAAAATCACAGAACTGCATAATGTACAGAGGACTAAAGATGTATGATGAAATGCCTGAAACTATGAAGAATGAAGAAAGAATGAATGTATTTAAAAAGAAATGTTATGATTACTGTAAAAATATTTAAATTTATCAAATGAAATGTTACATTGTGCTTATTAGTTTATATTCATGTAGTATAAACTAACTCAATAATAATAAAAAAAAAAAATAAAAAAAAATGAATTAATATGAAAATAATAATTTTCATTTGGATATCATTTATAAAATTAAAGCATAAATCAGACGCGACATCTTGATCTCGCTGACCCCGGGGATCCATTACACGTTTTATAATAAAATTGCACGGAAATGTTTAATTATTTATCTGACAGTTGACAAGAACGATTAATTTTATTAATTGATCAAGGAATGTAATTGCCAATTAAATTTTTTGAAATCATAGCGATTTATTATCGGTAATTATTAATTGACACATGGGTGGAAACGCCTAAGAGATAATAAATACAATTATACCACAAATATTCCTACGAACATTTATACGTATGTACAGTCTGTCATTTAATAACAGATATAATCATTGTTGGCGCTGCAATAACTTGACGGTCTCCGTGGTCGAGGAGTAAGGCTCTCGACTACCAATCCAAAATCGCGGTTTTTAGCAAATTTTTTTAAATATTTTTATTGGTGTTGTTTCACAATTTACTCATAAAACATATAGTATATTTGCAGCACGTTCAGGAGTGAAAAATACTGTCAGAATCACCCTGGTGTAAGACCACCAATTGAAACGCTCATTAAAATGGCTTTAACCGTGTTTGGTGTCCAGATCTGAGTAGCCAGGTATTTCCCCACCTTTCTTCTCCCCATTTCATTCCTTATCTTCCTCTCCCCATATTCTTCCCCTCCTCATTACTTCCAGACTCACAACATACCCCAAATGGGAATACCATAGTCAATATGGCACCAGACGGTGGGGGTAGCTGGGGATCTTGTGCAGTAATCACATAAAAAAGGTTTGCATAGGAAATATGGCCACGATTGGCCCATGGATGGCGCACATCGGAAAATGAATGTGAGCTTATAAAAACACCAAATGTTCCAAATGCCTATTTTTAACTTTCATTACAACATAAGTTATATTTGTGGTGCTTTCCGAAAGGATACACACAATATTATAAGTAAATTTTAAGTTAAAACTTTTTTTATGGAAGGCGATGTTAGTTTTTTTCTGAAATGTATTTGTTTATTTTATCTACTAGTTATATTTATATAAGTAGCTGAGGTTTACACATTAATTGGATATTGAGTCAAAAACAAAATAAAAAGTAATTCACAGACAAAATTGTAAAAAAAATCGACTTATGTTGTTTATAGGACTGTATGTTGAGCCATAGGTTTTTTATATTTTCTAGTGTGTAGTTAGAAGTAAGATTGTAGAAATTATTGAAATTTGTACAGCGCCCTTGAGGTGATTTTTCACAAAAACGGCGCTATACAAGTCATCCAATTATTATTATTATTATTATTATTATCCTTTGGACCTTGGTGTTTGATTAAAACGAACTGTAAAACTCGAATTTGAAAGACATATTTGCAAATACAAAGTGACTTGGTTTGTGTTATCGTAGTAACGATTTTTTGTAGTATCATTTGAATAAATTTTTAGAATATTACGCCAAGCTGTAGAATATAATTGAGTAGGTATACAGTTGCTGGAAAATTATCGATTTTACAATTTGTTGCGTTATTGTGTAAGAAAAAAGAAAGACCCAAGTGTTACATACAACATACAACGCAGTACTCACACAGATGAATTGCTTGCATGCAACATGTTTCCAACTCGATATTACACTTATAATAATTTGGTATAAAAATAAACACATCATTCCAATTCTAAAAATAAATAAATAATGCACAGCGAATAACCTTTTCGCGCGGTTGAAGTAAAATTTCTTCAATAACAAATTGAAACACTTTGTTTTTACCACGATAATCTTTATTTTAACACATCGACATGTTTCGAGAACGATGTTCTCTTCCTCAGGACATAATATGTACTAAAAAATTTCTCTTTTTTTAGTACATATTATGTCCTGAGGAAGAGAACATCGTTCTCGAAACATGTCGATGTGTTAAAATAAAGATTATCGTGGTAAAAACAAAGTGTTTCAATTTGTTATTAATAAAATGGTGCCACAAAGTGAATTTGCAAAATTTGAAGAAGTAAAATTTCTTTGACCAAAAACTAAAAACTTACATTTTTTACTCATAATTAGGTTGTTGATTTTTTTAATTGATTTTTTATTTATAGCCGAAGTGGTAGAATTTTCCTGCGATTTTGCCATTTGGATTCTAAATAAAAAAAAAAAATTTGACACAAAACTGCCACTTTTTACTTCAATAGCTAAAATTCACAAAAATCAGAGAGAAAAAGGGTTACTTTTGATTTGTATTATCATTGTAAAAAAATAATACAAATCAAAAGTTTCAACTTAAATCTTTAGTTAAATCATATTATAATAATCAATAAAACATAACAGAAACCTGTTGAACTTACCTTATACACTGTAAACAAAAATAAATGAGTGACGTCTGACGTTTGAGTTCGTTTTGACGTTTTGTTATTCTTTGCTAGGCATCGGACTCATTGTTACCAAACCTACGATGTTAATATGATGAAATATAATTCGAACATCATTTCTAAAGAAGTCTTACTTCAATAAGTAAAAGTAAAGTTTTACACACTTTTCAGACAACTGCAATAACTTTTCAAATATTCCAATTACTTTAACGGTTACACTTGTTGTTTCTTTGTAAACTAAAACAATAGGTGGGCGTCAGCAAGACAAAATGCTGTTTTTCTGTCCACTATCAAATGTGGATCCAAATGCACCACCAGTTAGTTTGTTTTGATTTCACAAATTTGATGTTTTGATTTCACAAATAAAAACAATTTTGTTCGCATCAACTCTAATTGCGCCACCTATAGTTACAATCAAGCTTTGGCTCTTGTCTATATTAGATATTTCAACGCCACTTTAGGGCTCGGTAATACCCGCTCGAAAATAAAGAGAAGGAGAGATACGATAATACGAATGTTAGAGGGAGCGCATTAATAACTCAGGTACGGGACATAAGTCATTCCTATGTCTACCTACGTTAAATTATCGTGAAAACACGCTTATGTGTCCAAACGGTTAATATTAAAAAAAGATAATAGCCAAGCGAAAAATGGGAAAATGTTTAATAAAACACGACTCGTTTTATAGAGCAAAAATTTCTAACAATACCTTAAGAAGCATGTAAAGAAACACTGTGATTTTTTTCAAACCTATGATGTGTTAAATAACAGAACCGTACGTGTTTTTTTTTTAATTTTCGAAGCATACTTTGCGATTTTTTTATCTAGGGAATTTTATGTGATTACCGTTTCGGCTCGATAGTATCCAAAGATTATCTTAAAAAATAACAGATATTTTTTAGAACTTAGAAACTTAAAGTGTTCAAGGGACATATGTAATAATCGGTGGAATATCGGAATTCCGATCCTAAAAGCTGAAAATAGTTGCTTTTTCCGACATATTATTATGTAAATTTGATTATGAGAATTCGTCTTTACAAACTTTCACACTTCATGTTATCTCAGAACATGGTAAGGTGAAGTTAGAATTATATCCAATACGTTACTACGCCTTGTAACAACGTCCATTTGTCAGATACATATACTAATAATGGCAAATTTTACAAGGTTGAAAGCGATGTTATAATCATATAAAATGCACACAGGAGGTCTTGAGGAAAATAATTTCTGTCAAGGCCTACGCCATCTTTGGGGATGCTGCGCTTTTAGGAACGGAAGTAGAGGAAGTTCTGGGAAGGATAAAAGTTTGAATCAATTCCTCCCACTGCAGTGCAAGGCCATGTTCCTAGAGAGTCCGGCTAGAGAGGTCAAAGGGACTCCCTCAACCATTTTCTCCCATTTTGGTTATCCAATAAATGGTCCCGGAAATTAGATTCACAACCCAGATAAATTAATTAAATATGTGAATTTTATAATGTTACAGATACTGTCGTTTCCAGAATCAAAGAAAGTACATTTTAATCACATTTTCATGTTCTAAAACGATCACAATAACATAATTGAATAGAGATATTTTGTTAGTAGAAAGCGAAGAAATAAAAAAGAACACATGAGGTGTGTAAAAGCAAAGGCAGCAATCTCCATTTCAGAGATTGCTATCTTTGCTTTTACGTACAATATTACATACAAATATTGTGTACACGTATCTTACATACAATAGTTGTATGTAATAATGTACGTAAAAGCGAAGACAGCAATATCTGTGTCATTTCAAAAGCAAACATAGCAATCTTGCCGAAATGGAGATTGCTGCCTTTTGCTTTTACACACCTCATATAATAATGTTGATTCGTGTAGGTATATTTCATATATTATGATAATAAATTAACCATTTTCCCATGTAAAGCAACATCATAAATAAATAATTCCATTAAATAACTTTAATTTATAGCTAAATACGTTTGAAGTACAATACGCACTATGTTATCAGTGTTGCCGTGTGGCCATGTTGGCTCGTAACCAGTATAATAATATCCGTGATCGAAGTGGTTTTAGTAAAAAGGGCGTGAAAGATGGTATCCGAAGGGCGGTGAAGCCATTTGTACGTGTAATAATAATAATTATGGCTGTGGGCGTTCCTTATTAGGCAATGTTTCATACTCTGTTTTCATTCACAGCGCCATAATACGATTTCACTATTGGGCATTGTTCTATTGCAAAGTTACTTTAACTTTAGTTAGTTACTTTAAATTTTTGGTTACTTTAACTTTTTGGTTAGTTACATTGACTGTTTGGTTATCCAATATAATAATAACATTTATATTACCATTTGTTATTTCGGCTACTGGCATTATACCTAGCTCTCTCATTAAAAATTTAGTCATATTAGATTTGTCAAAGAATTTGTATATAAAAATGCAAAAATCATTTTGAATACATGTAGGATTACGAAAGATTTTTTAAATATTTATATTGAGGGATCTGTAGGACTTATCGGTCAAATTAGGAATTCCACCGAGCCGAACCCTCTGATATGAAATTATCTGGAGTCGGTGAATTATATTCCCATTTAATAGTTTGGTAGATTAACATGTTGTTCTTGTATTGTTTTGTATTAATTAAACTTATATAATACACTTGCATAAGGTGGATTTACTAGATGATCATTTATATGGAAAAGTGTATGAAAGGGTTTAGTTTTTCCTATGGGAAAAACTAAACCCGGACCTGAAAATCTGGTGCGTAATTTTTTTTTTCATTTATATAGCGCAGTTTTGTGTGGTTTCACTTCAAGTACGCTTAACTAAAATAAACTTAAAAATAATCCCATAGTGCTCCTTACAAAATATTAATAGAAATTTATAATTAATTTACAAAATATTATTAAAAATTTATTATTAATAAAAGTCTATTACAAGATAGAAATAACGAACATACGGTATACACAAAACAAAACAAAAGCAGAGAACAAAATTTAACAATAACAGTGCTGTTGTTATAGCACAGAACAACAATAATAGACTAGACAATAACGGTGTAGGACAAAACAAGAAGCGTAAAACTAAAGTATTATATAAAACAGGAAATCCAAAAGAGATGCCCCCAAAAAATTACAAACTCTGATCACCTGGATTCATGTAGATATTTGAAAATCTTAAACTTCTGACAGTGACATATATATACATTTTTATTTTATTTTATGTTTTAGTAATTTGTACATTTAACTTTACAAATTGCTAATTAATTATAATATTACATATTGCATTCGATATTAATTTTTTTCCAGTTTGATGTAGCTCCTACGATACATCTTGAAGTTTCCAATTGGTGCGGGATGGAATTATGCCCGTTAAAGTGCCCACAAAAAATTCAAAATTAAATGTTGGGTTTTATAATACAATATTTGTTGGATTAGCTAGAAGAAATAAGATGTTCCTAAAAGTATTACCTTTTGTACTTTCTGTATTTTTGTGAAATAAATGTTTTTTTAATTTGAATTTGAATTTAATTAGTTGCTTGAAATTTTGTTAGAAAAATTCCCTTTGTGATATTATAGGTTGAAGTGTAACGGTTAAGTAAGCATATTTTTCAACAGCGACACGTATGTTTAAGAGAAACGGCTGCGCAGCCCTTTTCATACAAGATTTAATTTTGGTTTTGGGGCCAAAAAATCCAACCAAACAATTTGTTTTTTTTTTTTTTTTTTAACTGAAGGTTTAGCAAATATCTAGTAAGGATATTGACTATGAAGTGCTAATTTATCGTTTTGTGTTTTAAATTATAAAATATAGTCCATTAAACAATTAAACGAGGCAACTTTGGCAACAATTATTTGTGAATTAATAATATTTATTTAATAAAATATTTTTGCTCCATTTATTATACTTAAAACTTACTTTGACTGATTCTGACATTATTTGGAGTAAAAAAAGTAAATGAAATTTGTGGTCTCCGGTGACTTTTTTGATGACTTTTTTTCTTCATTTTTTTTTCTTCAAAATCAAACCATTTTTTTTTCTCATGAAGTCATTGGTCACTCAGCCGAGTAACCGCTCAACCTATTACCCCGCCCCAAAATCACATACAATTTTTTTATGTTTTTGTATAAAAAAATGTCATGCCGCGTACTCGCTAGTTAGGTAAGAGAATATTATTATATTAGTTTTAAAATAGATATACACTACGTCGCCCGAGTGCTTAATTGTTTAAACGACCATTAGCAAATTTTACAGGAGGAGGAGGTTTTCTTTCATTATTTCAATCATATGATAGGCGTTTCGAGATGAAGCTATTTCCGTATAGGTAAAGGTCTCGTCAGTTTTAATAATTCTTAGAAAAGTGATTAATTATAGTTTTTGATACTTTAATTTCACTCGGACAACGGCTAGGTATAAAATGACAAAAGCTATAACTAAATAAAATATTGGCACTTACTTAATCAGTCGACTATTATATAAATCTAGTATTGATTCAGACAAGTTTTAAAATTAATCTTACCACTGTCAAAAGTCACCGACAAATACAGGTGTTATTTATTTTGAAAAGGAAATTTAACATCATAATCAATAATAAAGCTGTCTATAAATCTCTGTCATATTTCCTGTATCCACTATTCATGTGCGTAGTAGTTCTTTCATTAATTATTATTCTACAAGATTGACGGTAAATTAACAACTACGCTTTCAATATAAATGGTTAACACTTGGTAACATCCCGATAACTGCATGTTAGTAGATTATTGTGAGCATAATATCCACAAAACCAGATTCGCTGTCTTGCAATAACACCAAAGTAGGTTTCATCCTCGTATATTATGTTTGGTTACGTCCTATGGTGATAAATGAGTTATCTTGCAAGCAGTGGTTTGCAGTCCTTACAACAACAAAAAAAACATATGTATTAATAAATTTTCTATTTTTCAACAGTTAGAAGTCAAGCCGAATATAATTCTTCTGTTTGGTCCCCTCACTTTATATTCCATTCCTATTCCATTGAAAAAAAAATGTGCCACTGGCGCACCAACGAGAATCTCGGTGGACACTTGATGTCGGCAGCTTCAGAAAAAGTCGTTTCCCCACCATATTCTATTGCAAAATTGCATGCATATGTTACTGTTACGAACTGCCAGCTCTTTCCTCTTTAAATTAATTCGAGCGTTTTCAAGATAATGAAACCTCACAACGCTGTTCAATCTCCATCTCCTGGCTTTATTAACACGATAAAGCTAGAAGAGTTATTATATGGTATCGAAAACACAAGATCAATATTACAGGCTGCAAATATAAATAAATATTATGTGAACTTAAATAAGTTCACATAATATTTATATTTTAATAACGTATTTACCTACTATTCGTTACTTACATATTTTATGTACCTACTTGCTATTCACAAAGTCACATCAGTTCACAAATATGTATAAAGTAGTCGTACGTGACATCATTGATCTACACTATTGTAAAGTATGATCATTTTATTCGTAAAAACGGTTAAAAACGGGAGTGAAGTTCTTACGAACAAATTAACAGGGTTTCAATGTTTATTGGCGTATACGTAATTGCATACGGATCCCAATAAATTATTCTTACATTTTCCCGCCAATAAACATTGAAACACTGTTAATTTGTTCGTAAGAACTTCAGTCCCGTTCAGTCGTTTTTAACCGTTTTTACGAATAAAATGATCGTATTTTAGATTAACATTTTTCTCCGAGTAGTATTTTTTTAAATATTTATTTTGCTTTTCACACAAGAAGTGTGAAAAGGAAGATTTTTCGTTGATGACTTACGTACGACTTCTCTCTGGAACTACTAACTGTGTTATTAGGGAACATATTAAATTTTTATAACAGTTTGGGAAACATTGTGGACTGTTTAATATATACCGTACATAGGTATTTTATAGACAAACTATTCAGTTACAAGTGTTTGAATACTAATAGAGTTATAAAAGTTAACGATATAAAATTTGTGATTTTAATCTGACCGGATGCCATTTAGTCTTAACGATGGTTTTTTATGCGGTGCTTTTTCCCGCTATATAAATCATATGTGATTATTATTTTATGAATTAAAAAGCAATAAAAATATTTGTAAAACTGTAATATTAGAGCAGTCGTTACTATATGGCTTCACCCAATTACTAAATATAATAAATGGCTTCTCCCGACTTTGTTCACTCCCTTTTCTCATTGAAGAGGTGAAAATATGAAACAAACTTTGAGACTCTTGTCATATATTAAAACAAAAAATTATATTTGGTTTAGCTTTCCGCGGCGGATAGCATTTAGGGTTTCATACACGCACCCCCGGCCGCGTATTTCCAAAACCTATACCGGTTCAGACACTGCGGTGTCTGAAATGGGATAGGGTTTGTTGTGCGAAATCGCCTTACAAAACCTATACCGGTTCAGACAAGGCATTCGTTGCTCTATCTACGCTTCGTGTTTCTGTGACGGCGACGAACGTAATTATAGCGTAGCTTTTGTCGGTGCATTTGCTTTGTCACGTATTCATTTTTTATATTAATTTGTATTATTATATTAATTTATGTTCAATACATAGCGTGCATTATATTCCCAACAGTTAATACAGTAACAGCAGATTTTGATTCCTATTAAATCGCGTACACTAGTCCATATTATACAATTATGATTTCAATCGTGGTACCGAACTCTAATACCATCAGGCCGTTTCTCCGCAGAGGTAGTCAGAGAGGATAGACTGCCAAACAACCTGTCACACTGCTTGCTCCAATCACACTCGCACATCTTATCGTAGACTAGTCTATAGTATATACTTATGATTTCAGTCGTGGTACCGAACTCTAATACCATCAGGCCGTTTCTCCGCAGAGGTTGTCAGAGAGGATTGACTGCCAAACAACCTGTCACACTGCTTGCTTCAATCACACTCGCACATCTTATCGTAGACTAGTCTATAGTATATACTTATGATTTCAGTAGTGGTATCGAACTCTAATACCATGAGACCGCTTCTCCGCAGAGATAGTCAGAGAGGATAGACTGCCAAACAACTCTGTCGCACTGGTTGCTTCAATCACACTCACACATCATATCGTAGACTAGTCTATAGAATATACTTATTATTTCAGTAGTGGTATCGAACTCTAATACCATGAGACCGCTTCTCCGCAGAGGTAGTCAGAGAGGATAGACTGCCAAACAACTCTGTCGCACTGGTTGCTTCAATCACACTCACATATCTTATCGTAGACTAGTCTATAGTATATACTTATGATTTCAGTAGTGGTATCGAACTCTAATACCATGAGACCGCTTCTCCGCAGAGGTAGTCAGAGAGGATAGACTGCCAAACAACTCTCTGGTTGCTTCAATCACACTCACACATCTTATCGTAAACTAGTCTATAGTATATACTTATTATTTCAGTAGTGGTATCGAACTCTAATACCATGAGACCGCTTCTCCGCAGAGGTAGTCAGAGAGGATAGACTGCCAAACAACTCTGTCGCACTGGTTGCTTCAATCACACTCACACATCTTATCGTAGACTAGTCTATAGTATATACTTATGATTTCAGTCGTGGTATCGAACTCTAATACCATGATACCGCTTCTCCGCAGAGGTAGTCAGAGAGGATAGACTGCCAAACAACTCTGTCGCACTGGTTGCTTCAATCACACTCACATATCTTATCGTAGACTAGTCTATAGTATATACTTATGATTTCAGTAGTGGTATCGAACTCTAATACCATGAGACCGCTTCTCCGCAGAGGTAGTCAGAGAGGATAGACTGCCAAACAACTCTCTGGTTGCTTCAATCACACTCACACATCTTATCGTAAACTAGTCTATAGTATATACTTATTATTTCAGTAGTGGTATCGAACTCTAATACCATGAGACCGCTTCTCCGCAGAGGTAGTCAGAGAGGATAGACTGCCAAACAACTCTGTCGCACTGGTTGCTTCAATCACACTCACACATCTTATCGTAATATATATTTTTATATATAGTTTTCAGGATTAGTATTGGATTTTCTGGTATCCAAAACTTTAAAGCGATTTTCTGACACTTGTCATTTTTGAAGCCGGTGATCAGTTTAAATCAAAATCTACTGGATTGATTCCTATGAAATTTTGTATACTACTTCCCTACATGAATGAATAGGTTACGCTGAGAGTTTATTTTTATTTTTTATAATTATGACTTTTACAAACAAATAGGCCCATTTTTTAGACGAAGATCGGTTTCAAAAATTTGTAATAAAAAAAATCCTTTCAGCATTACCTTACGAAAGTGGTTATTTAATGATTTTTTTTTTGATTTCCGATGATCCAGTCATGAGTTATTCTATTCACCGGCGGACAACTTTTGTCGAGACGCCTCTGAAGATTTGCTGCCATCGGCTTAATTATTTATATTTGGTTTTAAAAAATTAAGGAAATTTTGTTTGTATGTTGTACTATAATTTACGACCAATTAAATAAATCTGTATTACCTGTAGCATCCAATACAATTCTCAAAAATGGGCATTTTTTACGCCGATATAACATAACCATCCTCTTAATGTCCTCGTATCCAAAAAAGTGTTTCGAATTTTTTATTATTTAATAAATCAAAACAAAAAAATCCTCTGAAATCGTAAGATAAGTAGGTACTTAAATTCCTACGTACATAATTAACAACCACAATATTTTATGTCACATTTTAAAATTTACAAATATCAAATTATACAATTTGTAGAAACCTCACTATAAATTAATTTTTTTTTTTCAATCTTTCTTCAGACAGGGAAGTACAAACTTCACTTTATCGTGCCATGTCTTCCTCGGGCGTCCACAACTTCTTCTTCCATTACATAATCAGTAATATAACATAGTAATAAGAAGTAGGTACTATTATTATGTATTTATTCGATCAATAATTTAATAAGGGCGCGAAGAGTTCCCATTCATTTATGTATGGTAATTTTTAGCATTGACGGGTTTTAGAAACGTGTCTTAGTTTTGAGGGTAGTTGTTACCCACAAAACAACATATAAGTTCATTCCAACCTTCCTCTTTTCGATGTAACTGTAGTTAAAAAAAGTAACTTATTTTAAGAAAAAACCTAAACTTTATGTGGCCAAGATCAATCTCCCAGATAAAATAAAAATATTTCACAATCTGCCCGAAAAAAACCCTTTCTACAAGTTTATTTATTTTCGGTGTGATGTAAAAAAATTATAAAAATACTACTTCTTCTTTATTTTAACAGATTAGTAGCTGAAGTTCCCGGCGTACGGTTAGTAATTTTGAGGTATATGGCTTTACTTTATTATAACACCCAAGGTTTCTTTCTGGATTTTATTTTAATTCAATTCTGTACCTAAATGTCTAATCTTTCTAGATTTAAAAAAAATAATAAAACATTCTACCTATTTTCGACGTATGGCACCATCGCAAATACTACCTCGAAACGCGAACGAGTAATTTTATGTCAGTCGAGGGTAATGGTTTATTTATGCAGTCGAGTTTGGATCTCTCCGCAGATGGACGTGTGCAAGTCATCGTGATAATTCAACTAAAACTTTGAATCTTTATGATGGAATCTACGAAATCAGGTAAATACAATAAGTATTAAACTAATCTTTTACTGTGATAAAAAATATTGAAGTTACGATTTTTCAAAACGTATTTTTTCTTTAAGTTTAGAATTCATCGAGACTTTTAAAAATGTATCCGGCAAAATTTTATTTTTTCTGTGTTTAATGGATATTTATGTGTCAAATTAATTTTGGTTTTATGATGTATTCAGGGTTAACTTTAACAACTTTTAATTTTTTCAGCACCAAAGCGGTTTTTGATATTCTGATCGATATATAACCAATGACGAAGGTCTGGCAAACGTGATAGCATCAAGGACATTTCTGCATATATTCTTCGGTATTTTCTTTTTATATACATGATATCAACTGTAAAAAATAAGATTTTTGGGGGTTGCAAGTTCAGGTCAGTGCAATTTGCTCTAAAAGAATTAAAGTGATAAATGGAAAAAAATCAAAGAAACATCCAAGAATATTTGAAAACGAAAACGGAAATTGGCTGGACAGTGAAGTAGCATTACCTCGTGGATTTTACGAGAAAGTTCCATCGAATGGATCATCGTCATCATTAGCACTTACACCCTTCGTCGGTCAAGGCCTCGGACGAACAAATAAGTTATTTGAGGACGGCGCAATAAATGTTAAAAAAGTGAACGAATTAACTAAAACTAGATCATCAAATGAAATAGCTCTTGCTGCCGAAATGTCACTGCATATATTTAATATTCTTTCTCTTATTTTGAAGTTCAAGTGTGCAAAATTTCATCAATCTTTGAATAAAACTGTAGATTTTGATAAAAATCAAATCCTCTCCGCTCGTCCGATGTCTGCCCGGTTTGAGCCCGCTATAAACACTATTCTTTATATAAAAAGATAACTTTTAAACTTAATACCATCGGAATCAGAGACCAAAGAAATGATTATTAGGTCTGTGATCGGAATCAACAAGACATTAGCTTATTTGTTAGGAAGCCGGATGGGACCAAAGACCCGCTTTAATAGAAACCTATCCCTTACCTGAGCCTTATACGCAGTCTCACAAGGCCATTTTCGTCTACTTTACAATCTCACCTCGCGTAAGACGTTTAAAGCAATACCTGGCAGGGAGTTTCGAGCTGTCAACGGTATATAACGTGTACTCTTCTATTTCCACCTCCCGTATCCGTCAATTTGTAGCCGACTCACCTGCGACAGGCCATCTATCTCGGGTGTCAATCGCCTCTATTCAGCGATCAGTCGTCCTCCCCTCGGCAATCTGCCATGGTTTTATTGATTGTCGCGGGCAGGACAAGTAGCCATACGTTACGTCTCTAATCGCAGGTCGGTGGGACTTATTCAAGACTGTTCAATGTTTTATAAAAAAAAAAGTTAGGAATAGAGGTTGAAGAAACGTTTAAAGTGGTCACCACATAGAGGTTTTCACATTATAACGGTTTTTCTTTAAAGACCTCCTCGGTAAAGCGAAAAAATCATCCGCTTTGGACGCTATTGACAGGTTTGAAAACCGGTGTGAACAAATAAAAATGTTATTGTAGAAAGCAATCACTTTGTAGTAAATAAAACACATTATTTGTGTGAACAATATAAGCACTGAGAAATAATAATAACAATTTCGCAGTTTTATTTATATGTTACCTTCAAAATCATATTTGTTTGAATTGGCTGAGTACTGGGAGTTAAATCAGGGCTGCTAGTAAGAGATTTAATAATAATTTTGGAAAAAATAATAATTTTGAATAAGATTATACATAGATTAGCTAACACTCTTCTGTCTGAAAGTTAAAATATCTGAAGTAAGTAGTTTAGATTCTTTTTTAAGATTACTTTTTTTAGATTTATTTTTATTTAAAAAAATAAATAATTTTAATTAAATTAAATAATGTTATTATTAACTTCTGCAAGTATTTTGGTTTTTATTTTATTTTATTAAATACTCGCAGAACTTAAAAATAACATTATTAAATTTAATTAAAACGAAATAAAAAAAAATTAAACGGAGTTCTAGGAATTAAACACAAAAACAATAAATATGTTTAGATTCTATAGTAAAATGTGAATTAGAAGCCATACGGAAAAATGGTATTATGCCTAACATTGATTATTGTGATTGAGGTATGTTATTAAAGCCTTCTTATAAGTATATTTTATGCAGTTGAACACATCTACTACTCCTGAGAAAGTATTGCCAATAATAAATATATATCACCAACTTTAACAGTTGAATGTAAATAAAATGTAAGATGTGATTATTAAATATCCTTCACGAAACTTATACCTTTTGCCTAAAATTGGAAAGTCTGGTAATTATACTAATTATTCACCTTCCAGGAAGAAAAATAAAGAAAGACACTTAATAAAATAATTCTGGTTATTATACTTTGTTAATGTGTTTACATTTTGTTTGAAAAAATGCGAATTTCTTTAACCCGCCAATGGTGACGCAAATTTGACTTTGATCAATGGTGACGCCGGTCTCACGCACGGGGATTTTCAACTGAATTTTTTTCGAAACGTGTTACTACTAATAGTTCATATTTTTTAATTTTTTTTTTAAATTTATGCTCTTTGACAATAAAACAAAGATATTTAATCAATTTAATTTCTTTTATTTCAATATAATTTTTTTTAAACAAGAGCATTAAAAATATCAATTATATTTTTAAATTAGGAAAAAAATAAAATATCATACATTTTTAAAGAAAAATAACGTTTTTTAGTCTTTCGACATTTGGTACTTTTACAAAATATACAAAAATTGATATCCTTTCAAACAAAAAATAATAAAAAAATACATCTCAAAAACTAAATTTCT
The DNA here is from genome assembly GCA_951813805.1 of Limnephilus auricula. Taxonomy (NCBI): domain Eukaryota; kingdom Metazoa; phylum Arthropoda; class Insecta; order Trichoptera; family Limnephilidae; genus Limnephilus; species Limnephilus auricula. The sequence goes on from OX638396.1 coordinate 6,842,976, forward strand.
TCAGGTAAACAGCTGCTGTTCGCTTTCGTAAGACATGCTGTAACAAGGTTTATAATATGAAACACATACATATACACACATAGAAACACACAAATATACACATATATGTATATTACACAATAAAACAATAAAAACTAGGTAAAATACGCAAATAATAAAAAATAATCCTTGATTATTTTACTTTCAGACACACGGTTTCGCGCACCGGTTAGTAAAGAAAAATACACAACGTGTGCTCACTAAGTAGTTTCGTCATGAACTGGTGGTGGGGGACATTGCAACAAAAAACAATAATGGAGAATAAAGTTATTGAATTTTTTAACACAACTGGTCTCACAGACCAATAGGTCACCATTGGCGGGTTAAAAATCTTGAAGGCAAATAAAAAAATCATTTTAATCTATATTCTTAAAAAAAATCATTTGAACTCATAAAGTTTTTCCTCGCTGATTAGCTAACGAGCTATTCCTGGGATTAGCAAAAAGAGAATATCATCTCTTAACTACTCCCGTCTGGAGCCAGTGAGACTATGGCATCCCCAATTGGGTTTGTTGTGAGGCTGAAGGAAAGTGGGGAGGGGAAGGAGATGGAGAAAGTGGATGGGGAAGTTAAGACCACCTTAACTTATTACCTGGCTATTCAGATCTAGTCACTAAACACAGCTAAAGCCATTTCAAGCAACGTTTCAATTCTGAATGGTGGTCTTACGCCAGGGTGATACTGAAAGCATCTTCCACTCTGGAACGTGCCGCAAATATTCCTTTTATTATTGTGAAAACACAAATCAATCAAATATAATTCATCTGCGCACGTCGGGATTTGATCCTCGACCTCCGGATCTCTAGTCAGAAGTCTTCCCCCTGAAACACGGGGCGGCCGTCGGAGTTACGTTGAAGTTTTGCAGCTTAAAAAAAACGAATATATCTTTTCTTCATATTATTAGTTTATTTCTTAGTTTATTAGCAGAGAATGCAAATAACAACACTAACCTCACTCAACATCTTTCTCCGTTACACAGTAAAAGAAAAACAATTACCGTATCGCTTTCATAGGCGTTTGTTTCTGGTTAGTGCCTACCTTTGCGCAATAATTACACCACACGATTTTATCGGCAGATCCTACTGACGAGTAATCTTACTTCTTACGGTTGTGTGAATTTATTTATTGGCCGCTAGCTGCATCCGCCTTGCCCTGGGAGGTAGAACTAACTGCAAAGTACTGGTCACTGCCAGAGGCCATGAGGCTAGAGTAAGGTACCTGTACTAGAGGAAGCACGTACTTAGGGCTCTCGGTTCACATTACGGAGGGGCAATGTCGTGTACCCTCTATATGACCTACTAGCTCTATAAAATCAAACAGGCGCAATGGGGAATTTTATGAGGTGAAGGAAAATGATGGATGGGTAGGAGAAAGAGGAGAAAATTTACGTTTGGATGTGTCTGCTTATTTCCTCGTAGATCTATCGACTAAATGTGTACACGCAATCAATTTTTTAATTTAATATATTTTTTTTCAATATTTTAATTCTTATTTTTTGTTTTTAAAAACTATGTTTTTTGCTTTCATCAGCACTAATACACGGAAAAAAATGTTATTCTAAAATTCGATCATTGTATTCGTAAAAATGGGACTGAAGTTCTTACCAACAAATCAACAATGTTTCAATGTTTATTGGCGGGAAAATGTAAGAATAATTTGTTGATATATGTACGAAATTACGTATACCAACAAATTATTCTTACATGTTCCCGCCAATAAACATTGAAACACTGTTAAATTGTTCGTAAGGCGATAACTTTTACGATAACTGCTTACCTATAGATCCACACTCGCATGTTCTGTAAGAACATAGGAGATTCGTTGCTATATTTTTCGTCATTTTTATTATAAGTTAAATAAACTAGACGCACCAGATTATCCCAAAATATTTTCACAAGCAGAGATGATACCCATTTGAATGGGAAATCAATGTGGCTTTTTGTCGTCGTTAAATCCTTGTATTGAGTTATTATTTATTTATTTTTATTATTATACACCTATGCGGGCTTTTACAAACATGTCGATTATGGAAAATTGAAATAGCTACTGTAAATGACAAAATGTTGATTGTTCAGGAGAGCAAAAAAAGTTTTCAATTTTTTCAAAAATCTTCTCTTTTGCAGACCTATAAGTGTGAATTTTTATTATAAAATAACTATTTGAAGTAAAATATCTATTAATCTTTATATAGAACCCATGCAGAAAAATAGTGATGCTTATTACTGAGGTATGTTGTTACAGACTTCTTTTAGCTATATTCCGTGCAGGTGAATTTGCAGGTGACATTTACTACTTACGAGAAAGTATTGCCAACTTTAAAAAAAAAAAATTTCTTCAATCATTAAATTGTTAGTTACGCTATTGAGGATTTTTCAACCACCATGCTAGGCATTTACATGCCCGTGTTAATGCATGCAATCTAGGTACAAGCGAGTATCTAAATGACTTGGTCCTGAAATTGTTTAGATCGAGTAATTCTTGTTGGTATATGGAAGATAATTAGGCTTAATAAATCAGAGTTGCCTATAATACTATTAACTGCATACATTTTTCTGCATACTCAACTCAAAACCGCCAAAAAGTGGACTTCCGCGGTTTATCCCTTAAGGTACAGATATGTTTAATAAACACATATTATTATTTATAAAATATGAGGTATTTACTGAAATAATCACAATCGTTTATGGTGTAGATTTTATTAGTAAATATTTTTATGGAAGTTAAAAACATAATTGAAGAAAAATTTATAAAAAAAAATTATAATATATTTAGCGTGCCATTATGTACGCTAAATATTTATCTATCTATAAATATCTATTATCGTCTAAATAAGGCCACTTAGATAATAATACTTTGTATGTTTTAAGGGCATATTATTCAACTGGTGTGAATGTCAATAATAAACATGTCAAAATACGCTAGAGTTAATTGAAATTTATTTTATTGAAATGGTTTTACTTGAGTAAAGCTTTATTTGAATAAAATAAGCGGCAATAAAGAGTGATACAACGTTTAACATAGATATTTATTGCATATAAAATATCTATGATACAACGTTTAACAAATATATTAATTGATTATTTTTAATTGATAAACTAATGTTTGACAAGATTTTATGCTTAGCACAAAGGGTAACAATTATTATAGGCAATAATTATCAGCCTGAAACACTCATCCACATTGAAACAATCTTCCGAGAAAAGATACATGCCGCTGACGGGTATGTTTGTGTGATAATTATTGCTTATAATAATTGTTAGATATTTATTGCATATAAAAATATCTTTGATACAACGTTTAACATAGATATTTATTGCATATATAAAATTGCGCAAGTTCCGTGAATGTTATTATTTGTTTCATTAAGTATATTATATTATTTGAAAGAAGAGGGTGATAAACTGTTACAGGGATGTATTTAATTCTTCACATTTTTTCATTTTTGTTATTTAATGCAAGTATCGCACAAGAGTTCCAACTGCTCCCAAACGTCAGGAGCCAGAGAGACTATGTAATAATCAATAGGTATGTATTGTGAGGTTGAAGTAAGAGGGGGGAGGATGTAAGGAAGAGAATGGTGGGGAAATTCCTAGCTATTCGGATTAGGGGTTGTCAGATGTTATCACATTGTAAACAGTCAAATTATTCCACAAACAAAATCAATGTAGGCCCCTTCTTGATTTTTTTTGGTATTTTTGGGCTTTTTTGATTGGATGCTTCTTCCGCATCCGAAAGGTTCCTCTTTGTTTCAGAAGTTGATACGTAGCTTGCAATAAATACTTCAGGATGCATTTGACTAAACGCATAATAATATAAGTTGTGTAAAACACCGAATATATTGGAAATTAGCTTAAAAATTTGGAACTAAGTAGCTGAACATTGAACTTATGCCTAATAGCCCAGTCAATGAAGGTTTTATGTCGGAACTAATTCCCCGGAAGCTGAATTTTTCACAGATGACAGAATACCTTTAAAAATGCTTATTTACAAAAATCCCCTTCACAATGAGGCGCTTTCCAGGCCCTTCCAATGCCCAGGACTGTACATATTACGTTGTATAACTAATTATTTAAAAAATGCTAAGGTATGTGAAACAAGCTAAAAATACATAAGACAGCGTTACGGACCACCTTCCCACCACATTAAGGTTCCGTGTTTTATCGGACTATGAGATCTCAGCGTCTGAATTCCCATTACAATTCATCACATTAACCTAACCTAACCTTACCTTACCTTACCTTACCTTACCTTACCTCACCTCACCTCACCTCACCTCACCTCAACTCACCTCACCTCACCTCACCTCACCTCACCTCACCTCACCTCACCTCACCTCACCTCACCTCACCTCACCTCACCTCACCTCACCTTACCTTACCTTACCTTACCTTACCTTACCTTACCTTACCTTACCTTACCTTACCTTATCTTACCTTACCATACCTTACCTTACCTCACCTCACCTCACCTCACCTTACCTTACCTTACCTTACCTTGCCTTACCTAACCTAACCTAACCTAACCTAACCTTACCTAACCTAACCTAACCTAACCCAACCTAACCTAACCCAACCTAACCTAACCTAACCCAACTTATCCCCAATTATCAGTTTTCGACGCTCCACCTTCATTGGAAAGATATTGGAACTTAGTGGATGTGCTTAGAATATTGTGCTTTTCCAAATAAAACACTGTTTGTTTATTAGAAACGGAATTCCAAATTAAAATCACTTTGCAAAATAAAAATCGACAGCAATCATCGAAACTGGAGAAAATTTCTAAAAAACGTAATTTGAAACCTAATTTATTTTTTTTGGGAAGTCCCCATTTATCTTTTTAGATACATAATATCATTTTGAGTTGTCAGTGTTAAAAACAACATTGCTAGATTTATGTTACAATACATAAGATTCATGGGAATTCCCAAAAACCAATTTGCGACAAGCAATACCAGTAATATTTCAAGAGTTCAAAATTTCCCTAGATTTTGTGCTGATTTTCCTTTTCCCTAAAAAATATTTTTCTCCCCTAGATCTAGGGAAATTTCACCAGACATACCATCACTGACTACTGCTGTGAATGACCGCGAAGCAGGGATGGTATGCCAAAAAAATTATTTCCCTAGATTTCGAGGCAAAATTTCCCTATATTTCGTACTACCTTGACATTAAATTATTCCACAAACATAATCAATGTAGGCCCCTTCTTGATTTTATTTGGTATTTTTGGGCTTTTTTGATTGGGATTTTGAGAACACCAGATATTGGAAATTAGCTTAAAAATTTGGAACTTAGTAGCTGAACATTGAACCTAATGTTGTTACACTAATCCTGATGTTGTTTGCTGATTGTGAAACACTAATCTTGTAATATGTTTATTAATTGGAAAGATATCGGAACTTAGTGGATGGGCTTAAAATACTGTGCTTTTCCAAATAAAAACACTTTTTGCTAATTAGAAACGGAATTCATAATGAAAATCACTTTGCAAAATGAAAATCAATGACCGCAATCACCGAAACTGAAGAAAGTTTCTATAAAACGTAACTTAAAACCTAAATAATTTATTTTTTGGGAAGTCCCCATTTATCGTTTTAGATACATAATATCATTTTGAGTTGTCAGTGTTAAAAACTAGATTTATGTAACAATACATAAGATTCATGGGAATTCAAAAAAAAAATAATTAGCGACAAGCAATACCAATAATATTCTCATATTAAATTTTTAAAAAATTGCCAGAGTTCAAAAAAAATATTTTTTCTCCCCTAGATCTAGGGAAATTTCCCCACACATACCATCACTGCCGCGAAGTCACTGTTACCCCAAAGACGACGGTTGAATGCTTAAAGGCGATAGTATCGGGAACTGCAGCAGGTGGTTTGAAAATGTGTTGGGTTCATAAAGAGTCTTGTAGCTGTAGCACTGGAAGCCTACAACTAGATTAGCATGTATAGAATTTAAAGATAAATCGTTCGTTGTATTTCTTACATTAACAAACAACAAAGTGTGTACTTTTGAGTGCCGAAAACATGACCTTTAAGGGTCAGTAGAACCCGCCCAAAAAGATTAAGGGAGAGATAGACAATATCTACGAATGTTGGTGCGAGCACGCTAATATTAAAAACGAAAAAATTAGAGCAAAAATTGAGAAAATGTTTAATAAAACACGACTCGTTTACAATAAAGCAAAACTCTCTATTCAACACCTTAGATACTTTCAGTATCGCCTGGTGTAAGACCACCATTCAGAATTGAAACGTTGCTTGAAATGGCTTCAGCCGTGTTCAGTGACTAGATGTTTATCCGAAAAAAGATCAATAATATTTAATTGAATATACCACTAGTTCTCCTTGACTCAATCTACGAATTGTACTTATCCCATTCTGTTGTTTCTCTACCTTGCATGGTAGGGTATCCTGCTTCTATCAAACTCGTATTTGATTTTGTTTTTGATTATGTTGTTGATTTTGCTTTTGATTTTGACTTTAATTTTGTTTATGATTTTGTTTTGGATTTTGTTTTAGATTCAGTTTTATAATTTTATTTTTCGCTTTTGTGTGAAAAAGGGTCAACTAATTTTGTGTGAATTGAATGAAATTTATGATTTAGATGTACTTTGTTAATTAAAAAAAAAAACATGTAAAAGCCCAACAGGGCGTGAAATATAAATAAATAAATAAATAAAAATCTGAATAGCCGGATACTTCCCCCTTCCTCTTCCCCATCTCCTTCCCTTCCCCACTTACCTTCAGCTTCACAACATACCCCATTATGGATGCCATAGTCTCACTGGCTCCAGACGGGAGCAGTTGGGACTATTGTAAGGTATTCACTATAAAAAAGGGGCATTTAAAGAAATACTGTGAATTTTTTCATACACATAACTTGTAAAATAACAGAAAAAAAGTGTAAATAATAATTTTTGAGAATTTTATTTAATTTACGTTTCTGTTATGTATTGATATGTTGGTATTCTCTTGTCATTTATATCGTTATGTTGGTAGCCCACAAGCGGCACTTGGAGAATAACCTGGAATGTATCGGAGTGTCAATAAACGTCATAATAAGTCAACCGTTTTCTTATTGATTGCAAATCCCAGACATTATAATTGGCGACGAGATAAATCGGATAAGTTAAATATAAAACGAGTGAAATATGTCCAGTGTAAAACAGTGATTTAGTCTTTGAAAAAACAACCCGTTTCAAAATGTCTAACAATAGCTTGCCCGTGCCGCAATTCGAAGCGAACTATGAAACTTTCGCAATGTTTTTGGAACGAGTTCATATTTATTTAAAAATTATTAATATCACGGACAAAGAAAAAATTGGATATCTTTGTATGATTATCGGTGCGGAGAAGTATAAAATTTTAAAAGAAACTGTTCATCCGAAAAACATTGAAGAGTTAACCTATAACGAGGTTGTAACAACACTACAAAATAAATATGAAGAAAAAACATGTGCAATCGCCCAAAGATACAAATTTTATAATCGTCAACAACAGTCTACCGAAGGAATTGATGAATACATTTCAGAAATAAAAAGTCTGTCTATATCGTGTAATTTCGGAGCATTTTTGGATGAAGCCTTGAGAGATAAATTGGTGTGCGGTATAAAAAATGAAGCTATGACTATAAGATTACTATCTGAAGATGAGTCACTGACTTTTGAAAAAGCAAAAAAAATTATCAAGAATATGGAGACAGTAAGTAATAGTTCAGCTGAAATAATGCACAAAAAGGATCATTCAGTTTTGAAAGTGAAAACATCACGTCAAGGAAGTTTAAGTCCATCTCGGAGAAGTCAACACGGACCAAGGAATTCAAGGTCATCGAGTCGTCCGTCATCTCCATCACATTCAAGTTCCAGAAAAAGATGCGAGAGGTGTTTTTTAAATCATCAACCAGAGTCATGTCCGTCAAGAAAGTGGAAATGTTACAAGTGTAATACGTACGGGCATACGTCAAAATTTTGTTCTAGTAAAAAATCGGTTATTAATCATGTAAAATGCGTAAATAATATAAATGTTTTAAATATGTCCGTGTCTGAAACAGCGAACATTGATTTGTTTTTAAACGGTATAAAAATATCTTTTATGATTGACACAGGAAGTTCATCGACCTTAATAAGTCACAAAATGTATATAAAATTTTTCAAAACTTGTAAATTAAGTCAGTTCTATGGTAATTTGTTTACAGCAAATAGTCAAAATTTATATTGTTTTGGATTTTTTATGACAAAAGTAAGTATTAATGTTGATTCTAATTTTGTCATGGATTTACCAGTGTTGGTTGTTAAAAATCTATCGTCTGAAGCTATTCTTGGTAGGAATTGGTTAAGTGTGTTGAATCCGTCTTGGGAAAATACTATTATAAATTCCTTCATGTCAAATATTGATAATGATAATACTGTAAATTCAGTGTCTGTTAGTGGGAAAAATAAATCAAATATTGTCGAAAAATTGTCACAAAAATATTTAAATTCTTTTTCAAAAACGAATAATGAGTTACCAATTAAGGAGTTTTCTGTAAATTTAAGTTTAAAAAACAATTCAACTCCTGTTTTTCACAAAGCATATGAGGTCCCTTATGCACTTCGCGCAGAAGTATGCGAAGAGCTAGATCGTTTGGAAAGCGAAGGCATAATTTCTAAAGTTAAATACAGTAGTTGGTCTTCTCCGATAGTCTGTGTACCAAAACAAAATGGAAAAATACGTTTATGTGCAGATTTAAAATCTACAGTTAATCCACAATTAAGAATTGATCAGTATCCTATACCATGTCCAGAGGATATTTTTAATAAATTTTCAGGTTGTCAAGTATTTTGTAAATTAGACTTAACTAATGCATATTTACAGTTGTCCGTGTCAGATTCTAGTAAAGAATTACTTACAATTAATACATGTAATGGTTTATATGTTTACAATCGTTTACCATTTGGGTTGTCATCGGCTCCGGCCACATTTCAAATGGTCATTGATACAGTCTTGAGGGGCATAAAAAACTGTGCTGCATACATTGATGATATTTGTGTAGGTGGTAAAGATGAAACAGAGTGTTCTAATATTTTAGATGAGGTTTTGTCAAAGTTGAATGACTTTAATATAAAAATTAATGTGTCAAAAAGTGAATTTTTTGTGTCTTCTTTTGAATTTTTAGGTTTTACCTTCTCAGGTCAAGGCAAAAGTCCATCTTTGTCGAAAGTTGAGAAAATTAAGTCTACTGGGTGTCCAGAAAATGTCACTCAACTAAAATCATATCTGTCAATGTTGAATTTTTATAGGAATTTTATTCCTATGTGTCCTACTGTGCTAGAACCACTCCATAATTTATTAAGAAAAAATGTAAAATGGTGTTGGTCTGACGAATGCGAAAAAGCATTTATAAATAGTAAGTCTCTCTTGTCTGATAAAACTTTGTTAGTTTTATTTGATCCGTCAAAACCATTGTGTCTTACAGTCGATTCCAGTGCATATGGTGTCGGATGTGTCTTAAGTCATGTTGTAAAGAATCAGGAATTTCCTATAGCTTTTGAGTCTGCGACGTTAAATTCGGCTCAAAGAAATTATAGCCAATTGCACAAAGAAGCCCTTGCGATTATCTTTGGAATCAAGAAATTTCATAAATATTTAATTGGTCGTCCTTTTACGATATATACTGATCATGCACCATTGTTGTCTTTATTTGCCGAAAATAAAAAAGTCCCGGTTTTAGCAGCATCACGTCTCATAAGATGGTCTATAATATTGTCCGCATACAATTATAAATTAGTTTTTAAAAAAGGACTGAAAATTCCTCAAGCTGATGTTATGTCACGGTTGCCAAGTGAACAACAATGTAATATAGAGGAATGTAATTTTGTATACATGTCAACACCCTTAATTCCATTTTCAGAAGTTGAAAGTCATTCTATAAAAGATGAAATATTATGTAAAGTCATTAAGTATGTTTCAATCGGTTGGATTGAAACCTTGTCAAGTCCAGAAATAAAGAAATATTTCAAGTTCAGAAATTTATTGTCGGTCAAAGGAAAATGTCTTTTATTTGGTGACAGAATTGTAATACCAGAGTCTCTAAAGTCTAAAGTCCTTAATCTAATACATTATGGTCATCCTGGTATAGTCAGATCAAAAATTCTAGCTCGTTCTTATGTTTGGTGGTTAGGTATGAATCAAGATATTGAAGATATAATTTCTAGATGTGAAATGTGTCAGTCTGTACAAAATGCTAATAAAAATGTACGTCATAATTGGCCTATTGCTGAAAGTCCATGGGAAAGAGTGCATTTGGATTTTTTTGATTTAAAAGGTTCCAAATACCTATTAGTTTGCGATTCATATTCAAAGTGGGTAGAATGCTTTTATATGAAAAATACTAAATATTCGGATTTGTTATCAAAATTAGGTGAAGTTTTTTCCAGATTTGCGTTTCCGAAAACCATTGTTTGTGATAACGGTCCTCCGTTTTCATGTAAAGAATTTTCTATTTTTTGTAAAGAAAAATCTATTAAATTATTATTTTCTCCACCTTATAATCCTGAGTCAAATGGATTAGCTGAACGATCTGTTCAAACATTCAAAAAGATTTTAATTAAATTTATGTTTTCAAAAAATTCTAAATATTTGTCACCAGCTCAACGTTTAATAGATTGTTTGTATACTTATCGTTCCACTCCTACTTCTGTCACGGGTGTGTCTCCTATGGCTAAAATATTTTCGTATGAGCCACGTACACCACTACACATTTTGTCAGAAGAAAATCATGTAAATAAAAGTAAGGAATCACAAAAGGTCACACAATCGAGGAAAAATGCCATAAAAGAGTATAAGGAAAATGATAGTGTTTTAGTCTACTTAAGACATCTAAAAAGTCCGATGAAATGGGTTCAGGGAATAATTGTACTAAAATTAAGTCCATGGGTATATTTAATTAAATTAATGGGAGGAGAAATAAAAAAGGTTCATGTTAACCAGATAAAAAAAAGTTGTTTAAAGTTTAAATCTAATTATGAAAATCCCGAAAAATGGTTCGACTTGGGAAGCCAAGAAAATAAACATGATAGTGAACCTGAACCCAGCACAAAAAATGATGTTATTACTAGGTCTGGCAGAGTGGTGAAACCCCCTGTCAGGTTTAGCCATAGTGATTACGTTTAAGTTAAGTTAAGTTCATTGTGATTAAGTTTAAAAAAAAAAAATGAAAGGAGGAAAGGATGTTATGTATTGATATGTTGGTATTCTCTTGTCATTTATATCGTTATGTTGGTAGCCCACAAGCGGCACTTGGAGAATAACCTGGAATGTATCGGAGTGTCAATAAACGTCATAATAAGTCAACCGTTTTCTTATTGATTGCAAATCCCAGACATTATAGTTTCAGCTCTACGAATCTTCAGATATTATCTTAAAAAATAACATATATTTTTTTAAGAACTTAGAAACTTGAGATATTCAAGGGACATATAAACACACTGAACAACCTGTGAGTGGGACCTGTTTGAAAATGTAATGTTTTTAAGAAAAGTGGCTTTCTAAATAACAATTCAAGTGTGTAAATGCCAGTGGATAGGTTATTCTAGCTCTTTCTCTTGTAGTCTGAAGAGTTAGACTTGAAACATGGCCGTTCAGTCTTTATTTACGATTTTTACTGGACGTTTTACCTTAACATATACAGGGTGTAACTGAACGTACCCTAAGGATTTTAACAAACAATTCCTGAGCATATTTGGTGTAAAAACGTAGTTGTCATTGTTGAGTGTTGTGTCGTCCTATTTTTAAATATTTAACTTAATTTTCTACTTGTCATTTTATCTTTAAATTCATCTTGATTCATTTCCGTCTATGGACTCTTTTACTTTTAATAAAACGTCTGTGTCGCATTTTATCTCAATATTCTACAACAAATTTGTCTTTGTCTCATTTTGTCTATGATTTTACTAGAAGCGAAAGAGTCAACTCATTCCGAAAATATTCATATCAATTCCTTTCTAAAACTCTTTCATTAAATTTTTAAAAGCCTTGCAGCCAGCGACGAAATTATAATATGCAATCAACAATATACTAGTAAGGCGACTTGCTCACTGAGGCAACTGAAAACTGTCCAACTGTCTTTGTATGACAATGTGATGGCCCGCACAATACACAATCACTCAAAAACCCGTTGTCAATGGTAACGCAAGCGGTGACTTGCGACTCACACTGCTGATTGCCGTGGCCGGCCGTTGCTAGTTGCCAGCTGTCAGCTAATTGTTCTTCGTCTATGGTTAAACAAGCCATTTGACCAATCAAGACATAGAAACCAGCCGGTTTTAGTTTGTTTTCAGTTGCCTCGTCAGCCTTTCAGTTCGAATTTAATGTACTTGAAATTCTGAAAAAGTTGCCCTACCAAAAAGTTTGTTTTAAAATACCCCTTAATAACAAACAATCCCCTCCATTTACATTTTATATATTTATCCGCCGTTCAATGAAAACAACCGCTTTCGATAAGTTACTTTTAACCACCTGTCTTTAAAACCACGGGAGCTAAATATATACAAGTAAATACAAACACACATTTATAAATAATTTAATACAAAAATGTATCATCTTTTAGGAATATATTAAGTGGAAATGATATACAATTTGTGTAAAAAGAAAAAATTTCCGTAATAATTTATTGATACTTATATAAAAATAAAAGTTTTTTTCCTCTCTTTCACCATTTTACTATTCTTACTACCTATTATAAAAATGACGCATTGTAAAAATAATAAATAAAAACTGCTTCGAAAATAACGTAAGCAAATGACTTATTATCTACTTATTGTTAAAAAAAACATTGTTAAAGTTTAATTTAGTTGTTAGGAGCTTTATTAATATGATTTAATTTTGTCTAGAAAAAAATTTCTGAGCAAATTAAATGGTTTTCGAAGGTTTCATGATCGTTAACATAATTCTTGATTGATACCTATAATAAATCGATTGGCACTAAACAACTATCATAAAGTATTGGTCTATATTTGATTGTCAGATGTTTCATTGATTGTTATAAACAAATGATTGATAATAAAATAATGATTTCAAAATAATTGAGTACCGTAGTAATATTTAATGTGCTAAGCTAATATTATACAAGCTTCTGCCCGCGACTTCGTCTGCGTAGGATTAGTACTTCGAGTAATCAATTTTTTTTCCTAGGTCCCATCTACGTTTATACCAAAATTCTTAATCTATTTATTTAAAATATGTATAATTCTTAATTCGATTCAAAGTATTAGGCGAGTACTTCAAATAAATTCACCAATTTAAATATTTTCCAAAATAGAATTTTGATTTAACAATCATTGTTTTGCAAAATGTCATTCTCAAATTTTGACTTTTTCTATTAAACAATAATTATTATTTTCAATATATTGAAAATAAATAGCTAGCTTTATAAATTATAGCCTATATGTATGAGCTATATTATTGTAAAGTTTCATTAAAATCCATTCATTAAATTTCGACTTAAAGAGTAACAAACATACGTACATCCATACAAACTTTCGCGTTCATAATATTAGTAAGAAGATAGTAAGATATACTTCACCCACGCAACTCGTACATTGCAGGTATTCGAGTCGCGGAAAGAGTTCAGTTTGAATTATAGTTATAGTCTTCTGTTTTGCTAAAATCAGTAGCTGCGCGAGAATGAATCGTACTATGTTCAGGCCGGTCTTAAAGATTGACGTGTACTACACGTCCCTTAACGCCTTGTTTACTGGTGTGTAATGCAATGGATTTTGAAAAAATAACGAAACTGTTGCCATGATAAAATTTACCAGCGCAAAACCTTAACGTCTAACCGGAATTCATTTTGGCATTTTGCAAATGCAAACAATTAAACATTTCGGATTACATGTCACTCAGAGACACTTGGATCTATGTCTTATAGGAGGGTAGACCCAAAAGTAACGAGACAGGTGCTGTGGGAACCCATTGTTCGACTAAGTGTCCGTTAGGGTTACTCCTCTTGAGTCTCTCTCTCCGTGAAGCAGTTTTTGACCAAAAACGGCATGACAGCGATTGTCCACCCCCCCCCACTCACCGGATCTAGCCCCCTGTGACTTCTTTTTGTTCCCCACTATAAAAAGGGACATGAAAGGAAAGCGTTTTCGCACTTTGGAGGAGGTAAAACAAAAATCGCTGGAGGGTGAAAGGACATTCCGATAAGTGAATTTAAAAACTGTTTTGAACAATGGAAGAAGCGTTTGGAAAAATACGTTGTGGTCAATGGAGAATACTTTTAAGGTTATAAAAATTTGGTGTAAAAATATTGAAAAATAAAAAAGTTATGAAGAAAGTCTCGTTACTTTTGGGTCCCCCCTTGTATACTATCTTTTGACTTTCACAAAGAATTGAAGTGTATCAACGATGTTTGTTATCAAGACCTAACAAAGAGGTTAAAAAACAAACATCGCAAATTAAGGCATTTGGTTACGATTGAGGAAACGCAATTATAAAAGGATAACCATTTTTTTTGGCATTTTTAGGTTTGTATTATTTTCTTCTCGTTAGTGATGCTTTATTACGCCTCATTATTCTATTTAAGTCATATTTGCATTTCGTACAATCATTAAACGTGAATTATCATAAAATACAAATGAGCCTGTTGCGAAAAGCATTTTGAAATAACAGGTATTAGGAAGATTTCTGATATAAGGTAATTATTACAAGAGTGCACGGAGCGGTTGAACGCTACGAAATCTGCAACGGTAAAGCTAAAGAGAATGTGTAATGTTGATCGCAGAGTTAAATGAGACGAAAAGACGAATTCTACAATGTGGAGTAGAGTGAAAATTCATTTCAATTCAGAAACTCTCAGAAATGCATACGTTTTGAAAACCGTCTTTTTACTCTGCTGAGAATCGTAACTTTTTTCTTTCAGCCATTTATTTTTTAATAAATGAAAAGAAAATACTTTGTTTTAAGTCACTTTATTTTTATTTTTCTTCTACCGGTTTCGGTACCTCCGTACCATCATCAGGATTGTTACAAAAATTATGTCTAAAAATATATAAGTACACATAGTCTTGTGAAAGAAAGGGACAGTATACTAGAGTGGGACAGAGCGTCAGTTGTTGGAGGGAGGAGGGGAATGGGGGATAAGTGAAGACACGGGGAACATATTTAAAATTGGACTGAAGGTTAAATTTAGTTGATTATTGATGATAAATTTAACCTTCAGTAAATTTTTAAGTATGTTCCCTGTGTCTTCACTTATCCCCCATTCCCCTGCTCTCTCCAAAAACTGACGCTCTGTCCCACTCTAGTATACTGTCCCTTTCTATCACAAGATTATGTATATGTATGTGTACTTATGTATTTTTAGACATAATTTTTGTAACAATCCTGATGATGGTACGGAGGTACCGAAACCGGTAGACGAAAAATAAAAATAAAGTGACTTAAAACAAAGTATTTTCTTTTCATTTATTTAAAATGTCAAGTCACAATGTGTTTGCTTCTTTTGAAAAATTAAAATTTATTTATTTGTATTATACGCCCATACGGGCTTTTACAAACATATGATATGTGCATATAATAATATTGTGGAACATTACCAAGTCAATAAGTAAAAACATGCGTAGACATTCAACAAGCTCAGCTACAGAATGCTTTTAAAATAAAAAAAGTCTTAAAGGGTCTAAACGTAAGACGAAAATATTCCTATTTGCAAAGGGAAATACACGAAATGTCCTGAATATAAAAATGAATTATAGAACGAGAAGATGAACATAATTACTCGGGTAACAAACCAACCAATTACAGACACATTTAGAATAAACATGTAAATAATACCTATTTAAAAATGAATCAGTCGATCAATATTTTTAAAGTGTCAGGCAAAAACTGGGTAATTCACCTACTTCTTGTGATAATATTGTACACTTCCCTTGTAATAAGTCAGTTAGACTACGGTAGTATACTTTTTACAACTCTGCTGAAAGCAATCTTGAAAAATTAGGAAGAACACAATCACGTGTTTTATGTGGAGGTTTCCTGAACTCAATACCAACGCATGTTTTACGAAGTGAAAATAGCTCCCTTTGCATATATGAATTTGGAAACTAGCTGGAAGATTTTGACTTGAGTTGTATCAATTGAAAATAAGAGATTTTAAAATTTTGTACGAAGACAATTAATTGCTAACAAATAAAAATAGATATCTAGATATTATGTACTCCGTCGAACCTGGGAGCAATTAATTTGGAATGTATTTCAGTTGAAATTGGCGATTTAAATTACCCCAAAAGACAACTCTTAACGAGTGAAATTAGGAATATCTTAAGTGATATGCTAATTAAGAAATATTGAGGATTTAATCAAATCTACACCCATGTATCAAAAAATCCGGATTAAGTTGGAGCAGCCCTCATTTCAATGCACAACAACTTTTCTCATCAAATAAAGCTGAATAAAAATTGCACAATTATGAATGCAGAATTGATAGCGATCGGTGGAGTTCGCAATTAAAAATAAGTGGAATCAAATTCAAATATTCTGATAGTGCGCTTCAACATATCATAAGATGTTCGAAGGGAGTTAGTTGCCTGAAGGAAAATAACCTACAGCATTGTAGAACAAATAATGCGGCTACAGTAGAAAGGTGTATTCATATGTTTAGAATGGATTCCATCTTACGTAGGAATACGTGAGAACGAAGAGACGGATTTGTAGGCAAACGAAGTATGTATGAATGGAAACATGTATGACTGGACGCCAGATGCTGAAGATTATTGCCAAAAAATACATTTGAATGTAATATTATGTGGAATAATTATTTTGAGACATGGTCTACCAATACGGCAGTATAGTATAATAGTAATAATAAAATAACAAAGCATTTTTATAGTGCAATTTTGTGACGTTTTACTTGGAGTGCGCTTAACTATAACAAAATTTAAAATAATCCTACATTGCTCCTTAGAGTCCTTACAAAGTGTTGATAAGTAATTTTAAATAAGAATATACAGTATACAAGGCAATAACAAGGGAACAAAATGAACAATAATAGTGCTTTTATAGCACAGGACAAAACAAGAACATTAAAACTAAAATATAGTATAAAATAGGTGCAGAAATAAGAATCATTCCGAGTGGACATTAAAAACATAAAACTACAATAAGGAGGAAACCGAAACCAAACAATTACCAGAGACTTTAAAACATGTCATTAGAATATATTGAGAAGAGTGTTAAGATGAATGTTATGATTTTTTAAATAATTTTGTTTTTAAAGCCCGTTTAAATTTAGTCTAATTCTGAATATTGGTAACAGCTGAGGGAAGTTTATTCCAAATGAGCGGGCCAGATACACGAAAAGAGGGATCATAGTAAACGGCTCGATTTGACCTAGAAAGTTCGATTAAACGATTAGTAACATCTAGATCTGCTGACCTCAGAGTAAGCTGTCTATCGCTTAAGTTTTGTCGGACACATAGTTCCGATATGTAGGCTGGCGATATATAAAGCCAAACAATTTTAATCCTTTATATTGTATTGGTGTGTGAAAGAAAAGTAAAGGACAAAGACAAATAAATCGTATTATCAATCCAACAAGCTTACGCGGGTGGAGTTTATAGGTTATTTAACGTATGTAAATGAAACGTTGATATTTGAAGAATGTAGGTTTATTGTTCACCATAATATACGCGTAAGTAAAATAAAAGGTTTTTAAAACACACGACGCTGACGGGTTGATTTTCAAACACAGAATGTCGTTGAAAAAACTGCAATGTCATGTTGTAAGCATATGACTTGCGCAGCAAAGTCTGCGCAGGTGTTGTCAGCCGTTAGAGTTTGCCAGTATTAAAAATCATGGATCATAGTTCCTACAAAGCGAATGATGAAGAATCCACAACGAAAACATCAATAATGACTTAAACAGTTTTGGAACATTCATTCATAAACTTGTGAGATCACCTCTGATAGTAAAAAATAATCGATCCTTCGAAGTATATTGGTTTCTTAGAACGATATTCAGCTATATCTATGTAATTACTGGAAGGAAAGGAGTCTAGATCTTTGATATTTTAGTACTGGGTAACCAGAAAGTTCACACACATACCCAATCCTTCAAGAAGGAGCAATGTGCTCTACATCTGTATAATATATAATAAAGGACGGAATCGCTTTAAGTGCAATTTGCACCAACGTTTTTTGGTGATTACCTAAAAGACCGTAATTTGATATCGAAAACTGAAACGGAAACCGCGAGCTGTGAGCTAACTTCGCAAGGAGCCGAACGTGTTATTTATGATCTTGCTGCTATAATCAATATTTACTATAATAGCTGCTTATGCGCCGGTAAAAACGGGGTTGAAGCGCGAAAGCAACCTAGCATAAGATATATCAGAATATTAAATGGTAATCGACTTATAAAAAAATGGAGTGTATTAATATTATGACCACACGACGGCCTCTATGGCCGAGGGGTAAGGCTCTCGACTACTAATCCGGAGATCGCAGGTTCAAATTCCGGCGTGCGCGAGTAAATTTTGATTTAATTAATTTGTGTTATTTTACCATTTATTCATTAAAAAAAATAATGTTTGCGCACGTTCCAAAGCGGTAGATACTTTCAGTATTGCCCTGGTGTAAGACCACCATTAAGAATTGAAACATTGCTTGAAATAGAATATATCTAGAAATAAATGTAAATAGAATATATTCATATCTGAATATCAAGGTACTTTCCCACTTTCTCTTCCCAGCATACTTCCCCTCCCCACTATCTCAATCTCACAACATACCCCAAATGGGGATTCCATAGTCGAAATAGTGCAGCTATAACTCGTGCGGTATTCACAAAAAAACACGAGAGTCCTAACTGACTGAAGCCACTGAAAATATGGCACTTCAGAAAGGTTTGAAGAGAGAAATTTTTTGAGAAAATGCATATTAGTAGACGTGTAATTGGTAAGATTCCTGCCTATCTGTTTGACAGACTCATGCACTCATGCACACAGTACACGCCAAAGAGACCATTAAATTTATTCTTATTATTAAACAAACCTTTTCACACATCTTATATTTATTATTAACGCAGACCAGTGAAAAATCACAATAAGAGGTTATTACCAAAGAATACCGGAAATAAGTCCTTTTAAAATCAAATTCCACACGTATTGACTCTTTTTTACAAAAAAACATACATTGATTTTGAAAGATTGTTATTTTATCTGGTACAGTTTTAAAATTTTGAAAAACTAAGTGTATTTTTAATATACTAAGGTTATACTATTATTATACTGTTGGTCGTTGGCAGATTTTTTCAATTTTCAAACGATAGTTTCTATTAAACATCACAAATTTCAAATCATACAACAAAATACATCAATACATAATCTAGTCAACACAGTTTTCAGAATTTTAATTTTAGTTAAATTAAAATCATTAAAAAATTAATCTGAGAACATGTTTTGTGACAAAAATACCTCAGTTTTTCTATTTATTTAAGGTCTTACAAACTAAAATATTAAAAAAAAAATTTACACACTTATTTTGTTTAGACATTATTGAAAAAATTATAAATACTTATGATCAAAAAATACTTACAAGAAATACACGATATTTAATAGTTTATCATCGTGCGTTTTGAGCATTTTTATTGATTACTTGAATGCAGGTATATATTAAAGCACGTTTTGAATGAAATAAATCGATTTTAAATTTTAAATTTAAAAAATTTGATTCGGGGAATAATCGATCTTTCTCATTGAAATATCCCTGTACAGTTGCAAGCATTTTTAAACCTTTATTCTCAGCCGCTGGTCAATGGCTCTTAAATATTAATTAATTATGAATTATTTATTTAATTATTCCAAATCCTACAACTAAATATTATTATATCATTTGTGGCGTCATTTTTGATTAAATGAAACAAATAACTTTATGTACACCACCATATATTCACAATTTTCGACATGTTTCGAAACCGATGGTTTCTTCGTCAGTTTTTTCATGTTCTTATTATCATGACGAAGAAACACTCGGTTTTTCATCTTCTTATTATCCTAACGAAGAAACCATCGGTTTGTCTCATCATTGCCTTTCAAAAACAAATATGTATTGTCAATTTTCTTTAGAACATAATTATATTTTTTGTTAAGAAATTTACTTTTCAAATGAAAACCGTTAATAAGCCTGTCAATCTGCCAAAAAAATTTAATAAAAGAAATTAACATTTCAAATATTGATTCGGAACAAAATCTGCAATATTTGTTTTTGAAGGTAGGGCGATCCCGAGGAAAATATTCTGAAAGTACGCAAATCCTAAAATTATAAAATCTCTTGAATTTTCACGGGACTGCACTAGTTTAAAAAACGTACTACTTCAGAAAAGGCGACTTAAACCAAACATATAATGCGTCCTTCTGAGATTTCATCACAAAACGGCGCTCTATAATATTTTCCTTTTCTCGTTTGTGAAGCTGCAGAATCGTGGGTACCCACAAGGTTCGAAGCAGGTACCTCTCTTACCTGGACCACAGAGCAGAGAGTAAGTAGAGGGGAGCAATGAAGCGATTGATTATTAGTGGGAGGGGTGAGGGCGGGTTGGAGGCTATCGCGGTCACGTCATAAATCAAAATGGCGGACTCCCCGGGCGGATGGGGAGGGCGGGGTTGGCCGGGTACCCGGTACTGCCGGTGCTTGCTGGGTAAAGGGGAAGTGGGGATTGATGCGGGAAAAATAAACGCCGTTTGTTGAAAAATATATGAAACATTGTAAAAATCGAATTATATTGGAATATCCGGTAATCACCGAAATTCTATAAAAAAATGACAAAAATATTTTTTTGAAAAACTTACATATAACTACAGAAAAGTTCGGATAAAATGAAGGTGTTTAGGTTAATGTTTATTTTTACAGATCTTGGATTCGAAAGTGATGGAGTCTTTGAAATTTCGAACAGAATCTTTCATAGAATCTAAAAAATCATCAAATTTAAAAGATAGCATTTCTAAAGTTCTATTTAAGTTCTGTTACTACCCAAGTACTGTAAAACACCTGAACGATGATGAACCTATGATTAAATAACAACAGAACTTCTATTAAACTTTCACAGAGCCTGAACATTAATTTCGTAATGTGATGAGTTGTTCATAATCCACGATTCTGAACTGAATCCAAATAACATTCCTTACCAAATAATGTTTTATTCGCAAATCAGTTTTTAGGTCAGCGAAAGATTCCGACATTCAAATCCAGGTCGCGGCAATAACCTCATAATTTAGTTGTTTTTCCTTGTTTTGTTTCATAGTTTTATTTTGTTTTATAATTTACATCTAACTATCGGGCAACTCAAAACGACAAACTTTAAACTTGGTTTTTTAGCAATCTCTCTTGTCGCATACATTTTTTAAAAAGTTTTTGACAAATTCCTTAGTTGGAGGGAAATAGATAGTACGACCTTACTCAGTGTGGATGAATGTACCTGCAGTGGTAAGCTTTGCAGAAATGCATCAAGAAATAATAACATTAAGATACAATCTCTTCATTTCACTTAATGAAGAGATTGGATCTCGCAAATTGGAAGAGGAAGATAAATTAATTCTAGCAAGTTGATGGTTCTAGCAAGTGAATTTATAATTTAATTTCATTAGCTCACCCACACGCGTTGGGTTTAACTTAAACGGATTTTCTCGCGGCTCATTTATTACAAGGATTCTGGCGACCGCGGCCAAGTCGTGCCTGGGAGAGGTTGCGGAGATCATGAAGGTACGGAGCTGATGAAGGGAGGTATGGAGATGGTGAAGGGAGTAGGGAGATTGCATCCGTCAATTTTCTGCCCGCGCCGCTGCGGGCTAAGAGTTCGGCCTAACATGTAATAAAGGTAATTTATAATGGCTGAAAAATTTATGTTGTTTTAATGGATCACGAGAACGGTAGTACCCGCGAAACTACAGCGTGGTCATAGTGGTTCGAACACAGACATAACAATAATGTAAAAATCTGATCTGCTTCTGAATTTTGTAATTGTTCTAATTGAAAAGAAAGCTTTACGTTTTTTACAGCGTTTTAGAGTACTAACCGTTTGGCTTGGATTTGGCCACCTCTACTGTGTCCGGTTCCAGACATATGTCCCTAATACTCGGGGCTATCCATACATTACGCATTGAGTTCATCTCTTCCCAGCTCGGGGTCGCTTCCACTTGGTGTAGCGTTCAGGAACTAGATTGGGATTCAGTCTTCAATCCATCCTCAGTGCTACACACTGATGGTTGTAAATAAATACGACACTGGTTCGTTATACGAGAACGTTGTTTATTGAATACAAATGGTTACAAAGTAAACGTCCAGCCTAGCTGGCGGTAAGATTATTAATGGAAGTCCGGAGCAGCGCTCGCTAACGCGCTGCCTTGAAATGACCCACTTCGGGTCGCAACTCCGTCAACGTTCGGGACGTTGCTCGGCGGTAGAGCCCGCCCATATATCATAGAGTAAGAGGCAGTGTTGCAAACACCACACTTGGTCACCTCATTGATTATATTTTTCAGCATCTTGTCTTCCGCATAATCAGCACATTGCAGTGTTTGGAACCTACAAAATCTTTCGGAAGTTTGATGTATGAAAGTTTATTCTAGCGTTTATCCAAAAATTGTAAAATTATTAGAATTATTTTGGGACTGCCATTTGAGGTATGAATAAAAACTTGATTAGTGGAAGGTGGTTACATACAAAAAAATAATTATTTTAAACACCTTTCTTGGTGTTCGAGATCAATAAAATGATGCCTACAAATGTAAATCTACCCATTTCTCGAGTGATTGAGCAATGTTAGAGATCCTAGTGGAAATAAGTATCTTTCTTGGCGAGACATTTAATCAAATCCTACGCTTTTAGAATCAACAGATATCTGAATTGCAAGTATGCATTACTCCTGCCAAAATGCAGTTAATCTTGTAATCTTGTGGCGGTACTGCATGCAAATAACCGGGAAATCCACACGATTGTTTTTGCATGCACATCAAGTATGTAGGTTTACAGGAATTCTATCATTCGTTCTTGTCAAATGATTGATACCGGATCAATTAATTAGAATGGCAAGCGTTTAACGATACTCTTTGCATAAGTGATTGCGCACATTAAATCAAATGGCTCAATGTACCTATTCTTGGCTCACAATGCAGTGTCGTGGGTTAAGTTGATTGAAAGATGTTGGACTTTGTATGGCAATATAATTGAGGAAAATCGTAAATCAAATGAATACTTTATTTATTTATTTTCGATGTATGATGTATGCATCTTTGAAACTGTGAAATACGACAAAAGACATTGCTTTAGAGTTCGTATCGACCGACGGGTGGTTTGATACTTGATTCTTTAGAGAGAGATAATATTTTGGGAGCAAAAAAATGTTCATATTCGAGAGGGGTTTAGGATCGAACACCTGCAACTCTTTATAGAAAATTTCCGGGTAGCTTGGACAAGATAAAAAGTAAAGAAAATAAGAGAGTAAGGAACACACCGGTTATTCCATAGCGCCGCTTAGCGAATCATTTATTGCATAACCAACACCCCTGCCATGAGTTACCCAAGTGGTTCGCTACGTTTTGTGACTTAACAGGAGTGCCTGGGTTTGTCCACCTACTGCATGGCGGACTGGATCAAGAGAGACTGGTTAAAGGAGTCCTTTTGACTGCACCGCAGTGGGAGGAATGGATTCATTCGATGGCCGCCCGTGGTCGAGTGGCAATACTCTTGACTCCAAATCGGAATGTCGCGGGTTCGAACCCGGCGTGCGCAAATAAATTTTATTTGATTAATTTGTGTTATTTCACAATTAATTACGTTCCACATGGAGAAAAATATTGTATTTAAAATACGATCATTTTATTCGTGAAAACGGTTAAAAACTGGACTGAAGTTCTTACGAACAAATTAAAAGGGTTTAAATGTTTATTCTTACATTTTCCCGCCAATAAACGTTGAAACACTGTTAATTTGTTCGTAAGAACTTCAGTCCCGTTTTTAACCATTTTTACCAATAAAATGATCGTATTTAAGAATAATATTTTTCTCCTACTCTTAGTATCGCTCTGGTGTAAGACCACCATTCAGAATTGAAACGTTGCTTAATAATTGCTTTAGCCGTGTTTAGTGACTAGATCTATAGTCTATATATATATCTAGCCATGTACTTCCCCACCTTCCTCATACCTATCTCCTTCCCTTACCCACTTAAATTCAGCCTCACAACATACCCCAATTGGTGATGACATAGTCTCACTGGCTCCAGACGGGAGCAGTTGGGACTCTGGTGAGGTATTCTCTATAAAGAAATTCGTCCGTCACTAATGGACCCACTGACCTTAGATTCCTATCTCAACTTTTTCTCCTCCTTTTCCCTAAAATGATCCTCCTCACTGCATTCTAGACATAGGCTCCGAGGGGAATTGTTTTCCTCGGGGCCTCCTGTGTGCAGCTAATGTAATGTATGTATACGTAATTTACGATTTCGAACAACAATTCAAAGACGTTGGCTATTCAAATATAAAATTCACATCGGAAAGTACTAATTTTATGCGCAAGTCAGGAAAATTAATACATTTGATTGAAAACCTTTTGACGATTATTTAATAAAACATATTTTTATGAACCCTGTGCCTGCTTTCAGAGGTGCGCAATCATATATCGATGTTTTTTTATGGATTGTTATCTCATGTCAAAATTAAATAATGCCTGGTAGTGCGGTTAGATCGACGAGAGCTATAAATCATAGTTCGATGAATAGCCCAAAGTCAAGTGTAGTAATTCGTAGCCGTTTAAAATACTATTTATTCAAATCTTGATTACTCTTACAGAGCTATTATCCAGTTTGTAAGATAAATTAGAGTAGATCCTATTAACAAGCCTTATTTATCAAAACAGAACGTATAGATCACGGAAATTTAAAATGCTGTAAAGGACAAAATGTTAATTGTTCAGAAGAGCGAAAAGAATGTTTTAAATTTTTTCAATACATCTTATCTCCTGTTTTTGTGGAGCTATGACCTATGAATTTTTAATATAAAATTACGTTGTGCAGATCTTTCAGAATACTTAGCATTTTTGTAAATTTATTTATAAATTTACTTTTAATTTGATATTTCATTCATATTTAGTTAGAAAATATATCCTCAAAATATACGTCGTAAAAGTGGCACTTAATTTCCGAGAAAGAGAAAAAAAAAATCGGAGAAAAATGATATATTTAACATATTTTTGGATTTATTGTACTTGACAGCATTTCTAACTTCCGCTATCGGTATGGTTTTATTAATTGTTTTTTATTTAGTAGATAAAACATTTGTACCAATTTAGGAAAGTCCCACAAAGCTGTCACATGGCAGCTTGTGGGACATTTTAAATCATCACCACACACACAGTAAAATAAATTCCTTCAGCGCCTATATCATATTTGTGGATGCTGTGTGGAGGGTCTTTTAAGGAAAGGAAGAAAACAGGGCGTTAAAAATATATTCTATGACCTTTGCCAGAACATAAAATAGTATAAGTGTAATTTATAAAAACATTATAGAGCCTCTTTTGATAAGCAGTGGGGGAACACCTAAATGCCTCTTTTCTCAATGCTTTCAATTACAAACCCCGATGTCATTAATAAATAGGATTACTAAGTCTTTATGACCAGCGCGATCAAACAAAACGTAGTTAAAGTTTCACAAAAAATCGTCATAAAATAATTAATATGTAGTTTAAAAAATCCAACCTGCTCGACAAACGTAGAAGATAAATTTATAAAAGTTTCTATTTTTAAGACGTGTAAAGAAAAAATTCTTAAAGAAAATAAGGAAAATTTCAAACTTACGTGAAATGTAATCCAATTTATAAAAACTGATTTTAAAGCAACACAAAAGCAAAAAAAAGTATTGGCCCAGCCGTAAAAAATACAATAATCTCCCTACCAACTTGCGTACATTATTGGCCAATCAGAACAAATAAATAAAATTAAACATAAAAAACTTACGTATGTAAATATTTTACAAACATGTGTCAAAGAAAAATAAATATTATGTACCAACCTACGTAATAATCGTGGCTCCCTTATCAGGCACAAGAGCTCATTTTTCTGATGAGGAATTTATTATATGTGACCATAAATATAATGTTTTGTAAAATATATGACTAGATTTTGGAGGCTTTACCTGGACTCCGTGGTTTTCAAAAATGACAATCACTCTGAAATGACAGAGTTGCGAACTCGACTTTAAAATTAAATGCAGACGTCATCCGAAAAGGAGCTTAAAAGAGCTTAAATCTTTTTTTTTATAGCGTTGGGTCCGAAAATTTACCGAAAACCTAAACTCACCTAAAAAATAACTCTTAAATTGTCACTTTCCGATGATGTGTTTTGTATGAAAATAGAGCTAGATTATCTAAAAAACAAGCTAAGAAGCTAAAACTTAGCTTGGAGTTGACTAAGAGTTAAGAGCTAAATCTAGCACTAAAAGAGCAGAGTCAGCAATTGCATATGAACTTTTTTTAATGCAACACCTAGGTAATTTTTGCCCCTTCGATCACATGAACACATGTTTTGAATCGTTTGCTGAAAGTTCGTTAGTGATTTTTTCCCACCCCTGTCCGTGAACATTATCGACAGCGTTGTATGAATTACATTAAATTGGTGGCCATTTTTCGGGTCGGTTGGACGCCGCCTCATCAAGTCATGATGGATCATGAACCCTCGTGGCTAAATAGATTAAGTGCGCAGGACTGTATGCAAATTATCAGATATCGAATGCCACGCCATGTCATAACGATGCCACGGCATTGCCACGGCGCTAGCGCCACGTCTTGGTAGAGATCTGCGCCTGGTTGCGCGATGGATTATTGAATGTCGAACAAGTGACGAGTGACAGATTGATGTTTTACAGTATCTTCAGACCATGAAACCCATTATGTGCGATGTTTTTAACCTGTCATTGGCCATACGTACTCCGGTGTACTATCGATTTTGGAAGCGATTTTGTCACTTATGTATAAAGAAATTGTATGAAGAACAAGGTCAGAATCGCTTGGGCCATTCTCGTTCTTGACGTAACGAAATACTGGATAGCGTTTAGCCTCTCCGAAAATTTCAAATTAATTCACGATGACGCGCCGGGCATCAAAGATGGCGGACAAAATGGCTGCCGCTTGATAATATGAACGGAGTCGTATTCGAAGTTTATATTTTTTCATTGTTTTTGATATAAATCCATTATGGAAAGCATAGATTTGATTGATTATTAGGAAGATCGTTTTATCTACATTATTTTGATGTAATTTTTGTATTATATCACAAAGAAATGTTTAAAAATTGAGTTCGTAAGAAAGGTGCGAACTGACAAATATTTTATGTCGTATTGAAAAAAAATATTTTTCCTTGCTGGCTTTCAACGGGTTAAAATAAGTTAAAAAAGTTATTATGTATGCATGATAGATTTTCTTCTGCAGGATTGTTAGTACATAGCTTTTCTAGAGGGTTAAGCCAATTGTAAACGTAAAATGACTAGCTTTAATATACTTTTTTTGGCATCTCAAAAGGTCGACATTTTTTTTGTCGAAATATTATATTTTCCATTATAACCATTTGCCGTTAAAAATTGTAAATCAACTTACTTTTGTTTTCTTTTTAGATGAAAACTTCAAAAAAGGTTCACTGTTCAATATTTCAATAATAAGAATAGGAAGTTAAAAAATACCTGGTTATTCTGAAATAGTTACTAAATATAATCGTGCAAGGGAAAAAGTATAACCCTGAAACAAGAATTCAGAGGCCGCGGGTTCAAATCTCGGCTTGCGCAAATTAAATTAGAAGCTATAATTCCCTCACCAAATACAAGATCCTCGACTATTTATGGTGAGGAAAGGCAATTTTTGTTTTCCTTTATAATACTATACATGTAAAAATGGTGTATTTATTGTTAAAAACATACAAATATTAAATAAATAAAAAATAAAAATTATGTTGCTATTTGGTTGTTGTATTAATTTATTAATAACACGTATATACTACCTAGGTATATTTACGGCACGTGAAGTGGAACATATTCTCGGTATCTCTCTGGTGAAAGATAACCATTCAGAATCGAAATGTTGTTTAAAATGTCTTTAGCCGTGTTTGGTGAGCAGATCTAAATAGCCAGGTACTTTCCAACCCTTCTCCGATTTCTTACACTTTCTCCTATATTCCAATTTCACAACATACCCCAATAATTGTGGATGCCATAGTCTCACTTGCTTAGACGGTTATATGCAGTTAGGAGTCTTGTACGATATTTACTTTAAAAAATTGTCAAACACACGGAAAAAAATGTTATTATAAAATACGATCATTTTATTCGTAAAAATGGGACTGAAGTTCTTACGAACAAATTAACAGGGTTTCAATGATTATTGGCGGGAACATGTAAGAATAATTTGTTGGTATACGTAATTTCGTACATATACCAAAAAATTATTCTTACATTTTCCCGCCAATAAACATTGAAACACTGTTAATTTGTTCGTAAGAACTTCAGTCCCGTTTTTAATTGTTTTTACGAATAAAATGATCGTATTTTAGAATAACATTTTTCTCCGTGCATGTTGATAAAGTCGTAGCTCATTGTCTAGTTCTACACCTATACTTAACATGTTAACATTGAACATAATAATGTAGGTGTGGATGTTTGCAATTGCAACGTCAAAAAGACCAAGAACCTTTACAAGGCGTTGCATCTCATGTTCTGTTAAGTACGTACAAGGAAATAAATTTGTTTCAGAAAACTCCATGTCCGCTGTTCAAGGAGATGCATACAAACATCGCTCAACGACTTGTTAATTGATTTGTGTTTTCAGGCTTTACAGCTAACGCCGCCTTCGGAATATGCCCCCGGATGGCCCAAGGCGACGACACAATCAAGACATCAAATGACTCGGAAGTATTGCATTAATTTGTGATATGCACGAGGGGCGTACTGGTAATTACTCCCAACAATGCGTTTACATCCCTTCGTGCGGACTTAATATCATAAGAGCCAGCCATAAACCAATTTGGTCAATTTCCATGTATATTATTTATATACACGTATGATTGAAAATAGCCAATACAGGTGAAACGGTGCTGCGTTAGGTGTGTTTTGTACATGTTACTAGGTAGTTACTTGGTGGGTACTTGTTTTACCTGTGGTTTTAGATAACGTGGCTAAAAATATTTTTTTTAATATTTTTTTTTTATTAAAAAAGATACATAAATTACAAATACATTTTATACACTAATTAATTATATAATATATATGTTTGATGTACCCCCATAAAAAAGCAGGGCTTGTGTGTATGGGGGAGGGGGGGAGGGGTGTTATTATATAGTTTTTATTTGTTATGATTTAGTTCAGGTTTTGAGTGTGCTTTTTAAGGTGAGTTTTAAATTCTTTTATATTGGTATTCATGTTTTTAATATTTTCTGGTAATGAATTAAAGAATTTTACTCCGAGATATTTATGATTTAACTGCCCTATTGTTTTTTTACATTTCGGAGTATGAAGTATTGATGTTTGTCTAAGGTTTTTGTTATTTTTAAAGGGTGCAGTTTTATTTTTAATATTATCTTTATATATATAATTATTGAACAGGGAATAAGATGGCAATGTCAAAAGAAAGACCGAAAAGAGGAACAGAGAAAGACATTTAATAAGTTGGCCTGACGATATATATATAATCCATAAAACCACGGTACGCACATACATAATGCTTTGAGAAAAACTTTGAGGACTTAATCGTACGTCCAATAATGGGCTGACTGGGTTTTGGAGATTGTAGACGGCCATAAAGCAGTTTAAATGACAATGAATCGTGCACCAACTGGCAGCGCTAATATATTTACGTACGAAAGAAAAAAACATGAATACATTTTAGCACTACAGCGGAAACAGAATCCTCATTTAAGTTTTTCATTACAACACGGAGGCTAACAACTTACTCCATCAATTATAATTTATATTATCTAAATTATAAGTTTCTTGTAGCGGAATGCAATGAAACCCAACAATAATTTAAAATTATCTGCGAAATACGAATGCAACAAGTACCTACCATTGGCAATATATTATTTATGGCTTCATAATTTAAGAGGCGGGTGCCTACGCGCCCGGGTAATATCGAATTCTCCGCTTACTGGCAACCCCATCCATCGTCACGTGACTCCAGCTGACTCTCCCACAGCTGCCGAGTGCCGTGGCATTATAACTGGCAACTTCATTGCATCTGGCATCTTTACACTGTAACTGGCAACTTGACATTGTTTATCATTGGAACATTTAAAATATTTTCAGTTGCGTACGGTCCTTCCAATAGCGAATTTGTCATTAGTTATCGGCAGAATCGCCAAGGCATCCGGTAATTTGAGAGGCGCCAAAAAAGGATACATTTTAAGTGGCTGTTTAAATACATACTTCATTGCGCCAAGGAATGGGCGGAAATAATTGAATACATTGAATTAAATTCTTTGGTTTTTCCGACATTTCGGATAGGACCCAAACATGAACATTTTTTGGAAGAAAGACCTGTGCATTAATGCAAAACTTTTTTTAGCATTTAAGTACATCCATGGTTAGATATTATTATATACCTACGTGCTTTATCTTCGTACTTTTTAGCATTGTACAAAATACCGACTACCACCACATGGTCATGTGACTATGGTGGTCGCAAAACTCAAAACACCTGTAATTAACTCTATAATGTACCAAATCATGAATTAAAAAAATGATATGTATCTAAATGTAAATAACATTTTTACTTGTTTTTACTAGCGCAGACCCATGAAAAATCCTGGGATATTATAATTGTGTGGTTTAGGAAGCTAAAAGTGTTTATAAAATATTTTCCTCAGGATCACTGCTTACCAAAAAAATTATTACAAATCATAATAATAATAGGATCAAATTTTCTAAATCATTATTGAGATTAGTTCTGTCAAAGATTTAAAAAAAGAAATACTTATTTCAAATATAAATCGTACCTAAATAATAATAAATAATAAGTAGCTTATTCCAAACTCCTGTAATATTGAAAAATCTATTTCTGAAAAAATAAGAAATTATACAGATTTAGGATGAGATTAAAAGAATTTGGCATTTTCAGACTATAAAAATATTACCATTTGTTATTTCGGTTACGGACATTATACCTAGCTCTCTCATTCAAAATTTAGGCTTATTAGATTTGTTAAAGAAATTATGTTGACGTATTGTTCTTGTCTTGAATTTATTAAACTTAAATAGTACAATTGCATAGCACGGTTTGACTAGATGATTATTTTGGAAAAGTGTGTGAAAGGGTTTAGTTTTTCCCATGGAGAAGATTTTATCCGGACATAAAGTCGTAAAACATGAACTTCGTAATCAAGCATCGAGTGTTTATCATTACTTAGAACACGCCAAAGTTGTAAACACAATTCCACCAAAAATATATAAAAAAAATTCAAATTGATTTTCACAAATTGAATTCGATAGCAATAAATAAAAAAGAACTTACCTAAAGCAAGTAACGAAATTACTTACATATTTATGTTCATAGTCAGCTTAAACATGAAACCTTCCGTTCATATTGAAAGTAAAGTAAATCTCACCGTTTTTTCATACTTAAGGGTCATAAAAGAAAATGGTGTCCGTCGGACAAGCCACAGGATCTGTTTAAACAGCCATCAACAACGATATTTACAGAACTGGTCCGTTCCACTGGGCATGTTTTATAAATGGAATATAAAAGACCACCATAGAAGATTCTTTATAACAAGCCTGCAGGACAAAGGCGTCTAAGATATGAACTAATTGGTTGGATGATGTAAGGGTCAACAGGAGTGATACATGACGATCTGAAATGAAACCGATGTCGCAAATCATATTTATACACTGTAACCCGAAAATGTGTAGGTGTAGTAGATGTATATTCGATTTTATTTATTTTTTCTCAAAAGTTTTTTTTCTTCTTTTTGGGTTTAGATTATTACCAACACAAATAAAATAATATAAAGTAAATAAATATCTTTACATTTTGATATTACGTACAAAATAATGAAAATTGATCTCATAATTAGTTTCTTAGGACAGGCACAGCCTAGTTGGAAACTAATACTGAATGGGCCATAATGTATTCACGCATATATTGTACTTGTCATATTAATAGTATAATCATTGTGCGTATATCCAATTGAATATCCGTATACATTATATGGCTTAAAACGGTAACTATGTAATTTTCTACTTAAAATGTACATTCAAAATCGACCCATCTCGACCCATCACCGTGCACTGCAGTGGCAGAGATGGATTCATACACGGAGAAAAATGTTATTCTAAAATACGATCATTTTATTCGTAAAAACAAGTAAAAACACGACTGAAGTTCTTACGAACAAATTAACAGGGTTTCTATGTTTATTGGCGGGAACATGTAAGAATCATTTGTTGGTATACGTAATTTCCTACGAACAAATTAACACGGTTTAATGTTTATAGGCGGGAACATGTAAGAATAATTTGTTGGTATACGTAATTTCGTATGTATACCAACAAATTATTCTTACATTTTCCCTCCAATAAACATTGAAATCCTATTAATTTGTTCGTAAGAACTTCATAAAATGATCGTATTATAGAATAACATTTTTTTCCGTGTACGTCCGTCACTCCTGGACACACCAGATTCCTACCAGACTCCTGGACGCACCAGATTCATAAGTCCGTCACTCTTGGATATCCCAGATTCCTACCTACCCCTTTACCCTTTCCTCTCCTTCCCTTTCCTAAAAATACCCTCCACATTTCCTTTTTGGAGCCATTGTAAATTATGAATTATGTTAAAAAAAGAGTGCAAAAATATAGCCGGTTTCGGAACGTGAACACAGTGTGGTTGGATATAAGCAACTAGAGAAAGAGAGAGGTAGACAAATGGTTAGAGGCGTTTCCCACAGGCAGCTGACCATAACCTCCAAGAATTACAGGGCCGACGATTGTAATTTTTAGATTAGCATTGGTTGCATAATTAATTAACTGCTTTACAAAGTTCCACCTTTTCGCAGAATATTTATACCGCCATTATTATTAATTCAATGTGTGGCGACAAAAAGGAGATGCACCCGGTGTATGGTACATTATCTATGTGGTTGTACGCACAATTCACATATTACCAATCCCACATTCCACGTCTAGACATGTTAAATTGCCCATCAATATGGAAACTGCATAATGAACCCGTAAAAGAAACAAATATATGCAACTCTCCTTAGTAAGTAATTAATTTGACAGCGGGAGTGTTGTAAATATTACAGAATTATGTGAATTCGAAATTAATTCCATTTGCCTGTCTGTGTAACATCTCAAAATCAACCAGCAATGACTATACAAGAAGAAATACTGTAGGTTCCAATGAGCATGATTGAAAACAGCATAATTATTTACTAGCTTCTCTCCGCGACTTCGTCCGCGCAGAATTAGTACCTTACTTCGAGTAGCCTATTCTTTTTTCCTAGGTCCCATCTATGTTTATATTAAAATTCTTAACCTATTTATTTAAAATATGTATAATTATTGATTCTTTTCAAAGTATTAGGCGAGTATTTCAAATATTTTCTAAAATAGAATTTTGATTTGACAATCATTGTTTTTGCAAAATGTCATTGTCAAATTTTGACATTTTCTATTAAAACAATGATTATTATTTAAAATATATTGAAATTAGCTATTTTTATAAATTACAGCCTTTATTATGTTATACTTATGTATGAGCTTTATTATTGTAAAGTTTCATTAAAATCCATTAAGTAGTTTTTGCGTGAAAGAGTAACAAACCCACATACATCCACACAAACATTTGCGTTTATAATATTAGTAAGATTTTATTGATAGACTGTGGGGGTATATCATAATCCTCAGGATAGCTTATCCATTACCCATAGGATATTATGTGAATACCGCACAAGAGTCCCATCTCTCAGGGATCAATTGTAATGAAATCTAAAAAAAAATATCTGCCACGTAAGCATATTGGTTACTTAGCCGTGTATGTGTGGTATGAGAAAACTCATAATATACATTTACATTATGTACCAAATGTAAAAGCCACATGGGCATAAAAAAGAATAAAAAAAAAATTAAAATAGAAATTTGGGAGTTAAGAGCGATTTACCAGCAGCTGAGAATAAAAGATTAAAAATGCTTGTAACTATACAGGGAGGTTACAATGAGAAAGATCGATTATTCCACGTATCAATTTTTTTAAATTAAAAATTTAATATCGATTTATTTCATTCAAAACTTGCTTTAATATATACCTACATTCAAGTAAGCAATAAAAATGCTCAAAAAGCACGACGATAAATTATTAAATATAGTATACTTTTATAAATATAGTATAGTTTTTTTTTTAATATAGTATGTATTTTTTGAATAACATCTAAACAAAATAAGTGTGTAAAAAAAGAATTTTTTTATTTTTTAGTTTTATTTTAAACTTTTTAACTTAATGAGGTAAACCTCAAATTATAATATTATCTTCATTAATTAAAATAAATATTTTAGTTTGTAAGACCTTAAATAAATAGAAAAACTAAGGTATTTTTGTCACAAAACACCTTCTCGGATTTGTTTTTTAATGATTTTTATTTAACTAAAATTAAAAATTTTAAAACTGTGTTATCTAGATTATGTATTGATTTATTTTGTTGTATGATTATATGATTTGAAATTTGTGGTGTTTAATAGAATCTATCGTTTGAAAATTTAAAAAATGTGCCAACGACCAACGGTATAACCTTAGTATATTAAAATACACTTAGTTTTTCACAATTTTAAAACAATTTTAAATAACAATCTTTCAAAATCAATTTATATTTTAATAGCCAGGTACTTCCCCACCACCCTCATTCCCCATCTCCTTCCCCTCTCCACTTACCTTCAGCCTTCATTTTATGAGGCGGGAATGGGTACCGCCGCCCCGGGAACCATTTATTGGATAACCAACACCTCTGCCATAGGTCACCCCAAGTGGTTCGCTACGTTTGGTGACTTAGCAGGGGTGCCCGGGTTCATGGGGTAAGGTATATCTAGGTCTTGGCGGGGGATGATCTAGACACACTGTACCCCAGATTCCTACCCAACCCTCATACCCTTTTCCTTCCCAGAACTTCCTCTCCTTCCTTTCCTTAAAAATACCCTCCACACAGCATCTCCAAAGATGACATAGGCCCTGAGGGAAATTATTTTCCTTAGGGCCTCCTGTGTGGACTAATGTAAAAAAAAAAGCCTCACAACATACCCCAATTGGGGATGCCATAGTCTCACTAGCTCCAGACGGGAGCAATTGAGTTTCTTGTGAGGTATTCATATTAAAAATAAAAAAACAGGAACACGTACTGTTTCAAGCGTACTTTAGCTAAAGTAATAATAGTTACTGTGGCCAGTCTAAAAAACAGAATATACCAGGAATCTGTTTGAAAAAACGCACCGCAATATTTTTTGTGCGGCTACACCACAAATTAAATTTGAAAACCAGAAGAACTGTCAAAACATTCGGCTGTATTTTGTTTCCGTTATTTATGATTCAAACGTTGTTACAAATTTAATTAATCCGACTAAAATTTATATATTAAAATAATAATTTCGGTGGAGTGTCTATGTGTCTATTTGAAATTCCGGTCCCTCTCAGTGACCTCTGTAACTGGGATTGCTTTGTTTTTCAAAATTTGAACTGATTGTGAAACGATTCAGATAAGCGATCCGACCTACCTTTTACCCATCTTCTTCCCCTCTTCATTACCTTCTGCCTAACAACATGCCAAAATTAAGAATACCATTCTCCCACTGACTCCAGCCTCCTACCGGTCGGGAGCAGTTGGGACACTAATGTGGTATTCATATAAAAAATGACTACGTAACAGAGCTGCAAAAAAGCATAATTAAACCGCCCTAGGCCTACGAACGTACGTGATACGTTCATGTTGATTGTACCATTCTGCGCTATCCCGTATCACGTACGCAATCACGTACGCGTTTTTTTTTATTGTACTTTTTAATAATTTTTTTTTTAATGTTTTAAAAACTTTTATTTTAATAAACCTATTGTAAATGCATATATTTTGACAAAATCTCATCAGGTGTGAGGATTTTGTGGAAATAACCCGAAGGTAGGGCGGTTAAACTAAGCCCTTACCATGTTGTATGCAACAAAAAGTTGACTACGATAAAGGTACATATTATGCATGATTTAAAATATTATACACAATGTTATGTCCTATGCTAAGCATAATTATTTACGATTGTTGTAACATTTTGATGAAGCATGATTCTACTTAATATGTGAAATAGGCCTTTAAAGCTGTTAAACTAAGAATAAGTACGATATTATTCCGAACAAGGCAACTATTAACGGCTTCATTTATCATTGCTTGTTATTAATAGTTTTTGTAAGACATACTATGTATTTTATGCATTTGTGTTCAAAATGAA
The DNA here is from genome assembly GCA_951813805.1 of Limnephilus auricula. Taxonomy (NCBI): domain Eukaryota; kingdom Metazoa; phylum Arthropoda; class Insecta; order Trichoptera; family Limnephilidae; genus Limnephilus; species Limnephilus auricula. The sequence continues at coordinate 6,879,507 of OX638396.1, forward strand.
CTTACGATATTTTGCAATAATTTAATTTAGCAGTTCTCATAAAATCAGACGATGTCGGAAAAACAGAATGCTAGTCCCATTACTAAGAGCGACATTTTTTAACGTAGTGCCAACCCACACAGATTCAGAGGAACGACTGCGCAGCCTTTTTCAAACAAAACATAAATTTGGATTTTAGGCCAAAATGCACAATCAAACGGAAAATTTGGATTTTAGGCCAAAATACACAATCAAACGGAAAATTTGGATTTTAGGCCAAAATACACAATCAAACGGAAAAGGCGTTGAATTAAAATTTTTCATGACTTTAGAGTCAAACTTTATAAAAAATTAGAGATAATTGTATAAAAAATATATTTTGATCTAATACAGGTTGTCAAGGTATGTACTTGACTTACTTAACCAGTGATTCCTGACATAATTTTGAGTAAAAAATTAAAGGAAATTTTGGTCTCCGGTAACTTTTACGATTTATTTTTTTGTCATGTTTTTTTCTTCAAAATCAAACAACAAAAAATATCTTCTACGTGTCATCACTGGTCGGTCAGCCGACCAGCCAACCCTTCAGCACGCTGTCCAATACTTACTGAATTTTATGGGTTTTTAGTTGAAAAAAACTTATCACGGGAGACCAAAATTCTATTTACATATTTAACTCCGTATAAAGTCAGGAATCACAGGTTAAATAAGTCAAGTACGTCCCTCAACACCCTGTAAAACGAAATTTTATTTAAAAATGTATGCCTTAATTTAAATTACAATTTTGTAGTATAATTTTGACACAAAAGGCGACGTTGTATTTTTGAAATTTATATTTCAGTACATTTATGTAGTAGATTGGAAAAGATTTCCTTTTTAATTAATTACCCCATTAGCTCACAAAAATGCCAACTTCAATGTATTTTGATGATATTCGAAAGTCTGCGATATTTAATTAAAAAAAGTAACAATTAATGATAATGTCTTGTGTCAACCCTGGTGCTCTAATAATACGTAGATTGGTTTAGTACTTTGCTAAACATAAAATCTAACCTCCTTCTAGCATACTTTGTTAGATGTCGCTAGTTGCAGTAGGGTTGGTTCACAAAAGCTTGCCGGTTGGTGCTGCCAAAACATTTTTGCGGGGAAAACGTAAACTATTATTTATCATCTTTGTAAAAATAACATCACAATTATTATGCTATAATATGTTGGGTGTGATTTAATTTGTAAAATGTTGGTTTAAACTATCAAACATACAGAAAAAAATACGAAACGCTATCTCAGAAATACAAACAAATAAATTAGGAGTAAAAATTAACATTTAAATTTTTTTAAAGAAGAATAAACTAATTATTCTTTCAAATACATATAGACAACCGAATAGTATGATTATTTATCACAAATTAAAAAAAAGTCAAATTCAACTTTTACAGATCATAAAAAAATATTCTTAATTTTTGTATATTTTTAATGCATTATGTTTCAGCAAGCGCAGACACATGAAAAATCTCGTGACATTATAATTGTAGGATTTGTGAATTTGAAAGTATTAAAAATATTTTCCTCAATCTCGAAACCATAAATAAACCATTACCCTCGAAACGTTACGTCAACTAATAAAATTTAAACAAAATAAATTCACATTTCAAATATAGAATTATTAATTAATTAATTTTGGTTGCCTACTTTATCGCTGGGCTGAATCGTTCCTACAATCAGTTCGGACATTTGAAGAAAAACTGATGTATATTTTTTCCTTAGATAAAAAAATATTGTTTAATTTAAGAGTACATAAATGCCCCATGAGTGTAAAATGAGTAAGTAAATAAATATTTATATTATGTTTTTCCTTATAATTAAGTGTATGTTAAATTTTTATAAGAACAATTCAAATTTTTATAAGAACAAAATTCGCAGTACGAGCGGAAGCCATTGAACACATACAAATTCACTTCAACGTTGGCTAGAATCTTATCTTACTAATATTATAAACGCGAAAGTTTGTATGGATGTATGTGTGTTTGTTACTCTTTCACACAAAAATTACTGAATGGATTTCAATGAAACTTTACAATAATATAGTTCATACATCAGAATAACATATAGGCTATAATTAATAAAGCTAGCTATTTTCAATATATTAAAAATAATAATAATTGTTTAATAGAAAATGTCGAAATTTGAGAATGACATTTTGCAATACAATGAGGGTTAAATCAAAGTTCTATTTTAGAAAATATTTTAATTAGTAAATTTGTTTAAGTACTCGCCTTATACTTTGAATCGAATCAAAAATTATAGTTATTTTTGAATTTTGGTGTAAATATAGATGGGGATTGGAAATGAAATAGGCTACTCGAAGCACTAATCCTACGCAAACGAAGTCGCGGGCAGAAGCTAGTATGTTATAAACCTACAAGTAAACTATTTATGCATGATGTAATTATTATTTTATTGCGTTTAAAGACATAAAAGCCATAAAATCTCAAATCGTTAGCATTACTGCGGGAATGATAGCCATAAAGCGAGAATCACATTATTATAAGTCGAGCTGATCGAAGGGATTGGTTTACAGGAAACCATCAACACTACATCGAGGCTGCCGATCCCTTGCACCGGCTTTCGATTAAAATTTCTTTGATATCTCAATCACTTAATCTCGATGATGAAATATTTATGAGGATGTGTTATATTGGTCATAGATTGGAGACGATCCCTAGAGCGCAAGTTTCAAATTTTAAAATATTATTTTGGCAAGGATTACATTATTTATTTTTAAAGTGAGAGTTACAAGTTTGTAAATATCATGACTCATGAGTCTCATGACCAATCTGCTGACTTGGGTATAGCGGGTTCGATTCTCTACTAATTTAGTTCTTCATCATTGCACAAACCGTAACCACCGGAGCGACAGAGCAATTTAAAACTTTTTTCTCGGATTGATAAAGGAAATTCATACCTCCGAATTTAAATATGGAGACATACAAGCTGATTATAGTTCTATATAGTTAATGAATTAACCTATATTTTGTCTATTATCACATATACGTAGGATTAAAAAAAATATATATATTATAAAACCGTTAACTTTAAAACATTTTAAAGAATCTAGAGGATATTTGCCACATTGTGGCAACAAAGCAATCCAAGGCTTTGGAAATAGTGACATAATGTGGCAAAAAGCGTTCGAGTGGATAATGATGCAAGTAGGCGGATTTTCAACATTGTGAGATTATTTGTAACCCGGAAATGTTGTATTATAGATTGAATTTTTTTTTTTTTGAAACAATTTTATTAATTCATCAATAATATCTAATCACTAGGTTTAGAAGCTTTTTGAAATGTTGTTCATACGACTTATTTCAATTCATTAAGGAATAGGATTTTTTTTTAAAAATCTCTGTCCCTCATTTCAGCCCATCACCGCTCCCTTTGAAGCCTCGAGGTCACCACCGACCCCCTGGATCTTACAAGGGGAGTGGGCGATATCGTCCATGTTGGGAAACGTTATACTAGACCAGTGTTCCATCTGCTCTGAACTATTGGGAGCCACTGATGACATCCTCAATGTGTGATGATTAGGATGATAGACTTCGCTTTTCGGCCCATACAAAAAGGACGCCCGGGAAAAAACACTTTTCTACATCGAAAATTTCACAAAATGAATATATTTTTTTTTAAATTCCAATTTCGGGAAAGTTTCGGTGTAGAAAAGTGTATTCTCCATAAACCCCTTTTCGAGCGATTTCTGTAGGTAAATTTGAGCGTTGTCTCATTCGCACATTTCGCATTCGCATGTATTGTAAGTGTGCGTGAGCTTATTGTGAGCGGGACAGAATGACAGACGCGGGTGTTCCGCGTGTGGTTCAAAGTCTAGCCTCTTAAGCGACTGGAGATGAGGAGGATACGGAAAAGAGGAAGGTTGGGAAGTGACTAACGATTACACCGCCAGGGATAGGTAGTTTTCATTCATCCTCAGATAATCCTATTGCCATCGCTAGATATCCTTTGCTAGTCAAGAGATAATATTCTCCAAATTATTGATATTTTTTAATGATAAATTTTACCCAATTAGGAATCATGATGATATAAATAGATACTTATTTACCTACTACATTTACTGCATTTGAAAATCTTTACATATTTAAAAATTTTGGTATGTGAACATCGCACAAGAAGGTTAAATGACTATGCATCCCCAAATTAAGTATGTTGCGTTATGTCTAAGGGAGTAGGTAAGGGAAGGAATAGAAGTATATGGATATAAAGATTTGATTACCAAACATGGCTGAATCCATTTTAAGCAACGTTTTGATTCTGAATGGTATTCTCCACGCATCCTTGAGCAATAGTGAGCCCAGTGTCTCTAGGACATTCCGCATACATTACAGGTGGTATTACAATATAAATAAAAGAACATCTGTGTATGGTGTTTTTTTTTTCAAGTATAAATCCACAGTTTTAATTCGAAATTGATGAAATTTTGCCATCTTGACCTTCAAAAAAAAATTTTTTTTACCACCACCATTCCATTTCCCTACCCCTTAAAGCTGAACAAATCTTAGGATTATTAATCGACGATTATTGACCCCAAAAACTCTAAATCCGAGGTGGTAAAATCGGTCCATTGATCGTTTTAAATTATTTATTAGGAATCATGATAATATTTTTTATTTACTTTTTTTTTTACAAATACAGTTGTTATACATTGTATATATATATTTTTAATACATTTTTTAAATATCGTGATTCACCTTTTTTTTTGAGCAATGCTCGTGTAAAAAAGGTGGAGCAGCGAAAAATAATTCAACATATATTTTTAAAATGTGTAGTAAGGATAATGAAAATTATAAAATTTAATTTTTTTATATATGTATATCATACATTATACGTGAAACAGAATTGAATAAAGAAAAGATATACAAGAAGAAGAAGAGAGAAAATAAAAAAAGAGTATAAAAGAAAAAGGATTTCCAAATTCACAGTCACAATGATTGTAATATGTTATCGATATATTGTTTTAATTAACCTTTTGAATTTTTTATAGTTTGTTTCCAATCTTAAGTTAAGGGGTAATTGGTTAAACCATTTGACTCCAAAATATTTATAAAATTGTTGGGCTGTGGTGGTATTACAACGCGAGATAGTTATAGAGCCAAGAATACTTGGTCTTTTGCTGTTTGAAATATAAATATAAGTAGCTACTTTGGATTAGTTGCACATTAACTGCATCCTTCCATTTCTGATATTATTTTCAACGTCTCCTGAGCGGCCATGGCCTTATCAGACCATCAACCGATCAATATATTCCCGTATCGGAAGATCGGCAGATCAATATTCGGGGCCTGTTGGCTTTTCAATTTGGAGATCAACGACGCAACGGTAAATAATGGAGACCGCCGCGGGCTCTAGCTTGCCCGCTCCTGTCCCGTCCCCGGCCCTGCCTTGCGCCGCCCTGACCGTGGCTACCTGCCCGCGGTCATCTTGATTAGTAGGCAGGTGATGAGGCCTTCTCGTCCTTACGTAAGGTGCGTTTCTTTCGCGAGCTAGGGCTTATTCCCTTAAAAATTCAAACCATTAAGTATGACTCTTGAATACTTATTTTGCGTTGTTAGGGTTTTTCACGCAATGTTATGAAAAATCACGCAATTAAAAATCTTAGGTCCTTACATATGAAATTGGCGTTTGATCTCAAATATCTTCTCTTTGGTAAGGAATTCCAAAATCAAATTTATACAGCTATTTACTCATGAATTTGTGTTTCGAAAATTATAATTCATTTGTTTTTTCCTAAATTGTTTTTTTTTCTTTGTGTCACCAAACGCTCACAAGTAACTTTATTGGAGTCAATTTTCGCTTGGGGCATTAGTGATTTAGATCTGTCAATTTTTGACAGCTAATTTAAATATGTCATAAAACACGTTTGAAATAAAGAATTGTAAATTTCAATGTTTGCGGTGTTTTGAATGTTAGTGATATATTGAATATTTGCGACGTGTCAAATGTTGGTGATGTACTGAATGATTGTGATGTTTTGAATGTTGGTAATTGATTTATTTTTTTTTACATTGGATACATTTATTTAAAAAATAAAAGTATTTAATAATATTACATAAAATGATTATAATTGTTATTATGTTGTGTTAGGTCGATATTAGTTCCTAGCTAGGCAGATTGCCTGTTTTAAGGAGCCAAATGTTTGTGAAGTGCCAAATGCAATTTAAACTGTTATTATTATTATTTTTAAATTGATATATATATACTAAGTTTTTACTAAATGTGCCATTCATAGGTAACTATGTATAGTTATATGTATCATTATGTGACAGTTTTTCGGACTCCTCGTCTTACGTGTCTTTAATATGTATTGAATGTTTGTGATGTTTTGAATGTTGGTGATGTATTGAATATTTGTAATGTTTTGAATGTTGGTGATGTATTGAATATTTGTGACGTGTTGAGTATTGGTGATGTATTGAATGTTTGTTATGTTTTGAATGTTGGTGATGTATTGAATGTTTGTGATGTTTTCAATGTTTGTGATGTGTTGAATGTTTGTGGTGTGTTGAATGTTTGACGTTTTGATTTTTGGTGATGTTTTAAAAGTTTGTGACGCATGATGGCTTAAGTTCCTTAACAAAAAAATATACAAAATATTTTCACAAATACACGATAGTTTCGCTACGTTTGGTGACTTAGCAGGACTGTAGCATGCTCTTCATCTCTTTCCTTTCCCTAAAAAGACCCCACGCGGCATCCCCAAAGACGATACAGGCCTAGAGGGATTTTTATTCCTGAGGGCCCCCTGTGTGGAGATAATGTAAAAAAACGAAATAATATGATTTAAATTGACTAAAATTTATAATCAGGCTACATGTAACCAAATCTGAAATATTTTAACCAATAACTATTTTCAAAAAAATATGTGAAAGGGGTTTTTGTAAGTTCTTTCGGTTGTATAAAAAATATCTGCTAATAAAATAAAATTCTGAATATTGGTTACCTATTTGTGTATGCGTGGCCTTTGGAGGACTAAGTTTTTAAAAAAAAAAATCAAAACGTCACTTCAGATTTTTTTTGTGACGCATTTTATAAGTTTACAGTAACAATTCTTTCAAATTTTGGTAGTTTATACAACTGTTGGTACTAATAATATTATTTTGTAATAGAAACTCGTTAAAAAAAATATATATATATATATAATTTTCACCGGTGTCCCACCCGAGGGCAAACGGCCAATTAAAGGTTAAGGGAAAGTATTAAAGGCATTAGTATTGATATTATTGCAGTGAAAGATATTTTTAGTTTTTAGTTCGTGTGAATTTATTTAACGTGAAATGAAATACATAAATAGGAACATGAAGGTGACGTATTGAATGTAGTGATATGTTGAACGTAGTGATATGTTGAATGTAGTGATATTTTTAGAATGTAGTGATATGTCGAATGTAGTGATATGTTGAATGTAGTGATATGTTGAATGTAGTGATATGTTGAATGTAGTGATATGTTGAATTTATTATTATTTCGCCTCGTAGTCGAATAGGCCCCAGTAAATGACGAAGCAAGACATTGGCACGACCCGCCATAGAATTCCGAAATGCAGAACTAGGCGTGTCCGATTAAATGCAACGGGCAAACTTACTAACGGTGGTCGCCATCCATACCAACCGAATCGTAATTTAACACATACCTGCAAGCCTGACACACTTGATTTTGCTCGCGGAAATAACAGACATATCAACGTTTTTTTTAAACTCATCGATATTTTGGTTCCATGTCAACTCAGAATCAACACAACTCTTTAAAAAAAAGTTAAAAGCTATGAAATTTTTTTAATTAAAAATAGCTTATACCCTAACCTAACATAAACTATTTAACCAATTTTTAAATATATTTTTTGAATAACTTTTCAAGGGAGGTGTTGAGTTGAATTCATTCACCGATATTTTGTACCAAAACATCTATAGTAGTGACAAAAAATAATTGTGTAAATATTTTGTATATAATATTAGGTCCTTACATATGAAATTGGCGTTTTGCCGTACTGGCAACTTTGATCTCAAATATCTTTCATTTGGTTAAGAATTTCAAATTCAAATTTATACAGCTGTTTACTCATGTATTTGTGTTAAGAAATCGTAAGACCACCAATCAGAATGAACGTTGCTTGAAATGGCTTTAGTCGTGTTTAGTACCAGATCTGAATAACCAGGTACTTGCTCACATTTCTATTTCCCATCTCTTTCCTCTCCCCACTACCTCCAGCCTCACAACATACCCCAATTGGGGATGCCATTGTCGGGATGGGAACAGTTGGGACTCTTGTGCGGTATTCATATAAAAAAGCATAGTTTTTCAAAACCAGATGTAAACAGTGACCTTGTTTTAAAGGTCAAGTTTTCAAAATTTCACTAATCTCGGAATATAACTGTAGTTGTAAATCAAATCAGCCGCCAGCCCTGCGTTTATTTTGAAGTTTAGTTTTCCGGAAATTAATTTGAACCGGTGTCCATAATATCTACATCGATAATACCGTCTAATGCAAAGTTTAGTCTGTCCATCTGTAACCTGTAATGCTACGTCCAGACTGCGGCCAACTTCCAACTTCAAACATTTGGACGATTGTGTGGAGGGGTAGTTCGTGCGTTGGAAGATCGAGTTGGAAGGTCGGAGTTCAAGTTGGCCTGGGATCGCCTCCGAGGCGATCGCGACGGCCAACTCACACGAACCAGCCTGCCGCAGCCACACATCGGGATTGGTATATTTATGCACATATCATTCTGCGAACCGCTGGCGATCAAGACACGTGTTCCGCGTACCATTAAAATGAAAATATTATTACGGGAGAGTGGTATAACAATTGTTTGAAAAAGTGTCGTGTATATACTTCTACGTAATAATTGTAGGCAACTGATAAGCGCCGAATCAGCTGTTGGACATCCGCCATGTTGAAATTCGGAGTTTGGAGTTGGAAGGTTGGCCGCAGTAACCACACGATCGGCCAATCTTCCAACTCCGAACTAAGTACGGAGTTGGAAGGTTGGTTGCGGTGTGGAAGTACCATAACATATACTATATTGGCGACCAACCGGAATCGAAACATGACGGACGAGACAGCGGAACAGAACCCATTAAAGTATTTAAAAGTCCTGATCGGAGAATCGGGATAAGACTCGGACAAAGCGCGTGAAATTGACTGTTTGGGAAAGATTAGTCGGCTAACTAATGTGGGTTGGTTTTTGGTTATGTTGGTAATTGTGTAGGGACCACCCCGAGTAGTCATGCAGTAGCAGGTGCAATGATATCGTCGGGTAAATACGAAAGCCGCCAATCCATAAAAAACATCTTTCGGAGATATTGAAGTTTCATTTTTAGAATTAATGTCATTATTCGATTTAAATCATTACTAAACCAGCTTAAATAAATATGTAGTTTAATAAAATTGGCATATTTTGTCAGAGGCTAAAAATATTCCCGCTTTGCAATAAAATCCAAATAAATGGAACATTTGTTAACGTATTCGAAAACTAAAAACTGTTTTCGAAAGGTGATGAAATAGGCTTTTAAATTTCTATATTAATTTTAATTATTTTTTTTAATAATTTTTTTTGCGAAAATTTTAAAAAGTTTTAAAAATGGCTCCCTTTACTTTTTTTCTAACTAAAATTACTGATAATGAAAAAAAATAAAACATATACTTATTTCATTAGATAAATCAATTATAAACCTTACTGTCATCTCACTTTTTTTCGTTTCATGTAAAAAAAAATCTTAAAAAATTCATAAAGTTCCATTTTTTTTTTTCAAATTGCTATCGGAAACTTTGGTTTCAGAAAGGGGTAAATTTGAATTTTTTTGTGGTTTTCTTTTAGATTTAAATTTATAGTTTATTGTATTCTCTTTCCAATACCGTTTAGATCACATTTCTGACTATGATAGTAAGGAAAAAAAAAACGATTTCTGTGAGACCTATGTGAGCTGGTACAAATATGGTCTCCTGAGATTAAACGGTTTAAACGCCCATGGTTTTTATGTATATAATGAAGTACATGTTTTTTTTTTTAAATAACAAAAAAGAGTTCACAATATACAAGTAACATAACCACTCGAACGCTTTTTGCCACATTATGGCACTATTTCCAAAGCCTCAGATTGCTTTGCTGCCACAATGTGGCAAATATTCTCTAGATTCTTTAAAATGTTAAGTTAACGATTTTATAATATTTTTTTTATAAATCCTATGAATATGTGACAATAGACAAAAGATAGGTAAATTCATTGGCTATATAGAACTATAATCTGTTTGTATGTCTCCGTATTCAAATTCGGAGGTATAATTTTTTAAATGTGGGGGTAAAATTTTTCCTTTAGCAATCCGAGAACAAAGTTTTAAATTGCTCGTTCGCTCCAGTGGTTATAATATAAGGACAACATATTTTTGCCACTTTTTACTTCAATAGCTAGAATTCACAAGAATCAGAGAGAAAGAAGGGTTACACATTATGTGATTTTTAACATTCTTCCAACTTGATTTTGAGGGTTATTAATATAATACCGGATGCATAATAATTGAATTGCACGTGCTTATATTGGTGAACAATATTCATCAGAATTTCGAACTTGTGTTTACTGAAAATCAGGCCACAATCTCCCTTATTCATTGTAAAAAATAAAATAAATCAATAAGTTCAACTAAAATCTTTAGTTAAATCAAATAATAATCAACAAAACATAACAAAAACCTGTTGAACTTACCTTATGCATTAGTAAACAAAAATAAACGGATAACGTCTGACGTTTGAATTTGATTTGACGTTTTGTAATTAGCTGACGAGCGTCGCACTCTCATTATTGCCATACCTACGACGTTAAAATGATGAAATATAAATCGAATATCATTTCTGATTTTTAATGTTACTTCCGTCCAAAAAGATCCGAGTTACTCGTCGTAATGCGGCCCAAAGAAGTTTTACTTAAAAATATGGCGTTTCAATATGGCGACACAACTATGGAAATATGTGAACAGTAGAAACTGGAAGGGAAAATTTTCAATTAACCCTTAAAAAAATTGGCGTATTTTGTCGGAGGCTAAAAATATTCCCGCTTTGCAATAAAATCCAAATAAATAGAACATTTGTTAACGTATTCGAAAACTAAAAACTGTTTTCGAAAGGTGATGAAATAGGCTTTCAAATTTCTATATTAAAAATTACTATGTTTTTTTTTAAATAAAAATTTTTTTTGCGAAAACTTCAAAAAGTGTTCAAAATGGCTTTCTTTCCTTTTTTTTCTAACTTAAATTACTGATAATGAAAAAAAAAATAAAACACACACTTATTTCATCAGATAAATGAATTATAAACCTTACTGTCACCTCACTTTTTTTCGTTTCATGTAAAAAAAAATCTTAAAAAATTCACAAAGTTCCATAATTTTTTTTCAAATTGCTATCAGAGACTTTGGTTTCAGAAAGGGTTAAATTTTAATTTTTTTGTGGTTTTCTTTTAGATTTGAGTATATAGTTGGTTGTATTCTCTTTCCAATCCCGTTTAGATCACATTTCTGACTATGATAGTAAGCGAGAAACAACGATTTCTGTGAGACCTATGTGAGCTGGGACAAATATGGTCTCCTGTGATTAAACGATTATTGTGATTAGCGTTATTGAAATAGATGCTCATTGTAATAATTGAACTGATACGAAGTGTTTTAAAAAAATAATTTGTCCAGTTATTGTTCAGCGATTCTGTATTGCCATCTAATTTTTATTTATTTAATTTTATATAAATCTTACAAACCCAAGTATTTAGTTTTATTTTAGGTACCTTTTTAATATTACGGTAGACGGTAATTATTTATTTCTTTGATATTATTTGTTAGAATTAGATTGCATTCGCCTCACTGTGAAATGTTTTGATTAGTCGAAGCCTGAATACCAATAAATAATCAAGATTGTACTCAGCATTCAATTAGGAAGCGTTTAACAGTGATATACTGTAGCTGGAAATACAGAACCATATCAAAGGCATGTTATGAAAGGCAACAGCGAAGTGATTAACCTAGTACTATTAATGAGATCTCTTAACGAAGGTATTCATAAGAACTAATTTTAGATCATTTAAAGTGTTTTTAAGTTGTAAATAATTTATCAATGAAGAATAAGGTAACATTAATAAATCTAAACAAACATAGGAAAAATAACAAGAAATAGAAAAGTAAAAAGGGATCGGTCGCAACCAGGACTCGAACCCAGAATCTTTTGTCTTACCGGGACGACAGCCTTAGAAAACCTGGCCAATGCGATCTCTTATTTTTAAGTCATTTTTGTCGTACATATATCAGAATTACAAATTAATCTTTTTAAATTTCGAATACCATATGTGTCATGTGTCTAGCATGATAGTAAAAAAACATGCAAAAAACTGTATACAAATATATTTTATAAATAAAGGAAATAAAAAAATATTCGATTAATTTTTCTCATGCCACCTTTTTAAATGATCACAAAGTTTTAAAGAATTGGTTTGTAACGTAGATAGGTCTTGGATAAACATACCCGAGACACAATCAGAAAAAAAAAATTAATAAAAAAAAAAGATGAGGTCCCAATAGCCGAGTTGGTTGAGGCATAAGATAAGAGATCCTCGGTTCGAGTCCTAGTTTCAACTGTAACCTTTTTATATTTCTGTGTCTCATTCTTTTTCACATTTTCGTTTAGATTTATTACTATTATCTTCTTTTTCAATGATAAATTACAATGATTAGTATAACCTTCAAAAAGTTATTATTACAAAAGTTATACCAATGAAAGTTGTAAATAATTTATTTGTGAATCTTTGTTTTTTATGTGAATGCCGCATAAGAGTCCCAACTGCTTCCCACTCCCCGAAGCAATTGGAACCGTGGCATCCCCATTTGGGGAAGGGGATAGGATGTGATGAGGAAGGTTGTGAAGTAGGTACTCGGCTATTCAGATCTGGTCTACAAACAAAGGTAAAGCCATTTTAAGCAAGATTCTGCATAGTAATCTTTCACCAGGGCGATACTGAGAGTATCTACCACATAACAACTCTTCAAAAACCTGCAAATATTTTACATCTTGTTGATGAAAGCTTTACGACTATTACAAATTCTTACTAGAATCAATTTTCAACATTCCCTGTGAGCTTTCGTAATTCCACCGATACTCGTAATCAGATTGGTTCTGGCTAAAGAATTTACTGACTGCTGCAACGTTTTAATTAAGGCGAAGGAAATTACACAAGGTTAGGTGTATTTGCCTTCATCCGTCTACTAACTACCACCCATACATCACTATTCTACACGTGAACAGATTGCATGTACGTACGATTGCTCGCTGCGAAACTGTGATGTACAGCGATCTATGAAATAGGGTGGGAAGTTAATGTATGAAAACTGTTGAAAATATTTTTTTATGCACATAATATAGACAATGATATTATAAATATAAGTCTAAGCATTTTCTTTATTTATTGAGTGGAAATATATTGTTAACCAAACCAAATTAAATATAAATAAATTCCATATAAATAAAATCGGATATATTTATCCGAGAGGTAAATAAAGCTATCTAGGTAATAAACACGTTCATAGAACACTTGTTTCTTGTTTCCAATATTATATTTTATCTAATCCTGCATAAAAGCATGTCTTATTCTTTCTAGTTTTATATTTTATCTAATCCTGCATAAAAGCATGTCTTATTCTTTTTTATTCTTTCTTGTTTTATATTTTATCTAATTCTGCATAATAGCATGTCTTATTATTTCACGTTTTATATTTTATCTAATCCTGCATAATAGCTTGTCTTATTCTTTTTTATTCTTTCTTGTTTTATATTTTATCTAATCCTGCATAATAGCTTGTCTTATTCTTTTTTATTATTTCTCGTTTTATATTTTATCTAATCCTGCATAATAGCATTTCTTATTCTTTTTTATTCTTTCTTATTTTATATTTTATCTAATCCTGCATAATGACCTGTCTTATTCTTTTTTATTCTTTCTTATTTTCATTTTACTGTTTTTTTAATTTTATATTTTCTATTTATATTATAATTTTATGTTTACACTAGACATCACAAAGCAACTATATATTCCATTGGTCACCATGAAACAGGCAGTCGCCTAGTATGGTGATCTAATATATATCATATATTATGTAAATGTTTTAATGTGTATTATCATGTATTTTATAAATAAACGAGTAAGGTAGCTTTTGAAATTTGAAACATGACGTTTTAATGGTGGCAGTAGCCGAATTGAAATGGTGGCAGTAGCCGAATTGGTAAAGGCGTTCGTCCCGGTAAGACGAGAGGTTTTGGGTTCGAGTCCCAGTTGCGACAGTCATCTTTTATTTTTCTGTGTCTTGTTCATTTTCATATTTTCATTTATGTTAGTATTATCTTCTTCTTAAATGATGAATTAAATAATAATATTCAAATAATATTTAATTCCACTAAACTAGTAGTTCCACGAACAGTAAACATTGTATCAAAAAGTACGTTTTTAATTTTCCCTTATTTGATAAATCAAAACCAAATTTTCCTCTGAAGTCATAAGATTTGTAAGCACCTTCTTAAATACCTACCAACTTAATTATAAACAACATAAGATATGTAACATTTTTTTTAAATTTCAAAAAAAAAATTGAACAATTTTTCTGAAGAAACTCCACCATCTCAATGAAAATTCTTTTTCAAACTTTCTTCAGGTACCACAATATTTTAAAACGTTTTAACATGACGTTTTCAAATTTGAAAAAAATTGTCTTTACTGAATCATTAAAACAGCCACCATCTTGAAACGAAACGAAACGCATAACAAATTAAGGCGATCCGCTCACTGAGGCAACTGAAAACTGTCAACTGGGAACTGTCTTTGTATGACAATGTGATGGCCCGCACACTACACAATCACTCAAAAACCCGTTGTCAATGGTAACGCAAGCGGTGACTCGCAACTCGCGCTACTGATTGCCGTGGCCGGCCGTTGCTGGTTGCCAGCTGTCAGCTGATTTATTTTTTTATTTTTTTTAATGTTTCTTTATTCTTTGAATAGAAAATATATAACAATTGTGGAATTTATGGCCGCCATACTAGGCACATGCCCGTGTTATGGTGGCCGATTGTTCTTCGTCTATGGTTAAACAACCTTTTTGACCAATCAAGACATAGAAACCAGCCGGTTTTAATTTGGTTTCGATTGCCTCGTCAGCGGAGCGCCTTTACAGTAGTACATGGTAGCAACTAGCAACCACTGGAATACTTTACAAAATATAAACCACAATTCGTTCTTCAAAGAAATAATTGAAAAACGGATTAAATTTCATTAAAAAATCAAAATGCAGCCCAAATACCTACCCATATAATAAATACTTTGTAGATTCAACGACAGATATTGAGCCATTTTAAAAACTTGTAAAGATTAAGTAAAACCTTCAAAAAATTGTAAAGAAATTCATAGGAACAAATACATTTTTCAAAGTCGTCCGAAAACAAACACTTGAGAGTTTTATCGATTGGCCGAGATGAATTTCTTGAATTAAAAGTAGACTAAGTTCAAGTTCGAGAGCTTTTTAAATGAGGAGAGCTCCGAAGTATTTGCACTGAAAATGAAACTTTCTTCTCTTTGCGCGGAAGTAATCAATTAAATGCCATTATACTTTACTGGGGATACGGGGAGCTATGTTAAGTGCTTTGTTGGAACAAGTGAAAAAGCTTCCTTGCTCTTTTAACGTATTGAAGATTTGTTTTGTAGTGTAATTACTGCGGTAATGAAATGTTTTATGATTTGACGAGTAATATTACAATACAGATAAATTGGAACATTTTGGAACAACGTAATTTTTTTAAATAACTAATATATTTTTTATTGTTAATATAAAGAGGATGTTAAGGGATGTTGTTGATTTACTTTAACCAGTAATAACTGTCATTCTTTCTTCTTCTTCCTTGAACTGTCCCAATTCATTGCCTAGGTAGGCTGTTGGGGTCGGCTCTCCTCGTTCTCAGGTTGTAGCTTCTTTGATTCTGGGTATCGCTTTCATCCAGGCCGTTTCTACTTAGAATTTTGGAGCATTGAATCATCCAGGAGTTTTTTAGTCTTCCTCAAGATGACTGTCGATGAAGCTCCATAGACATTGCCTGCTTGGCTGTCTAGTCTGGTGGTCTCCGTTTTATGTGACCATACCATCTCAACTCTCGTTTCTCTAGCTTATTGATTATGTCCGTGACACCCAGGCTACCACGAATGCGTGAACTTTTAATCTTATCTTTTAGTGACACTCCTGCCGATCATCTAAGCATTCGCATTTCTGCTGATTCAAGTTGCCTGGTGTAGGAGTTGTACATGGTCCAGCATTCGGAGTCATACATTATCGCGGGTCTCACAATAACTGACCTTATTTAGAGTAAAAATATAAATAAAATTTTTCGTTTTTAGTGACATTTTTTATGTTTATTTAAGATTAAAAAGTATCAGACTGAAAATGATGATAGAGTTCAACTGAAACTGGTTTGGTTGAAAAAAAAATGTAACAGAGTAAAAAAAACATTATCGCTCTTCAAAACGAATTAAATAAGGCCTGACTGTATAATATTTTAACATTTATTTGTAAACACATCGTGATAAACGATAAAATTGCTAAGAAAGTAAAGATATTTTGTATTCTGGTTTCTTGTGAGAGGTGTCTACTATCTACTTTTACAAAGCTTCCATTAGAATAAATAGTCTGTACTTGAAATTTCTTTTTCCCCGCTTGGCTAAGTGAAATCAAATGTTTTCCCAGGCGAAGTGATCCACCAACATCGTTTAGAAGGAAGTTCAAACGAACTTCGTAATCAGTTTTCAAGAAAATTCAGACATTAAAAAAATACGTTAAAACCACAGATATTTAAAGATGGGACATTCAATAGTCGTATAGAATTATGGTATTAAACGATTTAATAATTCGGCAAATAGGTATCATTTCAATAATTATCGACTCATATATATAATCTACAGATGAAATATTGCAATGCATTGTGTAAGTTTTTTAAAAATATTTTAGGACTATTTTCCTGCATCAAAGAGGTCAAAGGGCCTCCCTCAACCAACCTCTCCTTATTCGGCCCGACACGCAGCTTAAGAGCGATTGACCAGCGGCTGAGAATAAAAGTTTAAAAATGCTTGCAACTGTACAGGGAAGTTCCAATGAGAAAGATCAAATATTCCCCCTATTTTTGGAATTAAAATTTTTATATCGATTTATTTCATTCAAAACTTGCTTTAATAAATAGCTACATTCAAGAAAGCAATAAAAATGTTCAAATCGCACGATGATTAATTATTAAATATCGTGTACTTCTTGTAAGTATTTTTCGATCATAAGTATTTATGATTTTTCAATAATGTCTAAACAAAATAAGTGTGTAAATATTTTTTGAAATATTTTGGTGTATAGGACCTTAATTAAATAGAAAAACTCAGGTATTTTTGTCACAAAACACGTTCTCGAATTTATTTTTTAATCATTTTAATTTAACTAAAATTAAAATTCTGAAAACTGTGTTTACTATAATCTAACTGTGTTGTTTAATAGAATCTATCGTTTGAAAATTGAACAAATCTGCCAACGACCAACGGTGTAATCTTAGTATATTAAAAATTAACTTAGTTTTTCAAAATTTGTGTACCAGATAAAATAACAATCTTTCAAAATCAATTTGTTTTTTTGTAAAACAGAGTCGACACGTCTAGAATTTGATTTAAAAAAGACTAATTTCCGGTATTTTCTGGTAATACCCTTTTAAGAGTTTTGAATAGACCTATGGCGGAGTGTTGGTTATACAATAAATGGTTCGTGGGGTGGCGGTACCCTTACCCGATTAAAAAAATATTAAAAAAGTATTACGAACAAACAAATCTAGCTTTCGATGTGATATTATTTTGTTGGCATCAATAATAACAACAAAAAAAAACAAAGCTATACCCTGTTGCGGGCGCCATTACCAGTTATCTAGTCAGGGGAATTCCCTTCACTTTCTCGTGTAGAAATTAATCCCCGGATCGCTAACGAACCTCCCTCCCTCTTTTAGCTGCCACTTCCCCTCGGGTCTATAACCACCCGAAAGCTTTTCTGTAAGAAAGCTCGCTTTTAATTTTAAATTGGACTTCAGTGAGTCAAGCGTTTTCTTCCGAGTATGACGCGAAGTGCTGGCCTTGTTTTGACCCATATTTTTAATTCGTAACCTAAATAAATCGAGTCATCGCTACGTTAAACGCTGGCTCAAAAATATCAATGGCTCAAATCCATAATTTCGGTTTGATCAATAACAATAATTTTTAATATGTTGAGTAATCTATTTATTTGAAATAACTTTCGCAGAATTATCATTGTGACATTTGCGTGGTTTTCGCGGTAAGGATATCTACTGAAAAGCTAATTTTCGTGTGCCTCGATTATTTATGATGTAATTGTTTCCAATAATAACGCCATAAATGAACGTCAAACGGTTTTGAGTCTGTTGTCAAAATTTTAATGTTTTGTTCTTGATTAACACAGATAGATAATAATGTCTCAATTCTTGCACAGCCCTCGTCAATTTTAAATATGCAAATATCAATTTTTGTTTGTAAGAAGAGGGAGTTTTTGACGTAAGACTTCTTTAGGGGCATTACATTAACTCAAATCTTTTTTGGACGGAAGTAACATTAACGGAAATGATGTTCTATTTATATTTCATCATATTAATGTCGTAGGTATGGCAACGATGTGTCCGAAGCCTAGCAACGAATAACAAAACGTCAAAGCAAAAATCAAACTCAAACGCCAGACCCGTTTATTTTGTTTAAGTACCAATGTTTAAGGTAAGTTCAACAGGTTTTTGTTATGTTTTGTTGATTATTCTAAGATTTAACTATAGATTTTAGTTGAACCTACTGATTTGTATTGATCTTTTCTCTCTGATTCTTGTGAATTCTAGTTATTGAAGTAAAAAGTGGCAGAAGTGTGATAATGAAAATAGTGTTGTTTAGAATTAAAATGGCTGAATCTTTTAATTTACCCCTTCGTCTATAAATAATCATAAACGAAAAAATTAACAACCTAATCATGTTCCGCCGCCTAAACAATGTAAGTTTTTAATCAAAGAAGTTTTATTTCAACCGCGCGTAAAGGTTAGACGAACACAATTTATTTAATATATACTTCACTGTTGTTTTAAGCTATTTTCTAGCTCTGTGAAGCTTCCATGTGGAGAATTTTATAACAAGGCTCTTTGACGCACATAATTTCCAAGTGTGAAAATAACCAAAAAAATTTCATATTTCAAAATAGTAAAAAAAATCCATAATTTGAAATCCATTGAATCAAATAATAATAAAGGGATCGAATGGAGATAAAATGGATTCCATTCCGTAAATCTGGGGGTAGAGGGAGGGAGACATTGGGGATAAAACCATATCGGAGGGGAGCGAGATGCCAATCTCAATTACCAACCAATCACCGTATGACAGGTTTTCATATTTTCCCATTTCAAACTTGTTTAGCTCTTTGTGGGGAATATTGGTAAATATGATAGGGAATAGAGATACAAATGAAGCTACATTAGGGAGGTTTTTCCCGAAAATTAACGATTATTTATTTCTAGGTGAGTTTTTAGGCGAATCCTTACAATTCTTAGGGAGACAAAAAAGTGGTGTAATATTTTAATTATTTAACTATATAATCACTTGATTTCAATGAAGCAATAGAATAACGAAGAACACTACACGTTTATTTATTTATTTATTTACACATATACGGCACAACATGTACCATTAGCATAATTGAAATAACATATAAATAGAGACTGGTTGAGGGAGGCCTTTTGACTTCTCCAGCAGGGCTCTCTCGGAACATCACCTTGCACCCTAGTGGGAGGGATGTAATCATTCGTGTGTCACTCCTGGACACACTGACCCCCAGATTCCTACCCACCCCTCATACCCTTTTCGTTCCCAGAACATCCTCTCTTTCCTTTCCCAATAAAATTTAAAAAAACTCCACACAGCATCCCCAAAGGTGACATAGACCCTAAGGGAAATTATTTTCTTCAGGGCCACCTGTGTGGCTATGTTAAAAAAAACCTTTAATTAATAATTCTTTAGTATTTATGTAGGATTCGGTCAATAAATTTTTCATGAATATTGTAAAATGGACTCCAAATGGTTCAGTTTAATTCTACATGGCTTAGTCACTACTTGTCACTTAACCCTTTCAGTCCCAGTATTTTGTTTTCATATATAGACCACATTTTATGCTTGATGACATTTTACCTAAAAAAATTAATTCAAAATATTGGAGGCATAATTTATTTATTTTATGATATTTGTTATTTTTTGATATTTGATGTATATTATTTTTAGGGCCCAAAGGGTTATTTATTTAATTAGTAAGGAAAAACCTATAACACAAATAATGTTAATTTTAAAAAAAGTTTACATTGTAACGTGCATAAATATATAAATATAACGTAATTTATATATTTATTGTTTCAGAGTATTAACATGAAAAAGTTATGAGATTAACATTGTAAAGAGCGTAAATGTTAATGATCAACATGAAAATGTTCACCAATTGCATGGTTTAAGATTGGTTTTTCTTTGTAATTAGAAATAACAAAGAAAAAAACAAAAAAAAAGATAAAAAAATAAAACAAAAAGTTTAAATATGATGTAAAAAGAATAATAAGCAGAGTAAATAGCCATCATTCACATTCGAACTATTCTCCATAACTGTCACGTTAGTAGGTTGGTAATTTCCATAAGCAAAATGTAAAAGATTTCTGGGCATAGGTACTGGATCATCTGCAGACATAGAATCCAATGCATTCATTTGGCAATCCTATTTACACAAACTAGGGATTCTGTTAAAAATCTATGGAATATTTAAAGACCTTTTTTTCCTCGCACTGTCCCAACTCATTGCCTAGGTAGGCTGTTGGGATCGGCTCTTCTCGTTCTCAGGTTGTAGCTTCTTCGGTTCTGAGTTTCGCTTTCATCCAGGCCGTTTCTCTGTAGGATTTTGGAGCATTGAGTCATCCAGGAGTTCTTTCGTCTACCTCTGGATGACTGTCGATGAAGCTCCATAGACATTGCCTGCTTCACTGTGTGGTCTGGTGGTCTCCGTCTTATTTGCCCATACCATCTCAACTGTCTTTCTTCAACTGGCTTACTGTTTATGTCCGTGGAATATTTGAATATTATATTAATATGGGGCTAATTGTTTCACAAAATTAAGGGCCGGTAGTACCCGCCCAAAAAGAAGAAGAAGGGGAGCATAGCATTTAAAGAAACACTGTGAATTTTTTCATACAAATAATTTTCGGAGCATACTTTACGATTTTTTTCTATCGGGGGAATTTTATATAATTAACGTATCAGCTCTATAAATCTTCAGATATTATCTTTAAAAATAACATATATTTTTTTAACAACTTAGAAACTTAAAGTATACAAGGGACATACGTATAAATAATATATAAATCGGTAGAAAAACGGAATTTCGGCCCTTAAGAGAATTTTTTTTTTCTTCCTGTTCCTCAGGAAGAACTCTGGTATTGAAAGGGTTAAATCGATTTCTATAATATAATTACGGCAACAATATACCTACGCAGCTCAGGATAGTGACATTAGACTGTTGTATCGACTAGAAGTATGTATGGCTTCAAGCATCGGCAAGGACGGTAGGGTCGCGAATCATGTCAACTCACTGAGTCGCATAATGCGATACACAATATTAGAATTATTTCTGGTCTGTAGACAGAATCATAAGCCTTTCACATTTTTACATTTTATTTCGTAACTCGGTATAGGGAATATCAAAAAAGTGCATAAATTTTATTATTTATAGTGTACAGTAGACAGAGGGCTAATATTTAAATTAAATTACAAATAAATAGCAAAGAATACAAAACAACCGTCCAATAACAGTGTACAACAATATGTAAGAATAAAACAACTACCTAGGTAAACAATAACAACAAAACATTAACAGTAAAGTTTGGATCAAGAGAAGTTATGTAAGAACAATAGGTTCGAGAAATTTCGTAAAGTTCTGGGGGCTATAGGTAAATATGTCCGCAATCTTCCTACTACAGTGTGTTATACAGTCGACATGTTTGCACATGGGGTTGGGAAAAGGTTAAGTTGATTCTTTGGAAAGGAATATGGAAAGTTTCGTGGTTTCTTAGTAGCCCGTGTTTGATGTTGATTTTGGTTAAGGGGGAAGATTTTACATGGTTATCTATAAATATGGAAAGAAATTTAATATCATAGATAGGTACCTATACTTTCGTTCGTTGTTTTTTTTAAATAGTGGTAAATTTTATCAATAGATTGCAATGGATGAAGGTTACGTTGATTCTTTGGAAAGGAATATGGAAAGTTTCGTGGTTTCTTAGTAGCCCGTGTTTGATTTTGATTATGGCTAAGAGGGAAGATTTACAAAATGAAGAAACACACTTCACAATCTGGTCTTAAAATTGATATTATTTATTGTGTTTATTTTTGGGTATTATGCCATATCGGTATGATTTATCACGATGTTGTGCTTTATTTTTGGAGTATTGTGACGTGTTGCGCTACCTTTTTCTTTAGCCAACCTTTCGGACAGCGTTACAGTATCCATCATCGGGGCAGATGTGTGGAAATGGGCATTGTAATGCTGTCCAAAACTTTGGCTAGATGTGGTAGCGTAGCACGGCACTATACTTAAAAAATAAATCACAAAATCATGATTTTGGAAAATAAGAAATCATGAAAATAAAACACGTTAAATGTATCATTTTGTGATTGTCTCTATGTAGACATTTATGCTTCAATACAAATGTTCACATCCTAAATAAATACATACAGAATTGAAGATTTACTCCATCTGCATAAGTAATTTGGCAGGCTGATATTTTTTCTTCATTCTTTTAGAGCACACGTCTTCAACTTTCCACAATACTTCTTCCGGGAAAAGTTTATATCCAAACCTCCCCGTCGTAAATTTGTTTTAAAACATTTTACGACGTTTTTCAATGGAAATTTTCTATTCCCACTCATGACGCTTTATATTCCACGTCGTGATGCGAAATGAGATGCCGGAGAGGGACGAAGCTACGATTCACCCATTTAACCCTTATTTCCATCCCTCTCCGTGGCACAGGGTGGCCCCAACACTTGCACAAAGGAAGGGTGTTCCGTTTCCCTTCCCACATTAATCTCGCTCCTTTGTTTTTATTGTTTTGCCGTAAACATTTTTCTTTTATTTCTCTCTGCACGGCGCTGCATTCACAAGCGCGGCCATTGTTCAACGAGCATCGGAAATCCATCTTGTTAATGCCCCACTGACGTATTCGTATGTTTTCTAGAATAAAGTATTATTGACAATCGTGCGAAAATAAGAATTTAAAAAATAAAGAACTAAATTCCAATCCTTCATTAGCGAGTGAAAGTGAGATACTCCTAATCCCTGGTTGAATGGAACGATTCTTGTTTTCTACTATAGAACTTGCAAATATAAAAAAAAAAATTGGGTGCAATTCATTATTTACCGGTAATAAATCAATTTATACACCTTCAAAACTGATGTATAAAGTCGTATAAATTAGTCGTCTCAATGTGGTACAACCATAAAATGGCCTTGTAAGTCGAAACGGCTGTCACAATAATAAAAAAACTAAAATACTTACAGAACTTAATTATGAAATAAATTAAAAAACAAAAATAAATGCAGTTCAACAAATTAAACATAAAAACAATAAATAAATTATAACGCTTGTTTCTTTTATTCATAAACAATTATTTTATTATGTATAATGTACAAAACATAGGGTTTACATAAAACATGTTTTCACATGTCCCAAACTTTATTGTCAAATCTTAGTTGTTGTTTTATTTTAATATATATATTCGTAAGCCGATTAGATGGTTTGTATTAACCATTTGCCATTTCTGTGTATTTTCTTATGTCAACCTTATGTTTTGTACATTATACATAATAAAATTATTATTTATGAATGAAAGAAACAAGCGTTATAATTTATTTATTGTTTTTTATGTTTGATTCGTAGAATTGCATTTTTTTTTGTTATTGTATTTCATAATGTTATTATTAATTTCTGCAAATATTTTTGTTTTTTATTATTGTGACGATCGTTTCGGCTTACAAGGTCATTTTCAAAATATGGTTGTACCACGTTAGACGAATTATTTGTAAAATTTTAGACATCAGTTTTGAAGGTGTATAAATTGATTTATTACCGGTGAATAATGAATTCCACATAAAAAATTACGAGAAATTTCGTAAAATTTTGGGGGCTATCGGTAAATATGTCCGGAATCTTGCCTCTACAGTCGTGACTGTTAGGTAGTCGACAAGACACATTCATACAAGAGGTAGGGAGAAGGTTAAGTTGGTTCTCTGGAACGGAACATGGAACGTTTCGTCATTTCTTAGGTGAAGATGAATGACATTGATTTTCAAACCTTTACAAGAAAAACTCTCTTTACAACGTTTTAAAGGTTATCCCATTAATATAAAAAAATCATTGAAGAAGAAGACAACAATAATAATGTAAATAAAAATATGAAAATGAACAAGACACAGAAAAATAATAACTTTTATAAAAAGTC
Source organism: Limnephilus auricula (assembly GCA_951813805.1). Lineage (NCBI taxonomy): Eukaryota > Metazoa > Arthropoda > Insecta > Trichoptera > Limnephilidae > Limnephilus > Limnephilus auricula. Next base: position 6,904,154 of record OX638396.1, read on the forward strand.
AATAGGTGTTCCATATAAATACAATCGGATATATTTATCCGATACACTATCTAGGTAACAAATACGTTCTTTGAACACTTGTTTCCAATGAAAAAAAGGTAGCTGCCGATAATATGAAAAAAATTATTTGTTGAAGATAATATTGTTAAATCTGAGATTTGAAATATGACTTTGACAATCACCGCGGTTTTATAATAGGACGCAATTGCTGAATTGGTAGAGCGCACGTCCCGGTAAGACGAGAGATCTGGGTTCGAGTCCCAGTTGCGACCATTATCCTTTATTATTTTTGTGTTTCTTGTTCATTTTCATATTTTAATTTTGATTATTATTGTTATCTTCTTCTTCTTCAATGATTTTTTATATTGATGGGAATAACCTTCAAAACGTTATAAAGAGAGTTTTTCTATTAAAAATTTTATTATTAAAATTTTTATTTATTGGTATTATATTATTATATAATACCAATAAATATATATATTATTATATATTAATATATTATTATATATTATTCTATATTTTTTTTTATTTATTGGTATTGATTTTGTTTGTGGCCAAGAGGGAAGTTTCTTAATGATTATTTACGATTTTGAAAATACATTTGATGACATTTTTGTCATGACGTTAATTTAATGTTCCTATTTGAAATATTCTAGGCGGTTCTTATAGTCAGTAAGAGGTGTGGACAATCTGGTTCTTTAGGATAATGTCCGAGTTGGTAATTTAGCCTTAGAGCGAGCTTTTTCGAAAGAACTGTGACCCGTAAGTGAGCAACGTCGGTAAATAAGTCAACTGTTCCAAATGTTCAAAATATCCTTGGAAACTGATGGCAGTGCACTTCAAATTTCATGAATAAATCACGTTGGGCACACGTTAGACATACGGCCGTAATATTACGGCCATACTCCTCGATGACGTTTTTTATTCTGGCCTTACTTGTACGGCCATACTCCCCGAGAGGTTAGTCGTTAGCATTTGGCAAAAATATAGTTTAATTGGCATACAAATACAATTTGATTAGTTACATTAGGCATTAGGCATATTTATTTTTTTATACATTTTTTTTTTTTTTTTTTAACTTAATGAGTTAAATCTCAAATTATTATATTTTAATTAATGAAGACAGTATTAGCGAAAATCTGAAACAGAAAAATCAGAAAAAAGATACGATCACATCATACACAAAGATAGCATCCAATAAAAATATGCGTTCAAAGATAATAAAATACATCCAAAGAAAATGAAGATAATGTTGGTAGTTCTCAGTCGAAGTATGATATCGTTAAATAGGACCAAATCGGATAGGGGCACATTAGCTCAGTTGGTAGAGCAACGTCCCGGCAAGGCGAAGGTCATGGGTTCGTGTCACGATTTTTCTGTTTCAGATTTTCGATTGAGTTTCGATAAGTGATAGTCGTCATTAAAATATATTTTACAAAATATGTTTCTATTCCATAAACTTATATATTTTCTATAAACGACCGTCCGTGGTCGAGTGGTTAGACACTTGACTCCCAATCGGAAGGTCGCGGGTTCGAACCCGGCGTGCACAAATAAATTTTATTTGATTAATTTGTGTTATTTCACAATTAATTAATAAAAATAATATATACTATATTTGCGGCACGTTCCAGAGTGGAAGATACTCTCAGTATCGCCCTGGTATAAGACCACCATTCAGAATTGAAACGTTGCTTAATTATGGCTTTAGCCGTGTTTAGTGACTAGATCTGAATAGCCAGGTACTTTCCTACCTTCCTCTTCCCCATCTCCTTCCCTTCCCCACTTTCCTTCAGCCTCACAACATACCCCAATTGGGGATGCCATAGTCTCACTGGCTCCAGAAGGGAGCAGTTGGGATTCTTGTGAGGGATTGTCTATAAAAAAATAAATAAACTATAATTCTATAAACACTAAAAAAAAATAAAGAAACATAAAATTATTACAGATAAAATATAAAAAATATAATATAATAAAAAAAACATTATAATTTTTTGGTGTGATGAAAAAAGCTTATCTTCGCGCAGCCTAGTTTAATACTGGGGAACTTCAAGTACGTTATTCACTCTATTACAAAAGCAATTTTCGTTTTTTGTTAATTTCGAGAAAATGTAAATTTTAGGCATCGCTTACAATAAATTTTTCTTATATATATTCGTACCATTACACGTATTGACTAAAGTAATTTAAAATACTGACATACTGACCACATGCTTCAGTAGGTATACTGATCTTTTAAATACTGACGTGAAATACTGACTCGTGCAATGAAATATACTGACATACTGATCACATACTTCAATAGGTATGGAAAATACTGACATATTTCAGAAGGTAAACTGATCAGTATATACTGACGCAAAATGCACACTCGTGTAATGGAGGATACTGACATACTGACCACATACTTTAGTAGGTATACTGATCGGTAAATACTGACGTGAAATACTGACGGTAAGATAAGAGTTAATTTTCTTGGAATAATTGCAAAACAGGTAATATCTTCGTGAAAAAATATTAGATGTGTGTATTATAAACACCCCTCCATCCAATTACTCCATAAGACACTTATGATTGCACCAATCCATGGATACACAAATTTAATTATTTCGTTACCAACTACGTTATTTAAACGTATATATAAATTATTATTAATATCTACACTTATTAACAAGCTTATTTCCCTAACACACATATAGAAATAAATTACAATTAAATTAAACTAACGATATTAAAAACGTTGAGGTAATTATTATTTTAAATAGTGTCCATAATCAACTAATCAACCAAAAATATTTCACACACATTAAAACAGGTGCTGGATATACAAAATTGGTCATTAGTACGGCATACCTGAAATTTCAACGCCTTTATTACGGCATTTAGCGTACTCAGTAGCCAATTATATTTAATTTTGACAATATGCAAATCCGTTTTTTGTTTCTCAGGCAGTTCCCGCGGATCAGGAAGCACCTCGGCGGCCATCTTGAGCAGTTGCCGCGCTTCCCATTCGAAGTTCTGGCGGAAATCGTTACCCGCGCGGCGTACACTTTATTTATTATCCCGTGTGTCGCTCCCCGGGATCCCGGGCACCCCCGGGAACCTCTGGGATGGGGGGAGGGAGGAGCTATCCCGGGGTGCCCGTGTGAATGGATTTGCATTCCGTGTGAAATGGGTTCCAATTTATGCCACATTCTATTTTTGCATCCTGCTATGAATCGACGGTCTGTGGCCGAATCTACGAATCGGTTGATTTAAATCGCTACTTGGTTCTTGGCTTAGATGTCGCGCAATAAAATTTTGTTTACTTTTTATGGGTTGCTGTTATGTTAATGGCATTTTCGCACATTTACAGAATGGAAGATACCAACATTATCACTTTGGTGAGAGATCACCATTCAGAAACGAAACATTGCACCAAAGGGCTTTTGTTATCTTTAGTGACCAGTTTTCAATAAATCCTTACACTTTTTTCTTCTCCCACGTATTCAAACTCATAACAATTCCCCAAATACCATTACACATAATTCCAATGGCTCCGAACAATTGAAATTCTTGCGATGCGAATATATGTATATTATTTTCCTGTCTTCGTGTATTTTGCCAGGGCGGCAAAGCCAATAAAATGTGCTTAAAGCCTGAAAAAATAAAGCACGAAAAACTCATTTTTCACGAACGCGCGAAACTTTTATTAACATATAACATTATTTTATCACGTAAGTTTTATTATTTTTTTTATTTACTTGTGTTTTTTTCCTGCAGGAATGGATGGTGCATTACCCAATCGTCTACCACATTACAATATGATGACAATAAGTGTATAATACTAAGATGAATATGAAATATATAAGTAACACACAAGTAAGTATGTAGTTAAATTATTATATAAAGTTGTACCAAGGAGTTCGCATAATAAGATTGAAAAAGAAGTACAAAGCACTATGAAAGTAGTTACAGATCAATGTATTGGAACTTTGTTATAAGTAGTGGCGGTTCGTGGTCTTTTTAACGGGGGGTTCAGAAATTCAAGAAAAGATATATTTAATCAAAATTTACTTACTGTTGTCACACTTAACTTAAATAAAGTTACTGGGAGGGGTACCTAGTACCTACATACTGTTGTTTTTAAATTTTTATTATTATTTTTTTATTTATTATTTATTAACCAAAAAATACATGTTATGTACATTCTTTTAGGTATATGCCACCTCACTAGGCTAATAATTTGACACTCTGCGACACAATAATTAGATAACCAGAAAAGGTTTAGAGGAATTAAATTGTTTAATGGTTTTTACAGCACTCAATGTACGTTGCTCATTATTATTGTTTTTTTTTTCAATAAGAATAATAACGTAGAATGTAGAATAATATAATTGATTTTAAAACATAAACACAAATGAAGGTGGCACGAAATATAACTACCTTTTTTTACTTATACAAAAAATGCATTATACACTTATACAAAAAAAAAGAATAATTTCCAACCTTCTTTCTTCAGTATTAGCGTTATTTTTTGTATATATAACACTGTATTCCGCCATTGTGAAAAAAAATTGCGACAGAATATTCGCGACAAACTGACAGATAAAGAGGAGAGAGCGCGCCTCAGAACACTCAAGGAAGGAAAGCGGAGTCCTAAATATAAGACAAAGATTTAGAAGATTTGCCAAAACCGTCACAGAACACTCAACCTGAAACCAGTAAAACGTCGATGCGAATAGACTTCATTATTCCAAAGTTAGTCGCAGCGCTAGGCAGGTGCCAGTTGAGTATGGTAGATTCTGTTTTCATTTTTGAAGCTACTATTGAGGCGCTTCAATTCAAAGAATTCGAAAGGAAAAACGAAAGGCGCGCGCGGAGGTCATAAAAGTTAATTTTCAAAACGAGGTGTCAGATGTTGTGACTCTTCCCTGGGACGGCAAACTATTGCCTGCTTTAGATCCACGAAAATCAAAAGAAGAACGTCTTCCGATTGTTATATCATGTGGGAATAACGAACAACTTATTGTTGTGCCACGATTGGAAAGTTCTTCGGGAAGCGAATAAGTGCAGGCTGTATGGAATGCGATTGTTTTTTTTATTTTTTATTTTTTTATTTTTTATTTTTTATTTATTTATTTTTTTTTTTTTATTTATTTATTTATTTTTTTTTTTTATAGAGAATACCTCACAAGAGTCCCAACTGCTCCCGTCTGGAGCCAGTGAGACTATGGCATCCCCAATTGGGGTATGTTGTGAGGCTGAAGGAAAGTGGGGAAGGGAAGGAGATGGGGAAGAGGAGGGTAGGAAAGTACCTGGCTATTCAGATCTAGTCACTAAACACGGCTAAAGCCATTATTAAGCAACGTCTCAATTCTGAATGGTGGTCTTACACCAGGGCGATACTGACAGTATCTTCCACTCTGGAACGTGCCGCAAATGTAGTATATATTATTTTTATTAATTAATTGTGAAATAACACAAATTAATCAAATAAAATTTATTTGCGCACGCCGGGTTCGAACCCGCAACCTTCCGATTGGGAGTCAAGTGTTGTTGTTAAATCTGTAAGATAAAGTGCAAATTCTGTGTTCTGATACTACAGCTTCAAATACAGGTCGCTTCAATGGTGCTTGTGTGCTTCTTGAACAAAAACTTAATAGAGAAATGGTTATTTTTGCTTGCTGCCATCACGTTTATGAGTTGGTATTAAAAGCCGTGTTTCAAGTAAAAATCAGTCAAGTGAACAACCCCTGACATCCCACTCTTCAAAAAGTTTCGAGATAACTGGAAAACGTTGATCCCGATAAAACTCAGTGCTACAGAGAAAATCTCACATTGCACCTAACCGCTTCCGAAATCGATGATTTGATTGTTTTTTACCGTACTGCACTGACAACAAAAATACTACGAGATGACTAACGAGAGTTGTTAGAGCTCTCTGTGATATTTTTAGGCGGAGATGTAGAGATAAAATTTAAGATTCGGCCTCCAGGTGCTATGCATCAAGGTCGATGTCCTACAATGTGGTCAAATAATGCTTCGTATCAAGAAGCCAGAAAGAAGTTGTCGTTGCTGAGGGTAGTGAGAATGATACAGCTGAAAGAGCTGTTAGATTATGTAAAATTTTCATGGCTTAATCACGGTCGAAGAGGAACAAAAACAATTTGTCCTGACTGTAAGAAATAAACTTTGAAGCGAAAATTTAATCAAAAAACCATTTTTAAATATAAAATATTACATAATTGAACATTTGTGCATTTGTTAGTTTTATTTATCTGACAAAAATTAAAGTTTAAAATCCTTCCATATGAACTCAGTACAAATTTTTGTACCATATGTTTGGTATCAAGTCGGCACGGGTTGCCGGTGTTTAATCAAAATAATATTTATTATATGAGTTATTGGGGTCAAATGGAAAAAAATAAGAGGGTATGCGTATTTAAATTCATGAAATTTTTTTTCTCCCTTATATCTTGGGACACCCTAGAGTACATACATAAGTAGTTACAGTAAGTTTGCTATTCTTTATATATGAAACAAAGTCGGGTTAGTTACACCATTTATAACTCAAGAACGGCTGGACCGATTTTTATGATCTTTGATTTGTTGGATTTGTCTCCGTCCCGATTAACAGAATAACTTTAAAACATCAGAAAAAATCACGGGAAAAATAATTATGAAGAGAATAAATATTTTCATATATTTTGTATGGAACGGCTTTTCAAATAATCTGCGTTGGTCGACATAATTTGAATCAATCCGAACAGCTAATAAATTAAACACAATTTTTATTGATTCTGAAGCGGTACGGAGTTTGCCCAGTTATTATTATAAAAATTATCACTAAAAGTTTGTAGTAAAGCATGTGCGTAATATGTTAATGTAAGTGATTTTTAGTAAATAAGCATAATAATGATAAAATAAATTACTTCCGGGCTTCCCTAAAAAAAAACAATTAGCGAATAAATAAATAAATATTTAAAAAAAAAGATTATAAAAAAATGATCCTCTGCGGGTCTCATTAACCGTAGGTATGTGTAATTGTGTAATCAACACGCAGCGCGACCAAAACCGACAACCATTGTTATGCAACTCTTTCGAACCCTTTGGAGTGTGTTTTATTCCTGGCTGCATTTACATCAAGCTGCGTTTCCTATTGTTTTGTCCGCTTTGTTTTAACGTTTTTAAAATTCCCTATTTGCATACTCGAACAATAATGCGGAGCTAGAACAAGGCTAAAGAGCAATTTACCGTTTTATTTATACGCAATTCCGCAGCTGTTAATTTTGCAAATGAATTCTCAATATGTTTTTATATAATTTGTAAAACTTTAAGATATCATGTCAATTAATTATTTAAAGAGCGTTACGAATTACATTTTATTGGAGAGAAGGCATTCAGTTTGTCGTTAATGTTTTTTTTTTATTTGTATTCAAAATACCTTGATTATTGATAAAATAATTATATTAAGAATATAAATAGTAACGGACTAAATAAAAATGGGCAAAATATTATTTTTCCTTACAAAAGAAAATAAAAAAAATTATAATATAAAAATGTATCTTTGTTTGTGTGTTCGTACCTTATGGGCGGCCATACCGTTCATCCGATTTCGATGAAACTTTGAGAAAATGATGTGCGCGTACCCGGGATGGTTATAGGATAGTGAATTCTGGCGTTATGAAATTATTTCCTATGCCATTCATACGATTGGGATTAAAATTTCATTCGATTGCTATTATTTTTTATGAATTTTTGTGAACATGCCCGTGAATACTTCTATTATACTGGTGAGCTCTGGAATTATGAAATTTGCATAAAAAATTAAATAGGTCACGCGAGTTGTTGGAAAATAGGGTGTATTTTATGGAGTTAGGCGGCAGGGAAAAAAAGGCTAAAGGGAAGGGGTATGCGGGAGTGTCGGTTAGGAATTAAGGAGGGGGCGACGAGGGAGGGGGGACGAGGGAGAGGGGAAGGCGAAAAAGGTGAAAGCGGAATGCGTGAGGGGGGGGGGGGGGACGCGGGACGAATGGGAAATGACACGAAGGGAGAAACAATTACACAGACACCACTGCTCAGGGAACTTGTTGACGCAACTATATACACATCCTTTCCCCTATTTACCCAAGTACCTATCGTCCAGTTTGTAGCCAAATTTCCTACGTCTGACATTCGCAACAATAAATCATGAAAAAATCAGTCTATTAAAAAGGAAATCGTGCAATGATCAACTTCTATCTATCTCTCAGTGATTTTATTACCGACTCAATTACAAAACCTTGGCAGGTGGAGTACCAGTGGTGGTATAGGAAATCTCTTGTGTGCTTGTGTAGTGAATCACTAACCATCAATACCAAAGGGGTAAGTCAGTCCTCCAGTTACATTATTAATCTTTACCAACCCCCATAGTTGTGTCAACTTGAACCCTTTTCTATATAAATTAGTTATTACAGTCCGCAAATTGATTCGCAGAATATATGTGATTCGCAGAACAATGTTGGAAAATTCACAACTTAGACGCGGCAACCTTATCATCATCAGTTACTATTTATCGAATAGGAGAATGGAATCGACGATAAGTAGTGTTCTTTCAATCTGGATCGAAGAATGTCGTCAATTGCATGTTTTACTATTTTAGGATTGTCAATCAATCGTCAATATTTGGTCAACCAATCGTCAATCTTATAATCCATCACATTTTGGAATTGAAGTTTTATTTCAACCGTTTTTTTTTTAATCCGAAATATTTTTTCTTTAACTTGAGCAATTCCGTGTTTCGATAAAGCGTAATTTATTTACAAATAAAAAATGTTGATGTCATTTTATTCGCTCAATCCTCGAGTCGCCTACAACGGAATCGATAAGCGAAACAATTTTGCATATTTCATCAATCCATTACCGGCCTTAAGGGGGGTGGGGGTAGTTACCTACCCCTAACTCTAACTCTTTAGCTCGGCCCGCAAATCCGGAGCCGCCATATTCCGCCACTCCTGCTTATTTCCCTGGAGTGAGGGAAGACGAACGGAGAGCAAGGAACGTAGCCACCAGGAGGAAAGGCGAATGAAGCCCGCTGGAAAGAAACCAGTGGAAGGGAGGATTCTTGAGAAACGCGAAGTAGAACGATGCGGTCTGATTCTGAACGGACCGATTATTGGCAGATTGCTATCGCGAGTAAGAGATAAAATTTTCATACTTTTTTGTTTTCAAAATTCAAATTTGAAGAAGATCTACGATGTCAGGCGAGTGTAAATAAACGTTATTTCCAAAATGTGTATAACCATTAGAGCGAATAACAATTTAAAACTTTTTTCTCAGATTGCTCAAGATTTTTTGGTCATCATTTTGAATTTTTTATCCTCTCACATTAAAAAAAATTATATCTCCGAATTTGAATACGGAGACATACAAACTGGTTATATGTCTATATTGTCAATTCAGCAAATGAGTTCATCTTTTGTTGATTATCACGTATTTTTATGTTAAAAAAAAATAGTATAAAATCGTAAACTTTAAAACCTTTTAAATAATCTGGGGAATATTTGCCACATTGTGGCAGCAAAGCAATCCGAAGCTTTGGAAATAGTGCCATAATGTGGCAAAAATCGTTCGAGTGCTTAAAGGCATTATAATTATATATTATTATAATTTATTCTACAATAATTACCTAAGAAAGAAATCCAAAAGGTTCTTAAGTTGTTTGTTAGAAAATCATGTCAGTTAAGGTTCAGATTAGCATAGTACGTAGAAAAAATGATTACGTTTATTTGTTAGTTTCGACTTAAACGCCTTTAGCTTGCTTCCATAGATCTGATGATATTGTATATTACACATTTATCGATTCAAGACATATCATGAAATAAGGAAAAAAGTTTGTATTTACACCCGGTGAATAATAAATAGTGTTTTTTTCATTCAGATTTTGACAGCACATTCCATAATTGGAAATAATTTCACATTTACAAAAAACGATCATCTCATTATTTATAAATTTGTTACTAAGAAATGTTCTCCGATATCATCCAGATAAATCATAACAATAATGTATTTTTATATGGCCGAAGCAGCATCTTAAGCATTTATCTTACCTTATATTTAGTGATCAAAGAGCTACATAGATATGGTACCTATGTAGGCATAGTTGTTTTGAGAAATAGGCGTTTAATGTATTGTTTGGAGTCCTCTAATTTTATACAGGTAATGTTTTATTATGTATTATCTCCACAAAGAAAACTAATTTCATTCAGGGCCTACCTCATCTTTGGGGATGGTGTGTGGAGGGTCTTTGTGAAGGAAATGAAGGAGAGATAGTTCTAAGATGGAAACACGTCAAGGAATGACGGACGTTTGAATCCATCCTTCCCGTTGCAATTCAAGCCGAGCGATGGATCAAGAGAGTCCACCTATAGAGGTCTAGGTCTTCCGATTCAGCTCGCCACGCAGCTGATGGGCGTATATATCAAAGAGATACATAGATATGGTACCTATGTAGGCATAGTTGTTTTGAGAAATAGGCGTTTAATGTATTGTTTGGAGTCCTCTAATTTTATACAGGTAATGTTTTATTATGTATTATCTCCACACAGAAAACTAATTTCACTCAGGGCCTACCTCATCTTTGGGGATGGTGTGTGGAGGGTCTTTGTGAAGGAAATGAAGGAGAGATAGTTCTAAGATGGAAACACGTCAAAGAATGACGGACGTTTGAATCCATCCAATTCAATCCGATTGATGGATCAAGAGAGTCCACCTAGAGAGGTCTAGGACTTCCGATTCAGCTCGCCACGCAGCTGATGGGCTGGCTCAACCACTGCCAAAACCTGAACAACCTGGGCACCCCTGCTAAGTCGCCAAACGTTGCGGTAACCTATGAGAAAGGCGTTAAACATCCAATATGTCGTTGTCTGGACGGCCTTACCCATTCACGTCTCCAAAATTGGTTAGTCTTCCCACCAAAATTTCTGTTAAAAAATAAACTAATATTTAAATATGCTTAGACCTTAATTCCGAATAAGGCCAAAGCAAGGGAATGGAAGGATCTAGCGAAGTGTGAGGGTAAGCCGGTACCGCTAGGTGGCTCTGGCGCCTCAGATGTTTTAACCCTTTAGGATTGGAACTTATGAAGTAAGGGTCTGGGGGTCTATCAAAAACTTTGTTACCACACTAATCATTTTAATGATCTTGACTTTTAGACTAATAAAATACATTAGGTGGTCCATCGGCTAAGTGATAAGTTATTTTGGATGTTTCTATGATTTATATAGTAATCAAGAACACGTCATTAGTAATCATTGATTTATTTTAAAACTAATAATATAAATATATAATACAAATATTTAGATCTGTCGAACGGTGAGATCTGGTGTCATTATTAACTTGATTTTTCCAACATTTTCCAAGCTTTTCAATTAACCGGGCGATGAAGACGAGGGAGGACTTTATATGTTTAATGTTTTAAAGTAATTTTTTTCCATTTATTCAGTAATATTATTATTTAATATATATAAACAGTTTAATTATAAACGAGTTCCGCTTTGTAATTATTATTACGCATGACAGCTGTTTCGTCTTCTGAAGGTATTATCAAACTTAATTTTTATAAATTAAATAATAATATTAATGAATATATAAAAAAAATAATTTAAATGGTGTTCTATAAATTAAACACGATAACAATAAATAAATTAAAAATCTTTGGAAAAATGATTTTAAAAAAAACCTTTGAAACAATATTTCAACAGTATACAATAGTTGTCCATATTATGAAAAAATAATGTGTAAATTTAAACCAAGTATTTAGGTACTTAATGTGGACCTTGCTTTTTAGGGTTCCACAACTCAATAATGTGGCGTTTCAACACCCCTTTGAGGTCGTTAAAAGTTATGAAAAAAATAGGCCATAACTATAATAACCAAACTTAAAAATCTTTTTTTTTTAAGTAAATACTTCTTTACGTACGCTTGACTTGAGGGGTAAACTGGCGAATGCGTTACGGAAATTACAGCGTTACGAGAGGCGTAATATCGGGAGTAACGAACGTTACGGAGGCGAACGATAATAAATTTTAATTAATTTTGATGTTCTTTCCTCACAATCTAATCGTAACAACGGTGCTCAAATCCATAGTAATGACGTTTGGAATGGGTGCTGGCATTTATGCTGACAATAGTCGTGTTGTTGTTTCTCACATTCTGAACGTTAAAATCTAACTAATAACTAGCAATTTTTCGAATGGAATAAACGTCGCTCTCTAACTAGAATCCGCATCAAAAAAGTTTTATTTTAAACTTTGTAAGAATTAAATCAACAATCCCATTCTAAGCGTAATTCCCATAATAAAATTTTCGTTTAGAGTGTGCGGAACTCAGTGCATAGAAACGACTGATTTGTCACGATGATTGGTAACAATCCAAACGAATCTTCAATATCGATTCTTATACACTGATGATTGGCATTACTAAAGAAGTATTTACTTCAGTCGTGTGGTCTAAAGCACTCATATTTTTTTTTTAAATTCATGACGAAGGAGGTGTTGAAGTTATAAGTTGTTACGTTTTCCGGTCACCGATATTTAGACTTCATATTTATTTCTTTGGCTCTTTTCATGTCCAGTAGAATATGAAGAAATTCATCCTTTTTATTTTCATACATTATAAGCACTTACGTTCAACAAATTTCACTCCCTTTAGGCTACTTTTCGAATGAATCAATTTACTTATACGTATTCAATTTGGTTTTGAAATGAAAATATGTATAGTTCCTACCGGGATGTCATTTTATCCAGTACTTACCTCTCCCCATCTTTAATCACATCACCTTGCTAGAAGAACATTTTTTAAACTTGGAACAATTAATTGGTGGGTTTTTGTTCCGGAAACACAGATAAGGAATCTAGGAAAAGTTTGGAAGCAAGTTTAGTGTTGATAATAATTGAATTTATTAACTAAAAAAAAGGTGTATGACCATATCAAAGTAAAAAATATCCTGTTATACTGATTGGTGTTGTTGTGGTGATAATACCTTGAGGTATTACGGTGGAATATACTTTATTTGTGATTTCTGTCGTGTTCTCCTAGAGTCTAGAAGTAGGTTTTCCTTCTACCTTGTATCCCTGCTATTCCTACCCAATACCTCAAGTCCTCGTCTCATTTATATACAGTCCATTTACCAAGTGCATCTAAGGTGTAATTCGTAAACAGTTTTGGATGCAACATACTCTATACTTTAGAAACAATACAACAAAACAAGTATATAAAAAAAAAGATATTTGCTTCCAAATAAAAACCAAACTTTGAAACCTAGGTTACTCAAAACTTTAGAACCCTTTGTCTGGTATATTTATTTACCACTAGGCACTTGTTTGCCTTCATTGAAATCGATTTAAAAAAGTAAATGAATACATTTACTGACCAGAGAGGGTTAAACGGATTTCAGGGTTGACAGGATTGTACTGGATGAAGGGTGGAGAGGGGTGCGGGGAAGCACGGAGCAGGGCTAGGTGAAGCGGGTTGGGGGAGGGGGTAGGGGTAGCCTGCGAAGCGCGAGGATGAAATATAATAAGTGTAAGGTTGGAGAAAAATAAAAAGAAAGAAGAAACGTAAGATGAAAATGCGAACGCTGGATTTGGGAGGATGGGAGCATCCCCTGAGTCTGGGACCAGCGGTTCTCAGGAGGTGATTTCCGATATTAATATTTATAGATATTAATAAATGAAAGTGCAAGGAAAATATGTTATTATAGTAATTTTTACTATGTTTCTTTTAGATAGAAATGTTGCTATGAGGCACGGTTGCCTCCAAATAACTCTAATAAACTTTACAGTGTAGTACATTTGTTAAATGTATTAGCACTTAGTGACGACCACAGATAAGAGAAAAAAAGGGTGACGACTGACTAAAAACAAGATCACACGCGAGAGGAAGAAGTTATTATTATTTCCCTGAATCATCACTGTTTATCACATCAACTTATTGGATGACCAACACCTCTGACATAGGTCACCACACGTGGTTCGCTACGTTTGGTGACTTAGCAGGGGTACCCGTGTTCATGGGGTAATGTTTTCCGACCTACTGCGTGGCGGCCGGATCGGGAGAGAGTGGTTGAGGGAGACCTGTCAAACTCTTTAGCCCTACTCTCTGCATGGCCTTGCACCATAGAGGGAGGGATGAATTCATACGTCCGTCACTCCTGGATACATCGACCTTAAGATTCCTATCCACCCTACTTACTTACCTTTTTCCTTCCCATCTTTTCCTTTCTTTCCCTAAAGGGACGCTCCACACAGCATTTTAAAAGACGACATAGGTCTAGAGGGATTTTTTTCCTCAGGGCCTATTGTGTAAAACTAATGTAAAAAAAATCACAACCATTATTTAGAGTAGATATGTGTTCTGCCTATGCTACGTACTATGCCTATGTTCTGCCTAAAGCCATCAATTCAAAGAAGTAGACAAGACTGTAGTAACAACAGTAAAATATGTATCAATCTTGTCGTTCCAACAAATTATTTCGGAATTCTTTTGTTAATTAACAATGGAAAATTTTGTAACATTGAAAATGTATTGTTTGACTTTGGGGGATCGATTTTTCTCCTAGAATTCGACTTGTATATTCCTCCTTGATAATGGGTCCAATATCTCCAAGTATTATAATATGATTATTTATAATAATAACATTCGTCGTTACTTTGGTACACTCGCAACTTTATTGTTGATATAATTAAAACAACTTAGTACTTAGCCACCTACTGCTAGTAATAGGCCAAACGCTGGAGACTCCCCGACACTCGGACTATGTCAAAACGCTCGGGAGATTCTGCTAGCAATCGGAAAACCCGAATGATCCACGGATGGTACACTACAGAAAATGGCGTTTATTTTTCTATGACTCGAAAACGCTGATATTCTTTTTATTTTTTTAAATCGCCACACTTTGAGGGCCGCTGAAATTCTGTATCTACCGTCACGTACACAGGGTTAATCGAATGGGCTTCGAATGTAATATTTAGGATACCTATCTATAGATTTTTTCATTTCCTTCGGAGTGTATTCCTTTATTGTGTTTACATTTATGAGCAGAAACTCCAAAGGATATTGTGCTGGAAAATATTTATTACAAAAGTAATAAAAATGGATTCACAAAATACGGAGAATTTTCATTGGAAAGAATCCAGATACAAAATATATTTGGAATATGATATTGTACATTATTACAACTTAACAACCAATTGTAAGCAAGGTAGGAGGTGAGGAAAGTTTCATTATTAAATGATGATCTCTTTATGCGTACCATAATCAATATGTATTATTTTGCAATTTTACTGGCAAATTAAAATATTTTTTAGGTTAATGGTATGATTATTAAAGGCAAACATGACGTTTAACCAATGCTTTACCATATTTATTTATTTGCAAAAATATTACGAAAACCAATACATTGCAAAAACGGTACATAATCAAAATTACATAAAAACCTTTTAGCAAAATAAATACATTTAAATTTGAGCAAAAATTTTACACGAAGGAACACAGTTAAAACATAGATAATATTTCACGCTTAAAATCGTTTTGGACATGTGCGAAGTATCCACGTTCCCTGCTAGACAGTTAATTAACCTAGTCTTCCCAGGGGCATCACCATTGGTAAGTTAGTTCGGCACCTGGGAAGAGTTAAAAGCTTGTGTTGGCGGCCTCGCGCGAAATTATTCGGGACATAGAATCTAATTTTAGCCAGAATGTCTGGTATTGATAATAAACCATTCAGAAGCTTATAAGCCAACTTAGCAACAAAAAGCAGTAATGCGACTTCTCGTCTGGAACTAAATCCCAGTTCTCTCTTAGAGGCAAACGGTTTTAAAGTATTTTTGATGCATCTTGGACCGCTTCATTTTAGTATATAGATGACGTAGGATAGATTTGGCTTATAATGATAAAGTGTCAAAATTTAAATATTAAATAGTTATAAATAAATAAATATAAATAGTTTAAGTCACACAGGAAATATCTCGATACTATACTATAATTACTTACATACCATACATATACCCTACTAATTATACAGAATAGATCCATCCCTTTCCCTTCCCTCCCACCATCCCATCCCCATAGGCTAATGTAACTATTTTTCTTTATTTACACTAAAAAATTTAAATACTTCAGTGGAAACCTATTATTGGTTAAATATTTACACATTATTTATTACACTTTACAAAATGTTATAACTGTTGGTTTTCCAAATAAAATAAAATAAAATAAATAAAGTATACTCGTATGAGATGAAATAATTTATAGATAATAAGATAGTTTCTATCGTAAAATTCACATAATAATAACATAACATAAATTATTAATTATTAACGGATTAATATTAATATTTCTGTAAGATAGGTATCCCTTTTCTAACAAATTAGTCCTTCTTCGTTCATCCACATTTTTTTTGCATATTGTTAGATTATCAATTCGGAAACAAGAGAAAATCCGATAGTGTTACTTTTCACTGTAATACCTACCAGCTCGTAGTGGATTGAAGCAGGCGACATGGTATCGCTTCCAAGTAAATAAGCACACACTTAACACAAGCAACTACACATCGTCGGATCTGCCGGATCTGCCCTGATGATGGACACTGCAACGCTGTCCGAAACGTCGGCTAAAGAAGGAGGTAGCGCAACACGGCGTAACACCCCAAAAACAAACAACGAAAAAGAGAAAATCCGTTTAAAAATCGCCTTAAACAGCATATAGGTAGGTACTCAAATAATCGAACTCAGGATAAGATATTTGAATAGGTAATACATTTGGTTTCCCGCGTTTTCCATTCGCCCTCGTCCCCCATTGGCGGGAAGGCTTGGGCCGTGACACGAGGGGGGTGGGGGAAGGGGTTTGCGCGGAATCCAATCTTCTTCTTAAGTTTTATATTCCTTATACGTATTCTCCCATAATACGACATATCTTCGTTATATTATGTCTCGTAAAGAAAAGGGCATGCGGGAAATTCGAGCAGCGATGGTTACTCTTTCTCCATTCCTCGCATACTTTATTTTAATGAACGTGTGTCTGGGGTAGTGTGTGAAAGAGACCGCCTAGAATGAGATGGATAAAAGTAGTCATAAAAGGCTTGAACGCGTTTTTGAGCTCTCTTCAATTATTAGCGGCGAATCCGATAATACACAATTATTCCTATGAAAGTAAAAAACTTCAAAATTATACTAGCTGTGTGAAACTTGGTACCTTACAGCGATGATAATTTATAATAAATAAACAATACATAACACAGCATGTATGACGTACAACAATTTCACAATACCGTTACTAAAGTAGCTCTAAATCAGGTACTATTTATTTATATTCATAGTATCTATTTATATTCTATATTATTTATAGTTATTGTTTTTATATTTTAGCATGAGTAGTTCAAGACATGAGCGCGGTGTACATTCGTATTGTCGTATAATATAATTTGTACTGAAAACATGTTTTAAATTAGTGAAAATAATCATGCTTATATCTATGTATTATAAGTTCACACTTCTCAACACATAACCTAACATAACTGCATATCTTTATGTTGTAAATCTTATTGTAATTCCTCCATCTTGTTATCAGGTACCTTGTTTACACTTTTCAACACTCCCAACTTACCTACTTATCTCATACTCTGTAAATCTGAATATATTATCTGTTACTAGGTTAATTCCGTAAATCCGAACAGAATATATGCTACCAGATTTATTTTTTTTACATAGTCAAAAAATAAAATAAAAATGTTTGTATATATTTCTTCATAACACAACTCAGTTTCAGAGAAAAATGAAATTTCCTGTTTTTTTTGGTTTTTTATTTTTGTTATGCAATTATGTACATTACTTAAGGAATAATATGAACTAAACCTGTCAATTTGTCTGTCCTGGGACGGGTAACTTTCCTAGTTGGACAGGCAAAGCTTCCTAATATGTAACTTGTACTTTCTTTTGTATCTATCTATAATAAATAAATAAATAAAATTAAAATAAATATGTTTTACGTTCCGTGTTTACGTTGCTCTACTGATAGAGTATATGTAGGATGAGTGGTATGTGGAGTATTTATCGGTATGGGTGGGTGGAAACAAAAGAAAATGTATTTTAATATTTGTTTAAGATTTTATTATATTTTACATGTAAACTTACAAGTACGCACACGTGGTTACGTTTCACTATTTATAATAATGTGTTGTTATACTAGGCATAACATTTTTTAAATATATTCATTCTTTCTTCTTTCAGGAATCTTATCACACATTTTGAGTCCTGTATACACAAAACACTGATGTGACTCTCTTTTTCTTATATGCGGCAATCAATCAAGTCTATTTACGAGTACATTTTTGGTTTCATAATCAAGTACAATTCTTACTAAAAACAATTACCGTACATAAAATGATGGTATTTGGTTAACTAATTTTATAAATAAAAATTATCGCAGTGTTTTTTAGGAATCCAATTTAGCTGCTATCTAATTTGATTATTTTTTGCATAATTGCATTAGAAAAGGTTTTAGTATTTGGGTGTCCGATAGTAGAAGTAAAAAATATAAATATTTTTTTGAATGCATATTTCCGTGCCAACAATTATTTAACGTTTTATCCTGAAAACTACCTTATGGTTATAATTTGAAAAAACTACCCCTTTTACTTGTATTATCGTGTAGAATTATCTTTTCGAAGTTTTTGCACTTTCCACCGGACACCTTATAAATAAGTATATAGGAAAACGTTCTTTAATATATTTAAAGAGATCTTTTTTATATATACACTTTTAAATAAAAACATGAGAAACAGTAAAAATATTAATTTCATCTAAGTAATATGAAATATTTCGTTAAAATAAAAGCAGATTATTGAGCTTTCTTGGAAATTGAAGTGAAAAGCAGAAAAATCTATTTGTGTTAAATATATTCGATTGAATCTTCGCAAAATCACTTTGTTGTGTCATTTTTAATAAAATAATCTAAGTAATTAACAAGTAAGTAATTAAGTCATTTTTAAGTAATTAATCACCACTCTCTTTAATATTTTGTCTATAGTTCTTATTTGTATATACTTTTTTGTTCTTTTTATTCATGTTCTGTTTCGAAACAGGTCGATAATTGTGATTATATAAGTGGTGTACAAAAAGATATTTGTTTCATTTAAGGGCGCGCTACGCCGCTCAAAAAGAAGAAGATGGAGAGATACGACAATACGAACGTGAGAGCGAGCGCGCTAACATTAAAAATCATAAAATTCATGCGAAAATTGTGAAAATGTTTAATAAAAGACGACTCGTTTGAAAAAGAGCAAAAATCTCGTGGGGAATGTGTCAAGTAGCGTACAAAGAAACATTATGAATTTTTTCATAATGAAAACTTGTGAAACAACAGAAACAAACGTGTTAATAATAATTTTTGGAGCATACTTTGCGATTTATTTCTATCGAGGGAATTTCAAATAATTACCGTTTCGGCGTGGGGAATGTATAGATACTATCTTAAAGAATAACATATATTTTTTAAGAGCTTAAATACTTCAAACGTTTAAGGAAAACGTGTCAGAAACCGGTAGAAATTGGCAGAGCGGCCCGTTAATATTCCATTGAATTGATCAGAAGAAGGAACATCTCTGGAACACCATAAAATTTATTTATTTATATTTATATATTATAATTATAGAGGTAATTATTTAGAAAACGTATGGGCCAACCCCAGGTGAAGCCTGGAAGTAACTATAAACATACTTGTAGTTTGTAATACCTGGACGTATCACATATGAAATTAAACTGATGCAATACCCCACGCATAGTTAAGCACCCATCTTATACACATAAAAACTGGAATATTCGTTAAAATTTTAATTCTTTGAATTCTTCTTGCAACATAGTAAGTTGAAAATTAATATGGCATTAATATTAACAAGCTGCAATAATTAGTATTGGATCGTTCAGTTCTTACATGATTCCACACTATTTATCATTGAGGTATGGATACTTTGTAGCAGAAATGCGTGTTCGGGTTTTCCTCAGATATTTTTATTACTAATGTTAATTTTATGTTTAATAAAAAGAGTGAATTCGTAATGCATAGTACCCGTCATTGTAGCTTTTAACAAATGAAAGCATTAGTCTGAACCGGCATAATTATTTTCTGTTGTCAGACCTCTGTATTTATTAAAATATGTAATTTTTCCAGTAGGCTTCCATTTTGTGAACGAATTAAAATTAACACGATTAATAAATCTCATTTATTTTAAAGGCAAAAGTCACTATGACCAGGAGTGTCATGGAGTACTTTTATAAAATAATAATTTCATTTCTAGCAGACGAAACAGTTTTTTGCTGTTGGCCCTAGAGGCGGCGGCTTTGTGATTGGATTCGTTAAATTCGTGAAATTTCCTTATAGGGATGCTGTTCGAAAAATTCAACAATTTTGTTTTAATAACAACGATTACAACAATCCGAAACTAGAATAATAATACATTAGCGTAATGCAAGGGACAGACACGAAGTTCACATCAAAAGATACTTTATAACACAATATCATTTCTACCGACACACTACGATACGATACGATTACCGCGAAGTTCACTTCAAAATATACTTTATAACACAATATCTTTTCTACCGACACAGTATGTTATAAAAGATTTCTTCCTACGGCAGGAGAGGGGGTCAGTTGAATTCGGAAGCGGCCGAGGGAATATCCTTTCTTTGTACTGGATATGTCAACTTAACGGCTGACAGCGGCTTGAGCACGGCGCTCCATGTATTTAGAATGACCCCCTCTCATCGCATCGCTAGTGGTTATGGAGAATAACGCAGAATAGCGAAGACCCGAACGTCTGTATGGGATTGGCGAGCGCTATTATGTTATAAAGTATCTTTTGATGCGAACTTCGCGTTTGTCGCCCACTTTATACAGTCACGGTATACATCAAGCTTAGCACGAGATTCCCTTCTAACTCGACTTCTAATACCGACAGAACGGAGTCAACGCAACTGAGACATCCCGAAATGAGCTATGTCGAGATAGTGAAGATAGTGGAAAGGGAATGAATATAATAATCAAACAAAGCTAAAGTTATTTTAAGCAACTAAATTTTCCATCTTGAAATTAATATGATTTATGATAAACTTCGCAGTGAAAACCTTGCGGCACCCCTTTTGGCCTTGATGCCCGAAGCCTATCTTTTAATTTCCAAATGTCTAATCCAGTCCTGAAGTCGACCACCCAGCCCCTCATACATCCTGTAGTTATTAAATTCTCCGCACGGGGAATAATGCATTTAAAGAAAGTAGGTTAGCACATAAAGACCGCCATACGCGGCGCTTATGTTCATCGCAGATTTTCGAAATTCCGTGTACCGAGGCACTTCTCGCATCTTAATGAGTTCCAGAGTACAGAACCAATTAAAGGTAAATATTAAGTACACTAATTTGAGGTTGTGGTGACCCGGAATAGTTGTGGGAGTTAAAATTTTTAGATTAAATGCAAATTAACTATTTTTTTTGGCTAAATACTGTTTCCACTTCAAATAAATGTCTACATTACAATACCCAAGTTACATGAAAATAATTTTCAGGTGAACACGTTTTAATACAAAACATACTGTATTACAATATGTTTTCTCTTTATTTTTTATAAAAGTAGTAAAATATATTTGTACTTTTATATGTTTAGTATGTTTAGTTTAACATGTTTTTTATTAGTATGTTCAATTTGTTTAGTACAATATGTTTTCTCTTTATTTTTTATAATGACTAAAAAAGAAAATTAAAAAAAAAATGTTTTTTGGTTTAATACGTTTTATTATTAGTATGTTCAATTTGTTTAAAACAATATGTTTTCTCTCTATTTTTAATAATAACTAAAAAAGAAAATTAAAAAAAAAAACAATACGTTTTTTAGATTAATATGTTTTTTTATTAGTATTTTCATTATATGATCAATATGTTTAGTACAATGTGTTTTCTCTTTATTTTTTATAATACCTAAAAATTTTTTTTTTAAAATGTCTTTTCTGTATTTTATCTTTACAATAACTAAAAAAAAAAAAAACTTTTCACTTATTCTACTTATGTAATACTAACTTTTTTAAATATTTTATATGTTTTATAAGTCCATTTTATACTTTAGGTACTTGGAAATATAGTATTTGTTTTTATATTACCCACACTCAGGTAAAAGAACAGAATATTGTAAATCAACCAATTTATATTAAATAAAAGTCCGGGTTGCCGGCACTGAAACTGAAAAAAATATTACCCACAATCAGGCAGTGTCTTAGTGGGTTTTTCATTTCTTGTTTGTACTATTTGTTATTATATATTATGTTATTATAAACTATTTGTTATTATATCTGATATGTATAAAGAAAAGGAAATAAATAAAGTTTAAAAAAAATGTATTTGTGCACACGTGCTCGGTAGTCGTAAACGAGATGTTTGCTAGAAAACTCATGACGCATCTAGGGGATATTCCATGGACCCCAGGAGTCCAGATCTGACTACTCACGACCACATTTTTCTGTCTGGTTTACTATAATAATCTAACCACAATAATTATTGTCCAGTTGAAGTCCAATTTTCGGAAAGAAATAGCTACTACTCCAGCTAGCTATTGTACTAGCGATTTTCACAAATTTGAGGATCGGATCTGCGTCGTGATGGATCATATCTGGGCGATATTTTTTTTAAAGTCAATTTTCCAGGTGTCTATTTTAATCTACATAATTTTTTTTTTGATAGTAATAATTGTTTTTTTTACGAATTTTTCAAATCCACTAAACTTTATGATACTCCCTAAATTTGCTTTATTTTCTAGCATGGAAGGTTAGACTAAGATCGAAACAATGCTTGAAATGGTATAAGCTATTGTAAAGGTTTTTAACCGCGGTGGGTGGCATTGCAAGGTTATATCATGTTTTTAAATGACAGAGACTCTCTTCAGGATAGTGGGAATATGTTTCTACTATAGGGGAGGCAGTTTGCTGAATAAAAGTACATGGAATTGCATTTGAAAATGTATTATGAGATCCAAAATACAAGGTTAAACCAAAAAGAATAGTTGTAGAACGTTTCATTACATACCCTTGGACATTTTGATAATCTAAACTGAGCTACTAAACGCTAGGGACGGAGCCACGACGGTCATGATGGTTCAGTTTGCGTGTGTCATCCCCACGCCTGGGAGAAAGACTCTCGAGTCCAACCTTCAGGGGAACTCGACATCTGGGGAAACCAAGGTCATCCTTCAGGGTACAGGTCCAGCAGCTTCTTCAATTGGCCTCAAAACTATGCCGACTCATCAGAGCTTCCATGCCCCCTCGTGGCTCACCCGTAACAACTTTCCCAGAACCTCGGGGTGAGAGCGACAATTTTCCAGGTCATCCTCAAGATGTCAAGATGGTTAGTTAAACGGTCATAACAATCCTGGCGCGTGATCTGCATGATGCCCCCGCTATCTTCCGATTACACCACGAACTCGGCTGGCCAAAAGTACGCCATTAAGAACAAAAAGTGGGATGTCAAATTCTCCTCGAAATAACAATTCGAAGACGAGACGCGAACTCTCCCGTACTCATTAGGGTGTTTGTCGTGATTTTACATCTCGATCAGCTTTTAAATTACTTAAAAGTATTTGACTAAGTGAAACTACCGCGATGCTTTGGAGCGGCCGTTTCCAGAAGTACCGCACCGGAAAAATTGTCCCCCTCTCGGCAAAAGCCGTAACTAAAACATTGCCAGTCGAAAAAAATAGTAGAAGGCTAATCAAACAAACAATAACTGGCCATGTCATTTTCAATTTACGTGACACTATGTTTAATGACCAGATGTGAACACTGAACAGCCAGCTAATTACCAGCAATTGATATCCGGTGTCCGGTCCGATGTTCGGTCAGTGGCCGAGTAGGCATCGCGTTTGCGTCCCGCCCAGGTGTTCCGTGTTCAATTCTTCGCCTGGCTAAGTTCTTCATCCCGACATAAGCAACCTTTCAAAACTCTCTTTAAAAGAATCCATTAAGAAATGGATTATGTACAAGAGAAGGATGAATATAGATATTTTGCAACCCAACAAAGACTTCTTCTTCTCATGCCCTGTCCGTTCAACAGACGTTGGCTGTCAAGTTGGCAATGCGGACTTTATTTACTGTGGCCCGGAATAGCTCTACCGCAGACTGGCCAATCCACTGTCTCAGGTCCTCCTTCTTCCAAGGCCCCGTCTTCTGGCAATCGTTCCCTGCAGTATGAGATGCAAGATCTCGTACTTCTCCGAATGTCTCATCACGTGTCCTAGATATTGAAGTTTTCGGATTTTTCGGATCAAAGGTTGAGATCATGACTGCAGAACATCCTTTTCATGCGGATAAATGTTGCAGGAGCTTTCTCAATGCGGCATTTGATTTCAACCGAAGGATCCCATCTTTCATTTAAATTGCATCCCGAGTACACAATACTTTGTACCTTCTCTAGTTTCGTTCCAGCAATGTAAAGATTATCATTCAAGTCAACTGCGTTATTTTTGCTTATGAGCATGTAATTTATTTTAGTTGTATTCAGTTCTAACAAAAAATTATCACAAGTCTTCACTACTTGATTCAGCAGAAGTTGTAGATCCTCAATGTTACTTGTTAGAAGTACCGTATCATCTGCATAACGCAGGTTGTTCGGAATCTTCCCAATTACAACAAGTCCTTGAGTAGCTTCTTGCAGACTAAAGACTCAAGCTTGTATTGTGTTTTATTCTAGATATTGTTTTTTTTTTTTAATTTTCTTCGTAGTATTTTAACATATGTACTTACTTACTTTAGTTCAAACACATAACCATGTACAATGCGACCTTAGAACGGGGTACCCCCGTAAGGACACATTATCTTATAAAAAAATAGTTAAATAAAACATAAATAAATCTCTGTGATTCGTTCGGGACTCTACCCTGTTTTCCACTCCGACTCCTTGTTCTCTATGGTTTGGTAAATGCACTCAAAATTTGTTTTCTCTCTGATTTGTAAAAGTCTGTCTGAATGGTTTGTGTCCGATTTACTGATATATTTTTCCTATTCGTTCATATTTCCTACTGATTTATCACTCCGATTAATTAGTCTGTAACTCAGTTATTTTTGTCTAACGAATTTCTTTCAATGTGATTTTTATCTCCTTTATCTCTCTGACATATCGATCTATCCATTTTGTTTATTTCTCAGTTTTGTAAATCTTTTTGATATTTTCATCAACCTGATGAATTTAGTTTTTATCTGCTTTGTAAGTTTAATTCTCTAATTCGTGCATCTATCCAAATCGTTATTTCACCGATTCGTTTAGATATTCCTCGTACCTACTCGATCCGTTTAAATCCGTTTAACTCGTACGATGTATCTAACCGAATTGTTTATTTATGCGGTTAGTTTGTTTCCCCGAATCGTTTATTAGTACAATTCGTTTATAGATATCTCCGGATTTTCGGAATGTCGGAAGTTTTGATGTTTTCTCATATCGAGACTGATCGCCACATTAAATAATATCACGCTTCACAAAGTCGAAGTTGTATCGTCGAGATATAATTATACACGGGCCATTTAATCGAGGACCATCCTGGCCGACATACTGTTTAATTAACGACCTATTGTCCCTTGACGCAATATTCATTAGCACATTTTGTATTTCGGTGTTTTTATAACACGTGTTAAGAACAGACCATGCAGGAACATTCCGTCAAAATAAATAAATTATGAAGCAATGAGACGTAGGTAATGCTTTTAATTATATCATGCTGTTTTTACGTTGTGTTAATGCATGCTGTTTTTATGTGTCACGGACCATTAGTCATATATCCCATCATTTTGAAGTTATCTGCCAGGTAATTATGTTTTCATAATATTTTTTTTTAACATTTTTTAAAATCAAAATGTAGGTCTCAAAAATTATAAAATAATAAAATTAAACATAAAAAATTGTAACAACATGCCCCATGCGAGGGCAAGTTGTTACATGGTGGGGCACATCATTGTAAACAAAACAACAAACTAAAATACGTTGGTTTAGTAATTCCGATTGACATTTTTCTTATCTCAGTCGCTACTCAAATCACAATTAAATAAAAAAGCCGAAGAAATATGAGCCCAATGCTTGCACTTAGTGTATCGGATCCATTCCTCTCCATGTTTGGAGGAGGCGTCACTCTCAACACATCAGAAATAAGCACTTTGCGTTTTTTGAGTCCAAAGAAGAACAACAGTATGACTTATTTTTATTTGTAAGACATTCTTCCTTTTCACACCGCACAGCGTCAAAGAATTTTTTACCTTCTATAATTTTCCTGCGTAATTCCCTCTCTGTGTTTTTTTTCATGTAGTTAAAGTTGGGAGTTCGGGGGAATTTCATTCCGACTAGTCGTGTTTTTGTTGCTCTTCTGAATTAATTTTATATCAGTGGCCCCTATGGCCCAATCTCATTGAAAATGTGTCAAAATACGTGTTTTAGTTATGGCTTCATAATTTCATTACGAAAATTGATTTTGCATTGTTGCAACAGTGGTAAAAATAACAAAGTTTGCAAGTGAATTCAAAGTGAACACAAAGGATTTGACGAAGGCGTCATCACATCGATGAGAGATACTCACAAGCAAGATAAGAACCACTTCACTTTTATTTATATTTTAGTTGATGGGGAAGAGGTTTATGTTTTCATAATATTTTAAAGCACTGAACTCGGATAGCCATCTCACAACATGAATAATGGGTATTCCACTTGTCAACTTAATAAATGTTTATTTCTTTCAGCATTTTGTTTACAAAACCAACACATCATAATATGGTAAATGGTGTTCGACAACCATTGGCGATGGTAGAAATATTATTGCATTCCTCTGGTTGATTGATTTCTACTATTTCAGGAAAGGTTGTGGATCACTGAGGTCTGTTAAACTTTAGGAATTCTTAAGAGACATAGCTTAGTCTACTTGGTCGAGTACCCAATAATCTAACTATTACATTTTACGTTTCAACTTCTCTCTAGGATAGTTTTTTTTTTTATTTTTATATATTCAGTTAGGTAATTCATCGTTAGGTGGTTGACCGGACACTGGAAGAAGAAGCCTTGGAATCTGGGACAGAAATCACTTACCAGCAATAGAAAATGGTTACACATATAACCGCCTCAACAAATAAAATTAATAAATAAAAAAAAACCATATGAACAAATAAGAAGATCGAATGCTGTTGACCGATAGCGCAGCAGGAAGTAGTCGAAGTAGGCTGAAACTTTTCTCGCGGTGATAAGGCGGGATACAAATACCGAAAAGCAAGCGGGAGCGGAAAACAAGAAGCATCGAGAAACGTGAAGTCAGTAATGGTAGCGGGTAACGCTAAAAGGGAACCAGGATGCAATAAGCAGGAAGTAAGAAACAGCGTGAAGCAAAAAAGAAACTAAGAAGCAGGAAATCGTAAGCAAGAAGAAGAAAGCAAGAATCGAAAGCACGAAGCAACGGAAAACGGGAAGGAAGAAGCAGAGGGAAGCTGGCAGCGGAAAGCATAAAATAAATAAATGAGCAGCAAGAAGCATCGGGAGGCAACAACCAAAAAAAAAAGTGGGAAGATGGAAGGATGAAGCGAGAAGAAATGAGAAGCAAAAATAAGCGAACTTGAGAAACGAAAACCAAAGCTCAACCACTTCCTTTATTCCTGCCCATCCTACATTCCAATATTGGCTTATTAGGTTGCCATGTATACCGGTCGATTAAACTCCAACTTCCTTCCCATCCTTAGAGCACGTGTTCCAGTCCCAACAAATCAGTGCCCCCTGGTGTACCGGTCTCACCGGGACAGGATTGCTCCTGGCTGGGGTGGTACAATCGTATCGTATCGTATCGTAGTTAAAGGTATTTTTGGAGTCCAAATAAAATAAAAAATAAAAATTGTCAAAAAAATAGAAAAAAAATCTGGATGAGGGACACCCTTAATCACCTAGCGGTATGAAATATACTTAAATACCTATTATCATACCTACCAAATATGCATACAAATTTACATAAAAATCAATCAAGCCGTTTCGGAGGAGTACGACCATAAACACCGTGACACGTGACATTTTTAAATTTTAGATTTAATTTTATTATTATTATCGGAAATCTCTTTTGCAAAGATTTACGCATTGTCCAATTTTTATTAATAGTTTTTAGCCGTATTTTCAGTAATGCTGCTTTTTTAGTAAGCTATTAAGAAAAATAACAAAATATGTAATAAGGTTGCATAAAAAATGTTTTTGTATTTTTTTGTTAGTTACTCCTTTCTATAGGAAGTGCAGTGTAGTTAAAATTTCTTTGCTAAAGTCACTAATATTATTGCTTTACCAGAATTTCATAACCGCTGAAGAGCCTGAACAAAGGGTGACTCGGGATGCTTTATTCTGGTGCAAAACTTTTGCCTTATTACTCTTCTGATATGAAAGGTTCAACTTAATATGCAATTTAATATATACAGCCGTCAAAAGTTCGGTGCCCGCGATATTAATATGAACCTGGGCTTATTGGGAAACTTTTGCACGATCGGATTTTTACGAGGAAAACAGAATTAGTTTTTCTCATGTCGGAGCGCATGTGAAAAGGACGTCAAAATTTCAAAGTTGGAATTTGTGTAACATTGGCAGGGCCAATAAAATAACTAAAAAGATAAAACATTATTGCATCCATCCACGAATAATATTTTAAAATGTTTTATTTGATTTGATTATCTAAAAATACAAAACTAAAATTTGTCCGGTGCCAACTTCAGACATGCCTCAATTTTTGCATTGCCGCTCATAACTAGAGCTGTACAACAAGGTTCATCACTTCTCATCATTCTTCAGTCGTATCCGGTTCGACTAGAGTGGTGCTTCTAACATAGTTTGTTAAGGCCAGGCATTCCGATTTTCTTTTCATTACCGATTTATAACATATGTTCCTTAAACACTTTAAATTTGGTGTTCAGATTTCGATTTTGCCATTCCATTTAATTAATATCATTCCTCAAAATATTAATATGGAAAAATATAAACTCTTTACTGCGATTTAAAGCTAATGAATCCACCTAGATTTCACCGTTTATCCCATATTTGTAGGTTCGTTAAATATGGTCCAATTTCGGACCGATGTCAATCGCAGAAAAGGTAAGAGCGGTCCAGATTTGGACTTAATTCGCTCCAGTGGTTAAAAAAAGTTATTTTTGAAGATAATCTCTGGATACTGTTGAGCCGAAACGGGAATCATATAAAATTCCCTCGATAGAAAAAAATCGTTCCAAAAGTAGGCTTGAAAAAATCACAGTGTTTCTTTAAATGCTACTTAACGTACTGTCTTATCTATTTTAAACGAGTCGCGTTTTATTAAACATTTTCACAATTTTCGCATGAATATTATTGTTTTTAATATTAGCGCACTTTCGCTAATATTCTTATTTTCAAATCTCTCTTTCTTCTTTTCGAGCAAGCCTTAATTAGTATCTTAATTTATTTATCGAAGGTAATTCACATCTAGTACTTTTTCGTGAAAATGTTTCAAAAATACAATATATTATTAGCTAAGCTGAATTATCGATCTATATCTATAGCATAAATCTTCGATTGAACAATGGATTTCCCAGAACTTGAAGTAGGCTGTTAAAGGCACATAGTTGAGCTGCACAAACTTAATTAGATTGCTAGCCTAGTGAGACGGGTTATGAGAAACCTCAATTTATAACTATAAATCTCTTTTCTTTAAATATTTACCTTCTGTTTTTTTATTTTTTTTGTTTTAATTTTTTTATTAATAATTTTTTTTTGTTACATACAAGTCACAATAAAAGTTTTATTTTATTTTTATAAACAGTAAAAAGAGAGAGCAATGTGTAGACAAAAGATTTAAAAAAAGAAAATAAAATAAAATAAATAGAATGTAACTAAAACAGTAAAATATATGTACATTATTGTCGGTTGTTCATTTTTTGTACTTATGTAATTTTATAAACCAGTGTAGGTTAACCATTAACACTGAACAATTTGAACTTAAAAAAAAAATTATTAATTAAATGTTACAAATTTCTTTCAACAAAGATATTATTATTCATTTTATTATTTGCTGAAGTGTATAGTGTTTAAAATGGTGTCAGAATGAAATTACACAAGCGTGAATTTCACGTAGTTACCAATATTACACTGCCAGAATGAGGTAATCTTCTAATTTCTTTATTACGTTGATGAAAATGTATAATATGAAAAGAAAACTACAGTAAAATAGTTTTTAATATCTCTAAAAATTACGAAGTCATGAGCATTCAAAGTGAACTTGGGTAAAACGTTTGCAATGATGTCTAGGGACGTCAAGCAAGAGACGATTCAGTACAATTTACCATTTGAATGGCAGTGCCGCAGTATACCTTTTCAACCGGCTGCAAATATCGAAGTATATTAATACGGTAATGCCCGTACGGTTCAAATTAAGGAACCCGACTCCGAGTAAATCCCCAACGCCACACTGTATGGAAACCGTTCTGACCCGTCCGTGAACGTGCCTTTTTCCACGGAGCTGCTGCCGTAATATGCACACTTATCACTCGCTCACACGCGATTTGCAAACGGAAGTGGCGCCATCTATAATACTATATTTAAGGAAAAAAAGTATGAACAAGAAGAAACATTTTTCGCTTTCATTCAATAATAAGAAGATTTATGGTCCTCTCATTATTCACGGTCTTAATGTTAGAATGTCTGCTATTATACATCTACCTATTAAATACAAGTATTCTGTAGTTTAATGTAAATAGTAGTTAGTTTTGCAAAAGGGTGATGCCTTATAAATTGTCACCAACACTTAAACTGGGCGCAGCAGAACGAAAAGCCGCCCGCAGTCAAAATTATTATGGCTTGTGTCATCGGTATTATTCAGTCTGCATGCTCTAATTAATATGACAAAATTTGGGAATCACATGGAATTTCGTTGTAGGAGATGAGCTCTTTACACGTGGATAAACTTACACGTGGAGAGAAATGTCTACAGCCTACAGTTATATAAATTATAACTACTAGAATTAGACATGCGCACAAAAAAAACTGTATTCAATAGGTTTATTTTAGATTGTTTAACGTGGGGTCATGGGGGAATGGTCAAAATGACCCGCAAAGTTTTAAATTGCTTGCGGTTTTATAACTACGCAGCCTCATATAAGATCGCAGTAGCCCAATTGGTAGAGGTGTATGTCCCGGTAAGACGTAAGGTTCTGGGTTCGAGTCCCAGTTGCGACCGTTATCTTTTATTATTTTTCTATGTCTTGTTCATTTTCATATTTAAAAAAAAAAATTAGATTATTGTTGTTATCTTCTTCTTCAATGTTATATTTAAACGTTTAAAATATTTCTCAACCACAATTATTACGATAACAACGTTGTAGGTTAAAGGTGCATCATAACTATAAACAAGTATTTTAATACTCGATGTGCCAATTATAGCACATATTATTATTTACAATCCAATTACCTTTAGACTAGTGACAGGCTCAGCTATAAAAGCGCAAGCGTTATTTGGCTTGACGTATTTCGGCATACCGCTCGACGTACATTTCCATTGGGAATGTATGCCGAGCGATATGCTGAAATAATCCAAGCCAAATAACGCTGGTGCTTTTATAGCGAGTCTGTCGACCCCATTATTCCATAACTTTTATAGTTCGCAAATCAATATAAAAAACATTAATACTGTATTAATAATGATAATAAATTATTATGCTGCAGGTTCTCGACTTAAAGGTGAAATAAAAACGGATACACTCTTTTCCCGGTTAATCTAAACACAAACAACTTTATTTTTTTTTTATTTTTTTTATTTTTTTTTTTTTAAAAGAAAGTCAAGCATTCCCGGGTTACGAATAACCCAACAACATTTAAAAAACTCCTACTACCACCACACCAACCGGAAGATGTTGCTTGTGTTGTGATGGAGGACTTAGCCAGCCGAGGATTCGAACACGGAACGCCTGGGTGGGTCCCAAACGCGATGCCCACTCAACCACTGACCGGTCTTAAAAAAATTCAAATTAAATTGCAAATTCACCTTACCGCACTGCAATAATTTAAAATAAATGAAAATAGCGAACTTTGTTTAAAGCAAAATAAATTATTATAAATATAAGTTTTTCATATACAATTATTTAAAATAAAATAAAAAAATTATTTTAGAATATGAAAAAGTTATATTAAAACATTTTGATTATCTTTTTTTAATTTATCTAATGTAATTTTTTCATATTCTTAAATAATTTTTATATTTAATTTAAAATAAATGTTTTTTACGATATTTTTAATTAATTAATCAACTCTATCTATAATATGTGTGTCTATAGTTCGTTTTCGTCTATACTTGTTTGTTTTTTTTTGTTATTTAATGTTTTTACTACCTTGACGAAGAAACCATCGGTTTCGGTGGACTTCGGTTTAACCGGGAACAGATATATGAACGAGAGCATACTGTAAAAAAAGCTCCTCGCCTGGAAATGTTTTAAAATAATTAGCAATAAATATCGAAAATTACGAGTTTATGTAAATTCATTAATGTTAAAATTTAATAGTAGAGGAACAATGATTTATTGTTTAAACTTTACTGGTTCAATTGCATCAAGTAATTGTAGTGCTAATTGAACTTACTCACTTTTAATTATTAATTAGTTTCACCTGCAATAGGTACATGCACGCTTAAGAAATAAAATCTAATAAAATAAATCTATGTTTGAATTTGTTGATTATTTTCATTATTTCGCAATTCCTTTTCTTACTAAAAACTCCTCGTAAGTCAATTAGCTTATTCGTAATAGAAAAATTGAGTGCGTCTACCTTTACGCGCAATTGAAGTAAAACTTCTTTAACTAAAAACAAAATAAAAAATTACATTTTTATTTATTTTTTATTTTTATATATATATTTTTTTATAATTTTTTTTTTAAACTTCTTTAACTAAAAACAAAATAAAAAATTACATTTTTATTTATTTTTTATTTTTATATATATATTTTTTTATAATTTTTTTTTTATAGAGACACCTCTCAAGAGTTCCAACTGCTCCCTTCTGGAGCCAGTGAGACTATGGCATTCCCAATTGGAGTATGTTGTGAGGCTGAAGGTAAGTGGGGAAGGGAAGGAGATGGGAAAGAGAAAGGTGGGAAAGTACCTGGCTATTCAGATCTAGTCACTAAACACGGCTAAAGCCATTATTAAGCAACGTTTCATTCTGAATGGTGGCCTTACACCAGGGCGATACTGAGAGTATCTTCCACTCTGGAACGTGCCGCAAATATAACAAATATAAGTAGTATCCTATTAAGATGATAGACTTCGCTTTTCGGCCCATACAAAAAGGACGCCCGGGAAAAAACACTTTTCTACATCGAAAATTGCACAAAATGAATATATTTTTTTTATACTGCCTTTTAGAGGGTGAAAACTATGTCGGTATGTTGTATGTCGGTTTCGTATTAACGTAAACATTCACTGTCAAACATGTACGATTTATCAAAAAATATTATTTAAGGAAAAAGTGCTGCTAACTCAACTCTCATAAAGAATTATACAATTATTAAAAGCTACCGACGTAGCTTCTTCTTTCTAAAACATATATATTTTTAAAAATTTCAATTTCGTGAAAGTTTCGGTGTAGAAAAGTGTATTCTCCATAAACCCCTTTTCGAGCGATTTCTGTAGGTAAATTTGAGCGTTGTCTCATTCGCACATTTCGCATTCGCATGTATTGTAAGTGTGCGTGAGCTTATTGCGAGCGGGACAGAATGACAGACGCGGGTGTTCCGCGTGTGGTTCAAAGTCTAGCCTCTTAATAGATGGAGATTGCCGCTTTTGTTCTGTCTTTCTGATTGGCCCAAAGGAAGACTGCCGTTTTTGTTCCGTACCCCGCAATTTTTAATGAAGATTGCCGTCTTTGTTGCAGAACTAAATACATTTATTCAAAAATATATGGGTAATGCTGTCAATAGTATTTTTGTTTCTCTATCCATCGCCATATCTAACTCATTTTAGACCTATGGTGGAGATTGCCGTCTTTGTTCCAACACGCTTTATATATTATACATTTATGTACGAGACGTCGCTTTGATGTCATATTATTTACTTTATCAATTTTAAATGTTTGTTATTTTTTGTATTTTGTTAATCCGCGGGTGTCTCATTAATAAACAATATAAGCTTGTCGACATCCGCGGAAACATATTATGTACCATTTGTATTTTAAAAAATGTGAATGTTATAATTATTGAAATAAAACTATAGGTCGCTAGCAGGTAGTAGGGTCGAACCCAGGCAACTTCGTACGTAGCTGCGTTAAAAGAGATTCGACCAATTAGAGGCTGTGGGCTAGCGGTCCAGACCGTTAATCCTGTCCATATGACACGGCCGCGGTCGGGTCTCTAACTTAACAAAAAGGGTCTACTCTGACCATTTCACTCTCTTTCTCTCTGGATCTCTTGGCGTACGGACTTGTCTGGACCTGCCCGGCTGCCTGCTGGCTGCCATTTTCTACCGACTTCTGTGTTTTATTTCGGAACCTAAATCTCGGCGGGAAAGTGCAGCTTTGCAGCGCCCTCCATCAATACCTACATACAACCGTTCTTTTCAGGACGATATTCCAATATTTTGCATACTGCGTGGTGAGCGTGAAAACTAACCGCCCTTTTCAGGGCGATTCACTTCGATATTTGGCATATGCAAGGTCGTGTTTTAACCACCCCCTATACAGTCTATGTGCGCGCGACGACTGTGCCGTACAATTTATATTTGGAAAACACAATATATCTTTAAATATTTATTTATTTATTTTTCATGTTCTCTATAAAACAGTTATACACCAATATATATCATGGAGAAGATTATAAATTACAAAGTACACAAGGGCAGTTTTACTACTTAGTGACATTTGCTAAAAGATAGTTGCTGAACTGTCTGTAAGTGACATTGAAAATGTCGATGGTCAATGCAGAATCGTTAAGCAGTTGAGTCGCTCTGTTTATTGGCGCGTTCTGATAGGCAGAAGTCCTCACTTTCGGAGCATAAAAAAGTGCATGGGATTTACCACGAGTATACTTTTTAGGGACGTAAAAATTAACCTCTTTTAATATAGGCGGATTGAGTATGATACCAGAGATTAGCTTAAAAAAGTGTTTACCTAAAAATATTTTTCTGCGGGCTTCTAAGGTGTTGAAATCGAGCATCCCTGTTAAGAACAAGGATGGATAAAGGAATGTATAGTAGGTATATTCCCTCATATACAGGTAACGCAAAAATCTTTTTTGTACTTTTTCTATTTCTAGGATATGGTTTTGTTCAGAAGGGGCCCAAATAATGGAACTATATTCCAGGATGCTACCAACAAGTGCTTCATATGTTCGACGTATTGCAATTCCATTAGTAAATGATCTCGCATTACGAAGAACAAATCCAAGCATTTTGTTGGCGCGGGAGACAATGTCAAATATGTGGGATTTGAAAGAGAGATTTGCTTCAAAAATCACGCCAAGGTCTCTAATCTCATTTTTCCGTGTTAATATATTTTTATTAATCTGGTAGGGGAATAGAAATGTATTTTTGGATCTTGTAAATGTAACGACATTGCACTTCTGGATGCTGAAGGGTAATTTGTTCAGTTCCGACCATTTGACAAGAGAATCAAGATCATTCTGTAGAATAATGGAATCTATGTAACTTTTAATAGCTCTGAAAAGTTTGATATCATCAGCGAAGAGGAGATATTTTGAGCGGTTAATGGTCTTGCCTATATCATTAATGAATAAAAGAAAGAGGAGGGGTCCTAAATTTGATCCCTGGGGGATCCCGGAGTTGGTTTTGTATTCGTGAGAAAATTGGTGTCCGTAACTGACATACTGACGACGATTGAGTAAGTAGCTAGCTACGAAAGCGAGAAAATTCTGAGAGAATCCGATGTCACTCAATTTTTTTAATAAAATATCATGGTCGACTTTGTCAAATGCTTTCTCGAAGTCTGTATAAATCACATCGACATGTACAAAATTTTCAAAAGATTTATTGATATATGTAGTAAGATTCATTAGGTTTGTTGAGGGTGATAGAGTAGGGCGAAATCCGTGCTGATTCTCGTTGAGTGAATGTTTTGTTTGATTATATATTTGTGAATAAATTATGGTTTCCAAGAGTTTTGCGGGTGCTGATAAGACAGCTACAGGTCTATAATTATCGATTGCCGACTTTTTGCCTTTTTTGTGTATAGGCGTGACTTTCGTTACTTTCCATTTTTCAGGAAAGATATTATTACGAATTGAAAGGTTAAAAATGTGCTTTAGAGGTTGAATAAAATAATTTGAATATTTTTTTAGTGTGATGGGTGGTATAAAATCTGGGCCTATAGAGTATTTAGGTTTTAGCTTGTGAAAAGCGGCAACAATATCGACATCGCTAATTTCGTGAATTTGTATAGGTAAAGCATTGTGTGACGAAGAAGCTATAGAGGAAATATCAAGTTTGGGAATACTGTCGCTAAATACTGATTCAAAATATTTTGCGAAGCCTGCTGCTATTTCAGAATATCCGTTATATTGATGTTCGTTAAAATTCATGTGATTTAGTTTGTCACAGCCGCGACGTTTATCTTTCATGTAAGTCCAAAATCGAGTGGGGTCAGTTATAATACTATTCTCTGCCTCTCGTGTAAAGTCAGTGTAGGCCTGACCAATTAACTGCTTGATTAATTTTCGTGTTTTTTTGAAGTTCATTAAGGCATGTTCAGATTTTGTTTTTTTCCAAAGATAGTGCATTTTATTTTTCTCTCGTATGCGGTGAATGATCTCTCCAGTAAACCATTTTGGATATTGTTTATCATCTCTGAGCAAATGTGTGGATCTTTTCTTTAAACAAAGGTCGAAAATGTTATTAAGCTGCTTATAAAACATTTCGACAGCCAGGTTTACATCGAGGCAGTCATAATGATTCCAGTCGTGTTGTTCTAAGGCATTTCTATGTGTATAATCTGAGCTTTCGTCGAAAATCCAACCCATGTTTATGTCCGGAGGTAATATGTCATGTATTTTATGTGATTTTGTTATGTAATCGAGTGTGAATGAGAGTGAAGGGTGATTGATGTCTTCTTTGACTAGTGGAGAATCATGGCGATGGATAACAGCATTTTCAAACATAAATATTAATGTGTTCAATCACAAACAAAACATTAATATTTGTGGTAGACTTCCTTAATTCCATTTTAAAATTAATCACGTCTCTGTAAATTCATTCGGGATTTTTTTATAAAGTTGGACGGCCTGGTACATAAGAGACTGGTTGCTTGATTTCTTCCTTGTTGGCAATCTAATTAGCTTTGCATTTTTCGTCCCGTAACTGTGAATCTCGTGATTGTATTTTTTTCAGCTTCTTTATTTATCCCTATTTATTTATGTACAAAATAAATACATTGATATGGACATAACTTTCACAAGAATAGACATGACAAAATTATCGTGATTTATTTTTGCATTATGCCGTCTTGCGCTAACTCCTTCTTTAGCCAACTTTTCGGATACATTACAGTGTAGATCATGCTTCAGGGAAGATTTACAAAAAAAAAACAATTATATTAATTATAATTATTAGAATTATACAAATTTTCCAAGCAAACGTCACTATCTCACTGACAATTTATTATTTTTAATATTTCTTCTGGCAGATAGGTACCATAATACAAATAAACACGTATATTTCACATTTAAAAATATGAACTTTACTGAACCATTATAACGGCTACCATCTTGAAACAAACAAAACAGAACGAATAAACAAACTTACGGATAGACGAAATGCAAAACGATCGAGTTAAAATATGACTTTTCTGCGCTTAGTCAGTTATAATATTAAGTATCGACCTTCATTCGGCAAAATACCAAGTACCTACCTTCTTTTGATCACATTCCACGAATCCACCTCGAACTTCGAGCCATTATTTATGAAATCAGAAAATTCTTTTCAGAAAACTGAAAAGAGTCAAATCCAATTCAAAATGGCGGCCTAGCATTGGCGCCTTTCAGATGTAACAGTGTTAGTGTTCACCATACTCGATATTTTCCAATCCCATTTTCTGGGCGCCTGAAAGAGCCCGGCCGGAGCTCCCTAGGTGGAGAATATCCTATATACATTCGCCGACTCGAGCAAATCGGGATTGGTGCTTATTGAGTGGAATTTATTTGATTTCGTAATCATATATATTGATTGAACGCCAGGAACGACGCGGTGGGAGTTTTTCACGAGAAAATATCGGGACGGAATGGACCAAAAAAAGGTCCAAATTATTATTTATCAAAGGAGCAGGAAAAGCGATTTTATCGGAGTGTGACTGAGCGTTTCATAGTAATTGTAATTTTTTGTAAGTCACGTAGATTTTTCTTATTGCCTCTTCTATAAAAGGAGCAAGAACGTTGTAGCAATATTTATTATGAAAATTTATATTAAATTTTCTAAGCATTTTCTACGTGAAATGGTCCTGGCAAAAAGTTCAATCGAAGAATGTCTGACTTTTTTTAGAAAAATCTTAAAGTCTCAATACACTACT
Source organism: Limnephilus auricula (assembly GCA_951813805.1). Taxonomy (NCBI): domain Eukaryota; kingdom Metazoa; phylum Arthropoda; class Insecta; order Trichoptera; family Limnephilidae; genus Limnephilus; species Limnephilus auricula. The sequence goes on from OX638396.1 coordinate 6,942,725, forward strand.
CGCGAAGTTGATCGAGGTTAATGAAGAAGTGAACCGAGAAGTGTAGTGAGACGCATCGTGTTCGAACTTCTGAAAGCTTCGAGTCCTTTTACTCGGGTGCAAAAACCGACAACGATCGGAAATTGGACGAGGCGAGGCGAGGTTGTACGAAGTAGTGTATTGGGGCTTTAAAAAAGGTATATTATTAAAAAAAAAGAGATTACATTTAACGGTATCCTAATTTATATTTGCTGAATATCCCATAATGGACAACTCCATCTGTCTGGCTCTCCGAGGTAGATAGAAAATGTTTGAATACCTCAGGACCGAAAAAACTTGAAATTGGCTACTAGTCAGGAAAAGAGAGGTGCAGCTAAGTTGATAGGATAGGTAAAATATGAAGTATGAAAATAGACGCATTAAAGTACAAAAAAACACTCCGTTTTAACATTTTTTTTAATGTAATAAACATGTTTAAGGAGCGATGGTTCATTCCTTGGTAATGTTTTTCACAAAATAAAGCTCGAATCACATTTAATTTTGATGGTTAATTTTATGTGGTAATTAATTGGTATAATTTTATGTGATAATAAATTGACATAATATAAATATTCAATTTTTATAAAAATCTCTTTTTATAAATTTTCAAGGTTATTCTCATCAATGTAATAATATATCATTGAAGAAGAAGATAACACTGATAATCTAAACTAAAATACGAAAAGAACAAGACGCAGTAAAATAAAAGATAAACGGTCGCAACTGGGACTCGAACCCAGAAAATCTCGTCTTACCGGGACAAACGCCATTCCAATTATTTAAACGTCATATTTGTCAATCTGACATTTAAAATTTCAGAATTAACAATATTATCTTCGAATAATTTTTTTTTCATTTATCGGCAGCTACGATTATTAGTGATACTTTATGATATATGATATTTTATTACGATGATGGGAATAAATCACCTTCAAAAGTGTAAAAAGAGAGTTGTTCTCATCAAAATTGAATATCTATTTAGACTTTTACAAAAAGGTCAATAATTGTTCCATATAAATAAAATCGGATATATTTATCCGAGACACTATCTAGGTAACAAACACCTTTATAGAACACTTGTTTCCAATGAAAATGGTAGCTGTAGATAATTATGGTCAAAAAATTGAGGCAGATAATATTAAAAATTATTATAAGCAATAATTATTAGACCAAAACACTCATTCATATTGAAAAAACCTTCTGAGAAAATAATTATTGAATTAATAATTACTAATAATTATTGCGTATAATAATTGTTTACCTTTGTGCTATGCATAAAAAATCTTGTCTTACAAAATAGTCTATCGATTAAAAAAATAATAATGAAGATAATATTGTTTATTCTGAAATTTGAAGTATGAGATTGACAAAAATTTCGATTTTAATGCCGTTTTGTCCCTCTGAGGCGAGAGTTCTGGGTTCGAGACCCTAGTTGCGACCATTATCTTTTATTTTTTTGTGTCTTGTTCTTCTTCTTCAATGATAAAATTTATGTTTTTGTAAAACTAATAAACCATTTCAACCATGTGCGTATGGAACCTACTTTTATAATACGTGAGATTCCCCACTTTTATAATATGTGAGATGTATCATGTGTGTGAGTGTGTGTATGTGTTTGTCTGCTCTTTTTTCCCAAGGAGAGGAAACCCCCAGATTTTTTCGACGTATAGAAAGTTTTCCTGCAGTAGGGCGTTTCCTCGGAAAGATAAATGTCTCTTTGTGCAGAGGGGAGGATGACAATCATTCAATGTTAATGTAGTTCAGGAAAAGGATAGGATAGGGTGACTCCACATCACGAAAAAGTATTAAAAACAATTTCTTTCTTCGCATCTTTTGACTAAAAGCATTAGTGACTTCCAAAAAAAAAATCAATAACATAATTTATTAGGTTTTTAAATGAACATTTCGATGAAAAATTCGTTCAAATGAACGTAAATATATGAAAACCCATAACTAGTTATTTTTTTATTTTAACTGCGAGTTAACCCCAAATTGTAATATTTTAAAGAATGAAGACTATATTAGCGAAACTCAATCGAAAATCAGTAAAAAATACGGTTGGACATGGACACATAAGCTCAATTGGTAGATCCGCAGTTTGGAAAGCCGAAGGTCCTGTGTTCGAGTCCCAGATGTGACAGTATCTTTTTCTGATTTTTCTTTTTCAGTTTTTTTTTTATTGAGGTTCGCTAATTTTGTCTTCAATCATTAAAATATTAGAAATAAATTTATGTACACCACTGTACAAGTTGTGTACGCAAAGTTATTTGGTTTCATTGATTTAAAAATGATGCCACAAAGTGAATTTGAGAAGTTAAATAAGAAGTATGTATATTTTTTGTTTATCCATCGTACACGACCCGCTGTTAGATGAGACTTCACCGGGATTTCTGCATAAGGGGGTGTGACAATCAGAATAAACACACCGACATCCGTACAAAACATATATTTTAGATAAAATAGAGGTTTTTTTACTTCGTCGATTATTAAACATGAAATATTTGATTTGGAGTCAACGCCCTTTCGACAAAAATTGTCTTTGTGCTGCATGTAGTTCATAATCAATTCAAAGAATGATTAGAAACGAGTTCAAGCCTTACGATGGGCATGAAATATGAAAATAAATAATTACACTGAAAAATTTTGCAAGTTAACCTTTACGTGCCTTATAATGTACTTCGCAGTAAGTGCAAGGGATTGTCTTCAGATGTAAAATAGGCTAATGTTAGATTCAGACTGGGTGGACGTACGTATGCATCGCTACGCCTAACAATATCTGGGCTACTTAGCAACCATAGATTTTCAATGAAAATTTATGTTTAAGGCGCTCCGCTCACTGAGGCAACTGAAAACCTACTAAAACCGGCTTTTTCTCTGTCTTGATTGGTCAAAAAGCTTGTTTAACCATAGACGAACCAAGAGACAGCTGACAGCTAGCAACTAGAAATGGCCGCCCAGGGCAATGAGCAGTGACAGTCGCAAGATGGTCGCAAGTCACCGCTTGCGTTACCATTGACAACGGGGTTTTGTGTGATTGTGTAGTGTGCGGGCCATCACATTGTCATACAAAGACAGTTGGCAGTTGAGAGTTTTCAGTTGCCTGAGTGGGCGGAGGCGCTTAGAATCACATTGATGACTGTGGCGATTTTCTTAGAAAATGTATGGGTTGCTAAGCATTGTTTGGCGTAGCGATGCGTACGTACGTCGTCCAGTCTGAATCTACCTTAAATCTTTGATAGACACGTAGTTCCAAATACAACATAAAAATTCGACTTAGTTGGCCTCTCAAATCTCTCACTCAAATCACGACACAAGCAACATTTTCCGCTGACTGTGGTGGTAGTAGGAGATTTTCAAATTTTGCCAGGTTATTCGTGACCCGGGAAAGTTAAACAGTTTGCTTCAACTTTGGTCCAATTGCCTATAAAGCATTTTAACTTGTCAAATATTGATTATTTTTTTAAAATTGATGAACTAATGTTTAAGACAAGATTTTTTAAGCATAGCACAAAGGGTAACACTTATTATAAGCAATAATTATTAGCCTGAAACACTCATCAATAAAAAATAAAAAATCTTGTCTTAAACATTAGTTTTTCAATTTTAAAAAATAATCAATAATTAACAAGTTAAAGTATTTTCACCAAAAAATTGTAGATATAATATGTCTCGACGCCACCTACTGAGAGAATTAGCACTTACATGTCTTTCTCAAATAAAAATAAAGTTGGTTGTTTGCACGTGAAAAAATAAAATAAGCGATAATTGTTGAATGAAGCACTAGGTATATATTGAATCATTTGGCGGGTAGGAGGTAACCCGCCGTAGCTTAATGGTAGAGCTCCTGTCCGGCAAACAGAGGGGTGCGGGTTCGAGTCCCGTCGGCGCATGTATCTTTTCTCGGGAGAGTTTTTCAATATTGATGAGTGTTTCAGGCTAATAATTATTGCTTATAATTATTATTATTTAGAAAATTATCGTTATTTCATAGGCGACCAAGTGCGATTTTAAAAACATTTCCAGCTGACCTATCGTAATAATAATACACCAATGTAGCTGATTAAGATAATGGTAGTATATGGTAGGATTTATATATAGTAGTCCAGGAGTATATTGAAACATGAGGTTGATAAATTTCTGAATAGTTCGTTAAACAGTGACCTGTTGCTGGAGCAATAAAGAACAACTGGTACATTGCCTACAGAATCGTAAATGCCACCACACTGTAATGCGTTTAATAAGTAATGATGATAATCCTAAGGGAATAATTTATCGGGTTCTTATCGATATAAACAACATAAATAATATATTGAAAATATACATTGTAAGTGTAATGCGAAGTTATTGATATTGGATTCTGGAAAGGGAGGGATTTAGATTATACTAGTCCCACCGAGAGCTTGTACGCACGTCACCTAAGACCATCCTCTTCTTTCTCACACGTCTTGTATGAAAACGAAAATGACAGAAGATTCTAGAACGACGACGTCAAGTACGCCCTGACGCTGGGACTAGTATATACATAAAACACGCTTTTTATTACCTGAATATTAAAACAAAATTCAACCAAAAGTAGGAAGTATTGCCAAAGAGCAGAAAGTTTGAATTATTCATTATTTAATAATTTATCATCATGCGTTATGAGCATTTTTATTGCTTACTTGAATGTAGGCATATATTAAAGCAAGTTTTGAATTAAATAAATCGATATTAAATTTTTAGTTTAAAAAATGTGATACGGGGAATAATCGATCTTTCTCATCGGAACCCCCCTGTACAGTTGCAATCATTTTGGAACTTTAATTCTCAGCTGCTGGTCAATGGGCCTTAAAGTAGAATTTAGATACTTTATTTAATTATAACTCATTTTATTTAATTTCACTATAATAACTTTTGAATGCTCTATTTCTCGGGTAAATTGCCTAAGTAAAAAAGGTTATACCCATCAATGTAATATACCACCGAGGAATACGATAATACTTATAAATCAATTGAAAATATGGAACAGAACAAGACACAGAAAAAAAAATTAAAGAGCGCAACTGGGAATCGAACCCAGGATCTCTTGTCTTGCCGGGACACAACACTTTGATCAATTCGGCCATTGGTATCTTTACGTTATACACATTATTATTATTATGTTGAAATGTGTGGTTTTAATGTTTATTTGGCAAAATGTTTGGTATATCAACTGTTTCATGCATTATTCGTAAATAATTAAATAGTTTCTTCAATCTTTGCAAAATTACTTTGTGGCATCATTTTAATTAAATGAAACAAATTACTTTGTGTAAACCACTATAATCACATGTGATTACTGTGGTTTACACAGAGTACTTTTCTTAATTTAATTAAATCTTACTAATATTATAAACGCGAATGTTTGTATGGATGAATGTGTGTTTGTTACTCTTTCACGCAAAAACTACTGAATGGATTTTAATAAAACTTTACAATAATATAGCTCATACGTCAGAATAAGATATAGGGTGTTTCTCACCATCCTCCCGTTAGCTTATCTACCCTAATAACGAATATTATTAAAAATAAAAATAAAATACTCGCAGTGGTTAGAAAATTCGGCCAACTTATCCAATATATAGCCACTACTCGTAGGTTCGAGTACCGAATTATAAACTCCAACTTAATAATTAAATAAACCGTAAATCGTAAATCGAAAATATTCGTTATTAGGGTAGATAAGCTACTGGGAGGATGGTGAGAAACCCCCATAGGCTATAATTTATAAAGCTAGCTATTTTCAATATTTTATAATTATTATTGTTTAATAGAAAATGTCAAAATTTGAGAATGACATTTTGCAAAAACTATCAAATTTCATTAAAATCAAAATTCTATTTTAGAAAATTAATACGTTGAATCGAATCAACAATTATAGATATTTTAAATAAATAGGTTAAGAATTTTGGTATTAACATAAGACGGGACCTAGGAAAATAAAATAGGCTAATAGAAGTAGTAATTCCGCGCAGACGAAGTCGCGGGAAGAAGCTTGTAGTTAATAAAGCAACCAGTGTCGCAGAATTTTACAGGGAATGTTAGTTACTGGTTATACGTAAAATCAATACGCAAATAAACGAGAGAACGTAGCACTATCTACAAAATGTGACTGTGGGTATGATATTACTTCTATTCATGCCCAGGCACGATAGTGTTGTATCGAAAAGGTTTAATATCCCCGGCACAATGACCCGCCCTATCTTAAAAGGTAGAAGCAATGCCACAGTTCCATTCGTATAGGATTAACGTAATTGAATGTGAATAGGTACGCGTTGAGACCTAAGGCCCCACTTAGATGTAAAAGGCTTTCTGATTGTGTTTATTGAATGGGAATGAACAGCGCCTTTGAGTCGAGAGTGCTGGCTTGAGCAATACGGCAGAGATTGGTGGCAGCGATTGTACCCAACGTATGACCCGAGATGGCATTGTTTACCGTCTAAACTTTGTAGAAAGTCGCGCCTATGAGCAATATGTTAAATGATCTTTTGATTATAGCTGGGTGTACGCATAGTGTGGATTTTGAAGTCACTGAAATCGTTAATTTTGATAGCATGGTCGTTAATACAATGGTGTAAAAAAAAATAATTGTATGAAAAAAATCGTCAATGATTATATACATAAGACTTTACGAAGTAATTAGTTCACCATTGTATTTTTTTTAGTTGATTTTTCTTCTTTACTTAGATAAAAAAAAATAATAAGATGGAGTGATACGACAATACGAATGTCGGAGCGAGCGCGCTAATATTAAAAACGAAAAAATTCAAACGAAAATTGGGAAAATGTTTAATTAAACACGACTCGTTTACAATAGAGCAAAAATCTCTCTTCAACACCTTAAGTAGCATTTAAAGCAACACTGTGATATTTTTCCACACATACCTGGTAAAATAACAGAAACAAACGTGTAAATAATAATTTTTGTAGCGATTTTTTTCTATCGAGGGAATTTTTTTGTAATTAACGTTTCGGCTCTAAAAATCTTCATATATTATCTTAAAAAATAATATATTTTTTTAAGAACTTAGAAATTTGAAGTGTTCAAGGGAATATTGAAAAATCTCCTACTGCCATTACAGTAAGCGGAAATCGTTGCTTATGTCATGATGGAGGACTTAGCCAGTCGAGGTGGGTCAATGGGTGGGACCAAAATGCGATGCCAACTCAGCCACCAGCCGCTTATAAAACAAACTGTTGACCAATCTCCGTTATCGTTTATAAATGTTAGTATGTTCGTTCAAAAACTGTTTTTCAAAGGCACCTTAAGGACCGTAATTCCGATTTTCTACAGATTTATAACATAAATTATTCGTAACCCGGGTATGTTTGTCTTTCTTTTAAAAATAATTAATTAATTATGTAAACATATTCCTCATTTAAGCTATCCAGTCAAGTATTAAATTTGAAGAAATTTACGTTTTAACTATCACCAACCTACGAAAAGTTACTAATTGAATTGTAAATTTTGCAGGTAAATCATAAACGAACACTTGAAATTAAAGTAATCATTCGCTTACGCCGAATGTAAATCTTAATAATTTTACTAAGCCTTCGCAGTTTTGCTTGGTGAAAGTGATGAGGTCCCGTTAGGCCCTTTGCTAAGGAAAACTGACACTAATGCTACACGAACGCCTATTTATGTGCCATATCACACGCCAAAATCAGATTTCTAGATCGTAAATTTGTTACATTAGAATATATTTCAGGCAGATACTATTTTCGATATTGCAAATCTAAACATTGTGAGTCCGGGTTATATCAAATCACCACGATAATAAGCAGTGAACTGAGTGAACCTCCAGAGCGTTGCGATATTATAATATTCTAGGATTATAGTCGGTACATCAGTCCCAAGCGCTTGATGTGGGCATATTTCATATTAAATGACGTTGAAGAACAGTATACATTTAATCAGACATGCAGGAGATAAAATAATAATTGTTAGCTTTCCAAATGATGTAATATTTATAGAGACTATTAAATTTTTTCCTTCGATAGCGACTTATTCGTTAAAATTAATTAGAAAAGCTGTTTATTACATTATTTTGCAATATCTTTTTATGGGTAGAATGATATTTCAAAAGGTATTTAGCTCATCGTTGCAGTGTCATTGCCTTGGTAAAAATACCATCAAAACTTAGACATTTTCGCCACGTCATCAGGTATGTTTGGTGGTCATATTGTAATCAGGGACATCCCAACCTTACTATTCCTAATATTATATTTTTTATCTATACTCCATTTTGTGAATTTCACTTGCCTTGCGTAATTAGGCGTGCTCTATTCATTTTGGGTCTTCCCAAGAATTGAGGAACAAATCCAATTGTTTGGCATTTACCAATCTGTCAGGATCGCCGAGTTTAGGTACACGCTTTTTTTCTCCTTTAGGCTCCACGCAGGAGGCACTGATGAAAAAAAAATCTCAGGGCCTATGTCACCTTTGGAGATGCTGTGTGAAGGATATTTTTAGGGAAAGCAAATTTTGGGAAGGAAAAAGGTATGAGGGGCGGGTAAGAATCTAGGGGTCAATGTGTCCAGAAGTGACGGACATATGAGTTCATTCACTGTGGTGCAAGGTGATGGGTCAAAAGCTCTCCCTCCAGCAGTCTCTACCAATCCGGTGTGCCATGTGGTAGGTGGGAAAACGTACCCGCCTCAAAGACCTAGACAAATATCACCCCATGAACCCGGCACCTATGGTTTTCAAAAATGGTTTCCGGGGTGGCGATATCCATACCAGCCTCTCAAATTGTACACCAGAAAGTGTACTAAAATACTTTAGGAGATGGTTCGTTCTGTCTGGCCTTTGTAAACCATGACAGTTCCGGAATTTTTTTATAGTGCATACCTCACAAGAGTCCCAACTGCTCCCGTCTGGAGCCAGTGAGACTATGGTATCCCCAATTGGGGTATGTTATGAGGCTGAAGGTAAGTGGGAAAGGGAAGGAGACGAGGAAGAGGAAGGTGGGGAAGTACCTGGCTATTCAGATCTAGTCACTAAACACGGCTAAAGCCATTTCAATTCTGAATGGTGGTCTTACACCAGAGCGATACTAAGAGTATCTTCCACTCTGGAACGTGCCGCAAATATACTATATATTATTTTAAATAATTAATTGTGAAATAACACAAATCAATTAAATAAAATTTATTTGCGTACGCCGGGTTCGAACCCGCGACCTTCGGAATGGCAGTCCAACGCCCTACCGCTGGAATAAAGGGTGTGTTTAAAACATGTATAAATTAGCCGGAAGGACACTAGAAAAATTCTATAATAAACTTTTAGTTTACTAACCTACCTGTAGAACAAGTTACATCAATCATAAATCGTTTCAGAGAAGAGAAGAGACCAATAATATTGCATTTTTTCAGCAAACACTTTCAGCAAGTTTGCAGAGAATTTGCAAGTAGGGACAAAGGATGGAAAATACGAAATGAAATATATATTTTTCCGTTCGACTGGTTCAGGATTCCTCCATTAGAGCAGGCAGAGGCAGCTCGGCTCGCGACAGGCAATCTATCTAAATCTCATATTTCATATTCCGGATGACGTCTCCGTGCGAGCTTAGGACGAAGCGAAAAGGACGAGGCTCAACAAACAAAATAAAACACACAAAAATGCTTACAAAAACGTGCCAAAGAGCTTAAAAATTATCTGAAGTACAATTCAGATATTGATGGCTCCATAGTACCTACTAGTTATTATTAAGTGTATCTCTATTAACCTAAGAGTATGG